>CM077674.1:307772650-309229649 GCA_039707655.1 Elymus sibiricus
GTAGGTTAAGGATTCCTAAACCACCATGCTTCTTTGGCCGGCAGACCATGTCCCAGTCAGCTAGTGAGTTGCATTTGTCCCCATTCTCTGTTTTTTTATTCCAAAGGAAGTGTCTCCTAATCTTATCCAGAAGTTCAATAATTGTTGGATTGATCTTAACATCACACATGGTGTAAATAGCCAGCGAGGTGACTATGGAGTTCAATAGTGAAAGCTTTCCAGCATACGACATCATGGACATGGAGGCCGAGATGCTTCTTTCAGCCTTGCAAACCAGTGGCATTAAGTCTTGGCCCGGGGTCTGGTGATCCCAAGTGGTAGTCCTAAGTAAGTGAATGGCATACTGGCAATCGCACATCCAAAGATGTTTGCAATGTTCTGGCATAGATTATCTGGGGTGTTGATGGGTATAAGTGTCGATTTTTGAAAATTGATCTTCAGTCCAATTGACTCAGCATAGTCAGATAGGATTTGTTTCATGACTCGAGCTTGGTCGGGGCACGCAGGCATGACAATAATGGTATCGTCCGCATATTGAATCACAGGGTAGTCTGGGTTGCCACGGGGGGGGGGGGGATTGGGTGAGTGAGTAGATTGCGGCGGCAAGCATCATTGATGGCCGCTTGGAGAAGGTCTGCCGCTAAAACAAAGATGAGGGGCGATAAGGGGTCACCCTGCCTGACACCGCTGCGGCAGGGAAACTGATGCCCCGGGACCCCATTTAGAAGAACCGATGATTTGCCCGACGCGAAGATGGTCCGGATCCATCCAAGCCATTTTTCGTTGAAGCCCATATGCTTCATGATCTAAATCATTGCCGTGTGTTCGATTGTGTCAAATGCCTTGGCGAAATCAAGTTTGATTAGAACAATGAACAGTTCCCGTTGTTGCCACCCGCTCGTATGCCCCACCCCAGCCGGTGGGGGTTGGATGAACAGGACCCCGGCAGTGTAGGCGGTTGGCGCTGGATGAACAGGACCTCGAGGAGGCCGTGCCGCGGTACGCCATACCCTAGCCGGTTGGGGGTGGATGAACAGGACCCCGTGGAGGCTGGATGAATAGTAGCCGGTGAAGGCTAGATGAACAGGACCCCGTGGAGGCTGGATGAACAGTAGCCGGTGGAGGCTGGAGGAAGTCGACGGTGGATGAACATTAGCCCGTGGAGTCCCGTTTTGCGGTACGCCACACCCCTCCCGATGAACATGACTCCATTTTGACCGTAGGTAGTTGGGTAGAAGTCTGTTTCCTCCATTTTGCGGTACGCCAGACCCCTCCCGATCAACAGGACCCCGTTTTGACCGTAGGCGATTGAACAGAAGTCCGTTTCCTCCGTTTTGCGGTACGCCAGACCCCCAGCCGATGAACAGGACCCCGTTTCGACCGAAGGTGGTCGAACAGAAGGCCATTTCCTCTGTTTTGTGGTACGCCAGACCCCGAGTCGATGAACAGGACCCTGTTTCGGCTGTTCCATCCAAGCAGGTTGGCTCCCGATGAACAGGATGCGTTCCGACCCAGTCGCTTGGCTCCCGACGCTGTTTCCTCCGTTTCGACCCAGCCGGCTGGCTGCCGATGAACAGGACCCCATTTCGGCTGTTCCGTCCAAGCAGGTTGGCTCCCGATGAACAGGACGCGTTCCGACCCAGTCGCTTGGCTCCCGACGTTGTTTCCTCTGTTCCGACCCAGCCGGTTGGCTGCCGATGAACAGGAGGCCGTTGCTGCCGTCTGTTGCCTCTCTCCATGTACACGAGCCCTGGCCGTACGTCTGCGCGAGTACGTGTTCGAGACCCCGCTCGTATATGTACGTATGTTGCCGTATTTTTTGTCGTGTGGCTGTACGTACGTGTACACGATTTAGACGGGGCTACCTGAATTGCTACGTCGGGGGCTCTACTACGACACGTGCCGCTCCTTACACGGCCATAGTTCATCGTGGCAGAGAGACCGATCGACCAGTATGTACGTACACGCTTGCGACCAGACAGATAACGATACGTACGCTTCGACCTTGTGGGTCCCAGCTGTCTGGGGGATAAGGAGGCACTTCCTTGCGTGCGAAAATATAGCTGGTGGGTACTAGCTGTCATGGGGAGGAATCAATTTTTTTGCGCAATAAGGAGGCACTTCCTTGCGTGCAAAGATGTAGCTGGTGGGTCCCATCTATCAGGGGGAGGAAACTTTTTTTCAAGCGTAATAAGGAGGCACTTTCCTTGCGTGCGACCATGGACCTCGTGGGTCCCATCCGTTAGCCTCTCCACATACAGTAATCTTCCGATGACTCTTGTTTGTTGACCACGCCGTGCCGAGCACATGAAGGCGGTGGACGACGGCGAGGCCCCGGACGGTAACAACCAGAAGATGGGGAAGATGCAGCAGTGGAGTCGCAGACGGAGAGGAGTACGACGTATGAGGGTTGACTGGTTCGGTGCGACCTGGGGCTACAGGCGGCGGAGAATAACAGGAGGGGTGGAGGGGTGGAGGGATGGCCTGGCCGGCGGTGGTGTAGTGCTTCGCAACAAGGCGTGCGAAGCAGCGCCGCTGGCCACCGGAGGCGGGAGCAGGAGGTCCCGTCGGCGCTGGAGGAAGAAGACATGAGATTGAAGATGCATGCCGGCCGTTGGATGTACATCCAACGACTACAGATGTCAGAATCATTTGTTGACTAAGTTGACAACGCCTTCCATAGGCTTCGACCTATTGGCCCATAATGTCAGCCTCCTTACGTGCGAATATATAGTTGGTGGGTCCTAGCTGTTAGGAGGAGGAATAATTTTTTTTGCCCATAATAAGGAGGCACTTCCTTGCGTGCGAAGATGTAGCTGCTGGGTCCCAGCTGTCAGGAGGATGAAACATTTTTTCCGCGTAATAAGGAGGCACTTCCTTGCGTGAGAAGATGTAGCTGGTGGGTCCAAGCTATCAGGGGGGAGAATAATTGTTTTTCGCATAATAAGGAGGCAGTTGCATGCGTGCGTCCATGGACCTGGTGCGTCCCCACTGTCAGCCTCTCCACAGACAGTCCTCTTCCGACGAGTCTTGTTTGTTGACCACGTTGACCACACCACGCCGAGCGCACCAAGGCGGTGGACGACGGCGAGGCCCCAAACGGGAACGACCAGGAGATGGGGAAGACACGGCAGTGGAGTCGCAGACGGAGAGGACTACGAGGGTTAACTGGTTCTGGTGCGGTGTGGGGCTGCAGTCGGCAGAGAATAACAGGATGTGTGGAGGGTTGAAGGGATGGCCTAGCCGGCGGTGGGGTAGCGCTTCGCAGCGAGGCATGCTAAGCAGAGCCGCTAGCCGCCGGAGGCAGGACCGGGCGTTCCCGGCGGCGCTGGAGGAAGAAGACGACAGATTGAAAATGCATGCCGGCCATTGGATATAAATCCAATGGCTATGGATGTCAGAATCATTTGTTAACCAAGTTGACAACGCCTTGCGTGGGCTTCGACCTATTGGCCCATATGTCAGCCTGCAAAAATGTGGCACATATTCAACCCATGTTTTTTAGAATTTACAGACCATTTGCTGGGATGGGTGAACAAATAATGTAGCATCTATGCGGTCCATTTAATTTTTTCTTAGAAATCACAGCCCATTTGCACTTTCTCAAAATACACGAATTTGCTGGGCTTGTGGTAAATATAATGTTGGGTTGGACGGAGCAATGTTATCAAAAAATAAACCGGGGCTTGGCATTTTATTATATATAAAATTAGATAATTAGCGCATTATTGCTCTAAAAATGAGCGCGTTATTACTACATTGGTCCTTAAATCCGAGCAAGCTTTTGTACGCAATCACCAGGATTTTCGTTGTAAAAAAAACCAGGATTTTCCTTGCGAACTTCTGTTAAACATTTATTTTTTATAAGTTAATAAATATATGATAATAATAATATATAATAACATAAAATAATTTAAATATATATATTATAGTTAGAAGTGAAAACATAAGTTGGACCTGGCATTCTTATTCTTATATAAGTTGGGCTGCGGATGTTTAAGACAAAACAAAACCTAGGCTGGGAGGCCCATGGGCCAGTAGATACATGCTGGAGCTCAAAACAATAAGTTTAAAACACTGTGTCGGCATGTCGTGGGCTGCGCCCTGCGCATGTTAAAAAACAAAATCTAGGCTGGGCAGGCCACAACCGAGCTGATACTTGTTCGCCCTCTGAAAAAATTATACCTGCTAGCTCCCCGATGACAGTCTTCGTTGTAAATTTATCTCATTTATTGACTACGTTGACAGACCCGTGGGCCCCAACGTCAGTATAACACTAGGAGAAACGAATATCCATTTCCGAGAGAAAGCTTTTATTCCAATGAGGCACTTGCTTGCGTAGGGCCATGGACCTTGTGGGTCCCGACTGTCAGCCTCTCCACGTACAGGACGGGAACAAACCGGAGCCAGGGAAGACGGGGCAGTGTAGTAGTAGTTTGCGCGCCTTCTTTTTGTTGAGTACGCCGCAGTAGCCCAGTAGCTATACCCCCTTACCCGCACCTGCTCGGCCCGGGATTGATTTCCCCTATATTCCCAAAAAAAATTGCCTCTACTATTACTGACATGTGAGTTTCCCCTTGTCATCCACACATACCACCTCCAACACTAGACGGAATTTCGTCCCTAGTTTTCTCTGTTTTTTGCACTCTCAACATTGTCTGGGCATTTTGAAAATAGCATATCTTTTTGCCTGTGCATCATATGAAGATGTGCTATACATAAATGTTGATCAGCATGATGTTAGCTTGCTGTTAGTTCCATTTTTGACCATGAATAAAATTTGGAACATGCTATTATCCCTGTTTGAAAAGGGCATGTTGCTATAAATGCTATGCTCTGAAACTTCCAGTATCTTATCTGAAACTGAAACTTGCAGTTTCTTCTCTGAAAATCATATGGTCTGCACTTTTATATGAAACTACATTTTTGAAAGTACTAAAATAGATCTCTGGAATTCAGAAAATACTTCGTATGCTCAATACTGCAAAGATTTGAAATTCAAAAGACATTCATATATGAAAGTACCCAAAATACACAACACAAAACACAATTCACAACCTGCAAATACTGATAACCCTAAGCTCCTCCTATGATTATTCGTCGGGGCACTCCCCTCCTATTCCTCGGCGGCAGACCGCCGCCCCATGAGATGAGGTGAACGGCGAGGGAGCCTTGGAGAATGGCGGGGAAGCGTCATCGCGCCAACTGCTTTCTCCTCTTGTGGTTGGGTACGGTCGACGAAGACTCCACCGGCTCGCTCTGACACGGCACCCTCACAAATGGCACCGTGTGGATGCTCGATCCTTGATCCTCTGGATGCTCGATCTTGGATCGATACTCCCACCACCTCCGCCTCATGACCGGATTCGGTGAATCTGTCTGCTCCATGGCCCAGAGGAGCAGCTCTATGGACTCCCGCGCGACTCCATTCGGGTGGATCGCCGCCTTTTCTCTCTTTTTTAGATATTTGGCCATCGCCATCACCGTCGCCGTTAATTGCCACTGGTTGTCAAACCAAGACTATATCTCCATCATCCTGGCTAGCTTCACAGGGTCGCCGTCTGCGATCGTCACGTATCGGTTGTACTCCTCCATCGATCTACTTCTCCACAACACCTTCACTTGCCGGCAGTGGTTTTGGAATGGAAGAGGAGCGGCGGCAGTTTTGGAATGGAAGAGGAGAGGAGTGGCAGCGGTTTTCGAATGGAAGAGGGGTCTTGGAATGCAAGAGGAGCGGCGGGCGGCGGTTTTGGAATGGACGAGAGCGGCGGCGCGCTGTCAGTGGATCCATCCTAATAACTAATTTACCCCTAACTTATGAAGCGACCCCACATAAACTTGAGTACTGACCCCACATTACCTAGTACTAACCAACGGAAGGCTTACAAAAATGCCTACCACCCTAAAACTTTCTTTTTAGTTTGCATATATAATTTGGTCAAAGTCAAACTTTGTAATGTTGGACTAACTTGATAGGAAAAACTACCAACATTCACAATATGAAATCAATATTATTAGATGCATCATGAAATTAACTTTCATATACCATATATCTTTGGTATTGTAGATGTTGATCTTTTTATATAAATTTGGTCAAAGTCAAAAAAAATGGAGGGAGTATTGAAGAGCTCGATAGGGTTGCTGTCGCCTACATCATCATGCCATGTTTCACAGCTTCCAAGATTCACAACCAACTCATAAGATTCCTATAATAAGTACAACAAAGATGCCTATGCATCTCATTGATTCACAGATCAGAGCCAATATTAACTTTACAACTAAAACAAAGCTGTGAGAATGTGTACATGTAAAGAAAAATCGATTGATGCTTCTCTGAGAAAAGAGTAATCCCTGGAGAAGTGCCAATATATCTAGCAAACCATAAACCTAATTCATGTAAGCTATTTGATTCAAGGATTTGCTGCAATACTGAAACCAGTCCAGTTTATGGGCACGCATGTCAAACACCGGCAGATTAACATGTTCTGCATAAGTCGGTCGCCAAGAACTTGTGGAACCATCCGAACATCTGTGCCCGTTCGAAGCCATGTTATTTTAGATGGTGGCACTCACACTCTGCATATGCGGGTTCCATCCAAATATTTGTGCAGTTCCACTAAAATGTAGCTGAATAACCCTATTTGCACAAATAATGAAAAAGTGTGATTAATATAATAGTGACACTAGTTTATGAAACATACACAAATAAATAGAAGCAACTTCATTTTCTTAATGGGAAAAGATTGTGATACAATAAGTTTATTAAAAGAAAATACAACAGTAGCACAGTATGACAAAGCACGATGACGTGGATGAAGGATAGGACTGACCTGTGTGAGATGACTTAGTGAGATCAAGTTATTCTTCAGGTCGTCGTATCTTGCCATGAAGGCAATTCGTTGAAAACTATGAACAAATTCAGTGTGGCAGTAGGAGGGGACTTGAGTCATTCCAATCTCTTTTTTTTGTGTAATTCAACTAAAACTATGGCGCCCGCCGTGCTGCGAGGGAGAGAGGGGCCCTGCTCCGCCTCGACGGTAGGCATCATAGGGACCGATGAGTGGACTCAACGGTAGGCCTGATAGGCACATCGACCCAATTCTCCTGGATACACCTTCTACAAGTGATGAACCAGGAAGGGCCTTGCATCATTCCAATCACTTTTTTTGTGCAGTTCAACTAAAATTAAGCATCCCTGTTTGCAGAGATACTTAAACGTGTCATTACTTTAGGAATGGGACTATTTGATGAAACATATACTAACAAAGAGAAGCACTCTCATTATCTACATTGGAAATGAAATGATAGCGAAGATAGTAGCTCTATTTTAACTGTATTAATACTTCATTTTATCAGTGGCACTAGCGATGCCAAAACATTGCCTCAAATTATTAGTGGCATTAGATTAAGGTGCAAAATAATACATAACATTATTGCTTTCTCATGGCAGTGCCAAAACATTAGGACAAGATCACTAGCTGCATGCAGAGTCAACATGCAGGATCGTTCTGGCAAAGGGTAGTACCAAAAAGGAACATACCTCGTCATGGGAACCATATCTGTAGTCAATGCCATAGTAGATGGGTTGACACTAGTAACCAACATGGATGATTATATTCATGCGACCTTTTTGTGCAGTTCGCCTAAAATGAAGCAATGTTTGCATGATGCAGTTAGCAAGAAGTACTTTGTCCCATGAGCTGGCAGCTTGTTCATTAGTTGCACTAAAATTGAGCAACATCAAGGTTGGTCGTCAAGCTCGTGGAATGTGCAACTATAATTTGGATATGTTTTTGTGCAGTTCAACTAAAATCAAGCGTCCATGTTCGTTACACAAATATGTGCAAAGTGCCATTGTGGTGACAGTGACGGCTAATCTTGCAAAGGCTAATTAACTGTTGGAGAAGATTAACCACATAGTTCAACGAGAAGGTTAGGAACTCCAATCACCCTTTGTGCGGTTCCACTAAAATCAAGAGATGTTGCCCGTGTGACATTTTTGTAGAACTGCACAAGACACTCTTTCCAAAAAAGAAGTGTTTTGTGCAGTTCACCAAAAGGTCGCAATAGCAATGAGGTGAAATGTATCTCTGTTTGCACAAATAGGTAGAAAGGCGGGTGAATAACAAGTGATGAAACATACGTCAAATGAAAAGAAGCATCGTCCTTATCTTAATGGCAATCATAGAAGGACAGTAGCAATTTCTAAAGCTACAACATTGCTTCGTACTACCGGGGGCATTAAGATTAACAATGACAACTGTTAAATTCGACATTACTTTAATGGTGTCTGATACGTCTCCAACGTATCTATAATTTTTTATTGTTCCATGCTGTTATAATATCAATCTTGGATGTTTTTATAATCATTTACAGCAATTTTATATCATTTTTGGAGACTAACCTATTAGCCTAGTGCCCAGTGCCAGTTGCTGTTTTCTGCCCTGTTTTTGTTTTACAGAAAATCAATACCAAACAAAGTCCAAATGCCACGAAACTTTTTGGAGATTTTTTATTGGACATAACAAGTACTGGAAGCTTCGGGAGAGGGCCAGAAGATGGAGCATGGGCCCACGAGGCACCAGTGCGCGCCCCAGGGGGGTGGCGCGCCCTGGTACCTCGTGGGGCCCACAGAGCTCCGTTTGACCTAATTCCTCCACTATAAATTCAAAAAAAATCAGAAACCCTCAGGGGAGTCCACTAAATACTTTTTCCACCGCCGCAAGTTTCTGTTCTCGAGAGATCCCATATGGAGGCCTTCTCCGGTACTCCGCCGGAGTGGGAATCGATCACGGAGGGGCTCTACATCAACCTTGCTGCCTCTCCGATGATGCGTGAGTAGTTTACCACAGACCTTCGGGTCCATAGTTAGTAGCTAGATGGCTTCTTCTCTCTTTTTGATCTTCAATACAATGTTCTCCTCGATGTTCTTGGAGTTCTATCCGATGTAATCACTTTTTGCGGTGTGTTTGTTGGGATCCGATGAATTGTGAGTTTATGATCAGATTATCCATGAATATATTTGAGTCTTTGCTGCACTCTTTTATGCATGATTATTATAGCCTCGTATTTCTTCTCTGATCAATTGATTTGGTTTGGCCAACTGAGTTGATTTATCTTGCCATGGGAAGAGGTGCTTTGTAATGGGTTCGATCTTGCGGTGCTCAATCCCAGTGACAGAAAGGGACATGACATGTATGTATCGTTGCTATTAAGGGTAAAAAGATGGGGTTTATTCATACATGAGTTTATCTTGTCTACACCATGTCATCGTTCTTAAGGCATTACTCCGTTCTTATGGACTTAATACACTAGATGCATGCTGGATAGCGGTCGATGTGTGGAGTAATAGTAGTAGATGCAGGCAGGAGTCAGTCCACTAATCTTGGACGTGATGCCTATATACATGATCATTGCCTTGGATATCGTCATGATTATTTGCTTTTCTATCAATTGCCCAACAGTAATTTGCCAACCCACCGTATGCTATTTTCTTGAGAGAAGCCTCTAGTGAAAACTATGGCCCCCGGGTCTATCTAAATCATATTACTAAAACCCTAAAAATATTGCTGCCATTTTCTTTTATTTATTTTATTTTGTATTTTTTTTCAATCTATCTATCTATCTATCACATACAATTTAATCTTGCAATTTACCGCTGAGGGATTGACAACCCCTCGTTTGCGTTGGGTGCAAGGATTTGTTGTTTGTGTGTAGGTGCTGCTAACGAGGTGTTGTGTGATTCTCCTACTGGTTTGATAACCTTGGTTTCATAACTGAGGGAAATACTTATCTCTACTGTGCTGCATCATCCCTTCCTCTTCGGGGAAATACCAACGCAAGCTACAAGTAGCAGGAAGAATTTCTGGCGCCGTTGCCGGGGAGACATCATCAACATCTATCAAGTACCTTTGCATAAACTCTCATCTCCTTGCATTTACTTTATTTGCCTCTCGTTTTCATCTCCCCCACATCAAAAACGTTTTTTACAAAAATACAAAAATATTTTCTGTTTGCCTTTTTTTTTGTTTGCTTGTTTGTTTGCTTGCTCATTTTATCGCTATGGCTAGTTCTTCGCTCGTTACTATTACCCTTGAAAATGAAGTACTTGATTTTAAACAAAGGGGAGGAGAGAATTTAAAAGATGCTTGGTATAGGATTTGTGATGCTCATAATAGATCAACTCGTAAGCAATCCTCCACTATTCTTCTTCGCAATTTTTATGTGGGAATTACTACTTGGTATAGATTTGTGCTTGATACTATTACTGGAGGGAATTTCTTGATGTGTCCTTCTACGGATGCTTTTAATGCTATGGGACATTTAGTGGGATCACCACCTATCACTATTAATGAAACAACTTTGACTTTGGAACATGTTATGCAAAGGTTAGAGGCTATTGAAAGTAAAATGTCTACTATTGAACACCTTGAGAAATTAGATAAAAAAATTCATAATCATATCACTCAATTTGGTTCTAAGGTAGGGATCGCATTGAAAACCTTAAAAGAAAAGGAACCGGTAGTTAATGAAAGAATAGAACAAAGCCCCGCTAGAATCAATAAGATAGAAGAAATTATTATCAATTTGGGGTCGGCTTTTTCCTCCGTTAAGAATATTGATAAAAATCCTCCCAATAAAAATTGCAAGTTCGTTTATGTTCCTAAAACCAATGGTGCTACTTCCAGTAAGGGAGATGAGGATCTTAAAATGATTAGCGTGCATCCCAATTTCATTGATATAATCAAGGAACCTATTCACAAAAGTAAAATTCTTGATTTTCTGCCTAGAAGTGTGATGATGAGAAACACCTATGTTAAATCTATTAGAAAAAATGGATGTTTGATTGAGGAGTTGGAAACCAAAGATGACAATACATGAAACTATGCATTATGCCTAGCTTGGGGCATAAAACAATAGCACTTGTTGGGAGGCAACCCAATGAATAAAATAAATTTTTTTCTGTTATTGTGTGTTTTCACAATTATGGTACTGGTATGAATGTGTTTTTGTGTTTTTAATTAGTGTTTGTGCCAAGTAAAGCCTTTAGGATGATTTGGAAGATAGTATAATTGATGCTGTTTGAAAACAGAAAGTTTTGCGTCCAGTGCTGGAATTTTGGTTTTTCTCTGGAACGTCAGAACCTTCTGAATTTTTTACACAATATTGATATATGAATTTCCCACGTCTTCCTAATTTTTCATAATTTTTGGAGTTACATAAGTATGACCATAATTCAGATTTCAACGGACTGTTCTGTTTTTGACAGATTCTGTTTTTGATGCACTACTTGCTTGTTTTGATGAATCTATGGATTGTATTGGGGGGTATAAGCCATGGTGAAGTTAGAGTACAGTAGGTATAATGCAAAAATAAAATATGAATGGGTTTGCAACAGTACTTATAGTAGTGATTTATTTTGTTATACTAACGGATCTCACGAAGGTTTTGTTGAGTTTTGTGTGATTGAAGTTTTCAAGTTTTGGGTGAGATCACGATGGATGAAGGAATAAGGAGTAGCAAAAGCCTAAGCTTGGGGATGCCTGAGGCACCCCAAGGTAATATTCAAGGAAGACTCAAGCGTCTAAGCTTGGGGATGCCCCGGAAGGCATCCCCTCTTTCTTCTACCAACCATCGGTAATTTTACTTGGAGCTATATTTTTATTCGTCACATGATATGTGTTTTGCTTGGAGCGTCTTGTATTATATGAGTCTTTGCTTTGTTTGCTTTTTAGTTTGTCACAATCATCTTTGCTGAACACACCTATCTTGAGAGAGCCACACGTTTATCATCATCATTTGTTAGAATACTCTATTGCTTCACTTAAATTTTTTGAGCTAGGCAGTTGCTCTAGTGCTTCACTTAAATCTTTTTGAGCATGGTGGTGGCTATATTTTGAAGAAATAAACTCTCATGCTTCACTTATATTATTTTGAGAGTTGATTAAAATTTTGAAGAAATGAATTCTCATGCTTCACTTATATTATTTTGAGAATTGACAAGATTGAAATTTTGAAGAAATAAATTCTCATGCTTCACTTATATTATTTTGAGAATTGATAAGATTGAAATTTTGAAGAAATATTTGCACTCTCATGCTTCACTTAAATCTTTTTGAGAGATGATAATAGTAATGGTAATTTGCACAAGATATGAAGTTGGTCCCAAAGTGATGAATATTCAAGAAGGATATAAATAAAAACTTTCATATAGATAATTGGATATGATGAGTGTGATTCCTTGCAATAGTTTTGCGATAGGGAAATGATAATATGTGAGTCATGTTAGTGAGTAATTGTGATTTAGTAAGAATATTAGTGTTAAGGTTTGTGATTCCCTATGCATGCACGTCAAGTCAATAGTTATGCAATGAAATTATATCCTACTTATGGTGCATTATTCGGTGTTAGTTATGTTCAATGCATGTTTATGACCGTTTTCGTTTTTTGGTTGGTTGCTTCTCAATCTTTTGCTAGCCTTCATTTGTACTAAGCGGAAATATTGCTTGTGCATCCAAAATCCTTAAACCCAAGTTGTGCCAAACGAGTCCACTATATCTACCTATATGCGGTATTTCAATGTCGTTCCAAGTAAATTTGCGTGTGCCAACTCTAATTTTCAAAATAATTTTCCATTTTGTGCGCCCGTACCGCTCATGAAGCGGCAGGGGTGGCCATTATTTTCCATGCTAGGTGTGTTATTCTCACGATGAGTGTTTATTCACTTGTCATTGCACGAGAGAATGGTTGGTAATAGGGATGCCCAGTCCCACAATGAAATCAAAATTAATAACAACAAAATTCCTTGGAAAGTGTTGGTATGGAGGGCACCCGTGGATACGGCTAGCCATGGATTGTGAAAAAATGGTGGAAAGGAAATAAACTTTACTTTCTGTTTGGGAACCACCTATGATGTGTCTAGCATGGAAAATATTTGGAATTCTCGGTCGTTTTCGTTGATAGGAAAAGCATGCCTCTCAAAATATTTTTATCTCTTTAATTTCAGCTTTGAGCTCAGGACATTTGACAAATATCTGCTTCCCTCTGCGAAGGGCCTATCTGTTTACTTTTATGCAATTTTTATTTTTATTTGAGTCTCCATCTTCTCTTACAAAAGCACCAACTAGAGAGCACTATTGTCATACTTGTGCATTGTGTGTAGATAATATTTGAGTGTGTTTCATGAATGGATCAATGATTGAGCATAATGGGCTAGGGATAACTTTCTTTAGCATTGATATTTTGAAAGACATGGTTGCTTGTTAGCATGCCTGAGTATTTATATCTTCATGTCAAACTATAGACTATTGCTTTGAATCATTCAAGTCCAATGTCCATGCTATAAAAGAAAAGAATATGTGATGAATATGTTAGGCAGCATTCCACATCAAAAAATTCTGTTTTTATCATTTACCTACTCGAGGATGAGCATGAATTAAGCTTGGGGATGCTGATATGTCTCCAACGTATCTATAATTTTTTATTGTTCCATGCTGTTATAATATCAATCTTGGATGTTTTTATAATCATTTACAACAATTTTATATCATTTTTGGAGACTAACCTATTAACCTAGAGCCCAGTGCCAGTTGTTGTTTTCTGCCCCGTTTTTGTTTTACAGAAAATCAATACCAAACGAAGTCCAAATGCCACGGAACTTTTTGGAGATTTTTTATTGGACATAACAAGTACTGGAAGCTTCGAGAGAGGGCCAGAAGATGGAGGGCCCACGAGGCACCAGGGCGCGCCCTAGGGGGGGTGGCGCGCCCTGGTACCTCATGGGTTCCACTGAGCTCCGTTTGACCTAATTCCTCCACTATAAATTCAGAAAAAAATCAGAAACCCTCAGGGGAGTCCACGAAATACTTTTTCCGCCGCCGCAAGTTTCTGTTCTCGAGAGATCCCATCTGGAGGCCTTCTCCGGTACTCCGCCGGAGGGGGAATCGATCACGGAGGGGCTCTACATCAACCTTGCTGCCTCTCCGATGGTGCGTGAGTAGTTTACAACAGACCTTTGGGTCCATAGTTAGTAGCTAGATGGCTTCTTCTCCCTTTTTGATCTTCAATACAATGTTCTCCTCGATGTTCTTGGAGTTCTATCCGATGTAATCACTTTTTGCGGTGTGTTTGTTGAGATCCGATGAATTGTGAGTTTATGATCAGATTATCCATGAATATATTTGAGTCTTTGCTGCACTCTTTTATGCATGATTATTATAGCCTCGTATTTCTTCTCCGATTTATTGATTTGGTTTGGCTAACTGAGTTGATTTATCTTGCCATGGGAAGAGGTGCTTTGTAATGGGTTCGATCTTGCGGTGCTCAATCCCAGTGACAGAAAGGGACATGACACATATGTATCATTGCTATTAAGGGTAAAAAGATGGGGTTTATTCATATATGAGTTTATCTTGTCTACATCATGTCATCGTTCTTAAGGCATTACTCCGTTCTTATGGACTTAATACACTAGATGCATGTTGGATAGCGGTCGATGTGTGGAGTAATAGTAGTAGATGCAGGCAGGAGTCGGTCTACTAATATTGGACGTGATGCCTTTATACATGATCATTGCCTTGGATATCGTCATGATTATTTGCTTTTCTATCAATTGCCCAACAGTAATTTGTCTACCCACCGTATACTATTTTCTTGAGAGAAGCCTCTAGTGAAAACTATGGCCCCCGGGTCTATCTAAATCATATTACTAAAACCCTAAAAATATTGCTGCCATATTCTTTTATTTATTTTATTTTGTATTTTTGTTTCTATCTATCTATCTATCACATACAATTTAATCTTGCAATTTACCGCTGAGGGATTGACAACCCCTCGTTTGCGTTGGGTGCAAGGATTAGTTGTTTGTGTGCAGGTGCTGCTAACGAGGTGTTGTGTGATTCTCCTACTGGTTCGATAACCTTGGTTTCATAACTGAGGGAAATATTTATCTCTACTGTGCTGCATCATCCCTTCCTCTTCGGGGAAATACCAACGCAAGCTACAAGTAGCAGTGCCATTGCTTGATTTTACCAGCTACATTAGATTAACAGGTGCTAAAGAGTTGGTATAAGGGCATGTTACAGTAGGCAGACAAGGACAGTTGCATTTATAATGAAAAGAAGCAACTTACTTATCTTAACGGGAAATATAGTAGGACATTAAAACATGGCCATTGCTTCATATTACTGGGGGCATTACATTAAAAAACAACATTGGTTAAACATTTCCTTACTTTAACAGTGAGATTGCTGCATTTTACCTGCAGCATTAGATTAACAACAGCTAAAAATTGCCATAAGGGCATCGGACAATGGGTGCACCAGCACCATGTACCTCCACCGATGCATAAAGTGGTGATGCAAACAAACATCCAAACAGGATATCTGGGTTGGTCCCATTTTTGTACACTATAGCCACCTTTTACTATGTGAGGGCAGCAAATCTAGTGCTGGAAATACTCTGTTGACTTGTCCCCCAGTCCCCACTTTCTTTCCTTTTTCAACCAGTAGATCCGTTCTATATCCAGTTTGTACTTTGTTTTCCATTTATTTCCCTTTTCAACCAAGAGACCGGTTGGGTAGCTAGCCTCTACTACCCCCACCCCCCCCAATCTTTCCTCTTTGAACCAAGTCCTAGAGTCATGCTAGAACTTTTCCCCCGTTCTTCCCGCTTTGAACCAAGTCGTAGATTCTACTACATGAAGTAGCTTTACCTCTAATAGTAATAATTTTGGTGGCTTTGGAACAGCCGATCGAGACAATCTACGAGGGGGGCTGAGAAGTAGAAAAAGATTCGCATGCATCAACGTGGGGACTTGGGGTAGTAGAGCAAGGCCGGTTTCGAAGGAAGTTATACCAGAGGTTCGTCGGGATTTGGCTAGGTGGGCGGCGGGAGGCCGGATCTGCCCACACCACGGCAGCGAGAAAGACTGGGTCGAAGGCCCTCCCTAGCCGGTGCTGTGTGGGAGAGAATGGCAAGGCACGCGTATCGGGACGCGCCGGCAGTGGGTTTGCTTTGTCGCCGATGGGGACCACGTGAACATTGCACCTTCACCCCTTCCCCGGTGAAGGGGATCCGACCGGATCTGTGACCAGCGGTGAGCAGAGAGAGTATGGCCATCGATGTCGTGTTTAGATCTGGAGAGGATGAGTGTGTGAAGAGAGCAACCCTAGCAAGCAAGAGCGGAGGCTCCTGCTTATATACATATAGTGGAGTAGTTTTCTTTTTTTCTCTCCATAAAAACAATCATTTAAAATTGCGTACGAGCCAGGTCGCACTTTGTATTGTTCACTTCTGGTCCCCGTCTCTCCATTAATTTAACAACCACACGGGTCAAATTATCACGGGTGAAAATATAGAACGAACAAGCTCGAACTCTTTTGAATTTGAGATGTCGATGGCACCATTTGAACACATTGCATCCATGGAGTAAGTAGTTTGAATTTGAGGTAATGTGTGGCTTTTGCAGTTCACATCTAAATGGCGGCACACCATACATTTTGTATGCTTACCACGCTATACTTATAAAACATGCACAATTTACATTTCGAATAGCTAGCTAGAGCTTGAAATGTATTGTTTCCAACATAAAAGGAAATCAAATTTCTAAAAATTCATGATCTTAGCATTTGCAAAAAAATGTAAGAGCCATCAATCTTTGTTCTGATTTTGAACATAAACTATAGGCAACCTTTTTTGAGGGAGACCGGGTCTATTGTAAATGTTTGCAAGTACATAGCATCTCTGATAAAAAATACATCCAAATTCCAAGACCAGCGAACAACCAACTGCAATCAGAAAGAGCCGTCGACGCATCGTTGTCGCTGCTATCCTACCGGAGCCGGCTTGACCTCGTCAATGACTGTCGAGAAGTCTTCATGCACGTGCCCCTAAGGAGCAGCACACCAGAGGCGTAGTTGTCATCATTGATCTAAGGCACCTAATTAATATAACACCAAATTCTCCCATATGACAAGAAACGCTAACCTCACTGCCCCAAGGAGACAACATGAATCTACGCCGGAGCTCCATCGACTACATCCCGACAGACAAACTCGACGAGGATCAAAGCTCAAAGAGCAAACTAGTAGAAAATGCGTCAATCGATGTCGCCGATGTCCTAGCCGGCTTCACCTTCTTGATGGCAACCGAGTAGTCTTCGTTCATGTGCCCCTAATAACCAACGCCCTGGAGGAACGCAGCTGCCATTGTTTAACCCTCGCATTGATCCGAAGCACATGACACCAAATCTCGCCGGATGACAAGAAACCTTAACGTCATCGCCCCAAAGGAGACGACAAGAATCTACGCTGGAGTTCCATTGACTATGTCTAGACGAATGAGCTCAAGGAGGATCAGAGCACGGAAGACAGACTCAGAATAAGAAGCACTGACATCGTCCGCCTGAGCGTTGCGCGTGTGAGGACTAAAACCCCTAACATAAACTAATAACCGGAGCATAGGCACCGGGATTCCCCTCCCCGCCACCGGTCAACAGAGCGGTGGGAATAGGGGAGGGGTGAATCCACCGGCTCATCGGTGAAGCAGGGAGGGGAGAGGTTGCCCTAGCCGCCTAGGGTGAGTGGACTAGATTTGTATTCATATAGCGAATGGATTCAAATTTTATTGGTATTGCAATATACTTAGTGCTCCTACTTTTTTTTTAGATTTATCAACAGAACTACAACCATATGTTAGTACAACACAGCCTTCACGATATGTATACGATAGCCAATCCAGCCGTCTGCTGGACTCTGGTCACATGGATGGACGAACTGATCTCCCCTGTCGTGCAGGGATCGTCCAAGCAACGGCGTGTGTACAGCACTACTCTAGTACAACTCAGCCGATGCGTGGGGCCTGAGGGATGGGGGAGAGTGTGCCTATGGTTCGCTGCTCAATTGCGGTCCCACATGTGAGTGCAAACGCAAGATGACTTGCGTTCCATTCCGTGAGCGGCGTGCCAGACCGACCGACCGTGTGGGGTGTGACGCGAACGCACGTGCGTGTTGTATACATGTAGTACCAGCGCTTTATTTTTTGTTTTGCTCCATGGCGCAATCCATCAATACAAAATTATATTTAAAAGTGGAGGACGGGGCTTTTCCCGCACATTAGGCGGGGCAGTTTCGCCTAGTCGGTTCGACAGAGAGGCGAGGAGGATGAGGGAGTAGCGGATTCAACTTACTGCTGGAAAGGTGGGGCTGTGTGATTTGACGGCTCGTTACTGATGGAAAGGTGGGGCCTTGTGATTTGACTGCTCATTATAGTCATTATTACTGCGGCGCTATGACCGGGGTGAGTCTCCCCCTCCATGGTGTACAGGTTCTAAGCATGCCAGATATGCAAAAAAAATCTGATGTGACAAGGTAGGAGTAAAGAGAAGAGAGAGGAGTTTGGTGACCCCAGGAAGAACGAATGCAAAGCGCGTGGACCTATGCAAAACACTTAAATGAGAGAAGTTTACGCAACGCATGAAGGAGTTTAGTTGTCAAAGAAAGACTTAGTACTATGCATAATTTGGTGCATGAAACGTCGATCCAGATGCTGGCTGTCCCTCATCTAGCATCATATACTAGTATAGTAGTACTACGTACGTACTGTACTAGTATCGCTGTTCTCTCTTTTCTACTTTAGTAGTAACTCAGCCGACGCGCGTTCCATGTAGGTGCGACGCGAACGCGAGGAGCGTGCTGTATATGTCCCACCTTTTTCTTTAATTTGAGCTTGTTAGTTTTGCTCCATGGCGCAATCCATCGATACTTACAAAACTATATTTAAAAGGCGAGGGCGGGGCAAGTTTCGCTTGGTCGGTTTGACAGAGAGGCGAGGAGGACGAGGGAGTAGCGGATTCAACTTACTGTGGGAAAGGTGGGGCTTTGTGATTTGACGGCTCATTACTGCTAGAAGGTGGGGCCTTGTGATTTGACTGCTCATTATAGTCATTATTACTGCGAGGGGTAAGTCTCCCCTTCCGTTCCCCACTCTAATCTGGTGCATGACACGTCGACCCAGATGCTGGCTGTCCCACATGTCGGTGAAAGGAGGTATAATTGTTGCCGACGACCTAAGGAGGAGCAAAGAACTGTGCGGTATACTCTAGTTTTCCACTGGAGTACTAGCTCGACGTGGAGGAGTGCGAAACACGGTAGCCCAGTGCGATATGGCGATAAAAAATGATCTAGTTTGCTTGTGATCCCACGGCACCGCTCATCTTTAGCACTGTTTTAGTTGTGCCTTGCAGCCTAGTACAAACTAAATAATATGATGACAATGGCAACGAATAATAATTGTCTTACCTATTCAGGATAATTTAGAAGGACACATGCGGAAACGCCCGAAAGACACAGTGGCAAAAGAAGAAGACAGAGGGGCAAAAGAAGAAGGAAGATTACCCGCAAAAAAGAAGAAGAAGGAAGGCGCAGACAACGGTCTGGGTGCTGCTCTCTACTTCATGAAGGGTTGCTGGGCGCGGAGTTCAAACTGCTTCTTCATCGCCTCCACGACCTTCATCTCCTCTCGCCTCTCGTCCGCCATCTTCTTCATTGCTTCCATGGCGCGGGATTTCTCGAGGCGAGCGTGGATGATCTCTTTCATGTCCGCATGATGTTGCTTGACAGCAGCCACGTTCTCGGTGCGGAGCTTCGCCATGTCATCCCTAAGTTCCCCGATGACGGCGGTCAGCATCTTCATCGAGGCACTGCTCCTCTCACAGCTTCTCCCAGCCGGCGATCTCCTCCTTCCGCATGTCTAGATCGTGGCAGAGCTTCACTTTGTCCTCCCGAAGTTCCATGATTTCGCCGATCACCTTATCAACTGAGGCATTGCTCTCCTTCACCAGCTTCAGCAAGCCGGCGATCAACTCCTTCTGCTTGTTGAGCTGAGCGGGCATGTCGTCGCGGGCTAACGACTTCAGCATTGCCCACTCAGCATGTTCGCCTCCGCGGCGAATGCGCTTCTGAGAGCCCTCTCCTGCCCATGAGAGATCTTTCGAGGCCTCCGCAGCGCGGCAGGCCCTCTCTTTTTTTTCCACCGCCTTGGTCGTCGCTCCCTTATTATTTCTCGGCCCAGAGCTCTTCCTACTGGCCATGGCAGACGCAAGGAACGACGAACAAGAAAGGCTTATGGGGAGGAATGTGCAGTAATATTCGAGTAGTTAGTTTCCCTTTTTATAACCTAGTACTAATATGCTGCAAAGTGGAAACACGTTTAGGTTTGATTGGTGTGAACAGGTTTGCAATTAATTATAGCATGGTACTTTGGAATGTGACGGGAAACAAGCTCGAAATTTATTGATGGTTTTGGAATGGCTCCCGGTGAGTTCTCACGACCAAGCATTCAAAAACTCGTGATAAATCAATGACCATCTTTTTCCAAATGACCAACTATTTTCATAGAAATACAACACATATAGATGGAGTATTTTCATAGAAATACAATACATAGATGGAGTGATTGTCACATTTGCAAACCGCCATGGCGCCGTGTGTTCACTGCAGCAGCAACTGAGCAGGTCAGTCCATCACTGGCGTGGAAGGAGGGCAGGTCACCTCGCCTACGATGCATCCCCAGCACCGCCGCCACCGCTGGTTGAGCGATTTGGCTTCTCCTACCGCCCATTTGAACAGTTGCATAGGCTTCTCATGCCATTCCACAGGCATGCGCGTTCTCTCCTCCGCAGTCGACTCCATGAATATGATCTTTGCCATTAGCCCCAGCTCGAAATCAACGCGACGCTGCTAGATGCTGACATCCCTCAGCATCTCACCCCTGAGATCGACATGCGCCTCCACCTTGTGCTTCGCCAGGCGCAGCTCCTTCGAACTTGTCTCCAATCGATGCGACGCTTCCTCGATCCGATTTGCCCTTGCTGCCCACCACCTGAAACGCAGCCCCGGCATGTCCTCCGGCGCCACCGATCTGTGATTCTAGAGTAATGGATCCCCTCTGAAACACATGTGGTTTTTGCTCAAAGGCGGCAGTGTTGCGGGCCGCAGGGAGAGGGAAGCCCGCGGGATGCTGGGATCTAAGGGATTATCCATGGCGGAATCGGATGGTCGAGGCGGGGAGGCGAGCGTAGGCGGTGGGAGAGCCCTAGTAGGCGAGTGTAGTACTCCACTCTGTCCATTTTTAAATACAAAGGCCACCAACAGTAACCAAGGCAAAAATTGATGACGTTGCCTCATAGTACTAGCAACCCATGATTTAACTACTCGCAAGCATGCGGTGGATGATAGTAATGTCATGCAAATTGAGTACTTCCTCCCTCACGTGGTCACGCCACTCAATTTGCATGCGCTGTATTAATTGACCATCCATTAAGTGAACGACTCTACACGTGTCAAATTATCACGTGGGGTGGCTTTTCGTACAAAAATGCGTTCCACCGTGTACCCGCGTGTGTGTGCGAGGGAATGAGTGCATGCGTGCACATCTTCTCTTCGTGCACGTACTCCACCAGTGTGTGTGGGGGAGAGAGAGAGCGTGGTATACATAGACCTAGAGAGAGATGGTGTGTCCCCGCAAAAAAGAGAGAGATGGTGTGTGTCGGAAAGAGTACCCGCGCGTGTGTGTGACAGTGTGAGAGAGGACCAGTGCATGCGTGCACCTCTCCTCTTTGTGTACGTACTAAACCTAAGTACAAGTGTATGTGTGTGACATCGACCTATAGAGAGATGGTGTGTGCCAGAAGTCCCGAGAGAGTCGTCAGTGTAGGTGTGTGCGTCGGGAGGAGGGAGAGAGATGATACTTAGGGCATGTACAGTGGTTGATAAGACAGCCTTATCTTAAGGCTTGCATGTAATTTAGAGATGACAATAACAACATGTCTACAATGGGTTGTCTCTTAGCATTATCGACAATAACTAGCTATTCCTAAAAACATGGTGAGACATATTGTGCTAAGAGATGATCTCTTAAATAAGAGAAGACAAGCCTTTTCTTATGAATTCTCTCTTCTCCACCTCAGCATTTATCCTACGTGGCTCTCCTAAGATAGCACCATTGTACATGCCCTTATGTGTCAACGCAGTGTGTGTGAAAAAGAGGCTAGTCAATAGTTCGCCACGAGACTATTCCTGGCGAATGCCCCAATAACCATAAGATCTGCATCCGACGGTGGAAGTTATTGGACGAAAACAGCACTAAAAAAATAAATGCCATGTCATTTCTTTTTACTGCCACACCACGCCCCTCCCCTACACATGAAACTGCCACACGATCATTCGCAACTGCTGGTTTGCTAGAAATCCCGATAGGCTGAGCTTTTGGCGGTAGGCGGGGAGCTTGGACTGTCGGTTTGCTCACATGCCATCGCACATGTCAGTGATGTAGCAAGTTGATGTGCGTCCCTTCAGTGAGCGGCGGGCCGGACTGACCGTGTGTTGGTGCGACGCGAAGGCGACAGGCTGTAAGTTTACCGCCTACTCCTTGACGAGATTGGTCGATACAAATCCCGATTAAGAAAGGGTAGGGCGGCGTTTTTGCCGCGCGGGAGGTGTGGTAGTTTTTTTTACAATGGGATGGACCCAGCACTGCAAAAGTCAAAGCGGTGGGCAGTACTACTACGCTTGTCGGAGGCGTACGTGGGCCCGCGTTCTCGGATGCGTACGTGGCGGAGCCGGACGCCCGCCAACCTCTCGTAGCGATAGCAAGGAGCCCGCTGCTGGCTATTTTCTATATAATCTTTTTTTTTTGCGAATCTATTTTCTATATAATCAGCTTTGAAATTTTCAATCGTTCACGTGTGTGCCCTGTTGTGTCTACAACATTCTTCTGGAACCAGCAGCACGTCACTGTGATCAATCCATAGAAGAAGCTCGCAACAACCCCTCCCCCATGTGCCATGTGGCCTCATGGGTGCACCCACATCATTTTAATCATAATATATTGACTGAAAAAGAGGGACATTTTGTAGCGTG
This sequence comes from Elymus sibiricus, assembly GCA_039707655.1. Lineage (NCBI taxonomy): Eukaryota > Viridiplantae > Streptophyta > Magnoliopsida > Poales > Poaceae > Elymus > Elymus sibiricus. The sequence goes on from CM077674.1 coordinate 307,795,570, forward strand.
CCATTGGAATTCTAACTTACGTGCTTTTGTACATACTGGAAGTACTAGTGCCACATCATCTAAATCCTTTCTACACACGCACATTTCTTATACAAATGTGCTCCACCGTGTACCCGCGCGTTTGTATGTGGGAATGAGTGCGTGCGTGCACCTCTTCTCTTTCGTACACATAGTCTATGTGTCTGAGAGAGAGAGATGGTGTGTGCAAGAAATCATGGGAGATTCGTGAATTTGTGTGTGGGTGGGGGAGGGGGAGGGAAATATAGATGGAGTATGTGTCAATGATGCAATTTGTGTGAAAGAGAGGCATATATTATACATATATGTATGTGCATGCGGGTGATATACGAGAAGGAAGGGGAGGAGTCGTCTGTGCGATATATCGATAGAGACAGATGGAGGGAAGAACTCTACGAGCCTACAAGCACTGGGAGAGGGGGTGTTGGGAGATGGTGCGAGAGGCCAACTGGACAGAGACTCGGAAGGAGTGTACAAGTGCGAGATCGATATTTTAAGAGAGGGGGCAAGAACGTGCGCGGTTGCGCGCGTCTGAGAGATGAAGCGGGAGGCATGGATGCTGATGAGAGGTGAGACGATGGATAGACAATGTGTGTGTGGTAGCTAGGCGGTCCTATCTAGAGAGGTAGATTGATCGATGTGTAAGTGGGAAAAAGGGCGAGACCTGACTAGATATAGATCGATCGCTTTGTGTGGAAAACAGGGAAAGACCTATCTTTATATATACAGAGAGGAATATCGATCGGTGCGCATGCATGTGAGAGATAATTAAAGAAGGCCCGAAGTGACGAAGAGGGGGAGGTGTGTGTGTGGGGGGGTGGGTGAGAGAGTCCTACTAGTTAACTAGAGGTAATGTACGAGTGCGAGATCGATAATAAGATATGAGGGGGAGAGAGCGCGTTCGCGCGTGCGCGCGTGTGTGTGGGCTTGCACGCCTCGTAGCTGGGGCATGAGGGATGGATGGTGAGAGGGGGAAGGGACTGTGTGTACATGTGTGTGTGGTAGGCAGACCTGCTAGCTAGAGGGGTATATCGATCGGTGTGTGTGTGGGAAAGAGAGGGCGATGGAGAGATATACCTAGCTTGAGAGATCGTGGTAGACAGACCTGAAGAAAGATATTGTGTGTGTGTGTGTGCGATGGATAATGCCGAGTGGGAGTGTGTGTGCATGCATGCACGAGAGAAAGTTAGTGGTACAACGATAAAGAGAAGACGACTGTGTGGGTGTAAAAGACTTGGTGAGATCATAATCAATATAAAAATGAATTCAAATATTTGAATAAGAGATCATGATGTTTGAAACCCATGCATGCATGCATGATATAATGGAAATATGTAGTGGTGTGTGATACGTCTCCGTCGTATCTATAATTTTTGATTGTTTCAAGCCAATATCCTACAATCTCCACATACTTTTGGCAACATTTTATATGATTTCTTGGACTAACATATTGATCCAGTGCCCAGTGCCAGTTCCTGTTTTCTGCTTGTTTTTTGTTTCGCAGAATATCCATATCAAACGAAGTCCAAATGCAATAAATTTTTACGGAGAATTATTTTGGAATATATGTGATTTTTGGGAGGTGGAATCAACGCAAGGCGGTGCTCGTGGGCCCCACGAGGCACTAGGGCGCGCCAGGGGGGTCCGGCATGCCATGGTGCCTCGTGAGGCCCTCGTAGGTCGGTTGGTGCCCTTCTTCGGCCGCAAGGAATCTAATATCCGGAAAAAATCGTGTTAAAATTTCAGCGCAATCGGAGTTACGGATCTCTGGAAATTTAAGAAACGGTGAAAGGCCAGAAACCAGGAACGCGAAATAGAAGAGAACAGGGAGAGAGATCCAATCTAGGAGGGGCTCCTGCCCCTCCGCCGCCATGGCAGCCATGGACCAGAGGGGAAAACCTCCTCCCATCTAGGGGGGATGCCAAGGAAGAAGAAGAAGGAGGGGGGCTCTCTCCCCCTCTCTTCCGGTGGCGCCGGAGCGCCGCCGGGGGAAACATCGTGACGGTGATCTACACCAACAACTTCGCCACCGTCAACACCAACTCTCTCCCCCTCTATGCAGCGGTGTAACACCTCTTCTCCCCGCTGTAAACTCTACTTAAACATGGTGCTTAATGCTACATATTATTATCCAATGATTTGTGGCCATCCTATGATGTTTGAGTAGATTCTTTTTGTCCCATGGGTTGATTGATGATCGTGATTGGTTTGAGTTGTATGTTTTATTTTGGTGCTGTCCTATGGTGCCCTCCGTGTCGCGCAAGCATGAGGGATTCCCGCTGTAGGGTTTGCAATACGTTCATAATTCTCTTATAGTGGGCGGCTAGAGTGACAGAAGCTTACACCCGAGTAAGGGGGTAGTTGCGTATGGGAGTAAAGGGGACTTGATACTTAATGCTATGGTTGGGTTTTACCTTAATGATCTTTGGTAGTTGTGGATGCTTGCTAGAGTTCCAATCATAAGTGCATATGATCCAAGTACGGAAAGTATGTTAGCTCATGCCTCTCCCTCATATAAAATTGCAATAATGATTACCGGTCTAGTTATCGATTGCCTAGGGACAAATCATTCTCTTGTGTTACAAAAGCTTGCTACTAAACAACTAACTTTTATTATCTTGCAAATTACTCGTAGTTTTATTCTCGCAAAGTACTTCTAGTTTTATTCTTGCAAACCTATCCTATCACCTGCAAAATAGTTTTATACTTGTTCTAGGTAAAGCAAACGTTAAGTGCGCATAGAGTTGTATCGGTGGTCGATAGAACTTGAAGGGAATATTGATTCTACCTTTAGCTCCTCGTTGGGTTCGACACTCTTATTTATCGAAAAAGCTACAATTGATCCCCTATACTTGTGGGTTATCAGTGTGGTTCTGAATCGAGCATGCTATACTATATACATCGAACAACGCCAAATTGATTTGAATTTGATATACCGTTGGTAGGCATCGTTTGACCACATTTCATCCATGCATGGACAAAACTATTCAAATTAGAGATAATGGGTGGCTTTGGCAGCTAACATCTAAATGTTGTGTGTGTTGTGTATTAAACACATTATACATATCAAACATCATTTAGATTCCGAACATCTAGCTAGAGCATACATGTACTACGATTTGAATTCAACATAAAATTGATACACATATTTGAATTCGAGATCATATGGTACATGTAGTTCATATTTAAATGGGAATTTAGTACTATATTCATGTTGTGTGTTTTGAAGATAATATTTAGATGATGGTATAACTAACCTGACAACAATCCCACTCAAATACGGAAAATGGACTCAATTTTAGTCCATACGGTAGACGGTATAAATTGTTTTTTTTGTTGTTGAGGGAAGTACGGATTGATATGGTACCGTACACGGTAAGCTTGTTCTCCCGAATTTTTAAGTTGTTCATTGTTGTTTTTTAATGGCATTTGTAGTAATTCATATAGTAAAACGGGACATGACTCTCTCTTGTGTGGTGCGAATTGTTTTTTGTTTTTGTTTTTTTACACGTTAAGCTTGTTCTCCCGAAATTTCAAGCCGCGCCTTGTTATCCCGAAATTTCAAGCTATCTCTTTGTCTCTTGTGCTGTGAAACTCCCACCCCTTCAACCCGCGCCTTGTTATCCCGAAATTTTAACGCGCGCGAAAACTCCCCCCTCCTCTGAAATCGGTCACGCCGCCCCGACACGCGAAATCCCCCTTCTATCCCTTAGCCGAAAATCCCGCCTCGACGTCCCATGGTCCAAACGGGTAGGGGCACTTTTGTAATTTACCCCACATTTCGGACAAGCGCGTCCCTTAGCCATGGTTCCCCCCTCCCACCCCCTTCACCCCCCATTCGTACACCGAGGCCGCCAAAACCCGCGAAACCCCATGCTCCTCCGTTCGCCACCCGACCGCCGCCCAGCCGGAGCCTCTTCCCCGACGACATCGTCCGCTGCAACAGCTCGACGTCCCTCATCCACCGCACCGGATGAGGATCCGTTGTCGATCTCGTCGTCCCGCCGGTCCAGCCGCCCCGTACTCCACCTCCAAGGAGCTGCCCCGTCGTTCGCCTCGTCTATCGCGCCACCTCCATTCCCACAGCGCCGTCTTCACCTGCACCACCGGAACCGCAACACCATCACCGATTCCTCAGATGAAGCTGAGGCCTAGTCGGCGCCACCAAAGAGGTTCTACACTAATCGCTACATTTTCTCCTTTATTTGATCTCACGGTGCTGCCGCTGCTCGATCCCGAGCCGCCATGGCGCGGCTCCATCGACGGCGGCATCACCGGCCACTTCCTCCATGGCGTCTCTCCGCCATGGCGTTACTCCCTCGGCAGCGGCGCCCACATCAGCAGGAGCTGCTGCTGCTACGGCTCCGACTGTCGCTGGCCGTGCTGCTGCTTTGCTCTTGCTCTTGCTCGCGCTGCTGCTCTACTCTTGCTCGCACTGCTGCTGCACGAGCAGTAGCTCCAGCACTTGCTCGTGCTCCTGCTGCTGCTACGGCTCTCACACGTGCTGATGCTTCGGGCGCTGCTACTGCTGCACGACCAGTTGCCCCGACTGCTCTCTGGTAGTACGTTCCCTGCTGGAGCGGCTGCCGATTTAGATCACTGCTTCTCTGCCACTAATGCTCGAGCGGCCAAAATGACTAGTGCATTGCTTCTCTACTACTACTGCGTTCAGTTCTGACAGTAAAATTCAGTTTTGACAGCAACATTCAGTTTTGAGAGTACATTTCAGTTTCGACAGTAAAATTCAGTTTTGACAGTTAAATTCAGTTTCGACAGTTAAGTTCAGAGACGAGTGGCTGATGTCTTTTAAATCCAGCACTTTTTGGTGATGTATTTTACATCATCTATTGGAGATGCTATTAGAATCCCACTTCAGGTTAACGTTGTCTCTCTTGTCTTGCTTCAGCCTCGCCGTCGTACACCTCACCGGAGTTGGTCCAACGACAAAACCATCCATCACAGCAGAGCAGTACCCTCGGCTCCATCTCCAGACGCCTAAGATCTTCTTCCCCGCCTCCGACAGCCACATCAGCCGCAGCATCCTCAGTGACCAACCCAATGATGCTGAGATCGACATGGCTTCGCCAAAGAGGTTGTACACTTGTCGCATCGCTTTTTTACTCTACATGTAATTTATATTATCCACTGAGCACACATAGTAATGAGAAATACGAATAGTTTCTCCTATATGAAGAGCAGTGAGGTACTAGGCAAATTAGCTATCCGTGATGGACTCTCTCGAAAGCCATCATTATTTATTTTTGCGCGTTGGAGCTGTGCATGTGCAGATGGGCCTGGGAGTTGAGCTAGTAGAGCAGTGGGCTGGGTCCAAAGTAGTAGAAGTAGTACAAAAACAGTTTTGGAGTGTAGGCTTTTGCCTGTTCAAGCCTGCCTACTAGAATGGCCACTGGTTGAAAGGAAAAGTGAAGGAAAGACATAGGAATTGGAAAGTTTCCTATGGTACTACTATTCATGCATTTGGTTCAAAGGAATGGAGCAAGGGAAAACTGTAGGATTTTTTCCTTTAGTGTCTCTTTCAAAGAAAAAACGTAGGAATTTTAATATCCACTTGGCCCTCCTTTTCAAATTCCTATTCATGAAGAACAAGACTAAGTGATAGTAGCATAATCACATTATAACTGTACATTTTCATGTGGTTTGACTTTAATATGACCATGCTTCTTTGCATTTCTGTGATCTTCCAATTCCTGTGAACCAAACACCCAGATTGACAGAAATCATGTGTTAGCAAATGCTCTATTTTGCACGTGCATTCCAATCCTATTCATGTGTATTTCCTATCCCTGTGTTGTTAGAATCATCCAATTCAAATGAGCCTTTACAGAATTATACTTCTGATACAGATAGGTGTTAAAGAAAACTTTGTGTGGTTTGTCCCGCTCCTGCCGCACCATCGTCCGCCCCAGCTGAGCTGCTCCAACGACGGAAGCGTTCACCGCAGCAGAGATCCCCCCTCCAGACCGTCTTTCGCCGCCTCAGATCTTCTTCCCCGCTGCCGGCAGCCACCACCACTGCATTACCATCATCAACTGAGGAGATGGCCTTAAGGACCACACGGGTCCGCAAGAGAGGTTACACTCTTTCGTGTCTGCTTACGTTATTGTAGGATCGAAAGTATGTCTAGAGGGGGCGTGATTAGACTACTTGACCAAATAAAACCTAACCTTTTCCCAATTTTAGTTGTGGGCAGATTTTAGCAATAGTACATGTCAAGCATCACCCTACACATGCAATTCTAAGAGTATAGCAGAGGAATGTAAGCAATTGCATATGTAAGTAGAGAGGGGATAGGAGATTTCAAACGCAATGAAGACACGGTGGTTTTTGGCGTGGTTCCGATAGGTGGTGCTATCGTACGTCCACGTTGATGGAGACTTCAACCCACGAAAGGTAACGGCTGCGCGAGTCCACGGAGGGCTCCACCCACGAAGGGTCCACGAAGAAGCAACCTTGTCTATTCCACCATGGCTTACGTCCACGAAGGACTAGCCTCACTCGGGGTAGATCTTCACGAAGTAGGCGATCTCCTTGCCCTTACAAACTCCTTGGTTCAACTCCACATCAGGTTGGAGGCTCCCAAGTGACACCTAACCAATCTAGGAGACACCACTCTCCAAAAGGTAATATACGGTGTGTTGTTGATGAACTCCTTGCTCTTGTGCTTCAAATGATAGTCTTCCCAGCACTCAAACAACTCCTCACAGATTTGGCTATGGTGGAAGAAGGATTTGAGTGGAAAGCAACTTGGGATAGGCTAGAAATCAAGATTCAAATGGTAGGAATGGAATATCTTGATCTCAACACATGAGTAGGTGGTTCTCTCTCTCAGAAAATGTATGGTGGAAGTGTAGGCACGTTCTGATGGCTCTCCTTACTGAGAAGGATGTGGTGGAGGGGTATATATAGCCTCCACACAAAATCCAACCGTTACACACTTTTGACCCAACTCGGTGGCACCGAAACGATCATCTCGGTAGCACCAAACTGTGTAAAAGATATGAACGTTAGGAATCTCGGTGGGACCGATACGGACAACTCGGATGGACCGAAGTGTAATGGCTTAGGGCAATCCTCATCTCGGTGGCACCGATTGCATCAACTCGGTAGGACCAAAGTGAAGCAATAAGGCAACAGAGACTTGGCAAGCCATCTCGGTGAGACCGATTTGCATAACTCGGTGAGACCGAAGTGAATGCAACCGATTACAGAGAGTTGGCAAGGCCATCTCGGTGGGACCGAGATCCATTTCAGTGGATCCGATTTGTTAGGGTTTTGGCAGTGGCTAAGTCTGGGATGAACTCGGTGGGGCCGGATAGGAAATATCGGTGGGGCCGAGTTGGACTGTAGGTTTTGGACATATTTGGGTAGAGATAGTGGTTGAGGGTTTAGGAATACTGTCACTAAGCACTTGAGCAAAAAGACCATTAAGCAACACCTCATCCCCTTTTAATAGTATTGGCTTTCCTATGGACTCAATGTGATCTTGGATCACTAAACCAAAAATGTAGAGTCTCGAACTTTTGCCAATCCTTGTCCTTAGCATTTTGAGGGGTCCACGTCTCTAGTCCATGCCATGCCAATCATTGAACATCCTGAAATCTTAATCTTGAATGGACATTAGTTCAATGAGATATATGTTGTTATGAATTACCAAAACCACCAAGGGAGAAAATGTGCTTTCAGTTATGCATCGCTTAATATTACCTGCTACTTTATCGTCCTGTTCACCTCTTCGACTCCGAGTCAGGTCCAAACTAATAATCAAACTTGAGTTTTTAAATGGTTGTGGGTTACAAATCGGGGCAGCAACGAATAGTATCTCTGTCTACTATCTGCTTAATCTCGGGTGTCTACTATGTGTTTCATGTTGGGTGGGAAACAAACTGTAAAGGAGCCATTACCTGTATTTGTTAACTGAAGCTATTATCTACCTGCTATCATTGGTTTGGGTCTATCCACTGGTTGCTACCATCACTATGGATTTATGCATGCATTCCTTACATAATCTCACTATGTTTTATTCCTATGCATGTCAGTTATTGTACACAATGGTACTGAACATGTAGAGCAAAAGAGAAGAGCCTTGCGTGGCAATATAATGTCATGCAGACGTCACTCCATGGTGGCCGCAATGGCAGCCCTCCTCCCCACATTCCAGATTGTAATCAAGAGGAAGATAACTGTTCAAAGGGGGATTCAGAGGGAGCAGACCACTCCTATTTACCCCCTGAGGTCTTTGCTCTCACTTGGCATGCTAATGTTGGTCATATCATGCATATGGCGTCTTGCATTGCTTACTTTACACATCATTTATGTCATCTGCTTAGTTTAGACATGTTTTGTGTGAATGCCATCTGTTTAGTTTCTATATCATATATGTGAATTATGCAATGCCATCTTGTTTAGTGAGGCATCATATATGGGAATTTTGCAATTCCATCCTGTTTAGCTAGTCATCATATATGTGAATTATATCATGCCATCCTTTTTTTCATTACGTATTACATTTGCAACAATGTTAGTACATTCAACTACTCTTCCTGTGCATCAGCCATTTGACACGGTGATGGAAAAATCTAGAGTGAAAACAAGGTCTTCAGAGCAGATAGTGCTATCTGACGAAGCGCATATCTTGCCGGTTATAGATAGCTCCTCAGAGGAGGATTCAGAGACAGATGACCAGTCGTATTCCCCCCCCCCCCAAGGTGTATGCTCTAACTTGGCAGGGTTATATTGCTCATATCATGCATATGGTGTCTTGCATTGCTATGCCATTTGCTTAGTTTAGACATGCTTTGTGTGAATGCCACATGTTTAGTGTTTAATTACCATATATGTGAATTATGCAATGCCATCTTGTTGCAAGGCATTATATATGTGAATTATGTGCAATGCCATGCTATTTAGCCAGGCATCATATGTGTGAATTATATCATGCCATCCTTTTTTTGTATTACGTATTCCATTTGTCGACAATGTTTGTTTATTCAACTACTCTTCTTGTGCATCAACCATTTGAATCGGTGATGGAAAAATCATGAGTGAAAACAAGGTCTTCAGAGCAGACAATGCTACTTGCTGAAGCAAATATCTTGCTGGTTACAGATAGCTCCTCAGAGGAGGATTCAGAGACAGGTGACCAGTCCTATTTTCCCCTGAGGTGTATGCTCAAACTTGGCAGGGTTATATTACTCATATCATGCATATGTTGTCTTGCATTGCTTAGTTTAGTCATCATATACACAATATTGAATGCCATCTGCTTAGTTTAGACATCATATATGCGATTGCCATCTGCTTACTTGCTTAGTATATAAATCATATATGTGAATTATATCATGCCATCATGTTTGCATAGGCAACATGTATGTGAATTATGGCATGCCAACCTATTTAATAAAGACATAATGTAGTTATATCATCTCATCATGTTTACATAGTCATCATATTTTGAATTATGTCATTCTATCCGTTAATTATATCATGCCATCATGTTTCCATAGGCAGCATGTATGTGAATTATGGCATGCCAACCTATTTAATAAAGACATCATATTTGAATTATGTCATTCTATCCTATTTAGTTAGCCATCATATATGTGAAATTGTGTCATGATATCCTGTTTAGTTAGCCATCATATATGTGAAATTGTGTCATGCTATCCTGTTTGGTTAGACAACATATATGTGAATTATTTCATGCCCTCTTTTATTCCCCACTATCCATTGCACCTGTCTATCATACAATGTCTGTACATTAAATTACTTTTCTTGTTTATCAGCCATTTGAATTGGAGGGGGTGATGGCAGTATCTAAGGGAGTAAAAACACGGTCTTCAGAAAAAGCAGTGCTACCCATCGATGCAGATAGAACCACGGTTGTACTTGCCCAAGAACCAGCCCCACCACACATAACCCAGACTCTCGCAGATTGTACCCCTACCGAGTTGGACAGAGAACCAGCTACACCCCATCTAACCCCAACCCCAGCAGATAGTAACTCCATTCCACTTGACACAGCACCATCTCCACCACAGATCACCCAAACATGAGCAGTTAGTAAGGCAACTGCAGTGCCCAAAGCACGAGGACCAGCACTGTGAACCCCAACTCAATGCTTAAAGCAGAAGAACAACTGTTCTCAGGTCAGATTCTGTCGCTATGGTGCATACTCCTTTGCTCTTGCATCACTGTATTTACTCATACCAACTAATTTCAAATTTGAAGGATCCAACTGAAACTTCAATGGCACAACATGTATGTTTTAAACCTGTTTCATTAACTGGTTTGCTGTTGTAACTTCTTGCTCTTTGTTGATTTCAGTTTCAATTATATAAACAGTTATGTTCTCATGTCATGCACATTACAAGTGTTGTTAGTGTTGTTAGTTTCCCACACTTATATTCAGTCTATGCCACTTTGTCTTAAACATATATGATTTGAACTGCGTCTCTATCTTGATTTGGCAACATAAACTAGGATGATATAGACAATACAATGACCATAGTACATAAATATATGTTTGTTTCATGCTGTTATCCTGTCAACATTACCACTGAACTGGTTTACCAAAATGAGTTTCATATACTACATGCTGAACCTGTGATGTGTCTGCTTGTTCCTCTTTTAGAATGCCGCCAGAATATTGGAGAAGAGTACCCCATTATGCAATGGTAAAGGAAGTAATGCAGACAAGGTTAGTGAGACAACCCTGTTGGTCTCCAAGAAAGCTGATAAAAACTATCTTCAAGATAGTGAGACAACCCCAAAGTCCTGCCTTGATGTAGTGTTCGAGTTACTGGCCACTACCGCTGGCACAAGCTCTTCGAACTCACTGCCTGAACCAGTTCGGCTTCTTGAGTCTCAACTACAAGTTGAAAGACAACGATCAGCTGTGCTGCGACAAGAAGCCGAAGGACTGAGGAAGTCCCTGCAGAATTCAGATGCACACTTTCTGGTGCAACAGCAAGAGTTGGAGGAGTTTAGCGCCAAACAAGAGAAAGCTAATAAGCTTGCTAAGCTTCTTGCCAGCATGGTGGGTGCCCAGGATATCGTTTCTTGAGCTCTTCTGAAGTGGTTTCATTTCTGGACTTGTTTTGCTGCCGCATTTATTTGCACTGGTGGCCAACTTAGTCGTCCGGTGTTTGTAATATGTTGCTTTGTTGTTCCCTTTATTTGCACTGGTGGCGAACTTTGATGCCCAGTGGATGTAATGTATGTAATCGCCGTAATAGCCTAGCGTTAGTTGCTTGCTTATTTATTTACTTATATGTTTATTGCTTGTAGTCACTGCAGTTCTTTTTCCTCGGTTTGCTAGTAGCCGCAATAACCATGCGCCAAATACGGGGCCGTAGGATCCATGGGACTCCTACGGGCTTTAGGATTCATGGGCCTCCTACGGGCCGTAGGATCCATGGGCCTCCTACGCGCCATATGATCCATGGGCCGTACTGTTCGTGGGCTAAAATTGGACCGCAATGTGGGCTGTAAAAGGGCCAATTTGGGAACGGTCGGTTTAAGGGCCCGTAGCATAACGGGCCATTAACAGGCCGAAAGTCATCACAGGCTTAATTCTATCAACAGGTATAACGGGTTGTTAATGGGCCGGAAAACATGACGGGCTGAAAATGGCCCAATGGGTTAACAAACCACAAACGGGCCGATTGTAACCACGGGCTAAATTTGGCCCATTAGCATAACAGGCCAGTAACGGACCGTAAGCAATCGAGGGCTGGAAATGAGCCCAAGAATTTATGGGCCCTTAGAAGGCCGAAAGAGAACACCGGCTGGAAACGGTCCAACTGAATCATGGGCCCTTAAATGGGCTCAAAGCTCTTTACTGTTCATGATGGGCCAGAATCACCACGGGCCGTTAATGGGCCCAAAGATACAAAAGGCCTCATATGGGTCGAAAGACGTCACGGGCCATAGATGGGCCGAAAGTGAGAATGGGCTGGAATCATATGGGACGGCCCACATGACGCTACTGGGCCGAATTTTGAAAGGCCATAACGGGTCGTGAGTACCCGGGCCGTAAATGGGCTGTATGCGAACATGCCGTTAACATGCTTTCCATGGGCCGGCCTGCTAACTTTTGACCAAGTCAAACGGGCCGGCCTTTTTAATCTAAATGGGCCACTGTTGGGCCGTGCCACGTGTAACATTTCCATAGGCCCGTCTCGTCCATTGGAGGAATGACATCTGTCGCGATGCCCAGCTGACACATGGTTCCTTCGGCCAATGAGAATTTTACACGTGGAAAATCCTCATTGGTCAGGGCTGTTAACGGGTTATCGGATCCAAAACCGGACCCGATAGCTTAACGGCGACCCGTTACGATGGAAGCCACGTGTCGGTCACCCTTGACGAAAACACTTCCATGACACGACATTTTTCTTCATGGAAGTGGACACTTCCGTGATCATAATTTCAGTATTGTCATGGAACACTTCTACGACAGCACATGTATGACTATCTTGATTCTGTCATAAAATTGTCACGGATGTACATGCATGACAGAAAACTTGACATACTGTGACAAAGCCGTATCATCACGGAAGTTTTTTTTGTAGTGCTATGGACCCGTAGGTCTGTGGTGAACTACTCACACGTCATCGGTAGAGCAGCAAGGTTGATGTAGAAGCCCTCCGTGATCGATTCCCCCTCCGCCAGAGTACCAGAAAAGGCCTCCAGATGGGATCGTGGAACAATAGAAGCTTGCGGCGGCGGAAAAGTTATTTCGGGTAGCTCTCTGTTAGTTTGGGAATATATCAGAATTTATAGGCTTGGAATTAGGTCAAACGGAGCTACGAGGGGCCCACAAGCTCTTCCTAGAGCACTCGCAGCAATCACATCATGAAAGGGTCGAGGGAAGACGATCCGATATGCATCAGTGACAGCGAATGTAAAATTCCAATATACTCTCCTACAAAACCTTCATATTACCTGCCGATTCACAAGTGCATGTCCTGTATTAAAAATAATTGCTCCCTGTCCTGAAGGCATGGGTTATGCATTGTATAGGTTTCTGCCTCTTTGAGCATTTCTGCGTGCTCTTATGATAGTGATGTGAGGTGTGAGATTTGTCACACTTGTATGATTAACTTTTAAGGGAAGAGCCGTGCTACAAAAAAGCCAATCGTTCAAGCTACCCACAATGTGAAGGTGGCGAGTAAGCGTAATCAAATGCACATCAGCGACAAAGGAGGTATATCTATATACAATGTGTGCATCGCCGTTGTCTTGACGTTTTATCATAGCACGATGCAAATTCTTATAACCACCCATTTTTCCGTGATGTTTGTTTTCTATTTTTCTATGATCAAATTTTACGAGAAACACCACTGTACTAAGAAGCGAAAGGTTCAAACCACATGTAGTGGACCGTGTCTATGTGACAGGACCTTGACACGAGGTAACACGCTTATCTCCATTCCTCACGTTTATAGATATTTTTCATACCTTGGACTACAAATGCTAAACATGCAGGACCACAGCTAGGTAGTTCCGACTTCTTCAGATATGAATGTGTCTATGTAGGTGAATTGGACATTTCGCCATGTGAAATTAAACGATTTGAGCTTTACATTGGTTCGACCAGACCTTCCATCAAGTATTACGTTTGTGAGATGAATAAGACATTCATTACTCCTAGACAAATGATGGTAAGGACCTTGAATATGCAACTTCTTCTTACAAGTAGTGTATACCAATGCATGTTTCCTTTTCCAGTACTTCTCCTATCGCTTTACAAAAGAAACTCTAAAGGACCATCTTAATAAACCGGTCGAGGACATGATGGTCAACCTCAGCATTGGAGGTGTTACGAGGCAGGTTCAGATGATGATGGGTCCGGATAAGAGGGCCACAATAACAAACAATTGGTCAAACTTTGTCAAAGCGGCATGCATCAAAGAGTATCAGATACGTGTCTTCGCCTTCAAGATTAAAAAGGGGGGGGGAACCATCGCTCAGTGTCCATAAGCTTTAAAAGGCTCGGGTACAAAATCACAAGTGCATTGTCTATACAAAAGCATTCTATGGCATGTATCTCACAAACTATTTACATCATGTTCATATGAAAGTGCCACCTATGACGTTGATCAACAAGGCAGTTGGATGGAGCTATTTATTAGTGTGCCTAATAGCCATGGCTTGTAGTTTTACCGTCTCTACAACCACCGTGTCTCTCGCTTTTGCTTTCTTATTATGTTCCTGCTATTATTACTTGCTCTCTCATGTGCATACTCTTAGTACCGAACCTAACGTTGAAGTTACTAGCTTTTGTGGTCTCGTGAACTCACTGAGCTACTTATAATCTCATGGCCATATTGAACTCAACGATGCCTTGCTTCTGATAGTAGATGGGCATCTAGCCTAGTGGTTGCAACGTACATGTGCGTTGAACCCAGGTTCTCACACTTTCTCTCTTAATTAAGAAATGTCATAGGGCTCCTACGTGCGCTATACCATACTTCAAGCCTCCCGATCTAGCATTTACAATTGGAGGGAGTATAATTCAATAGCCGCTCCACTGTGTGGATGCTCATCGCGGGAGGGTACTGGCTTATTCACGGCTGAATTTCCGTGATGTGAATCATTTGATTCCATCACACAAGCTGCAAAAATACTAAAATTTTGATCATGCCCTTTCTTTGGTCGTGCCAATATTTTTGGTTGGGCTAGTTGGGGCTAAAACAAAACGAAGCAAACACGAAGGAAGGAAATCACAAATAAATCAGGCAGGAAAGCCACAACCACCCAACGCGGCAACACATGCGAAGCGCGTCGCTGCTTTTGCCCTTCACCTTTCTGGCTTTCTCCCAGTCCCAGAGAGAGAAAAGGAAGATTCGAAAGAAAGGCGAGCAGCATTTTACTTTGGGGACTGATAGGCGCCGGTGCGCCGGCCCAAATTTGGGCCGGTCGCACCGCACCCGTCAGATCCAAGTGCCTAAGGCCGTCAGATCGGGTAGTTCCTTTCTTCCAAAAAAAAAACAAATCTCACGAGCGCAGCAGCGGGAAAAAGGAGCAGCGGGCACCTCTGCCATGGACGAGCGAGCGCGACCAACCTTGAGGCACCGCTGGTCGCCGCCCCCGCCGATGGTCGCCGCCCTCGCCGCCGGTCGCCTCTGTCAGCAGCGGTTGAAGCTCCATGCCCCGCGGTTGCAGCATCTGGTGCGCCACCCCCCTTCGTCCTCGCCGTCGAGCTCGCCACAGGTGCAGGCTGCAGGCACGGCCGCCGTCTTCTTCCCTGGGTAACCCAATTCTACATGTCGCCGTTGTAGCAAACCAGCTCGGCGCTTGTAGCTTTTCAAAAACCCAGATGTAGCAAAAAAACAAGCGCCCAGTACCACTCCCATTAGATGTAGCAATTCTGCTTGCCGGTTGAAACCTTTTGTGCCGCCCATTCCAGCAAAAATGGCGGCGACAGCGCAGCCGCTCTCCACCGTCGCAACAAATGCCGTCGCTGGTTCCAGCAAAAAAATTCGATGGTTCCAACAAAAATAATTTGCTGGTTCCAGCAAAAATATGGATCCAGCTAAAAATCAGAAGACGGGGTGTCGTAGCAAAAATCGAAGACATTGGTAACAAATTTTTGAGTGGTTCCAGCAAAAAAGATGGATCGAAGCAATAAAAATCAAAGACGGTGCGGAAGCAAACAACGAAGATGGTTGTAGCAAAAAATTGTAGTGGTTCCAGCAAGAATTTAAAGGGTGGGTTGTGGAAAAATCAGAGAGACGGTGGTAGCAAATAAGAGAGATAGTGGTAGCAAAAATTTAGACTGGTTCCAGCAAAAAAGAGGCGCTGTCGCCCACGGTCGCCATGGTCGCCGTCGAGGCATAAGCTAGTTCTAGCAAACCTAAACACTGGTCCCAGCAACTCCATCAGCTGGTTGTAGCATCCGAATCGCTTGCGGCACCGGTGCCAGCAATCGTGGTCGCCGGTTCCAGCAAACTTGGCCGCCGGTTGGAACATCCCGTCAGCCCTGTCGCAGCTCCAGCTTGTGGCTCGTGGCATCGCACGACGCGGTCGCAGCTCGACGGTGGCGCACCGGCGCTGCTGCGCGCAGCACCACCATGGCGCATAGAGGAAGCCGGGGAGAGTGCGTGTGCATGAACATGGTGTCAAACCCGACGAGGCCTGAGCCTCGAAATGGGCTTGTACCAGCGCCATGTCCGCGGGCTTTCCAGCGTGTCACGGGAACTACTAAGCAGCCCATCAGGAGAAGCCCAAGGCCAGCCCACAAGGCCCAAGAGGAGGGTAACCTAGTATATAAGTTGCACTTCATTTCTGTGTGAAGGGGATCGAAGAACTGGAACCTGGCCGGTGGCCGCCGTTGGGCGTGCATCCTCCTCTTCCCACCCCCTGGCTCTCCTCCCGATTCCCCTTCTTGTTGCTACCAAATCACTTGTATCCCGAATCTGTTGTTGATTATTAAGTAGATCGTGTGACTGCTAGTGAGGATCATATCATTTGGTAATCAGAGCCACCAAAATCACCACCCCGCTCACTGCCTTCCACCTGTTCGACGGAATTTCCGAGCCACCATTTTCCCCGAAAATTTCCACTTCCAGTGAGGAATCGCAACCCTGGACGCTTCCCCCACGCGCAGCCTCAAGCAGATCATGGCGGAGCTTGATCTGCAGCAGCAGATGGTGGAGGCTGCTAAGGAGCGCAGCGACATCGCCAAGGCACTGCTCGCAATTCAGTCGTCGTTGGACAAGATGGAGCCTATGGTGTCCCGGATGGAGCACGTCCTAGCCTCGGTTGCACCGGCCATCAACGCCGGCGTGCATAAGGCGGTGGAGCAGCCCACCGAGATTGCCCACGACACGGCGCCCGCCTCCACGCCGACCGCGATTTCCGCGGCATCTACTTCCATCGTCGCGTCGGTCCCTGCTGCAACGGCGTCGGCTTCATCAGCGACGAACTCGCTCATCCTCCCTGCAACCGGTGGCTGTTGCCCCAGGGCGCACACCACCTGTTCGACCACTGGTCTCGACCCCGACACCGGCCATATCCATTTCACCGAGGTGCCCCTACTCGTGATGGACAAGTTCCTGACCGGTCCGGCGCATGGGGAGCTCTCCTACTTCGGGCTCCCGCCCTCTGTGGGCATACTCTCGGCTGTTCGACCTCTTGAGGAGGCCGTGCACACACCATTTCGTCCTCCAGATTTGTGGAATTCTAGGGGACGACCACCTGGACCTGCCCCAGTCCCGAAGCCACCGTGGCTACTGCTTGGTACAACGCATATGTTCGAGGAAATACCTGCTACGATTGTTATGGCAAAGAGACAGTCTCAGGATATTGCTATGGGGGAATTTATTCAGCCAATTTTCTCTCATGGCAATGCATGGGAGTTGCAGCATGTTTCTTGGTCGTCATTCCTCTTATACCAAACTGAAGCGCGGCAGACTGGAGTACTGTACTGTCGCCGACATGAGCAGGTGAAGCATGGCAGAGAACATTGTAGTTTTCAGGTGATGCGATCACCTTGGCCGCCACCTAGGCAAGAAGGCTTGCAGAATCCTTTGACTGAGAGTGCTTGTAGTCTGAAGGGCATCCCTATTGCAGTTCTGATTGTGACTTGTTCAAGTGAAGTAATGGCTAAATACCACATTACATGCAGTCACGTGGGAGTATTATGGGGCTATTTGTGCCGTGAGCTTCAGAGCAAGGAAATTCTAGTAAAGAGAGCATATTGGCATCTGATTGCGGAAGTATGTTTGGAAGCAATGAAGTTTGCATGGCTGCCACCTCAAGTGGTGATGTACTGTAGTGGCGCAAGTGCTTCTTTATATGGTTCTGGCTATTTTACATGTGGAGTGGCCTTGCCAATTCAAGCCCCTATTCTCTACCCTTCTGGATTGGTTGAATTGCAAATTGCCTGGCTCTTGGTCGTACAACATTCTGATGGTGGTAAAATGTTCCAACAACCACTATATGCAGCTTCTGCACTTGATGGATCTCATCATTTTCCATGGGTCATAGCTTGGTTGTCGGGTGACTTCCTTTCTTGCTCAAGCTTGGTTGATGATCAGTTTCGTAGTGTCCTGTTTGTGCCGGTGTTCAGACTTGGAATTTCTTTGCAAATGCATGCTACGCTTGAGCTTGAGAAATCCCAGGATGGCGATAAATTATCTCAGAGCAAACTCGATGATGAAATTCTTGTCATATGTTTGAGCGAGGCATCAGAAACTGCATCACTTTCACTTGAGGTTGCTACAAAATTTGCTTGCTCTGATGTGTTTGATTGCATCCTCGAGCAGCAGCACCATGATGATGAAAAAGTACAACAGCGGCAAGCCCTTCACTGCAGGATGTCGTTAACTGAACAGCGCACGGAAGATTGGGACCCAGGAGAATATATAAGTAAGCGTTCCATACTGCGAAATTATTTTCGAAGTGTTCTTCAGGCCTCTACACTGCGGCAAGAAAACACTAATCATCTTCCAGAATGCACTGCTATTCATTACTTACTACAGTCAACTGAGATTACTTACCCTCTGATGTTGAATTGCTCCATGGAACTGAAGTACTGCACAGTGAAAACAAGGCTGCCACATCATGAAACTTATTGTTTATGGGATCCAGGCATTTTGATTCTCATGGACACATGTTCAGTGCCAAGTCTGGTTCAATGTGTCCAACAACCATTCGATTTATTATGTCACACTCTACAATCTTACTCACCTGCTGCCAAGGGGAAATTCTGGCCTCAGCGGTTCTTGCATTCCTTTGCTTGCATCAGGAAGATGCTTCAGCTACTGCACCGTTACATCGCCCATGTCTCCTCTTTGGTTTATGTTTTCTTGCCACCTACTCCTGAACTCAGAGCACATGCTTCAGATTTTAGGTTGACATATTCAGTGAAAAAACAAATAGTGTGCCTGCTGTATGACTCTCGGATATATCCAGTTCAAATTAGAAGAACTCTGCAGTGGACCCTGGGGATGAAAATATCCTTGTCCATGTATAGCCGGCTGGAGATTTTCAGTGAATTTGAGAAGCCCTGGCAATCCAAACAAGGTACTTTATCACTTGACTTGCACTATCAGTTGCCAGTGAGCAGTGCACCTTGTATATGGGATCCTGGCATTGAATCGCTTTTATATCAGAAGCATATTTTGCCTGGAATTCAACATGATGCTATAGTCCCTGTACAACAGCAAATACAAAGCAAGAGCAATTTTTCCTGGTGGGAATCCTCATTTGGAAGGGCTGCGCAAATGCTGTGGGATCCTGGAAAGGACAACAAGAAATTCAATGATCTGATTCCTGCATGTTGGCGAACAATGTCCACAAATGTAGTACTCAAGCTCACAAAGGGGAAGCGCATCCAGCCTGCATCTATATTGTCTGTTCAGCAAGGAAAATTACAGAAAGTGCACATCCAACAGTGGCACATGCTCTTACTTGCGACAGGAAAAGATGAATGGAAATCAGGCTTATACAAGGGCATGAAAATGTTGATAGCAAGTGGCGCTTTTATACAAGATAATGTTTCGGGAGTAAGAATACAATTTCACGTACTCAAATGTTGTGTCCGCCAACAGAGCTACTGCAGAATGCGATCAAGGCTAATAAATCATGGCATTCACTTTTTATGGGACCCAGGCATTGCGAAATTCAGAGATATGACACTGGATATATTTGTGATCCCATGTCAAGTTCTGCCTATCCAGAAAATACCTGAACTATTATCTCTTATTTTGCAAACTCGGTCACATATTGACCTACAACAAGACTCCGTTCATTTGGCAGTAAGAGAGAAGTCAGAGCAGAGTCCTTACCTTGACATGCAGCCCAATGGGGGCCAGCAATTTTCTTGCCCTGAGATACTTACGTGTTGTCTCTATGGTAGTTCATTCAGGAAGAAAAAGGAAATGGCTAGACTGATTCTTGAACTATGCAACTCCCGGTTCAATGCTATGCACTATTGCCTGATTTTTCAAAAATGCAATCCAATCAGTTCTCAGCATTACTCACAACAAGACATGAACTTGTGTGAAATCGCTCTTTGGCTGATCAACTTTCAACCTCCTTTTGATGGTGGCAGTCTCACTCCTGCTGAGATGAATCATCTCGTCACCATGAGCAGGAGGACCATAGTACATGATTTACACTTGTACCTGCCTTGGGACCCCGGCGGTTTGGCATGGTTTCGGCTTGAGGGCAAGCCGAATTTTAAGGGGGAGGGAATGTCACGGGAACTACTAAGCAGCCCATCAAGAGAAGCCCAAGGCCAGCCCACAAGGCCCAAGAGGAGGGTAACCTAGTATATAAGCTGCACTTCATTTCTGTGTGAAGGGGATCGAAGAACTGGAACCTGGCCGGCGGCCGCCGTTGGGCGTGCATCCTCCTCTTCCCACCCCCTGGCTCTCCTCCCGATTCCCCTTCTTGCTGCTACCAAATCACTTGTATCCCGAATCTGTTGTTGATTATTAAGTAGATCGTGTGACTGCTAGTGAGGATCATATCACAGCGTGCCCGGGCGGCGCGCTCAACACCCGTGTGGCGCGCGACGAGCCGGAGGTGATTGTGGGGGGGGGGGGGGGGGGGGTCGCGGGGGTGGGTGGGGCATCAGTTTGAGAGTTGAGGGGAGAGATGGGGAACGAGGGGAGGACGAAGAATGAGATAAGGTTGGGGCGGGTGGCGCGTGGGCCCCATCCAGACGCGTGGCTCGCGTGGCTGTGCGGGAGGCATCTGATTTAATGGATCGAACGACGCGCGCGGGTCCGGCGGAGCGTTCGGCCGGCGCGCCGAACGCAAACACTTCCCTTTTACTTTCATTTTTTTTCTGAGCGGAAGGATTTTACTTTCCGATAACCAAGAGCCAGCTGCCGAGTCCACCCGCACCAATCAGTGCAGTGCGGCGACAGCGACGGCGGGCGCCTCCCCCCTCCCCTCCCCCGTGCCGACCCACCCCGCGGAATCAGCGCCACTTCGGTTCTCCGGTTGGTCGCCCACGGCCGCTCTCCCGCCGATGGATCTCCCGCCGCTCTCCCACCAGGCGCTCTTCGCGGCCGTCCGATCCGCGGACGCCGACGCCGTGCGCCGCCTCCTGGCCAGCGCCGAGGCGTCCGGCTCCACCGCCGCGCTCGCCGCCGCGCAGACGGACGCAGGGGAGTCCGCGCTCTACGTCGCGGCGGAGGCCGGCGCGCTCGAGGTCGTGCGCCTCCTCCTCCCGCTCTACGACCTCGAGGCCGCCAAGCTCCGCTCACGCCTCGACCTCGACGCCTTCCACGTCGCCGCCAAGCAAGGGCACACTGGTGAGCTCCCCTTCTCGCTCGATTAGTAGTTTCCTCTGGGTTTTTGGAACGAGCTAAGTCCAGTCTGTTTTTGGAACTATTTGATGTTTAAGCCCAGTGTGTTGCTAGATTTTAGCTCAGCCCAGGGCTGCTGCCTTGACCTCAGCTAGATTAGGCTGAATCCAGCACTGCTTTTTGTCTGTTTGGTGTTCTGGGCTTTGCAGTTCAATTGATTGCGCTATGGCACTGGATGTGTATGCCAGGATATGTGAATTATCTAGGGTTGTGATTGTACCGGTGATACTAATGGTGACTTTTTGTACTAATCAAAAGGAAATCGGATACCGACATGTAATTTGATGCGGTTAAGAATCCTAAGATTTTCTACTTTTAGCATGAACAACCTACCTTTTCTTTCAAGGTTCTGCTGATGCAGCAGCTATTGTTCAATGAGGAATGCTCTGGTATTTTTTCTCATGGCAAGTAGACTGATAAATTGCTTTCCAAACAGACGTCGTGAAGGAGTTTTTGGGGAAGTGGCCTGAGCTTTGCTCAGTGTGTGACTCATCCAACACTTGTCCACTGTACTCTGCTGCCGTAAAAGATCACTTGGATGTGGTGAATGCTATATTGGACACTGACGATAGCTGCATAAAGATTGTGCGAAAAAATGGAAAGACATCACTACATAATGCTGCAAGAATAGGGTACCATCGCATTGTCAAAGCACTCATTGAGAGGGACCCGGGGATTGTTGCAATCAGAGATAGGAAGGGACAAACTGCTCTTCACATGGCCGTGAAGGGTAAAAACACAGATGTGGTGGAAGAATTGCTCATGGCTGATGTTTCCATCCTCAATGTGCGTGACAAGAAGGCAAACACAGCTTTACATATAGCTACAAGAAAATGGAGGCCCCAGGTATACGTCTTCTCTAAAATTACATGATGAGTACATTACATGTATCTTCTCCTGTTTGTTTGATCGTTTTGGTTAACCTTACCTTGCTTAGATTGGAATATACATACCTGATACCTAAACATTTCTGTTATATTTTTATTCACTCTTTTCAACAACCTGCCCACCTTGGGCTACTGCATCGTCATAGGAATCTAGTTTAACTAATGGAAAGCTGTAAGATATACTCACAGTTGCAATTACTAAGATCTTCTAGATAGAGCTGTAAAATTTCTGCAGTTATATTTGGCCTGAGACTGGTATTAGTTGATGTCATTTTTTCGACAAAGGGAATATATTAATATATTAGTTGATGTCATACCACTTTGAATCTATTAGACCAGACTTAACCAAGATTATATACGAGACAATGACACAGCCGTTTGGGCATTGGCTACATAGTGCTCAATTTGACAGGATTGGTAATTTGAGTAACTCCACCTTTCCCAAAGTAACATATATATATTTCGGGTAAGGCACCTTGCTGGTGCTTGGTAGATGGAGTATATGGTGAATTACAAAGTATAGCAAAAATGTGTGCCCATCACATATGAAGGATGGAAGACTATAAAAACAGTACTCGTCTTCTTGTTGACTTTCTGCCACTATTGTCTATTTTTCAGTACATGTAAGTAGTACCTTTGTACATCAGCTGGAAAACCCAAATAACCATAGACCTAAGATCGAGACACACATAGCATTACTCTTCTACATTTTATCCAGTGGTATCGTGTGTGAAATTGAAAGCTACTGAGTGCAGTTACAAGTTTGATGCAGTTTGTCTAAGTGCTTTCTAGTTGATTTTCTAGTTTTCTACTGTCCCCCTGAATAAAAAAGGACCAAAACAAAGAGGTAGGGACAGTTGATCTACTAAAGCTGTGAGATTTGTCTGAACTCTTATGTGATTTTGAAACAGAAGATACGCCTGTTTTTCCCTTCATGGGAGATTCATTGTTTCCACGTGAATTGATAGTTTTTCTCGGTGCTTTATGTCCCAGCATGCTTTGTTAACCTAACAACTTTATATTTCTCTGCCATTTTTTGGGGGGTCTCCAGATGGTTCAACTTCTGCTCGCCTATGAGTCACTTGAAGTCAATGCTATCAATAGTCAAAAGGAAACAGCTATGGACTTGGCTGAGAAAGTTCCCTATGCTGAGTCTAAAATGGAAATCATCGAGTGGCTGTCAGAGGCTGGTGCAAAGAATGCCGTAAATGTTGGTAAAGTTGACGAAGCATCAGAGCTAAGGAGAACTGTGAGTGATATCAAGCACAATGTGCAAGCACAGCTCAGTGAGAATATGAAGACCAACAAAAGAGTGACGGGGATTGCCAAAGAGCTGCGGAAGCTGCACAGAGAAGCAGTTCAGAACACCATCAACTCGGTTACTCTGGTAGCAACCCTGATCGCCTCCATCGCGTTCGTTTCCATCTTCAACTTGCCAGGCCAGTACTACCAGGACACTAAAACCGGGAGAGAGATCGGGGAGGCGTACATATCCAAGCTCACCGGTTTCCGCGTGTTCTGCCTCCTGAACGCCATCGCCCTCTTCATTTCGCTCGCGGTGGTCGTGGTGCAGATCACGCTGGTCGCCTGGGAGACCGGCGCGCAGAAGCAGATCATCAAGATCGTGAATAAGCTGATGTGGTCGGCATGCCTCAGCACGTGCGCGGCGTTCGTGTCGCTGGCCTACGTTGTGGTCGGCCCGAAGCACGCCTGGATGGCCTTCACCATATCGGCTGTCGGAGGGCCAATCATGATCGGGACCCTCCTGTTCCTCGCCTACCTGCTGCTGCGCCCGCGGTTCAACTTTGGCGAAGACAGGCAGCGGCGCATCAGGAGGGGGAGCGGCAGCAAGTCCTTCTCCTGGTCTGTCCGCGAAGGGTTGTCGGACCTGGAGGCCGTGGAAGACCATGAGAAGAAGATCTATGCTTTGTAGTCCTGCTGCTGCGGTATGTAACATTGAGAACAGGTAGTTGGGAGGAAACAATCGCCTTGTATATATTTTTCATGGCTGTTTTAGGTCTCTGGCGAGGTACAACACGCTGACCTTTCTCTGAAATGCTTGTACTGTTGCTAATGTATAATACTGGAGAATGAAGAGCTGCACTGCGGTCTACCGGTGCAGCAGCGGCAGTGTTATATGCACATCTGCTGATTGCCACGCAAGTGCTGAAACTTTTGGTCTCTGTAAATAAAATCCTGGCAGGATGTGCTTCATTACCTGTTCTCTGGTTCATTTTTGCTGCTATTGTATAAAAAAAAAATTGCTTCTGAAAATCCTGAGATTTAAGCTGTTTCGTTTGAACTGATGCAAATCCTCTATTCTTAAATATTCTTAAATAGTTGCAACCCACTACCTAATTTTTCCTATTCATGCAACTATGCCACATCATCAGGTTATGCATGTGGTCATAAGTTACGTCATAAGTTACAATTTGTGTACTAATCTAGTCATGCAACCATGCCACCTCATCAACTATGCATGTTAATTTGTTTCACTTATTTTTGTGCAGGCATAGACGGTCATGTTACACATTTGTGTAGGATGATCTACATATATTTGTACGTTGTACGTTTGGAGCAAGTATATGTAGGTCATGTTACACATTTTTGTTAAAAAGGGCACCCGTTTGGCTTCAATCCAATAGATTTCTCTTTTTATACAACATTTTGTCACATGCTTCATATACTTTATTGTTTTCAAAATATATCCTGAGAGCATTCTTAAATTTGTTTTTTCAATAGTTTTAGTTTCTAACATATATTTATGCATATGTTTTATGAAGGTTCACGTGGGGCATCATCTAGTTTTCTATAAAATGCAGTGCAATGAATTCGTTAGAAGCTTCGCTCTTGCTCCCGTGCGGCCCCATGAGTCGGAGTCGCACCGGGGTGCCCAAATTCAGGCCGCCTAGCCCCCCTCCCCCCTCTTTCTTTGCCTACTCTCACCTCATCGACGCCACAGGGCATTGCCGGGCAAAGCCGGGCGGCGTCGGCGGCGTGGTTTGACGTATCTGAAGGTCTGGGAGCTCGTCAGCCGGTGTGGTTCTCCAAGGGCTACATGCGTTGTCTGTCATTCCAAGGGTCGGGGGCATGCTTCTTGTATGCCGTTCATTCGCGAGATCTCTTAGTGGTAAAGTCGGAGTCACTTGCTTGGGGAGAAGTGATGATGATGGTGTCATGAACAACCGTGATTGTGTGTGTGGGTCTTGTGGGTAGTCATGTTGGCCGGAGTGCCCTATCTTATGGGCATGTTAACAGTTTTTGCATGAGTTTTCGCAAACTAACTAGTCAACTCTCTTCTATCCTTTTTTAGTGAATCGGAGCCCTGAGTCACACGACGTCTAAAAGAAAAATATCCTTAGGAGAAAGTCTTATAGGATCGAATCCTATGACGAACAACAAACATATAAATTTCTAAGGATTTTAATCCTCTAATATTCTTATGAAAATATTTTGAATCAAAGAAGCTCTAAGGCCAACTCCAACGCGCGACCGCATTTGGTCCGTCCCTGTCCATTTGGATCGAAACGGACAAAAAACACGGCCCAACGCGCCAACGCAAATGGACGGGCGTTCGTTTTCTGTCCGTCCGCGACCCATTTCCGGCCCAAATTTGGGCCGAGTTTGCGTTGGAACGGACAGGGCGCGGGTGCGCTAGACGCACGCCCTTGTCCTCCCCCTGGCCCGCGCGTCGGGGGCACAATGTTCTCATTTCCCCTTCTCTCCTAAAAACCCTCCCGCACTCCCGCTCCCGCCATGACCACTGCCCCAAAGGACGCCGCCGCCGCCATCCCGGCCGCCACCGCCGCCGCCCCGTGGCCTCGAAGAAGAAGAAACCCAAGAAGGTGCTCACGTCGGAGCAGCTCACCGAGAAACACGCGAAGAGGGCTGGCCGGAGGGCTGTTTTTGCGGAGAGGAAAGCCGGCGCCCAGGCCGCCGTCGATGCCGCCGCCACGCAAGACAAGGCCACCGTTGAGGATAACGAGGCCCTCGTCGCCAATGCCACGCAGGCAGCGACGTAGCACGCCCTCCTCATGGTAGAGTTCAGCCGACCCACGCTGGTCGTTCTTACCGTTGTCGCCATGGCCGCGGCGAGCACCTGCTCATCGGCCGTTCTCCCTCCACAAGGGCAGTCGCCGAGTGATACGTCCATTTTGCATCATGTTTTCCTACTGTTATTTATAGTGTCTTTAATCAATATAACACTTTGTGGAGCAATTCTAATGCATTTTCTCTCTTAATATGCAAGATTTACATAAGGAGGGAGATTGCCGGCAGCTGGAATTCTGGACCTGAAAAAGCTATGTCAGAGATACCTATTCTGCACATCTCCAAATGAGCTGAAATTTCACGGAGATTTATTTTGGAATAAATAAAAAATATTGGAAGAAAGAAGTACCAGAGGGGGCCACCGAGGTGCCCACGAGGCACCAGGGCACGCCACCCCTCCCCCAGGTGCGCCCTGGTGGCTTGTGGGGCCCCTAGCCAGTCTCCAGTGCCCATTTTCTGGTATATAAGCCCATTTGCCCTAGAAAAAATAAAGAGAAGACTTTTGGGACGGAGCGCCGCCGTCTCGAGGGGAACTTGGGCAGGAGCACTTTTGCTCTCCGACGGAGCGATTCCGCCGGGAATACTTCCCTCCGGGAGGGGGAAATCGAAGCCATCGACATCACCAACGATCCTCTCATCGTGGGAGGACCAATCTTCATCAACATCTTCACCAGCACCATCTCATCTCAAACCCTAGTTCATCTCTTGTATTCAATCTTTGTCTCAAAACCTCAGATTGGTACCTGTTGGTTGCTAGTAGTGTTGATTACATCTTGTAGTTGATGCTAGTTGGTTTATTTGGTGGAAGATTATATGTTCAGATCCATTATGCTATTCAATACCCCTCTGATCTTGGACATGTATATGATGTGTGAGTAGTTACTTTTGTTCTTGAGGACATGGGAGAAGTCTTGTCATAAGTAATCATGTGAATTTGGTATTCGTTCGATATTTTGATGATATGTATGTTGTTGATTCTCTTAGTGGTGTCATGTGAACGTCGACTACATGACACTTCACCATCTTTGGGCCTAAGGGAATGCATTGTGGAGTAGTAATTAGATGATGGGTTGCTAGAGTGACAGAAGCTTAAACCCTAGTTTATGTGTTATTCCGTAAGGGGCTGATTTGGATCCATATATTTAATGCTATGGTTAGATTTATATTAATTCTTCTTTCGTAGTTGCAGATGCTTGCGAGAGGGGTTAATCATAAGTGGGAGGCTTGTTCGAGTAAGAACAGCACCCAAGCACCGGTCCACCCACATATCAAATTATCAAAGTAGCGAACGCGAATCAAACAAACATGATGAAAGTGACTAGATGAAATTCCCATGTGTCCACGAGAACGCTTTGCTTATTATAAGAGATCGTTCCGGCCTGTCCTTTGCTACAAAAATGATTGGGCTACCTTACTGCACCTTAGTTACTATTGCTACTTGTCACTTGTTACAAATTATCTTGCTATCAAACTACTCGTTACCGATAATTTCAGTGCTTACAGAAAATACCTTACTGAAAACCGCTTGTCATTTCCTTCTGCTCCTCGTTGGGTTCGACACTCTTACTTATTGAAAGGACTACGATTGATCCCCTATACTTGTGGGTCATCAAGACTCTTTTCTAGCGCCATTGCCGGGGAGTGAAGCGCCT
This sequence comes from Elymus sibiricus, assembly GCA_039707655.1. Lineage (NCBI taxonomy): Eukaryota > Viridiplantae > Streptophyta > Magnoliopsida > Poales > Poaceae > Elymus > Elymus sibiricus. The sequence continues at coordinate 307,823,527 of CM077674.1, forward strand.
TTGGTGAGTGGAATTTGGTAAGGAAACATTTATATTACATGCTGAAATTTATTGTCACTTGTCACTATGGAAAGTAATCCTTTGAGGGGTTTGTTCGGGGTATCTTCACCTCGACCGGAAGCACCAAGAGTTGCTCCTCCACCTATTGAATGTACTGAAAATATTTATTATGAGATTCCTTCGGGTATGATAGAGAAACTGCTAGCTAATCCTTATGCAGGAGATGGAACGGTACATCCTGATATGCACTTGATCTATGTGGATGAAATTTGTGGATTGTTTAAGCTTGCAGGTTTATCCGGAGATGGAGTTAAGAAGAAAGTATTCCCTTTATATTTGGAGGGAAAGGCATTGACATGGTATAGGCTATGTGATGATACTGATACATGGGACTGGAATCGGTTGAAGCTGGAATTCCACCAGAAATTTTATCTTATGCGTTTGGTTCATCGTGATCGGAATTATATATATAATTTTTTGCCTCGTGAAGGAGAAAGCATCGCTCAAGCTTGGGGGAGGCTTAAGTACATGATGTACACATGCCCCAATCATGAGCTCTCAAGAGAAATTATCTTACAGAATTTTTATGCTCAGCTTTCTCATGATGATCAAACCATGCTCGATTCTTCTTCGACTGGCTCCTTTATGAAGAAAACTATTGAATTCAGATGGGATTTTCTGGAAAGAATTAAACGCAACTCTGAAGATTGGGAACTCGACAAAGGTAATGAGTCAGGTATAACACTTAAGTTTGATTGTGTTAAATCCTTTATGGATACCGATGCTTTTCATAAGTTTAGCACTAAATATGGACTTGACTCTGAGATAGTAGCCTCCTTTTGTGAATCATTTGCTACTCATGTTGATCTCCCTAAGGAGAAGTGGTTTAAGTATTATCCCCCTATTAAAGAAAAGATTGAGGAACCCGTTAGTGTTAAAGAAGAAACTGCTACTTGTGAGCTGCGTTGGGATTTCCCCGAAGAGGAGGGGATGATGCAGTACAGTAGAGATAAGTATTTCCCTCAGTTATGAAACCAAGGTTATCAATCCAGTAGGAGAATCACGCAACACCTCGTTAATAGTACCTGCACACAAAACAACAAATCCTTGCACCCAACGCAAACAAGGGGTTGTCAATCCCTTGGCGGTTAATTGCAAGATTAAATTGTATGGTGATAGATAGATAGATAGAACTAAAATATAAAATAAAATAAATAAAGTGAAAGTGCAGCAAGGTATTTTTATGATTTTTAATATATGATTTGGATAGACCCGGGGGCCATAGTTTTTACTAGAGGCTTCTCTCATGAAAATAGCATACGGTGGGTGAACAAATTACTGTTGGGCAATTGATAGAAAAGCGAATAATCATGACGATATCCAAGGCAATGATCATGTATATAGGCATCACGTCCGAGACAAGTAGACCGACTCCTGCCTGCATCTACTACTATTACTCCACACATCGACCGCTATCCAGCATGCATCTAGTGTATTAAGTCCATAAAGAACGGAGTAACGCCTTAAGCAAGATGACATGATGTAGACAAAGTAAACTCACACATGAATAAACCCCATATTTTTACCCTTAATAGCAACGATACATACGTGTCATGTCCCTTTCTGTCATTGGGATTGAGCACCGCAAGATCGAACCCATTACAAAGCACATCTCCCATTTCAAGATAAATCAATCTAGTTGGCCAAACCAAATCAATAGATCGGAGAGAAATACGAAGCTATAATAATCATGCATAAAAGAGTTCAGAGAAGACTCAAATAATATTCATGGATAATCTGATCATAAACTCACAATTCATCGGATCCCAACAAACACACCGCAAAAAGTGATTACATCGGATAGAACTCTAAGAACATCGAGGAGAACATTGTATTGAAGATCAAAAAGAGAGAAGAAGCCATCTAGATACTAACTATGGACCCGAAGGTCTGTGGTAAACTACTCACGCATCATCGGAAGGGCAGCAAGTTTGATGGAGAGCCCCTCCGTGATCGATTCCCCCTCCGGCGGAGTGCCGGAAAAGGCCTTCAGATGGGATTTCTCGAGAACAGAAGCTTGCGGCGGCGGAAAAAGTATTTCGTGGACTCCTCTGTTGGTCTCCCGATTTTTGAGAATTTATAGTGGTGGAATTAGGTCAAAAGGGGCAGAGGTGGGCCCACGAGGCACCAGGGCGCGCTTGCCCCCCCCCTAGGCGTGCCCTGGTGGCTCGTGGCCACCTCCTCTGTCTTCTGGCCCTCTCCTGAAGCTTCTAGTGTCTCTTATGTCCGGAAAAAAATCTCCAAAAAGTTTTGTGGCATTTGGAGTTTGTTTGGTACTGATATTCTAGAAAACCAAAAACAGGCAAAAAACAGCAACTGGCACTGGGCACTAAGTTAATAGGTTAGTCCCAAAAAATGATATATAATTGTTGTAAATGTATATAAAAACATACAAGATTGATAATATAATAGCATGGAACAATCAAAAATTATAGATACGTTGGAGACGTATCAGAAACAATTGTTTATCATGTCGATCCAGTTGTGCCTACTGCTTATATTGAGAAACCACCTTTTCCTGTTAGGATTAAGGAACATGCTAAAGTTTCAACTGTGGTTAACAAAAGTAATATTAGAACACCTAGACCCTCTGAACAAATTAAAGTTGAACCTAATATTGCTATGGTTAAAGATCTCTTGGTCGATAATATAGATGGGCATGTTATTTACTTCTGTGACGAAGCAGCTAGAATTGCTAAACCAGATCCTAAAGATAAAAACATATCCGTAGTAGGCATGCCTGTTGTCTCTGTTAAAATAGGAGATCATTGTTATCATGGCTTATGTGATTTGGGTGCTAGTGTGAGTGTTATTCCGTTTACCTTATATCAAGAAATTATGAATGATATTGCACCTATTGAAATAGAGGACATTGTTGTTACTATTAAACTTGCAAACAGAGATACCATTACACCGCTTGGGATTGTTAGAGATGTTGAAGTCTTGTGTGGAAAAATAAAATACCCTACTGATTTTCTAGTCCTCGGTTCTCCACAAGACAATTTTTGTCCCATTATATTTGGTAGACCTTTCTTGAACACTGTTAATGCCAAGATTGATTGCGCTAAAGAAACTGTTAGTGTTAATTTTGGTGGTATGTCTCATGAGTTTAATTTCTCCAAGTTTCGTAGACAACCTCATGATAAAGAATTGCCTAGTAAAGATGAAATTATTGGTCTTGCTTCTATTGTCGTACCTCCTACTGATCCGTTAGAATAATATTTGCTAGACCATGAAAATGATATGCACATGAATGAAAGAAATGAAATAGATAGGATGTTCTTTGACCAACCACCTATCCTTAAACACAATTTGCCTATTGAAACTCTTGGAGGCCCTCCTCCACCTAAGGGTGACCCTGTATTCGAACTGAAACAATTGCCTGATACATTGAAATATGCTTATCTAGATGAAAAGAAGATATATCCTGTTATTATTAGTGCTAACCTTTCAGAGCATGAAGAAAAGAGATTACTAAAAACTCTGAGGAAGCACCGCCCTGCTATTGGATATACTCTTGATGATCTTAAGGGCATCAGTCCCACTCTATGTCAGCACAAAATTAATATGGAGCCTGATGCTAAACCAGTTGTCGACCACCAACAACGATTAAATCCTAAGATGAAGGAGGTGGTAAGAACTGAAATACTAAAGGTTCTGGAAGCAGGTATAATCTATCCCATAGCTGATAGTAGATGGGTAAGTCCCATTCATTGTGTCCCTAAGAAAGGAGGCATTACCGTTGTTCCTAATGATAAAAATGAACTCATTCCACAAAGAATTGTAACTGGTTATAGGATGGTAATTGATTTTAGAAAATTAAACAAAGCCACTAGAAAAGATCATTACCCCCTACCTTTTATTGATCAAATGTTAGAAAGATTATCTAAGCATACACACTTTTGTTTCCTAGATGGTTATTCTGGTTTCTCTCAAATACCTGTATCACCTGAAGATCAAGAGAAAACCACCTTTACTTGTCCTTTTGGAACTTATGCTTATCGTCGTATGCCTTTTGGTTTATGTAATGCACCTGCTACCTTTCAAATATGTATGACTGCTATATTCTCTGACTTTTGTGAAAAGATTGTTGAGGTTTTCATGGATGATTTCTCCATTTACGGAACTTCTTTTGATGATTGCTTCAGCAACCTTGATCGAGTTTTGCAGAGATGTGAAGAAACTAATCTTGTATTGAATTGGGAGAAGTGCCACTTTATGGTTAATAAAGGTATAGTCCTTGGGCATAAAATTTCTGAAAGAGGTATTGAAGTTGATAAAGCTGAGGTTGATGCTATTGAGAAAATGCCATGTCCCAAAGATATCAAAGGTATAAGAAGTTTCCTAGGTCATGCTGGTTTCTATAGAAGGTTTATTAAAGACTTCTCTAAAATTTCTAGGCCTCTTACTAATCTCTTGCAAAAAGATGTTCCATTTGTTTTTGATGATGATTGTGTAGAAGCCTTTGAAACACTTAAGAAAGCCTTAACCTCTGCACATATTGTTCAACCACCTGATTGGAACTTGCCTTTTGAAATTATGTGTGATGCTAGTGATTATGCTGTTGGTGCTGTTCTAGGACAGAGAGTTGATAAGAAATTAAATGTTATCCATTATGCTAGTAAAACCCTGGACAGTGCTCAAAGAAATTATGCTACTACTGAGAAAGAATTTCTAGCAGTTGTGTTTGCATGTGATAAATTCAGATCTTACATAGTTGATTCTAAAGTAATTGTTCACACCGATCATGCTGCTATTAAATACCTTATGGAAAAGAAAGATGCTAAACCTAGACTCATTAGGTGGGTTCTATTGCTACAAGAATTTGACTTGCATATTACTGATAGGAAGGGAGCTGAGAACCCCGTAACTGATAATTTGTCTAGAATGGAAAATATTCTTGATGACCCACTTCCTATTAACGATGATTTTCCTGATGAACAATTAGCTGTGATAAATGCTTCTCGTAATACTCCTTGGTATGCAGACTATGCTAATTATATTGTTGCTAAATTCATACCACCTAGTTTGACATACCAACAAAAGAAAAGTTCTTCTTTGATTTAAGACATTACTTCTGGGATGACCCACATCTTTATAAAGAAGGAGTGGATGGTATTATTAGACGTTGTATACCTGAGCATGAATAGGAACAAATCTTACGGAAGTGTCATTCCGAGGCTTACGAAGGACACCATGCGGGAGACAGAACTGCGCATAAGGTATTACAATCTGGTTTTTATTGGCCTACTCTTTTCAAGGATGCTCGTAAGTTTGTCTTATCTCATGATGAATGCCAAAGAATTGGTAATATTAGTAGACGTCAGGAAATGCCTATGAATTATTCACTTGTTATTGAACCATTTGATGTTTGGGGATTTGATTATATGGGACCTTTTCCTAAATCCAATGGGTATACACATATTTTAGTTGCTGTTGATTACGTTACTAAGTGGGTAGAAGCTATTCCAACCAGTGGTGCTGATCACAACACTTCTATTAAAATGCTTAAAGAAGTTATTTTCCCGAGGTTTGGAGTCCCTAGATATTTAATGACTGATGGTGGTTCACATTTTATTCATGGTGCATTCTGTAAACTGCTTGCTAAATATGATGTCAACCATAGAATTGCATCTCCCTATCACCCTCAATCTAGCGGTCAAGTTGAATTGAGCAATAGAGAAATAAAATTAATTTTGCAAAAGACTGTCAATAGATCTAGAAAGAATTGGTCTAAGAAACTTGACGATGCATTATGGGCTTATAGAACTGCTTATAAAAATCCTATGGGTATGTCTCCCTATAAAATTGTTTATGGAAAAGCATGTCATTTACCTCTTGAGTTAGAACATAAAGCATATTGGGCAATTAAAGAACTCAATTATGATTTTAAACTTGCCGGTGAAAAGAGGTTATTTGATATTAGCTCACTAGAGGAATGGAGAACCCAAGCTTATGAAAATGCCAAACTATTTAAAGAAAAGGTTAAAAGATGGCATGATAAAAGAATTCAAAAACGGGAACTCAAAGTGGGTGAGTATGTTCTATTGTACAATTCTTGTTTTAGGTTTTTTGCAGGAAAACTTCTCTCTAAATGGGAAGGACCGTATATCATCGAAGAAGTTTATCGCTCCGGAGCCATCAAAATAAACAACTCCGAAGGCACTAATCCGAGAGTGGTGAATGGGCAAAGAATTAAGCACTATATTTCAGGTACTCCCATTAATGTTGAAACTAATATTATTGAAACAATTACACCGGAAGAGCACATCAAAGAGTCCTTCCAGAACACTCCAGAACCCTAAAAAGGAAGAGGTACGTGATACGGTAAGTAAACCGACTCCAAAAATTCCATAAAAATACTTTCTGATAGTTTTGGAATATTAGAAAAAATACAAAAATAGAAAACAACCGAGGGGACCCACGAGGTGCACACGAGGCACCAGGGCGCGCCACCAGGTGCGCCCTGGTGGCTCGTGGGCCCCTCGTGAGCCTTCCTGACTCCGTTTTCTCCTGGAATGCTTGTTTTGCAAGATAAAAATTCTTTATATATACTCCTAGATGTTTTGACCACCGTATCACAGAAATCTCCTCTGTTCTTGTTTCGTGCTATTTTTCTGACAGATTTAGAACGCTATGGCTCCACCAAGCTCTTCCAAGGACAAGTTCTACGAGAAGGTCATCAACCCCTACCTACCGGAGGTGATGAAACACCCTCAAGCCATTGAGATGCGTGAGGGGGTGCTTCACATCCGGGATGTTCAAGGACCCAAGAAGACCGGGAGCGTGGAGGCCAGGCTCGAAGCGGTGGAGCAGAAGATTTTCAAGTGCCAAGGGATGGTAGAACGTGGACTCAGCGCCAACCACTCCATGATCACGGAATTCACCCGCGATCACAAGGTGGATGGCCAATCAATGGGGGACATCATCTTCAAGCTCAATGAACGAATTGACTATCTCCAAGGCCAAATCTATGATCTTCAAAACCAAAATTTTGAGTATGAGGCAAGATTCAAAGGTATGAGTTTAGCTGCAAGTTTCAGGACTCCGGAGACTCGTTCATCTTTTTATGATGGGGAACCTATGCCATGGAAGCCGGAGGACAAGCCCACCACTTCATCACCACCACCATCACCGAAGACAGAAACTTGAGTACATGGGTATGGGCACTCCCCTTGGCTTGTGCCAAGCTTGGGGGAGGTGCCCCGGTATCGTATCACCATCACTTTTATTATCTTTACCTATTTTTAGTTCAATCCTTAGTTATTTAGTGATCTAGTTGAATAAAAGTTTAGTATGATCTATTGTCGAGTGCTAGTTTCGTGATCTATCTATCTATGTAATTGAGTTGAGAGTTATACAATAAAGAGTAGTTTGAGTTTTTGCTTCTTTACTTTTATGTTTCAATCCTAGCAATGAAAATAATGAAAAAGATCATATGCTAATCTTATGGAAAGTAATGACATTACATAAACAAAAGTATAAGTGGTAAAATTTATTGAAAGTTAACAAGCATAGCATTGGTCAATGATGCAATTCATGAAAAAATTAATAAGGGAAGAGAAGATTCACATGCAAATACACTATCTTGGACATCTTTTATGATTGTGAGCCCCCATTGAGTATTTTATGTCAAATTATTGACGTTGGACAAGGAAGACAACGTAATGAATTATGTTTGCTTATATTCACATAGAAGTTATATTGTCATAGATCCTCCAACATGTGGTGCTTGCCTAATATCTTTGCTAGCCAAAAATCCGCACCAAGTAGAGATACTACTTGTGCATCCAAAACTCTTAAACCCAATTTCATGTCATGAGAGTCTACTATATCTACCTATGGATTGAATAAGATCCTTCAAGTAAGTTGTCATCGGTGCAAAAAGCAATAAAAATTGCCTCTAAATATGTATGAACTTTTATTGTAAGGGAAAATAAGCTTTGTACGAACTTGCGATGGTAAAGAAATAAAAGCGACGGACTGCATAATAAAGGTTTCTATCACAAGGGGCAATATTAAGTGACGTTCCTTTGCATTAAGAGCTTGTGCATCCAACAACAAAAAGCGCATGACAACCTCTGCTTCCCTCTGCAAAGGGCCTATCTTTTACTTTTATGTATTTACTTTTTATGTAAGAGTCAATAGTGTTCTCCTCTATTCCTTTTTATTTTTCTCTTTTGCAAGCATCATGTGGTGGGGAAGATCTAGGCATATATATCCAGTTGGATATGAGTGATCATGAGTTATTATTGTTGACATTACCCTTGAGGTGAATAAGTTGGGAGGCGAAATTATAAGCCCCTATCTTTCTATGTGTCTGGCTGAAACTTTTTGCTCCATATATATGTTGTGAGTGTTAGCAATCATAGAAGACTAAATGATGGTTGAGTATGTGGACTTGCTAAAAAGCTCCTACATGAGACCCTTCCTGAAAATATGATGAATTGCAAATGCATTGTTGACTGAGAACATAGTTTGTTAGTTTTCAAGAAAGTTTATGTCTTATACTTCGTTGTTGTGATGAATTGTTACTTGCTCATGAGAAGTTTTATGATAATGAATATTGTTGTTATAATAATGATCATGATGCTACTATGTCCGTATTTTGTTTTTATCGACACCTCTCTCTCTAAACATGTGGACATGATTATCGATATCGGCTTTCGCTTGAGGACAAGCGAGGTCTAAGCTTGGGGGAGTTGATACGTCCATTTTGCATCATGTTTTCCTACTGTTATTTATAGAGTTTTTAATCAATATAACACTTTGTGGAGCAATTCTAATGCCTTTTCTCTCTTAATATGCAAGATTTAGATAAGGAGGGAGATTGCCGGCAGCTGGAATTCTGGACCTGAAAAAGCTATGTCAGAGATACCTATTCTACACATCTCCAAATGAGCTGAAATTTCATGGAGATTTATTTTGGAATAAATAAAAATATTGGAAGAAAGAAGTACCAGAGGGGGCCACCCAGGTGCCCACAAGGCACCAGGGCGCGCCACCCCCCCAGGCGCACCCTGGTGGCTTGTGGGGCCCCTGGCCAGCCTCCGGTGCCCATTTTCTGGTATATAAGCCCATTTGCCCTAGAAAAAATAAAGAGAAGACTTTTGGGACGGAGCGCCACCGTCTCGAGGTGGAACTTGGGCAGGAGCACTTTTGCTCTCCGGCGGAGCGATTCCGCCGGGAATACTTCCCTCCAGGAGGGGGAAATCGAAGCCATCGACATCACCAACGATCCTCTCATCGTGGGAGGACCAATCTTCATCAACATCTTCACCAGCACCATCTCATCTCAAACCCTAGTTCATCTCTTGTATTCAATCTTTGTCTCAAAACCTCAGATTAGTACCTGTGGGTTGCTAGTAGTGTTGATTACATCTCGTAGTTGATGCTAGTTGGTTTATTTGGTGGAAGATTATATGTTCAGATCCATTATGCTATTCAATACCCCTCTGATATTGGACATGAATATGATGTGTGAGTAGTTACTTTTGTTCTTGAGGACATGGGAGAAGTCTTGTGATAACCCACAAGTATAGGGGATCACAACAGTTTTCTAGGGTAGAGTATTCAACCCAAATTTATTGATTCGACACAAGGGGAGCCAAAGAATATTTGCAAGTATTAGCAGTTGAGTTGTCAATTCAACCACACCTGGAGACTAAATATCTGCAGCAGAGTGCTCAGTAGCACAGTAGTATGATAGTTTGATAGCAGTAGCAATAATAGTAACAGTAGCAGTAACGGTAGCAGCAATAGTATTGTAGCAATTATGACAGCAGTGGTAACAGTAGTAACTTAACAAGAACAATATGTGAAAAACTCATAGGCATTGGATTGGTGATATTCGTTGGATAACATTCATCATGTAACAGTCATAACCTAGGGAGACACAGAACTAGCTCCAATTCATCAATGTAATGTAGGCATGTATTCCGTATATAGTCATACGTGCTTGCGATAAGAACTTGCATGACATCTTTTGTCCTACCCTCCCGTGGCAGCGGGGTCCATAAGGAAACTAAGGGATATTAAGGCCTCCTTTTAATAGAGAACCGGAACAAAGCATTAACACATAGTGAATACATGAACTCCTCAAACTATGGCAATCACCGGAAAGAATCCCAATTATTGTCACCTTGGGGTATGCGGATCATAACACATAGCAGGTGCATATAACTTGCAAGATCGGATAAAGAACACAAATATATTCATGAAAACATAAAGGGTTCAGATCTGGAATCATGGCACTCGGGCCCTAGTGACAAGCATTAAGCATAGCAAAGTCATAGCAACATCAATCTCAGAACATAGTGGATACTAGGGATCAAGCCCTAACAAAACTAACTCGATTACATGATAAATCTCATCCAACTCATCACCGTCCAGCAAGCCTATGAAGGAATTACTCACTCCCGGTGGTGAGCATCATGAAATTGGTGATGAAGGATGGTTGATGATGACGATGCCGGAAGATCCCCCTCTCCGGAGCCCCAAACGGACTCCAGATCTGGCCTCTCGATGAAGAACAGGAGGTGGCGGCGGCTCTGTATCATGAAACACAATAAAACTTCCTCTCCTATTTTTTTCTCTGGAATTGTGAATTTATAGCATTGGAATTAGGTCAGACGGAGCCACGTGGGCCCCACGAGTTACCAGGGCGCGCCTGGGGGGTGGCACGCCCTGGTGCCTCGTGGGCACTGGGTGACCCCCCTCCAGTGGTTCTTGGTGCCAATATTTCTTATATATTCCATAAAAAATCTCCAAAAAGTTTCATCCAATTCCAAGAACTTTTATTTCTGCACAAAAAACAACACCATGGCAATTCTGCTGAAAACAGCGTCAGTCCGGGTCAGTTCCATTCAAATCATGCAAATTAGGGGCCAAAACAAGAGCAAAAGTGTTTGGAAAAGTAGATACGACGGAGACATATCAACTCCCCCAAGCTTAACTCATTGCTTGTCCTCAAGCAATTCAGTTGACAAACTGAAAGTGATAAAGAAAAACTTTTACAAACTCTTTTGTTCTTGTATCTATATATATGCTTAAATAGTACCCAAGCTTTCAGCAAAGATTATAACTAATCATGCAAATGATGGCTCTTAGAAATTATATTCACTCATATCAATGGCATAATCAACTAGCGAGCAATAATAAGATATCTCAAATGCCAACACTTTGTCAAAACAATCATGATATAATATGACAACATGGTATCTCGCTAGCCCTTTCTGAGACCGCAAAACATAAATGCAGAGCACCTCCAAAGTTCAAGCATCGACTAAACATTGTAATTCATGGTAGAAGAGATCCAGTCATGATGCACACAACATTAACTATTCAAAATGCATGAGAATGACAATAGTGCTCTCAGGACTGGTGCTTATTTGAGAAGTTGATGACTCAACAATAAAAGTAAAATAACATAAAAGTAAATAGATGGGCCCTTCGCAGAGGGAAGCATGGATTTGCAGAGGTGCCAGAGCTCGAAGCTTAAATCAGAGGTAAATAAAATTTTGGGAGGTATGCCTTTCCTGTCAACGTCACGACTGAGAGTTTTCAATATCTTCCATGCTAAACACATTAGCGGCAGTTCCTAAGTGGTAAAGTAAAGTTTACTCCCCCTTCACCAACAATCACAAGCCATGGCTAGCCGAATCCTCGGGTGCCCTCCATACCAACAACTTTCCGGGGGAGTTTGTTTTATTATTTTGCAATTTTAATAATGGGACTGGGCATCCCGATTACCAGCCCATCTCGTGCAAGGACGAGTGAATAAACACTCATCATGAGAATAACCCGCTTAGCATGGAAGATACTGACCGCCCCCTGTCGCTCCATGAGCGGTACGGGCACACAAAACAGATGTTCATTTGAATATTTAGAGGTAGCACATGCAAATTTACTTAGAATGGCAGAGTAATACCGCATATAGGTAGATATAGTGGACTCATCTGGAATAACTTTGGTTTAAGGGTTTTGATGCACAAGCAGCATTCCCGCTTAGTACAGGTGAAGGCTAGCAAATAGGTTGAGAAGCGACCAGCTAGAGAGCAAAAACGGTCATAATCATGCATTATGAATAATCAACATTGAATACTAGCATGAGTAGGATATAAGCACCATGAACATAAATATCGTTGAGGCTATGTTGGTTTTGAATCAACTACATGCGTGAACATGTGCCAAGTCAAGCCACTTGAAACATTCAGAGGAGGATACCATATCATCATACTACATCACAATCATTTTAATGCATGTTGACACTCAAGATAAATCATTATCCACTCCTAGCTACTTAAGCATGGCATGAGCAACTATAATCTCTAATTGTCATCATAAACATGTTTAATCATAACATGCTGAATCATGGGTACTGAGTTAAACATATTTACAAAAACAAAGAACAAGTTGAGTTCATACCCGCTTTTCCTTGCCACAGTCACTTCATCAAATCATCGTCATTATTGCCTTTCACTTGCACGACCGAATGATATGAAAATAATAATAGTGCAAGCATGCCGTGGACTAAGCTGGAAACTGCAAGCATTTTATTCAAAGGAGAAGACAGGGTAAAATGGGCTCTTTGTTAGATCAACAATAATGCATATGAGAGCCACTCTGCATTTTCATCATGGTCTTCTCCTTACAATGACTCAACAAAAGAAAAGAATTTCGGAGAAACACACTGAAATATTTTTGAAGTTTTTAGTTTTTTTCTGAAGAAAGCAAATTAAAGAAGAAAAACGAAAATGAGAAAAGAAAACTATTTATACAGGAGAACTCCCAACACGCAAAAGAAAAAATGAGAAATCTTTTTGGGTTTTCTTTTACTACTATGAAACTACAACTAATTAAGCTAGAAAGAAAAACCGAAAAGAAACGAGAAATGTTTTTGGATTTTCTCAAAGTTTTTTTCAAACACACTAGAAGAAAGCGAGAAAATAAAACTAGCATGGATTATACAATGAAAATGTATGAACACCGACAACTGAAATTAAATGTGTGAGCATGAATGTAATGTCGGTGAGAAATACGTACTCCCCCAAGCTTAGGCTTTTGCCTAGCTTGGTCTACTGCCATGGTTGTCCTGCATAATAATCGAAATGGTAGCTCGTAGAGGCGTTTTGAGCCGCCTCCTCAGCCAGACGAGCAGCCTCGACAGCCGCATTGTACTCGTGCACCTCACTCTCATGAAGAAAATATCTCTGTTTGTTCTGAAAATCAAAGAGGGCAGGAGCAGGCAAAGCAACATACACAGAGTGATATTTATTAAAAAGTAAGTTATATTCGTAACCCTATGCGTTGCGTTTTAAAAACCTATGTTCTCGCATTGCTTCAAAATTCAAATATTTATAAGGCAAGAGGGGATCATTGAATTTGGGCGAGACCCCTAACTATGCAGCTAAGCGGGAGGCATAAACTCCTCCATACAAATCACCACTACCCGCATTGCGCTGCAGCCTACGTGCAACAATAGCCCCAAGATTATAAAGCTTGCTACCAGTCAAAGCTGTATGAATGAGACTCAGATCAGGGGCGCAAAGGGCACTACAGTCTTGCTTACCAACAACGCATTTACCATTAAAAAGCGTAAAATACCGAATAGCGGGAAAATGAATGCTAATTATTCTGGCCTGCGTGATTCCCCTATCCTCACCGTTGCAAAGGCTGTTGAGAAACAACTCATAATCAGATCTTGGTGGTTCATCTAATGAACCCTAATATGGAATTTTGCATGCATCACAGAATTCTTCTAGAGGCATATTATAAGATTTGTCATAGAGGTGAAATAAAACCCTAGAAGTGCGCTGGTGAAAGTCAAAGTTCTGAGTAAAGGAATGAGGGAGATTGTAATGCTGTGGTGGCTTATCTGCGATAAAGGTTGAGAGCTCGGCATTGTGAATATATTGGTCAAATTCTTCCTTGATGCCTGCACCTAGCATGAACTCGTTGCACGGCCATCGACACGATTTTGCTTCGGCACCTCGCACCGAACTTGCCCTTGGTTCCTCATAGGATTGGCGTGCCAAGCTTTCACTTGATGACGCTTCCGAGGACCTCCTCCTCGAAGAACTTCTCTAGAAGATATTCATTTTCCTAAGAACAATTTCTGAAAATTTTTGGACCACAAAATGATATCAATAAAACTTCACAAGATTGATAGCAACTACTCATATGAATGTCTAGAGGCTATATCAAGCATTCAAACTACTTGGAACTCAAAGAATTCAACATGCAAGCTCATTTTCAGTAGCACCAAGAGCAGCTAATTATGCAAAATATAATCCACTAGAGCAAAAACTAATTGGAGCAATGGAGGAGTCACATACCAAGGAGCAATCTCCCAAAACTGTTTCGGAAACGGAGCTCCGAGCAAAGAGATCGAAAATTTCAGTTTTGTGAGCAAGAACACGAGAGAGAGAGAGAGAGAGAGAGAGAGAGAGAGAGAGAGAGAGAGCTACCAGGATTTTTTTCTAGAGGTAGGAGACAAAGTGGGCTGAAGGAATAAGTGAGGGGGTCCCTGTGGGGCCCAGGAGGTACCTGGGCGCGCCAGGGGGGGTGGCGCGCCCTGGTGCCTCGTGGGCACCTGGGGCACCCCCCTGGTATGTGTCCAGCGCCAAAAATTCTTAAATATTACATAAAAATTCATATCAAAATTTTATTGCATTCTGAGCACTTTTATTTCTGGGCACTTTTTTATTGCACGGATAAATCAGAAAACAGGGTAATCATGGCATTTTATTGCATTTAACTAAAAATAACAGAAAACAAAAAGTGAGTATAGAAGGTTGTGCTTATTAAATTCATCAATCACACGCCACTCAGAAAGAATCCATTAATAAGGTTGATCAGGTCTTATTAACAAACCATTTCTGAGTAACATGAAACCGAAGAACTTTCGTATAACACTAAGTTACCTCAACGGGGATATGCATCTCCCCGATAATAAGGGTTTCATATTTCTTTTTAACGATAGGAAGAGGGATTTGAAAACTTCCAATAGTAATTGTTGGAGTCTTTTCAATAATATGAATGCCATTTACTTGAAATTGTTTCTTCGGAAAGTGCACCGTATGCTCATTACCATTGATATGAAAGGTGACCTTGCTTTTGTTACAATCAATAACAGCCCCTGCAGTATTCAAGAAGGGTCTACCAAGGATAATCGACATGTTGTCATCCTCGGGCATATCAAGTATAACAAAGTCTGTTAGGATAGTAACATTTGCAACTACAACGGGCACATCCTCACAAACACCGATAGGTATGGCAGTTGATTTGTCAGCCATTTGCAATGATATTTCAGTGGGAGTGAGTTTATTCAAATCAAGTCTTTTGTATAAAGAGAAAGGCATAACACTAACACCGGCTCCTAAATCACACAAAGCAGTTTTGACATAGTTTCGTTTAATGGAGCATGGTACAGTTGGTATTCCTGGATCTCCTAGTTTCTTGGGTACTCCATCCTTAAAAGAATAATTTGCAAGCATGGTAGAAATTTCAGCTTCAGGTATCTTTCTTTTATTTGTGACACTGTCTTTCATGTATTTAGCATAAGGAGGCATCTTTATAATATCAGTCAAACGAGTACGCAAAAAGACTGGCCTAAGCATTTCAGCAAAGCGTTCAAATTCTTCCTCATCCTTTTACTTAGATGGTTTAGGAGGAAAGGGCATGGGTTTTTGAACCCATGGTTCTCTTTCTTTACCATGTTTTCTAGCAACGAAGTCTTTTTTATCATAACGTTTATTTATAGACGGTGGGTTATCAAGATCAACAGCAGGTTCTATTTCAACATCATTATCAGATTCTTTGTCATTATCTGGTTGGGTATCCACACGAGCATCATCATTATTATTATCATCAGGTGGTTGTTCATTACCAGATTGTGTTTCGGCATCAGAAATAGAAATAGCATTACTATCCTCCAAGGGTTTTTCTACCTCGGGTTCACTAGAAGTATGCAGAGTCCTATCATTTTTCTTTTTCTTTTTAGATGGACTAGGTGCATCAACATTAATTCTTTGAGAGTCTTGTTCAATTCTTTTTGGGTGACCTTCAGGATAAAGTGGTTCCTGAGTCATTCTACCTCCTCTAGTCATTACTCTAACATCATGATCATTCATATTGTTATTCATTTCATTGAGCAATTCGCTTTGAGATTTAGCAACTTGTTCTAACTGAGTTTGAACCATAGATGCATGTTTGCTCACACCTTTAACATCATTAGCAATTCTAAATAACAAGACACTCAAGCGATCAATCATGTAGGCATTTCGTTTCAATTGTTTCATAACATTTGCATTGAAATGATCTTGCTTAATAATATAGTTGTCAAATTCATACAAGCATTGACTAGGAGGTTTGTTGTAGGGAATATCACCTTCATCAAATTTTATAAGAGAATTTACCTCTACTACCTGTGTCGGCTTGTCAAGACCATGTATCTCTTCAATAGGTGGTAAATTCTTAACATCTTCAGCTTTAATACCTTTTTCCTTCTGGCATTTCTTTGCTTCTTGCATATCTTCAGGACTGAGATATAAAATACCCCTCTTCTTTGGAGTGGGTTTAGGCGGTGGTTCAGGAAGTGTCCAATCATTATCATTCTTCAATATATTATTCAATAATTCCTCAGCTTGTTCAATAGTCCTTTCCCTGAAAACACAACTCGCACAACTATCTAGGTAATCCCGAGAAGCATCGGTTAGCCCATTATAGAAGATATCAAGTATTTCATTTTTCTTGAGAGGATGATCAGGCAAAGCATTAAGTAATTGGAGAAGCCTCCCCCAAGCTTGAGGGAGATTCTCTTCTTTAATTGGCACAAAGTTAAATATTTCCTGTAAGGCAGCTTGTTTCTTATGAGCAGGAAAATATTTTGTAGAGAAGTGATAAATCATATCCTGGGGACTACGCACACATCCAGGAGCAAGAGTATTATACCATTCTTTAGCATCACCCTTTAATGAGAAAGGAAATAACTTAAGAATATAGTAATAGCGAATTTTTTCCTCATGAGCAAATAGGGTGGCTATATCATTTAATTTAGTAAGATGTGCCACAACGGTTTCAGTTTCATAGCCATGGAAAGGATTGGATTCTACCAAAGTAATCAAATCAGGATCGACAGAGAATTCATAATCCTTATCAGTAATAAATATGGGAGAGGTAGCAAACTTAGGATCACGTTTCATTTTCTCCCGCATAGATTTCTCTTTCATTTCAGCAACCAGTTTTATAACTTCATGTCTATCATTACAAGCAAGGATAGATCTAGCTGTCTCTCTATCAAAGCAACGTTCATCAGGTGTTTCAACTCTAGTAGGAGAGCTAGGCATAATAGGTGAAGCATAATTCTCAAGAGTTTCAGCATTTTCAATTTCTTTAGCTTTAGCAATTTGTTCAGCAAGAAATTCACCAAGTGGCACAGCATTATCAGGCATAGTACTAGCATCATCATGAGTATCATTCAAAGCAGAGGTAGTATCATCAATAACTTGCGACATATCAGAATTAATAGCATGTTGTGGTGTTGCAAGTTTACTCAAAACAGAGGGTGAATCAAGTGCAGAGCTAGATGGCAGTTCCTTACCTCCCCTCGTCTTAGAGGGAACGATCTTGGTCTTAGCGTCTTTTAGATTCTTCATAGTGATCAACAGATATAAATCCCAAGTGACTTAGCAAATAAAGCTATGCTCCCCGACAACGGCGCCAGAAAAAGGTCTTGATAACCCACAAGTATAGGGGATCGCAACAGTTTTCGAGGGTAGAGTATTCAACCCAAATTTATTGATTCGACACAAGTAGAGCCAAAGAATATTTGCAAGTATTAGCAGTTGAGTTGTCAATTCAACCACACCTGGAGACTAAATATCTGCAGCAGAGTGATTAGTAGCACAGTAGTATGATAGTTTGATAGCAGTAGCAATAATAGTAACAAAGTATTGTAGCAATTATGACAGAAGTGGTAACAGTAGTAACTTAACAAGAACAATATGTGAAAAACTCTTAGGCATTGGATCGGTGATATTCGTTGCATAACATTCATCATGTAACAGTCATAACCTAGGGAGACACAGAACTAGCTCCAATTCATCAATGTAATGTAGGCATGTATTCCGTATATAGTCATACGTGCTTGCGATAAGAACTTGCATGACATCTTTTGTCCTACCCTCCCGTGGCAGCGGGGTCCATAAGGAAACTAAGGGATATTAAGGCCTCCTTTTAATAGAGAACCGTAACAAAGCATTAACACATAGTGAATACATGAACTCCTCAAACTATGGCAATCACCGGAAAGAATCCCAATTATTGTCACCTTGGGGTATGCGGATCATAACACATAGCAGGTGCATATAACTTGCAAGATCAGATCAAGAACACAAATATATTCATGAAAACATAAAGGGTTCAGATCTGGAATCATGGCACTCGGGCCCTACTGACAAGCATTAAGCATAGCAAAGTCATAGCAACATCAATCTCAGAACATAGTGGATACTAGGGATCAAGCCCTAACAAAACTAACTCGATTACATGATAAATCTCATCCAACTCATCACCATCCAGCAAGCCTACGAAGGAATTACTCACTCCCGGCGGTGAGCATCATGAAATTGGTGATGAAGGATGGTTGATGATGACGATGCTGGAAGATCCCCCTCTCCGGAGCCCCAAACGGACTCCAGATCTGGCCTCCCGATGAAGAACAGGAGGTGGCGGCGGCTCTGTATTGTGAAACATAATAAAACTTCCTCTCCTATTTTTTCTCTAGAATTGTGAATTTATAGCATTGGAATTAGGTCAGATGGAGCCACGTGGGCCCCATGAGGTACCAGGGCGCGCCTGGGGGGGTGGCGCGCCCTGGTGCCTCGTGGGCACTGGGTGGCCCCCTCCAGTGGTTCTTGGTGCCAATATTTCTTATATATTCCATAAAAAATCTCCAAAAAGTTTCATCCAATTCCAAGAACTTTTATTTCTGCACAAAAAACAACACCATGGCAATTCTGCTGAAAACAGCGTCAATCCGGGTTAGTTCCATTCAAATCATGCAAATTAGGGGCCAAAACAAGAGCAAAAGTGTTTGGAAAAGTAGATATGACGGAGACGTATCATCTTGTCATAAGTAATCATGTGAATTTGGTATTCGTTTGATATTTTGATGATATGTATGTTGTTGATTCTCTTAGTGGTGTCATGTGAACGTCGACTACATGACACTTCACCATCTTTGGGCCTAAGGAAATGTATTGTGGAGTAGTAATTAGATGATGGGTTGCTAGAGTGATAGAAGCTTAAACCCTAGTTTATGCGTTATTCCGTAAGGGGTTGATTTGGATCCATATGTTTAATGCTATGGTTAGATTTATCTTAATTCTTCTTTCATAGTTGTGGATGCTTGCGAGAGGGGTTAATCATAAGTGGGAGGCTTGTTCGAGTAAGAACAGCACCCAAGCACCGGTCCACCCACATATCAAATTATCAAAGTAGCGAACGCGAATCAAACAAACATGATGAAAGTGACAAGATGAAATTCCCATGTGTCCTCGAGAACTCTTTGCTTATTATAAGAGATCGTTCCGGCCTGTCCTTTGCTACAAAATGGATTGGGCTACCTTGCTGCACCTTAGTTACTATTGCTACTTGTCACTTGTTACAAATTATCTTGCGATCAAACTACTCGTTACCGATAATTTCAATGCTTGTAGAAAACACCTTGCTGAAAACCGCTTGTCATTTCCTTCTGCTCCTCGTTGGGTTCGACACTCTTACTTATCGAAAGGACTACGATTGATCCCCTATACTTGTGGGTCATCACCGAGCTCCTCCATAACACCGTAGACGAGCGGTCTCCATCCGATGCACGATCATGGTGTGATACGTCTCCAACGTATCTATAATTTTTGATTGTTCCATGCTATTATATTATCAATCTTGGATGTTTTTATATACATTTACAGCAATTATATATCATTTTTTGGGACTAACCTATTAACTTAGTGCCCAGTGCCAGTTGCTATTTTTTTGCCTGTTTTTGGTTTTCCAGAATATCAGTACCAAACGAAGTCCAAATGCCACGAAACTTTTTGGAGATTTTTTTCTGGACATAAGAGAAACTAGAAGCTTCGGGAAAGGGCCAGAAGACAGAGGAGATGGCCACGAGCCACCAGGGCCCACCTCTGCCCCTTTTGACCTAATTCTACCACTATAAATTCTCTAAAATTGGGAAACCAACAGAGGAGTCCACGAAATACTTTTTTCACCGCCGCAAGCTTCTATTCTCGAGAGATCCCATCTGGAGGCCTTTTTCGGTACTCTGCCAGAGGGGGAATTGATCACGGAGGGGCTCTTCATCAACCTTGCTGCCCTTCCGATGATGCGTGAGTAGTTTACCACAGACCTTCGGATCCATAGTTAGTAGCTAAATGGCTTGTTCTCTCTTTTTGATCTTCAATACAATGTTCTTCTCGATGTTCTTGGAGTTCTATCCAATGTAATCACTTTTTGCGGTGTGTTTGTTGGGATCTGATGAATTGTGAGTTTATGATCAGATTATCCATGAATATTATTTGAGTCTTCTCTGAACTCTTGTTGACACTCAAAAATGGCATGATCGCAAAGAGTGGCTTGAGGTTTTAATGAGATGAGGTTAAAATTATGATTTCATGTCATGATTTGATGGCTCTCTTCAAGATGATCGAAATAGATATGAAGATGGTCCAAAACGGAGCTCAGATGCAAAAGGTATGGCAATTTCAGAGATACCTGTGTTGACATCAGATTAGAAAATGGCGTGAAACATAATTAAGATGGCCTCGGATGGAAAAAGTTTCAACATGAAAGTTCTTCGTCTCGTCGAAATAGTCAATTTTGATATAAAAATCATCTCAATCCGAAGTCGTATGAAAAAGTTAGAGCCACCGGAGTGCGGCCCTGTCACGAGCCAAAAAGTGGCGTGCCCCATCAAACACTCATATGGCTGATGTATGATGGGTAGCGCCAGTAATTGTCTGTTTTGCGCAAGCTATTCGGCCTTCAAGATGGCCTCGAATCAAAAAACGTTCAACATGAAAGTTGTTCATCTCGTCGAAACGGTTAAATTTTCTTTTGGGTGCATCTTCATCCGAGGTCATTTGTGGCCTGTGAGACCCAAAAACCGAACTGATGTCTCAGACTTACCTAAATCCGAGTTCGGTTAATTTTGGAAAGATTTGGATGGGATTTGGAGTCCTTTTCTTGTACGGGAAGTCCAGCCGCCTCACAAATAGATGAGAGGTGATGGCCGATTGAACAACACACAATCAAACAAAATCATCTACCACTTTTTATCTTTTATCTTTTCTCCTTAACCCTAGTTCTTCTTCTTCTCGTTCTTCGTTCGTTCTTCTAGTTGCAGGGCGGCAAACCTCGAGGCCCTAGGGGCGATCAGGTCAACATAGGGCAGCCCATACCCGCCGCGCGCCCTGATGGGGTCCCTCCCGGGTGTGTGGGGTTTCGGGTCCTCAAAAGCGCCCGCCGGATTGCTTGCGTACCGCGCTTCCGGACGGGTCTCCTTCGACGTGAGCTGAGGTGCATCACCCCTGGCGTCGAGGGTACACGGCGACGTGTTCATGTGCGAACACACTTTTTGGCGACTCCGCTGGGGATAAAGCTTTGAACGGTCTCCAGCCCGTTCTTGCTACGAAGAGATCGTCATCAAGGGTTTGCAATCTACAGAGGTAATATGAATACCCAATCCCCTTGTGTAGATGCAAATAATTCATATGGTGTTACTAGATCGTTCAACGAATATACTCTATCGGCCAGCCCTAATTTTTTCAATCATGCATCTAATTATGTGCAAGGGCCGATTCAAAGTAATTTTCATGCTTCAACTTCTCATGATACTAGTAACATGCACCATATGTATCCTAACTCTCATGCTTTGGCAACCCCACAAATCGTTATGCCGATAAACAACATGGTAAGTTCGGTTAATAAATTTGAAACACCACATATTAGAATTTCCAATGCCATGCAAGAAAGTGTTTCACCCATTTATTCATCGGCAAATAATCTGCAATATTCTAGTCCAACCATGCCGATGAATGGGAGAATTGGCCATCCTACTACTAGCTATTCGGCCAGTTAGTCTCAACCGTCATATGCTACACCTCATGTTAGCAATTTTTCAGCATCGTACGCAACTGTAGATGTTCACAATTCAGCTCCGCACCTTCATGGTCATAGCCGAATAAGTGAAAATTTTGCAGGAACGCACATGCCATCATCTAATATTGTAGCATATCATGCATGTTGTACACAATTGGAGAATTTCGGCAACACTCATGAATCATTGCCGAAAGAGTCTGAAAGTATTGCAGAGCAATCCCTTCCAGAAGCGGTTGTGGCTGCGTTAAAAAAGAGCTTGGCACAAAACAAGAGGATTAGTGCTCTTTGCCTTGAACAATATGAAAAGGGGTTGTTTCCTGATTATGCTGCAATAAAGGCTAGAGCTTTGCAAGAAGATGAAACTTCATCAATTGATAGAATTGGCAAGAGAACATATGGTTATGCAGCAGTGCATACACCTCCACCTAGTACTGCAACATATTATGCACCCCCTACACAATTGCAAAATTTCGGCAACACTAACAATTCATTGCCGAAAGATCCTAAAAGCATTGGGGGGCAAACTGATCTAGAGCGGGCTGAAATTGAGAGGGGATTTAAAGCTTTGCGCGATAGGGCGCAAGTACTTCGCCAGGAGAGAATTGATAGGGAATTGGCTCAAATGAAAGAAGCGTTGCCAATTGGTAGAATCAATGAAAAGAAGGATGATTCGGAACATGAAAGTGCTTCGGTTGAAAAAGCCGAATCAAGTAGTATATATTTCGAATCCATCAAATCCAAAGAGGCAAGCATTATTGAGAAAGGGCATGGCAAGCATAGCAAAATGACCATGCTTGATTTTTCTGAAGTTAATGGAACCTACTTCCTGCCCTATGAGTTTCGTGCCATAGAAATTGACGAGCTTCAAGAGCAAGAACATATAGCCGAACAAAGTCCGGTTAACAAAGATCTTCAGTGTAATGATGCACGGAATCAAGAAAAAGAGGGCAACGAGGTGTTGGGAAGCCATCCAGAAGCGAAGCACGATATTGTTCAAGTCACATCACCATCATGCTTTCCCAACATATTTGAAGAGGTATGTCTAGCAAGTAATTTACCTATTTTTAGATTTGGTCACAACTTTATTGTTGATGCATCTATTACAAAAATTCTCATAAGTAATTTTGAAAGACCAATGAAGAAGGGTAATTTACATGTTAGCAATAAAAATGTTATAGAGCATATCGGTCAACCCATTGCGCCATCTATAAAGACCGATAGTGACTTAGTGTTGCAACCAAGGCATTCCCCATTGCTTTATCTAAAGTTCATATCTAATTGGGTAGCTTTGCTTATTTCTTACTTGGCTTGCATTTGGTCTCAATTGAGACATGTGTGTTCTAACTATTTTTGTTTCGGAAACATAAAGTCAAGTTTAGATTCTTTTGAGAAAACCGATGCTAGTTTAATATCTTACCCAATGACATCGGAAAGAGAATGCAAAAGAAAATTCATAGCCGAATGGGGAGATGTCAAATCTCAACCATTCGTTTGCTCAATTCCAAAGCCGTTCTCACTGCAAGATCGGCTAGAAAATAAAAGTTATATCTTCAATTCAAACATGTGTGATCAAATCTTTGATTTGTTGTTGAGAAATAATTATATTAGAATTCTTGATCATCATGTCGAGCCATCTATCCATGGACGAATGTATTGTAAGTTGCATGATTCATTCAAGCATAGTTTTGAGGATTGCAACATGTTTCGTCAAATAGTTAAATCGGCCATTGAAAAAGGACGATTGAAATTTGTTGAAACACCAAGAGCTGACCAGTCTATTCCAATTGGTCCTGATGGCAAACAGTTTTTGCATCGGCTGCTTCAAGTCGTTCCGTTTAAACAGAAGGTAAAAACTGCAGGTGATGGGATCAAGCTTTCAAGTAAACGAGTAGTTGAAGAGCACAATGAACATAATCTTGAGGGTGAGAATTCCATCGAAGCTACAATGAAGACGCCAAGGACTGGGGGGCAACAAGAAAATCCAAAGATCGATGCAAGTCAAGCCAAAGGAGATAAAGGCCACAATAATCACAAGTGCAAGAAATCCAAAGTCACTTTTGCACAATTATTAGATAAATATAAAAAGAAGAGTGAAGAGAAAAGTGCTTATCGGCCAACTAATGCAAAAGCATCAAGATCACCCCCTAGGCGCAAATCCGAGGATCGGAATTGGCAAAGTGAGAATTTCAATGCAACATATTCATATCCTTACTTTGGGCTGCCAATGCCAATGTCGTGGATGCCTCCCTATGCTCACGTAAATCCATATCCATCATGGGACAGGTATGATACAAGGGCACATTCTCCATCTTATTATAAACCATCTCACTGCTACTTGTAGCTTGCGTTGGTTTTATCCCCGAAGAGGAAGGGATGATGCAGCATAGTAGAGATAAGTATTTCCCTCAGTTATGAAACCAAGGCTATCAAACCAGTAGGAGAATCATGCAACACCTCGTTAGCAGCACCTGCACACAAACAACAAATCCTTGCACCCAACGCAAACGAGGGGTTGTCAATCCCTCGGCGGTCAATTGCAAGATTAAATTGTATGTGATAGATAGATAGATTGAAACAAAAATACAAAATAAAATAAATAAAATAAAATGGCAGCAATATTTTTAGGGTTTTAGTAATATGATTTAGATAGACCCGGGGGCCATAGTTTTCACTAGAGGCTTCTCTCAAGAAAATAGCATACGGTGGGTAGACAAATTACTGTTGGGCAATTGATAGAAACGCAAATAATCATGACGATATCCAAGGCAATGATCATGTATATAGGCAATACATCCGAGACAAGTAGACTGACTCCTCCTGCATCTACTACTATTACTCCACACATCGACCGCTATCCAGCATGCATCTAGTGTATTAAGTCCATAAAGAACGGAGTAACGCCTTAAGAACGATGACATGATGTAGACAAGATAAACTCATGTATGAATAAACCCCATCTTTTTACCCTTAATAGCTAAGATACATACGTGTCATGTCCCTTTCTGTCACTGGGATTGAGCACCGCAAGATCGAACCCATTACAAAGCACCTCTTCCCATGGCAAGATAAATCAATCTAGTTGGCCAAACCAAATCAATAGATCAGAGAAGAAATACGAGGCTATAATAATCATGCATAAAAGAGTGCAGCAAAGACTCAAATAATATTCATGGATAATCTGATCATAAACTCACAATTCATCGGATCCCAACAAACACACCGCAAAAATGATTACATCGGATAGAACTCCAAGAACATCGAGGAGAACATTGTATTGAAGATCAAAAAGAGAGAAGAAGCCATCTAGCTACTGCCTATGGACCCGAAGGTCTGTGGTAAACTACTCACGCATCATCGGAGAGGCAGCAAGGTTGATCTAGAGCCCCTCCGTGATCGATTCCTCCTCCGGCGGAGTACCGGAGAAGGCCTCCAGATGGGATCTCTCGAGAACAGAAACTTGCGGCGGTGGAAAAAGTATTTCGTGGACTCCCCTGAGGGTTTCTGATTTTTTTTTGAATTTATAGTGGTGGAATTAGGTCAAACGGAGCTGAGGTGGGCCCACGAGGCACCAGGGCGCACCTGCCCCCCCCCCCCCCCCAGGTGCGCCCTGGTGGCCCGTGGCCACCTCCTCTGGCGTCTGGTCTTCTCCCAAAGCTTCTAGTGTTTATCTTGGCCAATAAAAAATCTCCAAAAAGTTTCGTGGCATTTGGACTTCGTTTGGTATTGATTTTCTGTAAAACAAAAACAGGGCAGAAAACAGCAACTGGCACTGGGCACTAGGTTAATAGGTTAGTCTCCAAAAATGATATATAATTGCTATAAATGAGTATAAAAACATCCAAGATTGATATTATAACAGCATGGAACAATTAAAAATTATAGATACGTTGGAGACGTATCACTTACCAATATTATGCAGCTCCAAGAAGACCAACGTTCAGTGAGCAGTCATATGTTCAAGACCGTTTCAATAAAAAAGAATCGGTCCGGAGGTCAAGAAAGAAGATAGAGGTGGTCAAGCAAGTATATCGAGTTAAAAAAGATGGTCGCAAGAGTGCCAATTCAGATTTGATCTTAAAAGATAAAGAGCCAATTAAAGAGTTAACATTGGCTACAAAAGGCAAAGAAGAGAAGCAATCTGTTGTTAAAAATTGAAGTGCCAAATCTAAAGAAAAGAAGTTGAGGGTGCACAAGGCCAAAAAAGAATTGCCATTGGTCGAAATAAAATCATAGCCGAGGTGCCCACTCGGCTTATCGTATTGGCAAAAGAAGGAATTACAAAAGCTTAGTGCACAAGAGTTGAGAAAGAAGAACATGGCATGGGTTCCCAAGAGGAGCAGTCAAAATAAAAATGATGTCCAGCCTTCTATTGCAACAAGTGTTACAAAAGTAAAGAAAGAGAAGGATGGAAGCGAAAAACAATTAAGCCGAAGGTTTGCATCACCCAATCAAAATCTTCGGTTATCACATCATCCATATTCGTCAAACATACCATTGATGTCTTTGCCATGGAATTCATCCCCAGGTATGATCGGTTACCCTACATGGGCTTATTTAGATCCATGGATGCAATATAATTTCTTATATCATGGAAGGGTATTACCAAATCACTATACATTTGATTAGCTACAAGTTTGTTGCTGATCCAAAGGGCCGAAATATTTGATTTGTCATTTGATTTGTTTATTTCGGCTATTCGTGCTTTTATGGATGAAGTTTACATGAACCTTATGGTAATGGCCAATATTTATCTATCGTCCTAAGAATATGTCAATGCATGGCCGGTGTAGTATTCTAACATCGTCCTTAGTTCGATTGGAGAGCAAGACAAGGTACGTGCTCATAGAAATTTATATGTATGCCTATATTATGCCTGCATGGATTTGAGACATTATGACCGATGCCATTCAAAATATGTTGCAACCAATTCATAGCAAAATTGGTGAGTGGGCTTATGCTTTTTTTTAATATGATTTGGCCTACAAATCTTAGAAATTTATGAGAGGCCAAATCATTGTTAGTTTTATTATTGAGCATCGGATTTATGACATGCATAATATTTATATTAGCCTTGTCTCTCTAGTACTATGGAGATTATGCCTTGATGTTTCAATTCGTAGCAATGGCCAAGATGTTGGTGTTGTTTATATATCTCCTTATGATACTATTTTTGTGAAGCCTCATGCCGCTTAAAATATGTTTTGCAAAATAATCAAAGCCGAATATCCAATGTTATTCGGCTTGGAGGTTTTGGTTGCCATAGGTGCTACACATATTGAGGCTTTTGGTGATTCGTTATTAGTAGTGCAGCAAATATCCAAAGTCTTTCAATGTTTCGACGAATCACTTAATGTTTACCTTGATAAATGTCTAGATATAGTTTCTACTTTGGATTATTTTAGCATTGCTCATATATCTAGACATGACAATTGGAGAGCAAATGAGTTGGCACAACAAGCATCCGGCTATCATGTTGATCATGGCATGTTTCATATTTCTCAAAGGCCGATGTCTAGTCTTGCCAACGTAGGGGAGGCCGAACCGGAGCCCACCGTTTCGGCCACTAATGAAATATTTAATGCAGGAGAAAATCAAGACTGGAGAAACCCATTATTGATTATTTGTTTGATCCTAGTAAAAGGGTGGACTGGATTGTTCGGCGTATGGCTTTCAAATACACGATGAGAGATGATGATCTCTATCGCCGAACGATTGATGATGTTCTTTTAAAGTGCTTGGACGAGGACCAAGCGAGAGTTGCTATGGCAGAGGTCCATGAAGGAATTTGTGGCACTCATCAGTCGGCTCCCAAGATGAAATGGTTATTACGACGTGCTGGGTTTTATTGGCCGACGATGATTAATGATTGCTTCCGGTATTATAAAGGATGTGAAGCTTGTCAAAAGTTTGGTGATATTCAGTTGGCTCCTGCTATGTTACATCCTATTATCAAGTCGTGGCCTTTTAGAGGTTGGGGATTAGACTTTATTGGAGAAATTCATCCTTCTTCTTCAAAGGGGCATCGGTTCGTGTTGGTGACAACTGATTATTTCACTAAATGGTCTGAAGCAATACCACTCAAAAATATGACGCATACAGAGGTAATTCAATTCATAACTGAGCACATTATTCATAGATTCGGCATTCCTCAAACATTAACTACGGACCAAGGTTCATCCTTTATGTCACATCAAGTTAGAGAATTTGCCGAATCATATAAGATAAAGTTGCTCAATTCCTCTCCGTATTATGCCCAAGCCAATGGACAAGCTGATTCTAGCAATAAAATATTAATCAAGCTCATCAAGAACAAGATTGAGGATAATCCAAGGAGATGGCATGAGTTATTGTCTGAAGCTTTGTGGGCGCACAGAATCTCAAGGCATGGTGCTACAAAGGTAACTCCATATGAGCTCATATATGGTCAAGAGGCCGTTTTACCAGTGGAAGTGAATTTGAATGCTTTGAGAATAGTCAAACAAAATGATTTATCGGCGGTGGACTTTTATAATTTGATGATGGACAATATTGATGAAGTCGCCGATAAACGTTTGGCTGCTTTGAAGGCCATAGAGAGAGATAAGTTGAGGGTGGCAAGAGCTTACAATAAGAAGGTCAAGTTGAAGAATTTTCAAGTTGGCGATCCCGTGTGGAAGGTGATTCTACCAATTGGTTCAAAAGACAGAAAATTCGGGAAGTGGTCTCCAAGTTGGGAAGGTCCTTTTAAAATTACAAGAGTAGTTTCCGGAAACTCATATTTGGTGGAATCCGTACGATGCACATTGTGACCTCGAGCTCTCAATGGCAAATATTTAAAGAAGTACCACCCAAGTGTGTGGCAAGAAGCCTAGATAGGCAATGGCCGATATATAACTATCGCCCTAAGAGAAGACATGGCCAATATATAATTATCGCCCTAAGCACATATAAATGGCCGATGGAGTGTTGACATCGTCCTTAGAACAAACTCTGGGCATATTATTTTTCGGCATCCAAGCTTTGCCGAAAAACAGGGGGGCATGTGTTGACGCTCAAAAATAGCATGATCGCAAAGAGTGACTTGAGGTTATAACGAGATGAGGTTAAAATTATGATGTCATGTCATCATTTGATGGCTCTCTTCAAGATGATCGAAATAGATATGAAGATGGTCCAAAACGGAGCTCAGATGCAAAAGGTATGGCAATTTCGGAGATACCTGTGTTGACATCAGATTAGAAATTGGCGTGAAACATAATTAGGATGGCCTCGGATGGAAAAAAATTCAACATGAAAGTTCTTCGTCTCGTCGAAACGGTCGATTTTGATATACAAATTGTCTCAATCCGAGGTCGTATGCAAAAGTTAGAGCCACCGGAGTGCGGCCCTGTCATGAGCCAAAAAGTGGCGCGACCCATAAATAGAGATTTGAAAAGATTTGGATGGGATTTGGAGTCCTTTTCTTGTACGGGAAGTCCAGCCGCCTCATAAATAGAGGAGGGGTGATGGCCGATTGAACAACACACAATCAAACAAAATCATCTACCACTTTTTATCTTTTATCTTTTCTCCTGAACCCTAGTTCTTCTTCTTCTCGTTCTTCGTTCGTTCTTCAAGTTGCAGGGTGGCGAACCTCGAGGCCCTAGGGGCGATCAGGTCGACCTAGGGCAGCCCATAGACGCCGCGCGCCCTAACGGGGTCCCTCCCGGGTGTGTGGGGTTTCGGGTCCTCAAAAGCGCCCGCCGGATTGCTTGCGTACCGCGCTTCTGGCCGGGTCTCCTTCGACGTGAGCTGAGGTGCATCACCCCCGGCGTCGAGGGTACACGGCGACGTGTTCGTGTGCGAACAACTCTTTTATGCATGATTATTATAGCTTCGTATTTCTCTCCGATCTATTGATTTGGTTCGGCGAACTAGATTGATTTATCTTGCAAAGGGAGAGGTGCTTTGTAATGGGTTCGATCTTGCGGTGTCCAATCCCAGTGACAAAAAGGGACATGACACATATGTATCGTTGCTATTAAGGGTAAAAAGATGGGGTTTATTCATGCGTGAGTTTACTTTGTCTACATCATGTCATCTTGCTTAAGGCGTTACTCCGTTCTTTATGGACTTAATACACTAGATGCATGCTGGATAGCGGTCGATGTGTGGAGTAATAGTAGTAGATGCAGGCAGGAGTCGGTCTACTTGTCTCAGACGTAATGCCTATATACATGATCATTGCCTTGGATATCGTCATGATTATTTGCTTTTCTATCAATTACCCAACAATAATTTGTTCACCCACCGTATGCTATTTTCATGAGAGAATCCTCTAGTGAAAACTATGACCCTCGGGTCTATCCAAATCATATATTAAAAATCATAAAAATACCTTGCTGCACTTTTACTTTATTTATTTTATTTTATATTTTAGTTCAATCTATCTATCTATCACCATACAATTTAATCTTGCAATTAACCGCCAAGGGATTGACAACCCCTTGTTTGCGTTGGGTGCAAGGATTTGTTGTTTTGTGTGCAGGTACTGTTAACGAGGTGTTGCGTGATTCTCCTACTGGATTGATAACCTTGGTTTCATAACTGAGGGAAATGCTTATCTCTACTGTACTACATCTCCCTTCCTCTTCAGGGAATTACCAACGCAGCTCACAAGTAGCAGGAAGAATTTCTGGCGCCGTTGCCGGGGAGACATCATCAACATCTATCAAGTACCTACGCATAAAACTTTCATCTCCTTGCATTTATTTTATTTGCCTTTGCCTCTAGTTTTCATTTCCTCCAATTCTAAAAACTTTTTATAAAAATACAAAAATATTTTTCCGTTTGCCCTTTTGCTTGAATATGATGAATATGATAGGTAGCATTCCACCTCAAAAGTTATGTTTTTATCATTTACCTACTCGAGGACGAGCAGGAATTAAGCTTGGGGATGCTTGATACGTCTCCAACGTATCTATAATTTTTGATTGTTCCATGCTATTATATTATCAATCTTGGATGTTTTTATATACATTTACAGCAATTATATATCATTTTTTGGGAATAACCTATTAACTTAGTGCCCAGTGCCAGTTGCTGTTTTTTGCCTGTTTTTGGTTTTCCAGAATATCAATACCAAACAAAGTCCAAAAGCCACGAAAGTTTTTGGAGATTTTTTTCTGGACATAAGAGACACTACAAGCTTCGGGAGAGGGCCAGAAGACAGAGGAGGTGGCCACGAGCCACCAGGGCGCGCCTGGGGGGGCAGGCGCGCCCTGGTGCCTCGTGGGCCCACCTCTACCCCTTTTGACCTAATTCCACCACTATAAATTCTCTAAAATCGGGAAACCAACAGAGGAGTCCACGAAATACTTTTTCCACCGCCGCAAGCTTCTGTTCTCGAGAGATCCCATCTGGAGGCCTTTTCCGGTACTCCGCTGGAGGGGGAATCGGTCACGGAGGGGCTCTCCATCAACCTTGCTGCCCTTCCGATGATGCGTGAGTAGTTTACCACAGACCTTCGGGTCCATAGTTAGTAGCTAGATGGCTTCTTCTCTCTTTTTGATCTTCAATACAATGTTCTCCTTGATGTTCTTGGAGTTCTATCCGATGTAATCACTTTTTGCGGTGTGTTTGTTGGGATCCGATGAATTGTGAGTTTATGATCAGATTATCCATGAATATTATTTGAGTCTTCTCTGAACTCTTTTATGCATGATTATTATAGTTTCGTATTTCTCTCCGATCTATTGATTTGGTTTGGCCAACTAGATTGATTTATCTTGCAATGGGAGAGGTGCTTTGTAATGGGTTCGATCTTGCGGTGCTCACTCCCAGTGACAGAAAGGGATATGACACGTATGTATCGTTACTATTAAGGGTAAAAATATGGGGTTTATTCATGCGTGAGTTTACTTTGTCTACATCATGTCATCTTGCTTAAGGCGTTACTCCGTTCTTTATGGACTTAATACACTAGATGCATGCTGGATAGCGGTCGATGTGTGGAGTAATAGTAGTAGATGCAGGCAGGAGTCGGTCTACTTGTCTCGGACGTAATGCCTATATACATGATCATTGCCTTGGATATCGTCATGATTATTTGCCTTTCTATCAATTGCCCAACAGTAATTTGTTCACCCACCGTATGCTATTTTCATGAGAGAAGCCTCTAGTGAAAACTATGGCCCCCGGGTCTATCCAAATCATATATTAAAAATCATAAAAATACCTTGCTGCACTTTTACTTTATTTATTTTATTTTATATTTTAGTTCAATCTATCTATCTATCACCATACAATTTAATCTTGCAATTAACCGCCAAGGGATTGACAACCCCTTGTTTGCGTTGGGTGCAAGGATTTGTTGTTTTGTGTGCAGGTACTGTTAACGAGGTGTTGCGTGATTCTCCTACTGGATTGATAACCTTGGTTTCATAACTGAGGGAAATACTTATCTCTACTGTACTGCATCTCCCTTCCTCTTCAGGGAATTACCAACGCAGCTCACAAGTAGCATGGTGCGACCCACTTCTCCACGTCGTCAGACGGTAGCGTGATCGCTTCGGCCACCCCCGCTCCCGCGGCCAGCATCGACCTCAACGTCATGCCTAGGTCTGGCGCCAGCTAGTCGGCTACCAGGATGCAAAAGAAGCGGCCGCGGGCGATTCCTACGGCCAACCTACCCGACGCTCGCAAGCTGTTCGACGGAACGCCTTACCCGGCACCGGCGCGAGATGACCCGGCCTACTTTGATGATTTCATGGAGAACATCATCTACGACGGCCATGGCCAAGCCTTCCACACAGAGGGTCATGGACAAGCCTTCGATCTCGATGAGACCCAAAGCCAAGACGGTCGCGACCAAGATGATGGTGCCGAGCACATTGGCGGCCATGGCAATCAAGAAGCGACCGATGGCCAAGGCAATCCATGGCATGAAAACATGTATTGCGAAGACGAAGAAGATGGCGTAGACATTGAGGAACCATTGTTTATCGATGAGCTCACCCTAGAAGCCAATGCACGAAATAGGAGGCAAAGCATTCAGACGGGATCATACACCAAAGATGAGGACAAGTTGGTTTGCGAAAGTTGGAAGGAAATAGGGCAACATCCCAAGACCGGTGTCGAGCAAAAGGGAGTAATTTTTGGGGGGGGGGAGTTCATGCGACCTTCCATGAACGTAGGAAGTTCCTGCCCTATAAGTTTTCGAGCACCCGTGGCATCAACTCAATCCAAAAGAGGTGGGGGTTTATCCAACAAGAATGCAACAAGTTTTGTGCCGTGCTTGAGAGCATTGAAGGCCGTCTCGTGAGTGGTCTAGGCGTGAGCGACATGATATACAGCTTCTTCTCTTTCTTCCTATGCCACCTTTTCATGTTTGTTGTATTTTGTGTCCCTCACTATTACATTTTGGCCTTCACTTTTATTATGTAGGCATTCCAAACATTGGAAGCCTTCAAGGCCCAATATGGGAACAAGCCATTCACCCTCACCCCATTGTTGGACGCTCATCAAAGATTGCCCCAAGTTTAAAGAACAATATGCCGCCCAAAAGAAGAATGGAGGGACGGCGGCCGTCGTTGAGCATGAAGAAGGAGTGAAAGCGGCCGGGGGGCAAGACCAACTCGAAGGTGGACGAGAAGTGTGATGCGGCATCGTTCACCTTGCAAGAAACTTTGCAAGGCACGATCACCCAAAAGGAAGTAAGGGACGAGAGGAAGCGCCAAGAAAAAGATGAGCAAATGAAGGTCTACATCGAGCTCCAAACGAAGAAGCTCGAGATGGAGGAGGGCGTCAAAAGGAGGAAGCTCGAGATTGAGGAGGCCGTCCAAACGAAGAAGCTCGAGATTGAGGCGACCAACGTGAACACCAAAGCAAAAGAGGTGGCACTAGCATTCATTGTGAAGGAGCTGGAGATCATGACGGTGGACTTGAGCAAGATGTCCCGAAGAGAAGAAGTTGGTTCGAGAAGAAGCAAAAGGCGATGCTCGAGCTAGATGATTGAGCTACGACCAAGAGCAACATCATTTTGTATGCGAGCTTGTGTGCCAAAATAAACTAGGGGCCCGGAGACATGAACTATGGTCGTTTTTTGTGCGCTGGCAAGTGTGTCGGCCGTTGGCTAGTGTGCAGGTGTGAACCGTGGGGATGATCATTTTATAGGCTGACATGTGTGCCGGCCGCCCGCGCTCCGGCCGACATGAACTATGGCCGCTGGCATGGCTACCGCCACGGGCTATTTTATTTTTTATTTTTTTTCATGGCGCCTGGACGAAATGCGTTCATCTGTTGGGCGTTGCGACCAGATTTGCTCCGTAGCGACCGGACAACAACCCTATGCCCGACCCAAACGGATGTCCGTTTGGGTTCGCGCGTTGGAGTTGACCTAAGTTTTCATGTGCCTTGAAATGTTTTTTTAAGCCTAGAACAATTGTTCTAGGGTATTTTCATGTACCTTGAAATGGATTTTCTTTTTGAAGCTTGTTCTATGGTATTTTCATGTGCCTTGAAATGGAATATTCACAATATTCTCACAAAATCACAAATTTTCCTTCGAAGAATCATTGTGTTGGCTCCGTTTTTTTGTGTGTGTAGCTGAATAGGTTCTGCAGACGTGGCGACTCTGCTGTCGTCGTCGTTAGTAGTAGTACTCCGCGAGAGCCGAGAGGCAAGAGCTCACTTGAGCGGAAGATGGACTCCTGCCTGCTACACCCTTATCCACAGCCGCTCCCTCTTCCTCCATCCAATCCCACCTCCCAGCGTGCCCACCTCAAATGGGGCCGCTGCCACCGCCGCCGCCGCCATCTCCTCCGGCGCGTGGCCGTCTCCGCGCTCATCTTACAGGAAGAGCTCGTGCCAGCCAACCCAAGAACAGTGAACCCCCGTAGGCTGTTCGATGGTACGCAGGAGAAAAGCGTCACGACTTCCAACACGGCAAGCAACCTGTTCGACGAAATGCTTCGACCGAGCGGCGAGGGCACGAGCGTACGTGGCCTGCCCGGGAGAGCGGCACCCAGGAGCGGCGAGAAGAGCGCGAGCTCGGCGATCCTGGCGCTGGCGCACGCCAGCAGGCACACGGAGGTCCTCGAGCTCTTCTGCAGGATGCGGCGGGACGGACTGCCGGTCAGCAAGTTCATGCTGCCCAGCGTCCTCAAAGCCTGCGCGCGCCTCCAGGACAGCAGGATGCTCCGGGCCGCGCATGTCGTGGTCATCAAGTGCGCCCTGTGCCAGCATGTCGTCGTGGGCACCGCGCTGGTCAGCGCGTACGTTGATTTCGGGCTGATGGATGATGCGCGCAACGCGTTCGCTGAGATGGACGAGGCCAACATGGTCTCCTGGAGTGTGATCATCGGAGGCTATGTCCGTTCTTGTCGGTGGGATGAGGCATGGGATGCTTTATCTGC
Organism: Elymus sibiricus; assembly: GCA_039707655.1. NCBI lineage: Eukaryota > Viridiplantae > Streptophyta > Magnoliopsida > Poales > Poaceae > Elymus > Elymus sibiricus. The sequence continues at coordinate 307,859,124 of CM077674.1, forward strand.
AATGCGGCGTGCTGGGGTGCTTCCGGTTGATTCGGTACTTGCGATGGCAATTCAGGTGTGCAGTGCGTTGTTGTGCTTGGTTCGTGGGAAGCAGCTGCACGGGTTGGTGGTTGCCCTTGGATATGAAAGGAACACCACCGTGTGGAACTGCCTCATTGACATGTATGGGAAGTGTGGTGACATGGATAGTTGCAGGGCAGTTTTTGAGACAATGGTAGACAGGGATCAAGTGAGCTGGAATACCATCATCTCAAGCTATGTTCGTCTTGGCCTTTGTGAAGAGGCGCTCGACATGGTCATCCAGATGCTGCAATGTGGTTTCACTGTTGATCGATTCACCCTTGGCAGTGGAGTCGCAGCTTGTGCCCATTTGGCTGACATTGACAGTGGCAGTGCATTCCATGGTTATTTGATAAGAAGAGCATTAGACACTGATGCTATCCGGGGCAGCGCACTTGTTGACATGTACGGGAAATGTGGCTTGATGGAGCATGCTCGATTGGTATTTGACAGAATGGATGAAAGGAATTATGTAGCATGGGATGCACTCTTGTCTGGCTATGTTGAAAATGGGCAGGTTGACTTGGCACTCAAGGTTTTCCGACAAATGGAGTCTGCAAACATAAAGCCTAACCAACATACCTTTGTGAACCTTCTTAAGCTTTGTGGCAACAGAAGGTATACAGAATACGGGAGGCAAATCCATGCCCATGCCATCAAGGCCATACACCAGATGAATGTAGTTTTGGAAACTGAACTGATCGACATGTACGCAAAGTGCGGCTGCATTGAGGTTGCCCGGTTACTGTTCCTCAGGATGAACGAGAGGAACCTGATATCCTGGAACGCTCTCCTCTCGGGTTATGTAGGGGATGGACAACCAGGTGCGTCGATAAATATTTACCGTCAGATGGAGCTGGCTTGCATCAGGCCTGACCAATACACTCTGGCAGGGCTTCTAAGCCTTTGCCGGTACCAAGGGCTTTTGCGCTATGGAAGGCAGATACATGCTCATGTCATTAAGATTGGCTCTGAGACGAATGTGGTGCTGCAAACTTTACTTGTGCATATGTACGTCAGGTGTAGACAGTGGCGAGACGCTGAAAATGTTTGCGCGATGATCCAAGAGAGGAACTTTTATGTGCATGATGCGTTCTCGAAGGTCTATGGAGACGGGTACTTTATCTGAAGAGAAGAAACATGATCCGGTGTCCAGTGGAGAAGATAAATGCTTCGGCGCTAATGGAGTGGAGTTGGGATATGTGAAACACGGTAGGGGGGCTTGGGCGGCACGGCACAAGGCGTTCTCCAGATGTTATTCCAACGTCCAAACAGGGCAGAGTTTCGACCCATGGAAACCAATGGAGGAGAAGGATAGTTGGGCAGCTGCCCCAGCTGACCCTATGGTGGATGTGGATCCGCCCATCAAACACCTACGTTTTCGTTGTGGATACACTACTTAGATGCAGATGCTGTGGTGCCTGTAAAATGTAAGCAAATGGCTGGTAGTTTTGTAGTGTTGTTTACCACTGACTTTCATCATGTCAGCTCACACAGGATCTCTCACTGGTCATTTGGTGTGTAGTAGATGCGCAGGCCCAATTATGTGCAACCTCATTGTACCTGCGTTGTTGTCTTGTACTCCCTCCGTACCAAAATATAAGACGTTTTTGTAGTTCAAATTGAGCTGCAAAAATGTCTTATATTTTGGTACAGAGGTAGTACTAGTCAGGGGCAACAGGGAGTGAGGGTTGTTCAGCTCACAATTCTCTGAGAGTGATGGAGAATTTTTTGACTCTTTTTTCACTCGGTTCGTAGGTGAATTTCCGATAGCAATCTTGTGTGCACAAGTGCATTGCTTGCTTATAAATTGTTGTGTTTACTGTTGATCTGTCGTGTGTCTTGAACAAGTAATTTGATCTTGGTTCACATGGAAAGCTGATGAGCTGAGCATGGCAGAACCTAGGAGTATCAGCAAAGGTCCGATGAAGGTTTCTACCAGCTGTAGAAAATGACTAGTAAACAGAGTCATCTCCAGACTCCTGTCATAAAAGCAGCGTCATCTCCAGCTGCTTCTACGATTTCTGTGATCACTCCTATTCTTGTTACATCTATAGCAATATACGGATATTCAGGTACCAATTCTGCATGAAGTGAATCCATAACAAAACGTTAAGCTATTTTGTGACCTTCTTATACAGAGCACACTTTATGTTAATGTTCATTCATGTACGTACACGCTCACATCCTAAACAGAAAGCACAGCCAATCCTCACAGAACTCTCATTGATATTATCAGTTTACAAACAGACTCTCATCGATATCATCAGTTTACAAACAGACTCTCATTGATATCATCAGTTTACAAACAGACGGGAATCACAATGCTTCTCACTTGCTGCTTGCTTCAGGATGTCCATGCATACAGGCCTTGAGTATGAAAGTTACGTCAGTGTAAGTCCTCCTTGAGTTTTCAGTTTTCACTGCCTTTGAGAATGTTGTACTTGCAAAGTGGACAGTTTGCGTGCATGCGTAGCCATTTCGTAATGCATGTTGAATGGAAGTGATGGTTGCAAGGGAGAGCAGACAGCTCCACTCCGTCCTCGTAGGATGAGAGACATATGCAGCATTCCTGGTAGAACAAGCAAGCTGTCAACAAAGTATCGGAAGACTAGATAGAACTGAGCACGGTTCTTGTTTGTGTAGGTATTTAATAACATTGTTTGGTTTCTGAGAATAGATTGTCTAAATTTGTGAACTGGCATAACATGCAAAGTTTTCTCTAGTGTAACAGATCAGTAAACTATATGCTCACTTCTAGTGGGAAATACCCTATAGAATATATGAAGATCAGAGATAATATAAAGAACTACGCAAACAAACAAAGCAACTTTTACAGTTTTACTATACAATTAGAAAGCACGAAGCATAATCCTTACAGCATCCTCACGAAGAAGAATTCGTTCGCTTGTTGATGTTCCACTATTATTAAGGATAGGAATCATAGCCCCCTCGCCTGTTCCTTTTTCTCCATTCTCACTGGGATCAGAATATTTATATCTGGGGAGAACGCCAATATCTGCATCTGATGCACCCTCCTACATATGTAAGAGAGAAGGGAATGAGCCAAGTAATAATAGTTTGTGTAGTAAGGTAGCTAACACTTCCTCAGACGCAGAATAAATTGATTACCTGGCCAACCAGGGCATACAGTATTGCAACGACGCAAGGCAAGCAGCAGCATAATGCAACCCCAATGAAGCAGGCCACAACAACACAAAAAACAGCGAAGAAGACGTCAAATGCGAGAAAAACTACAGTTAACCTGCACAACAAATCAGAAGCCAGGTAACTCTGTTAGGTCTAACAGGAAGTTAGCACTCATCAATACAGTTTTATCTGTCAGTCGCATCAAGTATTTACCAGAAAGGGTAATAGCTTAATATTATGAGCTAGATAACAGATTTCAAAACTTATAAATGTTTGTATTCAAAACATATGACAGCATACCACTTTAGTCAATAAGTGTCTTGGTGCGCTTGCTCTAGGTTTATTGTACACGTTTATTAACGACAAAAGAGTTATTGTGCTGCCGTCTTGCATTCAACTTTGCACATCGCAAAATTCCAGATATAACACATATGATAAAACTATGTCGCTAGTGGTTTCGGTTACAGATGTGCAATTGCAAACTAGTCACCACAAGAAATTAAGCATTCAAATTCCCACACACAAATGTAGTGTGAGATGGGTGTAGGTTTAAGGCGACGGTACCAATACAGTCTTGGAGCACCTTGTTCGAGAACGTCGCCGCCGGTCACCACCCAGTAGAATCCAATGATCCACCACAGGAATGACACCATCGTGTTGACCGACTCACAACGGTCCGTAGAGCTGCACAAGTAACGGAATCATCAAAAGGCACGGAATCATCAAAAGGCAGTTAGTACATCAAAGCACACACAGAGACACAAGCGTGATTTCTAGTTAAGCAGATATCACAACCCACAAACCCACTAACCCTAGTTCCGCTTCTACCACTGAACAACAGCGAAACCGGAGGAAAATTTGGGGGTTCTCCGTTTTGCCTTTACCTTGCCCTCTCTTCCATCGCCTCCTCGTCGTTCCCCTCATCGCTCTCTGAGCTGTCGGCCCCGGCGTTCGCGGTTCCGGACTCGATGTCGGGGCCTCGCGCGGGAGCGGCGGGGCGGCGGCGTGGGCCGGAGCAGACGAGGGAGACGTGCACGACGCACTGCAGGGCGTAGCCGACGAGCCAGAGGCGGAGCGGCTTGGCGGGGCTCTCCGCCGTGGAGGCCGCGAGCACCGCCGCCGCGGCCGCCGCGAAGGCGACGTTCCAGGCGACGTCGAGCGCGACGACGGGGCGGGAGTGGGCCCAGTCGGAGCGCCTCCGGTCGAGCTGCAGCGCCGCCGTCTCGCGCACCAGCATCGACGGCCCGCGCCGCCCCGCCGCGCGCCCGATGAGCGCCGCGAGGCGGCTCGGCCTCGCCGCCGCTGGGGGCGATGGCGTGGCGGGCTGGTTCCCGGGCCCCGCGCCGGCGCCTGCCTGCGGCGGTACCAGCAGCGGCTGCTCCGGCGACGGTGACGATGCGGCCGCCTCCATTTGGGGAATCGGGAGTTGGGGGAGTCCTCTCACACCTCCGTCCCTGACGAACGACTGTTGTGTCTGCTCTCCACTGCTTCGCCAAGTGACACTGTTGTGTGTGTGTGTGTGTGTGTGTGTTGGGGGGGGGGGGGGCTGTGGTTGTCTCATGTCTCATGATTAGTTGGTATTTATCCCCTCAATATCGCAAGTTTCTTACCTCCAAACAAAATATTTACTTGATACTAATAAAAAATCAAAAAGTTTAGCCTATTTATTTCTGGATTTATTTCAGGAACTCCGGCGATGCGCATTCAGTGGGAGGAGACGTTTCCGTCGATGACGAGGTGCCTACGGTGACTTCGTAAATTTCAAGATGATATGCCGGCTCAGTCTCTCGGAGTTGCTCATAGGGGTAGGGTGTGCGTGTGTGCGTTCATAGGGGTGAGTGTATGCGCATGTATATGAGCGCTTGCGTCTGTACTGTGTTCAAAAAAAAAATCTCTTCGACGCGCTTCCAAACCAGGTATCTGTGCGCGGTGCGGCCGTCGTGAACTGAGCGCACAAATAGTCAAGTTCATTGTGATGAGATCTGCCCTTGCCTTTGTTTTTCTCAATATTAATATTCAAAAATAAATAAATTGTAGACTCTTTTTTTTTCGGAGAGTCTAGACTTTTTTTACAACCTTAAAACTTTATTCCTCAAATAACAGTCATATCGTTTACAATTTGAGGGAGCATAAAGTCAGGAATAGTGGAATCCCAGAACATTGAGGTTCTATTGCGAAAGAATTCTTAGCTAGACTATTAGCTACTACCTCATTAGCTTTTCTGCAGCAATGCATAAAATTAAAACTAGCAAAATTTGATGCAAGTTGTTTGCATTCTGCTAGTACTGAGATTTCCCACCCCATATATGCATCAAGTTGGTTGACTGTATCCACCGCAGACTCAACAACCAATATTTGCTGCCAAATCAAACCATTCCGGATAGCGATAATCTCAGCAAAGCCTACATTGCTCACATGTGGTAACACCCAGGCTGCAACAGCTATAAAATTGTCATGGTCATCACGCCCCACGTCACCCGTCATTCCTGACAACGTTTCAACATAGAACGAGGCATCCACATTTACTTTGACAACACCCTCAGACGACCTCTTCCAAATGTGATTGTTTTTGCGAGCAGGCTGGTTGGGTGTTGACGCTCTAACAAAATTCGTGGACAGAACCCTAATATACATGGCTGTACGATCCGATGGCTGGATAGTTTCACCCTTTGTACTCTGACGCCGTTGCCACCAGATATACCATGCTGCAACCAAAATAAACTACGACATCGGCAAGTCATCGGTCATCAAACGCTGCCTTACCATGATATTCAATGTATTAGACCCGGATCGGTCTTCAATGACTGCCTTTTGAATTACATCAGCTAAACCAAGCTCGACCCGAACTTCAAATGCCCGTGTACATGTAAAGAGGCAATGTTGTATGTCTTCTAAACCAATCAGGCACGTCGAGCATTGGGGTCTAAGTGGTATATGCCTTCCTGCAAGCACCCCTAAGCATGGTAACACCCCTCTTAGTACCTTCCACCCAAACTGCTTGATTTTCCAGGAAATCTGAAGCTACCATATCTCCTTCCAAACTGAATTTATGTGAATACTTCCCTGGCCATCAGATCTACGTAAATGATGCCCAAACTAGTGTTCAAATTCAGCATGCTAAGCAACGGACAGAGAAAGTTCCAGACCTTGTGTACTGCCAAGCTACAAAATCCTCTACAACCTCAACCCGGAGGGGAATTTTTAAATTGCGAGCAACATCGACAGGAGCAAAAACTGATCGAACAAGGGCCTCATCCCATTGTCCAGTATGCGGGTCAACTATCTCTTCCACCTTTGACAACATAATTGCATCCCTTTGAGTAATAACTTTCCTCGATTCACTTGAGGGAATCCATGGATCTTGCCAAATATTTATCCGCGAGCCGGAGCCAACCCGCCAAATGCTACTCCTGTTAAAGGTTTGAATCCCAGAACAATGCTTTGACAAGTATACGGATGACCCTTTCTTTGGACCAACTTTTAGGATATTACCATTAGGGTAATATTTTGCACTCAACACTCCTGCACAAAGAGATTCCGGATTTTGAAGTAGTCGTCAACACTGTTTTGGTAACATAGCAAGGTTAAAATTGTGAAGGTCCCTGAACCCCAAGCGCCCCCCCCCCCCCCCCCCCTCTTCTTTGGTACACAAATCTTTCATCATGCAAACCAGTGCATCTTCTTTTCTTCCCCATCTCCCCACCAAAAGCCCGAAATATCATCAATAATTGACTTACATATTCTCTTTGGCAATTTGAAAACTGACATAGCATAGGAAGGGATTGCTTGTGCTACAGATTTAAGCAAAATCTCCTTACCTTGCATAGAGAGAACTTTTTCCTTCCACCCTTTAAGCCGCTCGCAAAATCTGTCAATAAGATGTTGGAAATAGTCACTCCTGTCCACTCCAACCATGGTAGGCAGGCCTAACTATTTGTCTGATAACGCTTCTGTTAAAATATTCAGATCTCTGCACACACCTTCCCTGACGCTGACATTGGTCTTCAGATTAAAGAAAATACTGGATTTAGCTGTACTCACAAGTTGGCTAGAACTAGCACAATATGTATCCTATATCCTTTTAAAAGTATTTGCATTATGATCATTTCGCATCATCAGAATCAAAGAATCGTCTGCAAAAAGGAGGTGATAAATTGATGGGGCATCCTATATACCTAAATAGTTCATCCCCACTATTTCTATTATCGTAACATGCACACATGCCATATCATCAAAGGCTCACCACGACATGCATGATAATTATTTATTATTATTAGTTGATCCTCACTAATTATATTTATTTCAACATGCACACATGTCACCTCATCAAAGGCCCACCGAACATGCATGGGAAAAAAATTCCATTATATTATACTACATATATTCAATAAATATTTTTCAATTATCCAATAAACCAATATAATATATAATATGTATTTTAGTTTCTACATATATTATTAATCTAAATGTTTCACACAACCAAATCTTATTGAAATATATTGCAACATATTCCCGCGCGTTTATCCTCTAGTTTCTACAAACATGGATACCCTCAATTCCACCGATCTCCTCATGGGCCAACATGCTGGAAAGACCTTCCGAACATAATAGAAAGAGGTACGGGGATAAAGGGTCCCCCTGTCTCAGACCTCTAGTGGGTAGGAACTCTTCGGTCTCAATATCATTAAATTTGATTCTATAGCTGGCTGAGGATACACACTTTCACCCACTGAACATCAAACCCCATCTTTATCATCATTTGTTTCAGAAATCCACATTCAACTTTGTCATATGCTTCAAGCATATCCAGTTTTACTGCACAATATCCATTAGACCCATGTGTCTTTTTCTTTATAGCATGAAAGCACTCATTTGCCACCAACACATTATTAGTGATAAGCCTGCGCGGAACAAATGCACTTTGTGTTGGGGAAATAACATCAGGCAAAATCTTCTTGAGTCTGTTCGCTGGCATTTTAGAGATGATTTATAAAACCACAATGTGATTGCCATTTGTAGCATTAATACTGAGTTATTACACTTTTTGCTGATAAAATGATACTTCCTCCTTCCCGAATTAGTGTTAGATACATTCATATCTAGACAAATCTAAGACAAGTAATTTGGGATGGAGGTTGTAGCTTTTATTTTACTTGATTGCTTTCTATTGTACATTTGTACTGGATGAATATAGTGGGTCTGTATACTTATTTATCCCAATGATTATAGTAACATGCCACTATTAGTGCAAATGATTTTTGAGAGATCTTTCATTCTTCATAGATAAAAGGTGTCATGTAACTATGTTCCCTAAAGAAGTACTCCCTCCGCCCCGAATTAATTGTCTTAGATTTGTCTAGATACATCCTCTAGACACATTTTAGTGTTAGGTACATCCGTATCTAGACAAATGTAAGACAAGTAATTTGTGACGGTGGTAATACATTTTTTTTAATCAGACCTACTTTTGTTAAGCATGTTAGCCTATAACGATGCTGATGCAAATTGAAACACGTGCTTGCTAAGATGATGCACAATCACCTTTGTTCTTTTCTTTCTGGATCTATGTAACACTGAATTTACAGTTAGTTGCAGAACTACAAGCTAGCGTCTCATGTTTTATAAGGTGATTGTTACAGTTTATTGCAGAACTACAATGCAAATACTGAACTACAGTTAGTTGCACAATCACCTTTGTTTCTTCTTTCTTTCTAGATCTATGTAATACTGAATTTACAGTTTGTTGCAGAAAGCTAGCGTCTCATGTTTGTTTGCATTTAATAATGGAATTTGCTTGGTCCAGTGACCGTAGGGGTGCTCGATCAGAACGGCTACTTGGCTCCCGAACTCAACTTCTCCCGCCATGAACAGTAAAATAAAAAAAATACTAGAAAAATTCATAAAAATCTGATTTTTGTTTTTGCATGGAAGATGCTTCGGCGCGTGAGGTCCGTGTCAAATTTCAGCTCGTTTGGACATTTGAGTAGCTCTCAACAAAAAAAGAAAAATTTAGGGTCTGTGAAATAGTTTACTGTTCATGTACTGTTCTGACCTTTTTTTTTTGCTGAGAGCTACTTAGATGCCCGAATGAGCTGAAAATTGACAGGGACCTCACGCACGGAAATATCTTCCATGCAAAAATAATTAGGATTTTTTGTTTTTTTTAGCATTTTTTTTAATATACTGTTCACCGGGTACAGATGAGCCCGGGCTCAGAAATGGATATTCGTGCTCGATACCCTGGTTTGTTGTTCTGAAAGTTGTAATTCTATCAAGTGCATGTATGTCTGTTTCCCCTAGGTGAAGTTTAAAACCCTATTCTGCTGCAGCTACTTTTGGTCTGCGCCGAGAGCTGTTAAAACGTTTGATGTTTGGTTTCTTGCCTTGGCTTAATAAAGTTGGGGCAGGGGAAACCCCTCTCATTTCAAAAAAAAAAATTAATACTGGAATGTCAGACAACCTTTAGTCTTAATTTTAGGATAATGTTTTGAAGACAATTATCATTCAATTATGATGTGACTTCTTATACATTTAGTAGTTGTGATTAGCTCAAACTGTCGAACATCCTATTCAGTGAATAACAATCACCGTACATAGTGATACAGTTTGTTCGCTTTGCTTTTCTCTATAGTTTAGAGTCCTCATCATCCGTCTTAAGCTGTTTGGCCCACATCTCAAAGAAAAATAGGGTGTTTCTTTTGCGGGATACCTGAGGGGTTCTTACATGATTGATCAACTAATGCCAAAGTCAAAATAGAATAAAGCCCGAGACTATTAAATTTTGACTTTATCACACACACAGTCAAGGTTGGTTTTCCTAAACGATTTTCTTTTTGAGTTGCTAAACGATTTCACACAATGTCAAATACTAGTACCAAGTGTAACTGATCCAACAAATTGACCTCCTATTCCCAACAATGCACCATCCTCGAAATAGGCTTTCGTCCCGCATTATAGATAATCTATAAAGCAAACATCCCAACATCCAGATACACAGTGACGAAGCATCAACTACGACCGGGGCAACAACACAATCATGCCCAAAGAAAACATAAAAGAAATAAGAAAAAAAGCCACCTAGTGGCAGTAGTCACAGCGGCCCTATGGAGAAGCTAGCCGCTGTGCAGTAGTCCGAAGCGCATCCAGCATGAGTCCAAGACAGTCGCGGTCCCGCTGTCTAGTGAGCGAGTGCCACTGCTGCAAGAAAGCGAGAAATTTGAAAAACAAGTCAGAGGCCTGCAGACCCGCTCAATCACCATTTTATTACGCGTCGTCCACAAAATCCACGCCAACACCGCAAATATAAACCAGAATAGGTGGCATTTCCGCCCGGCCTGGTTAGCCCGGGCAAAGGTGAATCCTGCCAGCAATAGGGTGGCACGTGAGATTGCTAAATATGATTTGGTTTCCAGAGAGGATGGTTTGCTTGTTGGGAATGTTTCGTCCTGCGTGAAGAATTTTGTAACGAATGACAGAATAAATCCTGAAACTATTGAGCTTTGACTTTATTACGCACACATTCAAATAAGTGCAACTGATACAACAAATTGACCTCTTAATCCAGTGACAATTTCTCTTCATGGGGACGCATGCATGTGCCCTGTGGCGTGCAACACCATCGTCTCCACGGTGAGCCCCGGCCCGAAGGTCATCATCACACCCCACTCCGGCACGCCGCCGACCCCTTCCTGCTCCCTAAGCCTCCGCCGCAGCTCGTCGAGAACAAATATAATCGTCACGCCGAACATGTTGCCGTAGTCGCTCAGCACCCGGCGGCTCGCCGCCAGCTTCTCCGGCTCGAGCTGGAGCACCGTGTCGATGCGGTCCAGTATGGCAGACGACCCGGGGTGCACCGCCCAGAAGAGGTCGTTCCATTTCGCGCCGATGCCGAGCGGCTCAAGCGAGTCGTGGAGGCACCGCTCGATGTTGTCCCCGATGAACACCGGGACCTCCCTCGTGGAGATGTTGCCGCCGAATCCGCCCTTGGTGATGTGCATGGTGATGGCGTCGCCGGAGTCCGGTATCACCGTCTGCGCGGCGGACACCATCTCGAACAGAGCGTGCTCGACGGGGCTCAGGGGGTCAGCGCCGACGACGACAGCGCCCGCGCCGTCGCCGAAGAGCCCCTGGTGGATGAGCCTCTCGAAGGAGCCCTCCTTGGGTCCGTTGAACAGCATGAGGGTGAGCTCGGCGCAGACCACGAGGACGCGCGCGCCGCGGTTGTTCTCGGCGAGGTCCTTGGCGAGGCGCAGCGCGGCGGAGCCGGCGAAGCAGCCGTTGAGGTAGAGCATGGTGCGGCGCACGGAGGGGCGGAGCCCGAGGAGCGGGATGAGGCGGAAGTCGACGCCCGGGATGTGGGCGCCGGAGTTTGTGGTGACAACGAGGTGGGTGATGTCGGCGGCCGGCCGGCCCCACTCGGCGATGGCCTTCTTAGAGGCCTCCGCAGCCAACTCCGGGACGGCGGTGGCGACGATGTCCAGCCGGGCGTCCAGGGACGCCGCCTGGTCGTCGAGGAACTCGGGGTGGGCGCGGAGCAGCTCCTCCGTGTGGTGGAGGTAGCGTTTCTGAACGCCTAGCTTCTGAACTGCGAATGTGATCGACGCATGTCAAACAAACAATTAATGGACATGGAAATGGAAGATGATCAAGAGAGCTGGGCTGGAGCTTGCATGCTTACAGACTCTCTTGAACTTGTCCTTGAGGGCGGTGAGGTGGTCGCTGTTGGTGGCGCGGAAGTAGAAGTCGGGGAACTCGTCCTGGGGCACGCAGTGCGCCGGGTTCGCCGTGCCGATGGCGAGCATGGCCGCCGGCCCGTCGGCGCGCTGCGCTCGCCAGATCTCGCGCACGCTGGGGGTGGCTGCTGGAACACTTCCCATGCTGGTTGCCAAAACTGAACTCTCTCTCTCTCGCCTAGCCTGTTTCCACGATGGAGGCAACTTTCTGCTGTCTATTTCTGTTTCTCTTTCTTGCCTCGATCTATGTTTCCACGATGGTTGCCAACGCTATATAGACTGCTTCCATTGAGAGGCGGCCGGGGAGATAGCGATGACTGAAGAGGTCCAGTATACCTTTGCGACGCCCGCCGGCACACCAGAAATCGGTGTTTTGCAAGAGCGGAAGCGTATTGTGCGACTTCCCGTGGTTGACAGATGGCTTACGCCATGTTCCCGCAATCGGCGTTTGACACGGCTCCATCGCCATTCTTGGCATTGACTTTCCTCCATGAGACTGGACCTGGTCGTCTGGAAGTAGTTAATGGAATTCTTCGGTTGGTGCATATGCCCGGCTGCTATGGATGGATGCTATTTTATTAGGAGGGCAACAGGGAATCAATTGATTACTACCTGATATCGTCCGCTGTTAAGACTTTGTAGCTCATGGATGATGCCTACGAGTCAAATGTGACATAAGAAAATGAAACTGCATTGTGAACGTATATCCGGGGTTCCTCTTGTCTCGTGGAGCCACAGATAGACGCCGGAGATGAGGGCACAACATGAAATCAATTTATTATTAATATCTTGTGGTCAAAGACATTGACCCATATGATGTGTAAATCTCAAATGTGACTGGACGAATTCCATGTGCCAAACCATGGATCTCAGCGGGCCTTTGCAAGTCGTGGAAATTCTCAAAAGAATAAAAGACCGCAATAGTCACTCGCCGTAAACTAGATTTTGTAGCCGTTGAAGAAACATTGATTGGGGCAGCACACCACGCAGTGTAGGCTTGCAATCATTCACCACCAATCCAGAGGGGGTGTAGAAACCGGACTTTGCCGCAAAGGAATGAAGAGGTCCAAGTCGCTGCACCAATAACCAGCCAGCTGCTTCCCTTGATAGACGCACCAACTACCAAGTTTCAAAAGGAACCAACAGACACTAGTAGAAAACGGGCCTTTAATCCCGGTTTGTAAGGCCCTTTAGTGCCGGTTCTACAACCGGCACTAAAGGGGGGGCCTTTAGGCCCCCTCCCCCCCCTTTAGTCCCGGTTCGTCACGGCCCGGCACTAAAGGCCCACCACGTGGCGCCTGCCGGGGCCGTGCGCTGGGGGACCTTTAGTCCCGGTTGGTAACACCAACCGGGACTAAAAGTATTTAATTCTTTTAATTTTGGTTTATTTTTTCTTTTAATTTTGTGTTTTCCATTTAATTATTTTTCATTTCAAACATATATTACGCTACTACATACTGTACACGTTGTGCATATATATATATATATAAATCAAATTTCTCGTACGACGACCATTCACATACATATATATATATATATATATATATATATACAATTTGGTATATACAATTTCTCCTACAATTTGCGGATCATTACATATGCAGGGCATTACTGCTTGATCTTGTAATGGTATTCTCCTTTGGGATCAGAAATCCAGCTATTTCCTCTTGAATTGCTCGTACGCGAGCCGTTGGTAGGAGCTGGCCCCGCATCTCTATCATCTATAATCAGGAGATCAAGATGAATATATTAGTTGTGTGTATATATATTAGCTAGATCATGATAAAAAAATTATGGATAGTGTTCTGGCAAACGTACCCAAAGAGTTTTTTCATCTATGCTCCTTTCAGACGTGATCATGCGAATATTCTCGCAAACGTAGTATGCGCATAAACTATTCCCCTTCTCCTGCCTCATGCACTTTATGAGAATAAAATTCAATCAGGTAATAATTAATCAAGCATGATAATGGTATTGAAACTAGAATTAAAGAGATACACGGACGTAGCTAGCTAGTACTACTTAATTACCTTGGGTCGCACCCATTTCAGCTGTTGTTTCCATTGGCCGGGGACCTCTTCGATGAACTTTTTCCAAGCCCTGCCCGCCGGCAAAGAAAATGAATAAAGGAGTTATTAACTAGTTGATATCAGGAAATGAAGTAAAGAGGCAGACATAGTGCGATAATGATTGAAATTACCTATCGAACATCCCCTTCACAGTTGCGTATTCGGATGGATCCTTATATAGTGAGTCCAGTACTTCAACTTTTCCCTTGTCAACTTCAATGATTAACAAGATCCAGTGGAAACTGCATGCGCACACATTTTTTATAAATAAGCGGGCATGTGCATAACTCATCAACTACACTTATTAACATCTAGTAAGCAAAAAATAGAATTTGTAGTACAAGATATAGTAACACTCACCCGAAGTTGTAAGGAAGTAGTATTTTTGGTTGGGTGTTTAGTTGCTTCAAAAACTCTAGCAGGAATCTCTCTGTGTCTTCTCTCGAATATTGATCTTCCCATATCGCCTGATTAATCGTATTTGGGTCAATGAACCCAACTCCATAGCGTCTAGTTTTTTTCATTTCATACATCTTCATTCTGCATAATACCACAGAAAAGAATATAGTGAGGATAATTACAGTTAATGAACGAGAGCACATCTAGCTAGCTAGCTAGAGACTTAAATTACAGAAAGAAATCACTTACAGACAATAGCAACTGACGATAGATTTGTCTAGTGCGTCTTGTTGGAATAACTGAAACAACTCTGAAAAATCAATCCACACATCTTTTCCATGGAAGTAATGCTCTGGCTTGACTTTCACCATGAGGGACTCTTCATTGGTATTTGCTGTTTTTTGCATGTACCACATATGCAAATTGTACATTCTCGTTGGTAGAAGCTTGACATCGTCAGGCTTGACCAGAGGTTTGCCACGGACATATTGGTATTTTACTTCCTCCTCTGTAATCCCGGGGATTTCCTCAAGGCCTAGGAGTTGTTCAACAGTGACACCGGCCTCTTTAGCTTGCCTTCTAAGATCGTTGGTTATTGCCGGCCGATCGGCGGTACTCACATGTGTTTGTACAATGAGCGGGGGGATCGATTACACTGCTTGTTCTCCCAGCTGGGGAACAGTTTTCCCGCTTTTTTTGCCAACTGCTTGGCTTGAGCTCGAGCTCGACTCCTTTTGCCCTGCAGAATATGACTTCTTGATAGACCGCACATAGTCGGAGTCCTTCTGATTGTCAGCCGGTCGAGCCATATCAATAAAGTGTTGTGATACATGCTCAGGTACTTTCTCCTTTGGCGGCGCGGGTGGTTTCGGTGCAAAATGGGCCTTCAATTGGGCATCACATGCGTCGTCGAGTTCCTCCTGAGTCAGGTGGTAAGACAACTTCGGAAGAGGCTTGAGGCTTGGACCATGTTTGAATTTCTTGTCTGTTGTACCGCTAGCCGTCGTAGCTGCGGCCTTTCTCTTCCGCTGTTGCTTAGGCGGAGCACGCTGAGTCGGCTGACTTGGAGGAGGAGGAGTTGGCTGACGCCGTGCCGGACTTGGAGGAGGAGTCGGCTGACGCGGTGCCGGACTTGGAGGAGGAGGAGTCGACTGAAGCGGTGGAGGACTTGGAGAAGGAGGAGTCGGTGGCCTTGGAAAGACGATGCAATCCTTTTTCCATAGAATGATACGATGTATGGCCTCTCCCAGTGTTCTCTCCTCGTCACCTCCAAGAATGTCAAGTTGTAGCTCGTGATATCCTGACATCACTTCATCAACCCCGACACGAGCATAGCCAGCTGGCATGGGATTGCAATGGAAGGTTGCTTCAGGGGGATTTGCTAAAGCATAGCCGTCCGCCACCTTCATGGATAAGTTCTTCACTTTCATGTGTAGCTCATAGTTAGTCCTGTCTTTGATATCATCCACAGGGTAGCTAGCAAGCAGTGCATTATCGATATCGGCCGGGGCAGAACCCACGCTGCTTCTCGGCATAGATGGGACGGTGCTATCCAATGCTGGATCGATCTGCTCATGCTGCCGCTGAGACGCCCTTTCCTGGTTGAGTGAGTCGATCTGCTCCTGCTGCCGCCTGACAACTCGTTCCAACTCCAGGTGCGAGGATATTAGGCCTTCAAGGCGGAGTGCTTCCTCCTTCTTCTTCTGCTCCTCATGCTTCTTCTTTCTCGCACGGCTTCTATAGTCGTCGTTCCAATCCGCAAACCCCTCATACCACGGAACAACGCCTTTGCCTCGTGTTCTTCCCGGGTGTTCAGGATTCTTCAGGGCGCGCGCAAGCTCGTCGTTATCTCTGTTGGGCGTGAACACCCCCGATCGAGCTTCTTCTATTGCAATAAGTATTTCGTCTGTCGCTTCTTTAAGACTTGCCTTCACCATAACCAGCCCTGTCTTTGGGTCCAACTTCCCCCCATGCGCATAAAACCATGTCCTGCACCTGGGGGGCCATGTCAATGTAACTGGACTGACCCGTTTACTAATCATCTCTTGCTCAGATTGATGCCACTTAGGAAGGGCCACCTGGTAGCCACCTGGCCCCAGACGATGGTGCCACTTCTTTTTCGCAGCATTAATCTTGTTTTTCCTCGACAGTTCCTTAGCTTCTTCCGATTCCTTGAACTTCACGAAAGCGTCCCAGTGATCTTTTGCCTTCACCAGTGCTCCCGTGAATTCTGGAGTCTTCTTTTTTGATTTGACGTACTTAGCCCATGCATTTTTCTTGAAGGTGTTGAATGCGATCGCCATCTTTTTAAGAGCATAGTTTCTGACTTTCTTCAGATCTGCATCTGTCAAATTATCTGGTAGGGTGAAATGTTCCATGAGCGTAGTCCAAAGCACATCTTTTGCTCTTTCGTCGACAAAAGTAACTCCTGCTCGATCTCCCTTTGCTGGCTTTCTCCATTCTTGAACGGAGATCGGGATTTGGTCCCTGACAATAACTCCGCATTGATTCTTGAACGTGGTCGCATTTTTCTTAGGTTCAAGCGGTTCGCCAGTTGATGTTTTGATGGAATCGATGTTGAACTTTATGCCTTTGTCCAACTTTTTGGCCGGGCCTCGAACTACCCTGTCGCTTGTACAAGATTTGCTCGATCCGGAGGCCTAAAAGAAGAAAGATCGATTCGTTAATACATACAAATCAATTAAGACATGTAATGATCACCGGATGGCTTATATATTAAATATACCTCGCCGGTCATTTGAAGAACATTTTCTTCGTCAACATCGTTGTCGTCACCTTCATCTATTCGTTCGTCTTCATCAAACATCATACCCTCACCCGAAGGGTTCAGATATTGCGAGCCGTCATCATGATCATCTGGGCTCGTGGAGCGTATGATGTCGAACACAACCTCTTCTCCTTCTCTGCCGGTATTGTCCATAGCTTTTATTTAACTAATCCAGAAGAAAGATAAAACAATTTAGTATTCAGAGATCCGAAAGGTAGATGCATGAGATCAGAAAGAAATTGGATCAACTTGTGCACATCCATAATGGGGGCATTCCTGATAATTAATCCCTTAAAGGACTAAGAAAATCTATTGCAAATACAACATTAAAATATGCAACTTTTGCAAATACTAATTGCTATACATTGGATCAAATGTCAAAATTCCTCAACATTTTTATATCTAACATTTATCTAGCTATAAATAAAAGTATAAAAAACTAAAAAACATTCATCTAACATTTCTATAACTAAAAGTATAAAAAATTAAAAAACAGAAAAAGAAACACTAATTAAGCATACTTCTATACATCCATTAAAAAACAGAAAAACAACATTATATAAAAAAAATCTATACTAATTAAACACTAATTATATCCATCTAACATGCATTCATACATACATATATACTAGTGAAAAACAACTAAAACATCTAAATAGAAAATGTGTGTGTGTCTGTGTGTGTGTGTGTGTGTGTGTGTGTTCATGCATGTGTGTGTGGGGGGGGGGCTCGGGGACGGGCGGCCATGGCGGCAGGGGGCGAGGGAGGGGGGGGAGAGGGAGGAACTGAGCTCACAGCGGGGCGACGGCGAGGCGAGGCGAATCGGGGGCAGCGACGGCGTCGGGGCAGGCGGCGCAGCGAGGAGCGGGCGCGCGCGCGCGGGCCGGCGGCGCCGTCGGGGATCGGCGAGGAAGGGCGCGTCCGGAGTAGGGGTCGACGAGGAGGGACGGGCGGCCGGCGTCGGGGGCGGCGACGGCGTCGATCAGGGCAGGCGGCGGCGCGCAGCAGCCTGGCGGCGTCGTCTGTGTTTGGCGTCGAGAGAATGAAGAGGATCGTAAGTGGAGTTATATATATGAGAGCCTTTAGTCGCGGTTGGTGGCTCCAACCGCGACTAAAGGCCACCTTTAGTCGCGGTTGGAGCCACCAACCGCGACTAAAGGTCTCGCTTCCCGCCGCTTGGACTGGATGAAATTCACCTTTAGTCGCGGTTGGTGGCTCCAACCGCGACTAAAGGCCCCCCTTTAGTCGCGGTTGGTGGCTCCAACCGCGACTAAAGGCTTGTTCCTGGCACGGCGCAGTGTGGTGGATGTTTAGTCCCACCTCGCCCAGCGAAGGGCGCTCGCACTGGTTTATAAACCCCGGCGCGGTAGCTCATTCGAGCTCCTCTCTAAAGCAGGCCTACAAGGCCTACCGTTCTTTCCTGCCCCGTGGGCCATACTGGGCCTTGCGGGCCTGCATCCTGGCCCAACTAGTGGGTGTCTAGTCGTATGCAGGCCGTGGCGGCCCAGTAGGCGGGCTTTTTTTTTTACTTTTCAGTTTTTTTTGTTTTCTTCTATATTTATTTTCTTTTGTTTCTTGGTTGTTTTTTGCTTTATTTAGAGTTTCTGAGTGAATCTTTTTGCTTTAGGTAAAAAAAAATATAAACTTTCTGTTAGTACAAGTAGTTTTCAAATTTGAATTATTTGAAATTTGTGTGAATCACTAGTTTGTGAATAACTTTATTTTAAAAAAAGATTTTTCAGTGATTCTTTTTTCTGCTGTTTAATATTAGTGTGTTTTATCATTATATTCAATTTGCTTATTCTTAGGTTATTTAAAAAAAATGAAATGCCTTTGTAACAGACGAGTTTTCGTCCGAAAGCGTGATACTTCGAAACAGATTTTCCATTTTGTACACGAAGTGCATCCAGTTTTTGCCGTAACCCTCTCAACTTTTTAGCACATGCTATGTGGGTGAAATGATGATACCATGCCAACTTTCAACCTTTTCTGATTGTGATTTGTAGTGCTTTTCAATTTCAGGGTCATTTAGCTCAAAAAAAATCAGTAAATACATGAAAAATAGCAAATGGAGTCAGAAAGGGTTGAAAATTGATGACGTGGCTTTGGACATAATATTTCTTCGCGTTTCAAATGCCAAAACACATAAGTCGGAGTTCTATTACAAAGATTCCCTCCGGTTTGTCCGAAGTGGGACTTTCCAGATATATAAGTCCGGAAACTAACTAGAGAAGCCGGTCACATACCAGAGTGGGATCTTTGGATATAAAACTTTTTCTTCGCGTGTGTCCCTTTGTGCCGTAACCATGGACAATCTTCATCGTTTAACTTGATGCTCGGGTCAACATTCACTGTGAAGGGAGCAATTTCATGAAACTTTTCATAATCTTCTGACATGTCTGTCTTGTCCTCCACTCCCACGATGTTTCTTTTCCCTGAAAGAACTATGTGGCACTTTGGCTCATCGTATGATGTATTCGCTTCCTTATCTTTTCTTTTTCTCGGCTTGGTAGACATGTCCTTCACATAGAAAACCTGCGCCACATCATTGGCTAGGACGAATGGTTCGTCTGCGTACCCAAGATTGTTGAGATCCACTGTTGTCATTCCATACTGCGGGTCTTCCTTTACCCCGCCTCCTCTCAGATTGACCCATTTGCACCGAAACAAAGGGACCTTCAAACCAAGTCCATAGTCAAGTTCCCATATCTCCTCTATGTAACCATAATATGTGTCCTTTGGCCTATTGGTGTTTGCTGCATCAAAGCGGACACCACTGTTTTGGTTGGCGCTCTTTTTATCTTGGGCAATCGTGTCAAATGTATTCTCATTTATCTCGTACCCTTTGAAAGTCAATATAGTCGAAGATGGTAACTTGGACAGCAAGTACAGGTCATCTGCAACAGTGTCGTCATGCATGAGACGTGTCTACAACCAACCGGCGAAAGTCACAGTTTGTTCATGTGTAATCCAGTCGTCAGACTGCTCCGAATGTTTGGAGCGTAGAATATTCTTGTGTTGCTCGATATACGGAGCCACCAAGGCGGAACTTTGTAGAACTGTGTAGTGTGCTTGCGCCAAAGAATGCCCGTCCCGGCATATTACTGAATTCTTTCCTAGCGTGCCTTTTCTACCCAGTCTGCCCTCATGCCGCGATTCAGGAACACCAATCGGCTTAATGTCAGGAATAAAGTCAACACAAAACTCAATGACCTCCTTTGTTTCATGGCCCTTGGAGATGCTTCCTTCTGGCCTAGCACGATTACGAACATATTTCTTTAAGACTCCCATGAACCTCTCAAAGGGGAACATATTGTGTAGAAATACAGGACCCAGAATGGCAATCTCCTCGACTAGGTGAACTAGGACGTGCGTCATGATATTGAAGAAGGATGGTGGGAACACCAACTCGAAACTGACAAGACATTGCACCAAATCATTCTCTAACCTTGGTAAGATTTCTGGATCGATTACCTTCTGAGAGATTGCATTGAGGAATGCACATAGCTTCACAATGGCTAATCGAACGTTTTCCGGTAGAAGCCCCCTCAATGCAACCGGAAGCAGTTGCGTCATAATCACGTGGCAGTCATGAGACTTTAGGTTCTGGAACTTTTTCTCTGCCATATTTATTATTCCCTTTATATTCGACGAGAAGCCAGACGGGACCTTCATACTGAGCAGGCATTCGAAGAAGATTTCCTTCTCTTCTTTGGTAAGAGCGTAGCTGGCATGACCCTGAAACTGCTTTGGATCCATGCCGTCTTCTCCGTGCATACGTTGCTGGTCCTCCCGTGCCTCCGGTGTATCTTTTGTCTTCCCATACACGCCCAAGAAGCTTAGCAGGTTCACGCAAAGATTCTTCGTCATGTGCATCACGTCGATTGCAGAGCGGACCTCTAGGTCTTTCCAATAGGGTAGGTCCCAAAATATAGATTTCTTCTTCCACATGGGTGCGCGTCCGTCAGCGTCATTCGGAACAGATTGTCCGCCAGGACCCTTTCCAAAGATTACTTTTAAATCCTTGACCATATCAAGTATATCATCACCGGTACGGTGGCGAGGCTTCTTCCGGTGATCTGCCTCACCTTTGAAATGCTTGCCTTTCTTTCTTACGGGATGCCTGCTCTGAAGAAATCGACGATGCCCCAGGTACACATTCTTCTTACATTTATCCAAATATATAATGTCGGTATCATCTAAACAGTGCATGCATGCGTGGTATCCCTTGTTTGTCTGTCCTGAAAGGTTACTGAGAGCAGGCCAATCATTGATGGTTACAAACAGCAACGCTCGCAGGTCAAATTCCTGCTGTTTGTGCTCATCCCACGCACGTACACCTTTTCCATTCCACAGCTCTAAAAGTTCTTCGACTAATGGCCTTAGGTACACATCAATGTCGTTGCCGGGTTGCTTGGGGCCTTGGATGAGCACTGGCATCATAATGAACTTCCGCTTCATGCACAACCAAGGAGGAAGGTTATAGATACATAGAGTCACAGGCCAGGTGCTATGATTGCTGCTCTGCTCCCCAAAAGGATTGATGCCATCTGCACTTAAACCAAACCATACGTTCCTTCCGTCATCTGCAAAGTCCTTCCACTTTCTCTCGATTTTTCTCCACTGTGATCTGTCAGCGGGTACTCTCAACTTCCCGTCTTTCTTACGGTCATCTTTGTGCCATCGCATCAACTTGGCATGCTCTTTGTTTTAGAACAAACGTTTCAACCGTGGTATTATAGGAGCATACCACATCACCTTGGCAGGAATCTTCTTCCTGGGGCGCTCGCCCGCAACATCACCAGGGTCATCGTGGCCGATCTTATAGCGCAATGCACAGCATACCGGGCATGCATTCAAATCCTCGTACTCACCGCGGTAGAGGATGCAGTCATTAGGGCATGCATGTATCTTCTGCACCTCTAATCCTAGAGGGCAGACGGCCTTCTTTGCTTCGTACGTACTGTCGGGCAATTCGTTGTCCTTTGGTAGCTTATTCTTCATTATTCTTAGCAACTTTTCAAATGCCTTGTCAGGTACACCATTCTCTGCCTTCCATTGCAGCAATTCCAGTGTGGTACCCAGCTTTTTCTTGTCATCTTCGCAATTTGGGTACAACAATTTCTTGTGATCCTCTAACATGCGCGGCAACTTCAGCTTCTCCATTTCACTTACACAGTTTCTATTTGCATCGGCAATGGCCCGACCAAGATCATCAGCGGGCTCATCTGATGCCTCTTCTTCAGCTCCTTCCTGCATTGCCGGCTCAGCTTCTTCCCCCATTGTTGTACCATCGTATTCATGGAACCCATGGCCAGGATAGATGTCGTCATCCTCTTCTTCTTCATTCTCTTCCATTAGGACCCCTCTTTCTCCGTGCTTGGTCCAACAGTTATAGCCGGACATGAAACCGGACTCAAACAGGTGGATGTGAATGGTTCTTGAGTTAGAGTAATTTCGATCATTCTTACAGCCAGCACATGGACAATACATAAAACCATCCGCCCGCTTGTTTGCCTCAGCCGCAACCAGAAAAGTATGCACGCCATTAATGAACTGGGGAGAGCATCGGTCATCGTACATCCATTGCCGGCTCATCTTCATTACACAACACCGAAAAGACCAAATTAATACAAGTTCATACATAAAGTTCATACACACTTGTTCTCATAAAGCAACATACAAACTCTCTAGCTAAAGCATTTAAATGCAACAACAAATGCGATCAAGATCGCAACTAAGGTATCAATTGATCCAACAACATAGTGATACCAAGCCTCACTATCAATGGCATATTTTTTAAATTTTCTAATCTTCAAGCGCATTGCATCCATCTTGATCTTGTGATCATCGACGACATCGGCAACATACAACTCCAGTTTCATCTTCTCTTCTTCAACTCTTTTCAATTTTTCTTTCAAATACTCGTTTTATTTTTCAACTAAATTTAACTTCTTGACAAGAATATCTATGTCGGTTGCAATTTCCGGTTCACATACCTCCTAGATAAAAATATCTATGTCAACTTGATGGGCATAATTGTCATAAACGTGAAATGCAACAAATAGTTATAAAAGAGAATATATATACCACATCCGAATCATAAACCGGACGAGGGCCGACGGGGACGGATATCAAAGTCATGGCACTATGTATAACAAACAATCATACATGTAAGAAAATTATACAATTAACTATCTAAATCATACAAATAAGTTTTTTTTTTATAAAAAGGATAAGAACGAACAAGAGGCTCACCAAGGTGTGGTGACGGCGACGGGACGGTGCGGGCGATCGACGGTGGTTAGGACGGGGACGGGAAGGCACTAAGTAAACCACACCTACACATGCAAAGTAAGAAGTTAATTTGAGCTCAAATTGCATATAAATCAAATGAACTACCACATATAAATACTCCCAAACTAAAACCCACAAATCACTATACTTATAGAGCATTGCAAGAGCTAATCTAGCAATGAGAGATGAAAGGACAAAGTTGCTAACCTTTGTGAACACTTGGATGGATGGGGTGCCTCCAAATCTTGACAAATTTTGGCAAAAATGGAGGATGAGCTCGAGGAAGAGGAAGAACAAAGGAGGGGAAGAAGGGGAAAAAAAGGGAGGAGTACTGTGATCGGGCTGGCCGAATTCATATAGGGAATCTTTAGTCCCGGTTGGTATCTCCAACCGGGACTAAAGGGGGGGCCTTTAGTCTCGGTTGGTGATACCAACCGGGACTAAAGGGGCTCGTGGGGGCCCCAGCTGACACCAGCCTGCCACCACCCTTTAGTCCCGGTTCGTGTTACGAACCGGGACTAAAGGGGGGGCCTGTAGTCCCGGTTGGTGATACCAACCGGGACTAAAGGGGCTCGTGGGGGCCCCAGCTGACACCAGCCTGCCACCACCACATTAGTCCCGGTTCGTGTTACGAACCGGGACTAAAGGTCCGGAACGAACCGCGACTAATGATGCCCGTCCCGAACCGGGACTAATGGTCACATTAGTGCCGGTTCAAAACCCGACCGGGACTAAAGCTGCGGACAAAAGGTCCGTTTTCTACTAGTGAGATGTGGTGACACCTACCCTCAGAGGCCCTTCGTTGTTGAATGCCATCGAGGTAGGGAGAGACTGGAGACACCTTATCCCAACGTGTCTATTTAAGGGGTATTATTTGACGGTACAATATACAAGGGGGATCGGTAAAGCTTTGTTGCTTGATTTTGTATCAGGATGAGCTAGGGTCAACTACAACTCTACAAGTTGCTTGACTGGTCTATTGAAAAAGTAGTTTTTTTATGTATTACGGCTAGAGCCTTATTTTTAGCCTATGGTTCTCTGTGTTTGCAATTATCTATTTTGCCAGAGTAAAGATTGGCAACTAAGGCTCTAGGAGCAATAGGGCGGGATCATTGGAGGGATTGGAAGCGGTTGAGATAGCAAAATGTGCACTTAGAAACTGGTTGTGTTTCTTAAAAAGAATTTTGCATTGTAGGCAGCAGAAGAATGGGCACCATCATGAGAGAGAAATAGAGGAGCGCAAAGGGCAGGGATTAGACACACAGTCAAGAAGTAGTTTCATAATAGCCAGCTGGAGGGACGACGATGTAGGCAGTCATTTGCATAACATAGGCCAGGTGTGGTTGTACGAGCCATCATTACAAGTGCTAAGCTTTTGTTTCATGTGATTTGTAGGTGGACAAAGGAGGAAACAATATTGTTTCATAACCTCTGATTCAGTATTGAACTTTGTAGACTATAGTGGTTTGTTTAATGGAAATCAATGGGATGGTCTGTTTTTTTTTTCTCAAAAAACACTGGTTCGACAATACAAGTGCTACACCTTGATCACTCTATGCATTGCATCTGATACCATTCTAGGTTCAGTTTGGTGTCTTTCTACTTGTTGTAGAAGTGGGCCAAGTAAAATGCTAAATACATTGAGTCGTTTGTGTTTATACCGGTGATATGTGCTATCGGATGACTGTCCTGAGATCATATTCATTGAAACAAATTTGCAAATGACTTGCTTTTTCCGCATGATAGTTGCTAACATTAGAAGATCTTGGATTACTACCTTTGATGAACTATTACGAATTGGTTTGTGAAGCACAAGAAATACAATTATAGTTGAGTGGATTGCATTATCACTTGCAATATGAACTGTCCGCAAAGTGGCAAATAGCACATCATTGCTTATATTGCCCAACTATAAGAGAGCAGTATTCTTCCATTTCCAATCAGGAATGTTTGCTATATCCTGCGTCCAGGAGATGCGTCTATTACATGTGAGAGAGCAAAAAGATCCGATGGTTGGCATGACGGTAACCGCACATCAGTTGATTATAAGTGGAGATTATATCCTTAATTATCATGTGCTAATTAAGTGTTAACAGAGAGTACCAGGCGGAATTGCTGAGTACAGGATGCCGATTTCAAGCATTGAGAGGTTAGGATTCGCTTTCACCAAGCCCGACGAATTCAAGGTTTAGAACAGACTTCACTCGGAAATTCTCACATGTTGAGTCTACCCGCCTGGTCTTTCTGAAGTTCCTGACTCTGAGCGGTATTCAGGAACCAGCCGAACATCTTGGGTAGTTTATAGTTGTACCATCAGGTCAATGTACACTGAATCATAGCTATGCTGTGACAACCAATTCGGTAAGAGGCTCAGGCAACTTGAGTTCAAGACCACCCTTCCAGGTAACAGAATAACATTATTAAGGTTAAAACTTCCAAGTTTGATCAAATTCTCAGCAGTACGTAAAGTTAACAGTCCACTCAGATTATTAGCGACGTACAAACTTCTTTTTCACATGACTGAGAAACAAATCACATGTAAGTACCGAACTATACTGAGCTGTCGATTTCCCTCAGAATTTTTGCAGCATCTTCAGGGAAAACTGGGTTTATGTGGCACCCGCTTCCCATCTCAAATCCACCGATTACACTCAACTGTGGCACTATTTGGAGGAACCAATGTGTGTAAGGTAGGCAAGATGAGGAGAGTCCAAACGGTGTGCTGTGGATCATATAGTTGAATGGGGGATCATTGAGTTGCTTACACAACTTTTGAAGCATGCTTTTCAACAGACCCGCAAGATCCAATACCTGTGGACAACAGAGCAATCATTTAATGCAATAAAAAGGGCAATGAGCACAGCCAGGTGCCAGGAGAAGCCGTGTATTCTATGAAGTTTATTTTCGTACTTCAGGCTATTACACTTACATTTCTGCAGACAAATGTGAATTGAACTAGTATGGTTTATACAACAATGGAGGACAAAACATATTCAGGAACAATTTATACCTTATCATGATCTGTTTCATGGAAGTAGGGACTATGTTGCCGAGGAATGATCCATATCTCAAATGGATAAGAAGCTGCAAAAGGGACAAATGCAGAAAAATTGTGTGTCTCACTAACCAAGATATCCTTGGACTGAATCGCACAGAGGCTGCACTTTCCAGACCTCTCGAAAACCTCCTTCATGCAGTTAAGCCGGGAGGTAACAGATGGAGGGACAAAAGGAGTTCCCAGCATCTGGCTGTGTGAGTGTGCCATTGAAGCTCCAGCAGATGCCCCCTGGTTCTTGAACACCTATGAAATTCCAAAAGTGGACATTTTCAGCACATTAAGAGGAATTTAGCAACTATTTGGTCGAGCTACAGTAAAGGAAGTAACTCAAGTAGCTAATGATACATAGAAATAAGGGCTCTTGCATGCTGGTAATATTTACAGTACCACAACAGCACCAACAAATGGACAGTGAAATATGAATTTGAGAACAAAAACCGGACATCTTTTAAGTACCGATGCATGAGCAAGAGTTGGAGCCACCTCAGGACTACCTTGATGTAACGAACCCAATTGTTGGATTGGGATCGCACAAGAGGATTGGGTAAATTGGGGAAGGGGATGAGATGAGTCTTGGGGAGAAAGTAGGTGAGAAGAAGCAGAGACGTGAGAGATCAGATCATACTCATTTCGTGCCTCGACCGATACAGGGGTTCAGTGTTAAATACATCCTCCACACACGCACAGGGCCTGGGCCACAAACGGCGCTAGCCTCACGGGCTAAAGCCCACACACATGCCAGGTCCACTGCACTCGTCAGGGTGCCGGTGTGGCACTTAATTAATAAGCAGGTTTCATTCGTATTTGAGTTCAAGTGATGCGGTACAGAAGATGAAACATTTGACAAGTGAATGTAAGAGTTTAGCATGGTCCGCTAGCAAAGTAACAATAAGCCTCCAGCTTAGCACATTCGTCCTCATTTTAAGTATCAAACGCAAGGAGAAATTCATCCAACTACACATGTGCACCAATTATAGTTTTGCATTTATTGGTGACAGCCACCATTGATGGTGTGTTAACTTTGCATCTTCTCGGCATTCGTCTTTCAATACACAATAACATGCATTTATATGTGTTTTAGAGAAAGAGATGCACAAAGAGCAAACGACACATGCATGTATAAGACTACTCATAGTGGGAGTAAGACGCGACCCACGCTCCCACCCACGCGACCCCTGCGTCGCCCTCCCTGGCGGCGGCGGGGGAGCCCTAACCGCGACCGCCGGGGCCCCTCCCCGACCCTCCCGCCACCTCGCCGTCACGGGAGGAGCGGCCGGCGAAGCCCGAACCGGCTCCCAGGATGGTGGCGGCGGGGCGCCTCGCCTCTTCTGGCTCCGGCGTCCAGCCCGTCTTCGCCGCCCGTTAGCTGTTCGCCGACCGCCGCGCCCTGCGCCGGCGCGTCTCTGTTGGCCTTGTCCCTCCCCGCCCCGGCCCGCTTCCCCTTGCCCCGGTGATGCCTGCGGCGGGGCCGGCGAGGTGCTTCCTCCACCAACCCCGCGTCAGATCCGAGGGCGCAGGATCCCGGTGTGGTCCTCTCGCTTGTGGGCGCTCCTGCCTGCGCTCGATCCCGATGGTTGGTGGCGGAGCTCCTCGGCCGGCTATGGCCGCTCATGGTGGCGCCTGCGGCCGTTCTTCCCCCCGATCTGCGGCCATGGCTTCAAAGGCAGGTTTTTTTTCTGTGTGCGTCCGGTGGTACCTCCCTAGCAGCGCGTCGTCCTGGCGCTCAGCGAGCGCATGTGCCCTTGCGGTGGGACTCTTGTCGGTGCTCTCCAGACCCGGTGGCTCTGGACCTGCGTTTTCCAGTGTCCATGGGTTGCTGGTGTCTCTTCCGGTGCGGTGCCAGCCTCGGCACTCTAGAGGCTGCGTCTCCTCCAGCCTCTAGAGTTTGTTGGTTTCCTGACGACCTCGGCCCTGATGGCCCGGAACTGCGTCTCCTCCAGTTCTTGGCCTGACAGCGTCGCCCGTTGCCGACGCGACCCCTGCACCGGCACCGTTCGCCTCACCGCCTCCCCAACCCTGGCCACCTCGCTACCCCACCCCCCGTCATGTCCAAGGCTCGCGTGTCCGACGCGACTCCCCTTATTGTGCTGGTATTCGACCTATGCTTGACTTTCGACTCCCGGTTTTTGATCTGGTGGCTATGGGATTGCTCAGACCTAGGCCAGGAGAAATCCCTTCTCGGCTTGCCGGTGCTGGCAGCGGCGACACTTGCGAGTGTCGTCCCCTCCTGGAGGCGTTGTCATGGCCTCTCTGCGCCCCTCTTCGAGCACTAGGGGAAACCCTAGGTCTGATTCTTCGGATCGGACGGCGATGGCGCCACAACGTCGTTATCCTTCTTGAAGGCATCGTCTTATGTGCTCATGGCGTCCATGGACTTGTGGGTGTTGATCGTCACGTTGGTTCGGAGTGCCTCTCATGTTTGGGAGTTTAGTTGTGTCATTTGCTTGTTCGGGCCGAGCATCCCTTGTCTCTTTACTCTGGCCACCGTGTTCACGCCATCTTGCGTTCGTGCATGTGTTGTATCCTCGCTTGTACTCATACTCTTTTCTTCTATCAATGGAAAGATATGCAAGCTTTGTGTATTCACGAAAAAAAAGTGGGAGTAACATAGGTAGTAACATGCATGCCACATAGGCAAAAAAATGATTTGGCAAGTAATTAAAAAGGAGAGACAAATGGAGTAACATAATATGTTACCATCACATAGCGCTCCCCAATAAAAAATGACTCTACAAAGTAATAAATGAAGTTCTCTATGTTATCACACATACCACTATGGAATTAGTAACATAGATTAGTAACATATGCATGTTACTAGTCTAAGTTAGCTCACTACTATGACCAGCCTAATATATATAAATAATTGCATACAGATAAGTTACTTTTTATATGCACAGAGTTAGGGACTATAATGAAGCGTTTAAACAACTTATGCAATACAAGAACTTCAATACCAATGCATGACCATTTAACTTCCATAGCAACGCACGAGTACTTAGCTAGTGTAACAGTATGATCAAAGAGTTGAAACAAGCCACTGAAGCAGTGTTCAAGAAAGCGTCAAACCGCTTCGCTTTTGCCCTAAGCGGTAGATTAAGCGTTTTTCTAAAAAAATGGCAAGAATTTGGCTGTTTTTGAACTACTTTTGCTTGTCTGCTGGCGCAATAATGGCAATATGCCATTTATCTTATTATTAGGCTCTGTTTGGGAACTATTTCCTTCATATTCTGGCAAAATTCTGGCCACATGATCTCTATTAGGTTATGACTATTTGAACTGAACTGCATTTTAGTTGTTATTTTGCTTGCCATGTGAACCTGATGTGTATTCGCTATGGTGTGAACTGTATTTTAGATGCTATTCAATTACCCATGTGCCATGTTTCCTATTTTCCTGTGTATATTATTCAAAATCTGTCAAATTCTAGCCAATTTCAAAAAACGCTTAAGCGCCCATTGCTCTAAGCTGTGGCCTTCCGCTTCGCTTCCGCTTTCCGCTTTTTTGAACATTGCACTGAAGTATTGACATTACCTTACCAATAATTGCCATTTCTTCAAAACAGCTAAGGGGTTCCTATAAGCACAGATATGTTGTGTTGCAGTGCAATAAAGAGAGCTGAGTATGAGAGCAACAAACTGAGTGAAAACTGCACTATTTGTCAAAAGGGGCTGATTAGACATGTTGATTGAAAATAGTGCAGTTTTTCACTATTTGTCAATCAACACGTGCAATTTCATTTGGCATGGCGATGGCAGTGATGACATTCAGGCAGGCCACTCCCTTGTGAATTGGAAAACTGTGCGTCGGCCAAAGGGGCTGGGTGGTCTGGGTATTGCCGACATGGACAGATTTGGCAGGGCCTTGCGTTTGCGATGGCCTTGGTTGCAATGGACCGACCCCGACCGCCCATGGGTGGGCTACTCCCCTGCGACAAATATGGATCTCTTCCGGGCTTCTACTATCAACACCTTCGGAAATGGGCAGAGGGCTTTATTCTGGCACGATATTTGGAGCGGCCATGGGCAGCTCAAGCATGTGATGCCTGCCTTTTCAAGATTGCTACTAGAAGGAATAGATATGTGCAGAAAGAGATGGACCGAAACAACTGGATCCAGTGGGATCGCCCGCATTAGCACAATGGTTCAGCAGGGCGAGTTTGTGGGCCTTTGGGGATGGATCCAGCAGATCGAGCTGATCCCGGACCGAGAAGACTCTCCTCCTGGCTTGCTCTCCGCGGCAGGATTCTCATGGCCAACATGTTGGCGGTTAAGGGATGGCCTCACGACCCCCATTGTCAGCTTTGCCTTCAGGCCCCGGAGACTGCAGCCCGCCTTTGTAAGGATTGTCCTTTTGCGGTCGCGGCCTGGAATCATACTAGGTCCTTGTCTAGGGAGGCAACCACAGCTACCCTAACTCTCCCGAACCCTGGGCGCGTCTCCGACTGGTGAGATGGCGTGCTTCCTATGGAGTCCAAGGAATCGCGGCGCCGCCGCAGTGGGCACCTTCTCTACACTATTTGGAACCTGTGGAAGGAGAGGAACCGTCGTATCTTCAATGGCACATGCCTAACCCACCTCGAGGTGGCATCTCTGGCTTTCGAGGACATAAAGCAACGGGAAATGGCGTTTGCCAGGCAACCGCCAAGTGAGGGCATAGGCTAGTCGGATTTTTTTCCTTATTTGGGGGTTTCGGCACGTGTTCACCTCAAAAACGTGTCAAACCACTTTGTACATGGGGTACCACTTCTTCTATATGAAAAGGCAGTGCTCCTGCTGGTTCCTAAAAAAAAACATATCTAATCTTATGGAAATGCATAAAGAAAGTAAAACAAAAGAGAATAGAGAGAATTGGAAATTTGTTGTTCAGCTTCCAGTTAGAAAGTGCATGATTCTTGTCCATTTCTGTAGTAATACCAAAAATGTTTTGACATAAACATCAGGCCCACAGAAAGTCCCCCAGAATACAAGACAATCCACAGCCTAACCTCCAAACTAAGCATACATACTGAGCTAACAGCTCTTGAACTGCGCTGCCAAAAGGCACATGTATGCATGTATACAAAACAATCTACAGCCTAACCTCCAAACAATCTACAGCCTAACCTCCAAACTAAGCATACATACTGGGCTATTAGCTCTTCAACTGCGCTGCTAGTTAGACTTCGGCTCACCTTTGCAACGATTGTCCTTTTGCGGTCGCGGCCTGGAATCATATTAAGTCCTTGTCTGGGGAGGCAACTACGACTACCCTAACTCTCCCGAACCCTGGGGGCGTCTCCGACTGGTGGGATTGCATGCTTTCAGTGGAGTCGAAGGAATCGCGGTGCCGCCACAGTGGGCACCTTCCCTGCACTATTTGGAATCTGTGGAAGGAGAGGAACCGTCGTAACCTAAATGGCACACGCCTAAACCACCTCGAGGTGGCATCTCTGGCTTTCGAGGACCTAAAACAGCGGGAAATGGTGCCAGGCAACTGCCAAGTGAGGGCATAGGCTAGTCAAGTTTTTCTTTATTTGGGGGTTTCGGCACGTTCCCCTCAAAAAAGTGGTAAACCACTTTGTACATGGGTTACCCTCTTCCTTCTTCTATATGAAAAGGCAGTGCTCCTGCTGGTTCCTCAAAAAAAAAACATGTCTAGTCTTATGCAAATGCATAAAGAAAACAAACAGAACAGAACAGAGAGGATTCGAAATTTGTTGTTCGGATTCCAGTTAGAAAGTGCATGACTGGTGTCCATTTCTGTAAAAATACCAAAAAGGTTTTAACATAAACATCAGGCCCACAGAAAGTTCCCCTGAATACAAAATAATCTACGGCCTAACCTCCAAACTAAGCATACATACTGGGCTATTAGCATTTGAACTGCGCTGCCAAAAGGCACATGTATGCACCATCCGTGAAACACAACAGATCAGATGACACAGGAATTATCACATACCATTTTGGCCATAATAGTGTATGATTACTCCGATCACCACACAAAACATTGGTACATTGTACGGAGAACAAACAAGAACTCGTAGGACTGCGCACATATCTCAGTTCACCATAATATCTAGCAAAGTCTACTTTTGGTTGTCAACTATTGCATCAGTTTAATTTCACACCCAACTCCTAAATCGCTTAGTTCATACCGTAAACTATCAAAACTAGAAGTTTTCTTGACATCCATTGTCATCTAAGAATTTTTTAGTTCTACTAACTTCTAGAGAGCAACTGCCAAGGGGCTAGGAGCACCTTCTAAAGACATTGCATTGTTTGTTTGCCATTCCTCTATGACCTACAGAGATGGCATTTTACCCTACGAAGTTTTACCAATTGTCAAATAATATACACCCAGGTATCGAACCTAGCTATCTAAGAAGAAGGGCTGAACTTAAAAAAGAGAAGTACCTGAACATACTTCACCGCTGGGTGCTCAGCCAGCTGCTGTACCCGACGCGCGTACGCAAGCAGGACGTCGCGGACCCCCTCCGCGTCCAGATCCCAGAGCCGCACTTCATGGTGCGGCGTCTCGATGACCACGTCATGGAACCCGAACCCCCTCACGGCGCATTCCCCCGCGCCGACGGGCTCCTCGTCCTCCGATGCGGGCGGCGCCGCCTCGCGCCGCAGCGCTGGGAAAAGGTTCTCGATCACGCGGATCCGCCACGGCGGCGACGCGTCGGGAGCCGGCACGCGGAATATCTCCGGCGCGCACTCGGACTCGCGGCCGAGGCAGAAGGGGCAGGACGGCTTGGGGGCGCCATCGTCGGGGCCGGGGCTAGGGTTCGCCGGGCCGTGGGACTTGAGGTCGGTGGGGCGGCGGGAGCGCGCCGGCGAGAAAATCACCCACCGCGCGAACACGGCGTCGCGGCGCGCCTCGGAGGTTCTAGAAGCTTCCGCCATCGACTTTCCGTGCTCGCAGGAGTGGACGACGCTTGGGGCGAGTTCTTTTGGCCGATGAGCGTAGAGCGTCTCCAACCGGACCGTGCAACAGAGTCCCTACACGTCCGTAGATGCGTCTTGGACGCGACCGCGAACAGTGAACTGTCACCCTTCAAATGACTACGAAGGTGTCTGTGATGATTTCGTCAATCTTAAGATGATGTGACGGCTCGATCTTTCGGATGTGCTTACAGGGATAAAGTGTGCGTGCGTGGGTTCATATGGATGAGTGTATGCTCGTGTATGTGAGCGACTTCGATTGTACTGTGTTCAAAAAAAATGTCACGCATCCATAGCTGTGTGTCTAATAGTAAATCCTTAAATCCATACACTTGCAGCTCTTTCATAGCAATGGCCTTTATGTTTAGAGGCTAACCCAGGCATCCATCACTCTCCTCCCAAAGAAAAAAGATGCCAACACCGTCGAGGATTTCATACACTCTCATGTAACGTAGAGATCGATGGCATCCTCGGTAGACGCGGCGTGCGACTCGGTCTTCGCTGCCGCACTTGCCCTCCCACTCGCACAACGGGCACGCCGGTCCTCGCTGTATCTGTGGTTGTGGCCGTGTCGTCTAGTGGTGTTGACCTCGGACACGGAGCTCAATGTCGCCGGGACGAGGCTCCGCCACAGGGGTTGTGCCGTCACACAAGGTCGTCTGGTTGGGCATGGCGGTATGTCGTTGACCATAATTACTTGTACCTTTAGCAAAAAAAAATTGTGTAGCACGTTCCCCTCACATGGGGCAACCCAGGTACTCCTCTGACCCATGTTTTTTTTTATGAGAAACTTCCAATCTATTCATCTTCAATCATGGCAGTACAAAGAACAACAGAGGTAATAAAAATTACAACCATGTCCGTGGACCACCTAGCGACGACTACAAGCACTGGAGCGAGCCGAAGGCGCGCCGCCGTCATCGCCCCTCCCTCACCGGAGTCGGGCAAACCTTGTTGTAGTAGACAGTCGGGAAGTCGTCGTGCTAAGGCCCCATAGGACCAGCGCACCAGAGTAGCAACCATCGCCGATGAAGAAAGTCGTAGATCAGAAGAATCAAACCTGTAAACACCCAAACAAAGGCGAACGAAGACCGGATCCAAACAGATCCACCGAAGACCAGCACCGACCGAATCCCGCGAGATCCGACGGAGACAAACCTCCACACGTCCTCCGATGATGCTAGACACACCATCGGGACGCAACCAACACGCTGAATCTAACAAGAACGAGAACGGGGTCCCTCCCGCCGGCGGGGGGCCGAGATCCTCCGCACCTCCATGGCCTAGAGGCCATCGGAGATGGGGCGGACCGGCGGCGGCGCCGACGGGAGAAGAAGAGCTTTTCTTGTGGAGGAGGAAAGAGAAGTTATGGACTATATTTAACTGCACGAACATATTTTATTTATTTGTTCCCGTGAAATATCATTCTCATAAATTTTAAAAATATGCAGAAAACAACAACAACACCACTTGGCACGAGATTAATAGGTAGCAAAAATTTCAGATACATTTGAAATGGGAAAATTTCTGGTGATACGGAGCCTTAGATGCTCCCATGATACGAGCTTTCGGGAGCCGTTGGATTAGAAATCCAATGATTGCAGGCTGAGCTCCCCCAAATTTACAGAAAAGCCCTCTAAACATATGAGAATTGAGCATAGATACAGTATTTCGTCAGCTGAGCATTGGATCTACGGCTTCCGGAAATTTTATCACCGTAGCACCTAATGCCCGGGAGCACCTGATATGTACTCCGTTTGAGATGTTGTCAATGGCTTATAATATTTGCCCTGGCTTATAGAATTATAGCAAACATATTCATGGAACTCCACCTTTGTTATCTCCGATGAAAATATACAAAACTGAAAACCGGAACCTATTACTCTTCCCCGCAATGGATCAGGAGAAGTGCCTATGAGACTACACGCACAAAAAATTGTTGGCTCCTTCAGCATGACAAAGTTAATACTAGAAATCTCCTCCAGAGAAAATCCTTTCATCTACACAAGACTATAGATACAATGGTGAAAGCAGAGCATCAATGGCGATATATATACAATTTCTGATTTCTTCAACACCATGTATCGTTTGGCGTGCTTTATTTATGAAGTGTGTCGAGAGGAAGAATTTGACTGGATACATCTTCATTTGACATTTGTCTTTTTTCCGAAGTGAATGGATTCGAAGAACTAAGAAGCAAGGAAATGAGACGGCTCTTTCTTGAACAATTTCATAAGCATATCTTCACCTCCACACCAAATCACAAGTTTTCTAAATATTTTGCTTTCATAAATGTACCATTCTGTTATGTTTTGAAGCCTTGTCGGGGCTGCCAACCTTAAGTTCATTATGTTATGTTTTGAAGCCTTGTCGGGGCTCAAAATTAATTTCTCAAAGAACGAGGTGATCGTGACTAGGGTTGACGAGGCTGAGGCCTTGAGGGTGTCTCAGCTCCTCAACTGTTCTCTCGGTTCCTTCCCTTACCTGGGCCTTCCTATCTCCCCTTTCCATTTGTGTGCTAAGGATTTCAAGCCTTTGGTTTCCAAAGTGGGCAACAGAGTTATGCCGTGGCGCGGCAGATACAATACTTCGGCTGGGAAAGTGTGTCTCATTAATGCGTGTCTCTCCTCCCTCCCTATGTTCACCATGGGTTTCTTCAGACTTTCTAAGGGCACGCATGAGGGTTTTGACAAGCATAGGGGTGCCTTTTTTTGGAATTCTTCGGATAACAAACGCAAATATAAGTTTGTCAAATGGAATATCATTTGTCGACCTAAAACCTTGGGGGGCTCGGGATTTTAAACACCTTGGTTATGAACAAATGCCTCATCATTAAATGGTGGTGGAGGATCATGACAGCTTCCCCGGGTACCCTCTGGTTCGATCTTTTGAAAGCCAAGTACTTCCCTTCCGGTAGCCCTATGTTCGCTTCGGCGTCTCGTGGGTCTCAGTTTTGGAAAGATCTTATCAGAGTTAGGGACGTGTTTCGCGAACATGTCAAGTTTGTTGTTGGGAACGACGCTTCTACTCGCTTTTGGCTGGACTGGTGGTCTGGCGATGCCCCTTTAGCTTCCTCTTTTCCTATTTTATTTTCTTATTGTTCCTACCCTGAGATCTCAATCTCTGAGCTCTCTCGTAACAACTGGGATCTGGGCCTCCGGAGATCTCTTTCTCCCGTAGAGTTGGAGGACTGGCACCGGCTTGCTGCCTTGTTCCCTACCCTCTCGGAGGAGGAGGATTCGGTGGCTTGGCCCCATGTGGCGTCTGGGAAATTTTCTGTCAAGTCTCTCTATGCCAGGATTATTTCTGGATCCCCGACTTCTAAGTTCAAGCAAATCTGGGCTGCCAGGATTCCCCCTAAGATTAAGATTTTTCTCTGGCAGGCTTTTAGAGGTCGGTTGCCGTCTGCTGATCAGATTCGGAAAAGGAATGGCCCTGGTTCTGCTAATTGTGCCTTGTGTTCTGCCCCAGAGAACACGAACCATATTTTCTTTGGGTGTGCGCTGGCTAAGCTGGTCTGGGGTTGTGTTCGCTCTTGGATGAATGTTTCTTGGGCCCCCAACTCGTTCTCAGAATTATGTTTACTGGCTGGCAACCTCCAAGGTGTGTCTAAGAGGCTCTTCTGGGTTGGGCTTGGTGCTTTATGCTGGTCTTTGTGGACTACTAGGAATAAATTCATCATTGAGGGTGTTTTTCCTAATAAACCTGCTGATGTCCTGTTTAAAATGTCTATCTTCTTGCAGCAGTGGAAATTATTGACTAAGCCAGCGGATCGGGATGGTATGGAGGTGCTGATCAACAAAGTGCGGTCGTCTGCCAATATGATGTCCTCTCCAGCCGATGCAAACCCTTCCTAGTTTCGCGGTCTTTTTTCTCTTAGCAGTAGGTGGTTGGCCTGCGTGCCTTCTAGTGTGTCATTTGGGCCTGTGTGCCATTGAACTCCTGTTCTGTGCGAACTGTGGTGGTTGGCCTGTCGATGTGGTTGCGCTGTATGCGTGTTGCTTGACTGTTTCGTACTCTGCCGTGTGGCTTTATTTATAAAGTCGGGCGTATGCCTTTTCTGTAAAAAAAAAATGTACCATTCAACAGGATAACTCTGCTGTTTTAAGAAAACTCAAAAAAGAAAAAAAAACAGACAAACAGGCTTTGAGCAGTATTCCTCTTACGCTCTTCTTCACTTTTCGAATTTGCAAGAATCAGCACACTTCTGCGACCTTAATTAGCCCACTTTTACGCTCTCTTTCGTCGTTTTCGAAACTGTGAGGTTTATGATCGAAAATTGATCGAACTGTGCAGTGCGCACTTCCTTCCAGCAGCATTCAAAATCGGTACTCTTAACTGCAACACCCAATCAGTGCTCCTTGGGAAGTCCAGTAGTCCAGCGTATTTGTTTTGCAAGTTCATCAAAGTCCGTGGAAGTTAATGACACCAACAGTTCCGAACTAACAGAATGTGAGCGATCAGAGCAACAACTGCGGCAGATCCACAACAATCTCTTCCGATTTACACTCAAGACTCAACCAACAAAGAGGTACTCCCTCCGTTCTTTTTTATAAGACGTTTCAGACAGTCTGAAACGTCTTATAAAAAAGAACGGAGGGAGTATTTTTCTTGTCTGGAAATTTACCAGTTTTGTCTGAAATTTACGACAGCTATCACGGTAAATAATTTAGAGCATCTCTAACAGATGATGCAAAATAGGGCACCCAAAACAGGTGATGTAAAAATTATACATCACCAAAATGGTTGTTTTACATCACTTGTTCAGTTTCTGCTTTTCCAGATGATGTATAATAGATCACTTCGCCGGCGAGCTCCAGCGTGTCGAAGGTGCTGGAGATGATCCTGAGGAGAGCGGCGGCGAGCACGGCGCCGAGAAGCTGCGCCGGCCAGTAGAGCACGGCGCGCACAAACGTGCCCGCCAGAGGCCAGGTTGACGTGCCCGCAGGAGGCGTCGCTCGCAAGCGCCACGGCCGCGGCTAGAGTGAGCGCGGCGGCGAGCTCCGGCATGTCGAAGGTGCCGAGCCACTAGCGCCCGCGGTCGGCGATGAGCTCCGCGGCCGGAGTCCCGCAGTCGGACGCCGAGGTAGCCGGCGGAGGAGCGTGGGCGGCGGCGCGGCGGCATCCTTGCAGCGGCGACGGCGGGGACGCGGGATTCGGCCTCAATTCGGCGGCGGGGGGGGGGGGGGGGGGGGGGGCGGCGGGGCGGGGCTCGGCGGCGGCGGATCCGACGGTTTTGGGGCGGGGCGGCGGCGGGGACGGCGGGAATCGGCGGCGGCGCGGCGGGCGGCTGCCGGGGGAACGCGGGAAACGGCTTCAGCGTGGCGGTTGGTGCCTCACGCGCGGCAGGGGAAGATATACATCACCTCCCCAGGTGATGTATATTTGCATCACTTGGGCCGAAATATACATCACGATGTAAAAAAATTAAATCATCAAATAGGTATACATCACCTGTTGGAGACCCATTTTTTGCCCAATGTGATGTATAAGTTAGTTTTTACATCACCTACCCTATTATACATCACCTGTTAGAGTTGCTCTTACCAGTTGCAAATTACATTCCATGAACATGCCAACAGCAGCGTGATACAAACTGCATTCCACGAGCATGCCAACAGTAGCGCAGTAGGTTGCTACTAGGCAAGCAACTCGTGCAAAAGCAGAAACAAAAGAGACTGTGAGAATTCACCAGTTGTAAATTACATTCCATGAACATGACAACAACAGCGTGATTCTACATCCAAAAAAGGGAAAAGAAAAACAGCGTGATTCAGATTACATTTCGTTGAAGATGCCAACGACAGCGCACCACGTTGCTATCAGGCAGGCAAATCGTGTAGAAACATAAACAAAAGAGGCCGCTATTGATTTGTCTGAAAATTTTATTCAGTTTCCGTCGCATTTCTAAGTAACGCACAAAAAAAAAAAAAAACAGGCAGATGATCAGTAAAATCGGAAGAAAAAAGACACTGAAGGCGAGCAGGACACAAATTCCACGTTCGTATTTACATGTTGGATAATAACAGGAAAAGTGCAGGATGAAAGTCTTCTAGAGAACAATTGCACAAGGAGGAGTGGTAATCCTACTATATGTTTGCTGCAAAGCCAACCACTAGCAATTCCAGCCTATACGTCCCACTAGCTACGCAGAGAAATTGACAGACAAATCGAAGAACCACTTACGCCGACGATACCGTGTCACACGCACACCGTACCGACGCTCCAATCTAGACCTTATCGACCTCCCGGAAGCCGCTCCGGCCGCGGCGGCGGCGCCCGCTGACGACGGCGCCAGCCACGGCACCGTCGCCGCATATGGAGGCCGCGTGCTTCCCGAGGAGCTCGGCCAGGAAGCCTCCCTTCTTCGCGTGCGCCTCGCGGCCGCGGGCGGGACTGGCCGGCTCCGCCTCGGCCCTCTTCCGGCGGTGGCGCGCGTCCGCTCGGGCGCCGGCGCCAACGGTCTCCCTGACGAGCAGCCTCTCCAGCTCCCGCGTGATCCACTCCACCTCGTGCACGTCCAGCAGCGTCGTCGGCTTCCCCGGCGACGGCGACGGCGGGTGCGCCGTCTTCGCTGATGCTACGGCTGCCTTCTCCATGGAGAGGCGAGTAAGTGGGATGGGATTGAGGGATTGTGACTTGTGAGAGGAGGAGGAGGAGGAGGGGAAGTCAAGTCGGTGGAGGAGGCGAGGATGGCATGCCCGCTGGTTGCTTAAAGTAAGGTGATGGGGCGCAGAGGCTGACGGCGTGGGGCCGGCGGCATTCATGATCATGCCGCGCGAGGACGCGTGGTCAACTCCGCTGAGCTCCCCGAGTGAGTAGTTATGGTTCCCGCGGGTCGTGCGTGCGTGGCAGTAGGGGGGGAAGGAAACACGCTGTTTTCGTTACACCGGCAAACGAACCAGGCGATGCGTTGGCTCCTGCCCGTGCTCCTCGCCTGTTTCCTCTCTGTTTCTTGTTGCAACAGACACTGCCGCGACCTGCGTTTGGTAAATTCAAATCGAGACCTAACGCAGCCCCTATGTGCTACGAGAGCCAGCAATTGCAGGCATTCAGAGTCTCTCCAATTCGTATCTATATCCAATGCATAGCCTACATTCAAATTCGAATGGCAAAGGTTTTCGTGGATCGCAAGAAAGATACTGCTGCACCATCAGTTAGTACGTGCGTGGTTTGGATAAGTCATGGGAAGCACTTCGTCAAAGTTAATGTTAGTTGCTACTGTCAGCATTGGTGGCTGCTAACTCGTACGATTGGTCGTTAGCTGCATTCACGGGGAGACACGACGTGATCAGGGGATCCATTTGTGGGTTGTTTACGGCCTCTCAACGTGCAGACAGGTAAACACGACACGCTCAATGATTAGATTACACTCCGAGATGGTTAATTTAAGTCTTAATTTAGCCCAGTGGTGGCTGCGCAGAACTGGCCGGCGCGCCAAACTCGATTGATGCCATCAGCTCTCGCGCCATCGTCGCCGTGTGCGCTCCAAGTCAAACTGCTACACTACCATTACCAGCGAGTGGTTGTGGGGTATTCTCGCAGAAAAAGAATAGCTGTACAAAAAGCTCTTCTCCTCCCGTCGGCGTCGCCGCCGGTCCGCCCCATCTCCGATGGCCTCTAGGCCAGGGAGGTGCGGAGGATCTCGGCCCCCCGCCGGCGGGAGGGACCCCGTTCTCGTTCTTGTTAGATTCAGCGTCTTGGTTGGGGCTGTGTGGCGGCGGCGATATCCCTTAGTTTGATCCTTCTGATCTACGACTTTCTTCATCGGCGATGGTTGCTACTTTGGTGCGCTGGTCCTATGGGGCCTTAGCACGACGACTTCCCGACTGTCTACTACAACAAGGTTTGCCCGGCTCCGGTGAGGGAGGGGCGATGACGGCGGCGCGCCTTCGGCTCGCTCCAGTGCTTGTAGTCGTCGCTAGGTGGTCCACGGACATGGTTGTAATTTTTATTACCTCTGTTGTTCTTTGTACTGCCATGATTGAAGATGAATAGATTGGAAGTTTCTCGCAAAAAAAAAAAAAAAAAGAATAGCTGTACAGGATTAAGAAACGATCGAGGAATTACACGTGTAGAGAGGGGTTCTTGACTTCACCTTCCCACGCACACAACGTGGATGTTTGTTTAGGTACGAGAGCTAGCGACGGAGGCGGCACGGTGAACATGTATACATCAATCGGTCGATATATACATACGCCAGTGCCGGGTGCCGTGATCATACACGTATGGTGTAGTATGAATATGTTATCTTGCAATCAATATCCTTCTACTGTCTTGTTCTGTTGTTCCTGTTGTTTAGTACGAACTTTTTGGGCATTATCTCTTTCCTCCTCCATGGATTGTCACGCCTCCCGTGTTGCCTCCCCCGCGGGTGACCCGGGAGAACACCGCCGTCAACTAGGGTTCCTCATCCCCGCCGCCCCTCCCCTCGCCGCCGCCGATGAGCGCCATCGGCAAAGTCCTAAGGTGTTGGCGGCGGCGGGGCTCTCCTCTCCTGGTGTGCGGGTGGGGGTGTGGGGTCTCCTCTCTATGTCAGCGCCGTGAGGATTCAGGTCGTCCCCAAGTCCTGCCCCTTCCCACGACGCCCTCGTCTCGCCGGCGGAGTCTTCTCCTGGGGCGATCTGGGAACCACCGATGGGTGCAGCCATCTGGTGGCGGATCTGGGAGCCCTTGCCCAGATCCAATCGGGGATGGAGGCGGATGGCTTGGGGATGGCTGGTGGCCCCACAGGATGCGGTGGCCAGTCTGCGCCGGTGAGGCGTGGCAGGGTTGACCGGCACATCAGCCCAAGCCGTGGAGGCGCTTGGGGCTGTGCTGGTGGCTGTCCGAAGGTGGCGGTCCGGTGCACACGCTGGTGGACGGAGATTCGTGGAGCAGATCCGGGTGAAAACCTGCTTTCGGCTATTGCTAAAGCCGACGATGGCGGCGCTTCCTTTGTCGTCTACTTCTTGAAGACATCGCCTACGAGAAGCTCCAGACTCCCTCCGCTACCTCCGGGGGAAACCTGTCGGGACCCAGATCCTAAGTCACACCGATCTAGCATAAGACACATCATATCACTTTGCGGCCTCACGCACGGTATTCCCACGGCTGCAGCCTTATCTTGGCCGGGACCGTTTGCGCCTTTTGGCTCATGTATATAATTGTGATGCTAGCATCCATATGACAGAGAACCTGGGCCGACATGACTAGTCGTAAACCAAGGTGGCACAAACTTACAAGGACAGGCATACATGACCCAACAATGCACGTGTCGGTCATCAACGTATGAACCCAAGTCGTAGCAAGCTACAAGGACTTAAAGGAACACCGCGTGACATTTCCTCGTAGGGACAGACACAGGAGCAAAGAAGGACACATGCCGGTCAATCCATGTGATTCGGATGGAAGCACTAGGAGGCATTTCCCCATAAGGAAGGCTACCAAGAATAAACAACTAGGTGTCGGATCCCACACATACCAAAGCATTTCAATAACATACACACAATATGCTCAATATGTGTAGATACAACATGGCATCACAACATAACTCTACGACTCAAAGTATTTCTTTAAGAGGCTCCGAGGAGCCATACATAGCATGATATACAACCATGGGTCTCATGACCCAACATACAAAGTCATACAAGCAACGGAAGTATAAACCTGTCTGAGTATAGACAGCTGGAAAGAAAGAAGGCTGAAAAGCCTGACTATCTACAAGACCCTCCATAGGAACCAGACCTCTGTCTGAGATTCCCAAGCTAATCGTCGAAGCCCACGTAGAACTACTAGTGAGACCGAAGTCTCATCTGCAAAACATAAATTAGGCAAACGTGAGTACAATTGTACTCAGCAAGACTTACATCAGAACTAACTACATATGCATCAGTATCAACAAGGGGGTGGTGGAGTTTAACTACAGCAAGCCAGCTTTGACTCAGAGGCTATCCTAAACTACGACTACCAGTATTTTCTTTGAGGCGAGAGATCGCACACGAGTCCGCATATTCACCATATCAATACACCACTATGGATCCGCTCCCACTACTGGAATCAGGGACTTTGCCATCTGCCAGCTCTTTGCCGTCTGCTGGCAGACGGCAAAGATCTGGCTGATGGCAACGACACTGTTTGCCATCAGCCAGCTCTTTGCCGTCTGCTAGCGGACGGCAAAGTTTCTTTGCCGTCCGCTAGCAGACGACAAAGAAAATACCTACTAACGGCCCACCCCCCTCCACTCTCTCCACTCTCTCTGCCTCTCCCCTCCCGACCCCGACCCCACGCCGCCGCCGCACCCGCCGCCGCCCCCGACCCGCCCCGGCCCGCCGCCCGCCGCTCGCCGCCGCCGCACCCGCGACTGCCGACGCCGCCCACTGCCCCGCCCCACTGCCCCGCCCCGTGCCCGCGCGGCCGCGCCCAGGCCTGCCCCTCGCCGCCCCGTCGCGGCCCGGCCGCCCCCTCGCTGCCCCGTCGCGACCCGGACGCCGGCCAGCCCCGTCGCCGCCCCCTCGCCGGCCAACCCCTCTGCCCCCTCTGGTGAGCTCCCCCTCCTGCCCCTTTTTTCTGTTTTTTTTATTTTTTCTGTTTAGGTTTTAGATATTTAGACATTTAGGAGTTTAGATACTTAGATGTTTAGGTTTTTAGATATTTAGACATTTAGGTAGAAAGAAACCTAGAAGAAAGAAAAAGAAGAAAAGAAAAAGGAAAAAAAGGAAAAAGAAAAAGGAAAAGAAGAAAAAATAAGAAGAAGAAGAAGAAGAAGAAGAAGAAGAAGAAGAAGAAGAAGAAGAAGAGGAAAAAGAAAAAGAAGAAGAGGAGGAGGAGAAGAAATAATAATAATAATAATAATAATAATAATAATAATAAGAAGAAGAAGAAGAAGAAGAAGAAGAAGAAGAAGAAGAAGAAGAAGAAGAAGAAGAGGAGGAGGAGAGGAGGAGAAGAAGAAGAGGAAAAAGGAAAGGAAGAAGAAAAGAAGAGGAGGAGGAGAAGAAAAAAGAAGAAGAAGAAGAAGAAGAAGAAGAAGAAGAAGAAGAAGAAGAAGAAGAAGAAGGAAAAAAGGAAGAAAAGGAAGAAGAGGAAGAAGAAGAAAAGGAAAAAGAGGAAAAAAGACCCCGACCCCGACACGACACCCCGACCCCGACACGACACCCCGACACCCCGACCCTGACATGACACCCCGACCCCGACATGACATCCAACACACCCCGACACCCCGACACGACACCCCGACACCCCGACACCACGACACCCCGACCCGACACCACGACAGCCCGACACCACGACACCCCCGACGCCGACACCTCTTCGGCCTCCTGTTGACCGAAAAGGTGCTCTTCGGCCTTCCAGAGGCCGACGGGGTCATATATTTCCCTATTTTGTTATGAAAAACATCATATATATTTGTGTTGATCGGGTGGATTTAAATG
Source organism: Elymus sibiricus (assembly GCA_039707655.1). Lineage (NCBI taxonomy): Eukaryota > Viridiplantae > Streptophyta > Magnoliopsida > Poales > Poaceae > Elymus > Elymus sibiricus. Next base: position 307,904,017 of record CM077674.1, read on the forward strand.
TGCAGTTCTTTCGTTGCTGCGAGGGTCTGGTGTTCGACGACCTCCCCGTGCGTACGACGAGCTCCGCCCCTGCGTTCGTGGGTGAGCACAAATGACATCTCCTCCTCCCCCCTTCATTTGCTCTGTTCCGGTCTTCGTGCCGATGAAACTTGCTAGCTATAGGTGTCAATCATCAGTATGCGTGACCACTATGCGTCTCCCGTTCGAAAGGGTTACATCTATAAATATGCATGCATTTGCATATTTATAACCGTGATTCTTTCGAATTGTCCAACGTTATCCATGGACAGCCCGAGTATGTGTAGATTGGGTTCATTTTCCCATATGCTCTACTCCGGATCCGATGCAGAATTTCGTCAGTGCCTCCCTGTTGTTCTCCGGGTACACATCCTCTCTGCTTATTGCCGAGACGTGTATCAGGAGAACAGCGGGGAGGTGCTGCCGAAATTTTGCGTCAGATCCGGAGCCGAGCATGGGAAAACGAACCCATCTACACATACTCGGGTGGGATTAGGACCTATCTTTACCTACTAGCGTCTAGGTTGCATGGACGTAATAAAACTGACAAACTCTATTAACTGATGAATATGGTTTGCTGAATTATGTATATATTTCTTGTGTGTCCAGTAGCTAGGCAAGATGAGTGATCGTGCGTGGATGTACACCGGTCACACTAGTCAGAAAGACATGACCCATGAATGGATAAGAAAAACCAAGGGGTTTGTGAGAGCCGCATTTGCAAATGGACAGGAAACAACCTGGTGCCCCTATGTCGAGTGCGACAACTTTCATAAGAAGTCAGAGTTTGAAATGATCAAACACCTGCAGAAGTTGGGTTTTACGCCTAATTATAAGGTCTGGACATTTCATGGTGAGTCTGCCCAACGTGCCAGAGCTGAGGAGGGCCGTCGTCGCACCGACGAGCATGGTACTGGGATGGAAGACATGGTGGAAGACTTTGATGATGCTCGGGATTCGGACGATGAGATGGAGGAATCTGCAAAAGCCTTCAATGATATGTTGGAGTCTTCAAAACGTCCTCTCCACGAGCACACTGAGCTTTGTCAGCTGGATGCCATCGCACAAGTAATGGCTCTGAAGGCTCAATTCAACTTGGGCAGAGAATGCTACGACGCGATGATGACACTATTTGGACGTTTTCTACCCAAAGGCCATGTAATGCCTGCAAACCTGTACCAGTCGGACAAAATCCTCCGTGTACTTAAGATGCCCTATGAGAAGATAGATGCCTGTGAGAAAGGATGTGCCTTATTTAGGCTTGAGTATGCAGACTTGAAGTATTGTCCCGTTTGCCAGTCTTCCAGGTATGTTGAGGTAGACAACGGTATGGGTGAGAAGAGTCAGACAAAAATCCCAGTTAATGTTCTTCGGTATATGCCAATCATACCAAGACTTCAACGTCTTTTCATGGTCGAAGAGACGGCCAGACAGATGACATGGCACAAATTGGGCAAAAGAACCGAACTAGATGCAGATGGGGAGCCGATGTTGGTACACACATCGGACGCTTTTGCGTGGAAGCGCTTCGATGCAATACATCATGCTAAAGCGGCAGATCCAAGGCATCCTCGAATCGCCATAAGCACGGATGGGTTCAATGTGTTTGGTATGATGGCAGCCCAATACAGTTGTTGGCCTGTATTTGTCATTCCACTCAATCTCCCCCCCGGACAGATTATGCAAAGAAAGAACATTTTCCTGACGTTGATAATTCCGGGGCCCAACTATCCGGGGAAGAGTATGAATGTGTACATGCAGCCGCTTAAGGATGAACTGCAAGAAGCTTGGGATAATGGGATCAAGACATACGATGCCGCTACAAAAAAACTTCCTAATGCGTGTGTGGTACATGTACTCGATGCATGACTTGCCGGCGTATGCACTATTCGTTGGCTGGTGTGTGCATGGAAGGTTCCCATGCCCCACATGCAAGGCAGCTCTTGAGTTTCGTCGGCTGCAGACGGGTGGCAAGTTTTCTTGCTTCGACATGCATAGACAGTTCCTGGATCCTCGCCATAAGTTCAGAAAAGACAAGAAGAACTTCATCAAAGGTAGAGTTGTCAAAAACTCTGCACCACGTGCGTTGACAGGCCAACAGACCCTGGATCAGTTAAACTCTCTCGAGCGGGATCCAGAGCGTCCAGGGTATTTCAAGGGGTATAATTCGGAACACGCCTGGACTCACAAGACATGCTTGTGGGATCTGCCTTACTTCAAAGACCTCCTTTGCCCACACAACATCGACGTGATGCACACTGAAAAGAATGTCGGCGAGGCCCTCTTTGGTACATTGTTCGGCATAGAGGGGAAAACAAAGGATAATCCTAAGGCTAGAGTCGATCAGCAGGCTCTATGTGATAGACCACTACAAAACATGCGACAACCGAAAGGAAAGAAGAACTGGACGAAGCCAAAGGCATGGTTCAATCTTGGAAGGCCAGTTATGAGGGAAATACTCCTGTGGGTGAAAAATGAGTTGATGTTCCCCGATGGGTATGCAGCGAATCTAAAGAGGGGAGCGAGCCTTGAAAAATTGAAAATATTTGGTCTCAAGAGTCATGATTGGCACATATGGCTTGAGCGGGTAATGCCGGTGATGTTGCGTGGCTTTATCCCTGAGGATGAATGGCTAGTACTGGCAGAGCTGAGCTATTTCTTCCGTGTTCTTTGTGCGAAAGAACTATCGCCTGGCTTGCTAGAAGAACTGGAAGAGTTGGCGCCGGAGTTGATCTGCAAGTTAGAGAAGATCTTTCCACCGGGCTTCTTTAATCCAATGCAGCATTTGATTTTGCATCTCCTGACCGAGGCACGATTGGGGGGGCCCGAGCAGAATCGTTGGTGCTACGCAACTGAGAGGATGTAGAAGACGCTTCGAGAAAAATGTAAAAATAAACGTCGAATTGAAGCATCGATGGCCGAGGCATTCATTACTGAGGAGGCGGCAAACTTCGTGACAGCACACTACGAAGCCAAAAATCGTCATTTGCATAATCCGAAGCCTCGGTACAATGCTGGCGACCCTAAAAAGGGTGGATCCAACCTCAGCCTATTCAAAGGGAAGCTCACACCAACCGGTGCTTATACTTCCTTACCGTTGGATGTCGACGAATGGCGGACCATTACGTTGTATATCTTGAACAACCTAACAGAAGTGCGGCCGTACATCGAGTAAGTTCTCGGTACATTGTTTCGCAACCTCTAATTCCTTTGAACTGCTCTTATTCCCGGATATTTGATACAGTCGATACGTCGCCGAATTCTCGTATGGAGCGGTGATCCAAAAGGATTCCGTCGAAGGGTATGAGCTTCTGGCAATCCATGGAGGCGGCTATCCCGGTTTCATCTCTTGGTTCAAACAAACGGTAATTTCCATTAGACCATTTCATTTCTTCGTCTAATTTCCGGCTAATGCAACAATCCTTTCGTATTAAACTTGTAGGCTAGTTCAGAGTCTATGGACGCCGAATTGAGACAAGTCGCAAATGGTTTTGACTATAAGGTCCGTTCATTTGACAAATACGACATCAACGGGTATCACTTTCGTACCTATGGAAAAGAGCTATCTATGGCCGACTGAAAGTCTACAAATTGTTGTGTCTCTGCTATCGGCGAAGGAGGTACCGAGTATTATGGAAGAGTTGAAGCAATTTATGAACTTCTATTCTATGGTGCAAACCCACCGAACGTCGTAGTCTTCAAATGTTATTGGTTCCAGCCGAAGGAGACTAGAAGGACTCATGAACATCTAGGGCTAGTCGAAATCAAACAAAGCACCCATTTGGATGTTCCCGATGTCTATATTACGGCTCAACAGGCGACCCAAGTTTTCTATCTACCGTGGGCCTGCCAAACTGATCCAAATCTGAATGGTTGGGATGTCGTTTACGAAGTGCCGCCACGTGTTAGACCACCTCCCCCCAATGAAGAGGATTATGAACCTCACATTAACCCAGACACATATGAAGGAGAATTCTTCCAAGAAACACGTCTTTCCAAAAAACGTTTCAAGAACCGCTCTACTTCACACCAGAACATTGAAGTAGACAGCGGCAGTGAATCCGAGCCTGAGCCGGAACAAGAAGAGCCGGAACAAGAAGAGCCGGAACAAGAAGAGGTTACTGCTGCGGATGACCTGTCAATGCTTGACCGATTACGTACAGGAGGCCTTCCACATGTTGATGCATTTATTGATGATGATGATGAGCACGTCATTACTGATAGTGATGATGATGATGATGCATTTATTGACCCCGAAGCATATATAGACGATGATGATGCATTTATTAATGATGACGATGAAGATTAATATTATAGTTCATGCCAGGTATTCAATTATTATTATGTAAATATATATTATTAATTAGTTCATGTTAGGTATTCAATTTTTTATTATGTTCATGATGATGATACACTTAAATTATATACATATTATTCATGTCAGGTATTCATTCTTTAACCTAGGATAGCTCTAAAATGACCTATACTTAGCATTTATTCCTCCAAAATGAATTTATATGCTTAGCTAGCTCAAAAATTACATAACAACCTTAATTAGCTCCAAAATGACCTATTTAACCTAGGATAGCTCTAAAATGACCTATACTTAGCATTTATTCCTACAAAATGACTTAATATGCTTAGGTAGCTCAAAAATGACATAATAACCTTAATTAGCTCCAAAATGACCTATTTAACCTAGGATAGCTCTAAAATGACCTATACTTAGCATTTGTTCCTCCAAAATGAATTTATATGCTTAGCTAGCACAAAAATGACATAATAACCTTAATTAGCTCAAAAATGACCTATTTAACATATGATAGCTCTAAAATGACCTATACTTAGCATTTATTCCTCCAAAATGAATTTATATGCTTAGCTAGCTAAAAAATGGACCTATTTAACCTTGGATAGCTCTAAAATGACCTATTTAACCTAGGATAGCTCTAAAATGACCTATACTTAACATTTATTCCTCCAAAATGACTTAATATGCTTAGCTAGCTCAAAAATGACATAATATGCTTAAGAAATGACCTATTTAGCTCCAAAATGACTTAATATGCTTAATTAGCTCAAAAATGGCATAATTACTTATGTTAGCACAAAAATGACCTATACTTAGCTTTTTTTAGTTCATTTATGATATACTTAGCATATTTAGGTCAAAAATGGCCTATTTACCTAGGTTAGCTCTAAAATGACACAAGTAAGCAATAAGAAGAAGAACAAGAAGAGGAGAAAAATTCTAGTTTTCTTCTTCTTCTTCTTATTCTAGTCTTCTTCTTCTAACTTTCTTCTTTCTCATTTTGCAGATTTGATTCACTTCACGGAAGCTTGCGTTCATGGAGTCCTTGTCCTTCCATTTTCTTTTGATTTTGTAGGATCAACAATGTGACACTTGCATATGTATGTATAGATGAATGAAACTTGCATATGTATGGATGAGACTTGCATATGTTTTGATTTGGTATGTGTTGGATGATCATATCCATATGGCTTGCATATTATTTGCATATGTGTTGTTTATTATGTGGTGGATGAGACATATTATGTGGTGGATAAGACATAATGTTTTGCCTTATTATGTGATTCTGAATATATATATATATATGTGTGTGTTTGAATTTCTGTGAAAATGAATTGATATAAGAAAAAACAGAAAAAACAGTTGCTATATAGCCACTTTGCCGTCTGCTAGCAGACGGTAAAGAGGTTTGCCGTCTGTTAGCAGACGGCAAAGTGGGCACGTGGCAGCAGCCTATGCAACCTGGGCTGGCCTATTTGGCCTCTTTGCCGTCTGCTGGCAGACGGCAAAGACCTTTGCTTCTTTGCCGTCTGCTGGCAGACGGCAAAGAGCCTGCGTTGGCCCAGCTGACGCATGACGTCAACTGACGTCAGCTGCAGCTCTTTGCCGTCTGCTGGCAGACGGCAAAGAGCGCCGTTAGCCCTCTAACGGGGCTGGCACCTTTTGTCTGCCGTCCAGGTGCTTTGCCGTCTGCCAGCAGACGGCAAAGAGGCCTTTGCCGGCAGCCGTTCAGCCGGAGTGTTGGCCATCTGCTGGCAGACGGCAAAGGCTTTGCCGTCCGCAAAGTATGCCTTTGCCGTCTGCTATGGTAGACGGCAAAGCAGCTGATTCCTGTAGTGTCCCGTCTCCCTACGAGAAGGCTATCCATAGCACTCACACTTATCTTGCGCATTTTAGAGTATCCATTTCAACTTGTCTATGAACAATGTAAGCTTCCAAGTAGTCCATATCCGAGGACGCGGCTATTCGAATAGATCATTAACCCTGCAGGGGTGTACTTCTTCACACACACTCTCACCACTTACCACCATGTACACGTCATGTATCTCGGCAACCTTCAAGCGGAAGCCTGGCGAGGGTGTCGGCCACTACCTGACTAACCACACAAGTCTCTAGTCTAGGTTTATCGCCTATTTGAGTCCAACCCGCAAGGAAGTCCGGCCGAGGTTTCCACTACGGCCCCAAACGATGAGTGCAGGATTCCCAAGAGCACCATTCGGGTGTCACTTGGTACACCGTGCTTCGGTGTCTCTACCGCATCATAGCCCACCCCTAGGGTCAGCGCTACGCACGGCCGCCAACACATATCCTACAAACACCAGAAACTAGTTGCAACTCCTAGACAGAGATCAAGGCGATTAATAAGCCGAGAGGGTCAGGCCCGGTCCTAATGGGGGGGCAGGGGGGGCGGCCGCCCTGGGCCCCCGAAACGGAGGGGCCCCCACCCAGGGATGTGTGTGTACGTAGGCCTGCTGTGGCGTGGACATAAAAATGTGTATGCTGGCCCAAGTTACTGGGTGCACACGATAATAATGCATGTCCGGGCCTTGCAGAGAAGATAGGAGCGATGGTGGATCGAGTCCGCCGCTAGCGACGCATCGGTTATGACCTCGTGGAAGCACGCACGGGGCACGATGTCGGCGGCTGCCACAGGGTGCTTCGCTGCCTTTTCTCCTTGCCGGTCACGCCGCAGCCTCGCCCTGATCGTCGTCTCCTCCTTTTAGGCGCCATGACCGCGAGAAACAGTTGAAAACCGGCAGGCGAGGAGGGATGCCAATCGTGCATACGGCTGCCGCAACTTCAGCCAAAGATGCCCATCACCGGTCCCTCCGCCAAGAGATTAGAAGCTGATTCTTGAACAGGTACCTATCCCTAGCGATTTTGCCATAATAGTTAATAAAAATTTATGAATGATAATCAATATTTAGTTTTCATTGTTGAAATAGGAAATTGATGATAGATTGATTAGGTATTAGCGATAGATCTCATCAGGGTTTGTCATTACTAGTTGAACGTGACAATCAATAAGATTTTATCGAGGTATCTTTAGATTTGCTCTAATTTCCAATTACTAAGGGCACGTCCAAGACACAGGTCTTGGTACGATGCTTACGGGAAATACATAAAAATTGCATCTGTCTAAAAGTGTCTGCCTCCGGTGCTAATTGCAATGTACATATGCTTTTCCGATTAAATTGATTGGATAGTGTTTGTTCTCTGCAAGAGCAGATGCAAGCGCTCATCAAAGAAAAGAAACCGGTCCGTGATTTTTCGCAGGTCGCTGGGGTAGCGCTTCAAATTCTCCATCCTCGTTTGTAATTTCTGTGAGATGTGAGACGGAAGATTTAATCTTGGGATGAAATGAAAGATGGGGAAATGGCCAGGAAATCGGTTTTTGGCGACATGCTCTAAGGGGCCCCGAGCTTAAGCTTCGCCCCGGGCCCCTAAAATCCTAGGACCGGCCCTGGAGAGGGTCCATTGGTTTCGGGCCCAATGCGTGGTAGTAACTGTCTTGGATCACAAACACATAACTCAGTTCCTGAGAACGGTCCCAATGAGACAACCCACCTGTACTCCTACATGGCCTCTCATCGCTACCTTTACCAAATCGTGTTCACACACTTAGCTCTCAACAGTAGGACATGTTCACCACCTTTCCAATCCATCCCGGATGAATCAAACCTGACACAACTCTAAGCATAGCAGGCATAACAAGCAAGCATGAATGAGTAGGCACATCATGGCTCAAACAACTCCTACTCATGCTAGTGGGTTTCAACTATTTACTGTGGCAAAGACAGGTCATGTAGAGGAATGGGTTCAACTACCGCAACATGTAATAGTTGAATCGTTGTTGTCCTAATGCAGTAAAAGAGAGCAAGAGCGAGAGAGTGGGATTGTATCGGAATGCTCAATAGGGGTTTGCTTGCCTGGCACTTCTGAAGATAGTATAGCTCTTCGTCAGTGTCAACGATCACATCGTCGGAACAACGTCTACTGAGAAGGAACAACACTGACTAGCAAAGGAGGAACACAATCAATGCAATGCACAATCACATGAATGACATGTCATATTAAGGTACTGAAGTCACCTAATGCAATAATCATCCAAGTTAATTGGAGTGGAATTCAAACAAGATCAAATTCCAACTCCAGATGGTATTTCATAAATTGCCCTATTCATCATTTGTCCTAGTTGGTGATGTTAACTTGTTCAAACATGCATGAACATGGCATAAACAGATTCTTTGGATTTTTCTGATCATTTTTCATATATAAATTATTTTCATCTGAGTTACGGTTGATTTTATATGAATTTTAAAAGTTTTAAACATTTTCTGAAATAAATAAATCATTTCCGATTTATTTAAAATCTAGAAAAGTAATTATGACGTCATCTCTGCGTCAGCCTTACGTCAGCGAGTCAACTGTGTTGACCAGGGTCAAACCTGACCAGTGGGTCCCACTGGTCAGTGACACAGTGCTGGCTAGGGTCACAGACAGGTGGGGCTGGTCAAAGGCCACGTCGGCAAAGTCAATGCTGACGTGTGGGTCCCAGTGGGTTATAAACTAATCTAAACAAAAATTAAACTAACCTAAATAGGCACAGGGGCCCACATTGTAGTGGCTCTAGGGGTGATTAGCGGGGTCGTTAACAACTAATGACGTTGCCACGTCAGCTTCGCCGGAGTTCGGCCGGCGGCGACCAAAACCACGGCGGGGGTTCGTCGGACCTACGCTACTGGCGACGGTTGGGCGCGCGGAGACCATCTACGGGAAGCTGGCGGAGTGGCGCATCCAACGGTGATGGCGGCTGGAGCTGGGGTGGCCTGCAGAGGCATCGGCGACTGATACGTCTCCAACGTATCTATAATTTTTGATTGTTCCATGCTGTTATATTATCAATCTTGGATGTTTTTATATACATTTACAACAATTATATATCATTTTTGGAGACTAACCTATTAACCTAGTGCCCAGTGCCAGTTGCTGTTTTCTGCCCTGTTTTTGTTTCACAGAAAATCAATACCAAACGAAGTCCAAATGCCACGAAACTTTTTGGAGATTTTTTTCTGGACAAGATAAACACTAGAAGCTTCGGGAGGAGGCCAGAAGCCCCAAGGGGTGCCCACGAGGCACCAGGGCATGCCTGGGGGGGCAGGCGCGCCCTGGTACCTCATGGGGCCCACAGAGCTCCGTTTGACCTAATTCCTCCACTATAAATTCAGAAAAAATCAGAAACCCTTAGGGGAGTCCACGAAATACTTTTTCCGCTGCCGCAAGTTTCTGTTCTCGAGAGATCCCATCTGGAGGCCTTCTCCGGTACTCCGCCGGAGGGGGAGTCGATCACGGAGGGGCTCTACATCAACCTTGCTACCCTTCCGATGATGCGTGAGTAGCTTACCACAGACCTTCGGGTCCATAGGCAGTAGCTAGATGGCTTCTTCTCTCTTTTTGATCTTCAATACAATGTTCTCCTCGATGTTCTTGGAGTTCTATCCGATGTAATCACTTTTTGCGGTGTGTTTGTTGGGATCCGATGAATTGTGAGTTTATGATCAGATTATCCATGAATATATTTGAGTCTTCTCTGATCTCTTTTATGCATGATTATTATAGCTTCGTATTTCTTCTCCGATCTATTGATTTGGTTTGGCCAACTAGATTGATTTATCTTGTCATGGGAAGAGGTGCTTTGTAATGGGTTCGATCTTGCGGTGCTCAATCCCAGTGACAAAAAGGGACATGACACGTATGTATCGTTGCTATTAAGGGTAAAAATATTGGGTTTATTCATACATGAGTTTATCTTGTCTACATCATGTCATCGTTCTTAAGGCGTTACTCCGTTCTTTATGGACTTAATACACTAGATGCATGCTGGATAGCGGTCGATGTGTGGAGTAATAGTAGTAGATGCAGGCAGGAGTTGGTCTACTTATCTTGGACGTGATGTCTATATAAATGATCATTGCCTTGGATATCGTCATTATTATTTGCTTTTCTATCAATTACCCAACAGTAATTTGTTTACCCACCGTATGTTATTTTCTCGATAGAAGCCTCTAGTGAAAACTATGCCCCCGGGTCTATCTAAATCATATTACTAAAACCCTAAAAATATTGCTGCCATTTTCTTTTATTTATTTTATTTTGTATTTTTGTTTCAATCTATCCATCTATCACATACAATTTAATCTTGCAATTGACCGCCGAGGGATTGACAACCCCTCGTTTGCGTTGGGTGGAAGGAGTTGCTGTTTGTGTGCAGGTGCTGCTAACTAGGTGTTGCGTGATTCTCCTACTGGTTCGATAACCTTGGTTTCATAACTGAGGGAAATACTTATCTCTACTGTGCTGCATCATCCCTTCCTCTTTGGGGAAAATACCAACGCAAGCTACAAGTAGCAGGAAGAATTTCTGGCGCCGTTGCCGGGGAGACATCACCAACATCTATCAAGTGCCTTTGCATAAACTCTCATCTCCTTGCATTTACTTTATTTGCCTCTCGTTTTCATCTCCCCCACTTCTAAAATGTGTTTACAAAAATACAAAAATAATTTTTCGTTTGCCTTTTTCTCGTTTGCTTGTTTGCTTGCTTGTTATCTTGTTTGCGTAGTCACGATGTCTCAAGAAAATACAAAATTGTGTGATTTTTCCAATACTAATAATAATGATTTTATTAGTACTCCGATTGCTCCTCCCACCGCTAGTGCGGAGACTTGTGATATTAATGCCGCTTTGCTAAATCTTGTCATGAAAGATCAATTTTCTGGTAGCCCTAATGAAGATGCTGCATCCCATCTTAACACTTTCGGAGAATTGTGTGATATGCAAAAGAAAAAAATATGTGGATAATGATATTGTGAAATTAAAATTATTCCCATTCTCGTTGCGGGATCGTGTAAAAATTTGGTTTTCATCTTTACCACAAAATAGTATCGATTCTTGGGATAGGTGTAAAGATGCTTTTATTACTAAGTATTTTCCTCCCGTGAAAATTATTTCACTTAGAAATCAAATTATGAATTTTAAGCAACTTGATCATGAACATGTTGCCCAATCTTGGGAGAGGATGAAATTAATGATAAGAAATTTCCCTACTCATGGTTTAAATTTATGGATGATCATACAAAAGTTTTATGCGGGATTGAATTTTGTTTCTAGAAATCTTTTAGATTCCTCCGCGGGTGGTACTTTTATGGAAATTACTTTGGGAGAAGCTACTAAATTGCTTGATAATATTATGGCAAATTATTCACAATGGCATACTGAAAGAGTTCCTACTAGTAATAAGGTGAATTCGGTTGAAGAAATTAATACTTTGAGTGAAAAAGTTGATGCGCTTATGAAATTGGTTGCTAGTAAAAATGCTTATATTGATCCTAATGATGTGCCTTTGTCCACTTTGATTGAGCAAAATAATGATCCCGTAGATGTGAATTTTGTCTCGCGAAACAATTTTAATAATATTGCTTATAGAGGTAATTTCAATGCTAGACCGTTTCCTGGAAATTCCTCTAATAATTATGGCAATCCTTATGGTAATTATTATAATAATAATAGGATGGCCTCTGATCTTGAAAGTAATATAAAAGAATTTATTAATGCTCAAAAAGTTTTCAACACTACGATAGAAGAAAAAATGAGTAAACTTGATGATATGTCTAGGAGCATTGATAGAATTATTCATGATGTGGAAAATCTTAAGACTAAATTTTTTCCACCCAAAATTGATATTAGTGAATCAATTAAAGCTTTATATGTCTCCATGGATGAGAGTAAGAAAAGAACCGCCATGCTAAAAGCTAAACGAGAATTTTTAGAAAAAGCGATTCCTCCCGGTTTTTATCGTAGTAATGATGAGGATATTAAATTGATTGGTGTTTCATATATTGATTCTTTTATTAGAAATATAAAACTTGAAGAAAAGGGGACTGAAGAAGAGTCAACTTTAGCTAGTAGGCGTTCCCATAATTCGGAGGGTGAAAATCTTAATGAAAAAATTGCTAAAAGTGGGTTTGGAGAGGTAAAAACTTTAAATAGCGATGTGCCCACTCTCTTGGATTACAAAATTTTTAATTATGATAATTGTTCTTTGATTGAGTTCATTTCTTTGTTACAATCTATGTTAAATTCACCCAACGCTTATGAGCAAAACAAGGCTTTTACTAAACACATCGTAGAAGCAATGATGAAAGCTTTAGAAGAAAAGCTAGAACTAGAGATTTCAATTCCTAGAAAATTATATGATGAATGGGAACCCACCATTAAAGTTAAAATAAAAAATTATTAGGGCAATGCTTTATGTGATTTGGGTGCTAGCGTTTCCACAATTCCAAAATCTCTATGTGATGTGCTAGGTTTTACCAATATAGATGAATGCTCTCTTAATTTGCATCTTGTGGATTCTACTATTAAAAAGCCAATGGGTAGAATTAATGATGTACTTATTCTTGCAAATCGAAATTATGTGCCCATTGATTTTATTGTTCTTGATATTGAATGCAATTCTTCTTGCCCATAATACTTGGTAGACCGTTCTTACGAACCATAGGTGCCGTTATTGATATGAAAGAAGGGAATATAAAATTTCAGTTTCCATTAAAGAAGGGTATGGAGCACTTCCCTAGAAAAATAATTAAAGCACCATATGAATCAATTATGAGGGCCACTTATGGAATCAACTTGAAAGATGACAATACTTGAAACTATGCATTATGCCTAGCTAGGGGCATAAAACAATAGCGCTTGTTGGGAGGCAACCCAATGAATAAAATAAAATAAAATCTCTGTTTTTGTGTGTTTTCACAATTATGCTACTGGTATGATTGTGTTTTTGTGTTTTTAATTAGTGATTGTGCCAAGTAAAGCATTTAGGATGATTTGGAAGATAGTATAATTGATGCTGTTTGGAAAACAGAAAGTTTTACGTCCAGTGGCCGAATTTTGTTTCTGTACTGGAGCATCAGAAAAATCTGAAATTTTGACACAGTATTGGTATATAAATTTCCCACGTTTTCCTAATTTTTCAGAATTTTTGGAGTTACATAAGTATGGCTTTTAAATAGATTGCTACAGACTGTTCTGTTTTTTGACAGATTCTGTTTTTGATGCACTACTTGCTTGTTTTGATGAATCTATGGATTGTATCGGGGGGTATAAGCCATGGTGAAGTTAGAGTACAGTAGGTATAATGCAAAAATAAAATATGAATGTGTTTGCAACAGTACTTAAAGTAGTGATTTATTTTGTTATACTAACGGATCTCACGAAGGTTTTGTTGAGTTTTGTGTGATTGAAGTTTTCAAGTTTTGGGTGAGATCACGATGGATGAAGGAATAAGGAGTAGTTAGAGCCTAAGTTTGGGGATGCCCGAGGCACCCCAAGGTAATATACAAGGAAGACTCAAGCGTCTAAGCTTGGGGATGCCCCGGAAGGCATCCCCTCTTTCTTCTACCAACCATCGGTAATTTTACCTGGAGCTATATTTTTATTCGTCACATGATATGAGTTTTGCTTGGAGCGTCGTGTATTATATGAGTCTTTGCTTTGTTTTCTTTTTTGTTTGTCACAATCATCTTTGCTGAACACACCTATTTTGAGAGAGCCACACGTTTATCATCATTTGTTAGAATACTCTATGTGCTTCACTTAAATTTTTTGAGCTAGGGAGTTGCTCTAGTGCTTCACTTAAATATTTTTGAGCACGACGGTGGCTATATTTTGAAGAAATAAACTATCATGCTTCACTTATATTATTTTGAGAGTTGATTAAAATTTTGAAGAAATGAATTCTCATGCTTCACTTATATTATTTTGAGAGTTGATAAGATTAAAATTTTGAAGAAATATTTGCACTCTCATGCTTCACTTAAATCTTTTTGAGAGTTGATAATAGTAATGGTAATTTGCGCAAGATATGAATTTGGTCCCAAAGTGATGAATATTCAAGAGGGATATTAATAAAAACTTTCATATAGATCATTGGATATGATAAGTGTGATTCCTTCAATAGTTTTGCGATATGGAGATGATAATATGTTAGTCATGTTAGTGAGTAATTGTGATTTAGTAAGAATATTAGTGTTAAGGTTTGTGATTCCCTATGCATGCACATCAAGTCAATAGTTATGCAACAAAATTATATCCTACTTATGGTGCACTATTCGGTGTTGGTTATGTTCAATGCATGTTTATGACCGTTTTCGTTTTTTGGTTGGTCGCTTCTCAATCTATTTGCTAGCCTTCATTTGTACTAAGCGGAAATACTGCTTGTGCATCCAAACTCCTTAAACCCAAGTTGTGCCAAATGAGTCCACTATATCTACCTATATGCAGTATTTCAATGCCGTTCCAAGTAAATTTGCGTGTGCCAACTCTAATTTTCAAAATAATTTTTCTGTTTTGTGTGCCCGTACCGCTCATGAAGCGGCAGGGGGTGGCCATTATTTTCCATGCTAGGTGTGTTATTCTCACGATGAGTGTTTATTCACTTGTCATTCCACGAGAGAATGGTTGGTGATAGGGATGCCCAGTCCCACAATGAAATCAAAAATTAATAACAACAAAATTCCTTGGAAAGTGTTGGTATGGAGGGCACCCATGGATACGGCTAGCCTTGGATTGTGAAAGAATGGTGGAAAGGAAATAAACTTTACTTTCTGTTTGGGAACCGCCTATGATGTGTCTAGCATGGAAAATATTGGGAATTCTCGGTAGTTTTCATTGACAGGAAAAGCATGCCTCTCAAAATATTTTATCTCTTTAATTTCATCTTTGAGCTCTGGCACATTTGACAAATCCATGCTTCCCTCTGCGAAGGGACTATCTATTTACTTTTATGCAATTTTTATTTTTACTTGAGTCTCCATCTTCTCTTACAAAAGCACCAACTAGAGAGCACTATTGTCATACTTGTGCATTGGATGTAGCTAATATTTTAGTGTGTTTCATGAATGGATCAATGATTGAGCATAATGGGCTAGGGATAACTTTCTTTAGTGTTGATATTTTGAAAGACATGGCTGCTTGTTAGCATGCTTGAGTATTTATATCTTCATGTCAAACTATAGACTATTGCTTTGAATCATTCAAGTCCAATGTCCATGCTACAAAAGAAAATAATATGTGATGAATATGATAGGCAGCATTCCACATCAAAAATTATGTTTTTATCATTTACCTACTCGAGGACGAGCATGAATTAAGCTTGGGGATGCTGATACGTCTCCAACGTTTCTATAAGTTTTGATTGTTCCATGATGTTATATTATCAATCTTGGATGTTTTTATATACATTTACAGCAATTATATATCATTTTTGGAGACTAACCTATTAACCTAGTGCCCAGTGCCAGTTGTTGTTTTCTGCCCTGTTTTTGTTTCACAGAAAATCAATACCAAACGAAGTCCAAATGCCACGAAACTTTTTGGAGATTTTTTTCTGGACAAGATAAACACTAGAAGCTTCGGGAGGAGGCCAGAAGCCCCAGGGGGTGCCCATGAGGCACCAGGGCGTGCCTAGGGGGGCAGGCGCGCCCTTGTACCTCGTGGGGCCCACAGAGCTCCGTTTGACCTAATTCCCCCACTATAAATTCAGAAAAAATCAGAAACCCTTAGGGGAGTCCACGAAATACTTTTTCCGCCGCCGCAAGTTTCTGTTCTCGAGAGATCCCATCTGGAGGCCTTCTCCGGTACTCCGCCGGAGGGGGAATCGATCACGGAGGGGCTCTACATCAACCTTGCTACCCTTCCGATGATGTGTGAGTAGTTTACCACAGACCTTCGGGTCCATAGGC
This sequence comes from Elymus sibiricus, assembly GCA_039707655.1. Classification (NCBI taxonomy): domain Eukaryota; kingdom Viridiplantae; phylum Streptophyta; class Magnoliopsida; order Poales; family Poaceae; genus Elymus; species Elymus sibiricus. The sequence goes on from CM077674.1 coordinate 307,920,148, forward strand.
AGTAGCTAGATGGCTTCTTCTCTCTTTTTGATCTTCAATACAATGTTCTCCTCGATGTTCTTGGAGTTCTATCCGATGTAATCACTTTTTGCGGTGTGTTTGTTGGGATCCGATGAATTGTGAGTTTATGATCAGATTATCCATGAATATATTTGAGTCTTCTCTGATCTCTTTTATGCATAATTATTATAGTTTCGTATTTCTTCTCCGATCTATTGATTTGGTTTGGCCAACTAGATTGATTTATCTTGTCATGGGAAGAGGTGCTTTGTAATGGGTTCGATCTTGCGGTGCTTAATCCCAGTGACAAAAAGGGACATGACACGTATGTATCGTTGCTATTAAGGGTAAAAAGATGGGGTTTATTCATATGTGAGTTTATCTTGTCTACATCATGCCATCGTTCTTAAGGCGTTACTCCGTTCTTTATGGACTTAATACACTAGATGCATGCTGGATAGCGGTCGATGTGTGGAGTAATAGTAGTAGATGCGGGCAGGAGTCGGTCTACTTATCTTGGACGTGATGCCTATATACATGATCATTGCCTTGGATATCGCCATGATTATTTGCTTTTCTATCAATTGCCCAACAGTAATTTGTTTACCCACCGTATGCTATTTTCTCGAGAGAAGCCTCTAGTGAAAACTATGGCCCCCGGGTCTATCTAAATCATATTACTAAAACCCTAAAAATATTGCTGCCATTTTCTTTTATTTATTTTATTTTGTATTTTTTTTTCAATCTATCCATCTATCACATACAATTTAATCTTGCAATTGACCGCCGAGGGATTGACAACCCCTCGTTTGCGTTGGGTGCAAGGATTTGCTGTTTGTGTGTAGGTGCTGCTAACGAGGTGTTGCGTGATTCTCCTACTGGTTCGATAACCTTGGTTTCATAACTGAGGGAAATACTTATCTCTACTGTGCTGCATCATCCCTTCCTCTTCGGGGAAAATACCAACGCAAGCTACAAGTAGCAGGAAGAATTTCTGGCGCCGTTGCCGGGGAGACATCATCAACATCTATCAAGTACCTTTGCATAAACTCTCATCTCCTTGCATTTACTTTATTTGCCTCTCGTTTTCATCTCCCCCACTTCTAAAACATTTTTACAAAAATACAAAAATAATTTTTCGTTTGCCTTTTTCTCGTTTGCTTGTTTGCTTGCTTGTTATCTTGTTTGCGACGATGTCTCAAGAAAATACAAAATTGTGTGATTTTTCCAATACTAATAATAATGATTTTATTAGTACTCCGATTGCTCCTCCCACCGCTAGCGCGGAGACTTGTGATATTAATGCCGCTTTGCTAAATCTTGTCATGAAAGATCAATTTTCTGGTAGCCCTAATGAAGATGCTGCATCGCATCTTAACACTTTCGTAGAATTGTGTGATATGCAAAAGAAAAAAGATGTGGATAATGATATTGTGAAATTAAAATTATTCCCATTCTCGTTGCGGGATCGTGCAAAAATTTGGTTTTCATCTTTACCACGAAATAGTATCGATTCTTGGGATATGTGTAAAGATGCTTTTATTACTAAGTATTTTCCTCCCGCGAAAATTATTTCACTTAGAAATCAAATTATGAATTTTAAGCAACTTGATCATGAACATGTTGCCCAATCTTGGGAGAGGATGAAATTAATTATAAGAAATTGCCCTACTCATGGTTTAAATTTATGGATGATCATACAAAAAATTTATGCGGGATTGAATTATGTTTCTAGAAATCTTTTAGATTCCGCCGCGGGTGGTACTTTTATGGAAATTACTTTGGGAGAAGCTACTAAATTTCTTGACAATATTATGGCAAATTATTCACAATGGCATACTGAAAGAGTTCCTACTAGTAAAAAGGTGAATTCGGTTGAAGAAATTAATACTTTGAGTGAAAAAGTTGATGCGCTTATGAAATTGGTTGCTAGTAAAAATGCTTATATTGATCCTAATGATGTGCCTTTGTCCACTTTAATTGAGCAAAATAATGATCCCGTAGATGTGAATTTTGTCTCGCGAAACAATTTTAATAATAATGCTTATAGAGGTAATTTCAACGCTAGACCGTTTCCTGGAAATTCCTCTAATAATTATGGCAATCCTTATGGTAATTCTTATAATAATAATAGGATGCCCTCTGATCTTGAAAGTAATATAAAATAATTTATTAATGCTCAAAAAGTTTTCAATACTACGATAGAAGAAAAATTGAGTAAACTTGATGATATGTCTAGGAGCATTGATAGAATTATTCATGATGTGGAAAATCTTAAGACTAAAATTTTGCCACCCAAAATTGATATTAGTGAATCAATTAAATCTTTATATGTCTCCATAGATGAGAGCAAGAAAAGAACGGCCATGCTTAAAGCTAAACGAGAATTTTTAGAAAAAGCGATTCCTCCCGGTTTTTATCGTAGTAATGATGAGGATATTAAAATGATTGGTGTTTCATCTATTGATTCTTTGTTTAGCAATATAAAACTTGATGAAAAGGGGACTAAAGAAGTGTCAACTTTAGCTAGTAGGCGTTCCCATAATTTGGAGGGTGAAAATCTTAATGAAAAAATTGTTAAAAGTGGGTTTGGAGAGGTAAAAACTTTAAATAGCGATGTACCCACTCTCTTGGATTAAAAAGATTTTAATTATGATAATACACTAGATGCATGCTAGATAGTGGTCGATGTGTGGAGTAATATTAGTAGATGCAGGCAGGAGTCGGTCTACTTATCTTGGACGTGATGCCTATATACATGATCATTGCCTTGGATATCGTCATGATTATTTGCTTTTCTATCAATTGCCCAACAGTAATTTGTTTACCCACCGTATGCTATTTTCTCGAGAGAAGCCTCTAGTGAAAACTATGGACCCCGGGTATATCTAAATCATATTACTAAAACCCTAAAAATATTGCTGCCATTTTCTTTTATTTATTTTATTTTGTATTTTTGTTTCAATCTATCCATCTATCACATACAAATTAATCTTGCAATTGACCGCCGAGGGATTGACAACTCCTCGTTTGCGTTGGGTGCAAGGATTTGCTGTTTGTGTGCAGGTGCTGCTAACGAGGTGTTGCGTGATTCTCCTACTGGTTCGATAACCTTGGTTTCATAACTGAGGGAAATACTTATCTCTACTGTGCTGCATCATCCCTTCCTCTTCGGGGAAAATACCAACGCAAGCTACAAGTAGCAGCGACGAGCTTTACGGCAGCCGGCGCTCGGGTCTCGGCGGAATCGGGGCTGCAGTGGCCGTGGCGTTGCATGCATAGCACCTACGGCTTCTACGCAATGAGGCGAGAACGTTGGACGCATGCCCGGGACCAAATGGTCACCGGAGCGTCATCAGCGGCGAGCTCAGGCGGCGACGCAGTCGGGCACGAGCGGCGCGACGGTTACAGCGGCCAAGCAGCGCAAAGGAAAGGGGGGTTCGAAGCAGAAGCTCACGGCGAGTCAGACGGGAGGGTCAGCGAGCTCGGGGAGGCACCGGAGGCAGTAAATCAACGGCGACGATCTTTGGTGGCCGACGAGGGGAACGGCGGTGCTGGCGGCGTCCAGGGGATTCTGGCGTCGTGCGGCTCGGTGAGGAGGAAGAGGGAGACGAGGCGGAGCTCATGGACGGGATGGGGAGGCGAGGCGGTGGCTGTGGCCGCGGTGGTTCAAGACGGCACGGCGGCGACCACTTCGGCCATCGTGTGGGAGAGCGAGGGAGAGAGTATGGGGAGGAGTGGAGCGACATCGGCTCGATCCAGACGTCACGGCGAGGTCGTCCGCGGCGTCCACGCAGGCTGGCAGGCAGGAGGAGGCCTGGGCGTGTGCCCGCGCGCTCTGGCCACGCGCCTGGCGTCCTACTGTCCGAGGAGGAAGACAACAGGGGTGGCTGCGGTGGTGGGCTGGGCCGCTACAGTGGGCCGTGCCAGGTAAGCTGGCCCAGGTGGCCTTTCTCTCTCTCTCTCTTTTTATTTCCTCTGTTTTCTATTTTCTTTTATTGTTTTTGATTTAGTAAACATACTAAACCATTTCCAAAACTCCTGAAAATATTTGTGGGCACCATTTGAATTATTTCCAACAGCCCTCAACTGTTTTCAGAGTTATTTGAGCACTTAAAATATTTATAGCGTTCAAATGCCCAAATCCAAATATTTTATGATTTAATTCAAAAATCCAGGATGACCTAGAAAAATGTGAACCATTTTTGGCAGAGGTTTTCATCCATTTCAAAAATGATGAACTTTTCTGAAGAGCATTTTGGGTTCATTGAAATTATTTTCAGTTGATCCTAGTTTTTCAGAGGGGTGCTAGGGTTTGATTAATCCCCATTTCAAATTTAACAAAAAATTAAACATGATGCATGGATGCAGATGCAACTATTTGCAGGCAATTATTCTAGGGTTGTGACAATTCACCCCCACTAAACAAGAATCTCGTCCCGAGATTCAGGCGTAGGGTAAGAGGAAGAGGGAACACGGAACTGGCACAGTCTTCATGATCCATTTGCCCTCCTTGAAGATGCGGATTCATTGCATCATGTTGATCTTGACATCTTTGCCTTCGAGAGCTTCACCCAAACACGACGACAAAAGGAACAGGAAAACTCTACGAGAATCGATCTTCACGAAGATCAACCAACTCACGATCAACTCATGGGGTGAGACGTAAGAACATCTCTCGAGCTGAGACACAAAACACACATCAGGAATGATGGAAGAGAGCAGACGACGAAGGTTCAATTTGGTAGGCAACAATTCCACGCTTAGGTAAGATGGTGCACGGTTTCAACGTAGCGAGGAGTTAATTGCCATGATTCCATGACGGGGCACCCTAGGGAAGGTGACTCGTAGAATTATTCCCTTAAGTGGCAAAAAGAATTACTTTTGATACATAGATCATTGAAACTCTCTATACCAGCCTAAGGCAAATCACAAACGATCGTTTGAAGGAGTTCAAAAGAATGGCATACTCAAACTAGAATGGATGATGTGGACTACCTTGTTGAAGACAACGCAATGGATGATTTTTGCTTATCATCGGAAATGGATGGGACCCATGGTAGGACCACTTTTGAAGATGATCCGGAACAACAATTACTGAGAAGGGCAGCCCATGGGAAATTGGCACAATGGCGGTGCAAGCTGGGAACAAAATGCAAATGTTGGGAATGATTCTGGTAACTGGGGAGAAGGCTCAACAGTAGAGAATGATTCCACTATTTGAATGGCTATAGAATAATCGGAAAAAAACTGAGGGCACATTCCAGTTAATGTCGACGATAAAACCTAGTGCCTGAGCGTGCCCTCAAGAGCTTGAGCATTCTATATTCGTTAGGGTTTTACCAGCAAGTATGCCAAGGATGCTGGTAACACCTCATACTACCATGATGGATATAGATGGAGGATGCAGATGCAAAGGAAGACAACACTTTCTCAAATTTCACCTTAGCGAAGCCAAGGGAACAAAATTTGGATGATCGAACAAGAGACATTTAGCACTCCGCTTCTAATGTTCTCCTTGATGTACTAGCGTAACCCAACTATAGATACTGTTTGGTATCTAGAACATCAAATAAAGGTCGGACTTCGGAAACACAAAATCCATAAGGAAGGTTTTCTGGAATAAGTCATAGAAAATCCTCATGGGAATGGCTACTCTTGCTGGACAAGATACTATAACATTAGGTCTTCCGATGAAGTGTGTTAGCCACAACATCCACTTTACCGAGTTACAGAGAGGCCAATATTATAACTCTTCGGGAATGCTCCAACCATCATATCTGCCTGAGATTCAGATCCGATTGGTGACAGGATACTTCAGACTCAGCACGTCTGAAAGAAAGTTTGCAACACAATCGAAGAGATGACGTTGCGAGATTCTCGGGAAATGAACCACGGAAGCAAGCTCCAAAACATGAGCTGGATTGCAAGATACATGTGAGCACACTACCCAAGACAATCTTGAACACATGGAAACCCTACAACAAAACACTACCGAGTTCCGGTTGGGAACCATCATCGAGGATATTGAGGTCCTTGCATAAGTCATATGAAGGAAGTTCTTCTCCTTGAACAATTCAATCAGTGGCTTGGTGTGCTAGGAGATACTTATGGAATGGAGGTAGCGAGCCTATCAATCCATAGAATACTTCGCACATGTATGACTGACTTGGGACGATTCCAAATGAAGCAAAACAACTTTCTCGAATTCACGGCGGCAACTTACATCGAATGCACGTGAATTAGAGGAAGTCACTTTTGTCATCGAACACATACTTCATGAGCTGGCACGAAGATGATGTTTACAAAGTTTCCAACGCTATTCTAATGTTTGACATGAATCATGGAAAAGATAAGGATGATGTCGATGGGTTCAACAACAATTCATCTAAATTTCCATATAGATGGAATTCCACAACTATGTGAACAAGGTGATAGCATTGGTCAGACCAGAAGATATATAATGGTGTATGCCCGAGGAAACAACCACGAGTGTACCACATTACAAAAATTGTTGGTTCTGATTTTGATTTGACAATAACCCACACTCAAACCAAAAATTGGATAAGACAATAGCTCCAACAACTGATCACGAAGGTCAATTGATGAAGATATCATCTTTCTACAACACACACACACACGCACAAAAGATATCCCTTTGAATGAACTAAGTTAGGCAAAGCTTTTATCTTCCAGCTCTCCAAGTTGTTGTTTGGCTTAACCAACTAGTTCAGGGTATCCAACACAAATTCTTGGAGAAAGGGTGGTTCATAGGGATAAACCAACTTGATCACGAACTCAACATAACGGTCAGGGCAACCTGGTGATACTTCCGAGAAGATATTCGGAAAATCACGAACCACCGATATGTTATTAAGCTCGAGAATAATCTCGCTTTTCAGGGCAATACGATGTGATCAAAAGAGTGAGGGATTGACACAATCCTAACTCATTGATCAAAGGGTACACCAAGGAAAAATGGACTAGGTAGCACGATCAGGCTTAGAGTGGTGATTCAAAACCCAACACACTAAGAATGAAATTACTGTCCATTAACTACCAAGCATCAGGGTTGCTGGGAGTATTGATTTCACATCACGATTCACTTGTCGGCATTCTGGTTACAACAACACAAGGACCGAGGAATGAATGATGATGGTGAGAAATATCACTGTATCAAGAATTCATAAGAGGTTGTGCAATTCTCACGACATTCCTGACATAAAGACGGTAATACTCCAGGGTAGAACAGAACAGAAGCTGGACTGGCATTCTGATCTGTGGAATACAAGTACTTTGACCCGATCCAAGAAATGGACGAGGTGCTGGAGTTTGTTTCTCCTAGTCATTCTGAATAGAATGGCTTGACAGACCACAAGAATAAGAGGCATCGATGAACACGAATGCACAACTACTCTTGACTACCAACGGATAGATGAAGGTCAGAATACAACTGGAAAGGGACAACTCAAAGGAACACATGATTTTTCTGAGTTGTGGATGCATAGATCAGCACGTTGAACAAGGATCAACATATTTCTTCCGAATAACCCATGCAGAAAGATAGGATTGGCAGAGTCACCATTATAGAATGAAGAACTCATCAAGAGCACTCTTGTTGTGATCTTTTGGTTCAAACGAACTTCTGCCTAGGATGGTTCATGGTATTTGGAAGAATGATATACCACGGACCTCGAGGACTATCACAAATGTACTAATATCCTAAAGGAACGAGCAAACACTATCAAGACGAAGTAAGTAGAATGAATCTTGGGTTCAAGAACCCAGAAATGGAATACCTTCTAACTAAATAACATCACGAGATGCTTTCGAGAATGGTGGCCAGAATCATCACACTGAGAACACAACACAAGGTTGGGTTACTGGGTGGCTATCTATGATATCCTAGTTTCCTGATAGCACCAACAATTATGTCGAGGCAATGGAGTACCTCAACTCGGTGATTAGTGTGCTTATTCTGGCCCAAAAGAACATCGGGAACAGGGAGGGAAGAGGTTGCAAATGCATCAGATTATTTAGAAACCTGGGATAACTCGGACAACATAACGGCTGTACGGGCATGAAACATGAGACAACATGCAAGACAATTGACAACACAACAATGGAATCCTATGGATAACACCGATCCATGAAGACAACAACTTTCCTATAAGTCTCCAGCATAGTAACTCGTCATCCTGATAGATAGATGAGAAGCCTAGTTCTTAATCCTCGTAGAAAAGAAGAGGGTGACTCAGAATCAGAGGGACACGGGATAAGGAGTAAAAAGAGCCTTACGTTCCCTTCCACAATCAATTCCCTTATATAACTAAAGCATTCCTAGACTCGACTTCGACCAGTTTGGTTTGGTAATCCTACAGGCAACCTGGCTCTGATACCAACGCTGTCGGGACCCCGATCCTAAGTCACACCGATCTAGCATAAGACACATCATATCACTTTGCGGCCTCACGCACAGTATTCCCATGGCTGCAGCCTTACCTTGGCCGGGACCGTTTGCGCCTTTTGGCTCACGTATATGATTGTGATGCTAGCATCCATATGACAGAGAACCCGAGCCGACATGACTAGTCATAAACCAAGGTGGCACAAACTTACAGGGACAGGCATACATGACCCAGCAATGCACGTGTCGGTCATCAACGTATGAACCCAAGTCGTAGCAAGCTACAAGGACTTAAAGGAACACCGCGTGACATTTCCCCGTAGGGACAGACACAGGAGCAAAGAAGGACGCATGCCGGTCAATCCATGTGATTCGGATGGAAGCACTAGGAGGCATTTCCCCATAAGGAAGGCTACCAAGAATAAACAACTAGGTGTCGGATCCCACACATACCAAAGCATTTCAATAACATACACACAATATGCTCGATATGTGTAGATACAACATGGCATCACAACATAACTCTACGACTCAAAGTATTTCTTTAAGAGGCTCCGAGGAGCCATACATAGCATGATATTACAACCATGGGTCTCATGACCCAACATACAAAGTCATACAAGCAACGGAAGCATAAACCTGTCTGAGTACAGACAGCTGGAAAGAAAGAAGGCTGGAAAGCCTGACTATCTACAAGACCCTCCATAGGAACCAGACCTTTGTCTGGGATTCCCAAGCTAACCGTCGAGGCCCACGTAGAACTACTAGTGAGACCGAAGTCTCCTCTGCAAAACATAAATTAGGCAAACGTGAGTACAATTGTACTCAGCAAGACTTACATCAGAACTAACTACATATGCATCAGTATCAACAAGGGGGTGGTGGAGTTTAACTGCAGCAAGCCAGCTTTGACTCAGAGGCTATCCTAAACTACGACTACCAGTATTTTCTTTGATGCGAGAGATCGCACACGAGTCCGCATATTCACCATATCAATACACCACTATGGATCCGCTCCCGTCTCCCTACGAGAAGGCCATCCATAGCACTCACACTTATCTTGCGCATTTTGGAGTATCCATTTCAACTTGTCTATGAACAATGTAACCTTCGAAGTAGTCCATATCCGAGGACGTGACTATTCGAATAGATCATTAACCCTGCAGGGGTGTACTTCTTCACACACACTCTCACCACTTACCACCATGTACACGTCATGTATCTCGGCAACCTTCAAGCGGAAGCCTGGCGAGGGTGTCGGCCATGACCTGACTAACCACACAAGTCTCTAGACCAGGTTTATCGCCTATTTGAGTCCAACCCGCAAGGAAGTCCGACCGAGGTTTCCACTACGGCCCCAAACGATGAGTGCAGGGTTCCCAAGAGCACCATTCGGGTGTCACTTGGTATACAGTGCCTCGGTGTCTCTACCGCATCATAGCCCACCCCTAGGGTCAGCGCTACGCACGACCGCCAACACATATCCTACAAACACCAGAAACTAGTTGCAACTCCTGGACAGAGATCAAGGTGATTAATAAGCCGAGAGGGTCCATTGGTTTCGGGCCCAATGCGTGGTAGTAACAGTCTTGGATCACAAACACAGAACTTAGTTCCTGAGAACGGTCCCAATGAGACAACCCACCATGTACTCCTACATGGCCTCTCATCGCTACCTTTACCAAATCGTGTTCACACACTTAGCTCTCAACAGTAGGACATGTTCACCACCATTCCAATCCATCCCGGATGAATCAAACCTGACACAACTCTAAGCATAGCAGGCATAACAAGCAAGCATGAATGAGTAGGCACATCATGGCTCAAACAACTCCTACTCATGCTAGTGGGTTTCAACTATTTACTGTGGCAACGACATGTCATGCAGAGGAATGGGTTCAACTACCTCAACATGTAATAGTTGAATCATTGTTGTCCTAATGCAGCAAAAGAGAGAAAGAGCGAGAGAGTGGGATTGTATCGGAATGCTCAATGGGGGTTTGCTTGCCTGGCACTTCTGAAGATAGTATAGCTCTTCATCAGTGTCAACGATCACATCGTCGGAACAACGTCTACTGAGAAGGAACAACACTGACTAGCAAAGAAGGAACACAATCAATGCAATGCACAATCACATGAATGACATATCATATTAAGGTACTGAAGTCACCTAATGCAATAATCATCCAAGTTAATTGGAGTGGAATTCAAACAAGATCAAATTCCAACTCCAGATGGTATTTCATAAATTGCCCTATTCATCATTTGTCCTAGTTGGTGATGTTAACTTGTTCAAACATGCATGAACATGGCATAAATAGATTCTTTGGATTTTTCTGATCATTTTTCATATATAAATTATTTTCATCTGAGTTACGGTTGATTTTATATGAATTTTAGAAGTTTAAAACATTTTCTGAAATAAATAAATCATTTCTGATTTATTTAAAATCTAGAAAAGTAATTATGACGTCATCTATGCGTCAGCCTTACGTTAGCGAGTCAACTGTGTTAACCAGGGTCAAACCTGACCAGTGGGTCCCACTGGTCAGTGACACAGTGCTGGGTAGGGTCACAGACAGGTGGGGCCAGTCAAAGGCCACGTAGCAAAGTCAATGCTGACGTGTGGGTCCCACTGGGTTATAAACTAATCTAAACAAAAATTAAACTAACCTAAACAGGCACAGGGGCCCACATGGCAGTGGCTCTAGGGGTGATTAGCGGGGTCGTTAACAACTAATGACGTTGCCACGTCAGCTTCGCCAGAGTTCGGCCGGCGGCGACCAAAACCACGGCGGGGGTTCGTCGAACCTGCGCTACTGGCGGCGGTTGGGCATGCGGAGACCATCTACGGGAAGCTAGCAGAGTGGCGCATCCAACGGTGGCGGCGGCTGGAGCTAGGGTGGCCTGCAGAGGCACCGGCGACGAGCTTTACGGCGGCTGGCGCTCGGGTCTCGGCAGAATCGGGGCTGCAGTGGCCGTGGCATTGCGTGCATAGCACCTACGGCTTCTACGCAGTGAGGCGAGAACATTGGACGCATGCCCGGGACCAAATGGTCACCGGAGCATCATCGGCGGCAAGCTCAGGCGGCGGCGCGCTCGGGCACGAGCGGCGCGGCGGTTACAGCGGCCAAGCAGCGCAAAGGAAGGGGGGGGGTTCGAAACAGGAGCTCACGGTGAGTCAGACGGAGGGTCAGCGAGCTCGGGGAGGCACCGGAGGCAGCAAATCGACGACGACGATCTTCGGTGGCCGACGAGGGGAACGGCGGTGCTGGCGGCGTCCAGGGGCTTCCGGCGTCGTGCGGCTCCATGAGGAGGAAGAGGGAGATGAGGCGGAGCTCGTGGACGGGACGGGAAGGCGAGGCGGTGGCTGTGGCCGCCGTGGTTCAAGATGGCGCGGCGGCGACCACTTCGGCCATCGCGTGGGAGAGTGAAGGAGAGAGCATGGGGAGGAGTGGAGCGACGTCGGTTCGATCCAGACGTCGCGGCGAGGTCGTCCGCGGCGTCCACGCAGGCTGGCAGGCAGGAGGAGGCCTGGGCGCGTGCCCACGTGCTCCGGCCACGCGCCTGGCGTCCTACTGTCCGAGGAGGAAGACGACAGGGGTGGCTGCGGTGGTGGGCGGGGCCGCTACAGTGGGCCGCACCAGGTAAGCTGGCCCAGGTGGCCTTTCTCTCTCTCTCTCTCTCTCTTTATTTCCTCTGTTTTCTATTTTCTTTTATTGTTTTTGATTTAGTAAACATACTAAACCATTTCCAAAACTCCTAAAAATATTTGTGGGCACCATTTGAATTATTTCCAACAGCCCTCAACTCTTTTCATAATTATTTGAGCACTTAAAATATTTATAGCGTTCAAATGCCCAAATCCAAATATTTTATGATTTAATTCAAAAATCCAGGATGACCTAGAAAAATGTGAACCATTTTTGGCAGAGGTTTTCACCCATTTCAAAAATGATGAACTTTTCTGAAGAGCATTTTGGGTTCATTGAAATTATTTTCAGTTGATCCTAGTTTTTCAGAGGGATGCTAGGGTTTGATCAATCCCCATTTCAAGTTTAACAAAAAATTAAACATGATGCATGGATGCAGATGCAACTATTTGCAGGCAATTATTCTAGGGCTTTGACAAAACCCTAGATCAGCCGATCGGATGACGGCGGCGCTCTTGTGTCGTTCCCCCCATGGGGGCGTCATCCTTGGAGGTGTGCATTAGCTCGAGGGACCAGTGGACGGTTTCAGCGGTTGAGCGGCGTTTTATGTCATCGACGTCGTGGAGTCTCGACGACGTGGCGCTGCAGGGTCTCGGCGACAGATGCGTGATTATGGATGCGCATACGGAGGAGGCGTTGTCTGGCGTCGTGGGGGCGTCGACGACAGGCCTGACAAGGTCGATGCGCCAATACCTGCTCTGAAGATGGATCGGTGGAAGACGGCGGCGGTGGCCTCTGTGAGATGCGCCGGACCGGTGTATGGCCCAGACCCGGGCAATGGCTTGGTTGAGGCCTCCGACTTTAGATATTAGGCTTTGGTGTGAGGTCTGTTTGGTATCCGGCTCGGACTTTCGGCACCCTTTCATCAAGTGGATAGGAGTAGCGACAGATGTTGGCAAGGTGATGGCTTCAGACTTACTGTTGTATTACTTTGTAAGGTCTTTGTGAATAATTAATAAAATGGCTGCATGCATTGCCCAGATGCAGAGGCCGGGGGTCATCCTTCTTTTCGAAAAAAAGAGGGATGGTCAGGACTTCAAGCCGTATTTCAGCCTTTTTCACGCAGACCTCTGCTACGTGCTTAGGGCATCTCCAAAGCTGACCCGCAAACCGTTCGCATCCGTCCGGACCGTGTGAGCCATCCAACGCCGACCTGTATCGGTCCGCGGAGCGGTCCAGACGCGATTTCTCCCGCAAAACGGTGACAAACGTGGGGGGGTTTTGCGGGAGTCTGGACTGATTCCGAGCCCGCTTCTGACCGCCCTGGCCCACCAAAAACATCTCCCCCGCCCCTCCCGCGCTTTCCTTCCGATGCACACGCCGCTTACCGCGCCGCATTCATGCCGGCCCAGAGCACGCAGCTGGCGGCATTGATACCGCGATGTGACCGGAGGGGAGGGAGGGCGGCGCTGACCGATGCGACTACTCGGGAGCCGCCGCTTCAATGCGGACGCAGGTTCCCGAGGAACCAACTCCGGCCGCTGCGCCGCATTGAAGCGGCTGACCGGCCCTTCGCATGGCCTGGCCGCGACTATTTAAGCCGCGCTCCGGCGCCGTCCACATCGCATCCTCCTCCTCCTCCTCCTCCTCCTCTCCCCTTCCCGCCCATCTTCTTCCACATCTCTGGCGATGGGCAAGTCCTGGGCGTCGGCGCCGGCAGGTGATTCTGGGGCAGGATCGGGCGGATCGTGGCGACGCCGCCATCAAACTCCGGGGTCGTCGTCCTCATCGGCTGGCGGCGACTCGACGCAGGCGGAGATCGTCATCTCCTCCGGCGACGAGGAGGACCAGCAGCCGCCGCCGCCACAGTCCGCGCCGACGGTGCCGGGCCAAGTCTATGCCGGCACCAACGTGGAGTTAGAGGAGCAGATGGAGCTGATGTTCCGTCGCTCCGTCGTCCACACCAACGGCCCGGCTCCGCCACCGGGGGCGCTCATCCCCGTGAAGCCGGAGCCGGCATCCCCTCCACGCTCTCCGCCGCCGCGCAGCCGCGGCGTACAAATCGGGGCCGCGTCAAGAAAGAGCGGGTCTCGCCACCGCCCCGGTGCATCGTCAAGGAGGAGCGGCTCTCGCCGCCGCCCCGGCGCGTCGTCAAGGAGGAGCGCCGCTCGCCTCCGCCCCGGGGCGTCGTCAAGGAGGAGCGCCGCTCGCCGCCACCCATGCCGAAGGCGCGCGGTCGCATTCTACACTACCTCGGCAGCAGCGGCTCCTCGTCGTCGTCTCGGAGCGCCATGATGGCGCAGGAGTACGTCGACCGAGAGCAGCGCCGGCGGGACAGGCGCAACGCCGCGCGCCGGTCCAAGTACACGAACTCGGATGTCCCGCCGCCACACATCGCGGCGGACCTGGACCTGGCGTACGCCTGGGCCCTGGACCGTTCCGTGACGACGTCGGAGACGCCTCGACGGAGCGGTGGCCAGGTTCGGCGAGGAATGGTCCTCGTCGACCCCGACGCTTCCCCCTCCAACAACCGTCGCCCTCTCCCCCAGCCCACGTCCAAGGTGGCCGCGGCCGCACTACGCACTGCGCAGGAGGAGGCGGAGAGGATCATCCGCGAGCATCAGGCGGCTGCCAGGAAGCCCTGCCGCGACGCCGCCACCTTCCGCCGCCCCAAGCCTGACGACGACGACTCCGACACTGGGTCGGGCCACGATGAAGGAGGAGGATCCGCCGTCCAGCCCGACATTGGCTACGAGGTCACCGTGAAGTATAGGATAGTTTTGGGTTTTATTTTTAGGTTTCTAGTTCACCAGTCAAAATATCGTCCAGTTTTATGTACAAATTATCCTAGTTTCAATGAAATCCGCCGTGTTTTTATCAAAATTCATCCGGTTTGATCAAATTTCGGTCGGTTGGTTCGACTTGTTATCAAAACGTATGCGGCTTGCATTGGATGGCATCCTCCCACATCCGTGTCTGCGGACTGGTCTCTACCTGTCCGCAGACGGATGCAGATGATTTTTGCGGGTTGCCGTTGGAGATGCCCTTACAAGTAAATTGACCACAGGGAGATGTTAATGTGGCTACGTGGAGCTCCAACCCACAGGCGGACCTGCAACACCACTTAATAACACAGGACACAAAAGCTTTGATGCATCATAGCTCGCTGCCGAAGATCCGCACCTAACAACAACAGGCACCACAGAGTGATCAGATAGACAGATGGTACTGCTTGCTTTGACAGGCAGGACATTTTCAAAGAAGATTGTCGCGAGTTGGTCCAGTATTTTCAAAAAACATGCGTGGAACTTGCTTTTTTTCATCGGTGCGGATTTTTGGAACATGGGTGTAGGCGCACCCGATTAAGCAAAAAATAAAGAGAAAATAGTAAAAAGAAAATCAAAAAAATGTGAAAATAAAATTTGCGACAAACATAGTTTAGCATAATACTCATGTTTAAAGTTTTGGGACAAAATGAGCTATGTTGTATTTTGAGAGAGAGAAAAAGTGCAGCTACAAAAACCATGAATAGTGGCGTTTATATAGTATTAATTCTGTTGTATTTTGCTCGAAATACGGCGCAAGTTATTTTATCCCGAAACTTTTACCGTGAATAGTATGCTAGACCATGTATGTTGCCAAAAAGTTTCAGAAATATTTGACTATTTTTACTATTTAAAAAAAATCAATTCGGGTGTGCCTAGACCCATGTTCTGTTGTGTTGTGTATTTTCTTTTTTTTCATTCTCTATCAAAGTACGGCCTGGCGAGTGCAATTATATTTTTTGTAACACAGTACAACACAGATGCCCACATACATGCACATACACTCACCAATGCATGCAATTGCACTTGAAGGGCAAGTGTGCAACTATTAGGATTTTTCATAAAAAAAAGAGCAGCCAAAAAAACAAAAACACTAGCTTTCACCCGGCTTATTTTCGTCGCGTTTCCTGTCGCCTCGTGTGCGTGATGCGTGTCCCTTGTTGGAGGTCAGCCGGGATTGCAACATTGCACATGTTGCAGTCACAACACATGCCTTGTTGCAAAGGACGTGGCGCTGCAAAGTGTGAGCGCCGACCATCTCTGTTGTGTGCCACGTGTCACCCGTGTACCCACACACCACTTCCATAGCTTGCCACGCATCCCTGTGAGCCCCATCATCGCTCTCATCCTCATCTCGCATAGCGAACTACCACCAGAATTTTATTCCCCCCCTGTGTTGCCTCCTTCATCCCCTACCTCACGCCTCATGGCTTTCTCATCCACAGCTCGCTGCCACCGAGCTCATCCATCTCTCTCTCCTACTTTTTCTTTCTTCTTATACATAGCGATGCGCCGCAAGGAGTTGCACCGGTTGCTTGACGGAAGTCGCCTAGGATATCTCGTTTGCCAGATCCATGGCCCACTTTGCAACAAGGTGTCGGTGCAGCAGGCTAGTCCCCGGTGCTCCAAGAGCGCGGCTCGACACTGTGGGACCAGATCCATGGCATGGTGTTGCAGGCCAGGCCCTGGTGCTCCAAGCGTGCGGCTCGACTCTATGGGACCAAATCCATGGCATGGTGTGACAGGCTAGGCTCGGAGCTGCAAGCGTGCGCCGCTCGCGAATGTGTTTGACCAAATCGAGAACAGGAGCACCGCTCGTCATTGGTTTGGTGACAGATCCATGTTGTCTTTTTTGTGTCGACGGTGACCACCAGGCCATACATAGACTGGAGGTGGGGGGCACTTGATGGCTCCATATTTTACGCATCTTTAGAGCTCATTTGTTGCACATTATCTCTGTATATCAAGTCATATCATGTTTCATTGAGCCAATTATATGTCCATATGCATGATTTCCAGTTTTTATCCTTTTCACCATGAGCATTGCATAATCTTTATTCTTAGTTGGTTTTTATTAGTTTTCCTTGTCTTTGTGTGTCTTGTAGGTGATGCGGACTTCCCAAGTACTTAGCACGATGAAAGGAGTTCAAATGGTGGACACCCAGGACCCAGACTTAGCCATTCCGAAGGTGGAAAAAGTCATTTTTTCCAAAGTGCTCCAAATCAAGTTCTAAAACCAGAAATGGATCGCCGTCGTTCATACGAATCCAACGAGCCCAAGAATGTCAAATTCCGAGTTCCTATGAAGAAATGACAGCCGATTTACCGAAGAGAGGCAGCAGAAATCAGTATGAAAGATGGCGTTTCATACGACCGCGTGTGGTCGTTTGGGTGCCCGTATGATGTCCAGACAACACCGAAAGTTGCCTCTCGTGATGGGATTCTTAGTGGATTTCATCCCCGTTTGTTCCCACGACTTCCTTGGCCTTCAAGGGATGATTTAAAGAAAAGGTTAAAAGATGGCATGATAAAAGAATCCAACAACGAGAATTTAAAGTGGGTGAGCATGTTCTATTGTACAACTCTCGTTTCAGATTTTTTGCAGGAAAACTTCTCTTTAAATGGGAAGGGTCATATATCATCGAAGAAGTTTATCGCTCCGGAGCTATCAAAATCAATAACGCCGAGGGCACTAATCCGAGAGTGGTTAATGGTCAAAGAATTAAACATTATATCTCAGGTACGCCCATTAATGTTGAAACTAAAATTATTCAAACTATGACACCGGAAGAACATATACAAGAGTCCTTTCGGAACGCTCCAGAACCCTGAAAAGGGGTAGGTATGTGATACGGTAAGTAAGCCGACTCCAAAAAATCCATAAAAATTATTTCTGTCCGTTCTGGAATATTAGAAAAATTACAAAAATAAGAAACAGCCGAGGGGACCCATGAGGAGGTCACAAGGCAACAGGGCGCGACCCCCCTAGGGCGCGCCGTGTTGCCTTGTGGGCCCCTTGTGTGCCCTCCCGACTCCGTTTTCCTCTCGTGTGCTTGTTTTGCAAGATAAAAATTCTTTATATATACTCTTGTATGTTTTGACCACCATATCGCAAGTTTCTCCTCTGTTCTTGTTTCATGCTGTTTTTCTGTCAGATTTTCGAGGCCAGGAATTATGTCGTCTCAAGACTCGGATGGGGAGAACCATGTTTCCCACACTACAGTAAATCCAAGAATTTACGGTGATGTTGACCCCCATGGGTGGTCGACCGATGAGGAGGTGGAGGCTGACTTGAAGAGGATGGATTCCACGGACATGGAAGAAGAAGAAACCTCGCTACCCGAACCTGGAGATATGCATGTGGAATTCAAGAAATCAAGCTTGCCGAATACGGTTAAACCTCCCAATACTCTATTTATTTCCCACCGTAACTTGAGAAAGAGTGTTGCTTCGTCTCCTTCAGCCAGGATGCATCCTTGGGTGGATGGTGCATTAACTGTCACCGGAAAGCTCCGAAAGGAAATCATGGGTCTTAAGCGTCAAGTTAATAAGCTCGAAGAGGAGAATCGCATCCTCAGGGGCATCATTGCTAAGAATATTGCACCACCATCACCGAAGAAGGAGACTTGAGTACACGGGTATGGGCACCACCCTTGGCTTGTGCCAAGTTTGGGGGAGGTGCCCCGGTATCGTATCACCATCACTTTTATCATAATTATCTATCTTAGTTCGACCCTTAGTTATTTCGTGATTTAGAAGAATAAAGTTTTAGTATGATTTAGTCTTCAGTGCTTGCTTTGTGATCTATCTATCTATGTAATCGAGTGTGAGAGTTATATAATAAAGAGTAGTGGAGTTGAGTTGTTTTACTTTTGTTGATCCAATCTTAGAAATAAAATAAAAAGAATAAGGAAAAGAGAGATCATATGCTAATCCCATGGGGAGTGATGACTTCACATAAAAGAAGTATAATTGATAAAACTTGTTGGAAGTTGGCAAAGATAGCATTGGTCATTGTTGCAATTCATGAAAAAAGTAATAAAGGAAGAATGGTCTCACATAGAAATATACTATCTTGGACATCTTTTGTGATTGTGATCCCCCATTAAATATTCTATGTCAAACAGTTGACGTTGGACAAGGAAGACAACGTAATGAGTTATGTTTGCTTATATTCACATAGAAGCTATATTGTTTTGGATCCTCTAACATGTGGTGCTTGCCCCCTATCTTGTGCTAGCCAAAATTCGCACTAAGTAGAGATACTTGTGCATCCAAAACCCTTGAACCCAGTTTCATGTCATGAGAGTCCACCATACCTACCTATGGATTGAATAAGATCCTTCAAGTAAGTTGTCATCGGTGCATAAAGCAATAAAAATTGCCTCTAAATATGTATGAACTTTTATTGTAAGGGAAAATAAGCTTTGTACGATCTTGTGATGGTGAAAGAATAAAAGTGACAGACTGCATAATAAAGGTTGTTATCACAAGGGGCAATATAAAGTGACATTCCTTTACATTAAGTAAGAGTGTCGAACCCAAGTAAGAGTGACGAACCATAGTAAAGGAACGTCAAAAGCAAAACACTCAACTCAAACTACTCTTTAGAGGATTAACATATGATCTCTCTTTTCCTTATTCTTTTTATTTTATTTCTAAGATTGGATCATCAAAAGCAAAACACTCAACTCAAACTATTCTTTATTATATAACTTTCACACACGATTACATAGATAGATAGATCACAAAGCAAACACTCGAAACTAAATCATACTAAAATTTTATTCCTCTAAATCATGAAATAACTAAGGATCGAACTAAGATAGATAATGATGATGAAAAAGTGATGGTGATACGATACCGGGGCACCTCCCCCAAGCTTGGCACAAGACAAGGGGAGTGCCCATACCCGTGTACTCAAGTCTCCTTCTTCGGTGATGGTGGTGATGATGAGGTGGTGGACTTGTCCTTCATGACATCAATTAGGATCTCCTTTAGGCTCTGAATTTCCCGGAGCACATGCTGTATGATCTCTGTATTCTTTTGGACTTCGGCCATAATATGCTTATTCTCTGGCCCCCAAGCATTCTTTCCTGCATCACTTTCACTTGGACGAGAGATGTCCCAATTGGAGGGTATGTGCATACGAGGAGTATTTTCAACCCCATAATTGTGAACCAAATTATGAATGTTGTTTCGATGTAACCTGTGTAAGGGCCTCCTAGGAGGAAGCCCTTCATGTACCTTTGGACTCCCATGGCTTGTAGTGCTTCTCATGGCTTGATGAGGATTTGGAATTGTGGAGATGCAGGCAAGGGCACCCCTCTCGAAAGCCGGAGGGTGGACCTCTAGCGAATCCCCATCATTTTCTTCCATGGTGACCTCCTCCTCCTCCTCTCTCCTGAGTTCCATCTGTAGCAACCAAGCATTGTCTCCCACGTTGTTGGAGGAAGAAGAAGACATGATGCCCGGCCTCGAAAATCTGATAGGAATCAACACAAAACAAGAACAGAGGAGAAACTTGCGATGCGGTGGTCAAAACACCCGTGAGTATATATAAAGAATTTTTATCTTGCAAAACAAGCACACGGGAAGAAAACGGAGTCGGGAAGGCACACGTGGGGCCCACAAGGCATCACGGCGCGCCCCGGGGGGGGGGGGTCGCGCCCTGTTGCCTTGTGGGCGACTCGTGGGTCCCCTCGGCTGTTTCTTATTTTTGTAATTTTTCTAATATTCCAAAACTAACAGAAATATTTTTTATGAAATTTTTGGAGTCGGTTTACTTACCGTATCACATACCTACCCCTTTTCAGGGTTTTGGAGCATTCCGAAAGAACTCTTCTATGTGCTCTTCCGGTGTAATTGTTTCAATAATATTAGTTTCAACATTAATGGGAGTACCTAAAATATAATGCTTAATTCTTTGCCCATTCACCACTCTCGGATTATTGCCTTCGGAGTTGTTTATTTTGATGGCTCCGGAGCGATAAAATTCTTCGATGATATATGGTCCTTCCCATTTAGAGAGAAGCTTTCCTGCAAAGAATCTCAAATGAGAATTGTATAATAAAACATGATCACCTACTTTGAATTCCCGTTTTTGAATTCTTTTGTCATGCCATCTTTTAACTTTTTCTTTAAACAACTTGGCATTTTCATAGGCTTGGGTTCTCCATTCATCTAAAGAGCTAATATCAAATAACCTCTTCTCACCGGCAAGTTTAAAATTATAATTGAGTTGTTTAATTGCCCAATAAGCTTTATGTTCTAGTTCAAGAGGTAAATGACATGCTTTTCCATAAACCATTTTATATGGAGACATACCCATAGGATTTTTATAAGCAGTTCTGTAAGCCCATAGTGCATCATCAAGTTTCTTAGACCAATTCTTTCTGGATATATTAACAGTCTTCTACAAAATCAATTTTATTTCTCTATTAGTTAATTCAACTTGACCACTAAACTGAGGATGATAGGGAGATGCAATTCTATGATTAACATCATATTTAGCAAGCAACTTACGGAAAGCACCATGAATAAAATGTGAACCACCATCAGTCATTAAATATCTAGGGACTCCAAACCTCGGGAAAATAACTTCTTTAAGCATTTTAATAGAAGTGTTATGATCAGCACTACTAGTTGGAATAGCTTCTACCCACTTAGTAACGTAATCAACAACAACTAAAATATGAGTATACCCATTGGATTTAGGAAAAGGTCCCATATAATTGAAACCCCAAACATCAAATGATTCAATAACAAGTGAATAATTCATAGGCATTTCCTGACGTCTACCAACATTACCTATTCTTTGACATTCATCACAAGAAAGGACGAACTTACGTGCATCCTTGAAAAGAGTGGGCCAATAAAAACCAGATTGTAATACCTTGTGTGCAGTTCGGTCTCCCGCATGGTGTCCTCCATATGCCTCGGAGTGACACTTACGTAGGATTTGTTCCTATTCATGCTCAGGTACACAACGTTTAATAACACCATCTACTCCTTCTTTATATAGATGTGGGTCATCCCAAAATTAATGTCTTAATTCAAAGAAGAACTTTTTCTTTTGTTGATATGTAAAGCTAGGTGGTATGTATTTAGCAACAATGTAATTAGCATAGTCTGCATACCAAGGAGTATTACGAGAAGTATTTATCACAGCTAATTGTTCATCAGGAAAATCATCATTAATAGGAAGTGGGTCATCAAGAACATTTTCCATTCTGGACAAATTATCAGCCACGGGATTCTCAGCTCCCTTTCTATCAATAATATGCAAGTCAAATTCTTGTAGCAAAAGAACCCATCTAATAAGTCTAGGTTTAGTATCTTTCTTTTCCACAAGATATTTAATAGCAGCATGATCAGTGTGAATAGTAACTTTGGAATCAACAATGTAAGATCTAAATTTATCACATGCAAACACAACAGCTAAAAATTCTTTCTCAGTAGTAGCATAATTTCTTTGAGCACTGTCTAGAGTTTTACTAGCATAATGGATAACATTTAATTTCTTATCAACTCTTTGTCCTAGAACAGCACCAACAGCATAAGCTCTAGCATCACACATAATTTCAAAGGGTAGGTTCTAATCAGGTGGTTGAACAATAGGTGCAGAAATTAAGGCTTTCTTAAGTACTTCAAAGGCTTCTACACAATCATCATCAAAAACAAATGGAACATCTTTTTGCAAGAGATTGGTAAGAGGTCTAGAAATTTTAGAGAAGTATTTTATAAACCTTCTATAAAAACCATCATGACCGAGGAAACTTCTTATACCTTTGATATCTTTAGGACATGGCATTTTCTCAATAGCATCAACTTTAGCTTTATCAACTTCAATACCTCTTTCAGAAATTTTATGCTCAAGGGCTATACCTTCATTCACCATAAAGTGGCACTTCTCCCAATTCAAGACAAGATTAGTTTCTTCACATCTCTGCAAAACTCGATCAAGGTTGCTCAAGCAATCATCAAAAGAAGTTCCGTAAATGGAAAAATCATCCATGAAAACCTCAACAATCTTTTCACAAAAATCAGAGAATATAGCAGTCATACATCTTTGAAAGGTAGCGGGTGCATTACATAAACCAAAAGGCATACGATGATAAGCATAAGTTCCAAAAGGACAAGTAAAGGTGGTTTTCTCTTGATCTTCAGGTGACACAGGTATTTGAGAGAAGGGATAATTAGATTTATGCCCCTAGTTGGGTCCCACTCGTCTGTTTTACCCCTAACTTCAGAAACTCACCTGTTCTGTACATGCCACTTTGCAATTCTTATGCTTTTGCCCTTTGACCCTTTGACCGTCACTTTGAAAAAATCATAAGAAATTCATACTAACTCAGAAAAATGCAAATAAGATATCAAAATGTTCACAAAAACATCACCTATATGTGCATGTCATTTTCATTCTTGACAAAAGTGTTGTAAAGTCCTCATCTCAGTTTTAGCTCATATGACCTTAGCATGAACAGTACAATCTAAAAAAATAACATGCACATATAGGTGATATTTTTGTGAACATTTTGATATCTTATTTGCATTTTTCTGAGTTAGTATGAATTTGTTATGATTTTTTCAAAGTGACGGTCAAAGGGTCAAAGGGCAAAAGCATAAGAATTGCAAAGTGGCTTGTACAGAACAGGTGAGTTTCTGAAGTTAGGGGTAAAACAGACGAGTGGGACCCAACTAGGGGCATAAAATTAATTATCCCAAAAAAATTTAAACTAACATGGTAACGTTGCTTTTATATATTTAGGACATGGCATTTTCTCAATAGCATCAACCTTAGCTTTATCAACTTCAATACCTCTTTCAAAAAAATTATGCCCCAAGACAATACCTTCATTCACCATAAAGTGGCACTTCTCCCAATTCAAGACATGATTAGTTTCTTCACATCTCTGCAAAACTCGATCAAGGTTGCTTAAGCAATCATCAAAAGAAGTTCCGTAAACAGAGAAATCATCCATGAACACCTCAACAATCTTTTCACAAAAGTCAGAGAATATAGCAGTCATACATCTTTGAAAGGTAGCAGGTGCATTACATAAACCAAAAGGCATACGTCTATAAGCATAAGTTCCAAAGGGACAAGTAAAGGTGGTTTTCTCTTGATCGGGTTGTGATACGGGTATTTGATAAAAACCAGAATAACCATCTAGGAAACAAAAGTGTGTACGCTTAGACAATCTTTCTAACAATTGATCAATAAAAGGCAAGGGGTAATGATCTTTCCTAGTAGCTTTATTTAATTTCCTGAAATCATTTACCATCCTATAACCAGTTACAATTCATTAGGAACAACGGTAATACCTCCTTTCTTAGGAACACAATGAACATGACTTACCCATCTACTATCGGCTATGGGATAAATTATACCTGCCTCCAGAAGCTTTAATATTTCAGTTCTTACCACATCCTTCATTCTAGGATTCAGCCTTCTTTGATGATCAACAACGGGTTTAGCATCTGGCTCCATATGAATTTTATGCAGACATAAAGTGGGACTAATGCCCTTAACATCATCGAGAGTATATCCAATAGCAGCACGGTGCTTTTTCAGAGTTTTATGTAATTTCTTTTCTTCATGCTCTGAAAGGTTAGCACTAATAATAACAGGATATATCTTCTTTTCATCAAGATAAGCATATTTAAGTGTATCACGTAATTGCTTTAATTCAAACACAGGATCACCCTTGGGTGGAGGTGGATCTCCCAAGGTTTCAATAGGCAAATTATGTTTAAGGATAGGTGCTTGTTAAAAGAACAGCTCATCTATTTCATTTCTTTCATTCATATTCATATCATTCTCATGGTCTAACAAATATTGTTCTAAAGGATCAGTAGGAGGCACAACTATAGAGTCAAGACCAATAATTTCATCTTTATTAGGTAATTATTTATCATGAGGTTGTCTATGAAATTTAGAGAAATTAAACTCATGAGACATCTCACCAAAATTAACACTGACAATTTCTTTAGTGCAATCAATCTTAGCATTTACAGTATTCAAGAAGGGTCTACCAAATATAATAGGACAAAAATCATCTTGTGGTGATCCAAGAACAAGAAAATCAGTAGGATATTTGATCTTACCACACAAGACTTCAACATCTCTAACAATCCCAAGCGGTGCAATAGTATCTCTGTTTGCAAGCTTAATAGTAACATCAATATCTTCAATCTCAACAGGTGCAATATCATTCATGACTTCTTGATAGAGAGTAAACGGAATAGCACTCAGACTAGCACCAATATCACATAAACCATGATAGCAATGATCTCCAATTTTAACAGAAATAACAGGCAAGCCAACTACATGTTTGTTTTTATCTTTAGTGTCTGGCTTAGCAATCCTAGTTGCTTCATCACAGAAATATATGACATGTCCATCAATATTATCAACCAAAAGATCTTTAACCATTGCAACACTAGGTTCAACTTTAATTTGTTCAGAAGGTCTAGGTGCTCTAATATTACTCTTATTAACCACAGTTGAAGCTTTAGTGTGTTCCTTAATCCTAACAGGGAAAGGAGGTTTCTTAATATAAGCAGTAGGCACAACTGGATCAACATTGTAAACAATTGTTTCTTCTTTAACACTAACAGGTTCTTCATTCAATTCAATAGGTGGATGATATTTAAACCATTTCTCCTTAGGGTGATCAACATGAGCAGCAAAAGATTCACAAAAGGTAGCTACTATCTCAGAGTCAAGTCCATATTTAGTACTAAACTTACGAAAAGCATCAGTTTCCATAAAAGATTTAACACAATCAAACTCAAGATTTATACCTGACTCATTACCTTTGTCGATTTCCCAATCTTCAGGGTTATGTTTAATTCTTTCTAGAAGATCCCATCTAGATTCAATAGTTCTCTTCATAAAGGAACCAGTAGAAGAAGTATCGAGCATGGATAGATCATCTATTATATATAAAAAGTGCTTGACGAGCTCACTAGAAAAAAGACAAATATACTTGAAAATCCCATAAAAATCAGAAACATCTGACCATTTATTTAATAGACTAAAATATCATAGCCATTAGATATGCTTTAATTTTAAGTGGGAGAAAATTACCCACCATTGCCATTACAAAGAAAAACTGTTCATTCACATTGCCTATACGTCACATGACTTAGAAAAAGGTACATGCATGAATACACGATCTGGGCTGATTTCTTTCTTTCCATACACATGCATGTCTAGGACATTCCTCATTAAAAAAAGCTACATGCATAACGTGGGCATTCCTTTCTATACGCATGCGTGCGTGCATACATGCTTCCTTTAATATAATAAGGACGCACGCCACCGCTGAGATGATTTTTTTGTACCTACTGTCGATCGATTGATCGTCATAGCTCGAGCACATCAGGGACCTCATATTTCAATCTGCCTGATGTATGCATCGATACTTGTCGTTCATGCGTAAGCTGTCGTGTTCGCTCGGTATCTAAGGCCGGTCGATCAGACGTTCACCCCAACTTCATATGTAGCCTATGCCCCGGCACTGCCCTCGAGGTTCCTCTACAAATTGGTCTCTTTGCTCCTCTACAAATTGGTCTCTTTGCGATCAAATAAACACCAAGTTCTTAGTAGGTTATCTATACCTTCATAGGCGTAGGCAAAAACTGGGCAAAAGGCCACCACATCGTGCACAAACTCAAAAAACTTTTGATTGGTTGGCCAATTAGCGCCGATCCACTGACTGTGGATCATCGTGGTGCATGTAAATAGCATGCAAGTAAGCATTAACGATCCGAGCGCGGGTATGCAACTTGATCGGATTCCTTTTTTTATCGGCATGTTGTATATCACATAATAATAAATAGGGTATCCATAAATAAAATTATTCATACACAGACACATTCTCATCCCGGTGAGTACATGCACACATCCTACAAGAGTGTGGGCACCTCTTCTCTCGGTTTTTATGTCTCATTAATAACTTTGGTTAGGTATATCATACATAAATGATGGAAGACGTGTTATTATATCAAGTAGCTTATAATCCATGCAAAAAAGCAGAAAAACAATTAAATGGAATTAGTGACTATAGACAAACAAAGCACATTCCACTAACATAAATCTTTATATATTAAAGTGCTTGATGAGCTCACCGGAAAAAAGAGAAATATGCTAGAAAATTCCACAAAAATCTGAGACATCCAACCATTTATTTAATAGACTAAAAAATTTATAGCCATTAGATGTGATTTAAGTGAAAATAATTACCCACAATTGCCATCAGGAGAAAAACCATTCGTTCATGTTGCTTTAATATCATACGTAATAATTAACCACAATTTCATTATGAGAAAAACATTCGTTCATGTTGCTTGAATTGCACGTTGTTACTCATAATGACATGCAAGAGTAACAACGTGCAATTCAAGAAAAAGACATAGGCGACGTGACGTGCATGGGAGTTTCCTCCAAAACAATAAAGTACAAATCTACATTCATGGCGTGGGTGCATAGGACTTTCCTCCAAGAAAATAAAAACAAATCTACATGCATGACGTGGGTGCATAGGACTTTCCTCCAAAAAAAACAAAGCTATGTACGTGGCATGGGCTGAGAAAGAAACGTTCATAATGCCTTACATAATACTAGCGTGATGGTCCTTCTCCCGATTAAATATGCAGCCTCCTGGTGTCCCCTCTTTCTTCATGTATGCCTCAGGTCATGTATTCATGTTTGATAAGTTTTTTTTCCTTCGAGTCCACTACCTCCTAACTAATCAAGTCTAAGAAAAAAAATAGTAAAAAATGAAAGAAAAATCAAAGAAAAAAGAGAATTTTTTCCCCAAAAAAGCCTTCGACTACCCTACTGCCACCGTGGTCAGTACGACTTTGTTGGCGGATACCAAGGAAAAGACCAATGGCTACGTGATCTTCAAGAACTATGACCGCACCGACCGGCCACTACACCTACGCTCCCTCCAGCCACTCGATATTCAAGGGATCCCTCGCTGAGTGCGTCCACAACAATGTCCTCGAACGTGATAAGTCCTCCAACTTCTCCTTCCACGTCGTGGTCGCACAGATATAATCTTCTTCCGTGTCCAGAAAACCTGCCACGGCAGCACCATCCACCCCAAGGCGCCAGGAAACCTCATCTTACGTGTTAGTCACAACATAAAACTAAGGCTTGCACTACGGTATTACTTCCACTCGAAGGAACACAAAGGGGCAGTGACAACTACGGAAGATATTTTTGAGATTAGACGGTCCAGAGATGTTATGCAGCATCTTCAAGATCCAATGTATGTACAGTACGTTATTCTTTTCCTTTTTATTCTCTTGCAAAAAGACACTCCCTGGCAGTAGATGCCATGAACCATTGCTTCACATTGGCCCAGATTAATTATACATGGTATGATGGCTAATTTCATTACGAACAAAACAAACATTCAGTCCCATAATTGGCTAGGCAAACCTAATTAATCAACAATGATTATCTGATAATAAGGTTAAATTTATACTAAGATGGTTGTAGTATTTACAAATGAACTATGTACGACAACCGTTCAAGTACAGCTGGTGAAAGAGCTAAACATCTGCATCAAATATATGCGAGCATGAAAGTATAAGATATTTATTTAACTGAAGTAACTATAAGAGCTAACAAGACTTTATGGGTGATGCCATGGCAAATATTATCACAAAATAAACATCAAAAATTTGGTCAAACAGACTCCCTTTTATTTAATGAATCACAAGCTAATAGTAAGTGATCTTTTATTGGACGGACCAAAGCCTTAAAAACTCATATACAAATAATGAATCAATCACTTTAGAGACATGAAACTAAGTTCATGACTCTAGATTACGCACAGTAACCTAATGATCTTTGTTGAACTCTTGAATCGGTTTTTTATAGGTATTCACACACACATACACACATGCATTCCTCTGCAGGTAAAAGTAGTAGTGGCGCATGTTATCTCATCCAGTATATAACCACGTGGAGTAGGTTGAAACCGGTAAATAAATAAACCAATTCAATGGTTCAACTGAAAACTAGAAGAATGATAGTGCATAACTAACAGATATTAAGTTCAAAAAAGATGCAGATAATCATTTCATATTGAATATTTCCTATAAGATATTTATGTGTTACTTCGAGTTATGATGTGTCGTTCCTTTCATACACTCTATTGGACATTGTTCCTCCAAGACAAATGATGTTGGTGATCTATATATGTTGGTGTGGATTGAAATATAAGATTACTTCACAGTACAAAAATTATCCTGCTAAATTGTAGAAACGCTAAAGTTTCCTCATTTTGGGATCTTTCATGGCATCTGAAATGTGGTTGCTGATAATCTGTATTGTTATATATATTGTATCCTGATGAACTGTCTAATAAATGTATCCAATGCAATATCTTCTTTACCCATTCGTATAGAGATAATGAAGGGGTCACTTTGTTTGTGATTATAACCCACCTCTCGGAGTGGTCACTAAGACTACTACCATCAGGAATACCCCTTCTCTTTTATATTGATGATGAATTAGCTTACATGATTTTTCTACACTATAGTACGAAAAGCTGTGTCTTGAGGGCTTCTAGAAAAATCATACTATTTAAAGTAGCCAAAAATTAAATATCTATATAAGACAACAACTCTAATTTGCAGAAAATATAATAAAACAAAAAAAAGTGATGTTGTCAGCACAAGCGGGTGAGACATAATGAACTTATTGGCAATAGGAAGTTCTAAGGGAAAACAATAGAATACACGTATACTCAACATTTTATATTTTTAACTGAAACTCAATATTTTCTTTGTTGTCTATCCTTTATCTTTTTAAAGGAATACAATGGTGGAGTTTTTCTTTTGGGAGAACACTGAGACCATTGCAGAGACCATGCAAGGATTAGCCACGTATGCTAAAATTACTGTCTTTTGGTGTTTATACAGAAAATATCACAAAGCGACATGGTAACATGCAGAATTTTTTTTATAAATATAATTTGCACAACGTCTCTGGTCATAAAAAATATAGTTAGTATGACATGCATGATTGGAAGGTAACGATAAATGGATACCATATATATTTATATGTAAATATAAAATCAAGCATACCTAAGACAAAACTATGTTCACAGAAGTCACATATTTGTAAATTTCATAACATTCAGTTCCAATATTTTCTTTAGAATAATCAAATAATATGTTCTTATTCTTGAACTTTACAAAATTCTAGCCCGCGCATCGAGCGGGCCATTCTGCTAGTTATAAGAAAGCCGAGCATAAAAGTTTTGAAGAATTATTTCTCTTGAGAGCTCATGATTAGGGCATGTGTGCAACATATACTTAAGCCTCCCCCAAGCTTGAGCGATGCTTTCTCCTCACGAGGCCAAAAATTATATATATAATTCCGATCACGATGAACCAAATGCATGGGATAAAATTTCTGGTGGAATTCCAGCTTCAACCGGTTCCAGTCCCATGTTTCAGTATCATCACATAGCCTATACCATGTCAATGCCTTTCCCTCCAAAGATAAAGGGAATACTTTCTTCTTAACTCCATATTTGGATAAACCTGCAAGCTTAAACAATCCACAAATTTCATCCACATAGATCAAGTGCATATCGGGATGTACCGTTCCATCTCCTGCATAAGGATTAGCTAGCAGTTTCTCTACCATACCCGAAGGAATTTCATAATAAATATTTTCAATAGGTTCAATAGGTTGAGGAGCAACTCTCAATGCTTCCGGTCGAGGTAAAGATACCCCGAACAAGCCCCTCAAAGTATTACTTTCCATAGTGACAAGTGACAATAAATTTCCGCACGTAATATAAATGTTTCCTTACCAAATTCCACTCACCAAAGGCGCTTCACTCACCGGCAACGGCGCCAGAAAAGAGTCTTGATGACCCACAAGTATAGGGGATCAATCGTAGTCCTTTCGATAAGTAAGAGTGTCGAACCCAATGAGGAGCAGAAGGAAATGACAAGCGGTTTTCAGCAAGGTATTCTGTGCAAGTACTGAAAGTAGCGGTAACAGGTAGTTTTGATAGCAAGATAATTCGTAACAAGTAACAAGTATAATAAAGTGCAGCAAGGTGGCCCAATCCTTTTTATAGAAAAGGACAAGCCGGAATGATCTCTTATAATAAGCAAAGCATTCTCGAGGACACATGGGAATTTCATCTAGTCACTTTCATCATGTTTGTTTGATTCGCGTTCGCTACTTTGATAATTTGATATGTGGGTGGACCGGTGCTTGGGTGCTGTTCTTACTTGAACAAGCCTCCCACTTATGATTACCCCCTCTCGCAAGCATCCGCAACTACAAAAGAAGAATTATGATAACTCTAACCATAGCATGAAACATATGGATCCAAATCAGCCCCTTACGAAATAGCGCATAAAACTAGGGTTTAAGCTTCTGTCACTCTAGCAACCCATCATTTAATTACTACTCCACAATACCTTCCCTTAGGCCCAAAGATGGTGAAGTATCATGTAGTCGACGTTCACACGACACCACTAAAGGAAGCTACAACATACATAGCATCAAAATATCGAACGAATACCAAATTCACATGATTACTTATGACAAGACTTCTCCCATGTCCTCAAGAAAAAAAGTAACTACTCACAAATCATATTCATGTTCAAGATCAGAGGGGTATTGAATAGCATTAAGGATCTGAACATATAATCTTCCACCAAATAAACCAACTAGCATCAACTACAAGATGTAATCAACACTACTAGCAACCCACAGGTACCAATCTGAGGTTTTGAGACAAAGATTGAATACAAGAGATGAACTAGGGTTTGAGATGAGATGGTGCTGGTGAAGATGTTGATGAAGATTGGTCCTCCCACGATGAGAGGATCGTTGGTGATGTTGATGGCTTCGATTTCCCCCTCCCGGAGGGAAGTATCCCCGGCGGAATCGCTCCGCCGGAGAGCAAAAGTGCTCCTGCCCAGGTTGCGCCTCGAGACGGCGGCGCTTCGTCCCGAAAGTCTTCTCTTTATTTTTTCTAGGGAAAATGGCCTTATATAGCAGAAGGAGGGGGCCAGACGCCAGCCAGGGGCCCCACAAGGCATCAGGGAGCGCCCGGGGGGCGCCCTGTTGCCTTGTGGGCAACTGGTGGGTCCCCTCTGGTATTTCTTTTCTCCAGTATTTTTTATATATTCAATAAAAAATCTCCGTGAAGTTTCAGGTCAATTGGAGCTCTGTAGAATAGGTATCTCTGATGTGGCTATTTTATGTCCAGAATTCCAGCTGCCGGCATTCTCCCTCTTCATGTGAATCTTGTAAAATAAGAGAGAAAAGGCATAAGAATTGTACCATAAAGTGAAATAATGATTAAAAACATAATAATTATTCATAGGAAATCATGATGCAAATTGGACGTATCACCCATCATCTACTTACTACTCCACAATGCCTTCCCTTAGGCCCAAAGATGGTGAAGTGTCATGTAGTCGACATTCACACGACACCACTAAAGGAAGCAACAACATACATATAATCAAAATATCAAACGAATACCAAATTCACATGATTACTTATGACAAGACTTCTCCCATGTCCTCAAGAACAAAAGTAACCACTCACAAATCATATTCATGTTCAAGATCAGAGGGGTATTGAATAGCATTAAAGATCTGAACATATAATCTTCCACCAAATAAACCAACTAGCATCAACTACATGATGTAATCAACACTACTAGCAACCCACACGTACCAATCTGAGGTTTTAAGACAAAGATTGAATACAAGAGATGAACTAGGGTTTGAGATGAGATGGTGCTGGTGAATATGTTGATGAAGATTGGTCCTCCCATGATGAGAGGATCATTGGTGATGTCGATGGCTTCGATTTCCCCCTCCCGGGGGGGGGGGGGGGGGGAGTATCCCCGGCGGAATCGCTCCGTCGGAGAGCAAAATTGCTCCTGCCTAGGTTCCGCCTTGAGACGGCGGCGCTTCGTCCCGAAAGTATTCTCTGTAATTTTTTAGGGCAAATGACCTTATATAGCAGAAGGAGGGGGCCGGAGGCCAGCTGTGGGCCCCACAAGGCATCAGGGCGCGCGCCCAGGGGGGCGCACCCTGTTGCCTTGTGGGCAACTGGTGGGTCTCCTCTGGTATTTCTTTTCTCCAGTATTTTTTATATATTCAATAAAAAATCTCCGTAAAATTTTAGGTCATTTGGCGCTCTGTAGAATAGGTATCTCTGTTGTAGCTATTTCAGGTCCAGAATTCCAGCTGCCGGTATTCTCCCTCTTCATATAAATCTTGCAAATTAAGAGAGAAAAGTCATAAAAATTGCATCATAAAGTGAAATAATGACCAAATACATTGTAAATAATAGTAAGAAATCATGATGCAAATTGGACGTATCATCTCCCCCAAGCTTAGACCTCGCTTGTCCTCAAGCGAAAGCCGAAATCGATAATCCTGACCACATGTTTAGAGAGAGAGGTGTCGGTAAAATAAAATACGGACATGAGAGCATCATGATTAATTTCATAACAACAATATATTATCATAAAACTTCTCATGAAAAAGTGACAATTCATCCACAAGATAAAGTATGAGCTACAAACCGTATTGAAAACTAACAAACTATGATCTCAGTCACTGATGCAATTGCAATTCATCATATTATCATAAAGAGTCTATGTAAGAGCTTTGTTTAGCAAGTTCACATACTCAACTATCATTTAGTCTTCTATGATTGCTGACACTCATGGCATACTTATGGAGCAAAAGTTTAAGTCAGACATATAGAAAGATAGTGGCTTATA
Organism: Elymus sibiricus; assembly: GCA_039707655.1. Taxonomy (NCBI): domain Eukaryota; kingdom Viridiplantae; phylum Streptophyta; class Magnoliopsida; order Poales; family Poaceae; genus Elymus; species Elymus sibiricus. The sequence goes on from CM077674.1 coordinate 307,953,839, forward strand.
GTTTCGCCTCCCAACTTATTTACCTCAAGGGTAATGTCAACAATAATAACTCATGATCACCTACATTCAACTGGATATATATGCCTGGATCTTTCCCCACCACATGATGCTTGCCAAGAGAGAAAATAAAAACGGAGTAGAGGAGAATACTATTGACTCTTGCATGGAAGTAAATACATAAAGTAAAAGATAGGCCCTTCGCAGAGTGAAACAGAGGTTGTTATGCGCTTTTCATCTTTTATTGCTAGCCTCTATGGTACCGTGCATTGCCCACTCTCACAACGAGACTTGGTGCATACTTTGCAGGTACATCCAAACCCGTGGGAGGACTTCCTCTTGTTCTCCTACACATAAAACACCCCATCTCCTCAAAACTGCCACCATACCTACCTATGATACGTCTCCAACGTATCTATAATTTATGAAGTATTCATGGCATGTTTATTATAGTTTTGTATGATTTTGGTGCTCTTTTATATGATTTTTATGGACTAACATATTGACCTAGTGCACAATGCCAGTTGCTGTTTTATGCTTGTTTTTGTTTTTCCAGAAAATCCATATCAAATGAAGTCCAAATGCAGCAAAACTTTTTGACAATTTTTTCTGGAAGGAAACAGACCCAGGAAGCTTCGGAGGAGCAGCAGAAGAGCCACAGGGGCCCCACGAGCAACCTGGGCACGCCTGCCCCCCCAGGCGTGCCCTGGTGCCTCGTGGGCCCCCTGTGGCACCTCTTTGCGTGATTCCAACGCTGAAAAATCCTATATATTCAGAAACCCCCAAAAGTTAACCTAGATGAGTTTTTACGCCGCCGCAAGCCTCTGTACCTCCACAATCTAATCTACAGCCCTTTTCCGGCACCCTGCCGGAGTGGGGAATCATCACTGAAGGCCATCTTCATCATCCCGGCGGTCTCCATGACGAGGAGGGAGTAGTTCACCCTCGGGGCTGAGGGTATGTACTAGTAGCTATGTGTTTGATCTCTCTCTCTCTCTCTCTCTTGTGTTCTTGATATGGCACGATCTTGATGTATCGCGAGCTTTGTTAATATAGTTGGATCATATGGTGTTTCTTCCCTCTCTATCTTGTTGTGATGAATTGAGTTTTTACCTTTGAGGTTTCACTATTATCGGATCGAATACTTTTATGGATTTGAGAACACTTGATGTATGTCTTGCATATGAATACCCGTGGTGACAATGGGGTATTATATTGATTCACTTGATGTATGTTTTGGCACTCAACTCACGGATTCCCGAGGTGACATTGGGGTAATCTATGCATAGGGGTTGATGCACGTTTTTGTCCTACTTTCTCTGGTAGAAATCTTGGGGCACTCTTTGAAGTTCTTTGTGTGGATTGAATATTATGATCTGAAGTTGTTTGATGCATATCGTATAATCAACTCACGGATACTTGTGGTGACATTGGAGTATCTAGGTGACATTAGAGTTGGTTGATGCGTATTATATGGTGTTACTTTAGTACGAACTCTAGGGCTGTTTGTGACACTTATAGGAATAGCTCAATAAATTGATCGGAAAGGATAACTTTGAGTTGGTTTCGTACCCTACACCAATTTCTATCTTATGTTCTCTGCTAATAGGAACTTTGGAGTGATTCTTTGTTGCACGTTGAGGGATGGTTATATGATCCAATTATATTAGCATTGTTGAGAGATTGCACTAGCGAAAGTATGAACCCTAGGCCTTGTTTCTAAGCATTGCAATACCGTTTATGTCCACTTTTGTTACTTGCTACCTTGCTGTTTTTTATTGTTCGCACTACAAAAACCTATATCTACTATTCATACTACACCTGTATCACCATCTCTTCGCCGAACTAGTGCACCTATACAATTTACCATTGTATTGGATGTGTTGGGGACACAAGAGACTCTTTGTTATTTGGTTGCAGGGTTGCTTGAGAGAGACCATCTTCATCCTACGCCTCCCACGGATTGATAAACCTTAGGTCATCCACTTGAGGGAAATTTGCTACTGTCCTACAAAACTCTGCGCTTGGAGGCCCAACACGAGTCTACAAGAATAAAGTTGCGTAGTAGACATCAACCTACCATGGCATTTTCATAGCCATTCCGAGTATATTACCATGCAACTTCCACCGTTACTATTCACATGACTTGAGCATTCATTGTCTTATTGCTTTGCATGATCATATAGAGCTGACATGATATTTGTGGCGCAGCCACCGTTCATCATTGTTATACATGTTATGCTAGATCATTGCACATCCTGGTACACCGCCAGAGGCATTCATATGTAGTCATCTTTTCAGTTTATCGAGTTGTAAGTAAATTAAAGTGTGATGATCATCATCATTAGAGCATGCCCCAGTGAGGAAAAGAATGGTGGAGACTTATGAGTCCTCGAAAAAGTGGGGATGAGGTCCATGAGACTGTTCTAAAAAAGTAGAAAAAAAGAAGGAAAAAAATAAAAAGGAAAAGGAAAAAAAGAAAGAAAGAAAGAAAGAAAATGAGATAAAAAGAGAGAAGGGGCATGCTACTATCCTTTTACCACACTTGTGCTTCAGAGTAGCACCATGTACTTCATATAGAGAGTATTCATATACTTCATGACTATGCTGGTGGGATCTTTACATTTTAGAACATGGCTTGTATATTCCGATGACGAGCTTCCTCAAATGCTCGAGGTCTTCATGAGCAAGCAAGTTGGATGCACACCCATTTAGCTACATTAGGACAGCTTTCATACACTTATAGCTCTAGTGCATCTGTTGCAAGGCGATCCCTACTCCTTGCATTAACATCGACCATAAGGACTTCTCCATTGCCTAGTGGTCAGCTTCGTTGATGCAAGACTTTCTTTGTTTTTGTCTTCTCAAACCCCAATCATTATTCTATTTTCCCTTTAAGTGTGAGGCATAGGCTTGCGCTCAGCTCTGCATAGGTAGTTGAGTGGTTTAATAACGCAGACAGACGATCTTGCTATTGTACCTGTATGCCTCGGGTTGGTGTTTTTGAAGCGATCGCTGATGCATGATTTCTTTGTCTATGATTGTCATTGCTATGTTCCCAACAAAATATTGACATTCTCTCTAAATCTTTGGCAATGGGAATTTGGACTCCACAAGAATATTTCCTCTTTCTTGACCTTCATGGCAATGGAACTAAGAGGACTGCAGGTATTACTCACATGCTAGCTAACTTTTGCAAACTCGCAAGATGAACATGGATATCACTTTTGGGCTTTGATTTTCAATGTGTGCTTAGAGTTAGCAACAATGAGCTTAGATAGTCAACCTTCTTACTCGAGGACGAGCAAGGTTTAAGCTTGGGGAGGTTGATGGATCCATATTTTACGCATCTTTAGAGCTCATTTGTTGCACATTATCTCTGTATATCAAGTCATATCATGTTCCGTTGAGCCAATTATATGTCCATATGCATGATTTCCAGTTTTTATTCTTTTCATCATGAGCATTGCATAATATTTATTCTTAGTTGATTTTTATTAGTTTTCCTTGTCTTTGTGTGTCTTGTAGGTGATGCGGACTTCCAAAGTACTTAGCACGATGAAAGGAGTTCAAATGGTGGACACCTAGGACCCAGACTTAGCCATTTCGAAGGTGGAAAAAGTCATTTTTTCAAAGTGCTCCAAATCAAGATCTAAAACCCGAAATGGATCGCCGTCGTTCATACGAATCCAACAAGCCCAAGAACATCAAATTCCGAGTTCGTATGAAGAAATGGCAGCCGATTTACCGAAGAGAGGCAGCAGAAATCAGTATGAAAGACGGCGTTTCATAAGACCGCGTGTGGTCGTTTGGGCGCCCGTATGATGTCCAGACAGCACCGAAAGTTGCCTCTCGTGACCAGATTCTTAGTGGATTTCATCCCCATTTGTTCCCATGACTTCCTTTGCCTTCAAGGGATGATTTGGGAGAGGATAAGGCTCACCTAGAGCCCTTGGATCAAATGGGAAATGCTACATCAACGGAGGAGGCTATGGGAGAGCTCTTATATAAACACCTTCAACCCTAGCCGCCGCCTCCATTCAAAATTCACCATCATCATCATTCTCATCTCCAAGTCTAGCCACCGCCACATCAAGAACACCATTGGGGCAACCAAGAGGGAGACCGGAAGGGACCGCCGCCGGTCCTACTTGTAGACTGCGTTGGTATTTCCCCGAAGAGGAGAGGATGATGCAGTATAGTAGAGATAAGTATTTCCTTCAGTTAAGAACTAAGGTTATCAATCCAGTAGTAGAACCAAGCAAAATTCCGTTAAGCGCACCTGCACACACAAAAGCAAACACTTGCACCCAACGCAAATAAGAGGGTTGTCAATCCTCTTAGCGGTTATTTGCAAGGATTAATTTTGATAGTGATAGATAGATAAACTAAAATACTAAATAAAATAAAAGTAAATAAATTGTAGCAACGTATTTTTGATTTTAATATATGATAAAAGTAGACCCGGGGGCCATAGTTTTCACTAGAGGCTTCTCTCTCGAACACATAGCATACGGTGGGTAAACAAATTACTGTTGGGCAATTGATAGAAAAGCAAATAATTATGAAGGATTCATGGCAATGATCATGTATATAGGCATCACGTCCGAGACAAGTAGACCGACTCCTGCCTGCATCTACTACTATTACTCCACCCATAGACCGCTATCCAGCATGCATCTAGGGTATTAAGTATGAAACAGAGTAACGCCTTAAGCAAGATGACATGATGTAGAAAAAGTAAACTCAAGCAATATGATTAAACCCCATCTTTTTATCCTTAATGGCAATAATACAAATACGTGTCATGTCCCCTTCTGTCACTGGGATTGAGCACCACAAGATTGAACCCATCACAAAGCACCTCTCCCATTGCAAGATAAATCAATCTAGTTGGCCAAACCAAATCGATAGATCAGAGAGAAATACAAAGCTATAATAATCATGCATAAAAGAGTTCATAGAAGACTCAAATATTTCTCATGAATAATCTGATCATAAACTCACAATTCATCGGATCCCAACAAACACAACGCAAAAGAAGATTACGTCGGATAGAACTCCAAGAACATCGAGGAGAACATGGTATTGAAGATCAAAGAGAGAGAAGAAGCCATCTAGCTAGCTATGGACCCGTAGGTCTGTGGTAAACTACTCACACATCATCGGAAGGGCAGCAAGGTTGATGAAGAAGCCCTCCATGATCGATTCCCCCTCCGGCAGAGTACCAGAAAAGGCCTCCAGATGGGATCGTGGAAGAACAGAGGCTTGCGGCGGTGGAAAGGTTTTCTCTTCTGTCTCCCTGGTATATTGGGAATATTTGGGAATTTATAGTGCTGGAATTAGGTCAGGAGGGGCTACGAGGGGCCCACAAGCCTGGGGGCGCGCCTACCCCCCTGGGCGCGCCCTCCAGGCTTGTCGCCTCCTCGTGGCTCTTTTGGTCTTCTCCCGAAGCTTTGAGGGTCTCTTCTGGTCCAGAAAAAATTAATCCAAAGTTTTTTTCTCGTTTGGACTCTTTTTGATAATGATTTTCTGAAAAGGCAAAAACAAGCAAAAAACAGCAACTGGCACTGGGCACTGGGTTAATAGCTTAGTCCCAAAAATGATATATAATGGCATATAATTGCATATAAAACATCCAAGATTGATACTATAATAGCATGGAACAATCAAAAATTATAGATACGTTGGAGACGTATCAAGGATTCCCAAACTTAATTCCTGCTCATCCTCGAGCAGGTAAATGATAAAAACAGAATTGTTGATGTGGAATGCTACCTAACATGTTTCATCATGTAATCTTTCTCTTACGGTATGAATAATAAGATCCGAATGATTCAAAGCAATAGTCTATAGTTTGATATAAAGACATCAATACTCAGGTATACTAATAAACAATCATGTCTTTCAAAATAAAAATGCTAAAGAATGTTATCCCTACAAAATCATATAATCCTGTCATGCTCCATCTTCTTAACACAAAATATTTATCATGCACTACCCCGATGACAAGCCGAGCAATTGGTTCATACTTTTTAACGCGCTTCAGCTTTTTCAACTCTCACGCAATACACGAGCACAAGCCATGGATATAGCACTATGGGTGGAATAGAGTGTGGTGGTAGAGATCAGTAAGGAGAAGTCAAAAATAAGAAGATTGTCTCACATCGACGAGGCTAATCAATGGGCTATGGAGATGCCCATCAATTGATGTCAATGCGGGGAGTAGGGATTGCCATGCAACGGATGCCCTAAGAGCTATAAGTGTTTGAAAGCTCAACATGAAAACTAAGTGGGTGTGCATCCAACTTGCTTGCTCATGAAGACCTCGGGCATTTGAGGAAGCCCATCATCGGAATATACAAGCCAAGTTCTATAATGAAAAATTCCCACTAGTATATGAAAGTGACTAAACAAGAGACTCTCTATATGAAAAACATGGTGCTACTCTGAAGCACAAGTGTGGAAAAGGATAGTAACATTGCCCCTTCTCTATTTTTCTCTCATTTTTTTGGGCTCTTTTTGGCCTCTTTTTTTTTATTTAGAATGGTCTCATGGACTTCATCCCCACTTTTTCGAGGGCTCATTAGTCTCCACCATTCTTTCCTCACTGGGACAATGCTCTAATAATGATGATCATCACACTTTTATTTACTTACAACTCAATATTACAACTCGATACTAGAACAAAAATATGACTCTATATGAATGCCTCTGGCAGTGTACCAGGATGTGCAATGATACTAGCGTAACATGTATAAAAAATGATTAACGGTGGCTGAGCCACAAATACTATGTCAGCTATATGATCATGCAAAGCAATATGACAATGACGATGTGTGTCATAAAAACAAAATGGTGGAGGTTACATGGCAATATATCTCGGAATGGCTATGGAAATGCCATGATAGGTAGGTATGGTGACTGTTTTGAGGAAGATATAAGGAGGCTTATGTGTGATAGAGCATATCATATCACGGGGTTTGGATGCACCGGCGAAGTTTGCACCAACTCTCGATGTGAGAAAGGGCAATGCACGGTACAGAAGAGGCTAGCAAATTGCGGAGAGGTGAGAGTGCATATAATCCAAGAACTCACATTAGTCATAAAGAACTCACATACTTATTGCAAAAGTTTATTAGCCCTCGAAGCAAAGTACTACTACGCATGCCCCTAGGGGGATAGATTGGTAGGACAAGTCCATCTTTCGTCCCCGACTGCCACTCATAAGGTAGACAATCAAGAATAAATCATGCTCCAACTTCTTAGCATAACGACAGATCATACATGCATGCTTCGGGAATCACAAACCTTAACACCAATATTCTTAATAAACCACAATTATCTACTAGCACCTCCCACATATTACCATCTTAATATCGGAAAACTATTGCAAGGAATCAAACTTATCATATTCAGTGATCTACATGAAAGTTTTTATTATATCCCTCTTGAATACCTATCATATCAGGACCAAATTCATAACCCGTGCATATTGCCATTCCTAATCATTAGAATCTCAAAAATATATAAGTGAAGCATGAGAGTGCAACTATTTCTTTAAAATATAACCACCGCCGTGCTCTAAAAGATATAAGTGAAGCACTAGAGCAACTGTCTAGCTCAAAAGATATAAGTGAAGCACATAGAGTATTCTAACAAATCACAAATAATGTGTGTCCCTCTCAAAAAGGTGTGTTCAGCAAAGATGATTGTGACAAACTAAAAATCAAACAAAAGCAAACAAACTATATCACAAGACGCTCCAAGTAAAACACATATCATGTGATGAATAAAAATATAGCTCCAAGTGAGTTACCGATAGATTGTAGACGAAAGAGGGGATGCCTTCCGGGGCATCCCCAAGCTTAGACGCTTGAGTCTTCCTTGAATATTACCTTGGGGTGCCTTGGGCATCCCCAAGCTTGGGCTCTTGCCGCTCCTTATTCCTTTATCCATCATAGTCTCACCCAAAACTTGAAAACTTCAGCACACAAAACTCAACGGAAACCTCGTGAGATCCATTAGTATAACAAACCAATCTTAAACTTTAGGTACTATTATAAATTGATTCATATTTAATATTGGCATAATGCTACTGTACTCCAACTTCTCCATGACTCATACCCCCCGATACGATCCATAGATTCATCAAAATAAGCAAACTATGCAAGAAAAACAGAATCTGTCTAAAATAGAACGGTCTGTTAAGACCTGAATTAACGTCATACTTCTGTAAGTTTAAAAATTCTGAAAAATTAGGACAACGTGGGAAATTCATATATAAATATTGTGTAAAACATTCAGAAGGTTTTGACATTCCATCAAAAGATTAAAATTCCAGCACTGGACGCAAAAGTTTCTATTTTCAAACGGCATCAATTATACTATCATCCAAATCACCCCAAAGGCATTACTTGGCACAAACACTAATTAAAAGATAAAAACACAATCATAACAGAGGCTATAATTGTGTAAACACAAAAAAAATATTGGGTTGTCTCCCAACAAGCTCTTTCTTTATAGCCATTAAGATAGGCTTTGAGATTTTAATGATGCTCACATGAAAGATAATAATTGAAACACAAAGAGAGCATCATAAAACATGTGACAAACACATTTAAGTCTAACATACTTCCTATGCACAGGAATATTATAGGAAAACAAATTATCAAGACAAGCAATATCTAGCATATGCAAATAGGAAGAATAAAGCATTAAAAATTTCAAGACAAAGAGAGGTAATTTAGTGATATGATGATTTTTATAACCATGTTTTCCTCTCTCATAATAATTACATGTAGGATCATAATCAAATTAAACAATATAGCTATCATATAAAATACTATCTTCATGATCCACATGCATAAAAGTTTTATAATCTTCCAAGATAGTGGGATTAACGTCAACTAAAGTCATGACCTCTCCAAACCCACTTTTATCAAAAAATTCATAAGATTGAACACTCTCCGAATATGTGGGATTCTTTTTACCTAAAGTTGACACTCTTCCAAACCCACTTTCAATATTATTGAAAACATTATTATCAAAAACATATTCATCATGAGGCTTAAATAAATTTTCAAGATCATAAAAAGCATTATCACCCCAATCATGATCATTGCAATAAGTAGTGGACATGACAAAATTATCATCCCCAAGCTTGTAGTTTTGCATATTATTAGCACAATTGACATTAATAGAATTTATAGTAACAACATTGCAATCATGCTTTTCAATCAAGGAGCTATCATGAATCACTTTATAAATTTCTTCTTCTAACACTTTATCACAATTTTCAGATTCATGATTTTCAAGCAAAACTTCATAGAGAAAATCAAGAGCACTCAAATCACTAGCAATTGGTTCATTATAATTGGATCTTTTGAAAAGATTAGCAAGTGGATAAGGATCCATAGTGGTCTTAATTTTTGTTTTATTTTATGTTTTTGTGTGTTGACATGAAGGCAATAAAAGCAAGCAAGCAAACAAAAATATTTTTTTGTTTCTGTAAATTTGTTTTATAAGTGGGGGAGATGAAAACGAGAGGCAAATGCAAATAAAAAGGCAAATAAAATAAATGCAAGTGGATGATAGTTTGTGCGAAGTGCTACTTGTCGACTGCGTTGGTATTTCCCCGAAGAGGAGAGGATGATGCAGTATAGTAGAGATAAGTATTTCCCTCAGTTAAGAACCAAAGTTATCAATCCAGTAGGAGAACCAAGCAAAATTCCATTAAGCGCACCTGCACACACAAAAGCAAACACTTGCACCCAACGCAAATAAGAGGGTTGTCAATCCTCTTAGCGGTTATTTGCAATGATTAATTCTGATAGTGATAGATAGATAAATGTCACACATAATATGCGGTCATATCCCCAAGGAACTCGGAAGTTCCACTAAGGATAGAAGCGCATATCGAAGACGCTTCGCAAGGTGGATATCGTTACATCATACCATGTACTGAACATATGAGAATACCAGATAAAGGTTTACACTCGCCACAAGCTACATCATGAATACACCAATACAACAATACATATCAATCATCATACAGAAGAGCAGGATCCGACTACGGATGAAATCAAATGGAAAAGGAGAACGACATCCACCCTGCTAATCCCAGGCTGCCAACCGGGAACCCATCCTATGATCGACGAAGAAGAAGAAGCAGAAGAAGAAATCCAAAAGCAAACATGCATCGCTCTCACGTCAAATCATCGCTTTACCTGGACCTTTGAGCCACGAGGACTCGGCAATCCCATTTCCATGGGTAGCAAGACTATCAATGCTTAATGGGTATGGAATGGTTAAGTGGTGAGGTTGCAGCATCACTAAGCATTGTATGGTGGCTAACTTACGAGTACAAGAATAAGAAGAGTAACTACGCATAACGGGCGCAATCTAGTAATGATCAAGAAGTGATCCTGAACACCTACTTACGAGTCAAACATAACCCCACCGTGTTCTCTTCTCGAACTCCCTCGAAAAGAGACGATCACGGTTACGCACGCGGTTGATGTATTTTAATTAGAATTAGTGTCAAGTTCTCTATAACCGGAGGTTATAAATTTCCAAGTCGCCACATAACCGCGGGCACGGCTTCGCGAAAGATTTAACCCTGCAGGGGTGCTCCAAGTAGTCCATTATAAATTACCACATGCATCCGATGGAACATCCTCACACCATGATAACACGATGCTTACGATAAGGAATCCCGGTGGACAAGCCACTCGTAACAGGCAAAACTAAACCAGCAAGACCTCCCGGTGAGCCAGATCCGTGTCCAGAGCCGCGCGCACTCTATCTACGGGCATCATCCGTCTATGCTAAGTGGACGGTAGCCAAAAGAACCCGAGTTGCCCCGAGGCGGCTCCGCCGACTGCTAGGTAGGTGGACCAACGGTTGTGTTTTGCCGCTGGCCCGAGTTATGTTGGAATTAAAAGAGTCCCCGAGGTGGCGACCCTCTATGCATTAATTATTAGGTTCATGTTGGCAAATGTTAAAACCAATGTTGGGCCTTGCTGGAGAAGTCTTATCCTAAAACAAGTGATCAGGGGGGTTCCCATATGCCCCACATGCGTTAGAAGCGCTCAACAAGGAACATAACACCGGTATTATGGAAACTAGGGCGGCATGAGTGGAAGAAAACACTAGGCAAAAGGCCGAGCCTTCCACCCACAACCAAGTATATAGATGCATCAATTAAATAAGAGATATTATGATATCCCATAATATCCATGTCCCAACATGGAACAACCTGCAACTGCACCTGCAACTAGCAACGCTATAAGAGGGGCTGAGCAAAGCGGTAACTTAGCCAAACAACGGTTTGCTGGGTAAGGGTGGTTAGAGGCTGTATCATGGCATATGGGAGGCTGACATATATGTAGTAGGAAGCGCGACATAGTGATAGCAACGTGACAACTAGCAAGCAAAGATAGTAGAGATATCCAAGGTCATGATCATCTTGCCTGAAATCCAGCTAGGATGAAGATCGAATCCATGAAGTAGTCGAATGAATACTCACTCCGAAACGTTACCGGGAACTATCGAGAAGAAGCACAACCAGAAAGAAGCAAACAACATGGTAAACGAGCAATCACAAACATGGCATGATGCACAACCAAGTATGATGCATGTCCGGTTTAAATAGGCATGGCATGGCAAATGCAACAATCAAATACTTCACATTAAGTGAAGCTCAATATGCAATGGGTTGCATATTGACGAAACTCCACGTTCATTTACTTAGTTCACTCCCGTTTATGTACATGGCAAGATTAAATGTTGTTAAACATGGCAAGAGGTGAAGCATAATAAAACTACCTATCTAGGCAATTTAAATGAGGCCGGAAACAACACATAACAATTCCGGAAAATTCTCATATGCAATTTTGAATTTGGTACTGTTCTGCCTAAAACACAATTCTTAAATTGTTTAATAGCAAAAGAAAATGCACCATGTTAATCTACACATTTTCTACCCCATTTACATATAAAGTTTATTTAATTCGGAGCTACGGTTATTTAGTTAGGAAATAAATCATTTTAGCATGTCATTTATGCAAATTAATGCAAACAACAATTTTAAACATTTTAAATGTTATTATCATGATGCGGATGAAATGCTCAAGTTATATGCAATTTTGATTAAATGGTGGCATAATACGATATGGAGCATTTGTCGCCATGGCGGAAAGAAATGGGTGCCACGGCGGCGATAACGGAAATGGTGCCACGGCAACATTCTGGTTCCGGTAACTCGTTGAGATACCGGTGCAAAGGAGGAACAAGCGTGCGGATGTGCGGAACATGCAAGAGATGGCGGGGTGATCCCGGTTACTGGGTTCCCACGTGTCGGTGGCAAGGCAAATGAGGAACGTGCAAGAGAGAATTCGAACACGGTGCAAATGCGGAAATCTCATACAAAACATGCATTCGTCCACGGCGTCGTCTCGGCGGTTAAACCTTCGAAGCAAGCGTTTCGGGGCGGACGGGTTCGAGGAGGGAAGTTGTCGTTCTCGCGACGGTCGTAGTGGAAGTAGTGGTACACAGTGCCGGGGAGGAACTTGACGAATACAACGTCTTTGGGGCAACGGTAGTCGTACTTGGCAACCGTAGTCGAACTTGAAGGGCCGTCGATGTCGTGGTACTTGGTGACATGCACGGGGTGGATAGTGGTACATGTTTCGTAGATGAACTTGACAGACCGTGGTTGACGTGGAACTTGGGGTCTTCGAACTTGCCGGTCTTCAAATCGAAGGGGTACTTGGGGTCTTCAGGTCTTGCGATAACCACGGATGCGGTCTTGGCGTTCCAAAGTGCTCTTGCTCTTGTTCAGGAAGGTTACAACCATGGCATGTGGCAGGCGAAGGCGTGGGTCTCGTGCACAGAAGGTGAGGATCTTGGCGTCCAGCGACAGTAGCAGAGGTCAGAGGCGGTGGGGTGATGCAGGCCATGGCTGCAAGGCAACAGGAGGCGACAATGGAAACGGCTTGAGCAGGGGCTCGGGTGCAAGGTCGTGGAGATGGCCGGCCATGGCGTCGGGCAGGGGGGTTCCCGAGGTGGTGAGGGAGGCCTACGGCAAGGTGCAGCAGGACGGAGCTTGACGGAGCAAGGGTCGAGCGGCGCTGGAGACGAACCAGAAGAGGAGAAGGGAGGGCCGGAGCTTGCCGGGCGGCATGCGGGTGCAGAAATGGACATGGTTGCGGGCGCTGGAGGCACAGGCGAGGAGAAGCAGGGGCGCGAGGGAGGAAGAGAACGAGGAGGCGAGCGCGAGGTGGCTGACGGCGAAGAGCATCTCAGTCGCGGGGAAGGAGGACGGCGAGAGGTGAGGCATCCATGCCTCTGTTCATGGCGTGCAGGAGGTGGTCATGGAGGTGGTGGTGCTCGCTGGCGTGGAGGAGAGGAAGGAGTCCGGGAGGGGCGGCGCTAGTCTCGCTGGTGGCGGCGTCGAGTGGGAGGCCGTGTGCGCTGGTGGCCTCCTCCTGGCGGCGCAAGGTGGGAGGAGGGGATCGAGGAGAGGGAGAGGGATTGAGCGTCCAGGGTTATAGGGTTAGGAGGGGCACGGCTGGGCCTTGGGATGGCTTGCTGCAGGCCACAGCTGGGCTGCTGCTACTCTCCCTCTCTTTACTCTAATTTCTTACCAGAAAAATTTGCAAAGAAAGAAAACAAAAGGTAGAGCTGGGATTCCAACAAGTGACATATTTTCCTGGAGACAGAAAAATATGGAGGATTTAACAAAAATGGTTTGCAAGAGTTTAGAAGATAGAAATTCAAATAAGTTTGAATAACATTCAAACTATTTGAATTTGGAAGCAATTTAGATGGAGACCAAATGAGATGAGATTTTAACTGGTAACCCTACATGAATAGCATGATTTATGGGCAGAAGTTGAACATTTATGGAGAAAGTAAAATTGCAACTCAATTTTACCCAAAGGCTTTAAAGGAAGATTAGGAAGTTGAGTTGGATAAAAAGGAGAGTTGAAAAAAATAGTGCAAATGTGTTATGGGTGATTCCAAGTTAATGGAATGGTTTAATATAGCTCCCTAATTATATTGGGAGACTTTTATATGTTGTAAAGAGAAATCACCATGTGCATCTCCCTCGATTTAAATGGATCAAAGATCCATGCAATTTATTTGGTTGAGTTGCAAAAATTAATGACATGATGGCATGATGAAATGATGCAATGCAAAACAAATAACATAGAGCAAACAACATAATAATAATAATGCAAGGAATCGGTCTCGGGTTGTCACAACACTCCCCCACTGACAAGAGATCTCGCCCCGAGATCTAAGAATGAGAAGAGGAAGAGAAAAGAGCAAGAGGAAGAGGTAAAACTAAGTTGCTTATTTGACAAACGAGTGAAACCAACGAACCTTGAGAGGTTCGAAAGTCATGAAGAATAATAGCACAAGGGCAAGAAAGAATTTGGACAGCACTCCGACTGAAAAAGAGAAGCAAGGCTTGATAAGATGAAAAGAACTTGAAAAGAGGACACAACACTCCGGTAAAATGGATAAGCAAGGAAGAACGTGATCTTGGCGAAACAAGACAATGGGTCGAAGAGAGCAACATCACAATGCCTCCGGAACGAAAGAATAGAAGCTAGATCGTTGGAAAGAAAAGAACGGAGAAGCAAATGACAACTTCTACCACAATTTAATTTGAAAAGCATCCTTGCAAAGAAGGATTGAATGGAGCTGTTGGAAAATCAACAACGAAAAGAATAAGCTTGTTGTGGGCTTATGGAACATCTCAAAATTATGAGGTGACAACCGGCCACTAACGGAAACAAATGATTGCTTGAGATCTCGAAGAGATGAAAACCTCTTTTCACCGAGAAGATAAGGAGAAACTTGGATCATTGATAAGCACCACAATAGCAACAATCCTTAGGGAAGGCTTTAGGTGAAATCTATACCAAGATAATTCCAACGAAGAAATCAATGGGTTGAAAAGATCTCCCGGGTGAAGAGAAAATGATGGGTTTAACATATCACATTCCTGACAACTTATGAACCATGAACCGCGAAGGGAAATTGTCAAAAATGACATAACACCACCTCAAGAGACAAGGTAGAAAGGATTTGCACTTCGGAATGCAATATGAAGAATGCTTGAGCTCATCGAAGAACACTTCGAGAATGAATTAAAGCCTTGATGAACCACCATGAATAAACTCTCGAAGAACTCCGGATGGATAACAAGATGATCAAAAACGAGAGGAAGGTTGCAAAGAACAAGATGAAGCCTTGCGATGATTTAGATGGAGCTTCATGATGAGATAATGAGAAAAACTTTGAACTCCAGAAAAGAAAGACAAGCAACTTTGAATCGAGAATTTATTCATCATGAACAAACTCCGGAAGAAGGAATTAAATCACCTCCATGAAACAAGAATAAGAATTATGACATGTCTATCCTTCATCAAAATAAATTGATGAAAAGCAATGGATTTGCATACTACTTATTCTTCTTGAAAAGATTGAAGAGAGATATAGCGCCAACTTGACGAAGTCTTTGAGGAAACATCGGTAGGATTTAAAAAGAATGAATGAATTGATACGATAACAAAGAAAGAGGAATATTGAATGAACCACCTTAAGAATTGAAAACAAAGGAAGAAAAGAGAAGGAGTCACCGTGAACAATTAGAAAACATACGAAGATACTTGAGAGAATTTAGATACAAGAGAACGAAGAGATCACGAGCTTAATAGAGAATACTTGAACGATGCACCGGAAGAAATTGATAACGAGAGATGAACGTTGAGAATGAAGAATTCTGAAATGATGGCCTTCGGAGAATCAAAACGATAACAACTCCTGAAATACTCTGGATGGTTATGAAAAGAATTTCTCACGATCAGAAATGATTTGACAGGATAACATCAAGCTTGAATCATGCATGTGAAGAGAACGGACCAAGATTTAAGAGAAAGTTTTCTTCGGTCTTCAAATGCTGAGAATGATGACGAGAACCACCATGAAGAATTTGTGAAATACTCCGGAATAATGAAGAATACAAAGGTTGGGGCAAAGATGAAAATAATTTGAAAGCGAACTTGGAGAAAGCATCTGACTGATGAAATTCATTCTTACGTCACACTTGAAAGAATTTGAGAATAACTCCGGGAAAATTAGAAGAGTTAGGTGAGATCCTGGGAAAAGACCTGTGGGTTATGGGCCCACTCAAAAGAAACACAGTTGGAATAATTTTGAAGAGAGATTGCACCGGTTGAATTAAATGGCTTGAGTGAAACAACAACCATGAAATAGAACGACCGGACCTTGAATTGAAACATGAAACTTCTGAGATAATTTTGGCACTCCGGGTAAGAATAGAGAGAGGTGGATGAAAGGTGCACCGGCATGGGAAAGCATTTTGAAACAAGGAAAAGGGATATGATCGACACCGAAAGCTTGAATTGAATCCACTGGAAAAGAAAACGAGAACGAAGAATATTGAACTTGTGGCTCCTGAGCATCTTCACAAGAAATCACCGGCTAGAAACATTGAAGGAAAAGAATGGAGACTTCACACGAATAAAATGGATACTTGATTTGAGAATTTTGACTCCGCGAAGAAAAGGGTGGGAGGGTGGGAAAAGAAAGACAACTTTGGACGTGTGAAATGAACGCCGTTTGAGGAAGCTGAGAATTGATCTTGCAAATGTTGAAAGGATTGAATCAACTTGAAGAGAAGCATGCCGGTTGAAAAGAAATATCCATGACAATCTTGATGATCAAGAAGGATTAGCACTCCCATAGAAATATGAGAACACCGCTTATGAAAGGTATGGAATCAACTCGAATACCACAACTCAAAATAAAACAAAGGATTTGGCTTGCGGAATAAGCCGGAACAAACATATGATAGAGATTTCGTCCGAAATTTTCATGGTGGGGCCCACACGGGCTCGATCGTACAACGACCATCAAGTACATTGCTGCCCTTGACATACGAAGCATCCCCTAGCCGTAGCAAAGCTACAAGGGCTCTTTAAGACACCATGAGACCACTGTAAAAACGACCGTGAGCAGGCGGACCACTAGACGTCGAACCCCAATCTCATATCATGCATCTGTCGGAAAGATATCCTAGGTAACTACTTGAATTCCCACCTAAGAACTCCCGAAACTTCTAGGTTATGCGATCAGGTTGCGGGTCCAGAAACCTACTCAGCAATCAACAACCTAATCAGCTGCAATTGCATCCGCAACCCTTAACACACAACCGAGAAACTTCACAAATTCGTCTACCTCAGACCTTCGAAAACACAGCGATACTAGTCACGATGGATCATCTGAGCTATCTCCTCCAGTACTGGGGAAAAGTCACGCACTGTTTGGCACCACAAAAAGTATAGAAGCATTTCGATGTCGGTGTCCTCTGGTATTCCGGAACCGAAACGATAGCGAGTGTGACAAAACCCCTTGGAGCACAACTCCCCGGGTCCAATCCATACGGTCGGGAGGCACCAAGAATAGAGTCACGTCACACCGATATCGCAACCATTCCAACAATACCCATGTGATCCTAAAAAAAATTGAGTGAGAGGAGGTAGTAGAATAAAAACACCTACGTCACGATTCCTCACCAGAGCGATAATGGGGATGAGGAGTAAAAAGAATTCCTACTCTCCGATATATAGCTAGACTCAAAATAGTTTTTCTTCTATACTCGCCAACGGTTCGATCAATCAAAGGGGCTCCTATGGTCGGTCGAGGCTCTGATTCCAACTTGTCACGCCCAATATGCGGTCCTATCCCCAAGGAACTCGGAAGTTCCACTAAGGTTAGAAGCGCATATCGAAGACGCTTTGCAAGGTGGATATCATTACATCATACCATGTACTGAACATATGAGAATACCAGATAAAGGTTTACACTCGCCACAAGCTACATCATGAATACACCAATACAACAATACATATCAATCATCATACAGAAGAGCAGGATCCGACTACGGATGAAATCAAACGGAAAAGGAGAACGACATCCACCCTGCTAATCCTAGGCTGCCAACCGGGAACCCATCCTATGATCGACAAAGACGAAGAAGCAGAAGAAGAACTCCAAAAGAAAACATGCATCGCTCTCATGTCAAATCATCGCTTTACCTGGACCTGCAACTGTATTTGTAGTAAACTGTGAGCCACGAGGACTCAGCAATCCCATTTCCATGGGTAGCAAGACTATCAAAGCTTAATGGGTATGGAATGGTTAAGTGGTGAGGTTGCAGCATCACTAAGCATTGTATGGTGGCTAACTTATGAGTACAAGAATAAGAAGAGTAACTACGCATAACGGGCGCAATCTAGTAATGATCAAGAAGTGATCCTGAACACCTACTTATGAGTCAAACATAACCCCACCATGTTCTCTTCTCGAACTCCCTCGAAAAGAGACGATCACGGTTACGCACGCGGTTGATGTATTTTAATTAGAATTAGTGTCAAGTTCTCTACAACCGGAGGTTATAAATTTCCAAGTCGCCACATAACCGCGGGCACGGCTTCACAAAAGATTTAACCCTGCAGGGGTGCTCCAAGTAGTCCATTATAAATTACCACACGCATCCGATGGAACATCCTCACACCATGATAACACGATGCTTACGATAAGGAATCCCGGTGGACAAGCCACTCGTAATAGGCAAAACTAAACCATCAAGACCTCCCGGTGAGCCAGATCCGTGTCTAGAGCCGCGCACACTGTATCTACGGGCATCATCCGTCTATGCTAAGTAGACGGTAGCCAAAAGAACCCGAGTTGCCCCGAGGCGGCTCCGCCGACAGCTAGATAGGTGGACCAACGGTTGTGTTTTGCCGCTGGCCCGAGTTATGTTGGAATTAAAAGAGTCCCCGAGGTGGCGACCCTCTATGCATTAATTATTAGGTTCATGTTGGCAAATGTTAAAACCAATGTTGGGCCTTGCTGGAGAAGTCTTATCCTAAAACAAGTGATCAGGGGGGTTCCCATATGCCCCACATGTGTTAGAAGCGCTCAACAAGGAACATAACACAGGTATTACGGAAACTAGGGCGGCATGAGTGGAACAAAACACTAGGCAAAAGGCCGAGCCTTCCACCCACAACCAAGTATATAGATGCATTAATTAAATAAGAGATATTGTGATATCCCATAATATCCATGTCCCAACATGGAACAACCTGCAACTGCACCTGCAACTAGCACCGCTATAAGAGGGGCTGAGCAAAGCGGTAACATAGCCAAACAACGGTTTGCTGGGTAAGGGTGGTTAGAGGCTGTATCATGGCATATGGGAGGCTGACATATATGTGGTAGGAAGCGCGACATAACGATAGCAACGAGACAACTAGCAAGCAAAGATAGTAGAGATATCCAAGGTCATGATCATCTTGCCTGAAATCCAGCTAGGAAGAAGATTGAATCCATGAAGTACTCGAACAAGCGTAGTCAAACGAATCCTCACTCCGAAACGTTACCGGGAACTATCGAGAAGAAGCACAACCAGAAAGAAGCAAACAACATGGTAAACGAGCAATCACAAACATGGCATGATGCACACCCAAGTATGATGCATGTCTGGTTTAAGTAGGCATGGCATGGCAAATGCAACAATCAAATACTACACATTAAGTGAAGCTCAATATGCAACGGGTTGCATATTGACGAAACTCCACGTTCGTTTACTTAGTTCACTCCCGTTTATGTACATGGCAAGATTAAATGTTGTTAGAAATGGCAAGAGGTGAAGCTTAATAAAACTACTTATCTAGGCAATTTAAATGAGACCAGAACCAACACATAACAATTCCGAAAAATCCCCATATGCAATTTCGAATTTGGTACTGTTCTGCCTAAAACACAATTTTTAAGTTGTTTAACAGCAAAAGAAAATGCACCATGTTAATCTACACATTTTTCTACCCCATTTACATATAAAGTTTATTTAATTCGGAGCTACGGTTATTTAGTTAGGAAATTAATCATTTTAGCATGTCATTTATGCAAATTAATGCAAACAACAATTTTAAACATTTTAAATGTTATTATCATGATGTGGATGACATGTTCAAGTTATATGCAATTTTGATTAAATGGTGGCATAATACGATATGAAGCATTTGTCGCCATGGCGGAAAGAAATGGGTGCCACGGCGGCGATAACGGAAATGGTGCCACGGCAACATTCCGTTTCCAGTAAGTCATTGAGATACCGGTGCAAAGGAGGAACAAGCGTGCGGATGTGCAGAACATGCAAGAGATGGTGGGGTTATCCCGGTTACCGGGTTCCCATGTGTCGGTGGCAAGGCAAACGAGGAACGTGCAAGAGAGAATTCGGACACGGTGCAAATGCGGACATCTCATACAAAACGTGCATTCGTCCACGGCGTCGTCTCGACGGTCATACCTTTGAAGCAAGCATTTCGGGGCGGACGGGTTCGAGGAGGGAAGTAGTCGTTCTCGCGACGGTCGTAGTGGAAGTAGTGGTATACAGTGCCGGGGAGGAACTTGACGAATACAACGTCTTTGGGGCAACGGTAGTCGTACTTGGCTACCGTAGTCGAACTTGAAGGGCCGTCGATGTCGTGGTACTTGGTGACATGCACGGGGTGGATAGTGGTACATGTTTCGTAGATGAACTTGACAGGCCGTGGTTGACGTGGAACTTGGGGTCTTCGAACTTGCCAGTCTTCAAATCGAAGGGGTACTTGGGGTCTTCAGGTCTTGCGATAACCACGGATGCGGTCTTGGCATTCCAAAGTGCTCCTGCTCCTGTTCAGGAAGGTTACAACCGAGGCATGTGGCAGGCGAAGGCATGGGTCTCGTGCACAGAAGGTGAGGATCTTGGCGTCCAGCGACAGTAGCAGAGGTCAGAGGCGGTGGGGTGATGCAGGCCATGGCTGCAAGGCAACAGGAGGCGACAACGGAAACGGCTTGAGCAGGGGCTCGGGTGCAAGGTCATGGAGATGGCCGGCCATGGCGTCGGGCAGGGGGGTTCTCGAGGTGGTGAGGGAGGCCTACGGTGAGGTGCAGCAGGACGGAGCTTGACGGAGCAAGGGTCGAGCGGCGCTGGAGACGAACTAGAAGAGGAGAAGGGAGGGGCGGAGCTTGCCGGGCGGTGTGCGGGTGCACAAACTACCATGGTCGAGGGCGCTGGAGGCGCAGGCGAGGAGAAGCAGGGGCGCGAGGGAGGAAGAGAACGAGGAGGCGAGCGTGAGGTGGCTGACTGCGAAGAGCATCTCAGTCGCGGGGAAGGAGGACGGCGAGAGGTGAGGCATCCATGCCTCTGTTCATGGCATGCAGGAGGTGGTCATGGAGGGGAACTCCGCAGGGAGGAGAGGGGAGCTGCCGGAGGAGAGGAAAGGGCGGCTGGAGGTGGTGGTGCTCGCCGGCGTGGAGGAGAGGAAGGAGTCCGGGAGGGGCGGCGCTAGTCTCGTTGGTAGCGGGGTCGAGCGGGAGGCCATGTGCGCTGGTGGCCTCCTGCTGGCGGCACGAGGTGGGAGGAGGGGATCGAGGAGAGGGAGAGGGGTCGAGCGTCCAGGGTTATAGGGTTAGAAGGGGCACGGCTGGGCCTTGGGCTGGCTTGCTGCATGCCACGGCTGGGCTGCTGCTGGTCTCCCTCTCTTTACTCTAATTTCTTAACAGAAAAAATTGCAAAGAAAGAAAACGAAGGGTAGAGCTGGGATTCCAACAAGTGACATATTTTCCTAGAGACAGAAAAATATGGAGGATTTAACAAAACTGGTTTGCAAGAGTTTAGAAGATAGAAATTCAAATAAGTTTGAATAAAATTCAAACTATTTGAATTTGGAAGCAATTTAGATGGAGACCAAATGAGATGAGATTTTAACTGGTAACCCTACATGAATAGCATGATTTATGGGCAGAAGTTGAACATTTATGGAGAAAGTAAAATTGCAACTCAATTTTACCCAAAGGCTTTAAAGGAAGATTAGGAAGTTGAGTTGGATAAAAAGGAGAGTTGAAAAAAAATATTGCAAATGTGTTATGGGTGATTCCAAGTTAATGGAATGGTTTAATATAGCTCCCTAATTATATTGGGAGACTTTTATATGTTGTAAAGAGAAATCACCATGTGCATCTCCCTCGATTTAAATGGATCAAAGATCCATGCAATTTATTTGGTTGAGTTGCAAAAATTAATGACGTGATGGCATGATGAAATGATGCAATGCAAAACAAATAACATAGAGCAAACAACATAATAATAATAATGCAAGGAATCGGTCTCGGGTTGTCACAATAAACTAAAATACTAAATAAAATAAAAGTAAATAAATTGCAGCAAGGTATTTTTGATTTTAATATATGATAAAAGTAGACTCGGGGGCCTTAGTTTTCACTAGAGGCTTCTCTCTCGAACACATAGCATACGGTGGGTAAACAAATTACTGTTGGGAAATTGATAGAAAAGTAAATAATTATGGCGGATTCATGGCAATGATCATGTATATAGGCATCAAGTCCGAGACAAGTAGACCGACTCCTGCCTGCATCTACTACTATTACTCCAACCATAGACCGCTATCCAGCATGCATCTAGGGTATTAAGTATGAAACAGAGTAACGCCTTAAGCAAGATGACATGATGTAGACAGAGAAAACTCAAGCAATATGATTAAACCCCATCTTTTTATCCTTAATGGCAACAATACAAATATGTGTCATGTCCCCTTCTGTCACTGGGATTGAGCACCGCAAGATTGAACCCATCACAAAGCACATCTCCCATTGCAAGATAAATCAATCTAGTAGGCCAAACCAAATCGATAGATCAGAGAGAAATACAAAGCTATAATAATCATGCATAAAAGAGTTCAGAGAAGACTCAAATATTTCTCATGAATAATCTGATCATAAACTCACAATTCATCAGATCCTAACAAACGCACCACAAAAGAAGATTACATCGGATAGAACTCCAAGAATATCGAGGAGAACATGGTATTGAAGATCAAAGAGAGAGAAGAAGCCATCTAGCTACTAGCTATGGACATGTAGGTCTATGGTAAACTACTCACACATCATCGGAAGGGCAACAAGGTTGATGAAGAAGCCCTCCGTGATCGATTCCCCCTCCGGCAGAGTACCGGAAAAGGCCTCCAGATGGGATCGCGGAAGAATAGAGGCTTGCGGTGGTGGAAAGATTTTCTCTTATGTCTCTCTGGTATATTGGGAATATTTGGTAATTTATAGCGCTGGAATTACGTCAGGAGGGGCTACGAGGGGCCCACAAGTCTGTGGGGCGCGCCTACCCCCCCTGGGCGCGCCCTCCAGGCTTGTCGCCCCCTCGTGGCTCTTCTGGTCTTCTCCCGAAGCTTCGTGGGTCTCTTCTGGTCCAGAAAAAATTAATCCAAAGTTTTTTTCTCGTTTGGACTCTTTTTGATAATGATTTTCTGAAAAGACAAAAACAACAATTGGCACTGGGCACTGGGTTAATAGGTTAGTCCCAAAAAATGATATATAATGGCATATAAAACATCCAAGATTGATACTATAATAGCATGGAACAATCAAAAATTATAGATACGTTGGAGACGTATCAAGCATCCCCAAGCTTAATTCCTGCTCGTCCTCGAGTAGGTAAATGATAAAAACAGAATTTTTGATGTGGAATGCTACCTATCATGTTTCATCATGTAATCTTTCTCTTACGGTATGAATAATAAGATCTGAATGATTCAAAGCAATAGTCTATAGTTTGATATAAAGACATCAATACTCAGGCATACTAATAAACAATCATATCTTTCAAAATAAAAATGCTAAAGAATGCTATCCCTACAAAATCATCTAATCCTGTCATGCTCCATCTTCTTAACGCAAAATATTTATCATGCACTACCCCGATGACAAGCCGAGCAATTGGTTCATACTTTTGAATGCGCTTTAGCTTTTTCAACTCCCACGCAATACATGAGCACAAGCCATGGATATAGCACTATGGGTTGAATAGAGTGTGGTGGTAGAGCTCAATAAGGAGAAGTCAAAAATAAGAAGATAGTCTCACATCAACGAGGCTAATCAACGGGCTATGGAGATACCCATAAATTGATGTCAATGTGAGGAGTAGGGATTGCCATGCAACGGATGCGCTAAGAGCTATAAGTGTATGAAAGCTCAACATGAAAACTAAGTGGGTGTGCATCCAACTTGCTTGCTCATGAAGACCTCGGGCATTTGAGGAAGCCCATCATCGGAATATACAAGCCAAGTTCTATAATGAAAAATTCGCACTAGTATATGAAAGTGACTAAACAAGAGACTCTCTATATACATGGTGCTACTTGATGTCTACTATGCAACTTTATTCTTGTAGACTTGTGTTGGGCCTCCAAGCGCAGAGTTTTGTAGGACAGTAGCAAATTTCCCTCAAGTGGATGACCTAAGGTTTATCAATCCGTGGGAGGCGTAGGATGAAGATGGTCTCTCTCAAACAACCTTGCAACCAAATAACAAAGAGTCTCTTGTGTCCCCAACACAACCAATACAATGGTAAATTGTATAGGTGCACTAGTTCGGCGAAGAGATGGTGATACAAGTGTAGTATGAATAGTAGATATAGGTTTTTGTAGTGCGAACAATAAAAGACAGCAAGGTAGCAAGTAACAAAAGTGAGCATAAACGGTATTGCAATGCTTAGAAAGAAGGCCTAGGGTTCATACTTTCGCTAGTGTAATCTCTCAACAATGCTAATATAATTGGATCATATAACCATCCCTCAACGTGCGATAAAGAATCACTCCCAAGTTCCTATTAGCGGAGAACATAAGATAGAAATTGTTTGTAGGGTATGAAACCACCTCAAAGTTATCCTTTCCGATCAATCTATTGAGCCATCCCAATAAGTGTCACAAACAGCCCTAGAGTTCGTACTAAAATAACACCATATGATACACATCAACCAACTCTAATGTCACCTAGATATTCCAATGTCACCACAAGTATCCGTGAGTTGATTATACGATATGCATCAAACAACTTCATAATCATAATATTCAATCCACACAAAGAACTTCAAGGAGCACCCCAAAGTTTCTATCGAAGAAAAGATAATGAAAACGTGCATCAACCCCTATGCATAGATTACCCCAATGTCACCTCGGAAATCCGCGAGTTGAGTGCCAAAAGATACATCAAGTGAATCAATATAATACCCCATTGTCACCACGGGTATTCATATGCAAGACATACATCAAGTGTTCCCAAATCTGAAATATTCAATCCGACAATAACAAAACCTCAAAGGGAAAAGATTCGATTCATCACAACAAAGATAAAGAGGGAAGAAACTCCATATGATCCAACTATATTAACAAAGCTCGTGATACATCAAGATCGTGCCATATCAAGAACACGAGAGAGAGAGAGAGATCAAACACATAGCTACTAGTACATACCCCTAGCCTCGAGGGTGAACTACTCCCTCCTCGTCATGGAGACCGCCGGGATGATGAAGATGGCCTCCGGTGATGATCCCCCCCCTCCGGCAGGGTGCCAAAAAAGGGTTGTAGATGAGATCGTGGAGGTACAGAGGCTTGCGGCGGTGTAAAAACTCATCTAGGTTAACTTTCGAGGGTTTCTGAATATATAGGATTTTTCAGCGTTGGAATCACACAAAGAGGTGCCACAGGGGGCCCACGAGGCACCAGGGTGTGCCTGGGGGGGCAGGCATGCCCAGGTGGCTCGTGGGGCCCCTGTGGCTCTTCTGCTGCTCCTCCGAAACTTCCTGGGTCTGTTTCCTTCTAGAAAAAATCGTCAAAAAGTTTTGCTGCATTTGGACTTCATTTGATATGGATTTTCTGGAAAACCAAAAACAAGCAAAAAATAGCAACTGGCACTGGGCACTAGGTCAATATGTTAGTCCATGAAAATCATATAAAACCCATATAAAAGTGCACCAAAATCATACAAAACTATAATAAACATGACATGAATACTTCATAAATTATAGATACGTTGGAGACGTATCAGCATCCCCAAGCTTAATTCCTGCTCATCCTCGAGTAGGTAAATGATAAAAGAAATAATTTATGAAGTGTGAATGCTAGCATAGTGCATAAGTTTGATCAATGATAATTTCAATCACTTTTCCTAGCATCATAACAGCAACTCTTTCTCATAAAACTCATCATGATAAAGTAGAAATCAATTCACATGTTATGGTTCAAACAATGCAATCTCTTGAAACTTAACAATCTATGTTCTGAGTCACCAAACAATTGCAATTCAACTTAATTTCAACAAAGTCTAAGTAAGAGCTCCACATAATCAATTATCATATAGTCTTCTATGATTGCTAGTACTCAAAGCATATTTTTAGAACAAATGGCATCCATCGAACACAGAGAAAGATAGGGGCTTAGTGTTTCGCCTCCCAACTTATTTATCATAGAGATAATTGTCAACAATAATAATTCATGATCAAATATATTTGACTGGCCATATGTGCCCGGATCTTTCCCCACCACATGATGCTTGCCAACTAGAGAATAATTAAGGTTGAAATGAGAATGAATACTTATTGACTCTTGCATAAAGGTAAATACATAAAAGTAAAAGATAGGCCCTTCGCAGAGGGAAGCAGAGGTTGTCATGCGCTTTTTATTTTTGGATGCACAAGCCCTTAATGCAAAGGAACATCACGTTATATTGCCCCTTGTGATAGCAACCTTTATTATGCAGTCCGTCGCTTTTATTTCTTTACCATCACAAGTTCGTACAACACTTATTTTCCCTTGAAATAAAAGATCATACATATTTTAGGAGCAATTTTTATTGCTTTTTGCACCGATGACAACTTACTTGAAGGATCTTATTCAATCCATAGGTAGGTATGGTGGACATTCATGGCAAGAAACTGGGTTTAAGGGTTTTTGGATGCACAAGTAGTATCTCTACTTAGTACGAATTTTTGGCTAGCAAAAGATCCTAAGCAAGCACCACATGTTGGAGGATCCATAACAATATAACTTCTATGCAAATATACCCAAACATAACTCATTACGTTGTCTTCCTTGTCCAGCTTCAACTAATTTGCTCAAGTTTGAAAATAATTAATGGGTATTCACAATCATAAAACATGTCCAAGATAATATATTTATATGTGAAAGTTCTCTTCCTTACACTAATCATTCATGAATTGCTTGTATGACCAATATTGTGATTGTCAAGCTTCAATAGATTTCACTTTCTAACCCAAATGTGAAACTACTACTAGACATGATACAAGCATATGAAGCTCATATTATCTCAACTTCATGATATTCAATTCTTTCACAATTTACTCATAGGATATAAGTGAAGCACAAGAGTAAATGACAAACTACTCCAAAAAGATATAACTGAAGATCAAATGAGTAGTTAAGTAAATAGGTAGCTATGTGAGGACTCTCTCTCATTTAAAATTTTCAGATCTTAAGTATTTTATTCAAACAGCAAGAAAAACAAAATAAAATGACATTCCAAGAATAGCACATATCATGTGAAGAAGCAAAAACTTAGGCTCAACCAAAACTGACCGATAATTGTTGATGAAGAAAGGTGGGATGCCTACCGGGGCATCCCCAAGCTTAGATGCTTGAGACTTCTTGAAATATTAATTTGGGATGCCTTGGGAATCCCCAAGCTTGAGCTATTGTGTCTCCTTAATTCCTCTCATATCACGGTTTCCCTAAATCTTAAAACTTCATCCACACAAAACTCAACAAGAACTCGTGAGATAAGTTAGTATAAATCAACTCAAAACCTTAACATTCTCTACTGTAGAAAATCACAAAAATTATAATTAAACATTGCCTACTAAATACTTCTGCATATTTAATACTCCTATCCACAAATAGAAACATTAAACAAGCAAACATATGCAAACAATGCGACTATAACAGCAATCTGCCAAAACAGAACAGTATGTAAAAGGGGAATAAGAATTCATACTTCCCTAACTTAAAAAATTCTGAAAAATTACCACATGACAGAGAACTCATGCATGTTTACTGTGTAAAAATTTCAGATTTTTATCATGTTCTGACTATTCAGGAATATTCTGGACATAACAGAAAACTTTCTGTTTTCAAACAGCAACACATGAACTTGCAAACTGAGCATAGTAAAGGCTATAATTGGCATTTTATTGAACTAAAAGACACAAAACATGATTATTGATAACAGAAAGAAAATATCAACAAAATATAATGATGCTCCAAGCAAAACTTATATTATGTGACGAATAAAAATATAGCTCCGAGTGAGGTTACAGATAGTTTTGAAGACGAAAGAGGGGATGCCTTCCGGGGCATCCCCAAGCTTAGACGCTTGAGTATTCTTTGAGTATTACCTTGGGGTGCCTTGGGCATCCCCAAGCTTAGGGTCTTGCCACTCCTTATTCTCCTTATATCGACATCTCACCCAAAACTTGAAAACTTCAATCACATAAAACTTAACGGATCTTGTGGGATAGGTTAGTATGATAGAAATAAATCATCCACTTAGGTACTGTCAAGACAAGTTTCATAATTATTATAACATAATGCCTATTGTATTCTATCATTTCCACAATTTATATTACTCAATATAAGCTATGGAAACACTAAAACAGGCAAACTATGCACCGAAAATAGAATCTGTCAAAAACAGAACAACATGTAGTGAGCGATTTAAAAACCATACTTCTGTACATCCACAAATTATGAAAAATTAGGACAACGTAAATAATTTGCAACCCAATGCTCTGTAAAAATTTCAGAATTTTCTCACGCTCTAGTATAGAATAGAAATTCCAGCACTGGACGCAAAAGTTTCTGTTTTTGCACAGAATCGAATCAACAAGTATCCACACTATCCCAAAGGCTTTACTTGGCACATTATTGAAAGAAAACATATAAAACATGATTACCAAAGTAGCTTAATCATGTGAACACACAAAAACATAAGGTATAAGTATTGGGTTGTCTCCTAACAAGCGCTTTTCTTTAATGCCTTTTAGCTAGGCATGATGATTTCAATGATGCTAAGTAAAGAATTGAAACATAACGGGAGCATCATGAATCATATGTTACTATCTCATAATAATTTTCGGTAGCATCATGAAGAAATTCAACAATATATCCATCACACAAAGCATTCTTGTCATGATACATAAGCATAGAATTTTTATTACTCTCCACACAAGCAATTTTCTTCTCATTCATAATAGTGGGAGTATCGTATGAAACTCGAATACTATAAATTGTTTCCACATTAAAAGAGTGATGTTCAGTAAAAGGATTTTCATAATTATAACAAGTATTATGATAATAATCATCATTATTTTTTATAACATAAGTATCATCACAATAATCATCATAGATAGGAGGCATGTCATCATCATAATAAATTTGCTCATCAAAAGTAGGGGGAATAAAACGATCATTTTCATTAAGCATAACATCCCCAAGCTTAGGGCAAACATTAATTGCAGCAAATAAATTCTCAAACATGTCATTCTCATCAAACATAGCATCCCCAAGCTTATGGCTTGGCATATCATTAGCATAATCACTATTATCATCAATAGTATGAATAGCACCAACAGTATAACAATTATTATCATCACAATTGTCTAAGTTGGTGCCAAAAAGATTTTCAAGATTATAAGAAGTATCATTATTTTCCCAATCATAATCATCATAATGAGTAATAGGCATAACAAAATCATCATCAAGTGTATCATCTTCCACAATTATTTTTTATTCATTGTCATGAGGTACAACAATAATAGGAGCAACATTATTTGGGCGAGATACCTCTTTACCTCTACTTTTCCTTCTTTTCTTTTTCTTTACCACATTATGTGTGGGTTTATTTAATTCTTCCGAGCTTCTTATTGAAGAGATTGGTTGGATAGGAAGCTCCTCCTCGTTACCTGTTTCATCATGAGAGAAAATAGGAGGGAAAGGGGGAATCTTTACCCTTCCATTAGTATTTCTTTTATATTCTATTTGTTTTCCCATTTTTCTATAGTTGGCTATATACGCATTCTCATTGCAATTTACCACACAAAACATATAGATTTCCTCTAAATTATTTTCAATGTCTTTTGTGAGAATGAATACTTCAAACCAACTATTTTTATATGTCAATTCTTCACACCCCAAAAATAAACAAAGTTCATTATAAAGTTCATGGGTGATCAAATTATTGCAATATTTGGACACGATTCGATCATGAAAAAGCATGCATTGGAAATTAAGGTGACCAACTTTATTGCAAAGTTCACAAGTAATAGGATAAAGAGAACATAATTTTGTAGCAAATTCATCTATCACTTTGAGCAAAAAATTGGTTCTATCATGTTTATGCTTCTTACAAAATCTATCATCCCTATAAGGCATGTCTTCACAAACTTTATGCACTCCACAAAAATTGACATGCTTATAACAAACATTTTTGTCATGACTAGTGCAATCATCATTAGTATTTTGGATATTCATAGAATTCATACTAACAACATAGTAATCATGCTCCTCATTCAAAGATTTTATGCCAAACATTTTATTGAATTCTTCTTCTAACAATTGAGCACATTTTTCCTTTCCATCATTTTCACGAAAGACATTATAAAGATGAATAATATGAGGCAACCTCAATTCCATTTTTTTTGTAGTTTTCTTTTATATGCCAAACTAGTGACAAACAAGAAACTAAAAAATTCAATTGCAAGATCTAAAGATATACCTTCAAGCACTCACCTCCCCGGCAACGGCGCCAGAAAAGAGCTTGATGTCTACTACGCAACTTTATTCTTGTAGACTCGTGTTGGGCCTCCAAGCGCAGAGTTTTGTAGGACAGTAGCAAATTTCCCTCAAGTGGATAACCTAAGGTTTATCAATCCATGGGAGGCGTAGGATGAAGATGGTCTCTCTCAAACAACCTTGCAACCAAATAACAAAGAGTCTCTTGTGTCCCCAACACACCCAATACAATGGTAAATTGTATAGGTGCACTAGTTCGGCGAAGAGATGGTGATACAAGTGTAGTATGAATAGTAGATATAGGTTTTTGTAGTGCGAACAATAAAAACAGCAAGGTAGCAAGTAACAAAAGTGAGCATAAACGGTATTGCAATGCTTAGAAACAAGGCCTAGGGTTCATACTTTCGCTAGTGCAATCTCTCAACAATGCTAATATAATTGGATCATATAACCATCCCTCAACGTGCGATAAAGAATCACTCCCAAGTTCCTATTAGCGGAGAACATAAGATAGAAATTGTTTGTAGGGTATGAAACCACCTCAAAGTTATCCTTTCCGATCAATCTATTGAGCCATCCCAATAAGTGTCACAAACAGCCCTAGAGTTCGTACTAAACTAACACCATATGATACACATCAACCAACTCTAATGTCACCTAGATACTCCAATGTCACCACAAGTATCCGTGAGTTGATTATACGATATGCATCAAACAACTTCATAATCATAATATTCAATCCACACAAAGAACTTCAAGGAGCACCCCAAAGTTTCTATCAGAGACAAGATAATGAAAACATGCATCAACCCCTATGCATAGATTACCCCAATGTCACCTCGGGAATCCGCGAGTTGAGTGCCAAAAGATACATCAAGTGAATCAATATAATACCCCATTGTCACCACGGTTATTCATATGCAAGACATACATCAAGTGTTCTCAAATCTGAAATATTCAATCCGACAATAACAAAACCTCAAAGGGAAAAGATTTGATTCATCACAACAAAGATAAAGAGGGAAGAAACACCATATGATCCAACTATATTAACAAAGCTCGCGATACATCAAGATCGTGCCATATCAAGAACACGAGAGAGAGAGAGATCAAACACATAGCTACTAGTACATACCCCTAGCCTCGAGGGTGAACTACTCCCTCCTCGTCATGGAGACCGCCGGGATGATGAAGATGGCCTCCGGTGATGATTCCCCCCCTCCGACAGGGTGCCGAAAAAGGGCTGTAGATGAGATCGTGGAGGTACAGAGGCTTGCGACGGCGTAAAAACTCATATAGGTTAACTTTTGAGGGTTTCTGAATATATAGGATTTTTCAGTGTTGGAATCACGCAAAGAGGTGCCACAGGGGGCCCACGAGGCACCAGGGCGCGCCTAGGGGGGGCAGGCGCGCTCAGGTGGCTCGTGGGGCCCCTGTGGCTCTTCTGCTGCTCCTCCAAAGCTTCCTGGGTCTGTTTCCTTCCAGAAAAAATTGTCAAAAAGTATCGCTGCATTTGGACTTCATTTGATATGGATTTTCTGGAAAACCAAAAACAAGCAGAAAACAGCAACTGGCACTGGGCACTAGGTCAATATGTTAGTCCATGAAAATCATATAAAACCCATATAAAAGTGCACCAAAATCATACAAAACTATAATAAGCATGGCATGAATACTTCATAAATTATAGATACGTTGGAAATGTTTCACTACTCTGAAGCACAAGTGTGGAAAAGGATAGTAACATTGCCACTTCTCTCTTTTTCTCTCATTTTTTTGGGTGGGCTCTTTTCGGCCTCTCCTTTTTTTTATTTAGAACGGTCTCATGGACTTCATCCCCACTTTTTCGAGGACTCATTAGTCTCCACCATTCTTTCCTCACTGGGACAATGCTCTAATAATGATGATCATCACACTTTTATTTACTTACAACTCAATATTACAACTCGACACTAGAACAAAAATATGACTCTATATGAATGCCTCTGGCGGTGTACCAGGATGTGCAATGATGCTAGCATAACATGTATAAAAATGATGAACGGTGGCGGAGCCACAAATACTATGTCAGCAATATGATCATGCAAAGCAATATGACAATGACGATGTGTGTCATAAAAATGGTACGGTGGAAGTTGCATGGCAATATATCTCGGAATGGCTATGGAAATGCCATGATAGGTAGGTATGGTGGCTGTTTTGAGGAAGATATAAGGAGGCTTATGTGTGATAGAGCGCATCATATCACGGGGTTTGGATGCACCGGCGAAGTCTGCACCAACTCTCGATGTGAGAAAGGGCAATGCACGTTACCGAAGAGGCTAGCAAATTATAGAAAGGTGAGAGTGCGTATAATCCATGGACTCACATTAGTCATAAAGAACTCACATACTTATTGTGAAATTTTATTAGACCTCGAAGCAAAGTACTACTACGCATGCCCCTAGGGGGATAGATTGGTAGGACAAGTCCATCGCTCGTCCCCGACCGCCACTCATAAGGTAGACAATCAAGAATAAATCATGCTCCAGCTTATTAGCATAACGACAGATCATACGTGCATGCTTCGGGAATCACAAACCTTAACACCAATATTCTTACTAAACCACAATTATCTACTAGCACCTCCCACATATTACCATCTTAATATCGCAAAACTATTGCAAGGAATCAAACTTATCATATTCAGTGATCTACATGAAAGTTTTTATTATATCCCTCTTGAATACCTATCATATCAGGACCAAATTCATAACCCGTGCATATTGCCATTCCTAATCATTAGAATCTCAAAAATATATAAGTGAAGCATGAGAGTGCAACTATTTCTTTAAAATATAACCACTGCCGTGCTCTAAAAGATATAAGTGAAGCACTAGAGCAACTGCCTAGCTCAAAAGATATAAGTGAAGCACATAGAGTATTCTAACAAATCACGAATAATGTGTGTCCCTTTCAAAAAGGTGTGTTCAGCAAAGATGATTGTGACAAACTAAAAAGCAAAAAAAACCAAACAAACTATATCACAAGGCGCTCCAAGTAAAACACATATTGCTACTTGTGAGCTGTGTTGGGATTTCCCCAAAGAGGAGGGGATGATTTAGTACAGTAGAGATAAGTATTTCCCTCAGTTATGAAACCAAGATTATCAATCTAGTAGGAGAATCACGCAACAACTCATTAGCAGCACCTGCACACAAAATAACAAATCCTCGCACCCAACGCAAACAAGGGGTTGTCAATCCCTTGGTGGTTAATTGCAAGATTAAATTGTATGGTGATAGATAGATAGATCGAACAAAAATACAAAATAAAATAAATAAAGTAAAATTGCAGCAAGGTATTTTTAGGATTTTCAATATATGATAAAGGTAGACCCGGGGGCCATAGTTTTCACTAGAGGCTTCTCTCTTGAAAATAGCATACGGTGGGTGAACAAATTACTGTTGGGCAATTGATAGAAAAGCAAATAATCATGACAATATCCAAGGCAATGATCATGTATATAGGCATCACGTCCGAGACAAGTAGACCGAAACGATTCTGGATCTACTACTATTACTCCACACATCGACCGCTATCCAGCATGCATATAGAGTATTAAGTTCATAAAGAACGGAGTAACGCCTTAAGCAAGATGACATGATGTAGACAATGTAAATTCATGCGTGAATAAACCCCATATTTTTACCCTTAATAGCAATGATACATACGTGTCATGTCCCTTTCTGTCACTGGGATTGAGCACCGCAAGATCGAACCCATTATAAAGCACCTCTCCCATTGCAAGATAAATCAATCTAGCTGGCCAAACCAAATCAATAGATCGGAGAGAAATACAAAGCTATAACAATCATGCATAAAAGAGTTCAGAGAAAACTCAAATAATATTCATGGATAATCTGATCATAAACTCACAATTCATCGGATCCCAACAAACACACCGCAAAAAGTGATTAAATCGGATAGAACTCCAAGAACATCGAGGAGAACATTCATTGTATTGAAGATCAAAAGAGAGAAGAAGCCATCTAGCTACTAACTATGGACCCGAAGGTCTGTGGTAAACTACTCACGCATCATCGGAAGGGCAGCAAGGTTGATGGAGAGCCCCTCCGTGATCGAATCCCCCTCCGGCAGAGTGCCGGAAAAGTCCTCCAGATGGGATCTCTCGAGAACAGGAACTTGCGGCGGCGGAAAAAGTATTTCGTAGACTCCTCTATTGGTTTCCTGATTTTAGAGAATTTACAGAGGTGGAATTAGGTCAAACGGAGTAGAGGTGGGCCCACGAGGCACCAGGGTGCGCCACACCCCCTGGGGCGCGCCCTGGTGGCTCGTGGCCACCTCCTCTGTCTTCTGGCCCTCTCCCAAAGCTTCTAGTGTCTCTTATGTCCAGAAAAAAATCTCTAAAAAGTTTCGTGGCAGTTGGACTTTGTTTGGTATTGATATTCTAAAAAACCAAAAACAGCCAAAAAAAACAGCAACTGGCACTGGGCACTAAGTAAATAGGTTAGTCCCAAAAAATGATATATAATTGCTTGTAAGTGTATATAAAACATCCAAGATTGATACTATAATAGCATGGAACAATCAAAAATTATAGATTCGTTGGAGACGTATCAAGCATCCCCAAGCTTAATTCCTGCTCATCCTCGAGTAGGTAAATGATAAAAACAGAATATTTGATGTGGAATGCTACCTATCATATTCATCATATACTCTTTTCTTTGTAGCATGGACATTTGGACTTGAATGATTCAAAGCAATATTCTATAGTTTGATATGAAGACATAAATACTCAAGCATACTAACAAGCAACCATGTCTTTCAAAATATCAACGTTAAAGAAAGTTAGCCCTAGCCTATTATGCTTAATCATTGATCCATTCATGAAACACACTCAATATTAGCTACACACAATGCACAAGTATGACAATAGTGCTCTCTAGTTGGTGCTTTGTAAGAGAAGATGGAGACTCAAAATAAAAATAAAAATTGCATAAAAGTAAATAGATAGACCCTTCGCAGAGGAAAGCAGAGATTTGCAAAGGTGCCAGAGCTCAAGGCTAAAATTAGAGAGATAAAATTATTTTGAGATGCATGCTTTTCCTGTCAACGAAAACGACCGAGAATTCCCAATATCTTCCATGCTAGACACATTATAGGCGGTTCCCAAACAGAAAATAAAGTTTATTTCCTTTCCACCATTCTTTCACAATCCATGGCTAGCCGTATCCACGGGTGCCCTCCATACCAACACTTTCCAAGGAATTTATTATTATCATCATATTAAAACAAATCATTTTGGGACTGGGCATCCCTATTACCTGCCACTCTCTCTTGCAATGACAAGTGAATAAACACTCATCGTGAGAATAACACACCTAGCATGGAAAATATTGGCCACCCCCTGCCACTTCATGAGCGGTACGGGCACACAAAATGGAAAATTATTTTGAAGAATTAGAGTTGGCACATGCAAATTTACTTGGAACGGCATGGAAATACCGCATATAGGCATGTATGGTGGACTCATTTGGCACAACTTGGGTTTAAGGAGTTGGATGCACAAGCAGTAGTCCCGCGTACTACAAATGAAGGCTAGCAAATAGATTGAGAAGCGACCAACCAAAAAGTGAAAATGGTCATAAACATGCATTGAACATAACTAACACCGAATAATGCACCGTAAGTAGGATATAATTTCGTTGCATAACTATTGACTTTATGTGCATGCATAGGGAATCACAAACCTTAACACCAATATTCTTACTAAATCACAATTACTCACTGATACGTCTCCGCCGTATCTACTTTTCCAAACACTTTCTCTCTTGTTTTGGCCCCTAATTTGCATGATTTGAATGGAACTAACCCGGACTGACGCTGTTTTCAGTAGAATTGCCATGGTGTTGTTTTTTGTGCAGAAATAAAAGTTCTTGGAATTGGATGAAACTTTCTGGAGATTTTTTATGGAATAAATAAAAAATACTGGAACCAAGACCCACTGGAGGGGGCCACCCAGTGCCCACGAGGCACCAGGGCGCGCCACCCCCCCAGGCGCGCCCTGGTACCTCATGGGGCCCACGTGGCTTCGTCTGACCTAATTCCAACGCTATAAATTCACAATTCCAGAGAAAAAAATAGGAGAGGAAGTTTTATTGCATTTCACGATACGGAGCTGCCGCTGTCGGTACCAAAACCGGCAGATCTCGGGTAGGGGGTATGAACTATGGGTCAAGGAGTCGATGGTAACAGAGAGCGTAGAGACAGCGATTTACCCAGGTTCGGGCCCTCTCGAGGAGGTAAAACCCTACGTCCTGCTTGATTGTATGGATGTGATTGTATGAAGGTTATAGAGTTGATCTACCTCGAGATCAGATGGGCTAAACCCTAGATTATGAGTCTCCTCCCTATGGACTAAACCTCCTGGTTTATATAGACACCACGGGGGGAGACCACCTGTTCGACGCCCGCAGACGTCAAACAGACGCGCGAACGCACAGGGCGAGCTCAACTGGGCCGGCCAAGTAAGCGGTACTGCAGCACCGACGCACTGTAGCAGACCGGCAACTGTAGCGAACCAGTTTTGCATGTTCTTTTTGTGTTTTCTTCCGAATTTGGTCTTTTTCTGTTTTTTGTACCTTTTCTTTTTATATAGTTCTGTGTAATATAAAAACGTTTATAATATATGGTGAACATTTTTTAAAATACACACTGAACATTTTTTTAGTATACGTTGAACATTTTTATAATACAGTGAACTTTTTTGTAATATATGGTGAACATTTTTCAAATACACATTGAACTTTTTTGTAGTATACGGTGAACATTTTTTTTAATATATTGAACTATTTTATAATATACGTTGAACATTTTTTAAATACATATTGAAATTTTCTGTAATATATGGTGAACATTTTTGTAATATGCGGTGAACTTTTTCGTAAGATACGGTGAACATTTTTTTAGTATACCATGAACATTTTTTGTAATACGCGGTGAACATTTTCTTAATGTACGATGAACATTTTTGTAATACGCGGTGAACTATTTATATAACACACAAAAAAGAGAAGGAAACACATAAAAAAATAAACGAAAAATAAAAAGAAAAAAAACGAAAGGAAAAAGGAACCAAAACAAAAAAAGAGAACCAAACCGCTGAAAAAACGGACAAAACATTGAAAAAACCGGAAGCAAAATACCACTGAAGAAAAACGAAAAAAACCTGCAGGAAACCGCGAAGGAAGCACCAGCGAAACGAACGACGAGGGAATCCCGTACGTGGGCCGGCCCAACCGGGGGCTCGCCTCAGCGAAGGCACGACATTTTGACGTTAACGAGCATCAAATAGGATCTGCCCCAGGGGGCCCTAGGGTTACATATGGTCGGTTACCATCAGGGATGAACATGCCGGTTACGCCATCTATTCCTTGGAGGAGACGCCAAGACTTCAGATATTTCCTTCTTTCATACAGGGTCGTCCCCAGTCCAGCCTTCCATCGACGTGTAGAGAGCGGCCCACCAGTCCGGCCCATGAGAGATAGGCCGGTAGCCCGAGTACCCCCTAGTCCGGGACACCCTCAGTAGCCCCCGAACTAGTCTTCGAAGCCGAGGTAGATGCCGAACACCATCGGCTTTGTGGACCAGTTCACTTTCCTCCGTGACACCGGTAACAGGCGTGTATTACTCCGAGTTGTATTTTCAAACATCATCCGGCCATGTATGCGCCGAACTGTATCTTGGTAACGAAGTATAATAATAACTTAGCCCCGAAGGCTAGCCGCTTCGGCGTGAACAGTGTTCTTATCTGACAACTTTTACAGAAGGGTCACACCTTGCCACGACCGCAAGTTGGTTTATGACAAACTCGATTCGCGGTTCGAGGTGGTTTTCATTGGCACGTTCCATCGATATGGAGATCGTGTCCTGTTTTCAAGGGATATAATCAATAATCCGCCTCACCTCACGCGCGCATAATGGCACGGTTATACGGGGAAGCGGCGAGGACTGTGGCGCAGTAAAAGGACCGTGGGTTTTTACAGCCCATAAAAGGGACACTACCGTCGTTTCCTTCGTATGCTCTCATCTCCCCCCTTCGTCATCACTTTTCCCATCTCTTGAGCTCCAACGCCCAGATCCGCCCTCTCAGAAACCCTTCCTTCCACCCGCCCAATCTAGCCATGGCGGGTTCCGGGTCCAAGGGCAAGTGGGAGGCTTCGAGCATCACCAACAGCGCCATTTTGGAGTTAAAGAGCGCGGGCTACCTTCCGGCCGACATCGCCCACCGTGCTCCGGAGGCGGGCCAGGCTATCCCCACGCCACGGCAAGGCGAGAGAGTGGTGTTCGTACCCCACTTCATTCGGGGCCTGGGTTTCCCCCTTCACCCCTTCGTCCGGGGCCTCATGTTCTTCTACGGGCTCGATTTCCATGACCTTGCGCCGAACTCCTTCCTCCACATCTCGGCTTTTATCATTGTCTGCGAGGCCTTTCTCCGAGTCCGGCCTCACTTCGGTCTGTGGTTGAAGATATTCAACGTCAAGCCGAAGATAGTAGATGGTCAATAGGCGGACTGCGGGGGGGCCATGATCAGCAAACTTCCGCGAGTGGAGTGGCCAGATGGTACCTTCATCGAGACCGTCAAGGTATGGCAAAAAGAGTGGTTCTATATCACAGAGCCGAGGCACGCGAACTGGGAGGCGACTCCGGCCTTCCGCTCCGGGCCCCCTACAAGGCTGGTCTCATGGACCAAGAAGGGCCTCGACTGGGGGTTGAACAAGGAGGTGGGGCTGCTGCAGAGCCGGATTGCCAAAATGATAGAGAAGGGCGTTGCGCTGGTCGACGTGATCCAGATCATGCTCGGCCGCCGAATTCTCCCCTTCCAGGACAGGGCTTCCCCCATGTGGGCCTATAAGCCCGACAACCCGGCCACCGTGTGCAGCTTCCTCCGCACCTCCCACGCCCAACTGTGGAGGGCGCTATTCAAGCCGAAGAAGACGTCGGACTTGACGCTGCAAATCCCCCACGGGAGGTATGAGTAATTTTGTATGTTTTATCCGAACTGTTCCCTTTTAACAAGGTACTCAGTTTTGCTAATTTTCATCCGCAGAGTTGGCTGGAGAAGGCTCAACGGATCGACAGTTCGGCACCGCTGCCAGAGGAACCTAGGACGCCCCTCCTGGCGGCCATGTTGGCCGTAGTGCCATACGAGGTGCCGGAAAGGAAGGAGAAGAAGAAGCAACAGGGGGAGGCCAGAGAGGGCCTCCGCTCCCAAAGACCCCCGGGCGCTAGATCCAGGACACCCATGCTCCCTCCGCACAAGAGGAGGAGAAGGAGCAAGGAGAGGACGGGGAGGAGGATGATTCCGCCCGAACAGGGAAGAGGGCGGCGTCCGAGGATGCCGAGGAGGAGCTTCCTCAACCCGCTCCCAAAAGACCGTGTAAGGCCAAGGTAGCCTTGTCCGGCGATAGCTCGGCTTCCGCCGAGGACTCTGAGGCCTCCGAAGAGGTTCCTCAGAAAATTCCCAGGGCCAAGCCGCAGGCTCGAAGGTACGCGCTCTAGCGACCGCCTGACCGTCTTTTAGCCAAACTGGGTTTGATACTAATCAAGTTTCCGTTTGCAACTTTGCAGTCCGCTACGCGATCTCCCCACCGACCGAGTCTCGGAGGGGGATTCTCCAGCGGCGGCGCTAGCGGAGAGCGGCACTGGATCCCGCGCCTTGCCTTCACCAATCGTGAAGGAAACCGAGGAGGTCCTGTCGAGGAGGACTCCTCCCATGCCACATACAAGGGAAGGAGGCGATATTATCATGGCCGAGGTGAATGCCTCGGTCGCCGAAGACCAAGAGGGGAGGGCCCCTCTGGTGAACGAAGAGGAGCTCGGACGAGCCAAGCTTTCTCCGAAGACGACTTCAGAGACGTCAAAGCGTCCGGAGTTCGGCGCCCAGGACGTCGAGAGGGAAAGAGCCGAAGCGCCACCGCCACCACCGCCAGCCCCAGAGCAGGCGTCAACCGGGTGGCCGGACACGATGGAGGAAGCTATAACCAGCTCCTCCATCGCCGAAGAGCACCGTGCCCTTATGGGCGCGGTGTTGCAAAGTATTCGGTCCGTGGACAACGGACTGAAGGAGGCCTTTAGTGGCCTTCTTACCGGCTTCAAGGTTAGCAAAGTAATGCTTTTTCCTTAGGAAAATTCATTTGTGCAAATATACAGCCTCATACATAGTAGCCCCCGAGACTCTGACCGGTTGAGCAAAGCCGGTCGGAGGATCAAAAATCGACATCTCGGACACTAACATGTGTAGAATAATGCGCAGGCATCATCCTCGGCCGCAGCTGCCAACGCCGAAGAGTTGGCCGAGCTGAATCGGAAGCTAAAGAGCTCCGAGGACAATCTGAGCCTGGTGAACAAGAGGTTCGACGAGGCGCAAGGTAAGGCCGAATTGTGATAGTGAAGACAGCCGTAGATTTGCAAGTAGTGTTCGATGTATCCTAACGGAGATAACCGATTGAACTACAGCTGCCGCCGCGGAGGTCGAAACCCTCAAGGCCGCACTGAGGACAGCGCAGGCGGACGTGGCGACGCAAAAGTCGGCAGCTGAACAGGCGGCTGCCGAGCTGGCGGCGCTGAGAACTGTAAGTGAAAAGCACGAGGCCAGGGTGCTGGAAGTGCAGCAGGAGCTCGGGGATGCCGTCACAAGGTGTGAGGCCCTCGAGCAAAAGAATAAGGAGCAGGCCGCCGAGCTGACCTCATTGGCAGCGGTGGCGAAGGAAGCGCGAACAGAGGCGCGCGATTATCAAGAAGAGCTCCGCCAAGTCAGGCTGATCGCGGACGGTAAGCCGTACTTGTTACAATGTGTCTTTGGAGGTAACAGGTTCGCGTTGCTCACGCGGGTATGGCGTTCCGCAGGCGCCTTTGCGGACCTCCCGAAGAGTGCGGCGGATGCGGCGAGGTTCTTCGCCGGCCAGGAGGGTTGGGCCGAGCAGAGGCTTTTCTGGGCGCAATTTCAAGCGCCCGAACACCCTCCCCTCCTCAACAACCAGATGAAACAGCTAATGGAGCTGCATCGGATGGCGGAGCCGGTGATGAAGGACCTCTGCGTCAAGCTATGGCCGTCGGAGCCACTGCCGAGCAGCTACTTCGGTCTGGTGCAGAGGCTGTTCGGCACTCCTGCTCAGGTCGATGCCTGGAAGCGCTCCACCTGCATCGAGGGTGCTCGGATGGCCTTTGGCAAGACAATGGTACATTGGCCGAAGCTGAAACCCGCCGAGATAGCCACCGGACCTCCGCCGTCAGGGAAAGAGCATAGGCGTCCCGAGCAGTACTTTCCCGCCGTGATGGACGGTGCTCGGGCAGTAGATGCCCAATGCCCAAAAGATGTAATTTATGAGTAGATGTAATTTCCTTGTAACCAAGGAGTTAAGACTTGAATGTGAATTGTTCGGTTATGAACAAAGATGCATAATTGTGTTTAATTTTGACTCCTGTGCGGCCGTTTGTTAATCTGAAAGTTACCAGTCGTCCGCTTTAGCCCCCTTGCAAATATTGCATGGGGTGTTTGCTCGTAATACGTAAACCCTTAGCCGACGTCTCGGTGCCCGGAGGCGGTTGTATGTACGAAAAACCAGGCAATCAGACTATGCGGCTTTAGTGCTTTCACTTAGCCAGAGGAGCTTAATGGTGGGGGCCGGTAACGAGCCCCCGGTGTTTGTGATATTCGGACGAGCCGTGGTGGACACCATTATCACATGGTTTTCGTAAGAGAAAACCCT
This sequence comes from Elymus sibiricus, assembly GCA_039707655.1. NCBI lineage: Eukaryota > Viridiplantae > Streptophyta > Magnoliopsida > Poales > Poaceae > Elymus > Elymus sibiricus. Next base: position 307,996,371 of record CM077674.1, read on the forward strand.
TCGTATAACACGGATTAACCGCCAACGATTTTAGGCTAACGCCAGTCATTGGATCGCCGACCAGTTCTCGCTTATTGGGACAGTCAGTTTTCGGCTTTCTCCACTGAGGTACTTGACCAGGCGAGCTAGAAGTACAATCGCAGTGGTTCTCCCTTTACCCTCCTAGCCGAACAGTGCGGAACGTAAGAGGGTAAACACAGGAGCCGGGCAACCCCACTATTGACCAAAGACGCAATTCGGAACTGATTCATATAATGCAATATCCGTGACACCGAGCACATGAAAAGAGAAGTGTCGGTAGAAAGTTTTAAGGCAAGATCTATGGTCGAGCCCCCGGTCTATGAGCCGGTTTAAAATAAATGTATCGTGATAGTGTACTTCGGCGGAAAAAGGCGGAAAGGAATATGCAACGTGAATGACTGCACGAGTATACCATAATAAAGTGGTCTTTACTTCCTTTGAATGTGTGACGTCCAACCGTACAATCCGTATTGCCGAAGTAGCTTAAATAGATACTTTAAAGGAATGTATGCATTGAGAGTAAAGGTTTACACAGGGCTTCCATGAGTGGTTTGACGTCCCTACTACGCCTTGCTGCACGTCTGCGCCTTTGCTCGTCAAGAAGCTATCGTGGAAGCAAAGCTGTCCGCCGTGTATTCGGCGGAAGAAGTAATCTTTGGCGGGCGAGCCCTTGAAAAAGGGTTTTGAGAAGTCGCCGTGGTATATCAGCTGGACGCTGATCGGGCCCTAGATGGTGCCCATTGTTGATGTCGATTTGAAGACATTTGGTGGCCATTGGTCGGTCGAACCGAGCTCTGGACCTTTTGTTTGCTGTGTCCCCACAACTGCCCATGGAATTTTGAGCGCGAAATTGTGTACGCGAGGTACGTATTTCGCGACTAGGTGGGCCGTGCTGTGGGGCGCGTATCCCTATTTGGGTGGAGAATGGGAGCGCGCCGGGACCGAGGCTGCAGCTCGGGAGCGCTTGCATGTGTCCAGTGTCTTGACAGTGGACTGGGATTGCGACGCCTCTTCGGCGGCTTGGACTTCGGCGGCGAGAGCCGCAGTGTGTTCCTCTGTTCGGAGCGAGCGCTCGGTATTACCGTTAATGGTAATAACGCCCCTTGGTCCTGGCATCTTCAGCTTCAGGTACGCATAGTGCGGGATGGCGTTAAAGCGAGCGAAGGCGGTCCGTCCAAGGAGTGCGTGATAACCACTGCGGAAAGGAACGATATCGAAGATCAAGTCCTCGGCGCGGAAGTTGTCGGGCGAGCCGAAGACTACTTCCAAAGTCACGGATCCTGAGCAGCGTGCCTCGACGCCAGGTATTACACCTTTAAAGGTGGTGGTGCTGGGTTTGATCCTTGACGGGTCGATCCCCATCTTCCTCACTGTATCTGCGTAAAGCAGGTTAAGACTGCTACCTCCGTCCATTAGAACTCTAGTGAGGTGAAATCTGTCCACGATGGGGTCGAGTACCAAAGCCGCCGTTCCTCCATGGCGTATACTGGTCGGATGATCTCGACGGTCGAAAGTGATCGGGCAAGCCGACCAAGGGTTGAATTTCGGGGCTACCGGCTCTAAGGCGTAAACATCCCGAAGCACGCGTTTCCGCTCCTTCTTTGGTATATGCGTGACGTAGATCATGTTCACGGTTTTGACCTCCGAAGGGAACTGTTTTTGGCCTCCATTGTTCGGCCCGCGAGGTTCGTCATCATCCTCACTGCGGGGGCCCTTGCCCTGTTCTTCGGCTGTGGCCTTGCCGGCCTGCTTGATGACCCAACAGTGACGGTTGGTGTGGTTAGCTGGCTTGTCGGGGGTGCCGTGAATCTGGCAGGGCCTATCCAATATTCTGTCCAGCGCAGACTGGCCATCTTTGTTCCCTTTAGAGGGTTTTCTCCGTTGTCCCGATTTGGAGCCGCTGAATCCGGCGTTCACCGTTGCGTCATCGGCTTCACCGCTGTTGTTTGAGTGTCGACGCTTGTTGTTCCTATTGCGTCGGGGTTTGCCATTCCCGTCCAGGGTCTCTGAAGTACCGGGGTCTTCGGGGTGGCTGCTTCGACGATCTAACCAGCTATCCTCACCCGCGCAAAAGTGGGTCATGAGAGAAGTAAGGGCCGACATTGTTCTTGGCTTGTCTTGGCCGAGCTGGCGAGCGAGTCACTTGTCCCGGATACTGTGTTTGAATGCCGCAATTGCTTCGGCGTCTGGACAGTCGACGATCTGGTTCTTCTTGGTCAAGAACCGGTTCCAAAATTGCCGGGCTGACTCTCCGGGCTGTTGGATAACATGGCTCAGGTCATCGGCGTCCGGTGGTCGAACGTAGGTGCCCTGAAAGTTAGCTCGGAATGCATCTTCGAGTTCTTCCCAGCTCCTGATGGAGTTTTCGGGTAGGCTGTTCAGCCAATGCCTGGCCGGTCCCTTAAGTTTCAATGGTAAGTATTTGATAGCATGGAGATCATCTCCTCGAGCCATATGAATGTGGAGAAGAAAATCTGCAATCCACACAGCTGGGTCAGTTGTCCCATCGTAGGATTCTATATTAACGGGTTTAAACCCCTCGGGGAACTGATGCTGCATCACCTCGTCAGTAAAACACATTGGGTGTCCGGCGCCCCTGGCCCGGGCTGCGTCGCGCCGAAGATCAGTTGTCATCCGGGCACGGTGCTGATCCCGAGCCCTGTCGCTTCTATCGCGCCAGGCCTGGTATCCGTCCCGTCCAGCGGGTGCGTATCCTGCTGGTCCATAGATGGACCTCGACTGAATCACTCGTGTGTTCAGGTCGTGGCGCAGATCGTATTGGTCATCCGGTTGAACCGGGTCTTTGCCTGCTCGGCGAGAAGGCACGAGTGGGTATTCGGCTTCCCTGGCCATCCTATCCCGTCCTCGAGGGGGCACGGGTGGGAGTTTGGCTTCTCCGGCCGGTCTGTTTCGTCCTCGAGGGGGCGCGGGTGGGAGCTCGGCCTCCACAGCAGGCCTATCTCGTCCTCGAGGGGGCCGGTCAGGCTGGTCTGCGTAAGTTCGTCTGGGAGGTACGGGCTCGAAGGCCTCATCCTCGAAGTCTGGAAGGTGGCGCCGCCGCAGATAACTCCTATGTTGGCCCTGACGTTGATCGTCGAGGCCTTCTTCGGCGGCTAGGACCATCGTCCATCTATCGTTGAGTGTATCATGCTCGGCCCTGAGCTGTTGATGTTTCATCTTTAAGCTTCGGGCAGTGGCAATGAGTTGCCGTTTGAATGTTTCTTGTGCCAGGGGATCCTCTGGGACGATAAAGTCCTCGGGTCCGAGGCTATCTTCCTCTTCGAATGGGGGGAGGTAATTACTGCCCTCGGAATCCTCGAGGTCCTCGGGATCACCCTGGTCCTCATGCCCTTCAGGGGAGTCAGGTCGTTGCTCGGGCGTGTTGTCGCCGAGCTCCCCCAAATTATCCGAAGTCTCGTTAGCTCCGGTGTCGTTTGTGTCTGTGTGATTTTCCTTGCCCTTCCCCCGCCCTCTGGCTCGCCGTCGTCAGCGTCTGGGCGGGTCTTCGGTGGTGTCGTCGCCGCCTTTGTTGGTTGTGTCACCGTCCTTCACGGGGGTGTCAACCATGTAGACGTCATAAGTGGAGGTGGCGGTCCACTTTCCGGTATTTGTAGTGGCAAGGAAGGTGTCCGTGGAGGGCGGGACGTCCATGTCCCCGTCCATGTAGTCAGCCTCCTTAGAGGCATAGTCCAGCGTGTCGGTTAAATCGTCGACAGTGGCTACCAAGTGGGTGGTGGGTGGGACGCAAAATTCCCCGCGGCCGGCATCCTGTCCGACCTGCTCCTGGTCCGAGGACGGGCCGTCCGCGATTTTTTTTATCTGGATCCGGTCCAGCATCTCGTTTAAAATCGAGGGATCCACCGGATCTATGTTCGGGCGGTCCCTGGAGTTGAGCTCCGGCGCATCGTTAACGGGAGTGTGCTCGGCCAAGGGTGACTCCTGGTTCTCCGGCACCGGGGTTGGAGCCAAACTCAAGGTCAGGGCCGATCTGAGGCCCGCCCCGAGGACTGGGGTGGGGAAGGGATCCGAAGTCAAGGCTTCGGGGTTGGTGGGCTCCTCGGGTGAGGCCGAGAACCCAGTAAAGATCAAATCGCCTCGAGCGTCGGCGACGAACTGAAGGCCGCCGAACCTGATTTCCTGCTCGGGGGCGAAGTTGCCGACCTGGTCGAGGTGACCGGTCGGATCGGCGTACAACACGATGCTGCCGAACGCGAAGAGCTGGCCGGGGACGAAGATGTCCCTGCCACGAACTCCGTCGCTGAAGAGAAGAGCTGTCCGAGGACGATGATATCCCCGCTGCAGATTCCATTGCTGAAGAACTGTCCGGGGACGGCGAGCCATTGATCCTTGGCGACCCACGATGGGACTCTCAATGAAAGCACCAATGTCGGTACCAAAACTGGCAGATCTCGGGTAGGGGGTCCGAACTATGGGTCAAGGAGTCGATGGTAACAGAGAGCGTAGAGACAGCGATTTACCCAGGTTCGGGCCCTCTCGAGGAGGTAAAACCCTACGTCCTGCTTGATTGTATTGATGTGATTGTATGAAGGTTACAGAGTTGATCTACCTCAAGATCAGATGGGCTAAACCCTAGATTATGAGTCTCCTCCCTACGGACTAAACCTCCTGGTTTATATAGACACCAGGGGGGACCTAGGGTTACATATGGTCGGTTACCATCAGGGATAAACATGCCGGTTATGCCATCTATTCCTTGGAGGAGACGCCAAGACTTCAGAGATTTCCTTCTTTCATACGGGGTCGTCCCCAGTCCAGCCTTCCATCGACGTGTAGAGAGTGGCCCACCAGTCCGGCCCATGAGAGATAGGCCGGCAGCCCGAGTACCCCCTAGTCCGGGACACCCTCAGCCGCCACCTCATGTTCTTCATCTGGAGGCCAGATCTGGAGTCCGTTTGGGGCTCCAGAGAGAGGGATCTTCCGCATCGTCATCATAAACCATCCTTCATCACCAATTTCATGATGCTCACTGCCGGGAGTGAGTAATTTCTTTGTAGGCTTGCCGGATGGTGATGAGTTGGATGAGATTTATCATGTAATCGAGTTAGTTTTGTTAGGGCTTGATCCCTAGTATCCACTATGTTCTGAGATTGATGTTGCTATGACTTTGCTATGCTTAATGCTTGTCACTAGGGCCCGAGTGCCATGATTCCAGATCGGAACCCTTTATGTTTTCATGAATATATTTGTGTTCTTGATCCGATCTTGCAAGTTATATGCACCTGCTATGTGTTATGATCCGCATACCCCCAGGTGACAATAATTGGGATTCTTTCCGGTGATTGCCATAGTTTGAGGAGTTCATGTATTCATTATGTGTTAATGCTTTGTTCCAGTTCTCTATTAAAAGGAGGCCTTAATATCCCTTAGTTTCCTTATGGACCCCGCTGCCACGGGAGGGTAGGACAAAAGATGTCATGCAAGTTCTTATCGCAAGCACGTATGACTATATACGGAATACATGCCTACATTACATTGATGAATTGGAGCTAGTTCTGTGTCGCCCTAGGTTATGACTGTTACATGATGAATGTTATCCAATATAATCACCGATCCAATGCCTATGAGTTTTTCACATATTGTTCTTTGCTAAGTTACTACTGTTGCTACTGCTATCACAATTGCTACCAAACTACTGCTGCTACCGTTACTGCTACTGTTACTGTTATTGCTGCTGCTATCAAACTATCATACTACTGTGCTACTGATCACTCTGCTGTAGATATTTAGTCTCCAGGTGTGGTTGAATTGACAACTCAACTGCTAATGCAAATATTCTTTGGCTCCCCTTGTGTCGAATCAATAAATTTGGGTTGAATACTCTACCCTCGAAAACTGTTGCGATCCCCTATACTTGTGGGTTATCAAGACCTTTTTCTGGCGCCGTTGCCGGGGAGCATAGCTATATTTGTGGAGTCACTTGGGATTTATATCTGTTGAACACTATGAAGAATCTAAAAGACGCTAAGACCAAGATCGTTCCCTCTAAGACGAGGGGAGGTAAGGAACTGCCATCTAGCTCTGCACTTAATTCACCATTTGTTTTGAGTAAACTTGCAACACCACCACATGCTATTAATTCTGATATGTCGCAAGTCATTGATGATACCACTTCTGCTATGAATGATACTCATGATGATGCTAGTACTATGCTTGATAATGTTGTGCCACTTGGTGAATTTCTTACTGAACAAATTGCTAAAGCTAAAGAAATTGAAAATGTTGAATCTCTTGAGAATTATGATTCACCTATTATGCCTAGCTCCCCTACTAGAGTTGAAACACCTAATGAACATTGCTTTGATCGGGAGACAGCTAGAGCCATCCTTGCTTGTAATGATAGACATGAAGTTATAAAGTTGCTTGCTGATGTGAAAGAAAAATCTATGAGGGAGAGAATGAAATATGATCCTAAGTTTGCTACCTCTCCCATATTTGTTACTAATAAGGATTATGAATTCTCTGTCGATCCTGAGTTAATTACTTTGGTTGATTCTGATCCTTTCCATGGTTATGAAACTGAAACTGTTGTGGCACATCTCACTAAATTAAATGATATAGCCACCCTATTCGCTCATGAGGAAAAAATTCGCTATTACTATATTCTTAAGTTGTTTCCTTTCTCATTAAAGGGTGATGCTAAGGAATGGTATAATACTCTTGCTCCTGGTTGTGTGCGTAGTCCCCAAGATATGATTTAGTACTTCTCTGAAAAATATTTTCCTGCTCATAAGAAACAACCTGCTTTACAGGAAATATTTAACTTTGTGCAAATTGAAGAAGAGAATCTCCCTCAAGCTTGGGGGAGGCTTCTCCAATTACTTAATGCTTTGCCTGATCATCCTCTTAAGAAAAATGAAATACTTGATATCTTCTATAATGGACTAACCGATGCTTCTAGGGACTACCTAGATAGTTGTGCGAGTTGTGTTTTCGGGGAACGGACTATTGAACAAGCTGAGGAATTATTGAATAATATATTGAAGAATGATAATGATTGGACACTTCCTAAACCACCGCCCAAACCCACTCCGAAGAAGAGGGGTATTTTATATCTCTGTCCTGAAGATATGCAAGAAGCAAAGAAATGTATGAAGGAAAAAGGTATTAAAGCTGAAGATGTTAAGAATCTACCACCTATTGAAGAAATACATGGTCTTGACACACCGCCACAGGTAGTAGAGGTAAATTCTTTTATAAAGTTTGATGAAGGTGATATTCCTTATAACAAACCTCCTAGTCAATGATTGTATGAATTTGACAATTATATTATTAAGCAAGATCACTTCAATGCAAATGTTATGAAACAATTGAAACGAAATGCCTACATGATTGATCGCTTGAGTGACTTGTTATTTAGAATTGCTAATGATGTTAAAGGTGTGAGTAAACATGCATCTATGGTTCAAACTCAATTAGAACAAGTTGCTAAATCTCAAAGTGAATTGCTCAATGAAATGAATAACAATATGAATGATCATGCTGTTAGAGTAATGACTAGAGGAGGTAGAATGACTCAGGAGCCACTTTATCCTGAAGGTCACCCAAAAAGAATTGAACAAGACTCTCAAAGAATTAATGTTGATGCACCTAGTCCATCTAAAAAGAAAAAGAAAAAGAAAAATGATAGGACTTTGCATACTTCTAGTGAACCCGAGGTAGAAAAACCCTTGGAGGATAGTAATGATGTTTCTATTTCTGATGCTGAAACACAATCTGGTAATGAACAACCACCCGATGATAATAATAATGATGATGCTCATGTGGATACCCAACCAGATAATGATAAAGAACCAGATAATGATTTTGAAATAGAACCTGCTGTTGATGTTGATAACCCACCTTCTAAAAATAAACGTTATGATAAAAGAGACTTCGTTGCTAGAAAACATGGTAAAGAAAGAGAACCATGGGTTCAAAAACCTATGCCCTTTCCTCCTAAACCATCTAAGAAAAAGGATGAGGAAGAATTTGAACGCTTTGCTGAAATGCTTAGGCCAGTTTTTTTGCGCACTCGTTTGACTGATATTATAAAGATGCCTCCCTATGCTAAATACATGAAAGACATTGTCACAAATAAAAGAAAGATACCTGAAGCTGAAATTTCCACCATGCTTGCAAATTATTCTTTTAAGGATGGAGTACCTAAGAAAATAGGAGATCCAGGAATACCAACTATACCATGTTCCATTAAAAGAAATTATGTCAAAACTGCTATGTGTGATTTAGGAGCTGGTGTTAGTGTTACGCCTTTCTCTTTATATAAAAGACTGGATTTGAATAAACTCACTCCCACTGAAATATCATTGCAAATGGCTAACAAATCAACTGCCATACCTATCGGTGTTTGTGAGGATGTGCCCGTTGTAGTTGCGAATGTTACTATTCTAACAGACTTTGTTATACTTGATATGCCCGAGGATGACAACATGTCGATTATCCTTGGTAGACCCTTCTTGAATACTGCAGGGGCTGTTATTGATTGCAACAAAAGCAAGGTCACTTTTCATATCAATGGTAATGAACATACGGTGCACTTTCCGAAGAAACAATTTCAAGTGAATGGTATTCATATTATTGAAAAGACTCCGACAATTACTATTGGAAGTTTTCAACTCCCTCTTCCTACTGTTAAAAACAAATATGAAACTCTTATTATTGGGGAGATGCATATCCCCGTTGAGGTAACTTAGTGTTATACGAAAGTTCTTCGGTTTCATGTTACTCGAAAATGGTTTGTTAATAAGACTTGATCAACCTTATTAATGGATTCTTTTTGAGGGGCATGTGGTCGATGAATTTAGTAAGCACAACCTTTTGTACCCACTTTTTGTTTTCTATTATTTTTAGTTAAATAAAATAAAATGCCATGATTATCCTGTTTTCTGAATTATCCATGCAATAAAAAAGTGCCCGGAAATAAAAGTGCTCAGAATGCAATAAAATTTTGATATGAATTTTTATGGAATATTTAAGAATTTTTGGCACTGGAAACATACCAGGGGGGTGCCCCAGGTGCCCACGAGGCACCAGGGCGCGCCACCCCCCTTGGCGCACCCAGGTACCTCGTGGGCCCCACAGGGACCCCCTCACTTATCCCTTTAGCCCACTTCGTCTCTTACCTCTAGAAAAAAAATTCCTGGTAACTCTCTCTCTCGTGTTCTTGCTCACAAACCTGAAATTTTCGATCTCTTTGCTCGGAGCTCCGGTCCCGAAACTGTTTTGGGAGATTGCTCCTTGGTATGTAACTCCTCCATTGCTCCAATTAGTTTTTGCTCTAGTGGATTATATTTTGCATAATTAGCTGCTCTTGGTGCTATTGAAAATGAGCTTGGATGTTGAATTGTTTGAGTTCCAAGTAGTTTGAATGCTTGATATAGCCTCTAGACATCCATATGAGTAGTTGCTATCAATCTTGTGAAGTTTTATTGATATCATTTTGTGTCCCAAAAAATTTCAAAAAATTGTTCATAGGAAAATGAATTTCTTCCGGAGGAGTTCCTCGAAGTGGAACGCCAAGGGAGTCCTTGGGGAGTCCTCTGACAGTGACCTCAACATTCTGCGTAGGACGGAGGTCCGGCCGTGCGAATGGCCGCACAATGCCTTCATGAACGAAGCCTGATTCTACCAAGAGTTCGCGCAATTCATTGCAAATGCCGGATTGACCGACTTCCTCGCAGATGAGTGTGACCAGCACCACATCCTTACAAATTCCTTTGTGCAAAACTTTCATTTTCTGAGTAGGATCGAACCCCTGAGGTGCGTTTTGATTTATATGCTGAACATTATCAGATACCTTTGGCTGAATTTTGTGAGATGTGTTTGATTCCCTTTGATGGGGAAATCAGAGAGCCTCGACCAGAGGAGTTTGAGGGTTTCCTCCACACTTTAACTATGGGAGAGACAAGGGGCGTGTCGAAAGCTCGAGCCACTAGCTTGCAGTTTCCCTCTGTTCATTACTTTGCTCTATTTTTAGGGAAATGCTTGATTGCTAGGGAGCAAGGTAGTGCGCTAGCTGCACCTGACTTTGCCATTTTACGCCGCGCACTGCATAATGACAACACTTATAACCTGGGAGCTATCATCGCACGCCGCCTGCACACTAATAGGACTAGGGGTAAAATTCATGGTGGTATTTATGCTACTCGCTTAGCGAGACGTTTTAATGTTAACATACGCCCTCATGATTACTTGTTGCCCAGAGTTTACTTAGATCACCAGTCCATGAGGGGCCACCACTTTCTTGATGCTCCTGAGCCTCCTCACAACATTCGTTATAACTTGGTTTTTAGTGAGGATACTCGTGATATTATTCCGTTGCCTGCACCTGCTTTGTTTGATTCTCATGCCAGGAACGGATATACCGTGATGCCACCGGACATCGTTGGTTACCGGAACGCCTTGGCAGCGGCAGAGGAGGAGGCCCAGGATTGGGACGCTCGGGTGCCGCCACCTCAGGAGTTTCATATGGGACCGGATGGCTACTACGGATGGCCGTAGACCAAGCTAGGCAAAAGCCTAAGCTTGGGGGAGTACGTATTTCTCACCGACATTACATTCATGCTCACACATTTAATTCCAGTTGTCGGTGTTCATACTTTTTCATTGTATAACCCATGTTAATTTTATTTTACTCGCTTTCTTCTTGTGTGTTTGAAAAACTTTGAGAAAACCCAAAAACATTTCTCGTTTCTTTTTGGTTTTTCTTTCTAGCTTAATTAGTAGTAGTGGTACTGAAAGAAAACCCAAAAAGATTTCCCGTTTCTTCTTTTACTTGTTGGGAGCTTTCCCGTGTAAATAGTTTTTTCTTGTTTTTCGTTTTTCTTCTTTATTTCGTTTTCTTTAGAAAAACTAAAAACTCCAAAAATATTTCAGTGTGTTTCTCTGAAATTCTTTTCTTTTGTTGAGTCATTGTAAGGAGAATACCATGATGAAAATGTTGAGTGGCTCTCATATGCATTATTGTTGATCTAACAAAGAGCCCATTTTACCTTGTCTTCTCCTTTGAATAAAATGCTTGCAGATTCCAGCTTAGTCCACGGCACTCTTGCACTATTATTATTTTCATATCATTCGGTCATGCAAGTGAAAGGCAATAATGACGATGATTTGATGAAGTGACTGTGGCAAGGAAAAGCGGGTATGAACTCAACTTGTTCTTTGTTTTTGTAAATATGTTTAACTCAGTATCCATGATTCAACATGTTATGATTAAACATGTTTATGATGACAATTAGAGATTATAGTTGCTCGTGCCATGTTTAAGTAGCTAGGATTGGATAATGATTTATCTTAAGTGTCAACATGCATTAAAATGTTCATGATGTAGTATGATGGTATGGTATCCTCCTCTGAATGCTTCAAGTGGCTTGACTTGGCACATGTTCACGCATGTAGTTTATTCAAAACCAACATAGTCTTCACGATATTTATGTTCATGGTGCTTATATCCTACTCATGCTAGTATTCAATGTTGATTATTCATAATGCATGATTATGACCGTTTTCGCTCTCTAGCAGGTCGCTTCTCAACCTATTTGCTAGCCTTCACCTGTACTAAGCGGGAATGCTGCTTGTGCATCAAAACCTTTAAACCAAAGTTATTCCAGATGAGTCCACCATATCTACCTATATGCGGTATTACTCTGCCGTCCTAAGTAAATTTGCATGTGCCATCTCTAAATATTCAAATGAACATCTGTTTTGTGTGCCCGTACCGCTCATGGAGCGACAGGGGGCATTCAGTATCTTCCATGCTAAGCGGGTTATTCTCATGATGAGTGTTTATTCACTTGTCCTTGCACGAGAGGGGTTGGTAATCGGGATGCCCAGTCCCATTATTAAAATTGTAAAATAATAAAACAAACTCCCCCGGAAAGTTGTTGGTATGGAGGGCACCCGAGGATTCGGCTAGCCATGGCTTGTGATTGTTGGTCGAGGGGGAGTAAACTTTACTTTACCGCTTGGGAACCGCCGCTAATGTGTTTAGCATGGAAGATATTGAAAACTCTCGGTCGTGACGTTGACAGGAAAGGCATACCTCCCAAAAATTTATTTATCTCTGATTTAAGCTTTGAGCTCTGGCACCTCTGCAAATCTATGCTTCCCTCTGCGAAGGGCCTATCTATTTACTTTTATGTTATTTTACTTTTATTGTTGAGTCATCACCTTCTCAAATAAGCACCAGTCTTGAGAGCACTATTGGCATTCTCATGCATTGTGAATAGTTAATGTTGTGTGCATCATGACTGGATCTCTTCTACCATGAATTACAATGTTTAGTCACTGCTTGAACTTTGGAGGTGCTCTGCATTTATGTTTTGTGGTCTCAAAAAGGGCTAGCGAGATACCATGTTGTCATATTATATCATGATCGTTTTGACAAAGTGGTGGCATTTGAAATATTTTATTATTGCTCGCTAGTTGATTATGCCATTGATATGAGTGAATATAATTTCTAAGAGTTATCATTTGCATGGTTAGTTATAATCTTTGCTGAAAACTTGGGTACTATTTAAGCATATATATAGATACAAGAACAAAAGAGTTTGTAAAAGTTTTTCTTTATCACTTTCAGTTTGTCAACTGAATTGCTTGAGGACAAGCAATGAGTTAAGCTTGGGGGAGTTGATACATCTCCGTCGTATCTACTTTTCCAAACACTTTTGCTCTTGTTTTGGCCCCTAATTTGCATGATTTGAATGGAACTAACCCGGACTGACGCTGTTTTCAGCAGAATTGCCATGGTGTTGTTTTTTGTGCAGAAATAAAAGTTCTTGGAATTGGATGAAACTTTTTGGAGATTTTTAATGGAATAAATAAAAAATACTGGAACCAAGACCCACTACAGGGGGGCCACCCAGTGCCCACGAGGCACCAGGGCGCGCCACCCCCGCCCCAGGCACGCCCTGGTACCTCGTGGGGCCCACGTGGCTCCGTCTGACCTAATTCCACCACTATAAATTCACAATTCCAGAGAAAAAAATAGGAGAGGAAGTTTTATTGCGTTTCACGATACGGAGCCGCCGCCACCTCCTGTTCTTCATCGGGAGGCCAGATCTGGAGTCCGTTTGGGGCTCCGGAGAGGGGGATCTTCCGGCATCGTCATCATCAACCATCCTTCATCACCAATTTCATGATGCTCACCGCCGGGAGTGAGTAATTTCTTCGTAGGCTTGCTGGACGGTGATGAGTTGGATGAGATTTATCATGTAATCGAGTTAGTTTTGTTAGGGCTTGATCCCTAGTATCCATTATGTTCTGAGATTGATGTTGTTATGACTTTGCTATGCTTAATGCTTGTCACTAGGGCCCAAGTGCCATGATTCCAGATCTGAACCCTTTATGTTTTCATGAATATATTTGTGTTCTTGGTCCGATCTTGCAAGTTATATGCACCTGCTATGTGGTATGATCCACATACCCCAAGGTGACAATAATTGGGATTCTTTCTGGTGATTCCCATAGTTTGAGGAGTACATGTATTCATTATGTGTTACTGCTTTGTTCCGGTTCTATATTAAAAGGAGGCCTTAATATCCCTTAGTTTCCTTATGGACCCCGCTGCCACGGGAGGGTAGGACAAAATATGTCATGCAAGTTCTTATCGCAAGCACGTATGACTATATACGGAATACATGCCTACATTACATTGATGAATTGGAGCTAGTTTTGTGTCGCCCTAGGTTATGACTGTTACATGATGAATGTTATCCAATATAATCACCGATCCAATGCCTACGAGTTTTTCACATATTTCTTCTTTGCTAAGTTACTACTGTTGCTACTGCTGTCACAATTGCTACCAAACTACTGCTGCTACCGTTACTGCTATTGTTACTGTTATTGCTGCTGCTATCAAACTATCATACTATTGTGCTACTGATCACTCTGCTGCAGATATTTAGTCTCTAGGTGTGGTTGAATTGACAACTCAACTGCTAATACTTGCAAATATTCTTTGGCTCCCCTTGTGTCGAATCAATAAATTTGGGTTGAATACTCTACCCTCGAAAACTGTTGCGATCCCCTATACTTGTGGGTTATCACTCACTAACATGACTCACATATTATCATCTCCATATCACAAAACTATTTCAAGGAATCAAACTTATCATATCCAATGATCTTTCATGAAAGTTTTTATTATATCCCTCTTGAATATTCATCACTTTGGGAGCAAATTCATATCTTGTGCAAATTACCATTACTATTGTCAAATCTCAAAAAGATATAAGTGAAGCATGAGAGTGCAAATATTTCTTCAAAATTTAATCTTATCAACTCTCAAAATAATATAAGTGAAGCATGAGAGTTCAAATATTTCTTCAAAACATAGCCACCGCTGTGCTCAAAAAGATTTAAGTGAAACACTAGAGCAACTGCCTAGCTCAAAAGATTTAAGTGAAGCACATAGAGTATTCTAACAAATCATGATAAACGTGTGGCTCTCTCAAATAGGTGTGTCCAGCAAAGATGATTGTGACAAACTAAAAAGCAAACAAAGCAAAGACTCATATAATACACGACGCTCCAAGCAAAACTCGTGATATGTGAAGAATAAAAATATAGCTCCAAGTAAAATTACCGATAGTTGGTAGAAGAAAGAAGGGATGCCTTCCGGGGCATCCCCAAGCTTAGTTGCTTGAGTCTTCCTTGAATATTACCTTGGGGTGCCTTGGGCATCCCCAAGCTTAGGCTCTTGCCACTCCTTATTCCTTCATCCATCGTGATCTCACTCAAAACTTGAAAACTTCAATCACACAAAACTCAACAAAACCTTCATGAGATCCGTTAGTATAACAAATAAATCTTTAACTTTAAGTACTGTGGTGTCGGGGTACGACCATCTATGGGGCCATGCATCCCCTTTGTGGTTCGGCGGGGAGGATCGGCGCGCACAAAGAGCATGGACAATGGAACGCGAGGGATTTTACCCAGGTTTGGGCCGCTGAGAAGCATAAAACCCTACTCCTGCTTTTGGTGTATTAGTGGTGTGGAAGCACAGTACAAGGAGCGCTTCTCCCGGCAAGGTGCGGAGAGAGCAGCTCCGCGAGAGGTGCTTGTGTTTGAAAGGGGGTCAGAAATCCTCTAAACTGTTGCCTTCGCCCTCCTTTTATAGTCCAAGGGGTTACCACAGTGGCAAAACAGTAATTACAGCATGACTAGATAGTGAACAGTGTTGTCGTACCTAACTCTGCCAGTTTAGGACAAAGGCATTAAATGCAGCGCTTAGGTGTCGCGTGGAGAGGCAGCCCCGGCAAGGTTTCTGCACCGCTTGCCCAGCTACCTCGTATTATCTTGACACGTCTCCTGGACGGGTGTCATTAGAGGCAAATCTTGTCCCAGTGAGCTGACACGTGCCCGACAAGCCTCACCAACCAACCTGTGCGGTCGACACCTCACGCATCAGCGAACACCTGTGCGGCGAGGTGGAGCGCTGGAGGGCTGGCATAAGCTTGCCGGCATGGAGCTTGCCGGGTCTTCACCTTGCCAGTTTATGCTTGCCGGCAAGGAGCGTCTTCACCTTTGGTACTGGATGAGTGTAGAGCCTTGAGCTTCTCTCTGGTAGCTCCTTCGGCTGGACTTGGAGTCTTGGCCTTGGCAGTTCTGGCAAGGCCTTGGCCGGCAAGGAGGCTGCTACTGTCTGTGCATAAGTCAGGGTATAAAATACCCATGTTTTATACACCGACAGGAGCCCCCGGGCCTGGGCCATACGCGCGTCCGAAGCGTCGTTGGGCTAGGCCCAAGTAATGCATAGACACGCGGGAACTGTTGTTACAATTTTGGTCATGATGACCTCCATTCTCTGAGATCTTCTTTGCTTCCTCACTAATCTGGACTTGGGTGCATCCTCGACCTTCTTCCGGCAACTCCTGCCGTTGGGCTAGTCGTGAACCAGCGCGTGGCTGCGCGTGGCAAGGGGTAACTGCCATATCTGTCTTTACTCCTCCTTTTTCTACGCCCCTCCATCACGCGCGTCTGCATATGCAAGGCAGTGGATTGGCGAAGAGGGGCGGTCGTTGGAGTGGTGCACTTGTCAACGGGCGCAGAACGTGGGATTGGCGAACTTGGACGGTCGCCGGAGTAGTGCGCCTGCTCATGAATGCAGGGTGCAGGATTGGGGAGTTTGGGCGGCTGCCCGAGGACGGTGAAGAGCCAACCCCCGCATCCTCCCCATAAAGAGGGGGCTGCGGGATGCGATGCTCATCCACTTCCTTCGCCCCATCTTTCCGGCGACTGCTACCCTCGCCTCCTTCCTCTTCCTCCCGCTTCCGTGGGCACCATGGTGAGGGGGAAAGGCCGGGCTCGTGGGCCTGCCACCGCCACGCGGGCTTCTCTTAGGGATCGTGCTGGCGCTTTTGCTGCGGCCGCGGAGGCCGGCCCCAGCGCTCGGGGTGGAACCGCGGGCCGTGGTTGTGGAAGACGCGTCGCCCGGGGACGAGGTGGCCGTGGCGGTGCACTCGTTACTCCGCCTCCGGCCAACCAGTCCTTGGCAGAAGGCCACACGGAGGACACGGCGTGCGAGTTCGTCGTGGAGCCGCGCGACCGGCCACGGAGCCGGCTGCGGCTTCCTCGCCCTTTCGCCAGGGAGATGGAGGGCGTCGATTTGCGTGGCTTGTGGCTGCGTGTCGACGGCTGCTGCAATGGCTTGGTCCGGGTGGCCGTCGAAACTTCCGCCAACGGCATCTTGTACTTCACGCGAGGGTGGAAGTCCTTCGTCCGTGCTCGCTGCCTGGGGCAGGGGCATCTCCTCCACTTCAGGCTGGACGAGGCCGACACGCTCGTCGTGAAGTTCTTCGGGGCTTCAGGCGCTCGTCTGGAGTGCTGCGCGGAAAGCTCGAGCGACTCCGACACCGCTTCCTCCAGCGAGACTGAGGATGATGACGATGACGGCGATGACGACGGCAGCGCTCCAGGCGTGAAGGTCGAGGACGACGGCTCTGACTCCTTCGTCTCGTATTGATTGCCGGCAGCACCATCATCTGGCTCTCCGGGAGCGATCCGCCTAGGCGCCCCTTTTGCCCTTGTATTGCACTTGAGATAAACCATGGCAAAGGGCCGATGAACATGTAATCGAGCACTTTCTTAATGAACATCGGGTGTTTGCCGGGTTTAAATAAGCGTGCGTCGTTTTGCCTTGTTTCATTTGTCTTTGCATGATCGTGTTCCCTACGCTTGTTGGAAGCTTGCCGGTGCGCACACTTGCCGCAAGCGCTTTGAGGAACGGGTCCTTAGCAGCCTGCTGGAAGTGCCGCTGCCGGCAAGGCGACTTGCCGGGACAGGACGCAGCTGCTAGGCTTGCCGAACGGACTCGAGGCAAGCTAGAGCGCAGACCAATCGCGACAAGGTTCCTCTCGCATGCAGGTTTCTCATACAAAGTGCAAAATCGTTCAAGGGAGAACGCGAATGTAACTAAGGAATTTTTTAAAATCTTCCAACTTAGATTTTCTCTGTGTCGTTTTTCTTGTTGCATGAAATGATCACTTGAACGTCATTTGGAAATGGTACCCATCTCCACTCCCCCCGGGAAACATGCGCGCGAGGGATTCCCTTGTCCTTTTAAGAAAAAGGCAGAAGAGAAAAGAGAGTTTTGGGAACCTTGATGGCCCGTTAGCTATCTCATACAAACCAAAGTGTACATCACAACATCATATGCATCGATATGTAAATGAACATGTCTGAGGAGTCGCGAAGCACTTAGCTTTATTATGCACAGGATCTGCGCCTGGCTTTGTACGAAGGGTTACATGTCTTGCCGACAAGGCTTATACAAAAGGGGTTGCCGGGAGATGTCCCGGCAACTGCGCCTCACGGGTAGAACTTGCGAAGATACTCAATATTCCATGAGTTTTGCACTGGGGTGCAATCTTCGGTCTCCAGCCGGACTGCGCCAGGCCTGGTGACTCGTACTACCCGGTAAGGGCCTTCCCACTTCGGCGTCAACTTGTTTGATCCTTTGGCGGACTGGGCGCGCCGAAGAACAAGGTCGCCTTCCTCAAGGCTCCGGGCGCGCACTTTGCGGCTATGGTAGCGGCGCAAGGCTTGCTGGTAGCGTGCAGCTCGCACAGCCGCCCGAAGACGATCTTCCTCAAGGAGCAACACGTCGGCTTGCCGCAATTGCCCTTGCTCAGCTTCATCATAAGCGAGTACTCGAGGTGACCCGTATTTGAGTTCCGTGGGAAGCACCGCCTCTGCACCATAGATTAGGGAGAAGGGTGTCTGGCCGGTAGCTCGATTTGGTGTCGTCCTGACTGACCAAAGAACCGCCGACAACTCATCAAGCCAGCTCTTTCCGCACTTGCGCATCTTGTCGAAAGTTCTTGTCTTGAGACCACGCAGCACTTCAGCATTCATCCTTTCTGCTTGGCCGTTGCTTCTCGGGTGAGCGACAGACGCAAAACAGATTTTGCTGCCAAGGTCTTGAATGTACTGCATGAAGGTGCGGCTCATGAATTGCGTGCCGTTGTCGGTGATGATCCTGTTAGGAACCCCGAAACGGCAAACTAATCCTTTGAAGAACTTGACGATTGATTGCGCTGTCACCTTCCTCACTGGCTCCACTTCTGGCCACTTCGTGAACTTGTCGATAGCGACGTACAAGTACTCGAAGCCCCCGGCAGCGCGGGGGAAAGGGCCCAAGATATCGAGCCCCCAGACCGAAAAGGGCCAGGAGAGAGGGATCATTTGGAGAGCTTGAGCTGGTTGATGTACATTCTTTGAATGGAACTGGCACGCTTCACACTTGGTTACTAGCTCAGTCGCATCCTGGAGGGCGATGGGCCAATAGAAGCCTTGCCGGAAAGCTTTGCCGGCAAGTGCCCTTGATCCTATGTGAGAGCCACATATGCCTCCATGTATCTCCGCCAACAGTTCTAGCCCGTCTTCCTGGCAGATACACTTCAATTTCACACCGTTTGGTCATTTTCTGTATAGGATGCTATCCACAGACTGATACATACTTGACTGGCGGGCTACTTTCTCAGCTTCCTCTTGCTCATCGGGAAGTTCTCCTGTTTGAAGGAAACGGACTATCTGCTGTGCCCATGCCGGAGCCTGTGGCTCGACGACAAGGGCCAAAGGCTTCTCTTCGGTCATGGGAGCGCTTGCTTTCGTGGCAAGAACCTGTGGTCCCTCACTAAGCCGCTGCTCACCACCAGCCGTGTCGTTGTTCCCGGCAGCGTCGTTGTCGGTGGCTTCTGGGAGCTCTGCCGGAAAGTACTTGCCGGTACTCAACTTTCTTCTCTTACTGGCCTGCGTTGATGGAGTAACTGTGGGTTGATTCAAATGGAGCACAAAGGTTCCCGGTTCCACGGGAAGCTTTCGCGCGACACACTTTGACAGGCTATCAGCAATGTTGTTTTCCACATGAGGGACGTGTTCTGTTAGCAGTCCGTCAAAGTGTTCCTCCAATTTCCTCACTTCTTCCACATATGCTCTCATCAATGGGATTTGGTAATCCTTATTCGCTTGCTTCGCAACAAGCTGCGAGTCACCGCGGATGATCAATTTCTTGATTCCAAGGTCCACTGCGATCCGAAGACCGGCAAGGAGCCCTTCGTACTCAGCAGTGTTGTTTGTAGCTTGCTCCCTGGGAAAGTGCATTTGGACCACGTACTTGAGGTGCTCCCCGGTGGGTGCGACAAGCAGCACTCCGGCACCGGCGCCTTGCAGCGAAAAGGCACCATCGAAGTACATAACCCATTCTTTCACTGTTTCCTTGCCGGGGAGAGCCATTTCTTGAATCTCTTCGTCTTGCATTGGTGTCCATTCAGCAATGAACTCTGCCAAGGCTCTGCTCTGGATTGTTGAAGTGCTTTCAAACTTGAGTGCAAAGCTTGATAACTCCAACGCCCACTCCACTACCCTGCCGGTTGCCTCTGGATTTCTCAAGATGCGTTGCAGCGGGAAGCGAGTGACAACGGTGATCTCGTGTGCTTGGAAGTAGTGACGCAACTTCCTTGAGGCCATAAGGAGGCCGAAAAGCAACTTCTGCACTCCAGAGTATCTCGATCTAGCCCCCTGCAGAAGGGAACTAACGAAATACACCGGTCGCTGCACCGTTTTCTTCTTCGGCACCACCTGCTGATCTAGCCCCCTGCTGGACCTGCCTTTTTCAAAATTTTGAAGAATGGCAAGGCGCGCTCGGCAGATTTTGAAATGAACCTACTCAAAGCAGCAACACAACCGGCAAGACGCCGCACATCCTTGACGCTTTTTGGTGCTTGAATCTGCTCAATTGCCTTGATCTTGTCGGGATTTTCCTCAATTCCCCGCTGAGATACAAAGAATCCGAGAAGCTTGCCGGGCGGGACGCCAAACACGCACTTCTCGGGGTTGAGCTTCAGGTTAATCTTGCGCAGGTTTGCAAACGTCTCTTCCAAGTCTTGAATGAGGGTTGATTTGTCCTTGGTTTTGACCACTATATCATCCATGTAGGCTTCTACTTTCCTGTGCAGCTGGGGCTCAAAACCAATCTGGACCGCTCTTGCAAACGTGGAACCGGCACTCTTTAATCCGAAAGGCATACGCACGAAGCAGTACGTGCCACATGGAGTAATGAATGCGGTTTTCTCCTCGTCCTCCTTGGCCATGAATATCTGATGGTATCTGGAATACGCATCAAGGAAGGAGAGCAGATCGCAACCAGAGGTGGAGTTCACAATTTGATCGATGCGCGGCAAAGCGAAAGGATCTTTTGGACAAGCTTTGTTGATATCGGTGTAGTCTATACAAAGTCTCCACTTCCCGTTTGCCTTGCGCACCACCACTGGATTCGCCAACCACGTGGGATGTAACACTCCTCTGACCAGGCCTGCTGCTTCGAGTTTCTTGATTTCTTCGGCAATGAACTGTTGTCGCTCCAAAGCTTGCTTCCGGACTTTCTGTTTGACGGGCCGAGCGTGGAGACAAACGGCATGGTGGTGCTCAATTACCTCCCTGGGAACGCCGGGGATGTCAGACGGTCGCCACGCGAACACATCGACATTCGCCCGCAGGAAGGCAACGAGCGCGCTTTCCTATTTGCTGTCAAGAGTGGCGCTGATGGTGAAGGTACCGTCAGCGCCGTCCTCCCTCGTCGGCACCTTCTTGGTTGCCAGTGCAGTGGCTTTGGATCTCTTACCGGCAGAGCATTCCGGCAAGTCTTCAACGGGTGCGCAGCACTCTGAAGAGGTGCGCTTCCCGGAATCCTTACTAGAGGTCTTGCTGGAGTTCTTCTTTTCTTTCTTCTTGGAGGGAGCTGGCGCCTTGGCCGCCTCTGCTGCAACCGCGTCCCTGTACATCTTGTCGATGCAAATGACTGCATCTTTCTTGTCGGAGTTGATGGAAATGACACCCATCGGCCCTGGCATGTTTAGTGAGTTATAAGTGTAGTGAGACGCCGCCATGAATTTTGCCAAGGCTGGGCGGCCAAGAATTCCATTATACGGCAGGGGGGTCTTGACGACATCAAAGACAATCTTTTCCGTCCTGTAATTCAGTTCCCCGCCAAACGTCACCGGCAACGTGATCTTTCCCTTGGGCTGGCTTCTTCCCGGGTTTACTCCCTGAAACGTGCCCGTTTTCTCGAGTTCCTCATCGGGGATCTGCAGTCTCTTGATAACTTCTGGAGAGATCAGGTTCAGGCCGGCCCCATCGTCAACTAACATCTTTGTTACCTGGAGGTTGCGAATTGTTGGAGAGACCAACAATGGCAAGCACCCGACCACGGTTATGCGATCAGGGTGGTCCTCAGCATCAAAGATGATAGGCATGTGTGACCATTTGAGTGGTTTTTGAGAGCCCATTGCCGGCTCTGCTGCGTTAACTTCACGAGCCCACCGCTTAAGTTGGCGGTGGGATGAGTGCAAAGATGCGCCTCCGTCAACGCACATGGCGTCAGTCGCCTTCTGGAATTCTTGCTCGCTGGTCCCATCGTCATCCTCTTCTTCACTTCCATCATCTCTCTCTTTCTTTTCACGGCCCCTAGCAGGCTTCTCCTTCTGCTGCTTGGCCTTGCCGCGGCGGCCCCCTCGACCATTGCGGCCTTTCTTGTCGGACCCATCAGCACCATCTTGACCCTTTTCTTTATCGCGCTTCTCGTATTCAGCCTTCTGCTTCTCGACAAGGTGCTCGACTTGTTTGCACTCTTGGAGATCATGGCCCTTGGTGCGGTGGATCTTGCAGTACGGTCCATCGGGTCTGCCGGCCTTCTCATTTGCCGCCGCCTCCCGACAAGCGGCGCATGCAGCTGCCTCCTTGCCGGGACTCTCTGTTTTGGCTTTCTTGGCGGGCTCAGAGTTGCTGGAACCTTCGACGGCCATCACAGTTTTCCCTTGCGCTTCCTGTTGCGCTTTCGTCCCTTCTTCCTCGGGGTGGCAGCATCATCGTCCTCAGAATCTACCTCGGCGCCAGCGTCCTCCCCGGGAAGCCTTCTCCCTTCCTCGGCACGTGCACACTTATCCGCCATCGTGTAGAGCTCGTTGACGGTTTTGGGCAATTTGACGTTCATTTTCTCCCGCATCCTCCGATTGCGCACATTCGTGTGAAAGGCGGCAATCACGGCTACGGGTTGCACGTCTGGAATGTTGCGGTGCACACGGCTGAATCTCTGGATGTACTTGCGCAAGGTTTCACCGTCTCTTTGTGGGATCACCTGCAGGTCGCTGGGCTGTCCAGGAGTCTTGTGGCCTCCGGTAAAGGCACCAACGAACTCGTTGGAGAGGTCTGACCATGAAGAGATGGAGTTCTCCGGCAAGTTCATCAGCCAAGACCTCACGTTGGGTTTCAGTGCCAACGGAAAGTAGTTGGTGAGGATTTTCTCATCTCTTCCTCCGGCAGCTTGTACAGCAATCGTATAGATGCCCAGAAACTCTGCCGGGTTTAGCTTGCCGTCGTATTTTTCTGGCACTTCTGGCTTGAAGGCTCGAACGGACGGCCACCGGACTTGCCGCAGCTCATGAGTGAAGGCAGGACACCCAACCTCGTAAGGTAGGTATCCGCCGACCCCTGGCGCAGGCTCATCAGCGACGGGGCCGTTACGCGCGTCGGATTGACGCCGTGCCTCGCGGCGCCGTTCGATGGTGGTGCGATCGTCCTCAGCTCACGTGTCTTGCAGTACTTGTCGCTGATCTCGCCGCGCTCGTGGATCCGAAGACGCGATCGACATCTCGTCAGGCCCAAAAGATTGCTGGGCTTGTCACGGCTGTTGGCGTTGTTGTTGTTGTAGCTGTTGCCGTGGCGGGGACTGCACCATTAGTGTAGTTCCATCAGCGCGGCCACCAGCTGGAGATGCCGGTGCCGGTCGCGGACGCCGTGAAGGCTCTGCTTCCTGTGATTTACTGGCTTCGGCAAATCCAATCAAGCTCTGGATGGTGGCTCTCCACTCGTCCATCTTCTCTACTGCCGGAGGGAAGTTCAGTAACATCTGAGCCCGCGCCATTGCTTCTGCCGCTGTGGCTGGCATGGCTGGGAGCGAAGAGCGCGACATCGCTCTACTCCTGGCAGAGCCAGTAGGAGCGCCATCGCGGCTCTGCTGCTGCGGCACATGATCAGCAGCGGGTCGCCGTGGCGGAGGCGGTGCCTGAGGACCTGGGGCTTGGTCCACGGGCGTCTTGCCGTGAGGTCGCCGCTGCCCAAAGTCGTTGGCGCCGCTCGGGGTCGTACCGCGCCCGTCGTGTGAGGGGCGCGGCGTTCGTCCTGGAGCAGCGTCCTTGGACGTCGCCGCAGCGGGGTCTCAGCTTGCGCCAGCCCGGGCGTTGCCGCTCCGATGGCTGTGTTCGTCGTCGCGGCGGGGAGGAGGAGGAGAAAGGGGTCCGCCTGCTCCGCCTGCGCCGTCGTGGCCTCGTTCGCCAGAGGACCGAGGAGGTCGACCGGTTCCGTGGTGCCCGTCCCTTGTGCCGGTCGCGGTGGGCGTAATGACCGCGCCGCCCGCGCTGGTCGTCCCGACCGCAGTGCCCGCACCGCCCGCATTGGCTGCGCCGCCCGCGGACGCGTGCGAGGTGGCCGTCATCGTGATGCCCTTCTTCTTGGGCGCCATCAATGACGAGGAGGACGGTGATGAAGTTGATGATGCAGATGAATAAGACGCGTAGTCCGTTGATCAAGGTTCGCACAATCGCCTCTCCGCCCCTACCTGGCGCGCCAAAGTTGTCGGAGTACGACCATCTATGGGGCCATGCAGCCCCTTTGTGGTTCGGCGGGGAGGATCGGCGCGCACAAAGAGCATGAACAATGGAACGCGAGGGATTTTACCCAGGTTCGGGCCGCTGAGAAGCGTAAAACCCTACTCCTGCTTTTGGTGTATTAGTGGTGTGGAAGCACAGTACAAGGAGCGCTTCTCCCGGCATGGTGCGGAGAGAGCAGCTACGCGAGAGGTGCTTGTGTTTGAAAGGGGGTCCGAAATCCTCTAAACTGTTGCCTTGGCCCTCCTTTTATAGTCCAAGGGGTTACCACAGTGGCAAAATAGTCATTACAGTGTGACTAGATAGTGAACAGTGCTGTCGTACCTAACTCTGCCAGTTTAGGACAAAGGCATTAAATGCAGCGCTTAGGTGTCGCGTGGAGAGGCAGCCCCGGCAAGGTTTCTGCACCGCTTGCCCAGCTACCTCGTATTATCTTGACACGCCTCCTGGACGGGTGTCATTAGAGGCAAATCTTGTCCCAGCGAGCTGACACGTGCCCGACAAGCCTCACCAACCAACCTGCGCGGTCGACACCTCACGCATCAGCGAACACCTGTGCGGCGAGGTGGAGCGCTGGAGGGCTGGCATAAGCTTGCCGGCATGGAGCTTGCCGGGTCTTCACCTTGCCGGTTTATGCTTGCCGGCAAGGAGCGTCTTCACCTTTGGTACTGGTTGAGTGTCGAGCCTTGAGCTTCTCTCTGGTAGCTCCTTCGGCTGGACTTGGAGTCTTGGCCTTGGCAGTTCCTGGCAAGGCCTTGGCCGGCAAGGAGGCTGCTACTGTCTGTGCATAAGTCAGGTTATAAAATACCCATGTTTTATACACCGACATGTGGTAAATTGATTCATATTTAATATTGTCATAATGCTACTGTACTCCAACTTCTCCATGACTCATACCCCCCGATACAATACATAGATTCATCAAAATAAGCAAACTATGCAACAAAAACAGAATCTGTCTAAAACAGAATAGTCTGTAAATATCTATTTAAAAGATATACTTATGTAACTCCAAAAATTCTGAAAAATAAGGAAAACGTGGGAAATTCATATACCAATACTGTGTAAAAATTTCAGATTTTTCTGACGCTCCAGTACAGAATTAAAATTCCAGCACTGGACACAAAACTTTCTGTTTTCCAAACAGCATCAATTATACTATCTTCCAAATCATCCCAAAGGTATTACTTGGCACAAACACTAATTAAAACATAAAAGCACAATCATAATAGAGGCTATAATTATGTAAACACACAAGAACATAAATAAAAAGCAAAAAAATATTTTATTCATTGGGTTGCCTCCCAACAAGCTCTTTCTTTATAGCCATTAAGATAGGCTTGAGATTTAAATGATGCTCACATGAAAGATAAAAGTTGAAACACAAAGAGAGCATAATAATTCATGTGATAAACACATTTAAGTCTAACATACTTCCTATGCATAGGCATTTTATAAGAGAACAAATTATCAAGACAAGAATAACCTAGCATATGCAAGGAAGGAGAAAGAAACAATAGCAATCTCAACATGAAGAGAGGTAATTTAGTAACATGAAAATGTCTACAACCATATTTTCCTCTCTCATAATAATTACAAGTAGGATCATATTCAAATTCAACAATATAGCTATCATATAAAATTTTCTCTTCATGATCCACATGCTTAAAAGTCTTATAATCTTCCAAGACAGTGGGTCATGACCTCTCCAAACCCACTTTTATCAAAAAATTCACGAGATTGATAATTCTCCAAAGTGGTGGGATCATTATTACCTAAAGTTGACACTCTTCCAAACCCACTTTCAATATTATTTCAAACACTATTATCAATAACATATTCATCATGAGGCTTAAATAATTTTTCAAGATCATAAGAAGCATTATCACCCCAATCATGATCATTGCAATAAGTAATGGACATAACAAAATCATCATCCCCAAGCTTGTAGCTTTGCAAATCATTAGCACAATTGTCATTCATAGAATTTATAATAACATTATTGCAATCATGCTTTTCATTCAAGTAGCAATCAAGTGTGGGTGCAATAGCAATAATTTCATTTTTAACATAAGGAACTATTGCAAGTTCATCATCATAAGCATCATTAATATTGGCATCGTGGCCATAAGAATAGAAAGCATCACGTTCATCCAGAGGGGATAAGTCAATCAAATCAACAGAATCATAATTATCTATAGATGCATGCATATCATTATTCTCTTCCAAAGCAGCAGACATTCTCTCAATAAATTCTTTAACATAGGCATTAGGAGCATAGTTTTCATAGCAATATTTAAGTATGTCAAAATTTTCAGATTTGTAGAGAGTAACATCATACTTTTCAATCAAAGAAGCAACCTCATAAGCACCCTTAAAAGCAACAAATTCTTTAATTTGTTCGATATCATAGTAACTATAAACACCCTTGGCATAAGAAGACAAGATTTCATTATCATTAAACTCACATAGGTAGGGAAGGTGTTTTTTAGAGTTCTTAGAGCAACAAGTAAAATCATAAATTTCACATAGATTCCAAGCATAGCATAGCAAACAATTTATTTGTCTCCATAAGAGTCTCCCTTTTTGAGACAAACGGTGACGCACAAAATGAGCATGCTCATCTAATGATTTTCCCTCAACTAAACTAGTTGGGGTTTTAGCACGAGCACAAATGGATCGAAGATGATCCAAGTAGAAAACTTTAAGTGGATCCATAGTCATCATTATTTTCCTTGTTTCTTTTCTGTTTTTTAGTCATGACATGAAGATAATAAAAGCAAGCAAGCAAACGAGCAAACAAGCAAAAAGGCAAATGAAAAATATTTTTGTATTTTTGTGAAAAACGTTTTAGAAGTGGGGGAGATGAAAACGAGAGGCAAATGGCAAATAATGTAAATGCAAGGAGATGAAAGTTTATGCGTAGGTACTTGATAGATGTTGATGATGTCTCCCCGGCAACGGCGCCAAAAATTCTTCCTGCTACTTGTGAGTTGCGTTGGGATTTCCCCGAAGAGGAGGGGATGATACAGTACAGTAGAGATAAGTATTTCCCTCCGTTATGAAACCAAGGTTATCAATCCAGTAGGAGAATCACGCAACAACTCGTTAGCAGCACCTGCACACAAAATAACAAATCCTCGCACCCAACGCGAACAAGGGATTGTCAATCCCTTGGCAGTTAATTGCAAGATTAAATTGTATGGTGATAAATAGATAGATCGAACAAAAAATACAAAATAAAATAAATAAAGTAAAATTGCAGTAAGGTATTTTTAGGATTTTCAATATATGATAAAGGTAGACCCGGGGGCCATAGTTTTCACTAGAGGCTTCTCTCTTGAAAATAACATACGGTGGGTGAACAAATTACTGTTGGGCAATTGATAGAAAAGCAAATAATCATGATGATATCCAAGGCAATGATCATGTATATAGGCATCACGTCTGAGACAAGTAGACCGAAACGATTCTGCATCTACTACTATTACTCCACACATCGACCGCTATCCAGCATGCATCTAGAGTATTAAGTTCATAAAGAACGGAGTAACGCCTTAAGCAAGATGACATGATGTAGACAAAGTAAACTCACGCATGAATAAACCCCATCCTTTTACCCTTAATAGCAACGATACATACGTGTCATGTCCCTTTCTGTCACTAGGATTGAGCACCGCAAGATCGAACCCATTACAAAGCACCTCTCCCATTGCAAGATAAATCAATCTAGTTGGCCAAACCAAATCAATAGATCGGAGAGAAATATGAAGCTATAACAATCATGCATAAAAGAGTTCAGAGAAAACTCAAATAATATTCATGGATAATCTGATCATAAACTCACAATTCATCGGATCCCAACAAACACACCGCAAAAAGTGATTACATCGGATAGAACTCCAAGAACATCGAGGAGAACATTGTATTGAAGATCAAAAGAGAGAAGAAGCCATCTAGCTACTAACTATGGACCCAAAGGTCTGTGGTAAACTACTCACGCATCATCAGAAGGGCAGCAAGGTTGATGGAGGGCCCCTTCGTGATCGAATCCCCCTCCTGCAGAGTGCCGGAAAAGGCCTCCTGATGGGATCTCTCGAGAACAAGAACTTGCGGTGGCGGAAAAAGTATTTCGTGGACTCCTCCGTTGGTTTCCCGATTTTAGAGAATTTATAGACGTGGACGGAGCAGAGGTGGGCCCACGAGGCACCAGGGCGCGCCACCCCCCTGGGGCGCGCCCTGGTGGCTCGTGGCCACCTCCTCTGTCTTCTGGCCCTCTCCCGAAGCTTCTAGTGTCTCTTATGTCCAGAAAAAAATCTCCAAAAAGTTTCGTGGCATTTGGACTTCGTTTGGTACTGATATTCTGAAAAACCAAAAACAGGCAAAAAATAGCAACTGGCACTGGGCACTAAGTTAATAGGTTAGTCCCAAAAAATGATATATAATTGCTTGTAAGTGTATATAAAACATCCAAGATTGATACTATAATAGCATGGAACAATCAAAAATTATAGATACGTTGGAGACGTATCACATATCATGTGATGAATAAAAATATAGCTCCAAGTGAGTTACTGATAGATTGTAGACGAAAGAGGGGATGCCTTCCGGGGCATCCCCAAGTTTAGACGCTTGAGTCTTCCTTGAATATTACCTTGCGGTGCCTTGGGAATCCCCAAGCTTAGGCTCTTGCCGCTCCTTATTCCTTTATCCATCGTAGTCTCACCCAAAACTTGAAAATTTCAGCACACAAAACTCAACAGAAACCTTGTGAGATCCATTAGTATAACAAACAAATCTTAAACTTTAGGTACTGTTTTAAATTGATTCATATTTTATATTGGCATAATGATACTTTACTCCAACTTCTCCATGACTCATACCCCCCGATACGATCCATAGATTCATCAAAATAAGCAAACTATGCAACAAAAACAGAATCTGTCTAAACAGAACAGTCTGTAAAGACCTGAATTAACGTCATACTTCTGTAACTCAACTTTTTTTGAAAAATTAGGACAACGTGTTAAATTCATATATAAATATTGTGTAAAAAATTCAGAAGGTTCTGACGTTCCAGCAAAAAATTAAAATTCAAGCACTGGACAGAAAAGTTTCTGTTTTCAAACAGCATCAATTATACTATTATCCAAATCATCCCAAAGGCATTACTTGGCACAAACACTAATTAAAAGATAAAAACACAATCAAAACATAGGCTATAATTGTGCAAACGCACAAAAACAGAAAGTAAAAACAAAAATTTATTTTATTCATTGGGTTGCCTCCCAACAAGCGCTATTGTTTTATGCCCCTAGCTAGGCATAATGCATAGTTTCAAGTGTTGTCATCCTTAGTTTTGACATCCTTAGGTGTGTGATTTTCAGGAGGTTTTTCAAAGACAATGGGGAACACATCATCAACCAAGATTTTAGGGTCATTAAGGCTACTTTCTTCAAACCCTTGTTGGTTCCCTTTTACGATCCAGGAGTATTTCTGATTAATACCATTGAAAACTTGTTGGATGATATGCAGAGGAGGAACTTCCTTTTTAGTATTTTCATCAAAAGCATGGTGATCATGGAAAACATATCTCAACATATACTCCTCATTATATAAAATTTCATCTATCACCGGATTTTCTTGGCTCATATTGTAGAAATCAAAGGTCTCTCTAGCCTCTTGCACTATGTAATCAAACTCATTCATAAGGATAAGAGTAGCTATCTTTTTAGCCTTAGGGTTGTTTATAACAGGTAACTCATAAAACAATCTTTGCAAGGTAGGATGAGTACAAATAAATCTTCTTTCAAGTTTAAGAACAAGCGCGGAGATAGCCTCCCCATAACTGTTGGTTCTTTTAAGAATTGGAGTATTATTGCAAACCAAAGTTCCTGTGCAATTAAAGAACTCTTGAATAATGTTTTTTCCTATGATATTTTCACTCCCTACTACAAAAAATTTTGAGTCTAAATTTGAGGGAATTTCTATCTTAGGGACTTTACCATCTTTACTCCTTTGAATAACAAACTCAGACATGATGGCAATTCCAAGCAAAGCAAGCAAACTAGCAAACAAGCAAATAGAAATATTTTTGTGTTTTTGTAAAAAAAAATTAGAAGTGGGGGAGATGAAAATGATAGGCAAATGCAAATAAAAAGGCAAATAAAATAAATGCAAGTGGATGATAGTTTGTGCGAGGGTACTTGGTAATTTTGATGATGTCTCCCCCGCAACGGCGCCAGAAATTCTTCCTGCTACTTGTAGACTGCGTTGGTATTTCCCCGAAGAGGAGAGGATGATGCAGTATAGTAGAGATAATTATTTCTCTCAGTTAAGAACCAAGGTTATCAATCCAGTAGAACCAAGCAAAATTCCGTTAAGCGCACCTGCACACACAAAAGCAAACACTTGCACCCAACGCAAATAAGAGGGTTGTCAATCCTCTTAGCGGTCATTTGCAAGGATTAATTCTGATAGTGATAGATAGATAAACTAAAATACTAAATAAAATAAAAGTAAATAAATTGCAGCAAGGTATTTTTGATTTTAATATATGATAAAAGTAGACTCGGGGGCCATAGTTTTCACTAGAGGCTTCTCTCTCAAACACATAGCATACGGTGGGTAAAAAAATTACTGTTAGGCAATTGATAGAAAAGAAAATAATTATGACGGATTCATGGCAATGATCATGTATATAGGCATCACGTCCGAGACAAGTAGACCGACTCCTGCCTGCATCTACTACTATTACTCCACCCATCGACCGCTATCCAGCATGCATCTAGGGTATGAAGTATGAAACAGAGTAACGCCTTAAGCAAGATGACATGATGTAGACAAAATAAACTCAAGCAATATGATTAAACCCCATCTTTTTATCCTTAATGGCAACAATACAAATACGTGTCATGTCTCCTTCTATCACTGGGATTGAGCACCGCAAGATTGAACCCATCACAAAGCACCTCTCCCATTGCAAGATAAATCAATCTAGTAGGCCAAACCAAATCGATAGATCAGAGAGAAATACAAAGCTATAATAATCATGCATAAAAGAGTTCAGAGAAGACTCAAATATTTCTCATGAATAATCTGATCATAAACTCACAATTCATCGAATCCCAACAAACACACCGCAAAAAGAAGATTACATCGGATAGAACTCCAAGAACATCGAGGAGAACATGGTATTGAAGATCAAAGAGAGAGAAGAAGCCATCTAGCTACTAGCTATGGACCCGTAGGTCTATGGTAAACTACTCACACATCATCGGAAGGGCAGCAAGGTTGATGAAGAAGCCCTCCGTGATCGATTCCCCCTCCGGCAGAGTACCAAAAAAGGCCTCCAGATGGGATCACAGAAGAACAGAGGCTTGTAGCGGCGGAAAGGTTTTATCTTCTATCTCCCTGGTATATTGGGAATATTTTGGAATTTATAGCGCTAGAATTAGGTCAGGAGGGGCTATGAGGGGCCCACAAGCCTGGGGGCGCGCCCTCCAGGCTTGTCGCCCCCTCGTGGCTCTTCTGGTCTTCTCCCGAAGCTTCGTGGGTCTCTTTTGGTCTAGAAAAAATTATTCCGAAGTTTTTTTTATCGTTTGGACTCTTTTTGATAATGATTTTCTGAAAAGGCAAAAACAAGCAAAAAACAGCAACTGGCACTGGGCACTGGGTTAATAGCTTAGTCCCAAAAAATGATATATAATGGCATATAATTGCATATAAAACATCCAAGATTGATACTATAATAGCATGGAACAATCAAAAATTATAGATACGTTGGAGACGTATCAGCCGGCGGGGAGCGGCCATGGGCCGCTGCTGCCGCGCCACCATCATCATCATCCGCCGCCGCGCCGCCTCCATCATCACCATCAACGCCCCTTCTTCCCCCCCCCCATCACGGTCTCCGTGATGAGTTGTAATAACTCATGAATATACCTGGCCATCCGTCGGGCCGGGCCGGGCTTCGAGCCGGGCCTATCAAAGCCCGACGCAGAAAACCTAGGCCCGAGCCTGGCCCGGCCCGGCCGTCGGGCCTAAAAATTAGGCCCAAGCCCGGCCCATCATGCAAAAATCCCGTCGGGCCTCGGGCCAGGCCTCTTCCTTAAACTGCAAATACGACGGCCCCGGGCCAGGCCCGGCCCGGACATCCGTCGGGCAGGGTCGGGTTGGGCTTTTTCGGGCCGGGTCGGGTCGGGCCGTCCGGGCCGGGCTGCCCATGGCCAGGTATACTCTTGAACCCCTATTTATGTGATGTTATTTGAGTAATTGTTGGATATGGGTAGGTCAATTAGTAAGTGGTTGTTTGATATGTTTATAGTCTATTTATGTGTGTTGCTTTGTGTTGCTTATTTACCTATGCGGTAATTTAGTGATTGGAGGCGTTCAATCCATTGGCGTAGTTGGAGACGTTCAACTCTTTGTCCACACATGAAGTAGATAGATGATTGTGCAAATTGATAGACCTGTGACATGACAGGTGCAGATATTTTGAGGGGAACACAACTACTTTAGGAATCACGGTTGTCCATAGAACATAATGCATTCGTCCGGTCCTCAAACCACGAGGACCTTAATATATTTGCGTTAGCCGCCTCAGGTATGGGACAAGAAGTAGGACCGCCCACCATCCGTAGATTATCGTATCCTATGATGCAGGTACTGACTTAGCCACTACGTGGCATAGTCGTAAAGCTTAACTTCATTCTGTGCCTGTACCGAACGAGACCGTACCTAGATGCCAGCAACCTCATCTAAACATCACATACCTCTCTTAGTTTATTTCCTTTGTTTAGTTTAGTATTTACTTTTCTGTTCTCTCTAGTATTTAGTTTAATTCTCCCTTTTACCGTTCCTAGCAACCTACTTAAGTGAGCTATTTCCAAACTCCGGTTTGGGTGTGAGCGTGATTGTGTTAGTGACAACATAGCTGCGGGGATTGTGGTGCCATCCTATTCGCTCCCTATGGGATCGACAAACCTTACTTATCGCGAAGTTGCTACATAGCCCAGTGCACTTGCATGACATCTGCTTTCTCCTGTAACAACGGCGATGAGCAGCGGTGGTGGTTGTCCCGCAAGACGTGCCAAGGTCTCCTGCACTGTAGGAGGCAACGGAGGTCACCGGATTGCAACATCACTAGTGCTTTAGAAACATCGGTGGTGGCCGGGTTGCATGGCGGGACACGACGGCGAGCAAGAGATGCTTTTGCAACAAGGGTCCTTTTGCAATGAAGGTTTGCAATAAGGGTCTTGTTGCAATGGCGCATCCGGAGATGCTTTTGCAATAAGGGTCATGTTGCAATTGCAGCAAGACTCTTGTTGCAATGAGGGCACAGTGAGCATCACAGATCGGACGACTCGCGGCCCGACCGATCTTTTCAAAAGATCAGCTGGCCGACACGTAGCACGCCCCCCCCCCCCCCCAAATGGTTGCATGTGCGTGTTGGTGTGACTAGTTCCCTCAGCTTTTTGACATATGTCAAAAACATGAGTGTACCATTGTTGAGCTGGTTGCTGGAAATTTTCAGCTATCATTTCGTCGTAGATTGGTTGGTAACTTACTTCAGCAATGAGATAGCATTATTGTCGTTCTACAGAACATTCCCCAGAGCCCCTCACCTAATAAGGTGTTCTAGGCTCATAATAACAATGGGAATTTTACCACTAAGTCTTTATACCGATGGTTTGAGATAGTTTTGGTTGGTGCTAATAATAAATTGATCTAGAAGGCTGTTATTCCACCGAAAACAAGATTTTCATGTGGCAGCTCTCTCTAATGGTGTAAACTAAGTCCATGTTCTTTGGTTCTCCAATGGCTAAAGCTATCTAGGGTATCATTGGTAGAGTTATGGGGGCCTCTGCTTCCTCTCAACTAGGAAGGTGTTGGGCTCCCAAGTGCAAGGGGTTTGTAGCAAGCAGCAGTTTCCTCAAGTGACCTCAAGGTATATCAAATCCACGAGAGCTACGAGATTCCAACTAGTAGTTAGTATTTGCACATACAAAACAAAACGTCCTTGTGTCCCCAACTTAACTAGTTAGGTTGTCAATGTTACTAATTTTGCTAGTTACAAAGAAATTAAAAGCACAAGTGTGTGGAAGATTTGATGCAGCAAGAAAGTAGAATAAACATTAATTGCAATTGGGAGATTATAGGAAGAAGATCGACCAGGGTCCGTAGGTTCACTAGTGGTTTCTCTCCAAAAAGATAGCAACAACGTGGTGAATAAATTATAGTTTGGCAGCGATTAAATTACAATATTTATGAGTTGACTATCCACGACATAATTAGTATATGAGCATCACATCTCAATATCTATAGACTGCCATCTGACTGCATCTATAGCTAATAGTCCACCCTAAGACTGCTATCCAACATGTATCTCAAGGTGTTAAGTAAAACAGAGTATTGCATTAAGTGGTGAAATGAAATCGATGATATACTTTCTTCACCCTGCATTCAAAGGACAACTAGTTACATGAAATCTTTTTATCCCTAGCGGCAACAATACAATGCAAGCCTTTTTTACTTTTTATCACTGCGTTAGATTACTTGCAAGATTGAACCCAACTATCATACACAACTCCCTCTTGGAGATCAAACCATGACTTGGCAAGAGAACTAAGAATGAATCAGAGAGTATATATGAATAAGAATTACTCTAAAAATAAACCAAATAGATCTCAAAAGAATTCATGGATAAATCTGATCATAAAGTGAGAATTCATTATATCCCAATAAACACACAACAAGAATTACATCAGATGGATCACGATCATGTAGCGCAGCTCACGTGATATTTGTATTGAGAAACGTGAGAGAGAAAACCAACTAGCTACTACTACGGACCCATAGTCCAAAGGAAACCACCCACGGGCGATCATGGTGGCCTTCAAGTTGATGGAGATGGCCACCATGAAGATTTCCCCCTCCGCCAGAGTACCGAAAATGGCCTCCAAATTGGATCTCGAAGAAACGACGGTGTGCGGTGGAGGAAAAATTAGGATGATGAATTCCTGAGGGTTTTCGGAGATATACAAAGGCAATGGGATCGAGAGGCGGTAAATCTAAGGCTAAGGGGGGCCCACGCGGCAGGGGGACGCGCCCCCTAGGACGCGTGGGGGTGGCGCATGGGCCCCTGATTGCCCCCCTGGCCTATGTCAGTGCACTCCAGAAGCTTTTGGACTTCATTATTCCACTGATTCCTTCCTGGATTCTTTTGAGTCTGATAAAATTTATTTTTCTGGAAAGTCCAAAAACAACAGAAAACATCAACTAGTGCTAGGCACTGGATTAATAAGTAGTCAAAAAAATAAGAAATGATTTAAATAGATGCCAAAAGTATGCTAATTCAATATAAATATGACATGAAACAAGCAAAAATTATAGATACATTTGAGACACATCAGCCTCTTTATCGTTGTGGCAAAGCTTAACCTAACTATATACCTTTTACTTGGAGATGGCAAGTTTTGTATGCCTTGCATTGTTGCAGTGTGTTGGGGTATCTAGACCGAAAGAAACAAGATCACATTTGATAAACGTGTGGCAAGGTCTCCCGTTGGAATCATTTACACTATTTTCTCATTTTTGCTGTGTTGGTCAGGTCTTCTCAAAGATACAGACAAGGACATTCTTCACAAGGTGGTACAGAAGCTCATGACCGAAACTTCTAGGCTGGCATCTCTGATGGCTCCAACTGCCACAACGCACGATGGATTTCACAATGCTGACTGATTTGAGCAACTCAGATTTCTCAAAAGTTAGGTGAAGAAGTTTCTGAGTGGGGTATTGGTCATTTCTAGCTGACTAGCCATCTTCGCTGATTAGTATGCTTGTGTATCTGTGTGTGTTCTTTTTTCTTCTATAACTCTCCCTGAGGTTGTTATAGGTGGTAGCAGGATTTCGCCCTGTAGCTATGGTCTCAATGGCCAACTCTAGACAGAAGGTTTCCTGCTACTGCCCCAACTTGGTTTCCCCTTCTCCTCTTCCTTTTAGTGTTATTATCGTTACTTTTGTAATTTTTTTTTGAGAAATCGTTACTTTTGTATTTGGAACCGCAGAGACGGATAGTTGTGTTTTGTGGCAAGCAATTAACAGAATGCGGCATTGCCGAGTTGGAAAAAAATGCACGTTAGTGTTGTGTCCATAGTGAAAATAATACTCACTCCGTCCCGAATTACTTACTTGTCGTAGAAATGGATTAATTCGGGACGGAAGGAGTAGATAATAAGAAAAATGAAAAGAACAATTACTAGCACGTGGATGGTTTTTCACCTGAACTAGCAGGAGCTCTGCTTTTTCATTATAGGGAAAAGAACAATACAACCAGGGAACCAAAATAAACAAGACCCGAACCGAACTAGCAACCCAAAGAAAGCTGCGACGTCTAATGAATGCCTTTTGCATCACATTTTGCTTAGTAATTTTTGCATCGTAGACGTAGAAATTTCGTATTCTACTAGCGTTTGCACGCAACTTTTTGCCTGATTTTCTTAGGATCCCAAAGAAGCAGTGAACATTGAATGGAAAACACATTTTTTTGGTGTGAAATATGCTAATTGGACGTCATAAAATCCTTTACTAATTTATCTACTAGAGACCAGAGTACTAAATTGACCATATTTTGGGTTAACTAGATGATACCCCACACGCGGCTTTGGAATTCAGTTGCAGTATATTTCAGTGAGATTTCGTTGTATGAAACATGATATCTTGATTAATAATATATAAACTACACTAAAATATATATTATATATATTGTATTTTATTATTCTATATTTGAAAATATTTATTGAATATAAGTATCATAATATAATGTAAAAAAAAATTGATGTATGTGCATATAGGGATAAAATTGAAATAATGGGAATCAACTAATAATGAGAAACTTCTTCTCATGCATATTGTGGCGAGCCTTTGATGTGTGGCATGTGTGCATCTTAAGATAATAGAGGTGATGGAGATCAACTATTTCAGTATATAGGATACAGGAGCATTTGACATTATCCTACTGTTTATTGTTGACACTAGATCACTTTTTGTAGCGACCACTCGAGTCTGGAATTTTCTTTTAAAGGAAAACTAGACTGGAGGTGATCAAGAAAGAGAAAACACTGAAGTATTTTTTAGATCAAGGGAAACAATGGAAAACCCTGCTCCAAACTTGCCAAGTTGACTTTCCGGTTCTTGGGACTAGGCCAACCAAAATAGAAAACTTTTTTCTTGAACGCAAGCGCCCATTTAAAGAAAAACTCTTGGACAAACTATGTTGTGTGGATTTCTCAGAAATTAAAATCAAATATGTTTTATTTAGATGAACATAATATGTTTTCTCCTAAAAAAGTGTTGTGTGAACACTGCCTCCTCCCGACCTCTCCTTCATTCTTGGTTTGTGATAAATTGCATTTCCAATAGTTTGTCCCAATTTTGGGAGGGTTCTTGGCTCAACCTCAGGCCCGTACCGGACACATGTGCAGCATGTTCGACTGCACAGGGCCCCCGACTGACAAGGGGCCCCAGATTTTTCTGTATACTATTTTTTCTGAACACTTTATGCAAATATGCTTCTTAGTTAATGACCAATCAATGCATTTTTTACTATACGGAATACTAGTATTTCTTGGGAACATGCACCGTAATAACTCCCAGCACTCCATCTCACGCACGCCTCTCCTCCTTCCTATTCTCTTTCTCTGTATTCTCTTTCACTTCCAGCGACCCATGCAAATCCCTTTGCTCCATCGCAGGGCTCATAGCTTAATTCCTTCGAGGTTTCTCCGAAATAAACCCAATGTATAGGTACGCTCCACCCTCAATCCAACATCTATTTATCAGGTGTTTT
Source organism: Elymus sibiricus (assembly GCA_039707655.1). NCBI lineage: Eukaryota > Viridiplantae > Streptophyta > Magnoliopsida > Poales > Poaceae > Elymus > Elymus sibiricus. Next base: position 308,034,423 of record CM077674.1, read on the forward strand.
CTTCTTCGATTTCTCATGTCTCCTCTGCTTCTTAGATTCTGTGCTTCTTATATATTTCTCATGTCTCCTCTGCTTCTTAGATTCTGTTGCTGCTTCTACCTAGGCTGCCCGACTAGAGCTTTAACCAGACTACCAGAACTCCGGAAGCATTGTCGTTGGCCGCACCATGATCTTATTCCCAAATGAACCAAAGTTCGTTTCATTCCCTTTTGTTCATATGTTCTAGTATTTCTAGCACATCATATACTAATCATTCGATCTTAAAAATGTGCTCTTGATAAGTTTTTAGCAAAATAAGCAAATGGCATTTTGGAGAAGATTGCTTATGAAAAACGAATTGAAGATTTTGTATCAAGGAAGAAGGATGCATGTTTACGCTACATTATGTACTAATTTTGAGTTTTGAGAATCGCTTCTTGAGTATAGCTTTTTGTTTTCCTAAATGCCAATGGTTATATCAAGGGCTTAATTTTGGATGTTGAACAGGGCCCCCGTTTTCTCGGGTACGGCCCTGCTCAACCTCTCTGACTTTAGGATGATTCTAGAATGTTTGTCCTCAATATTTTTTTCCTTTTATATTGTTTTTGCTACTGTGTTTTCCTTTTCTTTTATTTTCTTTTCCTTTTTATGGTTACCCTTTTTAAAATGTTTGTGGTATTCAATAAACCAGAAATTCAAAAAATGTTAGATTTTTTTAAAATTATCCATAAATCTTTGAAAAATGATTACTTAAAAAACACTTTTAAAATTAATTTTTAAAAATTTTAAGAAAAAATTCCAAAATTTTAGGATATTATTTATATTATAGAAGTTTTAAAAAAAATTGAGAACATATTTCGAAAACAGAACGTTTTTGAAATTTGAGATTTGTTTTTTAAAAATAGAACGTTTTTCTAATTAACTAGTGAGAAAAATAATACTTTTCCTGAACAAAATTTTAAAATCCTAGATTTTTTTAAAATCTGTAATTTTTAAAATTTTCCTGAATATTTTTTTAGAAAACCAGATGTACGTAAAAAATCAGTGCGGAGCGCTGATGGGCCAGCCCAGTCGTTTGACTCTCTCTGTGCGTCTGACTAGCATTTTGACGCACAGATGCACAGAGCGTCAAATAAGACTCCCGCAATAAATAAAATATTCGACCAAACGCACAAGCTCCTCTGAATGGGCCCGCTCGCTGGCAAAGGCCAACATTGTTGCCTACTCTTTTTTGTTTTTAACTTTTCTCATTTTAAATTATTTTTTAAAAATTAGAACAGTTTCCACAATTTGAGAATATTATTTTTATATTTTTTTTTAAAGTTGAAAACCTATTTCGGAAACATGTTTTACATTCGGAATATTTTTAGAATTTAAGATTTGTTTTTGAAAAATAGAACGTTTTTATAGTTAATTCGAGAAAAATATCAATTATTCTTATGAACAATTTTTAAAATAGCTAGATTTTTTAAATCTTACGTTTTTAAATTTTCCTGAACAATGTTTATTTTTATGATCTTTTTTAGATAACCGGCCAGAAAACCAGATGTACGTAAAAAAATCAACGCGAGGCGCTAATGGGCTGGCCCATTCGTTGACTCTCTGCGTGTGTCTGCCCAGCATTTGACGCACCCTCACCCGAAAAATATTCGGGCAAGTGCACAAGCTCCCCTGAATGGGCCCGCTCGCTGGCAGGGGACAACAGTACTGCCTCTTTTGTTTGAACTTTGGTCCAAAAAAATGAATTTCTGGTGTCTAGCGGCACGTACGCTTAAAAGCCTTACCAATTACCCGCAAAAAAAAGTCTTACCAATTGCTCGCGTGTAATTGCCGGTGACTGATCATCTGACAAGAAAAACCGAAAGCCACCACGGCAGCATGCACAAGTTGGCAAGAACGAGAGCGCGCGCGCGCCCGCATCGCCGTGGCCGTCGGCAACGCAGGGCGTCGCGTGCAATCAAGCAAGCATGATTGTGCGCTTTACGGTTGCGGTAGGTGCCATGGCCGCGCGCACTGGCTGGCGGCTGCGACGGTGACTTGCCTTGTACTACCTCTGACCGCCACTCTCCCAAAGCGCACACGCGCTTGCTCTTGCTTCATGCCCAAGGAGAAGAACGATCGGCCGCCCGGCCACACGTCGTCCTCGCGTGCGCCGCGCCCCGCCGTGCCATACCGCCGTTGCCAATGCCTGTCGCTGTCTAGTGTCTACCACGCCCAACTTCTTCCTGGCGCATGCACGGCTCAGGCCAAAAGCTCAGCGGAGCCCGTACTCCACCAGGTGGACCATCTCAACCCACCAGCGCCTCGGCGCGGCATAGGATTCCTCTGCGACGGCGACGCAAGCGCTGGGGCTCGTTCATCGACAACTGCTAGCACACATGGATGGAGCGCCATCTTTTTCCATAAGTGTCGCTACTGCCGCTAGCTGAGCCTGAGTAGCAGCCGGTGGCCCGGAGCAGTGGAGCCGCGCGCGCGCATGCATGCATGGATGTCCTGTCCTCGACCGTCGATGCGCACAGCGAGGGAGGGAGAGGCTTTTTGCACCAAGAACAAGCCTGGAATCCTGCACCGCCAGCCGGCCGGCGAACTATTAACAATTGATTAACCACTCAGTCCGGGTGCAATGAGCCGATGACTGCCTGTCTGCCTGCCTGACCGATCTGGGTGGAAGTTAAAGGCCTGTCAGGCGTCGTGCAGTGTAGTAGTACATGTGGGCGGTTGCGGCTGCAGAGAGAAAGGGAGCTAGCTCGTGCCGTCGCTGACAGGCCTTGACTCTTGACCGCCGACATTGGCATCGAAGGCGTGGAGATGCCCCGAGCTATACACGCGCCCCTGGCAAGGCCGGCCGTGCGTGCGTGCGTACGTAGTACCATCGGAATCAAATTATTGCGGTGATATCTTGCTGGTGATGATGATATGCTCACTGACCGGCCGGTGGATTCTCTTCCGCTTGCTGCCGCGCTGGTAATTGCTCGTCTCTGCTCTCTTGGACGGTGGCTCACATGATCATCTTGAGCTGCCACTGCTAGCTAGTGGCCGGAGAAAGTGGGGGTTCCTTTGCTGCACCCGTCCGTCGTGTGGCGTTCTCTACGCTGGCTGGCCGGTGCCTTTTGATCGATGGTGCAGTGGTCGTGGGTAGCTTTGCCCCAGTCGGGAGACATGCACATATCACGTATCCATTCGATCCACTCAAACCTTCACAATAACACTTCCTCGTGTCTGCTGATGACTGGCCATGCAACACTCCTGCACGCATGGCATGTTTACATTCCGGCTATTGGTGTTCAGATTCTTCAAGCACAACCATTCTCAAAAAAAAAAAAAAGGCACAACTGCACAAACATATCATGGTATGCTTGTGTTTTATTTTTCGACGAAACACAAGCACATCATGCGTGATGTGTCCAACTGCCCGTCTCTCTTTTGTTTAAGTTATTATTATCACGCTGCTTGGGCCTACCTATGGCGATACTGGATTAAGGAGCTGGAGGAATGTGGTTTGTGCTGTCACTGACGACTGATTCGTGGTTTGTGCTGTCGCTAATGACTGATTTGTGATGCCCTACTGGCTTAAACTTTTGGTGCATGTGGGTAGCTACCTAGCTAGCTAGGGAGTGGGTAGTCCCATCACGAACGGGACCACGCAATCTAATCAATTCTGATAAGAGGAAAAGTTGTTTACCAAACAACTGGTTTCATCATTCCATTTTATATTTTTATTATTATGTACTAGTTATATATACAATATGCGGTACACTGTATTGTTCAGACAAAGAGCCAACGGCTTTCATTCTTGGCAACGCGAATCGGAGCTTTTGGGAGTAGAAAAAGACAAGTTGAGAATTTGGTGGCCAGTAGTACCGATCACCAGGGGGTGTGCAGCCAAACACGGGCCAACAACGGTAACGTGCACCTGAAAGATCGAGAGCAGCGACCACGCTAGTTACTCATGGCACGTATGTCGATTTCACAGGAAGCTTAGGTAAAGTCTCACTCTAATTAGGGACCTGGTTATGCCTATACGAGGGATGATTAGGCGGTACTCTTCTGATGATGTGACTCGATCCTGCTTAATTTTGCCGCCCGCACACACCTCGGATCCTCTCCCAGCTGCGCCGCGCGGCTCGACAGATCGATCGTCCTTGTTGCAGGGGTCCACGCGGGATGGCCGGATGGGCGCTTGCATTCTGCTTTCGGGGAGCTTCAGCTGTAGGCTGTAGTAGTAACTTGAAGCAACAGACAAGATTTTATTTTGTTGCTGTCAGTAAATTCGTAACGTTTTAATTTACACATGCCTTTGCTAAGCATCATGCGCCTGACAAAATTTGAAGGGTCTGTCGGTTTCAGCTTTGCCCCGAGCGCGAGACCGTGGGGGGGGGGGGGGGGGGGGGGGGGGGGGTTTGACTGTTCGGGTTCGGGGGTGCGGGGTCTTCCTCGACGTTGTAGAACGCGGGGAGGGGGGTTAGAGGGATGGACGGGGCGGCGGCAACATGGCGGTGGACAGTGGTTCAAGGGAGCGTGGGGCGAGTGTGGTAACGCCGCGGTTAGGCCAGCGTCGGTAGACGGTGCCGGGGGGTAGAGGGATGAACGGGGCGGCGGCAACATGGTGGACAGCGGTTCAAGGGAGCGTGAGGTGAGCACGGTAACACCGCGGTTCGTCCAGCGTCGGTAGACGACCGGGGAGGGGGGGGCACTGCAAGGCCAATTGGTTGCCGTTGGATGAAGATCTAACGCTTCAAAAAAAATCCAAGCACCTAACCACTAGGCATGCAAAACTTGTATTGGATATCTAAGAGAATCTACAACCATGATTAGCCAATCCGAGCCCCTATACGCCCGCGGGCGCGTCCGGATGCGCCCGCTGGCACTGACCGGGCAGTCCCCATTTTTCTTTGTCTACAACCGTAGTCCCCATATCCGAATACCCAATTTCATACAATCCGTGCAAGAACGTAGATCAACAACGTAGATAAGATCGAACGACAAACATTTCATCGGACATATTTTATTGGAGACAAAAGACAATGTTTGCCGGATTCTACTACATACAATATATAGCTAACGTTGTCGGAGAGGAGGAGATCACCATTTTCGTGGCCTTACCCTTGCGGTCGGCGGCGCGGCGGTCCATCTCCTCCGGGTACGCGTCCGCGGAGGGAGGATCGTCGTTGTCCGTGCTGGTGGTGCCGCTCTCCGATGCCGACGAAATGTAGCCGGCGAGGCGTCGGAGGAGGCGCCTCTGCTCCTTCGCGTTCCGGGCGGCCTTGGCGGCAGCGGTCTCCTTCTCCCGCGTGAGGTGCTCGGAGGCCTCGAGCACGAGGCACCGCGCATCGGTCTCTGCCGTGGTCAACGATCTACGCATGACCTCGCGTCGGGCCGACGGGGACGGAGCGTGCCCGTGGCTGGGAAGAGCCGGGCTCCGCCGGTGCCGCTCGCGCCGGGCCGCCTTCGCCTCCGACTCCGGCGTGCGCATCCGCACGAGAGCAGCGGGCACGAGCACCCAACGCTGAGTGGGAGGTGCTGGCGCGAAGGGGTGACGGCCGCCTTGCTCCGTATTTGGAGCGGTGCGGAGCGGGATGGGCGGGCGCAGACCGCATTCCACCGGCGGGACCTGGAGGAGCTGGCGGTGGACGCGGCAGTGCTCGAGCTCCCGCCGATGTCCAGCCGCGACCGCTGGATGGCGATGCGGAGCGCGAGCTCCTCGTTGTCCGGCGCGGCGTTGTCGGAGCCGCCGTCCTCCTCCTTCACGAGGACGTCTGCTACTTTTGAACTGCGTTGGGATTTCCTCGAAGAGGAGAGGATGATGCGGTACAGTAGAGATAAATATTTCCCTCAGTTAAGAACCAAGGTTATCAATCCAGTAGGAGAACCACACAGAACCTCGTTAGCAGCACCTACACACACAAAAGCAAACACTTGCACCCAACGCAAATAAGAGGGTTGTCAATCCCCTTAGCGGTTACTTGCAAGGGTTAATTCTGATAGTGATAGATATAAAAGTAAATTGCAAAATAAAATAAAAGTAAATAAATTGCAGCAAGGTATTTTTGGATTTTAATATATGATAAAGGTAGACCCCGGGGCCATAGTCTTCACTAGAGGCTTCTCTCTTGAACATATAGCATACGGTGGGTAAACAAATTACTGTTGGGCAATTGGTAGAAAAGCGCATAGTTATGACGATAATCAAGGCAATGATCATGTATATATGCATCACGTTCGAAACAAGTAGACCGACTCCTGCCTGCATCTACTACTATTACTCCACCCATCGACCGCTATCCAACATGCATCTAGGGTATTAAGTATAAAACAGAGTAACACCTTAAGCAAGATGACATGATGTATACAAAGTAAACTCAAGCAATATGATTAAACCCCATCTTTTTATCCTTAATGGCAACAATACAAATACATGTCATGTCCCTTTCTGTCACTGCGATTGAGCCCCGCAAGATTGAACCCATCACAAAGCACCTCTCCCATTGCAAGATAAATCAATCTAGTTGGCCAAACCAAGCGGATAGATCGAAGAGAAATACAAAGCTATAACAATAATGCATAAAATAGTTCAGAGAAGACTCAAATATTTCTCATGAATAATCTGATCATAAACCCACAATTCATCGGATCCCAACAAACACACCGCAAAAGAAGATTACATCGGATAGAACTCCAAGAACATCGAGGAGAACATGGTATTGAAGATCAAAGAGAAAGAAGAAGCCATCTAGCTACTACCTATGGACCTATAGGTCTGTGGTAAACTACTCACGCATCATCGGAAGGGCAGCAAGGTTGATGTAGAAGCCCTCCGTGATCGGTTCCCCTCCAGCAGAGTGATACGTCTCCAACGTATCTATAATTTTTTATTGTTCCATGCTATTATAGTATCAATCTTGGATGTTTTTATATGCAATTATATATCATTTTTTGGGACTAACCTATTAACCTAGTGCCCAGTGCCAGTTGTTGTTTTCAGCTTGTTTTTGGTTTTTCAGGAAATCAGTACCAAACGAAGTCCAAATGCCACGAAACTTTTTGGAGATTTTTTCTGGACAAAAGAGACCTTGGAAGCTTCGGGAGGAGGCCAAAAGCCTCACGGAGGCTTCACAAGGCAACAGGGCGCGGCCCGGGGGGGCGCGCCGTGTTGCCTTGTGGGGCCCTCGTGGCTCCGTTTGACCTAATTTCACTTCTATAAATTCCCAAATATTGGGAAACCAACAGAGAGCCACCCCGAATAACTTTTACGCCACCGCAAGCCTCTGTTCTTCCGTGATCCCATCTGGAGGCCTTTTCCGGTACTCTTCCGGAGGGGGAATCGATCACGGAGGGCTTCTACATCAACCTTGCTGCCCTTCCGATGATGTGTGAGTAGTTTACCACAGACCTACGGGTCCATAGCTAGTAGGTAGATGGCTTCTTCTCTCTCTTTGATCTTCAATACCATGTTCTCCTCGATGTTCTTGGAGTTCTATCCGATGTAATCTTCTTTTGCGGTGTGTTTGTTGGGATCCAATGAATTGTGAGTTTATGTTCAGATTATTCATGAGAAATATTTGAGTCTTCTCTGAACTCTTTTATGCATGATTATTATAGCTTTGTATTTCTCTCTGATCTATCGATTTGGTTTGGCCTACTAGATTGATTTATCTTGCAATGGGAGAGGTGCTTTGTGATGGGTTCAATCTTGCGGTGCTCAATCCCAGTGACAGAAAGGGACATGACACGTACTTGTATTGTTGCCATTAAGCATAAAAAGATGGGTTTTAATCATATTGCTTGAGTTTACTTTGTCTACATCATGTCATCTTGCTTAAAGCGTTACTCTGTTTTATACTTAATACCCTAGATGCATGCTGGATAACGGTCGATGTGTGGAGTAATAGTAGTAGATGCAGGCAGGAGTCGGTCTACGTGTCTCGGACGTGATGCCTATATACATGATCATTGCCATGAATCCATCATAATTATTCTCTTTTATATCAATTGTCCAATAGTAATTTGTTTACCCACCGTATGCTATGCGTTCGAGAGAGAAGCCTCTAGTGAAAACTATGGCCCCCGGGTCTACTTTATCATATATTAAAAACTCAAAAATACCTTGCTACAATTTATTTACTTTTATTTTATTTAGTATTTTAGTTTATCTATCTACCACTATCAGAATTAATCCTTGCAAATAACCGCTAAGAGGATTGACAACCCTCTTATTTGCGTTGGGTGCAAGTGTTTGCTTTTGTGTGTGCAGGTGCGCTTAACGGAATTTTGCTTGGTTCTCCTACTGGATTGATAACCTTGGTTCTTAACTGAGGGAAATACTTATCTCTACTATATTGCATCATCCTCTCCTCTTCGGGGAAATACCAACGCAGTCTACAAGTAGCAGGAAGAATTTCTGGCGCCGTTGCCGGGGAGACATCATCAAAATTACCAAGTACTTTCGCACAAACTATCATCCACTTGCATTTATTTTATTTGTCTTTTTATTAGCATTTGCCTCTCGTTTTCATCTCCCCCACTTCTATTTTTTTTACAAACACACAAAAATATTTTTATTTGCTTGTTTGCTAGTTCAATTGCTTGCCCTGCCATTATGTTGCTAGTAGAATTTCGCGATAGCTTCTATAACAAAAGATTGTCTGAAATTGAAAATGTCACTTAGGATTTTATGTCTTCACAATATCAGCAAAATAAATTCTTTTCCGAAGAGCTTAAGGAACACGCTATTTTGTTGGATGCTATTAATAAACAACTTGAAGATGTCAATCTAGAAGTATCCAACCTTCAGGCTCAACTTGCTAATACTGAGAATTTGCTAGGAAAGATTTTAGATAAACAAACAACTCTAGTGAATAAAATGGCTGCTAAACCTGAGTCACAATCTAGTAATGATGAAGATATTAAAATGATTGGTGTCACTCCTATTGAATCATTATTTAGTAACATAAAACTTGAAGAAAAAGGGACTGAAGAAGAGTCAACTTTAGATAAAGGAGTCCCAATTGCTTGGAGGGTGATAATCTTAATGATAAAAATGAAAAAAGTGGGTTTGGAGAGGTCAAAACTTTAAATAGTAATACACCCTCTACTTTGGATTACAAGGAATTTAATTATGATAGTTGTTCTTTAATTGAGTGTATCTCCTTGTTGCAATCCATGATTAATTCATCAAATGCAAATGAACAAAATAAAGCTTTGACTAAACATATTATAGAAGCCATGATGAAAGTGCATGAAGAAAAACTTGAGTTGGAAGTTTCAATTCCTAGAAAATTACAAGATGAATGGGAACCAAGTATTAAAGTTAAAATTAAAGATTATGAATGTAATGCTCTATGTGATCTTGGTGCTAGTGTTTCCACTATACCAAAGTCTTTGTGTGATGTGCTAGGTCTCACCGATATGGATCCTTGTTCCCTTAATTTGCATCTTGTGGATTCCACTATTAAAAAGCCATTGGGTAGAATAAATGATGTGCTTATTCTTGCAAATAGAAACTATGTGCCCGTGGATTTTATTGTTCTTGACATTGAATGTAATCCTTCTTTCCCTATAATACTTGGTAGGCCTTTCCTACGAACAATAGGTGCTATTATTGATATGAAAGAAGGTAATATAAGATTTCAATTTCCATTAAAGAAAGGGATGGAACACTTCCCTAGAAAGAGAATTATGGCACCTTATGAATCTATTATGAGGGCCACCTATGGAATTAACTTGAAGGATGACAACACTTGAAACTATGCATTATGCCTGGCTAGGGGCATAAAACAATAGCGCTTGTTGGGAGGCAACCCAATGAATAAAATAAAATTTTGTTTTTACTTTCTGTTCTTGTGTGTTTACACAATTATAGCCTCTATTATGATTGTGTTTTAATCTTTTAATTGGTGTTTGTGCCAAGTAATGCCTTTGGGATGATGTTGATGATAGTATAATTGATGCTGTTTGGAAAACAGAAAGATTTGCGTCCAGTGCTGGATTTTTGATTCTGTACTGGAGTGTCAGAAAAATCTGAAATTTTTACACAGTATTGGTATATGAATTGTTTACGTTTTCCTAATTTTTCAGAATTTTTGTAGTTACAGAAGTATAGTGTCGGGGTACGACCATCTATGGGGCCATGCAGCCCCTTGTGGTTCGGCGGGGGAGGTCGACGTGCACAAAGAGCATGGACAATGGGGGGTGCGAGGGATTTACCCAGGCTCGGGCCGCTGAGAAGCATAAAACCCTACTCCTGCCTTTGGTGTATTGATGGTGCAGAAGCACAGTACAAGGAGCGCCTGTCCCGGCAAGGCGCGGGGAGAGCAGCTACGCGAGACGTGCTTGTGTTTGAAAAGGGGTCCGAATCCTCTAAACTGTTGCCTTGGCCCTCCTTTTATAGTTCAAGGGGTTACCACAGTTGCAAAACAGTAATTACATAGAGATTAGATAGCAAACAGTGCTATCGTACCTAACTCTGCCAATTTAGGACAAAGGCATTAAATGCGACGCTAGGTGTCATGTGGAGAGGTAGTCCTGGCAAGGTTTCTGCACCGCTTGCCCAGCTACCTCGTATTATCCTGACACGCCTCTTGGACAGGTGTCGTTTAGGGGCAAATCTTGTCCCAGTGTGCTGACACGTGCCCGACAAGCCTCACCAACCAACCTGCGCGGTCGATGCTGGGGAACGTTGCATGGGAAACAAAAAATTTCCTACGCACACACAAGATCTATCCATGGTGATGAGCATCTACGAGAGGGAGAGTGAATCTACATACCCTTGTAGATCGCTAAGCGGAAGCGTTTAAGAAACGTGGTTGATGTAGTCGAACGTCTCCGCGATCCAAATCGCACGTCGTCCCTCGATCCGATCACGAACTAGTGCCGAACGGACGGCACCTCCGCGTTCAACACACGTACGGCTTGATGACGCCTTCACCTCCTCGATCCAGCGAGCGATGGTGAAGTAGTGGTTGAGTTCCAGCAGCACGACGGCGTGGTGATGGTGGTGAGGAACAATCTCTGCAGGGCTTCGCCAAGCGCTACGGAGATTATGACGGAGGAACTAGAGGGCTAGGGTTGCCGGCACACGGCTTGGGAAATCCTGATCGCCCCCGTGTGCTAGCCCTGCCCCTCTATTTATATGTTGAGCCTTGGGGTCTAAACTTGGAGTAAAAGCCTCCTCCAGGTCGGTTTTGCCCGCACAAGGTCGGTTTGGCCCGCAGGAAAAGAGTCCAACTCGGATCCCTGCCGAACCGCGCACAGCCGCGCACAAGCGGTAGTACCGCTCACAAGCGGTAGTACCGCTTGGGCGGTAGTACCGCTTCACACAAGCGGTAGTACCGCTCGGGCGGTAGTACCGCTTCACACAAGCGGTAGTACCGCTTACGCGGCAGCAAAACTACTTTTTGCACTTTCCAATACCTTGTGGGCTTTTATCCCTTGGCCCATATAAAGTGTTGTTGCACCCGAACACTTCGGTAAACATCCGGAACCCCTTCCGGTGAACTCTGGAACTCTTCCGGAGATCGAAACACTATTATCACATATATCAATCTTTACCTCCGGACTCTTCCGGAGATCCTCGTCATGTCCGGGATCTTATCCGAGACTTCCGAACAACTTTCGGTCACCAACATAATAACTCAATTATACTAATCGTCACCAAACGTTAAGTGTGTAGACCCTGCGGGTTCGAGAACTATGTAGACATGACCGAGACACCTCTACGGCCAATAACCAATAGCGGGACCTGGATGCCCATATTGGCTCCTACATATTCTACGAAGATCTTTATCGGTCGAACCTCTATGTCAAGGATTCAGTTAATCCCGTATGCTGTTCCCTTTGTTCTTCGGTATGTTACTTGCCCGAGATTCGATCGTCGGTATCTCTATACCTAGTTCAATCTCGTTACCGGCAAGTCTCTTTACTCGTTCCGTAATACAAGATCCTGTGGCTAACTCTTTAGTCACTTTGCTTGCAAGGCTCAATGTGATGTTGTATTACCGAGTGGGCCCTGAGATACCTCTCCGTCACACGGAGTAACAAATCCCAGTCTTGATCCATGCCAACCCAACAGACACCCTCGGAGATACCTGTAGAGCACCTTTATAGTCACCCAGTTACGTTGCGACGTTTGATACACACAAGGTATTCCTCCGGTGTCAGTGAGTTGCATGATCTCATGGTCAAAGGAACAGATACTTGACATGCAGAAAACAATAGCAATAAACTGACACGATCAAATGCTACGTTTACAGTTTGGGTCTTGTCCATCACATCATTCTCCTAATGATGTGATCCCGTTATCAAATGACATCTTATGTCCATGGCTAGGAAACCTTAACCATCTTTGATCAACAAGCTAGTCAACTAGAGGCTTACTAGGGACACAGTGTTGTCTATGTACCCACACATGTATTTGAGTTTCCAATCAATACAATTATAGCATGGATAATAAACGATTATCATCAACAAGGAAATATAATAATAACCAATTTATTATTGCCTCTAGGGCATATTTCCAACAGTCTCCCACTTGCACTAGAGTCAATAATCTAGTTCACATCACTATGTGATTTACATTGTAATGAATCGAACACCCATGCAGTTCTGGTGTTGTTCATGTTCAGCCCTTGGAAGAGGTTTAGTCATCGGATCTGCAACATTCAGATCCGTGTGTACTTTGCAAATATTTATGTCGTCCTCCTTGATGTAATCGCGGATGGAATTGAAACGTCGCTTTATGTGTCTGGTCCTTTTGTGAAATCTTGGTTCCTTGGCTAGAGCAATGGCACCAGTATTATCACAAAACAGAGTCATTGGGTTAAGTGCACTTGGCACTACTCCAAGATCTGTCATGAACTCCTTCATCCAGACACCTTCCTTCGCCGCCTCCGAGGCAGCGATGTACTCCGCTTCGCATGTAGAATCTGCTACCACGCTTTGCTTGGAACTGCACCAGCTAACCGCACCCCCATTAAGAATAAATACGTATCCGGTTTGCGACTTAGAGTCATCCGGATCAGTGTCAAAGCTTGCATCGACGTAACCCTTTACGACGAGCTCTTGATCACCTCCATAAACGAGAAACATGTCCTTAGTCCTTTTCAGGTACTTCAGGATATTCTTGACCGCCGTCCAGTGTTCCATTCCTGGATCACCTTGAAACCTTCCGACCATACTTATGGCAAGGCTGACATCGGGTCTTGTGCACAGCATTGCATACATGATAGAGCCTATGGCTGAAGCATAGGGGATGACACTCATCTTTTCTCTATCTTCTGCAGTCACTGGGCATTGAGTCTTACTCAACTTCACACCTTGCAAAACAGGCAAGAACCCCTTCTTGGACTGATCCATTTTGAACTTCTTCAAAATCTTATCAAGGTATGTGCTTTGTGAAAGTCCTATTAAGCGTCTTGATCTATCTCTATAGATCTTGATGCCAAATATGATAGCAGCTTCTCCTAGGTCCTTCATTGAAAAACTCTTGTTCAAATATTTCTTTACGCTTTCCAGCATTTCTATATTGTTTCCAATCAGTAATATGTCATCCACATATAATATTAGAAACGCTATAGAGCTCCCACTCAGTTTCTTGTAAATACAAGCTTCTCCGTAAACTTGTATAAACTCGAACGCTTTGATCACCTCATCAAAACGAAGATTCCAACTCCGAGATGCTTGCACCAGTCCATAAATGGATCGCTGGAGTTTGCAAACTTTGTCAGCATTCTCTGGATCGACAAAACCTTCTGGTTGCATCATATACAACTCTTCCTTAAGGTAACCGTTAAGGAACGCTGTTTTGACATCCATCTGCCAAATCTCATAATCGAAAAAGGCAGCTATTGCTAACATGATTCTGACGGACTTAAGCATCGCTACGGGTGAGAAGGTCTCATCGTAGTCAACTCCTTGAACTTGTGAAAAACCCTTTGCCACAAGTCGAGCTTTATAGACGGTGACATTACCGTCCGCGTCCGTCTTCCTCTTAAAGATCCATTTGTTCTGAATGGCCTTACGCCCTTCAGGTAATACTTCCAAAGTCCATACTTTGTTTTCATACATGGATCCCATCTCGGATTTCATGGCCTCTAACCACTTCTCGGAATCTGGGCCCATCATCGCTTCTCCATAGCTCGTAGGTTCATCGTTGTCTAACAACATGACCTCTAAGACAGGGTTGCCGTACCACTCGGGAGCAGTACGCGTCCTTGTCGACCTACGAGGTTCGATAGCAACTTGATCCAAAGCTTCATGATCATCATCATTAACTTCCTCTTCAGCTAATGTAGGCTCCACAGAAACAACTTTCTGCGCTGCGCTACTCTCAGGTTGAAGTAAAGGTTCAACAACCTCATCAAGTTCTATCTTCCTCCCACTCAATTCTTTCGAGAGAAACTCTTTCTCAAGAAATGTTCCGTTTTTAGCGACAAACACTTTGCCTTCAGATCTGAGATAGAAGGTATACCCAACTGTCTCTTTTGGGTATCCTATGAAGACGCATTTCTCCGCTTTGGGTTTCAGCTTTTCAGGCTGAAGCTTTTTGACATAAGCATCACATCCCCAAACTTTAAGAAACGACAGCTTTGGCTTCTTGCCAAACCAAAGTTCATATGGTGTCGTCTCAACGGATTTCGATGGTGCCCTATTTAAAGTGAATGCAGCTGTCTCTAATGCATAACCCCAAAACGATAGTGGCAAATCGGCAAGAGACATCATAGATCGCACCATATCCAATAAGGTTCGATTACGACGTTCGGACACACCATTACGCTGTGGTGTTCCAGGCGGTGTTAATTGTGAAACAATTCCACACTGTCTTAAGTGACTGCCAAACTCATAACTCAGATATTCTCCTCCTCGATCAGATCGTAGGAATTTAATCTTCTTGTTACGATGATTCTCAACTTCACTCTGAAATTGTTTGAACTTTTCAAATGTTTCAGACTTGTGTTTCATTAAGTAAATATACCCATATCTACTTAAGTCATCAGTGAAGGTGAGAAAATAACGATAACCACCGCGCGCCTCAATACTCATCGGACCACACACATCAGTATGTATGATTTCCAATAAGTCACTTGCCCGTTCCATTGTTCCAGAGAACGGCGTTTTAGTCATCTTGCCCATGAGGCATGGCTCACATGTGTCAAGTGATTCAAAATCAAGTGACTCCAAAAGTCCATCAGCATGGAGCTTCTTCATGCGTTTTACGCCAATATGACCTAAACGGCAGTGCCACAAGAAAGTGGTATTATCATTATCAATTCTACATCTTTTGGCATCAATGTTATGAACATGTGTACCATTACTATCGAGATTCAATAAGAATAAACCCCTCACATTGGGTGCATGACCATAAAAGATATTACTCATATAAATAGAACAACCATTATTCTCTGATTTAAATGAGTAACCGTCTCGCAATAAACAAGATCCGGATATAATGTTCATGCTTAACGCAGGCATCAAATAACACTTATTTAGGTTCATCTCTAATCCCGACGGTAATCGAAGAGCGAGCGTGCCGACGGCGATCACATCAACCTTGGAACCATTTCCCACGCGCATTGTCACTTCGTCCTTTGCCAGCCTCCGTCTATTCCGCAGTTCCTGTTTTGAGTTGCAAATATGAGCAACCGCACCGGTATCAAATACCCAGGCACTACAACGAGAGTTGGTATGGTACACATCAATAACATGTATATCATATATACCTTGTTTGTTGTTGGCCGCCTTCTTGTCAGCCAAATACTTGGGGCAGTTCCGCTTCCAGTGTCCAGTTCCTTTGCAATGAAAACACACAGTTTCTGGTTTGGGTCCAGCCTTGGGTTTCTTCATGAGAGGAGCAACTGCTTTGCCACTCTTCTTGGAGTTACCCTTCTTACCCTTGCCATTTTTCTTGAAACTAGTGGTTTTATTGACCATCAACACTTGATGCTCCTTCTGAATTTCAGACTCAGCGGCTTTCAGCATCGCAAACAGCTCGGCGACTGACTTGTTCATCCCGTGCATGTTATAGTTCAACACGAAGCTCTTGTAGCTAGGTGGCAATGATTGAAGAACTCTGTCAGTGATAGCCTCTGGCGGAAGGGGCATCCCTAACTCAGCCAGACGGGTGGAGTACCCAGACATTCTGAGCACGTGATCACTGATAGACCCGTTCTCCTCCATCTTGCAAGCATAGAACTTATCGGAGATCTCATATCTCTCGATCCGGGCATTCTTCTGAAAGATAAACTTCAATTCCTGGAACATCTCATATGCTCCATGACGTTCAAAACGTCTTTGAAGTCCCGGTTCTAAGCCATACAACATTGCACATTGAACTATTGAGTAATCATCAGAACGAGCCTGCCAGGCGTTCACAACGTCTAGAGACTCAACTGGAGCAGGTGGATCACCAAGCGGTGCATCAAGGACATAAGCCTTCTGGGAAGCCGTAAGGATAATCCTTAGATTACGGGCCCAGTCCACAAAGTTACTTCCATCATCTTTCAACTTAGCTTTCTCTAGGAACGCATTAAAATTGAGGGGTGCTACTGCGCGAGCCATGGTCTACAACATAAATATAGCAAAGACAACTTAGACTATTGTTTTAGATAATGAGTTTAGTTAATCATATTACTTAAAAACTCCCACTCAAATTGACATCCCTCCGGTCATTCGAGTGTAACATGATCCAAATCCACCAACTCAAGTCCGATCATCACGTGAGTTGAGGTGGTTTCAATGGTGAACATCTTCATGTTGATCATATCTACTATATGACTCATGTTCGACCTTTCGGTCTCTTGTGTTCCGAGGCCATGTCTGTACATGCTAGGCTCGTCAAGTTTAACCCGAGTGTTCCGCACGTGCAACATGGCTTACACCCGTTGTATGCGAACGTAGAGTCTATCACACCCGATCATCACGGCGTGTCTCGAAACGACGAACTTTCACAACGGTGCACACTTGGGGAGAACACAATTTATCTTGAAATTTAAGTGAGGGATCACCTTATAATGCTACCGTCGTCCTAAGAAAAATAAGATGCAAAAAAAGATTAACATCACATGCAAATCATAAGTGACATGATATGGCCATGAACTTGTGCTTTTGATCTCCATCTCCAAAGCACTGGCATGATCTCCATCGTCACCGGCATGACACCATGATCTCCATCATCTTGATCTCCATCAACGTGTCGCCATAAGGTTGTCGCGCCGACTGTTGCTTCCACGACTATTGCTAACGTTTAGCGATAAAGTAAAGCATTACATAGCGCTTAATGATTGACACGCAGGTCATACAATAATTAAAGACAACTCTATGGCTCCTGCCAGTTGCCGTACTCATCGACATGCAAGTCGTGATATTCTATACAAAACATGATCATCTCATACATCACATATATCTCATCATGTAATTGGCCATATCATATCACATCATACCCTGCAAAAACAAGTTAGACGTCCTCTAATTGTTGTTGCAAATTTTACGTGGCTGCTACGGGTTTGCAAGAACCGTTCTTACCTACGCAAAACCACAACGTGGTGTAGTGATTGCTTTTTGATCTTCTAAAAGAACCCTCTTCATTGAAATCGATTCAACTAAAGTGAGAGAGACAGACACCCGCTAGCCATCTTTATGCAACGAAGTTACATGTCAGTTGAAGGAACCTGTCTCGCATAAGTGTACGCGTAATGTCGGTCCGGGCCGCTTCATCTCACAGTACCGCCGAATCAAATATCAACTAGTAACGGCAAGCAATATGTATACATCCACGCCCACAACTCGTTTGTGTTCTACTCGAGATCTCATCTACGCATAGACCTAGCTCATGATGCCACTGCTGGGGAACGTTGCATGGGAAACAAAAATTTTCCTACGCACACACAAGATCTATCCATGGTGATGAGCATCTACGAGAGGGAGAGTGAATCTACATACCCTTGTAGATCGCTAAGCGGAAGCGTTTAAGAAACGCGGTTGATGTAGTCGAACGTCTCCGCGATCCAAATCGCACGTCGTCCCTCGATCCGATCACGAACTAGTGCCGAACGGACGGCACCTCCGCGTTCAACACACGTACGGCTTGATGACGCCTTCACCTCCTCGATCCAGCGAGCGATGGTGAAGTAGTGGTTGAGTTCCAGCAGCACGACGGCGTGGTGATGGTGGTGAGGAACAATCTCTGCAGGGCTTCGCCAAGCGCTACGGAGATTATGACGGAGGAACTAGAGGGCTAGGGTTGCCGGCACATGGCTTGGGAAATCCTGATCGCCCCCGTGTGCTAGCCCTGCCCCTCTATTTATATGTTGAGCCTTGGGGTCTAAACTTGGAGTAAAAGCCTCCTCCAGGTCGGTTTTGCCCGCACAAGGTCGGTTTGGCCCGCAGGAAAAGAGTCCAACTCAGATCCCTGCCGAACCGCGCACAGCCGCGCACAAGCGGTAGTACCGCTCACAAGCGGTAGTACCGCTTGGGCGGTAGTACCGCTTCACACAAGCGGTAGTACCGCTCGGGCGGTAGTACCGCTTCACACAAGCGGTAGTACCGCTTACGCGGCAGCAAAACTACTTTTTGCACTTTCCAATACCTTGTGGGCTTTTATCCCTTGGCCCATATAAAGTGTTGTTGCACCCGAACACTTCGGTAAACATCCGGAACCCCTTCCGGTGAACTCTGGAACTCTTCCGGAGATCGAAACACTATTATCACATATATCAATCTTTACCTCCGGACTCTTCCGGAGATCCTCGTCATGTCCGGGATCTTATCCGAGACTTCCGAACAACTTTCGGTCACCAACATAATAACTCAATTATACTAATCGTCACCAAACGTTAAGTGTGTAGACCCTGCGGGTTCGAGAACTATGTAGACATGACCGAGACACCTCTACGGCCAATAACCAATAGCGGGACCTGGATGCCCATATTGGCTCCTACATATTCTACGAAGATCTTTATCGGTCGAACCTCTATGTCAAGGATTCAGTTAATCCCGTATGCTGTTCCCTTTGTTCTTCGGTATGTTACTTGCCCGAGATTCGATCGTCGGTATCTCTATACCTAGTTCAATCTCGTTACCGGCAAGTCTCTTTACTCGTTCCGTAATACAAGATCCTGTGGCTAACTCTTTAGTCACTTTGCTTGCAAGGCTCAATGTGATGTTGTATTACCGAGTGGGCCCTGAGATACCTCTCCGTCACACGGAGTAACAAATCCCAGTCTTGATCCATGCCAACCCAACAGACACCCTCGGAGATACCTGTAGAGCACCTTTATAGTCACCCAGTTACGTTGCGACGTTTGATACACACAAGGTATTCCTCCGGTGTCAGTGAGTTGCATGATCTCATGGTCAAAGGAACAGATACTTGACATGCAGAAAACAATAGCAATAAACTGACACGATCAAATGCTACGTTTACAGTTTGGGTCTTGTCCATCACATCATTCTCCTAATGATGTGATCCCGTTATCAAATGACATCTTATGTCCATGGCTAGGAAACCTTAACCATCTTTGATCAACAAGCTAGTCAACTAGAGGCTTACTAGGGACACAGTGTTGTCTATGTACCCACACATGTATTTGAGTTTCCAATCAATACAATTATAGCATGGATAATAAACGATTATCATCAACAAGGAAATATAATAATAACCAATTTATTATTGCCTCTAGGGCATATTTCCAACAGTCGACACCTCACACATCAGCGAACACCTGTGCAGCGAGGTGGAGCGCTGGAGGGCTGGCTTAAGCTTGCCGGCACGGAGCTTGCCGGGTCTTCACCTTGCCGGTTCAGCCTTGCCGGCAAGGAATGTCTTCATCTTTGGTACTAGTCGAGTGTTGTGTTTTGAGCTTCTTTCTGGGAGCTTCTGCGGATGGACTCCGAATCTTGTCTCGGCGGTTCCCGGCAAAGCTTTGGCCGGCAAGGAGGTTGCCACCGTCTGTGCATAAGTCAGGGTATAAAATACCCATGTTTTATACACCGACAGGAGCCCCCGGGCCTGGCCCGTACGCGCGTTCGAAACGTCGTTGGGCTAGGCCCAAACAATGCACAGACACGCGGCGGGGAACTGCCGCTGTAATTTTCGGTCATGATGATTATCCTGGCGCACGTCCAATCCACGCATTAAATGCGGATCGTGGGGATTTGGACTGTTGCGGTTATTTTGCGGTAGTGCGCCTGTAAAAGAACGTGGCTGGGGTAAACAGTGAAGAGCCAACCTCTCCTCGTGCCTTCCCCATAAAAAGGCAACCGCGAGGAGGCGCGGCTCATTCGCCCCTGCTTTCCCCTGCTTCATCTTCCTCCTCAAGCCAGAACTGCTTCCGCCGCCGCCGCTGCTGCTTCGCATCCCCAATCGACCTCCCCCTTCCCCTTCGATCCCTGATGGCGCCCAAGGGAGCCGACGCAGCGGGGAAGAAGAAGCCCGCCAAGCCGCTCGATCCCAAGGCAGAGGAGAAGAAGAAGGCGTTGGAAGAGCTAGAGAAGCGGCGGAGGGAGAATGCAATCTTCTCGCCGTGCTCGTTGGACGCCAATGAGCTGATCAGGAGGTACGCGTACATGTGGGGAGGGACACCAAGGATCACAAGGCGCCCGTGGTGCTCCCCGAAGGCGACAAAGACCCCGCGGATTCTTATCCGTTCTTCCGCGCGTACTTTTACTGCGGTTTGGTCCCTCCCTACTCAGATTTCTTCAGCGCGATGATGTTCAGTTACGGGTTCAGACTGCTGGACTTCACTCCGAATGCGATGACTTGCATGGCGGTTTTCGCTCATCTGTGCGAGAACTTCGTCGGAGTGGCCCCCAACGTGGATCTGTTCCGCCATTTTTTCATTCCCCGGATTGAAGACAAGTCACTCTCCGACAGCGTGGCCTGGATTCCCAGGGCAAAGACGAAGGGCGAGTACCTTGCCGGGCAGCTCCATCTCAAGTGGGAAGAATGGAGGGCCGAGTGGTGCTGGATCCAGGAGAAGGATTTTGCCCAATTCTGCATACCGCGCACAGTGAGGGTCACGCGCGGCAAGAACTGGAGCAGCATGGGTGCTACCGACGCCAAGCTTCGTACGGCCCTGAACAGGATCGCCCGCCTTAAGGCCGCCAAGCTGACCATAGAAATGGTTGGCGCTGATTTCCTGCGGCGACGCATAGCGCCGCTGCAGAAGAGAGAGAGATTTGCTTGGGAGTACCAGAATGCCGCTGACGTCATGCGGTTGTATCTCGGTACCGGCAATAATCTGTCAGTTATGGAGCACGCCAGCCTCTGTGAGCAGCTGTTCCGGAAGACCGGCGTATTCCACTTGCCGGACCAGATCGTCCTGCTGCATATCAACTCTGCCAAGGACTCCATCTTGGTGGTGATGCCGGATTGTGACGCCCACGGAGTGAAGGCAGACTGGGATTTGCCTGCCTTGGAGTTCGAGATGGAGTGGGCCTCCAACCTGACGGAGAAAGCTTCCCGGAAGGAAACGGACCTCATCCGGGCCACCACTGAGGAGGAACTGGCGTATATTGCCAGCAGGGCCGCAGAGATCGCGAGGATCAATGCGGCAGGCAGTTCCGGTGCCGCGGCAGCCAAGGACGAAGAAGAGGAGCAGTCTGATGAAGAGGCCACCGAGGAGCATCAAGAGGAGCCTGCTGTGGATGAGACGGCCGAAGCCGAGGTTGTCGGGGCCGAGGTTGCCGGGGACGAAGTTGCCGGAACTGAAGCCGCCGGAGAGCCCGAGGAAGAAGAGGGCCCTCAGGCCCCAAAGAGGAGGCGTCATCTTCGGAGGGCGGTCAGCCAAGAGCCGGTGTGCGCTTCTTCGCCGAGGGCTGGCCCCACGGTGAAGAAGACGACCACGAAGGCCGGCCGCCAAGAAGAAGCATGCCGGCAGTCCACCCGGCGTCCCCGGACTTAGCCTTCATCTCCCCGGCCAGAGGTTGCCGAGGAAGCCGAGCCCCTTCAGCCGATGGGTTCACCTCCTCCGGCACTCAAGAGGGCGAGGGAGTCGCCCCCGCCAGTGATGTACGATTTCGACGTCCTTGGCCAGTCCGAGGAGGAGGAGGAGTACGTACTTCGCTTATTCCTGCCAAGCCTTGATTCCACTTGATTGCCATTTTAACTTAATTCCTTCTGTCTTGACAGGGACCCAGAACCGCTCGTGCATCGATCGAAGCGGCCCAGGTCTGCAGTAGCACAGGACCCTGCGGCAAGCGCTGGGCAGGGGGTTGTAATGGCTGAAGCCGTCGTTACTAGCCCCCAGCTGAGCCCCTGCATGAGGACGTGGTGTGGGTGCTTACCACTAGCACTGGTACTGGAGTCCCTGTCGTTGAGCCTGTCGTGGAGACGGAGGAGGCCCGCCAAGAAGAGGAGCGCCAAGAAGTGGATCCAACCGTGGCTCCCCCATCCACCAATATCCCGGGGAGCGCTTCTCCGTCAAGGGCATCCACCGACGAGCTTGCCCACATGGGGGCTACCCTGATGAGCGGGGCCGCCGACGACCGCGCGCCGGCAACGCAGGTTGCCGGGGAAGGAGCCCTTCCTCAGCAAGCACCAACAGGTAATCCTCTTGCCTTTGTACGCCTCTTCCGGGAAAGATTTCTTTTTGTCTTCTTGAACTTGACTTGTGATTTCGAATCCTATCTCACCCTTGTTTTTGCCTTGATCCACAGCTCAAACCTCCCCTAATGAAGGCGAAGTCCTTGTGGAGGTGGCTGATATCGCAAGGGATGCCGCCGAGGAAGCCGTCAAGATCGCCGCTGGAGAGGGCCCCACACAGGTCGCCAAGGAGACCGGGACACTCCCCGACGAGTCCGAGAGGGTCTCCGACAGCACGCCCGACCCCGCCAGGATGGATGCGGAGAAGACGCCCGCCAATGTCGATGTGCCAACTCCCGGCAACCAGTTAGTGGTGTCAATCCCGCCAGCTCCGTCAAGTGACTTGGCGTTGGTCGCCCCTCAGCACGAGTCCAGAGCCCCCAGTTCCTCTGGCGTCGCGGGGCCAAGCTTTGATGAGGAGATAGCTCGGATCCTGCTCCCCTTGTTCCAAAGAACCGATGAATCCACCGACGTGGCCGACAACACCAAAGATCTTGCTTTCATGGAAATCATGGCCGTCGGGTTCAAGGGTGTCCAGGAACGGTACAGCCGGAGGTGGGACAGGGTGCACGAAGAGCGCAAGGCTGGGGATTTGGTTGATCGGAAGCTGAGGGAGAAGGCAGATGAGCTGCGCACATGGTACAGTCAGCAGGCCCGCAATCTCAACGCTGCTACCGAAAGAGCGGCGACCCGCGACGGCAAGCTGACGGAGCGCGAAACGCTGCTCAACGCCAAGGAGAAGGATCTTGCCGCGTGGGAAGAAGCCCTTACCGCCACTCTTCGCGGCAAGGATGATGAGATTGAAGTGCTCCTCAAACGGCAGACCCAGGAGCTGGAAGACAGGCACAAGAAGCTTATTGAAGCCCAGGCCTCGGAGAACACCGCCAAGCTCAAGGAGGCCGCTGATAAGGCTGCTGCCGCTGACTCCGCCAAGGCAGAACTGGAATCCCAGGTGGCCAAACTGAAGGAGGATCTCATCGGCAGCGGCAAGGAGATCAAGGTTCTCAAGGACGAAGCGCTGAAGGTAGCCCGCACTTTGGGGGACTTGCAAGCGCAACTGTCGTCCAAGAACCAAGATCTCGACACTGCCGCCAAGGCAATTGAGGACCTAAAATCCCAACTGGCCACCGTGGTAGCAGCTTCGGAATCCGCCAAGGAGAGGGAGAGGGTCTTGACGGAGAAGCTGGAGAAGGAGGAGGCCTCGAAGAAGGAGGCTGAAAGCAACTACGCCCAGCTACACGAGAACCTCTCCCTCTGGACCGGCAGGCTTGTTAATGCCGCCGAGCGCATCAGCCTTCAAATCGTAGAGATGGATATGAAGAGCTGGG
Source organism: Elymus sibiricus (assembly GCA_039707655.1). Taxonomy (NCBI): domain Eukaryota; kingdom Viridiplantae; phylum Streptophyta; class Magnoliopsida; order Poales; family Poaceae; genus Elymus; species Elymus sibiricus. Next base: position 308,058,303 of record CM077674.1, read on the forward strand.
GTTTCACCGTCAACAACAAGGAGGCCACCAGCGTCAGGTTGACCAAGTTCTTCGAGGGCCTTGTCGACGCCTTGAAGACGTACCAGGAAGACAGGCCTGCCTCGTTTGCTGATGAGTCCCGGAAATTTGCGTGTGAAATTGTGTACAGGGTGCTTCTCAAGATCGCTCATCGCAATCCCAGCCTTGATCTCTCCGAGGTCTTTAGGAGGTTGCCGGATAGCACAGACGTCACCGCTGCCGACAAGATCGCTGCCCCTCTTGCCGACAAGGTTCTCCAAATCCCCAGGGTCCAAGGCAACCGCCGAGACTGAGCTTGCCGCTACATCCACCATTGTGCTGTCATGTTCAAGATACATTTAATCTTTTGTTAGCCCAGCACTACTCCTGTGATGTAACATAACTTGCACCGCTTGAATGTATGTGCGTCGTTCCCCTAGTTTTATTCCGCCTTTGTATGATTTGTGTTCCCTACGCTTATCGGAAGATTGCCAGTGTGCACACTTGCCGCAAGCACTTCGAGGAACGGGTCCTTAGCAGCCTGCTGGAAGTGCCGCTGCCGGCAAGGTGACTTGCCGGGCTAGAACGCAGCCGCCAAGCTTGCCGAGCGGACTCGAGGCAACCTAGGGCGCGGACTGATCGCGACAAGGTTCCTCTCGCATGCAGGTTTCTCATACAAAGCTCAGAACCGTTCAAGGGGGAACGCGAATGTAACAGGGAATTTTTTTAAAAGTTTTTGCAGCTTAGCTTTTCCTTGTGCCGTTTCTCTCATTGTAAAAAATGACCACTTGAACGTCGTTAAGAATGGTACCCCATCTCCACTCCCTCCGGGAAGCTTGCATGTGAGGGAACCTCCTCATCCTTTTAAGAAAAAGAAAGAAGAGAAAAGAGCGGTTTGGGAACCTTGACGGCTCATCAGTCATTTCATACAAACTAAAGCGTAAATCACAACATCACATGCATCGACACATAAATGAACATGTACGAGGAGTTGCGAAACACTTAGCTTTATTATGCACAGGATCTGCGCTTGGCTTTGTACAAAGGGTGTTGCCGGGACATGACCCGGCAACTGCGCCTCACGGGTAGAACTTGCGAAGATGCTCAATATTCCATGAGTTCTGCACCGAGGTGCCATCTTCGGTCTCCAGACGGACTGCGCCAGGCCTGGTGACTCGTACTACCTGGTAAGGGCCTTCCCACTTCGGCGCCAACTTGTTTGATCCCTTGGCAGACTGAACACGCCGAAGAACAAGGTCGCCTTCCTCAAGGCTTCAGGCATGCACTTTGCGGCTATGGTAGCGGCGCAAGGCTTGCTGGTAGCGTGCAGCTCGCACAGCCGCCCGAAGACGATCTTCCTCAAGGAGCAACGCGTCGTCTTGCCGCAGCCACTCTTGCTCAGCTTCATCGTAAGTGAGCACTCGAGGTGACCCGTATGAGTTCCATGGGGAGCACCGCTTCTGCACCATAGATTAGGGAGAAGGGTGTTTGGCCGGTAGCTCGGTTTGGTGTCGTTCTGAGTGACCAAAGAACCGCCGGCAACTCATCAATCCAGTGCCTCCCACACTTGCGCAGCCTGTCAAAGGTCCTTGTCTTGAGGCCACGCAGTACTTCAGCATTCATCCTTTCCGCCTGGCCATTGCTTCTCGGGTCAGCAACAGACGCAAAACAGATTTTGCTGCCGAGGTCTTGGATATACCGCATGAAGGTGCGGCTCGTGAATTGTGTGCCATTGTCGGTGATGATCCTGTTAGGAACCCCGAAACGGCAAACTAATCCTTTGAAGAACTTGACGGCTGATTGCCCTGTCACCTTCCTCACTGGCTCCACTTCAGGCCACTTTGTGAACTTGTCGATGGCGACGTACAAGAACTCAAAGCCCCCGGCAGCATGGGGAAAGGGGCCCAAGATATCGAGCCCCCAGACCGAAAAGGGCCAGGAGAGAGGGATTGTTTGGAGGGCTTGAGCTGGTTGATGTATGCTCTTTGAATGGAACTGGCATGCTTCACACTTGGTTACTAGCTCAGTCGCGTCCTGGAGGGCAGTGGGCCAGTAGAAGCCTTGTCGGAAAGCTTTGCCGACAAGAGCCCTTGATCCTATGTGAGAGCCACATATGCCTCTGTGTATCTCCGCCAACAGCCTTAGTCCATCTTCCCAGCAAATGCACTTCAATTTCACACCGTTTGGTCGTTTTCTGTATAGGATGCTATCCACAAACTGATACATACTTGACTGACGGGCTACTTTCTCTGCTTCTTCTTGATCATCGGGAAGCCCTCCTATTTGAAGGAAACGGACTATCTGCTGTGCCCATGTCGGAGCCTGCGGCTCGACGACAAGGACTAAAGGCATCTCCTCGGCTACGGGAGCGCTTGCTTCTGCGGCAAGAACTTGTGGTTCTGCGCTAAGCGGCTGCTCACCGGCAACCGTATTGTTGTTTCCGGCAACGTCCTTGTCGGCGGCTTCTGGGAGCTCTGCCGGAAAGTACTTGCCGGTACTTAACTTTCTTCTCTTGTTGGCCTGCATTGATGGGCGACTGTTGGTTGATTCAAATGGAGCACAAAAGTTCCCGGTTCCACAGGAAGCTTTTGAGCGGCATACTTTGACAGGCTATCAGCGACGCTGTTTTCCACACGAGGGATGTGCTCGATTTGCAACCCATCAAAGTGTTTTTCCAATTTCCTCACTTCTTCCACATACGCCGCCATTAACGCGCTCTGATAATCTTTGTTCACTTGCTTTACAACAAGCTGCGATTCGCCATGGATGATCAATTTTTTGATCCCAAGGTCTACTGCGATCCTAAGACCGGCAAGAAGTCCTTCATACTCAGCAGTGTTGTTTGTAGCTTGCTCCCTGGGAAAGTGCATTTGGACCACATACTTGAGGTGCTCTCCGGTGGGTGCGATAAGAAGCACTCCGGCACCGGCGCCCTGCAGCGAGAAGGCACCATCAAAGTACATGACCCATTCCTTTGCTGTCTCTTTGCTGGGGAGAGCTGTCTCTTGAATTTCTTCGTCTTGCGTTGGCGTCCATTCGGCGATGAACTCCGCAAAAGCCCTGCTCTGAATGGTTGAAGTGCTCTCAAACTTGAGTGCAAAGCTTGACAATTCCAATGCCCACTCCAATATCCTGCCGGTTGCCTCTGGATTTCTCAAGATGCGTTGCAATGGAAAGCGAGTGACGACGGTAATCTCATGTGCTTGGAATTAGTGGCACAGTTTTCTCGAGGCCATAAGGAGACCGAAAAGCAACTTCTGCACCCCAGAGTATCTCGATCTAGCCCCCTACAGAAGGGAACTAACAAAGTACACTGGTCGCTGCACCACTTTCTTCTTCAGCACTGCTTGTTGATCAACTTCATTTGCTTGCCCTTTTTCTGACTTATCGGCACCGGATCTTGCCGGAGAAGACTCTGATTTGTCACTGGACGGATTTGCCGTGGTTGTTTCATCGTCATCGAGTTCCCTCTGCGCCACTAGTGCGGCACTAGCCACTTGATTCATTGCCGCTATGTATAGCAGCAACGGCTCTTGTGGTCTTGGCGCAACCAGTGTTGGCGCGGAGGAAAGGTATCTTTTCAAGTCCTACAGCGCGGCCTCCGCCTCCGGAGTCCATTTCATCGGCCCTACCTTTTTCAAAATCGTGAAAAACGGCAAGGCGCGCTCAGCAGACCTTGAAATGAATCTACTTAAGGCAGCAACACAGCCGGCAAGGCGCCGCACATCTTTGACGCTTTTTGGTGCTTGAATCTGCTCAATCGCCTTGATCTTGTCGGGATTTGCTTCAATTCCTCGTTGAGATACAAAGAATCCGAGAAGTTTGCCGGATGGGACACCAAACACACACTTCTCGGGATTGAGCTTCAAGTTGATTTTGCACAAGTTCGCAAATGTCTCTTCCAAGTCTTGAATAAGGGTAGACTCGTCCTTGGTTTTGACCACTATGTCATCCATGTATGCTTCTACATTCCTGTGCAGTTGGGGCTCAAAACCGATTTGGACCGCTCTTGCAAATGTTGAACCGGCACTCTTTAATCCGAAGGGCATACGTACGAAGCAGTACGTGCCACATGGAGTAATGAATGCAGTCTTCTCTTCATCCTCCTTGGCCATGAATATCTGATGGTATCCAGAATATGCATCAAGGAAGGAGAGCAAATCGCAGCCAGAAGTAGAGTCTACAATTTGATCGATGCGCGGCAAGGGGAAAGGGTCTTTCGGGCATGCTTTGTTGATATCCGTGTAATCAATACAAAGTTTCCACTTCCCGTTTGCTTTGCGCACCACCACCGGATTTGCCAACCAAGTGGGATGTAGCACTCCTCTGATCAGGCCTGTCGCTTCGAGTTTCTTGATTTCTTCGGCAATGAATTGCTGCCGCTCCAAAGCTTGCTTCCGGACTTTTTGTTTGACGGGCCGAGCGTGGGGACAAACGACAAGGTGGTGCTCAATTACCTCCCTGGGAACACCAGGGATGTCGGATGGTCGCCATGCGAACACATCGACATTCGCCCGCAGGAAGGCATCGAGCGCGCTTTCCTATTTGCTGTCAAGGGTGGCGCGGATAGTGAAAGTACCGTCAGTGCCGTCCTCCCTCGCCGGCACCTTCTTGGTTGCCGGTGCAGTGGCTTTGGATTTCTTACCGGCGGAGCACTCCGGCAAGTCTTCAACAGGTGCGCAGCACTCCAAAGAGGTGCGCTTCCCGGAATCCTTGATAGAGGCTTTGCCGGATTTCTTGCTTTCTTTTTTCTTGGCAGAAGCTGGTGCCTTGGCGGCTTCTGCTGCAACCGCATCTCTGTACATCTTGTCGACGTAGATGACCGCATCTTTCTTGTCGGAGTTGACAGAAATGACACCCATCGGCCCTGGCATCTTCAACGTGTTGTAAGCATAGTGGGATGCTGCCATGAATTTTGCCAAGGCCGGGCGGACAAGAATTCCATTGTACGGCAAGGGGATCTTGACGACGTCGAAGACAATCTTTTCCGTCCTGTAGTTCAGTTCCCCGCCAAACGTTACCGGCAACGTGATCTTTCCCTTGGGCTGGCTTCTTCCCGGGTTCACTCCTTGAAAGGTGCCTGTCTTTTTGAGCTCCTCGTCGGGAATCTATAGCCTCTTGATTACCTTCGGAGAGATTAGATTCAGACCGGCCCCACCGTCAACTAACATCTTCGTTACTTGGAGGTTGCGAATTGTTGGGGAAACCAACAACGGCAAACACCCGACCGCAGTTATGCGATCAAGGTGGTCCTCAGCATCAAAGATGATAGGCGTGTGTGACCATTTGAGTGGTTTTTGAGAGCCCATTGCCGGTTCCGTCGCGTTAACCTCACGAGCCCACTATTTAAGCTGGTGGTGAGAGGAGTGCAAAGATGCGCCCCCGTCAACGCACATGGCCTCAGTTGCCTTTTGGAATTCTTGTTCGCTTGTCTCATCATCGTCCTCTTCTTCTTCACTTCCATCATCTCCCTCTTTCTTCTCACGGCCCCTAACGGGCTTTTCTTTCTGCTACTTGGCCTTGCCGCGGCGGCCTCCTCGACCACCACGGCCCTTTTTGCTGGATCCACCGGCACCATCTTGGCCTTTTTCCTTGTCGCGCTTCTCGTATTCAGCCTTCTGCTTCTCAACAAGGTGTTCGACTTGCCGGCACTCTTGGAGATCATGGCCTTTGGTGCGGTGAATTTTGCAGTATGGTCCATCTGACTTGCCGGCCTTCTCGTTTGCCGCCGCCTCCTAGCAAGCGGCGCATACAGCAGCCTCCTTGCCGGAATTCTCAGTCTTGGCTTTCTTGGCAGACTCGGAATTGCCGGAGCCTTTGACAGCCATAACAGTTTTGCCTTTGCGCTTCCTGTTGTGCTTCCGACCCTTCTTCCTCCGGGTGGCGATATCATCATCCTCAGAATCTACTTCGGCGCCAGCGTCCTCCCCGGGGAGTCTTCTTCCTTCCTCAGCCCGTGCACACTTATCTGCCAACGTATAGAGCTCGTTGACGGTCTTGGGTAACTTGACGTTCATCTTCTCCCGCATCCTCCGATTGCGCACATTCGTGTGAAAGGTGGCAATGACGGCTGCGGGGTGCACATCTGGAATGTTGCAGTGTACGCGACTGAATATCTGGATGTACTTGCGTAAAGTTTCGCCATCTCTTTGCGGGATCACTTGCAGGTCGCTGGGCTGTCCAGGGGCCTTGTGGCCTCCGGTAAAGGCACCGACGAATTCCTTGTAGAGATCTGACCACGGAGAGATGGAGTTCTCTGGCAAGTTCATCAGCCAAGACCTCACATTGGGTTTTAGTACCAACGGGAAGTAGTTGGTGAGGATCTTCTCGTCTCTCCCTCCGGCAGCTTGCACGACAATAGTGTAGATGCCTAGAAACTCTGCCGGGTTGATCTTGCCGTCATATTTTTTCGGCACTTCTGGCTTGAAGGCTCGAACGGACGGCCATCAGACTTGCCGCAGCTCGCGGGTGAAGGCAGGACACCCAACCTCGTAAGGTAGATATCCGCCAACCCCTGGCGCAGGCTCATCAACGACGGGGCCGTTGCGCGCGTCGGATTGACAACGCGCCTCTCGGCGCCGTTCGATGGTGGTGCGGGCGTCTTCTGCCCACCTGTCTCGCAGCACTTGCCGCTGATCTTGCCACGCCCGTGGATCTGAAGAGGCTATCGACATCTCGTCGGGTCCAAGAGATTGCTAGGCTTGTCGCGGCTGTTGGCGTTGCTGCTGTTGAGGCGGTTGTCGTGGCGGCGATTGCACCATTAGTGTAGTACCGTCAACGCGGCCACCGACTGGAGATGTCGGTGCTGCTTGCGGACGCCGTGAGGGCTCCGCTTGCTGCGATTTACTGGCTTCGGCAAATCCAATCAAGCTTTGGATGGTGGCTCTCCACTCATCCATCTTCTCTGCCGCTAGAAGGAAGTTCAGCAGCATCTGAGCTCGTGCCATTGCTTCCACTACCGTGGCTGGCATGGCCGGGAGCGAAGAGCGCAACGTCGCTCTACTCCTGGCAGAGCCAGCAGGAGCGCCATCGCAGTCTTGCTGCTGTGGCACATGATCAGTAGCAGGTCACCGTGGCGGAGGCGGTGCCTGAGGATCTGGGATTTGATCCACAGGAGTCTTGCCGTGAGGTCGCTGCTGCCCGGAGTCATTGGCGCCTCTCGGAGCTGCACCGTGCCCATTGTGCGAGGGGCGCAGCGTCTGTCCTGAAGCAGCATCCTTGGACGCCGCTCAGCGGGATCTCGGCTCGCGCCTCCCCGGGCATTGCTGCTCCGGTGGCTGTGTTCTCCTGCACGACGAGGAGGAGGAGGAGGAGGAGGAGGTCGTCCATCCGCTCTGCCCGCGCCGTCGCGGCTCCGTTCGTCAGAGGACCGAGGAGGTCGACTGCCTCCGGCGTGCTCGTCCCCTGTGCCGACCATGGTGGGCATGGCGACCGCGCCGCCTGCGCTGGTCGTGCCAACCGCGGTATCCGCGCCGCCCGCATTGGCCGCGCCACCTGCGCCGCCCGCGGATGCGTGCGGGGTGGTCGTCATCATTATGCCCTTCTTCTTGGGAGCCATCGATGACGAGAAGGACGAGGATGAAGTCGATGAAGATGATGAAGAAGACACACAACCCACTGGTCAAGGTTCGCGCAAGCGACGCATCCCCTACCTGGCGCGCCAAAGATGTCGGGGTACGACCATCTATGGGGCCATGCAGCCCCTTGTGGTTCGGCGGGGGAGGTCGACATGCACAAAGAGCATGGACAATGGGGAGCGCGAGGGATTTACCCAGGCTCGGGCCGCTGAGAAGCGTAAAACCCTACTCCTGCCTTTGGTGTATTGATGGTGCAGAAGCACAGTACAAGGAGCGCCTGGCCCGGCAAGGCGCGGGGAGAGCAGCTACGCGAGACGTGCTTGTGTTTGAAAAGGGGTTCGAATCCTCTAAACTGTTGCCTTGGCCCTCCTTTTATAGTTCAAGGGGTTACCACAGTGGCAAAACAATAATTACATAGCGATTAGATAGCAAAAAGTGCTATCGTACCTAACTCTGCCAATTTAGGACAAAGGCATTAAATGGGACGCTAGGTGTCATGTGGAGAGGTAGTCCCGGCAAGGTTTCTGCACCGCTTGCCCAGCTACCTCGTATTATCGTGACACGCCTCTTGGACGGGTGTCGTTTAGGGGCAAATCTTGTCCCAGCGTGCTGACATGTGCCCGACAAGCCTCACCAACCAACCTGCGCGGTCGACACCTCACACATCAGCGAACACCTGTGCAGCGAGGTGGAGCGTTGGAGGGCTGGCTTAAGCTTGCCGGGTCTTCACCTTGCCGGTTCAGCCTTGCCGGCAAGGAATGTCTTCATCTTTGGTACTAGTCGAGTGTTAGGTTTTGAGCTTCTTTCTGGTAGCTTCTGCGGCTGGACTCCGAATCTTGATCTCGGTGGTTCCCGGCAAAGCTTTGGCCGGCAAGGAGGTTGCCACCGTCTGTGCATAAGTCAGGGTATAAAATACCCATGTTTTATACACCGACATATAGCTTCTAAATAGATCTTTATAGACTGTTCTATTTTAGACAGATTCTGTTTTTATTGCATAGTTTGCTTATTTTGATAAATCTATGGATTGTATCGGGGGGTATGAGTCATGGAGAAATTGGAGTACAGTAGCATTATGCCAATATTAAATATGAATCAATTTACAATAGTACCTAAAGTTTAAGATTTGTTTGTTATACTAACGGATCTCACGAGGTTTCTGTTGAGTTTTGTGTGCTGAAGTTTTCAAGTTTTGGGTGAGACTACGATGGATAAAGGAATAAGGAGCGGCAAGAGCCTAAGCTTGGGGATGCCCAAGGCACCCCAACGTAATATTCAAGGAAGACTCAAACGTCTAAGCTTGGGGATGCCCCGGAAGGCATCCCCTCTTTCGTCTACAATCTATCGGTAACTCACTTGGAGCTATATTTTTATTCATCACATGATATGTGTTTTACTTGGAGCGTCTTGTAATATAGTTTGTTTGCTTTTATTTGCTTTTTAGTTTGTCACAATCATCTTTGCTGAACACACCTTTTTGAGAGGGACACACATTATTCGTGATTTGTTAGAATACTCTATGTGCTTCACTTATATCTTTTGAGCTAGGCAGTTGCTCTAGTGCTTCACTTATATCTTTTAGAGCACAGCGGTGGTTATATTTTAAAGAAATAGATGCACTCTCATGCTTCACTTATATCTTTTTGAGAGTCTAATAAATAGCAATGGTAATATACACGGGTTGTGAATTTGGTCCTGATATGATAGGTATTCAAGAGGGATATAATAAAAACTTTCATGAAGATCACTGAATATGATAAGTTTGATTCCTTGCAATAGTTTTGCGATATTAAGATGGTAATATGTGGGAGGTGCTAGTAGATAATTGTGGTTTAGTAAGAATATTGGTGTTAAGGTTTGTGATTCCCAAAGCATGCTCATATGATCTGTCGTTATGCTAAGAAGTTGGAGCATGATTTATTCTTGATTGTCTACCTTATGAGTGGCGGTCGGGGACGAGCGATGGACTTGTCCTACCAATCTATCCCCCTAGGGGCATGCGTAGTAGTACTTTGCTTCGAGGGCTAATAAACTTTCACAATAAGTATGTGAGTTCTTTATGACTAATGTGAGTCCATGAATTATACGCACTCTCACCCTTCCGCAATTTGCTAGCCTCTTCAGTACCGTGCATTGCCCTTTCTCACATCGAGAGTTGGTGCAAATTTTGCTGGTGCATCCAAACCCTATGATATGATACGCTCTATCACACATAAGCCTCCTTATATCTTCCTCAAAACAACCACCATACCTACCTATCATGGCATTTCCATAGCCATTCCGAGATATATTGCCATGCAACTTCCACCGTTCCGTTTTTATGACACACATCATCATTGTCATATTGCTTTGCATGATCATATAGCTGACATAGTATTTGTGGCTCAGCCACCGTTCATCATTTTTACACATGTTACGCTAGTATCATTGCACATCCTGGTACACCGCTGATACGTCCCAAACGTATCTACTTTTCCAAACACTTTTGCTCTAGTTTTGAACTCTAATTTGCATGATTTGAATGGAACTAACCCGGACTGATGTTGTTTTCAGCAGAATTGCCATGATGTTGTTTTTGTGCAGAAATAAAAGTTCTCGGATGGACCTGAAAATTTACGGAGAATTATTTCATAATATATAAAAAATACTGGCGCAAAGATCCATCAGAGGGGGGGCCACCAGGCGCCACAAGCCTGGGGGGCGCGCCCACCCCCCTAGGGCGCGCCTGGCAGGCTTGTGGGCCCCTGGCACCTCTGTTTGCCCTAACTCCAATGCTATAAGTACCTATTCGTGGAGGAAAAAATCAGAAAGAAAGAATCATCACGTTTTACGATACGGAGCCGCCGCCACCTCCTGTTCTTCATCGGGAGGGCTGATCTGGAGTCTGTTCGGGGCTCCGGAGAGGGGGATTCGACGCCGTCGTCATCATCAACCATCCTTCATCACCAATTTCATGATGCTCACCACTGTGCATGAGTAATTTCTTCGTAGGCTTGCTGGACGGTGATGGGTTGGATGAGATTTACCATGTAATCGAGTCAATTTGTTAGGGCTTTGATCCCTAGTATCCACTATGTTCTGAGATTGATGTTGCTATGACTTTGCTATGCTTAATGCTTGTCACTAGGGCCCGAGTGCCATGATTTCAGATCTGAACCTCTATGTTTTCATGAATATATTTGAGTTCTTGATCCTATCTTGCAAGTTATATGCACCTATTACGTGTTATGATCCGCATACCCCAAGGTGATAATAATTGGGATTCTTTTCGGTGATTACCGTAGTTTGAGGAGTTCATGTATTCACTATGTGCTAATGCTTTATTCCGATTCTCTATTAAAAGGAGGCCTTAATATCCCTTAGTTTTCTTAAGGACCCCGCTGCCACGGGAGGGTAGGACAAAAGATGTCATGCAAGTTCTTACTATAAGCACGTATGACTATATACGGAATACATGCCTGCATTACATTGATGAATTGGAGCTATTGTGTATCGCCCTAGGTTGTGACTGTTACATGATGAATGTCATCCAACATAATTATTCATCACCGATCCAACGCCTATGCTTTTCGCATATTGATCTTTGCTAAGTTATTTTCGTTGCTGCTGCTGTTATAATCACTACAAAACTGCTACTTTTACTGTTTCTGTTACTGTTGCTACTGTTACTACTGCTATTGAAACTATCATACTACTGTGCTACTAAACACTTTGCTGCAGCTATTTAGTTCTCCAGGTGTGGTTGAATTGACAACTCAACTGCTAATACTCACAAATATTCTTTGGCTCCCCTTGTGTCGAATCAATAAATCTGGGTGAAATACTACCCGGGAAAACTGTTGCGATCCCCTATACTTGTGGGTTATCAAGACCTTTTTCTGGCGCCATTGCCGGGGAGCATAGCTCTATCTGTTGAGTCACTTGGGATTTATATCTGTTAATCACTATGAAGAATCTGAAAGACGCTAAGACTAAGATCGTCCCCTCTATGTCTAGAGGAGGTAAGGAACTGTCATCACATTCTGCACTTGATTCACCTTCTGTTTTGAGTAGGGTCGCGACACCACCACCTGTTATTCATTCTGATATGTCGCAAGTTATTGATGATACTACTTCTGCTATGAATGATACTTATGATGATGCTAGTACTATGCTTGATAATACTGTGCCACTTGGTGAATTTATTGATAAACAAATTGCTAAAGTTAAATAAATTGAAAATGTTGAAACTCTTGAAAAATTATGATTCACCTATTTTGCCTAGCTCTCCTACTAGACTTGAAATGCCAAAGACATCTGATGGTTATGTATTTGATAGAGAGACAGCTAGGGCTATTCTTGCTTGTAATGATAGAGATGAAGTTCAAAAATTGCTTGCTGAGTTGAAAGAAAAATCCATGAGGGAGAGAATGAAATATGATCCTAAGTTTGCTACCTCTCCCATATTTGTTACCGATAAGGATTATGAATTCTCTATCGATCCTGAGTTAATTACTTTGGTTGAATCTGATCCTTTTCATGGTTATGAAACTGAAACTGTTATGGCACACCTTACTAAGTTGAATGATATTGCCACCCTATTTGCTCATGAGGAAAAAATTCATTATTACTATATTATTATGTTGTTTCCTTTCTCATTAAAGGGCGATGCTAAGAAATGGTTTAATACTCTTGCTCCTGGTTGTGTGCGTAGTCCCCAGGATATGATATATTACTTCTCTAAAAAAAAAATCCTGCTCATAAGAAACAAGCTGCCTTACAGGAAATATTTAACTTTATTCAAATTGAAGAAGAGAATCTCCCTTAAGCTTTGGGGAGGCTTCTCCAGTTACTTAATGCTTTGCCTGATCATCCTCTTAAGAAGAAAGAAATACTTGATATCTTTTATAATGGACTAACCGATGCTTCTAGGGACTACCTAGATAGTTGTGCTGGTTGTGTTTTCAGGGAACGAACTGTTGGACAGGCTGAAGTACTATTGAATAATATATTGAGAAATGTCGATGATTGGACACTTCCTGAACCACCACCTAAGCCAACTCCGAAGAAGAGGGGTATTCTATTTCTCTGTCCAGAAGATATGCAAGAAGCTAGGAAATCTATGAAAGAAAAGGGAATTAAAGCTGAAGATGTTAAGAATTTACCACCTATTGAAGAAATACATGGGCTCGACATCCCGACACAGGTAGTAGAGGTAAATTCTCTTCGTAGCTTCAATGAAATTGATATTCCCTATAATAAATCTGCTAGTCAATGCTTGGATGAATTTGATAATTATATTGTTAAGCAAGAGAATTTCAATACGTATGTTAGCAATCAATTAAAACGAAATGCCATCATGATTGAACGCTTGAGTGATTTGATGTTTAGACCTGCTAATGATGTTAAATGCTTGAGTAAACATGCTTCTATGGTTCAGACTTAGTTAGAACAAATTGCTAAGTCACAAAATGATTTACTTGATGAAATGAATGATAAAAAGAATGACCATGCTGTTAGAGTTGTTACTAGAGGAGGTAGCATGACTCAGGACCCTCTATATCCTGAAGGTCATCCTAAAAGAATTGAACAAGATTCTCAAAGAATTAATATTTATGCACCTAGTCCATCTAAGAAGAAAAAGAAAAGGAAAAATGATAAAACTTTGCCTGCTTCTAGTGAACCTGAGATAGAAAAACCTCCCGAGAATCATAATGATGCTTCTATTTCCGATGCTGAGACACAATCTGGTAATGAACATACACCTAGTGATAATGATAATGATAATGATGATGTTCATGTTGATGCTCAACCAGATAATGATGTAGAAATAGAACCTGCTGTTGATCTTGATAACCCACATCCTAAGAACAAAAGATATGATAAAAGAGACTTTGTTGCTAGAAAACATGGAAAGGAGAGAGAACCATGGGTTCAAAAACCTATGCCTTTCCCTACTAAACCATCTAAAAATAAGGATGATGAAGATTTTGAGCGCTTTGTTGAAATGCTTAGACCTGTCTTTTTGCGTACTCGCTTGATTGATATGTTGAAAATGCCTCCCTATGCTAAATACATGAAAGATATTGTCACAAATAAAAGAAAGATACCTGAAGCTGAAATTTCCACCATGCTTGCAAATTATTCTTTTAAGGGTGGAATACCTAAGAAGTTAGGAGATCCAGGAATACCTACTATACCATACTCCATTAAAAGAAGTTATGTCAAAACTGCTTTATGTGATTTGGGAGCCGGTGTTAGTGTTATGCCTTTCTCTTTATATAGAAGACTTGATTTGAATAAGCTTACACCTACTGAAATATCTTTACAAATGGCTAATAAATCAACTGCTATACCTATTGGAATTTGCGAGGATGTTCCCATTGTAGTTGCAAATGTTACTATCTTAACAGACTTTGTTATACTCGATATGCCCGAGGACGACAACATGTCGATTATCCTTGGAAGACCTTTTTTGAACACTGCAGGGGCTGTTATTGATTGCAACAAAAGCATGGTTACTTTTCATGTCAATGGTAATGAGCATACAGTTTATTTCCCGAAGAAACAAAGTTCGGTGAATGGTAGCAATTGTATTGAAAAGGTTTCGACAATCACTATTGGAGGATTCAAATTTCCTCTTCCTACTGTCAAAAAGAAATATGAAATTCTTATTGTTGGGGAGATGCATATCCCCATTGAGGTAACTTAGTGTTATACGAAGATTCTTCGGTTTCATGCCATTCGGAAATAGTTTGTTAATAAGACTTGATCAACCTTATTAATGGATTCTTTTTTAGGGGCATGTGGTCAATGAATTTAGTAAGCACAACTTTCTGTACCCACCTTTTGCTCTCTGTTATTTATAGTTGAATAAAATAAAATGCCATGATTATCCTGTTTTCTGAATTTTCCGTGCAATAAGAAAATGGCCCAAAAATAAAAGTTCTGAGAATGCCATGAAAATTTAGTATGATTTTTTCCATAATATTTAAGAATTTTCGGCACTGAACACACCCCAGGGGGGTGCACCTCTGAGCCACAAGCCCACAGGGCGCGCCCAGCAGGCTTGTGGGTCCCATAGGGACCCACTCACTTATGCCAGCCACCCATCTCCTTCTTCTTCCTCCAGAAAAAATCAAACTTGCCCCCAAGCCCGTGTTCTTGCTCATTTTGCTGTGATTTTTGATCTCCTTGCTCAGAACTCCATTTCCAAAACTGTTTTGAGGAATTACTCCTTGGTATGTGACTCCTCCAATGCTCCAATTAGTTTTTGCTCTAGTGCTTTATACTTTGCAAATTTTGCTGCTGTGGTGACCATGTTTATGAGCTTGCATGTTGAATTTGTATGGTCCAAAGTAGTTTTGATGCAGGATATAGCTTCTAGATACATGTGGGAGTAGTTGCTATCAATTTTGTTGAGTTTCGTTCACTTTTGTTTTGAGTCACTAAAAATTTCAGAAATTTTCCAGAGAAAAAGAAAATGTATAGGAAGATGTTCCATGGTGGTTCCTCGAGCAAGAGTGCTCCTAGGCCCACAATACACGAGCCAGATACCGAACCGCCGCGAGAGGCCGCGGTGCTACCGTGCGAGTGGCTGTCGGATGCCTTCATGATTTGAGCCGGCATCAAGAAAGAGTTTGATATGTACGTGCGCAACGCCAAGCTCATGGAGTTCCTGGCAGACAGGTGCCCGCAATACTATGACCTCACTGACTCCTTTGTGCGAAGATTCAAGTATGTATATCAACGCACTTCACATGATGTTATTTTCAACCTATATGAAAATCCTTTTCACATGTCTGTTGAAGAATTTAGTGAAGTATGCAAAATTCCATTTTGGGGAACTTGCACTGAACCTCGTAAATCTGATTGCAATGATTTCCTCATGAACATTACTAAGGGTGAAACCCGAGGCATCACACAAGCCACTATGGGGAGTATTCATTTTCCTGCCATACATTATATTGCTCTATTCATTGGTAGATGCATTAATGGTAAACATGATCATAGTCATCTTTGCGCCCCTGACCTGAGCATTCTTAAGAGTACGGTGCTGGGAGATAGACAATTTAACATGGGGGCTATTGTTGCACGTCGTTTACATAATAATGCCTTAGTTGGTGATTTCTTTGGTGGAATTTATGCCACTCACTTACCGCTTATCTTGGTGTGCCAATAAAACATAATGATACCATATTACCACCTAGTTTTCTTGATTATGATGCTATGGCACGCCACCAGTTCCTGGAGAGGGGTGCCCCTCCGTTCAGATACAGGCTAATCTTTAACAGGCATCGTGTTTTCCATATTGTTTTGCCTGCACATGCCTTCTTTGATTTCCAGGGAAAACATAGACATTTTATACTTGAGGAGGAGGCTGAGGAGTACGAGAGGGCGGCAGAGACCGAGCGCCTTAACGAGGCAGCTCGCCAAGCTGTGGCAGCTGCATTTTAGTATAACCCGAACTACCATCACAGGCATTATCCAGGCCAGGACTGGCCGTAGACCAACTTAGGCCAAAAGCCTAAGCTTGGGGAGTACGTATTTCTCACCGACATTACATTCATGTTCACACACTCATTCCAGTTATCGGTGTTCATCCTTTTTCATTGTATATCCATGTTAGTTTTATTTTCGCTTTCTTCTTGTGTATTTGAAAGAAAAAAACTTTCGAAAATCCAAAAAAAATAGTTGTAGTTTATTTCTTGCCTAGTTAATTCGTAGTAGTAAAAGAAAACCCAAAAAGATTTCTCGTTTCTTCTTTTACTTGTTGGAAGCTGATACGTCTCCAACGTATCTATAATTTTTGATTGTTCCATGCTATTATAGTATCAATCTTGGATGTTTTTATATACATTTACAGCAATTATATATCATTTTTTGGGACTAACCTATTAACTTAGTGCCCAGTGCCAGTTGCTGTTTTTTGCCTGTTTTTGGTTTTCCAGAATATCAGTACCAAACGAAGTCCAAATTCCACGAAACTTTTTGGAGATTTTTTTCTGGACATAAGAGACAGTAGAAGCTTCGGGAGGATGCCAGAATCCAGAGGAGGTGGCCACGAGCCACCAGGGCGCGCCCCAGGGGGGTGGCGCGCCCTGGTGCCTCGTGGGCCCACCTCTGCTCCGTTTGACCTAATTCCACCTCTATAAATTCTCTAAAATCAGGAAACCAACAGAGGAGTCCACGAAATACTTTTTCCACCGCCGCAAGTTCCTGTTCTTGAGAGATCCCATCTGGAGGCCTATTCCGGCACTCTATCGGAGGGGGAATCGATCACGGAAGGGCTCTACATCAACCTTGCTGCCCTTCCGATGATGCATGAGTAATTTACCACAGACCTTCGGGTCCATAGTTAGTAGCTAGATGGCTTCTTCTCTCTTTTTTTGATCTTCAATACAATGTTCTCCTCGATGTTCTTGGAGTTCTATCCGATGTAATCACTTTTTGCGGTGTGTTTGTTGGGATCCGATGAATTGTGAGTTTATGATCAGATTATCCATGAATATTATTTGAGTTTTCTCTGAACTTTTTTATGCATGATTATTATAGCTTCGTATTTCTCTCCGATCTATTGATTTGGTTTGGCCAACTAGATTGATTTATCTTGCAATGGGAGAGGTGCTTTGTAATGGGTTCTATCTTGCGGTGCTCAATCCCAGTGGCAGAAAGGGACATAACACGTATGTATCGTTGCTATTAAGGGTAAAAATATGGGGTTTATTCATGTGTGAGTTTACTTTGTCTACATCATGTCATCTTGCTTAAGGCGTTACTCCGTTCTTTATGAACTTAATACACTAGATGCATGCTGGAAAGCGGTCGATGTGTGGAGTAATAGTAGTAGATGCAGGCAGGAGTCGGTCTACTTGTCTCGGACGTGATGCCTATATACATGATCATTGCCTTGGATATTGTCATGATTATTTGCTTTTCTATCAATTACCCAACAGTAATTTGTTCACCCACCGTATGCTATTTTCAAGAGAGAAGCTTCTAGTGAAAACTATGGCCCCCGGGTCTACCTTAATTATATATTGAAAATCCTAAAAATACCTTGCTGCAATTTTACTTTATTTATTTTATTTTGTATTTTTGTTTGATCTATCTATCTATCACCATACAATTTAATCTTGCAATTGACCGCCAAGGGATTGACAACCCCTTGTTTGCGTTGGGTGCGAGGATTTGTTGTTTTGTGTGCAGGTACTGCTAACGAGTTGTTGCATGATTCTCCTATTGGATTGATAACCTTGGTTTCATAACTGAGGGAAATACTTATCTCTACTGTACTGCATCATCCCCTCCTCTTCGGGGAAATCCCAACGCAGCTCACAAGTAGCAGGAAGAATTTCTGGCGCCGTTGCTCGGGAGACATCATCAAGATCTATCAAGTACCTACGCATAAAACTTTCATCTCCTTGCATTTATTTTGTTTGCCTTTGCCTCTCGTTTTCATCTCCCCCACTTCTAAAAAGTTTTTACAAAAATACAAAAATATTTTCCGTTTGCCTTTTTCTTATTTGCTTAATTGCTTGCTTGTTATCTTGTTTGCGTAGCCACGATGTCTCAAGAAAATACAAAATTGTGTGATTTTTCCAATACTAATAATAATGATTTTATTAGTACTCCAATTGCTCATCCCGCCGCTAGTGCGGAGACTTGTGATATTAATGCCGCTTTGCTAAATCTTGTCATGAAAGAACAATTTTCTGGTAGTCCTAATGAAGATGCTGCATCCCATCTTAACACTTTCGTAGAATTATGTGATATGCAAAATAAAAAAGATGTGGATAATGATATTGTGAAATTAAAATTATTCCCGTTCTCATTGCGGGATCGTGCAAAAATTTGGTTTTCATCTTTACCACGAAATAGTATCGATTCTTGGGATATGTGTAAAGATGCTTTTATTACTAAGTATTTTCCTCCCACGAAAATGATTTCCCTTAGAAATCAAATTATGAATTTCAAGCAAGTTGATCACGAACATGTTGCCCAATCTTGGGAAAGGATGAAATTAATGATAAGAAATTGCCCTACTCATGGTTTAAATTTGTTGATGATCATACAAAAAAATTATGCGGGATAAAATTTTGTTTCTAGAAATCTTTTAGATTCCGCCGCGGGTGGTACTTTTATGGAGATTACATTTGGAGAAGCTACTAAATTGCTTGATAATATTATGGCAAATTATTCACAATGGCATACTGAAAGAGTTCCTACTAGTAAAAAAGTGGATTATGTTGAAGAAATTAGTACTTTGAGAGATAAAGTTGATGCGCTTATGAAATTGGTTGCTAGCAAAAATACTTCTATTGATCCTTATGATGTGACTTTATCTACCTTGATTGAGCAAAATAATGATCCCGTAGATGTGAATTTTGTCTCGTGAAACAATTTTAATAATAATGCTTATAGAGGTAATTTTAATCCTAGGCCGTTTCCTGAAAATTCCTCTAATAATTTTGGCAATTCCTATGGTAATCCTTATAATAATAATAATAGGATGCCCTCTGATCTTGAAAGTAATATTAAACAATTTATTAATGCTCAAAAAGTTTTCAACACTACGATAGAAGAAAAATTAAGTAAACTTGATGATATGTCTAGGAGCATTGATAGAATTATTCATGATTTGGAAAATCTTAAGACTAAAATTTTGCCACCCAAAATTGATATTAATGAATCAATTAAAGCTTTATATGTCTCCATGGATGAGAGTAAGAAAAGAACCGCCATGCTAAAAGCTAAACGAGAATTTTTAGAAAAAGCGATTCCTCCCGGTTTCTATCGTAGTAATGATGAGGATATTAAAATGATTGGTGTTTCATCTATTGATTCCTTGTTTAGCAATATAAAACTTGATTAAAAGGGGACTGAAGAAGAGTCAACTTTAGCTAGGAGGCGTCCCCATAATTCGGAGGGTGAAAATCTTGATGAAAAAATTGATAAAAGTGGGTCCGGGGTGGTAAAAACTTTAACTAGTGATGTGCCCACTCTCTTGGATTACAAAGACTTTAATTATGATAGTTGTTCTTTGATTGAGTGCATTTATTTGTTACAATCCATGCTAAATCCACCCAATGCTTATGAACAAAACAAGGCTTTTACTAAACACATCATAGAAGCAATGATGAAAGCATTAGAAGAAAAGCTAGAACTAGAAATTTCAATTCCTAGAAAATTATATGATGAGTGGGAACCCACCATTAAAGTCAAAATTAAAAATTATGAGTGCAATGCTTTATGTGATTTGGGTGCTAGCGTTTCCACAATTCCAAAATCTCTATGTGATGTGCTAGGTTTTACCAATATAGATAAATGCTCTCTTAATTTGCACTTGGCGGATTCTACTATTAAAAAGCCATTGGGTAGAATTAATGATGTTCTTATTCTTGCAAATAGAAACTATGTGCCCGTTGACTTTATTGTACTTGACATTGATTGCAATCCGTCTTGCCCCATAATACTTGGTAGACCTTTCTTACGAACTATTGGTGCTATTATTGATATGAAAGAAGGTAATATAAGATTTCAATTTTCACTAAAGAAAGGGATGGAACACTTCCCAAGGAAAATAATTAAAGCACCCTATGAATCCATTATGAGGGCCACTTATGGAATCAACTTGAAAGATGACAATACTTGAAACTATGCATTATGCCTAGCTAGGGGCATAAAACAATAGCGCTTGTTGGGAGGCAACCCAATGAATAAAATAAATGTTTTGCTTTTTATTTCTGTTCTTGTGTGTTTGCACAATTATGCTACTGTTATGATTGTGTTTTTTTGTTTTAATTAGTGTTTGTGCCATGTAATGCCTTTGGGATGATTTGGAAGATAGTATAATTGATGCTGTTTGGAAAACAGAAAGTTTTGCGTCCAGTGCTGGAATTTTAATTCTGTACTGGAGCGTCAGAAAAATTTGAAATTTTTACATAGTATTGGTATATGAATTACCCACATTTTTCTAATTTTTCAGAATTTTTGGAGTTATATAAGTGTAGATTTTAAATAGATCTTTACAGACTTTTCTGTTTTAGACAGATTCTGTTTTTTGTTGCATAGTTTGCTTATTTTGATGAATCTATGGATCGTATCGGGGGGTATGAGTCATGGAGAAGTTGGAGTACAATATCATTATGACAATATTAAATATGAATCAATTTACTACAGTACTTAGGGTTAAGGATTTATTTGTTATACTAACGGATCTCACGAAGGTTTTGGTGAGTTTTGTGTGATTGAAGTTTTCAAGTTTTGGGTGAGATCACGATGGATGAAGGAATAAGGAGTGGCAAGAGCCTAATATTGGGGATGCCCAATGGCACCCCAAGGTAATATTCAAGGAAGACTCAAGCGTCTTAGCTTGGGGATGCCCCGGAAGGCATCCCCTCTTTCTTCTACCAACTATCGGTAATTTTACTCGGAGCTATATTTTTATTCATCACATGATATGAGTTTTACTTGGAGGGTCATGTATTATATGAGTCTTTGCTTTGTTTGCTTTTTAGTTTGTCACAATCATCTTTCCTGGACACACCTATTTGAGAGAGCCACACATTTATCATGATTTGTTAGAATACTATATGTGCTTCACTTATTTATTTTTTGAGCTAGGCAGTTGCTCTAGTGCTTCACTTAAATCTTTTTGAGCACGACAGTGGCTATATTTTGAAGAAATATTTTCACTCTCATGCTTCACTTATATTATTTTGAGAATTGATAAGATTAAATTTTGAAGAAATATTTGCACTCTCATGCTTCACTTATATCTTTTTGAGAGTTGATAATAGTAATGGTAATTTGCACAAGTTATGAATTTGGTCCCAAAGTGATGAATATTCAAGAGGGATATAATAAAAACTTTCATGAAAGATCATTGGATATGATAAGTTTGATTCTTTGCAATAGTTTTGCGATATGGAGATGATAATATGTGAGTCATGTTAGTGAGTAATTGTGATTTAGTAAGAATATTGGTGTTAAGGTTTGTGATTCCCTATGCATGCACATAAAGTCAATAGTTATGCAACAAAATTATATCCTACTTATGGTGCATTATTCGGTGTTAGTTATGTTCAATGCATGTTTATGACCGTTTTCGCTTTTTGGTTGGTTGATTCTCAATCTATTTGCTAGCCTTCATTTGTACTAAGCGGGAATTCTGCTCGTGCATCCAACTCCTTAAACTTAAAGTTGTGCCAAATGAGTCCACCATACCTACCTATATGCAGTATTTCCATGTCGTTCCAAGTAAATTTGCATGTGCCAACTCTAATTTTTCAAAATGATTTTCCGTTTTGTGTGCCCGTACCGCTCATGAAGCTGCAGGGGGTGGCCAATATTTTCCATGCTAGGTGTGTTATTCTCATGATGAGTGTTTATTCACTTCTCATTGCACGAGAGAGTGGCAGGTAATAGGGATGCCCAGTCCCGAAATGAATTTTTTTAATATGATGATAATAATAAATTCCTTGGAAAGTGTTGGTATGGAGGGCACCCGTGGATACGGCTAGCCATGGATTGTGAAAGAATGGTGGAAAGGAAATAAACTTTATTTTCTGTTTGGGAACCGCCTATAATGTGTCTAGCATGGAAGATATTGGGAATTCTCGGTCGTTTTCATTGACAGGAAAAGCATGCCTCTCAAAATAATTTTATCTCTCTAATTTAAGCTTTGAGTTCTGGCATATTTGCAAATCTCTGCTTCCCTCTGTGAAGGGCCTATCTATTTACTTTTATGCAATTTTTATTTTTATTTTGAGTCTCCATCTTCTCTTACAAAGCACCAACTAGAGAGCACTATTGTCATACTTGTGCATTGTCTATAGCTAATATTGAGTGTGTTTCATGAATGGATCAATGATTGAGCATAATGGGCTAGGGATAAATTTCTTTAGCATTGATATTTTGAAAGACATGGTTGCTTGTTAGTATGCTTGAGTATTTATGTATTCATGTCAAACTATAGACTATTGCTTTGAATCATTCAAGTCCAAATTTCCATGCTACAAAGAAAAGAATATATGATGAATATGATAGGTAGCATTCCACATCAAAAATTCTGTTTTTATCATTTACCTACTCGAGGACGAGCAGGAATTAAGCTTGGGGATGCTTGATACGTCTGCAACGTATCTATAATTTTTTATTATTCCATGCTATTATAGTATCAATCTTGGATGTTTTTATATACATTTACATCAATAATTTATCATTTTTTGGGACTAACCTATTAACTTAGTGCCCAGTGCCAGTTGCTGTTTTTTGCCTGTTTTTGGTTTTCTAGAATATCAGTACCAAATGAAGTCCAAATGCCATGAAACTTTTTGGAGATTTTTTTCTGGACATAAGAGACACTAGAAGCTTCAGGAGGAGGCCAGAAGCCAGAGGTGGTGGCCACGAGCCACCAGGGCACGCCCCAGGGGGGTGGCGCTCCCTGGTGCCTCGTGGGCCCACCTCTGCTCCGTTTGACCTAATTCCACCTCTATAAATTCTCTAAAATCGGGAAACCAACAGAGGAGTCCACGAAATACTTTTTCCGCCGCCGCAAGTTCCTGTTCTCGAGAGATCCCATCTGTAGGCATTTCCGGCACTCTGCCGGAGGGGGAATCGATCACGGAGGGGCTCTACATCAACCTTGCTTCCCTTCCGATGATGCGTGAGTAGTTTACCACGGACCTTCGGGTCCATAGTTAGTAGCTAGATGGCTTCTTCTCTCTTTTTTTGATCTTCAATACAATGTTCTCCTCGGTGTTCTTGGAGTTCTATCCGATGTAATCACTTTTTGCGATGTGTTTGTTGGGATCCGATGAATTGTGAGTTTATGATCAGATTATCCATGAATATTATTTGAGTTTTCTCTGAACTCTTTTATGCATGATTATTATAGCTTTGTATTTCTCTCCGATCTATTGATTTGGTTTGGCCAACTAGATTGATTTATCTTGCAATGGGATAGGTGCTTTGTAATGGGTTCGATCTTGCGGTGCTCAATCCCAGTGACGGAAAGGGACATGACACATATGTATCGTTGCTATTAAGGGTAAAAATATGGGGTTTATTCATGTGTGAGTTTACTTTGTCTACATCATGTCATCTTGCTTAAGGCGTTACTCCGTTCTTTATGAACTAATACACTAGATGCATGCTGGATAGCGGTCGATGTGTGGAGTAATAGTAGTAGATGCAGGCAGGAGTCGGTCTACTTGTCTCGGACGTGATGCCTATATACATGATCATTGCCTTGGATATCGTCATGATTATTTGCTTTTCTATCAATTGCCCAACAGTAATTTGTTCACCCACCGTATGCTATTTTCACGAGAGAAGCCTCTAGTGAAAACTATGGCCCCCGGGTCTACCTTAATTATATATTGAAAATCCTAAAAATACCTTGCTGCAATTTTACTTTATTTATTTTATTTTGTATTTTTTTATCTATCTATCTATCACCATACAATTTAATCTTGCAATTGACCGTCAAGTGATTGACAACCCCTTGTTTGCGTTGGGTGCGAGGATTTGTTGTTTTGTGTGCAGGTACTGCTAACGAGTTGTTGCGTGATTGTCCTACTGGATTGATAACCTTGGTTTCATAACTGAGGGAAATACTTATCTCTACTGTACTGCATCATCCCCTCCTCTTCGGGGAAATCCCAATGCATCTCACAAGTAGCAGGAGCTTTCCCGTGTAAATAGTTTTTCTCGTTTCTTCGTTTTCCTTCGTTAATTTGCTTCCTTCAGAAAAACTAAAAACTCCAAAAATATTTCAGTGTGTTTCTCTGAATTTCTTTTCTTTTTGTTGAGTCTTCGTAAGGAGAAAGACCACGATGAAAATGTTGAGTGGCTCTCATATGCTTTATTGTTGATCTAACAAAGAGCCACTATTACTTTGTCTTCTCCTTTGAATAAATGTTTGCAGATTCTAGCTTAGTCCACGGCACACTTGCACCATTATTATTATTATCACATCATTCGGTCGTGCAAGTGAAAGGCAATAATGACGATATTTGATGAAGTGATTGCGGTGAAGAAAAGCTGGTATGAACTATTTTTGTTTTTGTCTTTGTAAATATGTTTAGCTCAGTGTTCATGATTCAGCATTATGAGTAAACATATTTGTGATGACAATTAGAGATTATAGTTGCTCATGCCATGCTTAAATAGCTAGGAGTGGATAATGATTTATCTTGAGTGTCAACATGCATTAAAATGGTTGTGATGTAGTATGTTAGCATGGTATCCTCCTCTGAGTAATTCGAGTGGCTTGACTTGGCACATGTTCATACATGTAGTTGAATCAAAACCAACATAGCCTCCATGAGATTTATGTTTAGGGTATTGATATCCTACTCATGCTCGTGTTCAATGTTAATTATTCGCAATGCATGTCTATGACCGTTTTCACTCTCTAGCTGGTCGCTTCTCAATCTATTTGCTAGCCTTCGCCCGTACTAAGTGGGAATACTGCTTGTGCATCCAAACCCTTAAACCAAAGTTGTTCCAGATGAGTCCACTATATCTACTGATGTCTACTACATAACTTATTCTTGTAGACTCGTGTTGGGCCTCCAAGCGCAGAGTTTTGTAGGACAGTAGCAATTTTCCCTCAAGTGGATGACCTAAGGTTTATCAATCCGTGGGAGGCGTAGGATGAAGATGGTCTCTCTCTAACAACCCTGCAACCAAATACAAGAAATCTCTTGTGTCCCCAACACACCCAATACAATGGTAAATTGTATAGGTGCACTAGTTCGGCAAAGAGATGGTGATACAAGTGTAGTATGGATAGTAGATATAGATTTTTGTAATCTGAAAATAAAAAAACAGAAAGGTAGCAAGTGATAAAACGGAGCACAAACGGTATTGCAATGCTTAGAAACAAGGCCTAGGGTTCATACTTTCACTAGTGCAATCTCTCAACAATGCTAACATAATTGGATCATATAACAATCCATCAACGTGTGACAAAGAATCACTCCAAAGTTCCTATTAGCGGAGAACATAAGATAGAAATTGTTGTAGGGTACGAAACCACCTCAAAGTTATTCTTTCCGATCAATGTATTGAGCTATTCCTATAAGTGTCACAAACAGCCCTAGAGTTCGTACTAAAATAACACCATATGATACGCATCAACCAACTCTAATGTCACCTAGATACTCCAATGTCACCACAAGTATCCGTGAGTTGATTATTCGATATGCATCAAACAGCTTCAGATCATAATATTCAATCCACACAAAGAACTTCAAAGAGTGCCCCGAGATTTCTATCGGAGAAAGTAGAACGAAAACGTGCTTCAACCCCTATGCATAGATTACCCCAATGTCACCTCGGGAATCCGCGAGTTGAGTGCCAAAACATATGTAGGGCATATGCCCTAGAGGCAATAATAAATGTTATTATTTATCTCCATGTTTGTAATTAAGTTTATATTCCGTGCTATAACTGCTATGGTTCTCGAGTCTACAACAACACGAGGCTCGGAGGGAAACTCATATGCACGTGTGGAATAATAAATGGTAAAATGTATTCCTAGTCATGCCTCTAAGACTAGCTCAAGTGTTGCATGATGGTCCTGTTTTCCTGATCATGGGCATGGCTGTGCCGACAACTTTGAGGGCACAATGTTAGAAGAACACTTGTGTTGAATCGACCCGATTGATGTTATGCTATGAGATACATTCGTCACAAGTTAATGGTTAATAACACAGAGAAAGTTAATGTTTGCATAATTCCTTAGACCATGAGAGTGTCGAGTTCCTTCACACTTGCTTCATGAACTTTGGGGTTTTGTTAAACGTCATCCGTACATGGGTGGCTATTACGGCGGCTTACGGGTTCATGGAAAGGTATGACAAGTAACTTGATAGCTCAAGATTGGGATTTGCTCCTCCGACGATGGAGAGATATTCTTTGGGCCCTCTCGGTATTACGGTATCCATCATCGTCTGGCCAGACTCAATGTGATTTGATCACAGGGCTGCCGGAACACGGGAACGAGAAAAGAGAACAAAACCGGTAACGAGGTAACTGGCATAGTGAACAAGTTGTTGATCCACGGGGATGCCGATAAATCTCACCTCGGGTGTTTGTAACATATCGTGAAGCAACAGGAATAGCACACGGGAACTGGAGGTTCACTCAAATATTTATTCGTGTGGGTATAGGGGCCAATATGGGTGTCCATGGCTCCGATGTTGATCATTGATCGGAAAGTGTTCCCGTCATGTCTATACTTCACCGAACCTATAGGGTCACACGCTTAAGGGTCATCTATCTGCTGAATACTAGACAAGGAGTCTGAGAGAAAGTCACCGGAAAAGTTTCGGAGATGACGGAAAAGTTCCGGAGAGAAAACCGGAAGTGTTTCGGAGCTGCCGGAATTGTTTCGGAGAAAAACGAAAATGTTTCGGAATAAAACCATCATACCGGAAATGTTCCGGAGAGTGTCCAAGATAATTTTAGAGGGTGCCAGAAATGTTCTGGGACCTTCCGGAATTTTTCAGAAGTAATAGTCGCGGAAAACATCTTGTCCCAACGTGAGGGGACAAGATCCCACGATACGTGGGGGCTGTTTTGGGGGCGCCCCCCCTTGAGGGGGCAGCCCCTTGTGGCTGGACAAAGGTGTTGCCCCCCCATGGTGGGGGCATCCCCCACAAATGGTGGAAAGTGTTGGGAGGTGGTGGGGCCCCATGTGGGAACACCATGGACAAGGGAACATGTTTTCTCCATGTTTGGTGGGAACATGTTTTCCTTGTTTGGTGGGTGCATGTTTTGTGGGCTGAATTTTCAGGCCCCCCCCCCCATCCCTTCCACCACTATATAAGGAGGAGGAGAGGAGCTCTCCAACTCACTCAAACTCTCTCACAAATGCCATGCATGATCTGGCTTTTCTTCTCTCCCTCCCATGAAATAGTTTCGTAGAGCCGAAAGGCTGTCTGGGTTCCGGTGGGAACTAGTTCTGGACGGCAAAGCCCTGCCGGATAGGTGACACCGTATGTGTGCAACCCCGTAGAGAGGTCGTAGGTTCGATCTTTTGCCCGAGGGGTTGTTCGAGTGTCCTCCCGAAGGGCTGTCCGAGTGACCGTCCGAGTTTTGAGGGTCCTCCCGGAGGGCTGTCCGTGACACCGTCCGAGGGACTGTCCGACTGCCTCTCGAAGGGCTGTCCGAGGAGCAGACGAGGGAGAACATCCTCGCGGTTAGGAGGTTGTAAATCCTAGCTGCGGGGATCTGCACCAATGATCTCCACCAACTCTCCTTCTGCTGCGCTACGAGTCGGTAACGATCAGATCAAAAACCTTGTATGCAATCTTCATAGTGGTCCTGGGCTGGTGCGTAGGTCGGAAATTTTTTGTTTTCTGCTGCATTACCCAATAGTGGCATCATGAGCCGTGCTATGCGTAGATGCAGGTTGCGATCTAGAATACATGAGATGTATGGGTGTTGCACAATATAATTTGTAGTAGATAAGTTCTATTACTGAAAATTATTTGTGCGGGTAGTAGATGAAATTTATTACCCGATG
Organism: Elymus sibiricus; assembly: GCA_039707655.1. Taxonomy (NCBI): domain Eukaryota; kingdom Viridiplantae; phylum Streptophyta; class Magnoliopsida; order Poales; family Poaceae; genus Elymus; species Elymus sibiricus. The sequence goes on from CM077674.1 coordinate 308,086,398, forward strand.
TTCTTGTTGCTTCCCTTGAATTTGTGTAGTCCTGATCTTGACAGCATGGTGGAATCTTACAAAGTTCTAGCAATCTGCGATCCTTCTAGCTGCTCCTGAGCATGTCTAGTTGATGGATCAATAAAGTGCTTCAGTGTCTTTGGGTTCCACCGTAGTTGAGAAAGATGGATGTTTCGCAGACTAAAGGGCAATGCAGATATGATCTGGACGGGGGTCATGCGTATGACGAAGTTCAGTATGGGGTCCAAGATTTTATTATCTCGTGCTTCATACACCCCGCAAAGTTAATCTAGCGACTTGAATAATCATACTTGATGATAAACGTTGGTAGCTGCAGTTTGGTCGAAACCTTAGAAGCCACGTAAAAATAGAATCTTGTATGAACCGATTAGAGGCGTCTGACTTGGTTTTGCAGGATGACATGAGATGTGCATATGATGTGGTATAGTCTTCGTCATATTTAATTTGATTATGTATGAGATGACTATATGATGTAAATTAATTAACATGACCTGTGTGTCATGATTCGGCATGATGGCTGGAGCCATATGATTGTCACTTTAATGACCTGTGTGTCAACATTATGTAATGCACTAATTTTATTAGCTATAGAGATAGCAATATTATCTGGTGCATCGACAAGGTGGTGGCAATCTTCGCGAAGGTGGACACCGACGCAAATGCCGAAGACGAAGAAATAAAAGACTTCTCCGTCAGAAAGGGCTATACCATATCATGCTATTATGAATTGCCATAGATATTTATCCCTTATGATGCACCCTTTTGATTGCACGGTAGTCGCTTTTTATTAGGGTGATCTCTCACTTAAAATATCAAGTAGATACTGTTCTCCCAAGTGTAGCACCGTCACAGCATCTATACTTTCGGGGTGCACCATGGATACATGGGTACGAACGATTGGGGAGGTGTAAGGCGGGTGAGGTCAGACCTTGCAGCAAGATCACTTGGTTGTCTTGACGTTCATGGCAGGATCCTCCTGAGCTCGGAACACACGCGTCGAAAGATGAACAAGAGTCACATAGAGATGTGATCGGCAAGTTGGCCTACCGATTGTGATTCCCGTCATCAGTGATGATCAGATCAATGGCGTTGAATTACAATATGGGTCTTGAATCACTCACAATCAATTATGAGAGATATTGATTTGAGTGGGAGCGCACTTTAGAATTAACTTGTTTAATTCTCAGTGCAATTAATTATGAACATAGTCTAAGTGTGATTTGCATAAAAGTTGTAGAAGAATGACTTGCGTTTCCACCTTCCCTATTAAAATTGAATAGCTGTTAAATATCTGGTTAAAACTTTACGATTGGTAACGTAATGTGAGGATTGTCCTCAAGAGTTCCGAGAAGAACTTTGTCCTATCGCATGCTTTCGGTATTCTCCCGCTAAATGCTATGGATGATGAACCTGAATAATTGTTATTTAGTGCCTGCGTTGAGCATGAACATTATATCTGGATCTTGTTTAATGCGAGACGGTTACTCATTTAAATCAGAGAATAATGGTTGTTCTATTTATATGGGTAATATCTTTTATGGTCATGCACCCATTGTGAGGGGTTTATTTTTATTGAATCTCGATAGTGATGATACACATGTTCATAACATTGATGCCAAAAGATGTAGAGTTGATAATGATAGTACCACTTTCTTGTGGCACTGCCGCTTAGGTCATATTGGTGTAAAACGCATGAAGAAACTCCATGCTGATGGACTTTTGGAGTCACTTGATTTTGAATCACTTGATACATGCGAATCATGCCTCATGGGCAAGATGACTAAGACCCCGTTCTCCGGAACAATGGAACGGGCAAGTGACTTGTTGGAAATCATACATACTGATGTGTGCGGTCCGATGAGCATTGAGGCGCGCGGTGGATATCGTTATTTTCTCACCTTCACCGACAATTTGAGTAGATATGGGTATATTTACTTAATGAGACACAAGTCTGAAACGTTTGAAAAGTTCAAGCAATTTCAGAGTGAAGTTGAGAATCATCGTAACAAGAAGATCAAATTCCTACGATCTGATCGAGGGGGAGAATATCTGAGTTATGAGTTTGGCAGTCACTTAAGACAATGTGGAATTGTTTCACAGTTGACGCCACCTGGAACACCACAGCGTAATGGTGTGTCCGAACGTCGTAATCGAACCTTATTGGATATGGTGCGTTCTATGATGTCTCTTGCCAATCTGCCACTATCATTTTGGGGTTATGCGTTAGAGACAGCTGCATTCACTTTAAATAGGGCACCATCTAAGTCCGTTGAGACGACACCGTATGAACTGTGGTTTGGCAAGAAACCAAAGTTGTCGTTTCTTAAAGTTTGGGGATGCGATGCTTATGTCAAAAGGCTTCAGCCAGAAAAGCTTGAACCCAAAGCGGACAAATGCGTCTTCATAGGATACCCAAAAGAGACGGTTGGGTATACCTTCTATCTCAGATCCAAAGGCAAAGTGTTTGTCACTAAGAACGGGTCCTTTCTCGAGAAAGAGACGGTTGGGTAACCCTGTCTTAAAGGTCATGTTGTTGGACAACGATGAACCTACGAGCTATGGAGAAGCGATGGTGGGCCCGGATTCCGACAAATAGTTAGAGGCCATGAAATCCGAGATGGGATCCATGTATGAAAACAAAGTATGGACTTTGGAAGTATTACCTGAAGGGCAAAAGGCCATTCAGAATAAATGGATCTTCAAGAAGAAGACGGACGCGGACGGTAATGTCACCGTCTATAAAGCTCGACTTGTGGCAAAGGGTTTTTCACAAGTTCAAGGAGTTGACTACGATGAGACTTTCTCACCCGTAGCGATGCTTAAGTCCGTCAGAATCATGTTAGCAATAGCTGCATTTTTCGATTATGAAATTTGGCAGATGGATGTCAAAACAGCGTTCCTTAACGGTTTTCTTAAGGAAGAGTTGTATATGATGCAACCAGAAGGTTTTGTCGATCCAGAGAATGCTGACAAAGTTTGCAAACTCCAGCGATCCATTTATGGACTGGTGCAAGCGTCTCGGAGTTGGAATCTTCGCTTTGATGAGGTGATCAAAGTGTTTGGGTTTATACAAGTTTACGGAGAAGCTTGTATTTACAAGAAAGTGAGTGGGAGCTCTATAGCGTTTCTGATATTATATGTGGATGACATATTGCTGATTGGAAACAATATAGAACTTTTGGAAAGCGTGAAGGAATATTTGAACAAGAGTTTTTCAATGAAGGACCTAGGAGAAGCTGCTTTCATATTAGGCATAAAAATCTATAGAGATAGATCAAGACGCTTAATAGAACTTTCACAGAGCACATACCTTGATAAAGTTTTGAAGAAGTTCAAAATGGATCAGTCCAAGAAGGGGTTCTTGCCTGTTTTGCAAGGTGTGAAGTTGAGTAAGACTCAATGCCCAGCAACTACAGAGGATAGAGAAAAGATGAGTGTCATCCCCTATGCTTTTGCCATAGGCTCTATCATGTATGCGATGTTGTGCACAAGACCAGATGTCAGCCTTGCCATAAGTATGGCCGGAAGGTTTCAAAGTGATCCAGGAGTGGAACACTGGACAGCGGTCAAGAATATCCTTAAGTACCTGAAAAGGACTAAGGAAATGTTTCTCATTTATGGAGGTGATCAAGAGCTCGTCGTAAAGGGTTACGTCGATGCAAGCTTTGACACTGATCCGGATGACTCTAAGTCTCAAACCGGATACGTATATATTCTAAATGGGGGAGCGGTAAGCTGGTGCAGTTCCAAGCAAAGCGTGGTAGCTGATTCTACATGCGAAGCGGAGTACATAGCTGCCTCGGAGGCGGCAAAGGAAGGTGTCTGGATGAAGCAGTTCATGACAGATCTTGGAGTTGTGCCCAGTGCACTGGACCCGATGACTCTGTTCTGTGACAACACTGGTGCCATTGCTCTAGCCAAGGAACCAAGGTTTCACAAGAGGACCAGACACATAAAGCGACGCTTCAATTCCATCCACGATGCGATCAAAAGGAGGAGGACATAAACATTTGCAAAGTGCACACGGATCTGAATGTTGCAGATCCGTTGACTAAACCTCTTCCACGGGCAAAACATGATCAACACCAGAACTCTATGGGTGTTAGATTTATAACCATGTAATGCTAGATTATTGACTCTAGTGCAAGTGGGAGACTGTTGGAAATATGCCCTAGAGGCAATAATAAAATGGTTATTATTATATTTCCTTGTTAATGATAATCGTTTATTATCCATGCTATAATTGTATTGGCTGGAAACACAAATACATGTGTGGATACGTAGACAACAACATGTCCCTAGTGAGCCTCAACCGGACTAGCTCGTTGATCAAAGATGGCCATGGATTCCGGGTCATAGACATGAGTTGTCATTTGATAACGGGATCACATCATTAGGAGAATGATGTGATGGACAATACCCAAACTATGAACATAGCATATGATCGTGTCAAGTTTATTGCTATCGTTTTCCGCATGTCAAGTATCTATTCCTATGACCATGAGATCATGCAACTCACTGACACCGGAGGAGTACCTTGTGTGTATCAAACGTCACAACGTAACTGGGTGACTATAAAGATGCTCTATAGGTATCTCCGAGGGTGTCTGTTGAGTTGGCATGGATCAAGACTGGGATTTGTCACTCCGTATGATGGAGAGGTATCTCAGGGCCCACTCAGTAATACAGCATCACGATAAGCTTGCAAGCAATGTGACTAAAGAGTTAGCCATGGGATCTTGTATTACGGAACGAGTAAAGAGACTTGCCGGTAACGAGATTGAACTAGGTATGGAGATACCGACGATCGAATCTCGGGCAAGTAACATACCGATGGATAAAGGGAACTGCATACGGGATTGACTGAATCCTGATATCGAGGTTCAACCGATAAAGATCTTCGTTGAATATGTAGGAACCAATATGGGCATCCAGGTCCTGCTATTGGTTATTGACCGGAGAGGAGTCTCGGTCATGTCTGCATATTCCCGAACCCGTAGGGTCGCACGCTTAACGTTCGGTAGCGCTAGGGTAGTATTGCGATATTAATAGTGGAAAGTCTGAAGGTTGTTCGGAGTCCCGGATGGGATCCGGGACATCACGAGGAGCTTCGGAATAGTCCGGAGGTAAAGATTCATATATGGAAAGTTGTTATCGGGGTTCCGGAAAAAGTTCGAGTTTTTTTGGTATTGTACCGGGAAGGTTCTAGAAGGTTCTGGAGTGGGGCCCACCTGCATGGGGGACCCACATGAACGTGGGTAGTGGGGAAAGTCCCCACAACCCTGGTCTAGGCGCACCAAGATCCTCCCTTAAAAGGAATAGTATCATATCCCAAAGGGATAAGATCAGGATCCCTAAAAAGGGGGGATAGTGATCGGTGGGGAAGGAAAGGAGGGATTTCCTTCCTCCCCTTTTGGCCAACGACCCTAGGGCCTTGGAGGGCAAGCCACCAGCCCCCTCCATGCCTATATAAAGGTGGGGAGGCGTTGGGGGCAGCCACCCCTTGGACCCTTGCCCGTTACCTCTCCCAACTCCTCCCACGTTTCACCGGTACGCGCTTGGCGAAGCCCTGCCGGAATTCCGCTGCCACCACCACCACCATGCCGTCGTGTTGGTTCAAATCTCATCTACCTCGTCTCTCTCGCTTGCTGGATCAAGAAGGAGAGGACGCCGCCGAGCCGCACGTGTGCTAAACTCGGAGGTGCCGTCCGTTCGGCACTTGATCGGGAGTTCGTGGACGGATCGTGATTGGATCGCGAAGACGTTCGACTACATCAACCGCGTTTCTTAATGCTTCCGCTTAGCGATCTACAAGGGTATGTAGATGCAATCTCTCCTCTCGTAGATGTTCATCTCCTAGATCGATCTTGGTGAGCGTAGGAAATTTTTTGTTTCCCATGCAACGTTCCCCAACAATAAGGGCCATGCTTCCATCATGGATTTGATGTATGTTATGAATATTGATGGTAATATGATACATCCATAACACTGACGCTAAATATCGCAAGACTAAAAGAATACCACATATGTATGGCACTGCACTTGGTCACATTGGAGAAACCCGCATGGAGAAATTCCATAATGATGGATTTTGAAGTCGTTTGATTATGAATCATCTGACACTTGCAACTTTTGTCTGAAAAGTGAAGTGACTGAAATACCGTTCACAGGCCATAAGGAACGAGCAATGAACTTATTGGTGATCATACATTTTGATGTGTGCAGTCCGATAAATGTTGTTGCTAGCAGTGGATTTGTCTATCTTCAGAAATGACTAAAGTAGATTTATGGATATTTACTTGATGAGACATAAGTCTGGATCTTTTGAAATTGTTCAAAAGGTTTTCAAAATGAATTAGAAATTAAAGTAACAAGAAAATTATGTTTCTGCAATTAGATTGTGGAAAGGAATATTTTGAATTACAAGTTTAGCGAATGTCTGATGAGTTGTGAAAAGAGTTTCATAACTTACACCTCCTGGAACACCACTGTGAGTGGAATGTCTGTGAAGATGTAATCAAACCATTTATGACATGGTAAGATCAAAGATGACATAAATCAATTTGCCATTATCCTTTTAAAGTAATGCTTTAGAGACTGCGGCTTTTACACTGAAAAGAGCGCCATCAGATCTGTTGAAATGACGCCATGGTATGGTACGCCCAACCATGTTATGTTTTTTCTTAACATTTGGAATAAGGGGCTTGTGTAAAATATTTACAAACCTATTCCAAATCAGACAAGTGCTACTTTGTAGTTTTTCCCAAATTATTGGGTATTCCTCCATCACTATACCGAGGCAAAAGGTTTGCCACAAAGAACGGTATGATTTTGTAGAAAATGGTTCTTACAAAAGGGTGAGTGGGAGGACAGTGCAACTTGACGAGATAACAGTATCTTCATTATCATGACAAAGGAAAGAAACATCAGAAGCAATTCCAGAGTTTCCTCCTGCGAGTGATACGGAAGCCTCTACAATAAAATGTATGGACTTCGGTCGAACTCGCAGCTGAACCACGTAGGCAAAACTCGTGTAAACCTCTCAGGTGCGCAAACGAGATATTGTTGTTAGACAACAGTATACCTACGATAATCAAGGAAGCGATGATGGGCCCTGACTCTGGAATTGGCTAAATGCCAATATAATCTGAGATAGTTTCCATATAAATGATTCAAGATTATATCTTGATAAACCCTTCGGAAGACTTAGAGTCTAACAGACATTAATGGAGCTATATACTGATGTGGATAAAATGTTTTATCCATAAAGCTCGACTTGTTGCAATAATAAATTCAAGGAGTTGACTGCGATGAGATTGTCTCACCGTAGCGATGCTTAAAGTCAGATCGGGTTAAACTAGCAATTAATACATATTTCAATCAAGAGATATGATACATGGATGCCAAAAAGATTTTCTTGAGATGGAAATGCAACCTAGGACTTGCATGTGATACAGTCCAAGGTATTTTGTCAATCCAGAGGATGCTAGTGAATTTCAAACTTCAGAGTTCCAGCAATGGACAGAAGAGAGCAAAATAGAGTTGGAATCTTCGTCTTTGATGAAATAGTCAAAATAGTTTGATTTCATCAATGGATAGCGAAGATGCTTATTGTTACAAGAAAGTAAGTGGGAGCATAATAATATTTCTAAAAATCTTATGTGCTTGACACATTGTTGATTGGAAATAAATATAAATTTCTTGACACGAATTAGGACTTCTTTGAAATATAGTTTTTTGATGAAGTGCTTGGGCTAGGTAGCCTTGATATTAGGCATATTTATCTACGGAGATAGAATTGCCTAGTAGGGCTAAGCCAAAATACATATTGAGAAGATGCTAAAACAGTTTAGCATAAGAACGCCAAGGAGTGATTCTTGCCGAAGTCACATGGAAGGAGTTTTGCAAGACTCGGTGTCCTAAAACACTGGTGAGCAAAATACAAGATGGAGATTTCACACACTTTTGTGTTTGGATTAATCATGTATTCCATGGTATGTAAAACAACCAGATATGTCTAGTACTCCCAAGGAGTCGCGAGTATAGATGCCAAAGTGATCAAAGTATTGATCATAGGACAGCAGTGAAAAATGTCGTTGAGTACTAAAGTAGCACTGATGACGTGTTTTCTCGCTAGCGGAGATTATGAAGTGCTCGTTGTAAGTAGTTACATTGATACAGTCTTCATCAATGCTCCATGCGATTTTCGATTTAAATTAAGGGTTTTGTGTAATACACAAGATGGTGGCACAGTAAGTTGGAATTGTTCTAAACAGGTTACTGTGGCGAATTCTATAACAGAGGCTAAGTATGTTGCCGATTTCGAAGCGACAAAGAAAATGTTGAATCGTACAGTTTGTTCATGAACTTAGTATGGTTCCAAGAAGGCTTTTGTCAATGGACATATTGGAGATAGTTGCTCCATAGCTCAGTCTGAGGAATCAAGGTTCGACCAGTGATTCACATATATACAAAGCCAAGTCCACACAAAATATGAATTTTGTGAAAGCGTGAAATCGCGAGGATATGCAAAGATACACACGGAACTGAAGTTGTCAGATCCGTTGGACAAAGACTATACCACAAGCGAAGCATATTTTACACCGGTATGCCATAGGTGTAAAGTGCATTAGCATTGACTAGATTATTGACTCTAGTGCAAGTGGGAGTTTGTAGGGGATATGCCCTAGAGGCAATAATAAATGTTATTATTTATCTCCATGTTTATAATTAAGTTTATATTCCGTGCTATAACTGCTATGGTTCTCGAGTCTACAACAACACGAGGCTCGGAGGGAAACTCATATGCACGTGTGGAATAATAAATGGTAAAATGTATTCCTAGTCATGCCTCCAAGACTAGCTCAAGTGTTGCATGATGGTCCTGTTTTCCTGATCATGGGCATGGCTGTGCCGACAACTTTGAGGGCACAATGTTCGAAGAACACTTGTATTGAATCGACCCGATTGATGTTATGCTATGAGATACATTCGTCACAAGTTAATGGTTAATAACACAGAGAAAGTTAATGTTTGCATAATTCCTTAGACCATGAGAGTGTCGAGTTCCTTCACACTTGCTTCATGAACTTTGGGGTTTTGTTAAACGTCATCCGTACATGGGTGGCTATTACGGCGGCTTACGGGTTCATGGAAAGGTATGACAAGTAACTTGATAGCTCAAGATTGGGATTTGCTCCTCCGACAATGGAGAGATATTCTTTGGGCCCTCTCGGTATTACGGTATCCATCATCGTCTGGCCAGACTCAATGTGATTTGATCACAGGGATGCCGGAACACGGGAACGAGAAAAGAGAACAAAACCGGTAACGAGGTAACTGGCATAGTGGACAAGTTGTTGATCCACGGGGATGCCGATAAATCTCACCTCAGGTGTTTGTAACATATCGCGAAGTAACAGGAATAGCACACGGCAACTGGAGGTTCACTCAAATATTTATTCGTGTGGGTATAGGGGTCAATATGGGTGTCCACGGCTCCGATGTTGATCATTGATCGGAAAGTGTTCCGGTCATGTCTATACTTCACCGAACCTATAGGGTCACACGCTTAAGGGTCATCTATCTGCTGAATACTAGACAGGGAGTCTGAGAGAAAGTCACCGGAAAAGTTTCGAAGATGACGGAAAAGTTCCGGAGAGAAAACCGGAAGTGTTTCGGAGCTGCCGGAATTGTTCCGGAGAAAAACGAAAATGTTTCGGAATAAAACCATCATACCAGAAATGTTCCGGAGAGTGTCCAAGATAATTTTAGAGGGTGCCAGAAATGTTCTGGGACCTTCCGGAATTTTTCAGAAGTAATAGTCGCGGAAAACATCTTGTCCCAGCGTGAGGGGACAAGATCCCACGATACGTGGGGGCTGTTTTGGGGGCGCCCCCCTTGAGGGGGCAGCCCCTTGTGGCTAGACAAAGGTGTTGGCCCCCGCCCCATGGTGGGGGCAGCCCCCACAAATAGTGGAAAGTGTTGGGAGGTGGTGGGGCCCCATGTGGGAACACCATGGACAAGGGAACATGTTTTCTCCATGTTTGGTGGGAACATGTTTTCCTTGTTTGGTGGGTGCATGTTTTGTGGGCTGAATTTTCAGCCCCCACCCCACCCCTTCCACCACTATATAAGGAGGAGGAGAGGAGCTCTCCAACTCACTCAAACTCTCTCACAAATGCCATGCATGATCTGGCTTTTCTTCTCTCCCTCCCACGAAATAGTTTCGTTCAGCCGAAAGGCTGTCTGGGTTCCGGTGGGAACTAGTTCTAGATGGCAAAGCATTGTCGGATAGGTGACACCGTATGTGTGCAATCCCGTAGAGAGGTCATAGGTTCGATCTTTTGCCCGAGGGGCTGTTCGAGTGTTCTCCCGAAGGGCTGTCCGAGTGACCGTCCGAGTTTTGAGGGTCCTCCCGGAGGGCTGTCCGTGACACCATCCGAGGGACTGTCCGACCGCCTCTCGAAGGGCTGTCCGAGGAGCAGACGAGGGAGAACATCCTCGCGGTTGGGAGGTTGTAAATCCTAGCTGCGGGGATCTGCACCAATGATCTCCACCGACTCTCCTTTCGTTGCGCTACGAGTCGGTAACGATCAGATCAAAAACCTTGTATGCAATCTTCATAGTGGTCCTGGTCTGGTGCGTAGGTCGGAATTTTTTTGTTTTCTACTGCGTTACCCAATAACATACATCAAGTGAATCAATATAATACCCCATTGTCACCACGGGTATTCATATGCAAGACATACATCAAGTGTTCTCAAATCCATAAAAGTATTCAATCCGATAATAGTGAAACCTCAAAGGTAAAAACTCAATTCATCACAACAAGATAGAAAGGGAGAAACACCATATGATCCAACTATATTAACAAAGCTCGCGGTACATCAAGATCGTGCCAAATCAAGAACACGAGAGAGAGAGATCAAACACATAGCTACTAGTACATACCCTCAGCCCCGAGGGTGAACTACTCCCTCCTTGTCATGGTGGCCGCCGGGATGATGAAGATGGCCTCCGGTGATGATTTCCCCCTCTGGTAGGGTGCCGAAATGGGGCTCCAGATGGTATTTCGAGGGTACAGAGGCTTGCGGCGGCGGAGTCCAAGTTCTAGGGTTATTTCTGGGGGTTTTGGTATTTATAAGAATTTTTGGCGTTGGAATCACGCGAAGAGGAGCCATAGGGGGCCCACGAGGCACCAGGGCGCGCCAGGGGGGTGGCGCGCCCAGGTGGCTTGTGGGGCCCCTGTGGGTCTTCTGCTGCTCCCCCGAAGCTTCCTGTGTCAGTTTCCTTCCAGAAAAAATCATCAAAAAGTTTCGCTGCATTTGGACTTCATTTGATATGGATTTTTTGGAAAACCAAAAACAAGCAGAAAACAGCAACTAGCACTGGACACTAGGTCAATATGTTAGTCCATAAAAATCATATAAAATCCATATAAAAGTGCACCAAAATAATACAAAACTATAATAAACATGGCATGAATACTTCATAAATTATAGATATGTTGGATACGTATCAGCATCCCCAAGCTTAATTCCTGCTCGTCCTCGAGTAGGTAAATGATAAAAGAAATAATTTATGAAGTGTGAATGCTAGCATAGTGCATAAGTTTGATCAATGATAATTTCAATCACTTTTCCTAGCATCATAACATCAACTCTTTCTCATAAAACTCATCATGATAAAGTAGCAATCAATTCACATGTTATGGCTCAAACAATGCATTCTCTTGAAACTTAACAACCTATGTTCTTAGTCACCAAACAATTGCAATTTAACTTAATTTCAACAAAGTTTAAGTAAGAGCTCCACATACTCAATTATCATATAGTCTTCTATGATTGCTAGTACTCAAAGCATATTTTTAGAACAAATGGCATCCATCGAACACAAAAAAAGATAGGGGCTTAATGTTTCGCCTCCCAACTTATTTATCATAGAGATAATTGTCAACAATAATAATTCATGATCAAATATATTTGACTGGCCATATGTGCCTGGATCTTTCCCCACCACATGATGCTTGCCAACTAGAGAATAATTAAGGTTGAAATGAGAAGTAATACTATTGACTCTTGCATAAAAGTAAATACATAAAGTAGAAGATAGGCCCTTCGCAAAGGGAAGAAGAGGTTGTCATGCGCTTTTTATTTTTGGATGTGCAAGCTCTTAATGCAAAGGAACATCACCTTATATTGCCCCTTGTGATAGGAACCTTTATTATGCAGTCCGTCGCTTTTATTTCTTTACCATCACAAGTTCGTACAACGCTTATTTTCCCTTGCAATAAAAGATCATACATATTTTAGGAGCAATTTTTATTGCTTTTTGCACCGATGACAACTTACTTGAAGGATCTTATTCAATCCATAGGTAGATATGGTGGACACTCATGGCAAGAAACTGGGTTTAATGGTTTTTGGATGCACAAGTAGTATCTCTACTTAGTACGAATTTTTGGCTAGCAAAAGATCCTAAGCAAGCACCACATGTTGGAGGATCCATAACAATATAACTTCTATGCAAATATACCCAAACATAACTCATTACGTTGTCTTCCTTGTCAAACTTCAACTAATTTGAAAATAATTAATGGGTATTCACAATCATAAAAGATGTCCAAGATAATATATTTATATGTGAAAGTTCTCTTCCTTATACTAATCATTCATGAATTGCTTGTATGACCAATATTGTGATTGTCAAGCTTCAATAGATTTCACTTTCTAAACCAAATGTGAAATTACTACTAGGCATGATACAAGCATATGAAGCACATATAATTTCAAATTTATGATATTCAATTCATTCAACAATTTACTCATAGGATATAAGTGAAGCACAAGAGTAAATGACAAACTACTCCAAAAAGATATAAGTGAAGACCAAATGAGTAGTTAAATAAATAGGTAGCTATGTGAGGACTCTCTCTCATTTAAATTTCAGATCTTGATAATTTTATTCAAACAACAAGCAAAACGAAAATAAAAGGACACTCCAAGAATAGCACATAAAACGTGAACAACTAAAAACTTAGGCTAACCGATAGGTGTTGATGAAGAAAGGTGGGATTCCAACCAGGGCATCCCCAAGCTTAGTTGCTTGAGACTTCTTGGAATGTTATCTTGGGGTGCCTTGGGCATCCCCAAGCTTGAGCACTTGTGTCTCCTTAATTCCTCTCGTATCATGGCTTCTCCTAAATCTTAAAAACTTCATCCACACAAAACTAAACAAGAACTCGTGAGATAAGTTAGTATAAATCAACTCAAAACCTTAACATTCTCTACTATAACAAATCACTAAAATTATAATTAAACATTGCATACTAAATGCCTCTGCATATTTAATACTCCTATCCTCAAATAGAATCATTAAACAAGCAAACATATGCAAACAATGCAACTATAACAGCAATCTGCCAAAACAGAACAGTCTGTAAAGGGGGATTTAAAATTCATACTTCCCTAACTCCAAAAATTCTGAAAAATTACCACGTGACAGAGAACTCATGCATTCTTACTGTGTAAAAATTTCAGATTTTTAGCATGTTCTGACTATTCAGGAATATTCTGGACATAACAGAAAACTTTCTGTTTTCAAACAGCAACACATAAACTTGCAAACTGAGCATGGTAAAGGCTATAATTGGCATTTTATTGAACTAAAAGATACAAAACATGATTATTGATAACAGCAAGCAAATATCAACAAAATAAAATGACGCTCCAAGCAAAATACATATCATGTGACGAATAAAAATATAGCTCCAAGTAAGGTTACCGATAATGTTGAAGACGAAAGAGGGGATGCCTTCCGGGGCATCCCCAAGCTTAGATGCTTGAGTATTCTTTGAGTATTACCTAGGGGTGCCTTGGGCATCGCCAAGCTTAGGGTCTTGCCACTCCTTATTCTCCTCATATCGATATCTCACCCAAAACTTGAAAACTTCAATCACATAAAACTTAATGGATCTTGTGAGATAGGTTAGTATGATAGAAATAAATCATCCACTTAGGTACTGTCAAGACAAGTTTCATAATTTTTCTCACATAATTCCTACTGTATTCTATCATTTCCATAATTTATATTACTCAATATAAGCTATGGAAACACTAAAACAAGCAAACTATGCACCGAAAACAGAATCTGTCAAAAGAAGAACAGCATGTAGTGAGCGATTTAAAAACCATACTTCTGTAACTCAAAAAATTCTGAAAAATTAGGAAAACGTAAAAAATTTGTAAAAAAATACTCTGTAAAAATTTCAGGATTTTCTCACGCTCCAGTACATAATAGAAATTCCAGCACTGGACGCAAAAGTTTCTGTTTTTGCACAGAATCGAATCAACAAGTATCCACACTATCCCAAAGGCTTTACTTGGCACATTATTGAAAGAAAACATACAAAACATGATTAACACAGTAGCTTAATCATGTGAACAAAAAAAAACAGTAGGGGTAAATGTTGGGTTGTCTCCCAACAAGCGCTTTTCTTTAATGCCTTTTTAGCTAGGCATGATGATTTCAATGATGCTCGCATAAAAGTTAAAGAATTGAAAAATAAAGAGAGCATCATGAATCATATGGAAAGCACATTTAAGTCTAACCCACTTCCTATGCATAGGTATTTTGTGAGCAAATAATTTATGGGAGCAAGAATCAACTAGCATAGGAAGGCAAAACAAGTATAACTTCAAAACTTTCAACACATAGAGAGAAAACTTGATATTTTTGGGATATGTAAAAGCATATGCTCCTCACTCATAATAATTTTCAGTAGCATCATGAATGAATTCAACACTATAACTGTCACACAAATCATTCTTTTCATGATCCACAAGCATAGAAATTTTATTACTCTCCACATAAGCAAATTTATTCTCCTTCATAATAGTGGGAGCAAACTCAACAAAATAACTATCATGTGATACTTGATTGACATAATCCAATTGAAAATTAAAATGACAATAAGTTTCATGGTTATCATTATTCTTTATAGCATACATGTCATCACCATAATCATCATAGATAGCAACTTTGTTGTCATAATCAATTGAAACTTCTTCCAAAATAGTGGAATCATCACTAAATAAATTCATGGCCTCTCCAAATCCACTTTCATCAATATAATCATCATAAATAGGAGGAATTCAATCATCATAATAAATTTGCACCTCAAAACTTGGAGGACTAAAAATACCATCTTCATCAAACATAGCATCCCCAAGCTTATGGCTTTGCATATCATTAGCATCATGGATATTCAAAGAATTCATACTAGCAACATTGCATTCATGCTCATCATTCAAAGATTTTATGCCAAACATTTTATTGAATTCTTCTTCTATCAATTGAGCACAATTTTCCGCTCCATCATTTTTAAGAAAGACATTATAAAGAAGAAGAATATGAGGCAACCTCAATTCCATATATTTTTGTAGTTTTATTTTATAAACCAAACTAGTGATAAAACAAGAAACTAAAAGATTAAATTGCAAGATCTAAAGATATACCTTCAAGCACTTACCTCCCCGGCAACGGCGCCAGAAAAGAGCTTGATGTCTACTACACAACTTATTCTTGTAGACTCGTGTTGGGCCTCCAAGCGCAGAGTTTTGTAGGACAGTAGCAATTTTCCCTCAAGTGGATGACCTAAGGTTTATCAATCCGTGGGAGGCGTGGGATGAAGATGGTCTCTCTCTAACAACCCTGCAACCAAATACAAGAAATCTCTTGTGTCCCCAACACACCCAATACAATGGTAAATTGTATAGGTGCCCTAGTTCGGCGAAGAGATGGTGATACAAGTGTAGTATGGATAGTAGATATAGGTTTTTGTAATCTGAAAATAAAAAAACAGCAAGGTAGCAAGTGATAAAACGGAGCACAAATGGTATTGCAATGCTTAGAAACAAGGCCTAGGGTTCATACTTTCACTAGTGCAATCTGTCAACAATGCTAACATAATTGGATCATATAACAATCCCTCAACGTGCGACAAAGGAATCACTCCAAAGTTCCTATTAGCGGAGAATATAAGATAGAAATTGTTGTAGGGTACTAAACCACCTCAAAGTTATTCTTTCCGATCAATCTATTGAGCTATTCCTATAAGTGTCACAAACAGCCCTAGAGTTCGTACTAAAATAACACCATATGATATGCATCAACCAACTCTAATGTCACCTAGATACTCCAATGTCACCACAAGTATCTGTGAGTTGATTATTAGATATGCATCAAACAACTTTAGATCATAATATTAAATCCACACAAAGAACTTCAAAGAGTGCCCCAAGATTTCTACCGGAGAAAGTAGGATGAAAACGTGCATCAACCCCTATGCATAGATTACCCCAATGTCACCTCGGGAATCCGCGAGTTGAGTGCCAAAACATACATCAAGTGAATCAATATAATACCCCATTGTCACCACGGGTATTCATATGCAAGACATACATCAAGTGTTCTCAAGTCCATAAAAGTATTCAATCCAGTAATAGTGAAACCTCAAAGGTAAAAACTCAATTCATCACAACAAGATAGAGAGGGAGAAACACCATATGATCCAACTATATTAACAAAGCTCGCGGTACATCAAGATCATGCCAAATCAAGAACACGAGAGAGAGAGAGAGAGATCAAACACATAGCTAATAGTACATACCCTCAGCCCCGAGGGTGAACTACTCCCTCCTTGTCATGGTGGCCGCCGGGATGATGAAGATGGCCTCCGGTGATGATTTCCCCCTCCGGCAGGGTGCCAGAACGGGGCTCCGGATGGTATTTCGAGGGTACAGAGGCTTGCGGCGGCGGAGTCCAAGTTCTAGGGTTATTTCTGGGGGTTTTGGTATTTATAAGAATTTTTGGCGTTGGAATCACGCGAAGAGGAGCCACAGGGGGCCCATGAGGCACCAGGGCGCGCCAGGGGGTGGCGCGCCCAGGTGGCTTGTGGGGCCCCTGTGGGTCTTCTGCTGCTCCCCCGAAGCTTCCTGGGTCAATTTCCTTCCAGAAGAAATCGTCAAAAAGTTTCACTGCATTTGGACTTCATTTGTTATGGATTTTCTGGAAAACCAAAAACAAGCAGAAAACAGCAACTGGCACTGGGCACTAAGTCAATATGTTAGTCCATAAAAATCATATAAAATCCATATAAAAGTGCGCCAAAATCATACAAAACTATAATAAACATGGCATGAATACTTCATAAATTATAGATACGTTGGAGACGTATCATCTACCTATATGCGGTATTACTTTGCTGTTCCAAGTAAATTTGCAAGTGCCACCTCTAAACATTCAAATGAACATCTGTTTTGTGTGCCCGTACCGCTCATGGAGTGACAGGGGTGGTTAGTATATTCCATGCTAAGCGGGTTACTCTCAGATGAGTGTTTATTCACTTGTCATTGCACGAGAGAGGCTGGTAATCGGGATGCCCAGTCCTATGCTCAAATCGAAATCACATAATGCAAACAAACTCCCCCGAAAATTTGTTGGTATGGAGGGCACCCGTGAATTCGGCTAGCCATGGCTTGTGTTGGTACGGTGGAGGGGGAGTAAACTTTACCTTTCCGCTTGGGAACCGCTTATAATGCGTTTAGCATGGAAGATATTGAAAATTCTCGGTCGTGACGTTGACAGGAAAAGCATGCCTCCCAAAATTATTTTCATCTGTATTTTAAGCTTCGAGCTCTGGCACCGCTGCAAATCCATGCTTCCATTTGCGAAGGGCCTATCCATTTACTTTTATATTATTTTACTTTTATTGTTGAGTCATCACCCTCTCATTTAAGCACCAGTTGGAGAGCACTATTGTCATCTTTATGCATTGAGTATAGTTAATGTTGGGTGTGACCATGACTGGATATCCTCTACCCTAAATTACAATGTTTAGTCGTTGCTTGAATCTCAGAGGTGCTCTGCATTTAAGTTTTGCGATCTCAGAAAGGGCTAGCGAGATACCATGTTATCATATTATATCATGATTGTTTTGACAAAGTGTTGGCATCCGAGATATCTTATTATTGCTTGCTAGTTGGTTATGTTATTGCCATGAGTAAATGTGAGACCTAAGTGTTATCATCAATATGGTTAGTTCATAATCTTTTCTAAAAACTTGGATGCTAGTTAAGTATATATACAGACAACAAGAACAAAAGAGTTTGTAAAAGTTTTTCTTTATCACTTTCAGTTTGTCAACTGAATTGCTTGAGGACAAGCAATGAGTTAAGCTTGGGGAAGTTGATACGTCCCAAATGTATCTACTTTTCCAAACACTTTTGCTCTAGTTTTGGACTCTAATTTGCATGATTTGAATGGAACTAACCCAGACTGACGCTGCTTTCAGCAGAATTGCCATGGTGTTATTTTCGTGCAGAAATAAAAGTTCTCGGATGGACCTGAAAATTTACAGAGAATTATTTCATAATATATAAAAAATACTAGCGCAAAGATCCATCAGAAGGGGGGGGGCACCGGGCGCCACAAGCCTGGGGGGCATGCCCAGCCCCCAGGGTGCGCCTGGCAGGCTTGTGGGTCCCTGGCAGCTCCATTTGCCCTAACTCCAACGCTATAAGTTACCTATTCATGGAGAAAAAAATCAGAGAGAAAGAATCATCGCATTTTACGATATGGAGCCGCCGCCACCTCCTGTTCTTCATCGGGAGGGCTGATCTGGAGTCCGTTCGGGGCTCCGGAGAGGGGGATTCGACACCGTCATCATCATCAACCATCCTCCATCACTAATTTCATGATGCTCACCGCCGTGCATGAGTAATTTCTTCGTAGGCTTGCTGGACGGTGATGGGTTGGATGAGATTTACCATGTAATCGAGTCAATTTGTTAGGGCTTTGATCCCTAGTATCCACTATGTTCTGAGATTGATGTTGCTATGACTTTGCTATGCTTAATGCTTGTCACTAGGGCTCGAGTGCCATGATTTCAGATCTGAACCTCTATGTTTTCATGAATATATTTGAGTTCTTAATCCTATTTTGCAAGTTATATGCACCTATTACGTGTTATGATCCGCATACCCCAAGGTGACAATAATTGGGATTCTTTTCGATGATTACCGTAGTTTGAGAAGTTCATGTATTCACTATGTGCTAATGCTTTGTACCGATTCTCTATTAAAAGGAGGCCTTAATATCCCTTAGTTTCCTTAAGGACACCGCTGCCACGGGAGGGTAGGACAAAAGATGTCATGCAAGTTCTTACTATAAGCATGTATGACTATATACGGAATACATGCCTACATTACAATGATGAATTGGAGCTATTGTGTATCGCCCTAGGTTGTGACTGTTACATGATGATTGTCATCCAACATAATTATTCATCACCGATCCAATGCCTACGCTTTTCGTATATTGATCTTTGCTAAGTTATTTTCGTTGCTGGTGCTGTTACAATCACTACAAAACTGCTATTGTTACTGTTTCTGTTACTGTTGCTACTGTTACTACTGCTATTGAAACTATCATACTACTGTGCTACTAAACACTTTGCTGCAGATATTTAGTTCTCCAGGTGTGGTTGAATTGACAACTCAACTGCTAATACTCGCAAATATTCTTTGGCTCCCCTTGTGTCGAATCAATAAATCGGGGTGAAATAGTACCCGCGAAAACTGTTGCGATCTCCTATACTTGTGGGTTATCAAGAACCGCCGGAGGCATTCATATAGAGTCATATTTGTTCAAGTATCGAGTTGTAATTTTGAGTTGTAAGTAAATAAAAGTGTGATGATCATCATTATTAGAGCATTGTCCCAGTGAGGAAAGGATGATGGAGACCATGATTCCCCCACAAGTCGGGATGAGACTCTGGATGAAAAAAAAGAGGCCGAAAAGAGCCCACAAAAAAAGAGAAAAAGAGAGAAGGGGCAATGTTACTATCCTTTTTCCACACTTGTGCTTCAGACTAGCACCATGCTTTTCATATAGAGAGTCTCCTATTTTGTCACTTTCAGATACTAGTGGGAATTTTTCATTATAGAACTTGGCTTGTATATTCCGATGATGGGCTTCCTCAAATGCCCGAGGTCTTCATGAGAAAGCAAGTTGGGTGCACACCCACTTAGTTTTCATGTTGAGCTTTCATACATGTATAGCTCTTAGTGCATTCGTTGCATGGCAATCCCTACTCCTCGCATTGACATCAATTGATGGGCATCTCCATAGCCCGTTGATTAGCCTCGTCGATGTGAGACTATCTTCTTATTTTTTTACTTCTCCTTATTGGTCTATACCACCACACTCTATTCCACCCATAGTGCTATATCCATGGCTTACGCTCATGTATTGCGTGGGGGTTGAAAATGCTGAAGCACATTAAAAAGTATGAACCAATTGCTCGGCTTGTCATCGGGGTAGTGCATGATAGATATTTTGTGTTAAGAAGATGGAGCATGACAGGATTATATGATTTTGTAGGGATAACTTTCTTTAGCATTTTTATTCTGAAAGACGTGATTGTTTATTAGTATGCCTGAGTATTGATGTCTTTATGTCAAACTATAGACTATTGCTTTGAATCATTCGGATCTTATTATTCATAGCGTAAAAGAAAGATTACAAGATGAAACATGTTAGGTAGCATTCCACATCAAAAAATTTGTTTTTATCATTTACCTACTGGAGGACGAGTAGGAATTAAGCTTGGTGATGCTTGATACGTCTCCAACGTATCTATAATTTTTGAGTGTTCCATGCTATTATAGTATCAATCTTGGATGTTTTTATATGCAATTATATATCATTTTTTGGGACTAACCTATTAACCTAGTGCCCAGTGCCATTTGCTGTTTTCTGCTTGTTTTTGGTTTTTCAGGAAATCAGTACCAAACGAAGTCCAAATGCCACAAAACTTTTTGGAGATTTTTTTCTGGACAAAAGAGACCTTGGAAGCTTTGGGAGGAGGCCAGAAGCCTCACGGAGGCTTCACAAGGCAACAGGGTGCGGCCCAGGGGGGCGCCGTGTTGCCTTGTGGGGCCCTCATGGCTCCGTTTGACCTAATTCCACTTCTATGAATTCTCAAATATTGGGAAACCAACAGAGAGCCACCCCGAATAACTTTTACGCCTCCGCAAGCCTCTGTTCTTCCGTGATCCCATCTGGAGGCCTTTTCCGGTACTCTGCCGGAGGGGGAATCGATCACGGAGAGCTTCTACATCAACCTTGCTGCCCTTCCGATGATGTGTGAGTAGTTTACCATAGACCTACGAGTCCATAGCTAGTAGCTAGATGGCTTCTTCTCTCTCTTTGATCTTCAATACCATGTTCTCCTCGATGTTCTTGGAGTTCTATCCGATGTAATCTTCTTTTGTGGTGTGTTTGTTGGGATCCGATGAATTGTGAGTTTATGATCAGATTATTCATGAGAAATATTTGAGTCTTCTCTGAACTCTTTTATGCATGATTATTATAGCTTTGTATTTCTCTCTGATCTATCGATTTAGTTTGGCCTACTAGATTGCTCTATCTTGCAATGGGAGAGGTGCTTTGTGATGGGTTCAATCTTGCGGTGCTCAATCGCAGTAATAGAAAGGGACATGACACGTATTTTGATTGTTGCCATTAAGGATAAAAAGATGGGGTTTAATCATATTGCTTGAGTTTACTTTGTCTACATCATGTCATCTTGCTTAAAGCGTTACTCTATTTCATACTTAATACCCTAGATGCATGTTGGATAGCGGTTGATGGGTGGAGTAATAGTAGTAGATGCAGGCAGGAGTCGGTCTACTTGTCTCGGACGTGATGCCTATATACATGATCATTGCCATGAATCCATCATAATTATTTGATTTTCTATCAATTGCCCAACAGTAATTTGTTTACCCACCGTATGCTATGCGTTCGAGAGAGAAGCCTCTAGTGAAAACTATGCCCCCCGGGTCTACTTTATCATATATTAAAAACTCAAAAATACCTTGCTGCAATTTATTTACTTTTATTTTATTTAGTATTTTAGTTTATCTATCTACCACTATCAGAATTAATCCTTGCAAATAACCGCTAAGAGGATTGACAACCCTCTTATTTGCGTTGGGTGCAAGTGTTTTGCTTTCGTGTGTGCAGGTGCGCTTATCGGAATTTTGCTTGGTTCTCCTACTAGATTGATAACCTTGGTTCTTAACTGAGGGAAATACTTATCTCTACTATACTGCATCATCCTCTCCTCTTCGGGGAAATACCAACGCAGTCTACAAGTAGCACAGAGTACCGGAAAAGGCCTCCAGATGGGATCGCGGAAGAACTGAGGCTTGCGACAACAGAAATGTTTTCTCTTCTGTCTTTCTGGTATACGGCGAATATTTTGGAATTTATAGCGCTGGAATTAGGTCAAGAGGTGCCACGAGGGGCCCACAAGCCTGGGGGGGCGCGCCCTCCGAGCTTGTCGCTCCCTCGTGACTCGTCTGGTCTTCTCCCGAAGCTTCTAGGGTCGCTTCTGGTCCAGAAAAAATTAATCCAAAGTCTTTTCTTCGTTTGGACTCCGTTTGATAATGATTTTCTGAAAAGGCAAAAATAGGCAAAAAAACAGCAACTGGCACTGGGCACTAGGTTAATAGGTTAGTCCCAAAAAATGATATATAATTGCATATAAAACATACAAGATTGACACTATAATAGCATGGAACAATAAAAAATTATAGATACGTTGGAGACGTATCAAGCATCCCCAAGCTTAATTCCTGCTCGTCCTCGAGTAGGTAAATGATAAAAATAGAACTTTTGATGTGGAATGCTACCCAACATGTTTATTATGTAATCTCTTTATGGCATATAAGTTGTGAAGCGATGAATTAACAATATCAACATAATAATATCCATGAACATAAGAAGCATAATCATTAACTTTCAAAATATATGATCCTTAACGAGTGTTATCCCTACTCACTTTCTCATGTTAATCGTGGCATGACTCTATCTTCACCACAAATATATAAATAGTGAACACCCCGGTGTTAAACCAGGCAATTGGATCGTACTTCTAACGTGCTTCAGCATTTTCAACTCTCACGCAATACATGAGCGCAAGCCATGGATATAGCACTAGGTGGAATAGAATGCGGTGGTAGGTATCAAATAATGGAAAGGAGGAGAAGAAAGTCTCGCATCAACTCAGTGGATCAACGGGCTATGGAGATGCCCATCAATCGATATCAATGCGAGGAGTAGGGATTACCATGCACCGGATGCACTAAGAGCTATAAGTGTATGAAAGCTCAAACTGAAAACTAAGTGGGTGTGCATCCAACTTGCTTGCTCATGAAGACCTCGGGCATTTGAGGAAGCCCGTCATCGGAATATACAAGCCAAGTTCTATAATGAAAAATTCCCACTAGTATATGAAAGTGACAACATAGGAGACTCTCTATATGAAAAACATGGTGCTACTTTGAAGCACAAGTGTGGAAAAGGATAGTAACATTGCCCCTTCTCTCTTTTTCTCTCATTTTTTTGTTGGGCTCTTTTTGGCCTCTTTTTTTTTCATCCGGAACCTCATCCCGACTTGTGGGGGAATCATAGCCTCCATCATCCTTTCCTCACTGGGACAATGCTCTAATAATGATGATCATCACACTTTTATTTACTTACAACTCGAAATTACAACTCAATACTAGAACAAATGTGACTCTATATGAATGCCTCTGACAGTGTACCAGGATGTGCAATGATCTAGCGTAACATGTATAAAAAATGATGAACATTGGCTGAGCCACAAATACTATGTTATCTATATGATCATGCAAAGCAATATGACAATGATGATGTGTGTCATATAAACAGAACGGTGGAAGTTGCATGGCAATATATCTCGGAATGGCTATGGAAATGCCATAATAGGTAGGTATGGTGGCTGTTTTGAGGAGGGTAAAAGGGGTTTATGTGTGAAAGAGCGTATCATATCACGGGGTTTGGATGCACCGGCAAAGTTTGCGCCAACTCTCGAGGTGTGAAAGGGCAAGGCACGGTACCGAAGATGCTAGCAAATTACGGAAAGATAGGAGTGCGTATAATCCATGGACTCACATTGGTCATAAAGAACTCACATACTTTGCAAAAGTCTACTTAGCCCTTGAAGCAAAGCACTTCACCGCATGCCCCTAGTAGGAGGGTTGGTAGGAGTTAACCATCGAGCGACCCCGATTATAACAACACTCAAGGATTTCACTTCAGACCTATAAATGCTCCAATTTCCTCGCCATGCCACAAGTAATATTTAGGTGAATATGTCATAAAAAACTTTAATGCCGATATTTCTACTAACCAATGATCATGAACCTATATCCTTTCATATTACGACATTAATAAAATTAACCATGCACTTCATACTTAGTGATCTACATGAAGGTTTTTATTATATCCCCCTTGGATACCTTATCATATCTGGACCATTCTTTTAACATGTGCAAATTGCCATTACTATATATTAGACTCTCAAAAAGATATAAGTGAAGCATGAGAGTGCAACTATTTCTTTAAAATATAACCACCGCCGTGCTCTAAAAGATATAAGTGAAGCACTAGAGCAACTGTCTAGCTCAAAAGATATAAGTGAAGCACATAGAGTATTCTAACAAATCACGAATAATGTGTGTCCCTCTCAAAAAGGTGTGTTCAGCAAAGATGATTGTGGCAAACTAAAAAGCAAATAAAAGCAAGCAAAATATAGCACAAGACGCTCCAAGTAAAACACATATCATGTGAAGAATAAAAATATAGCTCCAAGTGAGTTACCTATAGATTGTAGACGAAAGAGGGGCTGCCATCCGGGGCATCCCCAAGCTTTGACGCTTGAGTCTTACTTGAATATTACCTTGGGGTGCCTTTGGCATCTCCAAGCTTAGGCTCTTGCCGCTCCTTATTCCTTTATCCATCGTAGTCTCACCCAAAACTTGAAAACTTCAGCACACAAAACTCAACAGAAACCTCGTGAGATCCGTTAGTATAACAAATAAATCTTAAACTTTAGGTACTGTTGTAAATTGATTCATATTTAATATTAGCATAATGCTACTGTACTCCAACTTCCCCATGGCTCATACCCCCCGATACGATCCATAGATTCATCAAAATAAGCAAACTATGCAACAAAAACAGAATCTGTCTAAAACAGAACAGTCTGTAAACATCTGAATTAAAGTCATACTTCTGTGACTCCAAAAATTCTGAAAAATTAGGACAACGTGGGAAATTTATATTCCAATACTGTAAAAAATTCAGAAGCAATTGACGCTCTAGCAAAAAATCAAAATTCCAGCACTGGACGCAAAAGTTTCTGTTTTCAAACAGCATCAATTATACTATCATCCAAATCATCCCAAAGGCATTACTTGGCACAAACACTAATTAATAGATAAAAACACAATCATAACAGAGGCTACAATTGTGTAAACACACAAAAACAGAAAGTAAAACAAAAATTTAAGATACATATTGGGTTGCCTCCCAACAAGCGCTATTATTTTATGCCCCTAGCTAGGCATAATGCACAGTTTCAAGTATTATCATCCTTCAAATGAATTCCATCGGTGGCCCTCATAATAGATTCATATGGTGGTTTAATTCTCTTTCTAGGGAAGTGTTCCATCCCTTTCTTTAATGGGAATTGAAATCTTATGTTACCTTCTTTCATATCAATAATAACACCTATGGTTCGTAGGAAAGGCCTACCAAGTATTATAGTACAAGACGGATTGCATTCGATATCAAGCACAATAAAATCCGCGGGTACATAATTCCTATTAGCAAGAATAAGCATATCATTTATTCTGCCCAATGGTTTTTTAATAGTGTAATCCGCAAGATGTAAATTAAGAGAACAAGCATCCATATCGGTGAGACCTGGCACATCACATAAAGATTTTGGTATAGTAGAGACGCTAGCACCTAGATCACACAAAGCATTGCATTAATAATCTTTAATTTTAACTTTGATAGTAGTTCCCATTCATCATGTAATTTTCTAGGAATTGAAACTTCCAACTCAAGTTTTTCTTCATGAGCTTTTATCATAGCTTCTACAATATGTTTAGTAAAAGCTTTATTTTGTTCATAGGCATTAGGTGAACTAATCATGGATTGCAACAAGAAAATACATTCAATTAAAGAGCAATTATCATAATTAAAGTCCTTGTAATCCAAAGTAGTGGGCACATCACTATTTAAAGTTTTAACCTCTCCAAACCCACTTTTGTCAATTTTATCATTAAGATCATCACCCTCCAAATAATTGGGACGCCTTCTAGCTAAAGTTGACTCATCTCCAGTCCCTTTTTCATCAAGTTTTTTATTACTAAATAGAGATTCAATAGGTGAGACACCAATCATTTTAATATCTTCATTAGGACTACCAGAAAATTGTTCTTTCATAACAAGATTAAGCAAAGAAGCATTAATATCACACGACGCCGCACTAGTGGCGGGAGGAGCAATTGGAGTACTAATAAAATCGTTATTATTAGTATTGGAAAAGTCACACAATTTTGTGTTTTCTTGAGACATAGCGACAAAGCAAGCAAACTAGCAAACAGAAATATTTTTGTGTTTTTTGTAAAATTGTTTTAGAAGTGGGGGAGATGAAAATGAGAGACAAATGCAAATAAAAGGCAAATGAAAATAAGAACAAGTGAATGATAGTTTATGCGAAGGTACTTGATAGGTTTTGGTGATGTCTCCCCGGCAACGGCGCCAAAAATTCTTTCTGCTACTTGTGAACTGCGTTGGGATTTCCCTGAAGAGGAGAGGATGATGCAATACAGTAGAGATAAGTATTTCAATCAGTTAAGAACCAAGGTTATCAATCCAGTAGGAGAACCACACAGAATCTCGTTAGCAGCACCTACACACACAAAAGCAAACACTTGCACCCAACGCAAATAAGAGGGTTGTCAATCCCTTAACGGTTAGTTGCAAGGATTAATTCTGATAGTGATAGATATAAAAGTAAATTGCAAAATAAAATAAAAGTAAATAAATTACAGCAATGTATTTTTGGATTTTAATATATGATAAAGGTAGACCCGGGGGGCATAGTTTTCACTAGAGGCTTCTCTCTTGAACATATAGCATACGGTGGGTAAACAAATTACTGTTGGACAATTGATAGAAAAGCGCATAGTTATGACGATATTCAAGGCAATGATCATATATATAGACATCACGTCCGAAACAAGTAGACCGACTCCTGCCTGCATCTACTATTATTACTCCACCCATCGACCGCTATCCAGCATGCATCTAGGGTATTAAGTATAAAACAGAGTAACGCCTTAAGCAAGATGACATGATGTAGACAAAGTAAACTCAAGCAATATGATTAAACCCCATCTTTTTATCCTTAATGGCAACAATACAAATACGTGACATGTCCCTTTTTGTCACTGGGATTGAGCACCGCAAGATTGAACCCATCACAAAGCACCTCCCCCATTACAAGATAAATCAATCTAGTTGGACAAACCAAACGGATAGATCGGAGAGAAATACAAAGCTATAACAATCATGCATAAAAGAGTTCAGAGAAGACTCAAATATTTCTCATGAATAATCTGATCATAAACCCACAATTCATCGGATTCCAACAAACACACCGCAAAAGAAGATTACATCGGATAGAACTCGAAGAACAACGAGGAGAACATGGTATTAAAGATCAAAGAGAGAGAAGAAGCCATCTAGCTACTAGCTATGGACCCGTAGGTCTGTGGTAAAACACTCACACATCATCGGAAGGGCAGCAAGGTTGATGTAGAAGCCCTCCGTGATCGATTCCCCCTCCGGCAGAGTACCGGAAAAGGCCTCCAGATGGGATCGCGGAAGAACAGAGGCTTGCGGCGGCGGAAATGTTTTCTCTTCTGTCTTTCTGGTATACGGGGAATATTTTGGAATTTATAGTGTTGGAATTAGGTCAAGAGGTGCCACGAGGGGCCCACAAGCCTGGGGGTGCGCCTACCCCCCTGGGCGCGCCCTCTGAGCTTGTCGCTCCCTCGTGACTCGTCTGGTCTTCTCCTGAAGCTTCTAGGGTCCCTTCTGGTCCAGAAAAAATTAATTCAAAGTTTTTTCTTCGTTTGGACTCCGTTTGATAATGATTTTCTGAAAAAAGCAAAAACAAGCAAAAAACAGCAACTGGCACTGGGCACTAGGTTAATAGATTAGTCCCAAAAAATGATATATAATTGTATATAAAACATCCAAGATTGATACTATAATAGCATGGAACAAACAAAAATTATAGATACGTTGGAGACGTATCAACGTCCCAATCGATGGGATCGGGCTCGCTACCGGAGTCCTAGCCGGACTTGGTCATGGCGGAGGGGAGGTGATGGATTTCGGAGAAGCGGAGGGGACGAGCGAAACAGAGAAGATGAGTGGAGTGAGGGTTTGACTAGGGTTCCCCTGACGGGGTGGGGCATTTGTGGGGGCAGCACAGGCCCTAGCGGACCGATCCGATGTGGCGGGCATGCCCGGACGCGACCGGGCGTCCCCTTATCCGCCCCAGATTTGGGCCGGCTATGGGGCGTCCGGTTGGATGGCCAAATTTCATCCGGGCACTGACCGAGCAGCCTGCCCAAATGTTTGGGGCGGGTATGGGTGGTCCGATCGTATATAGATGCTCTAAGAGCATCTACAGCCGGGCGCCCCAAACCCGCCTCAAACGCCCGGGCGGACGGCCCGGTCACAAAAATGCGACCCAGACGAGCGCCTAAACGGATCTCAAACGCCCGGGCTGACCGGCACCCCTCATATCCAGCCAAAATATGGGGCGGATATGGGGGCGCTCGGGCGTGCCCGGGCGCGTCCGCCACGCCGGACTGACGATGGGGTCCCACACGGAATCACCCGGAAATCCGGCGGTCCGACGGACGTCTCCTCCGGTGGGGGTGTGCACGTCGTGTGGCACCGCTCCGATTCGCTGCCCGAGGCCAAATCTGGCTATTTAAACCGGCCGACGTCCCT
This sequence comes from Elymus sibiricus, assembly GCA_039707655.1. Classification (NCBI taxonomy): domain Eukaryota; kingdom Viridiplantae; phylum Streptophyta; class Magnoliopsida; order Poales; family Poaceae; genus Elymus; species Elymus sibiricus. The sequence continues at coordinate 308,115,399 of CM077674.1, forward strand.
CAACCCTAGCCACATCCACCTCCTCCCTCTCCGTGCTGCCAGCCCGGGCCCATCCACCACCTCTCTCCCGCTCCGCCGCTCTTCCCACGCCGTCCGGCATCACCATAGTTCGGCAAAAGAAGACCACCTATGCTATGCTCACGCCGGAGCGCCGGTTCTAGATTGAGCTGGAGATCCGAGCGAGGCGCGCCGCACGCATCACGGACGGCTTGCCTCCGGACTCGCCGGAGCAGGAGGAGGAGGAGCAGCCGGAGGCGGAGGAGGAAGAGGAGCAGCAGCCGGCTCCGATGTAGCTCGCGGATCCGAAGGAGGCGGAGCAGCCGAAGGAGGAGGAGCTGGCACCGGCTCCGGCTCCGGGCTTTAACATGGAGGACGCGGAGGCAGAGTTTGCGGTTGCCCAAGCGGTCGAGATGGCGGAGTAGAAGGCCATCCTGGAGCCCATCCAGGATGAGGCCTATGTGGAGGTCAACCGGCAGTTCATCCGGCAGGAACGGGCGACGACCGACGTGCTATTCGACGAGGTCGAAGCGGAGATGGATGCGGAGGCCGACGCGGAGGAGCAGCATGAGCCAGAGCTGCAGCTGCCGCCCATGTGCCCGGAGCAGGGAACGGAGGATAGTGAACATCTTCGACGAGGATTAGGGTAGTATAGGTTATTTGATCTCTGTAATATGTGGATTTCATCGTTTGCATGCTTTTGTATGAATCTAAGATTTCTAGTATGAGGTATCCATGCAGAGAGCAAATTTAAGGCGTGGTCGGTCACTGTCCGCGGACGTTTGAGGGTCGGAATTGCTGTCCGCGGTTGTAGATACTCTAAAAGACTAAAACCCAACCCTCCGTGCAAGAAGGTAAACCAACAGGCCCTCGATGTCGGTTCGATCGATGATAACAGCTGGTTAATCGTGAAGAAACTACAAGACAAGGCAGACAGACAGCTGCCTTTCTCGCCCCATCTCGAGTTTGTACTACAAACTGGGTCCTCTATGATGAAGCGTTTGTGCGATCGATTGATCGATCGGTACCAGGCGTCACGCGTTTGCCGGCGGCGACGCCCGAACCGTGACCTTTGTGGTGGTCGTGGTCCTGCTGCGCGCGCTCTAGACAGCGGCGACGGCGACGGCGAGGTGCAGCGGCCGCCGCAGGCCGAGACGATGTTCTGGGAGCAAGGTACGGGCCGGGTGCAGCAGATGCGGATGCCACGCCAGCGGACAAGAAGTCAAGATGGCATCACGCGCGCGATCGAGCCAGCCAGAATGTCAGACACACAGCACAGCTAGCTGCGTACTGCCTCAGCCTCCGTACCTACTACACGCGGATCTCAGCAGCAACTAGCACATGCATGCGCAGGTAACGCACACCAGCGGCGGCGACGGCGACACCCGTGTAAATGCGGCGGGGGCAGAGCCGGCGTGCTTGGACCATGCCGGTCGCCGGATGCGGCTATAGCCCCGATCTCGTTACGTGCAACGTACTACTACGTACGGGGAACGGATCGGGAGGTCCCCCGCGCACGTACGGGTACGTGGTTACGGCGTCGGTCGGGACGCCATGCTAGTAGTTCGTGGGGCTTCCCGTTCAAAAATTCTACACCTAGTGACCTAGGAGTATTACATAAAACCTACGTACCTCCCCTGGACCCTGGTTCATGCATGCAGCATGCAGGACCGCGTCGCCCACGGCAAACAGGAGGAACGGATCTAGCCATCCATCACAGCCTATCAGGGCACAGTGCCGACGGCCGGGCCACCCCTGTCGCCGCCCTCCCCGGAGCCCCGATCGCCGTTGCGCCAGCCACGGAACGAATAAGATCGTTCGTGCATGTGATCGGCAGCTTGGCTGCCTGCCATTGTGATTTGCTTTGGTATTGGCTCGGAGCTTGACGAATAACAACGTAGGCAGTCGATCCAGGGAGGCGTGTCGGTTGATAACTTGATATGGTGCAACTTTTCAACCGGCAATCTCTGATCGGCTGGGTTGGGTTCGGGTGGATAAACACTTTTGCCCACGAGCTCCTGCTGGCCTTGCTAGCTTTTTCTCTCTTCTCCTTCTCGGGCACTGGAGACCGCGCTGGGGTGCTCTGATTTCTCAAGTATCGTGCCCATGTGTTGTAGTACTGCCTGTGTCTGACTGGCTGGATGAGATGAGCATCGTGACTTTAAAGTTTTTAACTTTCCTCATATCCAGAACTGAGTGTAGTTCAGATGGTTAGGTTTTTTGTGATAGAACCAGCCACCAGTGTTCAAGTCTTATACTTGGCACTGATGTTCGCACTTTTTCAAATTTATTTTAGATTTTGCGACGATGTTCGTTCGGTGGAAGAAGACGTTTTCGTCGACTACGAAGGTGTCTGCGATGGCTTCGTCAATCTTAAGACATTGTGTCGGTTGAGTTTCTCGAAGGTGCTCATAGGATAGGGTGTTTAATGCATGTTTTCATAGGGATGAGTATATGTGGGCATCTACGTTGTATTGTGTTGAAAAAAAATCAACCTCTCGCTTTCAAGTTGTCTCGACCTGCCTTTCATAATTTCTTGAGAGTGGCTCCATCGACCCGACTTGATTTCTCAGGTTCTTTTCCCATTTTATGACCACCTTGATCGATTATGTGGACCAATGAGAGGCTAACAAACTGACATGATCCCACTAACCCTAATAACATACGTACTAGGTAGCCGTGACCCATGATGGCGATACTATCGATAATGGAAAGTCTGGGCTTTCATCAGACGGTACTTATGGAGTAATTAACGAGCGACAAATCAAATCACGAGCGCGCCATCACTCCCATCTTTGACCTAACCATATAGGCTTCCCTTCCCTGCGAGCGTGTCTTGAGCAGCACACAACCTCCATACGTGGCCAAACACGCATTGACAGCAACACGCGCGCAACAACGTACCCACCACAGTGCACAGTGCACGCCCGGAGTCGCTTCCGTCGCACACCAGCGCCGATCTTCCCGTTCCTTCCGACATCGTCAACACCACCAGACAGACCACCCCGGCCGTGGCACCAACGCCTGTTCGCTCGCCCGGCACGCATGAGGTAGCGGCTGCTGCTATGGCACACACCGACGCTGGCTCTTTGACAGGGACGACTCGGGCGCGCCACATTGCTCTCCGACGCCCACCGGCAAAGCAACATGCGCGCCAAAAGAGCCTCCTTCATTGGTGATTACGATGGCATCTCCTTTTCTCTTGTTGGAAAACCAAAGGGTGTTCGTAAACGGCTTTGAATAGTCGTGTGAGTACTGCTCACTTGGCAGTGTGATGTGGTACCGGCAGATGTGGTTGCCAAGTGCGAGTTCGACCTACTACTGGCTAGAGAAATCCACATCAATGGCTAGGTGGTCGTGTTCGGGTGTGATCGATCTGGGAAGACCATGAAACAGTAATCCCAGATGCGTGGCATGGCAATCAGTGGCGGAGCTACGATAAAATGACTGGGCGGGCCATCTTGAAGAAAGCCCAATTTTTTTTTCATCCATGGCCCATTTCTGCCTGAAGGCCCATTGGTTTGCAGCAAAACTAGGCGGGCCACGGCCCAGTTTTGCTTGCACTAAGCTCCGCCAGTGATGGCAATGATGACACTGACACTAGCATTAGGTGCCGGCGGAAAAAGACGCCGAGGGAATGTTTATTCAGAGTGCCAATAATCATCCATTCATGAATTGTACCAAAATTTATCGGAATTTTGTGGGAATACCATTTACCAACCGTGTCGTCGAAATAAATGAATTGTGCTACTAGTTCGTGCGAGGAGGTTATGGGAGTATGGGTGCACACAATTTTGGTATATGCACCCGAAAATTCTATAGAAATCATGCAAAAACATGGACAAATTTAGTGCTATATATTGTGTGGCCTATCAAATCGATGTAACAATGTGATCATTTATGACCCACATAAACAGAAACAAGGGCTAAACATTTTAGCATAGAAAAAAGTGGAAAACAACATAAAATTTGTTCTTTTTGTCTGTGACACTACTCGTCTATTTGATTCAAAAGCATGTCATATAGTAAAGGGGGGAGAGTTTCCTTTGGTTTGAGTTTCAAAGGAATTACAATCCAGTCAAACCTCTCAATCACATTGCTATGCACACCATAAAGTTCTTAAACCGCGTTTAACCTATTCATATGAATCAAACAACAAATTTTGGAAAATTATTGTGTTTTCACAATCATATACTTTGCACATGCAATCCTTTTCTATTTATGTGTTTTTCCTATTCCTATGCTTCGGAATTGTTAGAAGGAAGGAAAGGATTGCATGCATCGATAATTCATTGATCGTGTGCATGATGCACATATATAGGTACAGGGTGGACCGGCCTCTACTTGTCTCTCAAGATATACAAATATACAGAGGGGGGAGAGGAGGTACGACGGTATAAATACAAGACCCTAGTCCTATACATGTACAGAGGATATATAACGTATCTTCAACACCCCCCCGCAGTCGAAGCGTCGCCGGAGACGCAGAGACTGGACCGAAACTCCTCAAAGACAAAAGTCAGAAGCCCCTTAGTCATAACATCGGCGAACTACTGAGCGGTAGGCACATGAAGAACCCGAATACGCCCAAGCGCAACCTGTTCACGAACGAAGTGAATGTCGAGCTCAATGTGCTTCGTTCGGCGATGATGAACAGGATTAGCGGAGAGGTAGACGGCAGAGACGTTATCACAGTAGACGATCGTAGCCTTGTGAACCTCACAAAGCAACTCCTGAAGCAACTGACAGAGCCAAGAGCACTCAGCAACAGTATTAGCCACTGCACGATACTCCGGCTCAGCACTCGAGCGAGAGACCGTGGGCTGTCGCTTGGACGACCACGAAATCAGCGAGGGCCCGAGGTAGACACAGTAGCCTGACGTAGAGCGACGCGTGTCTGGGCAGCCAGCCCAGTCGGCATCGGAGTAGGCGACGAGGTCGGTGGAGGCGGAAGCAGTGAGGGTGAGCCCCAAGGTCATAGTGCCGCGTATGTACCGAAGTATACGCTTCACCAGAATCCAGTGGGAGTCACGTGGAGCGTGCATATGGAGGCACACCTGCTGAACGGCATACTGCAAATCCGGACGGGTGAGTGTCAAGTACTGCAAGGCACCGACAATGGAGCGATAGAACACCGCGCCAGATGCAGGAGAGCCCTCCAAGGCAGAGACCTTCGCCTTGGTGTCAACAGGCGTGGTGGCGGGCTTGCAATTAAGCATGCCGGCTCGCTCGAGCAACTCGTGAGCATACTTTTGCTGATGCAGAAAGAATCCGTCAGTGCGCCGAACCACCTCGATACCGAGGAAGTAATGTAGGGCCCCCAAGTCCTTGAGGGCAAACTCATCACGGAGACGAGCTGTGAGCTGCTGAAGAAGCTCGGGAGAGGATGCCGTCAGGATAATGTCATCGACATAGAGCAGCAGATGGGCCGTAGTGGCGCCCTGATGATAGACAAATAGTGAGGCGTCGGAGCGAGTGGTGCGAAACCCAAGCTGCTGGAGGAAGGCCGCAATACGCTGGTACCACGCCCGGGGCGCCTGCTTCAGCCCGTAAAGAGAACGGGAGAGCAGACACACATGATCTGGATGCTCGGCGTCGGCGAATCCAGTGGGCTGCTCACAGAACACCTGCTCGGCAAGGTGGCCATGCAGAAAGGCGTTGGAGACGTCCAACTGATGAACGGGCCACGCACGGGAGACCGCCAACTGCAGCACTGTACGAATCGTGCCCGGTTTAACAACCGGAGCAAAGGTGTCGGTGAAGTCCACGCCGGCACGCTGTCGAAAACCGTGAACCACCCAGCAAGCCTTGTAGCGCTCGAGAGAACCATAAGGATGTGTCTTGTGGCGGAACACCCATTTGCCAGTGATGACGTTAGCATGGGGAGGCCGCGGAACAAGATGCCACGTGCGGTTGCGCTGCAACGCGTCGAACTCCTCGCGCATCGCAGCTAGCCAGTGTGGGTCATGAAGGGCTGCGCGAGCGGAAGAGGGAATGGGTGATGGCGAGGACGTCGACGCGGCACACACGTACTCGTCAGAGGTGTACCGCGTGCTGGGACGATGGACACTGGCGCGGGCCCGGGTCGTCATACCAGGAGGCGGTGCAGTAGCGGCCGGTGGAGGTGATGCACCAGGTGAGAAAGGAGTCGAGCTCGTCGTAGAGGAGCCGGCGACCACTACGGCGCCGGAGATGGCCGAAGTGGACGGAGCGGCCTTGGGTGAGGCACCACCGGAGGTAGCTGTGCCTGAGGAGGCGGCAGGAGAGGCCGCCGAGGCAGCGCCACTCGGGGAAGTCGAGCCGGAGGAGGCCGCAGGGGCGGCCACGCCTGAAGGGTCATCCGCGACCACGGGCGGCGAAGGGAGCAGCCTGCCATGAGACGCAACAGGGGCAGGACACGCTCGGGTCGGTCGCCATGCCGCCGAGGGGGTGTCCAGGAGCGCTGGCGAGTCCGCTGCAGGGGGTGGTACCTGGTGAAAAGGAAAAACCCGCTCATCAAAGTACACGTGCCGGGAGGTGTAGACACGGTGGGAGACAGGATCATAACACCGGTAACCTTTGGTGTTGGAAGGATAGCCTAGGAAGATGCAAGCTAGGGAACGAGGTGCAAGTTTGTGTGCGTGGTGGACGCGATACTAGGATAGCAGAGACACCCGAATGTGCGAAGGCCGTCATAAGATGGAGGAGTGCCAAAGAGAAGTTGATGGGGAGCATAATTCCAACCGGGACGACACGGTCTAATGTTAAGGAGGAGGGTGGCGGTGGCGAGGGCATCCGGCCAAAACCGAGGGGTTACATTGGAGTGAAAGAGCAATGTACGGACGCAGTCATTGAGAGTGCGAAGAATGCGTTCAGCACGGCCATTTTGTTGGGAAGTGTATGTTGGGGAACGTTGCATGGAAAACAAAAAATTTCTACGCACACGCAAGATCTATCCATGGAGATGCATAGCTACGAGAGGGGGAGTGTGTCTACGTACCCTCGTAGACCGTAAGCGGAAGCATTAGAACAACGCGGTTGATGTCGTCAAACAACTTCACGATCCAACCGACCGAGTACCGAACGTACGGCACCTCCGCGTTCAGCACACGTTCAGTTCGATGACGTCCTCGACTTCTTGATCCAGCAAGACGGCGAGGTAGTGGATGAGTTCCGGCAGCACGACGGCGTGGTGACGGTGATGGTGATGCTATCTCCGCAGGGCTTCGCCCAAGCACTGTGAAAATATGACCGAGGGACGGAACTGTGGAGGGGGGCGCCGCACACGGCTAAGACAATGTTGTGGCTTGTTTGGGGCGCCCCCTCTCCTCTATTTATATATGTGTAGGGGCTTGGAGTAGAAGGAATAGTGCCACGTGAACAGTACCACGTGAACAGTACCACGTGAACAGTACCACGTGAACAGTACCACATGAATAGTACACACGTGGACTTGGACTCCAAAGTCCAATCCTATTCCTACTAGGACTCTCCTTTTTTCCTTCCCTAGCTGCGTGGGCTTTTGAGGACTTGGTGCGCCTGGCCCAATAAGGCCAGGGCGCCTCCCCTTAGCCCATGCCAGCCCTTGGGACGTGGTTGATCCACTTGTGGACTTCCGGAATCCTCCGGAACCTTCTGGAAGCTTCCCGGTACAATACCGAAAAAACTGCACCTTTTTCCGGAACCCAAAATATGACTTCCCATATATAAATCTTTACCTCTCGACCATTCTGAGACTCCTCGTGACATCCGGGATCTCATCCGGGATTCCGAACAACATTCGGTTACCAATTCACATAACTCATATAACACTATATCGTCAACGAACGTTAAGCGTGCGGACCCTACGGGTTCGGGAATGATGTAGAGATGACCGAGACGCCTCTCCGGTCAATAATCAATAGTGGAACCTGGATGCCCATATTGGTTCCTACATATTCCACGAAGATCTTATCGGTTGAACCGCAATGACAACATATGTAATTCCCTTTGTCCGTCGGTATGTTACTTGCCCGAGATTCGATCGTCGGTATCTCCATACCTAGTTCAATCTCGTTACCGGCAAGTCTCTTTACTCGTTCCGTAATACATCATCCCGTAACTAACTCGTTAGTCACTTTGCTTGCAAGCTTCTTATGATGTGCATTACCGAGAGGGCCCAGAGATACCTCTCCGAAACACGGAGTGACAAATCCCAGTCTCGATCCATGCCAACTCAACAGACACCTTTGGAGATACCTGTAGAGCATCTTTATGATCACCCAGTTACGTTGTGACGTTTGATAGCACACAAGGTATTCCTCCGGTATCCGGGAGTTGCATGATCTCAGGTCGGAGGAACATGTATTTGACATTCAAGAAAGCAGTAGCAATAAACAGAACGATCATATGCTAAGCTAACAGATGGGTCTTGTCCATCACATCATTCTCCTAATGATGTGATCCCGTTATCAAATGACAACTCATGTCTATGGTTAGGAAACCTTAACCATCTTTGATCAACGAGCTAGTCTAGTAGAGGCTCACTAGGGACACGGTATTTGTTTATGTATTCACACATGCATTTAAGTTTCCGGTCAATACAATTTTAGCATGAATAATAAACCTTTATCATGAACAAGGAAATATAAAATAATAACAACTTTATTATTGCCTCTAGGGCATATTTCCATCAGTCTCCCACTTGCACTAGAGTCAATAATCTAGTTCACATCGCCATGTGATTAACACCCAAGAGTTCACTAGAGTCAATAATCTAGTTCACATCACCATGTGATTAACATTCGAAGAGTTCTAAGGTGTGATCATGTTTTGCTCGTGAGAGAGAATTTTAGTCAATGGGTCTGCAATATTCAGACCCATGTGTACTTTGCAAATCCTTATGTCATACTGTAGATGCTGCTATCACGCTTTACTTGGAGCTATTCCAAATGACTGCTCCATTATACGTATCCGGTTTGCTACTCAGAGATATCCAGATTGGTGTCAAAGCTTGCATCGACGTAACCCTTTACGACGAACTCTTTATCACCTCCATAATCGAGAAACATTTCCTTAGTCCTTTAGTTACTAAGGATAATTTTGACCGCTGTCCAGTGATCCACTCCTGGATCACTCTTGTACCCCCTTTGCCAGACACGTGGCAAGGCACACATTAGGTGTGGTACACAACATGGCATACATTATAGAACCTATGGCTGAGGCATAGGGAATGACTTTCATTCTCTCTCTATCTTTTGCCGTGGTCGAGCTTTGAGTCTTACTCAACTTTACACCTTACAATACAGGCAAGAACTCCTTCTTTGACTGATCCATTTTGAACTCCTTCAAAATCTTGTCAAGGTATGTACTCATTGAAAGTCTTATCAAGCGTCTTGATCTATCTCTATAGATCTTGATGCCCAATATATAAGCACCTTCACCGAGGTCTTTCATTCAAGTATCCTTTTATGCCATCCAGAAATTCTATATCATTTCCAATCAACAATATGTCATCCACATATAATATTAGAAATGCTACAGAGCTCCCACTCACATTCTTGTAAATACAGGCTTCACCGTAAGTCTGTACAAAACCATATGCTTTGATCACCTCATCAAAGCGTATATTCCAACTCCGAGATGCTTGCACCAGTCCATAGATAGATCGCTGGATCTTGCACACTTTGTTAGCACCCTTAGGATCGACAAAACCTTCTGGTTGCATCATATACAACTCTTCTTTGAGAAAACCATTAAGGAATGCAGTTTTGACATCCATTTGCCAGATCATAAAATGCGGCAATTGCTAACATGATTCGGACAGACTTAAGCATCGCTACGGGTGAGAAAGTCTCATCGTAGTCAACCCCTTGAACTTGTCGAAAACCTTTCGCGACAAGTCGAGCTTTGTAGACAGTGATATTACCATCAACGTTTGTCTTCCTCTTAAAAATCCATTTATTCTCAATGGCTTGCCGATCATCGGGCAAGTCCACCAAAGTCCATACTTTGTTCTCATACATGGATCCTATCTCAGATTTCATGGCCTCAAGCCATTTGTCGGAATCTGGGCTCATCATAGCTTCTTCATAGTTCATAGGTTCGCCGTTGTCTAACAACATGACTTCCAGAACAGGATTACCGTACCACTCTGGTGCGGAACGTACTCTGGTCGACCTACGAGGTTCAGTAGTAACTTGATCTGAAGTTTCATGATCTTCACCATTATCTTCCTCTCTTATTGGTGTAGGCATCACGGGAACGGTTTTCTCTGATGAGCTACTTTCCAATTCGAGAGAAGGTACAATTACCTCATCAAGTTCTACTTTCCTCCCACTCACTTCTTTCGAGAGAAACTCCTTCTCTAGAAAGGACCCATTCTTGGCAACAAAGACCTTGCCTTCGGATCTGTGGTAGAAGGTGTACCCAATTGTTTCTTTAGGGTATCTTATGAAGACGCACTTCTCCGCTTTGGGTTCGAGCTTATCAGGTTGAAGCTTTTTCACATAAGCATCGCATCTCCAAACTTTAAAAAACGACAGCTTAGGTTTCTTGCCAAACCACAGTTCATACGGTGTCGTCTCAACGGATTTAGACGGTGCCCTATTTAACGTGAATGCAGCTGTCTCTAATGCATAACCCCAAAACGATAGTGGTAAATCGGTAAGAGACATCATAGAACGCACCATATCCAATAAAGTACGGTTACGACGTTCAGACACACCATTACGCTGTGGTGTTCCAGGTGGCGTGAGTTGTGAAACAATTCCACATTTTCTTAAATGAAGGCCAAACTCGTAACTCAAATATTCGCCTCCGCGATCGGATCGTAGAAACTTTATTTTCTTGTTACGATGATTCTCTACTTCACTCTGAAATTCTTTGAACTTTTCAAATGTTTCAGACTTGTGTTTCATCAAGTAGATATACCCATACCTACTCAAATCATCTGTGAAGGTTAGAAAATAACGATACCCGCCGCGTGCTTCAACATTCATCGGACCACAGACATCGGTATGTATTATTTCCAACAAATCAGTAGCTCGCTCCATTGTTCCGGAGAACAGAGTTTTAGTCATCTTGCCCATGAGGCATGGTTCGCAAGTATCAAATGATTCATAATCAAGAGATTCCAAAAGTCCATCAGCATGGAGTTTCTTCATGCGCTTTACACCAATATGACCTAAACGGCAGTGCCACAAGTATGTTTCACTATCATTATCAACTTTGCATCTTTTGGCATCAATATTATGAATATGTGTATCACTACGATCGAGATTCAACAAGAATAAACCATTCACAAGGGTGCATGATCACGAGGGATATTATTCATATAAACAGAATAACCATTATTCTCTGACTTAAATGAATAACCGTCTTGCAATAAACAATATCCAGATATAATGTTTTATGCTCAACGCAAGCACCAAATAACCATTATTTAGGTTTAATACTAATCCCGAAGGTATTACGAGCGTGTCGATATTGATCATATCAATCTTGGAGACACTTCCAACACATATCGTCACCTCGCCCTCAGCTAGTCTCTGTTACTCTGCAGCTCCTGCTTCAAGTTACTAATATTAGCAATTGAATCGGTATCAAATACCCAGACGCTGCTACGAGCACTAGTGAGGTACATATCAATAACATGTATATCAAATATACCTTTGTTCACTTTGCCATCCTTCTTATCCGCCAAATACTTGGGGCAGTTCCGCTTCCAGTGACCAGTTCCTTTGCAGTAGAAGCACTCAGTTTCAGGCTTGGGTCCAACTTTGGGTTTCTTCGTGGGAGCGGCATCTTGCTTGCCGTTCTTCTTGAAGTTCCCCTTCTTTCCCTTGCCCTTTTTCTTGAAACTAGTGGTCTTGTTAACCATCAACACTTGATGCTCCTTCTTGATTTCTACCTCCGCCGATTTCAGCATCGCGAAGAGCTCGGGAATTCTCTTCTCCATCCCTTGCATATTATAGTTCATCACGAAGCCTTTATAGCTTGGTGGAAGTGACTGAAGAACTCTGTCAATAACACTCTCAACTGGAAGGTCAATTCCCAGCTGAGTCAAGTGGTTGTGGTATCCAGACATTCTGAGTATGTGTTCACTGACAGAACTGTTCTCCTCCATCTTACAGCTGAAGAACTTGTTGGAGACTTCATATCTCTCAACCCGGGCATTAGCTTGAAATATCAATTTTAGCTCGTGGAACATCTCATATGCTCCATGGCGTTCAAAACGCTTTTGTAGTCCCGGTTCTAAGCCGTAGAGCATGGCACACTGAACTATCGAGTAGTCATCAGATCGAGCCTGCCAGGCGTTCACAACGTCTGCAGCAGCTCCTGCAGCAGGTCCATCACCTAGCGGTGCATCAAGGACATAATCCTTCTGTGCAACAATGAGGATAATCCTCAAGTTACGGACCCAGTCCGTGTAATTGCTACCATCATCTTTCAACTAAGCTTTCTCTAGGAACGTATCAAAAACAGGGGAGCTACAACGCGAGCTATTGATCTACAACATAATTTGCAAAGACTATCAGGACTAAGTTCATGATAAATTAAGTTCAATTAATCAAATTACTAATGAACTCCCACTTAAATTAACATCCCTCAAGTTAACTAAGTGATACATGATCCAAATCAACTAGCCCATGTCCGATCATCACGTGAGATAGGATAGTCATCAATGGTGAACATCTCCATGTTGATCATATCTACTATATGACTCATGTTCGACCTTTCGGTCTCCAGTGTTCCGAGACCATGTCTGTACATGCTAGGCTCGTCAAGTTTAACCCAAGTATTCTGCTTGTGTAAAACTGGCTTACACCCGTTGTATGTGAACGTAGAATCTATCACACCCGATCATCACGAGGTGCTTCAAAACGACGAACTTTAGCAATGGTGCATACTCGGGGAGAACACTTTTATCTTGAAATTTAGTGAAGGGATCATCTTATAATGCTACCGTCGTTCTAAGCAAAATAAGATGCATAAAGGATAAACATCACATGCAATCAAAATATGTGACATGATATGGCCATCATCATCTTGTGCTTTTGATCTCCATCTCCAAAGCATCGTCATGATCTCCATCGTCACCGGCTCGACACCTTGATCTCCATCGTTGCGTCGTGGTCGTCTCGCCAACTATTGCTTCTACAACTATTGCTAACGCATAGCGATAAAGTAAAGCAATTACATGGCGCTTGCATTTCATACAATAAAGAGACAACCATAAGGCTCCTGCCGGTTGCCGATAAATTACAAAACATGATCATCTCATACAATAACGTATATCACATCATGTCTTGACCATATCACATCACAGCATACCCTGCAAAAACAAGTTAGACGTCCTCTACTTTGTTGTTGCAAGTTTTACGTGGCTGCTACGGGCTTCTAGCAAGAACCGTTCTTACGTACGGCACAAAACCACAACGGTGATTTATCAAGTTTGCTGTTTTAACCTTCAACAAGGACCGGCCGCAGTCAAATTTGATTCAACTAAAGTAGGAGAAACAGACACCCGCCAGCCACCTTTATGCAAAACAAGTTGCATGTCTGTCGGTGGAACCGGTCTCATGTACGTGGACATGTAAGGTTGGTCCGGGCCGCTTCATCTTACAATACCGCCGAATCAAAATAAGACGTTGGTGGTAAGTAGTATGACGATCACCGCCCACAACTCTTTGTGTTCTACTCGTGCATATCATCTACGCATAGACCTGGCTCATGATGCCACTGTTGGGGAACGTTGCATGGAAAGCAAAAAATTTCTACGCACACGCAAGATCTATCCATGGAGATGCATAGCTACGAGAGGCGGAGTGTGTCTACGTACCCTCGTAGACCGTAAGCGGAAGCGTTAGAACAACGCGGTTGATGTCGTCGAACAACTTCACGATCCAACCGACCGAGTACCGAACGTACGGCACCTCCGCGTTCAGCACACGTTCAGCTCGGTGACGTCCTCGACTTCTTGATCCAGCAAGACGGCGAGGTAGTGGATGAGTTCCGGCAGCACGACGGCGTGGTGACGGTGATGGTGGTGCTATCTCCGCAGGGCTTCGTCCAAGCACTGTGAAAATATGACCGAGGGACGGAACTGTGGAGGGGGGCGCCGCACACGGCTAAGACAATGTTGTGGCTTGTTTGGGGCGCCCCCTCTCCTCTATTTATATATGTGTAGGGGCTTGGAGTAGAAGGAATAGTGCCACGTGAACAGTACCACATGAATAGTACCACATGAACAGTACCACGTGAATAGTACACACGTGGACTTGGACTCCAAAGTCCAATCCTATTCCTACTAGGACTCTCCTTTTTTCCTTCCCTGGCTGCGTGGGCTTTTGAGGACTTGGTGCGCCTGGCCCAATAAGGCCAGGGCGCCTCCCCTTAGCCCATGCCAGCCCTTGGGACGTGGTGGATCCACTTGTGGACTTCCGGAATCCTCCGGAACCTTCTGGAAGCTTCCCGGTACAATACCGAAAAAACTGCACCTTTTTCCGGAACCCAAAATATGACTTCCCATATATAAATCTTTACCTCTCGACCATTCTGAGACTCCTCGTGACGTCCGGGATCTCATCCGGGATTCCGAACAACATTCGGTTACCAATTCACATAACTCATATAACACTATATCGTCAACGAACGTTAAGCGTGCGGACCCTACGGGTTCGGGAATGATGTAGAGATGACCGAGACGCCTCTCCGGTCAATAATCAATAGCGGAACCTGGATGCCCATATTGGTTCCTACATATTCCACGAAGATCTTATCGGTCGAACCGCAATGACAACATACGTAATTTCCTTTGTCCGTCGGTATGTTACTTGCCCGAGATTCGATCGTCGGTATCTCCATACCTAGTTCAATCTCGTTACCGGCAAGTCTCTTTACTCGTTCCGTAATACATCATCCCGTAACTAACTCGTTAGTCACTTTGCTTGCAAGCTTCTTATGATGTGCATTACCGAGAGGGCCCAGAGATACCTCTCCGAAACACGGAGTGACAAATCCCAGTCTCGATCCATGCCAACTCAACAGACACCTTCGGAGATACCTGTAGAGCATCTTTATGATCACCCAATTACGTTGTGACGTTTGATAGCACACAAGGTATTCCTCCAGTATCCGGGAGTTGCATGATCTCATGGTCGGAGGAACATGTATTTGACATTCAAGAAAGCAGTAGCAATAAACAGAACGATCATATGCTAAGCTAACAGATGGGTCTTGTCCATCACATCATTCTCCTAATGATGTGATCCCGTTATCAAATGACAACTCATGTCTATGGTTAGGAAACCTTAACCATCTTTGATCAACGAGCTAGTCTAGTGGAGGCTCACTAGGGACACAGTATTTGTTTATGTATTCACACATGTATTTAAGTTTCCGGTCAATACAATTCTAGCATGAATAATAAACCTTTATCATGAACAAGGAAATATAAAATAATAACAACTTTATTATTGCCTCTAGGGCATATTTCCATCAGTGTATGGACAGGTTAGGCGAAAGATGGTGCCATGAGAGGCAAGGAGATTGCGAACGGCAACATTATCGAATTCTTTTCCGTTGTCTGTTCGAAGTGCGAGTATAGGGCGATCAAATTGTGTGGTGACATAGGAATAAAATGCCGTGAGTGTGGCGAGGGCGTCGGACTTGCGGCGAAGAAGAAACGTCCAATACAAAATGAGAGAAATCATCTAATAGCACAAGGTAATAAAGATAACCCGTATTACTCTGTGACAGCCCAAGACCGAGACCTCTATTATATTTGTGATATGTTCTTGCCTGCATGCTTGTGATGTTTGTTTTATTTTATTTTGCATTATGCATCATCTCCATAATCTTGTTGTGATCGTTTTCCTTTTAATTTTGTTCATGTGCATTGCAACTTCTTCTTCTTCCTCTTCCTTTGGTACTTCCTTTAAGTTCATGATCAACTTCAAACTCCATGTCTTGCTCATTGCACCGAAGTTTTCAAATTCCTTATAGTGCAACTTCTCTTCTTTTCCCCATTCATTCATTTTATTTATTTGAGTCACATTTTAGTTGCTCAAATAAATGTTCCTGTGGTGCCCATAAATCATATTTATTATGTTGGATCACCATCTAGATTTTCAGCCCATTTAGCATTTGTTCGAATGGGTTTCAAAATTCAAACAGTTTGAATTTTATTCAAACTTGCCTCAAAGTTTCTCTTCCAAAAAATCCCCTGGCTAATTTTATAAAATTCTCCATATTTTTCCGAGTCCAGGAAAATTACCCCATGCCCAAAACTCTTTCTCTAACCTTTTCTTTTCTCTCTTCCTTTCTTTCTTTTGTCTGTAATGGAAAAGAGAGGGAGAGAGAGGAGTAGTGCACAGACCAGCCCAGCCAGCCCAGCCCACAAGGCCCAGCCGACCTCTCCTTGACACCAGCCGATCGAACCCTAGCCAGCCACCCTCTCCCGATCGATCCCCAACTCCCCTGCCTCGTCTCCTCCCTCGCGCCGTCACACACACACGCACAGGGCAAGTGCCTGATCCCCATCGCCAGCGACTTCGGCCGCTGCTCCGTCGCCTCGCCGTGGCCTCGAGCACGCGCCGCCACCCTTCTCTGTGCCCTCAATCGCCAGACCAGCCGCGACCCTACCTCCGCACGCCATGGCCGCCTCACCATGTGGCTCCCTGTTGCGCCTCCGCGCCTCCTGTCGCTGGCGACAGACGCCCCTTGCCTTCTTCCCTTCCTCTCCCAAGGCGCCCGACGACCTCCTGCCTCCTCCCGGCCTCCTCCTTGTTGCTCCTCGCCTCACTCCCGAGCCAGCACCATGGCCGACGCCATGGCTGTAGCTGCCGCGGTCACCTCTCCCTTCTCCTCGTTGCCGCGACCGTCACCCACCTCCACCACGCTCGTGCCGCGCGCCTTGCCTCCTTTCGTTACTATTGCAACTGGCTCCCCTGCTCGTCGCCCGCCGTTGCTCTGCTGCGTCGCCTGCTAGAGCTGCTCTCGTTCGTCTCCTTTGACTGCGGCTCCGAGCCTCCGACCCTGCCAAGTTTCCCAGGACCAGCCACTGCCGCGGCCTTGCTATCATTCGGCCATTGTTGTGTTCATGGACCCACTGTGCCACGACTACCACTTGCTGTTGCCCCTGTTGTCATTGCCAAGACCCCGAACCAAAGACGCCAAGACCTTTCCGTGGATGGACGACAAGTACCTCTACAGTCTTCCCCGAAGATCACTTTGACGCCAAGTACCTCTACTAACGACCTGGACGTCTACGAATCGTGCACGACTACCGCCGCCGTGGAACCGACAAGACCGCCAAGTACTACTACCGTCGCCGTGTAACACTACTTCCTCTACATCGCGTCGAACTCGAACTGTCCCGAAATGCACGTTTCGAAGGTATAACATCGAGAGGACCGCCCGTGGACGAATGCATTGTTGTATGAGATGATTGTGTTTGCTTCGTGTCCGAGTTGTCTCGTGCTCGTTCCTCATTTCCGTGTCATCGACACATGGGACACCCGGTAACCGGGATCACTCCCCGTCACTCCTGATCATTCCACACATCTCACCCTTGTTCTTTTGCATCGGTATCTCAACGAGTTGCCGGATCACCGGAATGTTGCCGTGGCACCATTTCCGTTTTTGCCGCCGTGGCACCCATTTCTTTCCGCCATGGCGACAAATGCCTCATATCATGAAATATGTCATTGTTTTCGTAAAATTGCATCCAACGTAAATATGTCATCCTCATGCATTTAATAACTCATGAATCGTGCATCGGATTAAAATGATTCATATATGTAAAATGTTTAGAATTTCATGTAGATTCATTATATGCAGCTCTCTCACATGCTAAGAACATTTGAATTGTTGTTTGCATTAAATTTGCTAAATAACTTGCTAAAATGATTTATTTCATAACTAAATAACCATAGCTCCGAATTAAATGAACTTTATATGTTAATGGGGTAGAAAAATGTGTAGATTAACATGGTGACATTACTTTTAATGTTTAACAACATTAAAAATGTGTTTTAGGCAGAACAGTACCAAATTCGAAATTCAAATATGGGGATTTTCCGGAATTGCTATGTGTTGTTTCCGGACTCATTTAAATTGCCTAGATAGGTAGTTTAATTATGCTTCACCTCTTGCCATGTTGACCAACATTTTAATCTTGTCATGTGCATAAACGAGAGTGAACTAAATAATTCGAATGTGGAGTTGAGCTTCACTTAATGTGTAGTATTTGATTGTTGCATTGCCATGCCATGCCTATTTAAACTGGACATGCATCATACTTGGTTGTGCATTATGCCATAATTATGTTTGTGTGTTTACCATGTTGTTTGTTTCTTTCCGGTTGTGCTTCTTCTCGATAGTTCCGGTTTAGTTGCGATTGTGAGGATTCGTTCGACCACGCTTGTTCGTCTTCTTCATGGACTCGATCTTCTTCCGAGTGGGATTTCAGGCAAGATGATCATGACCTTGGATAACTTTACTATCTTTGCTTGCTAGTTGTCTCGTTGCTATCGCTATGTTGCGCTTTCTACCACATAAAGTCAGCCTCCCATATGCCATGATACAACCTCTAACCACCCTTACCCAGCAAACCGTTGTTTGGCTATGTTACCGCTTTGCTCAGCCCTTTCTTATAGCGTTGCTAGTTGCAGGTTGTTCCATGTTGGGACATGGATATCATGGGATACCACAATATCTATTATTTAATTAATGCATCTATATACTTGGTGTTGGGTGGAAGGCTCGGCCTTTTGCCTAGTGTTTTGTTCCACTCATGCCGCCCTAGTTTCCGTAATACCGGTGTTATGATCCTTGATTAGCGTTCCTAACATGCTCAGGGGAATGGGACCCTCTTGACAGTTCGCTTTGAATAACCGCTTCCGGCAAGACCCAACTTTGGTTTTAACATTTGCCAACATAATAATACTGAATCAAATAATTAATTTGCATAGGGAGTTAGCGCTACCCGAGGATTCTTAATTCAACATAATACAGGTGGGCCAGTGCTGATGGTGCTGGTCCAAACTAGAGCCCCTTGCAGCGCCACCACGAGGAAACTCGAGGCACTGGTTTTAGTTGTACGGACTGCTCATCCGGTCGTGGCCTGAGACGAGATACGCGCGGCTACTATCAGGGTGTCGGCACGCCGGGAGGTCTTGCTGGACTTGCGTTACCATTGTCGAAATGTCTTGTGCACCGGGATTCTGAGGATACTTCGGGCTATCTCGAGGTTGAAGTATTTCCACCGCAGCTTGTGTTGGTTTATGATGGACCAGGTTGGAACACCCCTGCAGGGTTAAATCTTACGCGAAGCCGTGCCCGCGGTTATGTGGCGACTTGGATATTTATAACCTCCGGTTGTAGAGAACTTGACACTAATTCTAAATAAAATACACCAACCGCGTGCGTAACCGTGATTGTCTCTTTTCGAGGAAGTTCGAGAAGAGAACACGGTGGGGTTATGTTTGACTCGTAAGTAGGTGTTCAGGATCACTTCTTGATCATTATTAGTTTGCGACCGTTATGCGTACTTTACTCTTCTTATTCTTGTACTCGTAAGTTAGCCACCATATAACGCTTAGTGCTTGCTGCAACCTCATCACCTTACCCTTCCATACTCATTTAAGCTTTGATAGTCTTGCTACCCATGGTTATGGGATTGCTGAGTCCTCGTGGCTCACAGTTTACTACAACAACAGATGCAGGTACAGATAATGCGATGATTTGACGTGAGAGCGATGCACGTCTGCTTTTGGAGTTCTTCTTCTTCGTCGATCTTGGGATAGGTTCCTGGTCGGCAGCCTAGGCTAGCAGGGTGGATGTCGTTCATGTTTTTCATTTGTGTTTCATCCGTAGTCGGATTCTGCTCTTCTGTATGGTGTTTGCTATGTATTGATGTATTCCTGTGATAACTGTATGTATTTGTATGTATCCGCATCCATTATGTACATGGTACGATGTAATGATATCCACCTTGCAAGCGTCTCGATATGCGCTTCTATCCCTGGTGGGGCCTCCGAGTCCCTCGAGGATAGGATCGCATATTGGGCGTGACATACTCGCAACTGGAGATGTCCATACATCACTATGAAGTAACTGAAACGGAAAAGTGGAAATAGTTGTGGATGCACTAAACGGAAGACGAACGTGCTTGCCGAGACGACAAGCATGACAAGTATGGTCGTCTGTCTTATTGCATGAGAATGAAAAACTCCTAAGGATCTGACGAAGTACGGTGGAGTTGGGATGACCCAGACGAGCGTGCCAAAGGTCTACACCGGCGGAGAGGGCAACTGGAGCGGTGGTGGTGGTGGAGGAGGAGTGCATCGGGTAGATCTCGTCGGGTCTGTCACATCGGTGGAGAACCATCCGGGTACGGGCGTCCTTCACAGAAAAATCGATATCATCAAATTCAACAGTAATAGGATTCTCACGAGCAAGACGACGAACAGACACAAGATTTTTGACAAGATCAGGTGAAACAAGAACATTAGACATGGTTAGTGGCATGGATGTAGATGGAAAATAACTATGACCAATGTGTGTAATGGGTAAGGAGGAACCGTCACCGACGGTGATGCGAGTGGAGGTGTGAAAGGTGTGGAAGGTGGGATTCGGCAGAAGGGTGAGGTTGGATGCCGTGTTGCCGAAGTCTTCATTGAGGCCGGCGGTGAGGGTGCTGAGCATGAGGTCGTCGGACACCTTGGCACCAATGTCGCGAAGCTCGTCAGCAAGCATCTTGAGGTGCATGCAATAGTCATCAATGGAGGAGTCATCCTGGTGGCACCCAAAAAATTCTTGCTGCAAAAAAACAAGACGTTGGAGCTTGTTGTTGGTGAAGAGGGCGTTGATCTTGGTCCAGACGGCGCATGCATCATCATCATCGGCGACGACTGTGTGGAAGATATCCTGAGAGATGGTGAGGTAGAACCATCGGATGAGTGTGGCCTCGATGGCGGACCACTCCGGATCGGCCTTCATGACCTTGCCGTCGACGGAGCCATCGATGTGCTCGGCGAGGTAATACTCACGGAAGATGAGGTTGAAGTAGGTCTTCCACGCGAAGTAGGAGGAGCTAGATTGATCTAGCTTGGTGGGGGACGCGACCATGGATGTTAAGATCGCGGATGTCGGCGGCGGTGGGAGGATCCGGGCCGGCGAAGGGGTTGGAACCGCCGGAGATGGAGGACGCGGGAGAGGCCATGGCAGCGGCGGCAGGAGGTGCAGGCGGCTGCGGGGAGGATTGAAGAGGCGGCGGTGGCAGACTACAGCAGCGGCACAAGAGGGGGGCGGCGGCTAGGGTTTTAGGGAGGATAGGAGAGGCGGCGGCGGCGCAAGAGGGCGGCGGCGGCGGTAGGGTGCGGCGGCGGCTAGGGTTAGGGCGGAAGCGAGGAGAGGATCAACGTGCTAAACTGATACCATGTTAGATGGAAGGA
Organism: Elymus sibiricus; assembly: GCA_039707655.1. Taxonomy (NCBI): domain Eukaryota; kingdom Viridiplantae; phylum Streptophyta; class Magnoliopsida; order Poales; family Poaceae; genus Elymus; species Elymus sibiricus. The sequence continues at coordinate 308,136,815 of CM077674.1, forward strand.
AAGGATTGCATGCATCGATAATTCATTGATCGTGTGCATGATGCACATATATAGGTACAGGGTGGACCGGCCTCTACTTGTTTCCCAAAGATATACAAATATACAGAGGGGAGAGAGGAGGTACGACGGTATAAATACAAGACCCTAGTCCTATACATGTACAGAGGATAACGTATGTTCAATAGGAATATTCCAAATCAAAGAAGCACATATGGTGTCCTTCGATTCAAAGGAATTTCATAATTTTTTTAAGGATCTGGGTCCCTAGGCATTTTCTCCTAAGTAGATTGTTTAATTTGTAGGATTGGAATCGATAGGAAATCCCCAAGCATCGCTTTGCACCCTACTTTGGACTTTGGAGGAATGTTGTAACCATTCTTTTTTTTACGCGAAAAATGTTGTAACCATTCAAACCTCATGTGCATTTTTTAATTTCTCCATGACGTCGAACATTTTTTTTTATGAAAATTTCTTTGATTTTGTAACCCTGTATGACTTAAGAGGACAATGCCATCAGAATTATGTGTTTAAAAAATCCTGCAAATCAAAGAGACTAGAGTGTAAAAGTGAAAAAGGTGTTGCGTTTTTCTCCTCCCACGAGAGACTCTCACAAGTCCAGGATTTTCCTGCCTCCCGCAACCACCGCCAATCTGCCTCGTCTCCTATGGCCCTAGGGCCATGGAGGTGTGATGGATCCTGTCCTTGTGTGGTGTTTTTAGTCTGTTTAGAGTTTGTGTCCCGCTCAGTAAGGCGAGGCGGCGGCGGTGACGGCTCCCTGGAATAAGGTACTCGCCACCTAGCCTCGTCTCGGCAGTGCGTTTCATGTCGTTAGAGGGTGTGTGGAGGTGTGTCTCTGGCGGATCTCGCAGGATTCGGTTGGTGTTTATCTTTGATGGATCCAGTCTTCGTTCGTGTGTCTACGGATTGGATCACTTCGATCTACGCTTCTTTTCATCGGTGACGGTTGTTGTGCTAGTCCTTCGGGGCCTTAGCACGATGAATTCCCGAGTGTCTACTACAACAATGTTTGCTCGACTCCTATGAGGGAGGGGCGATGACGACTGCACGCCTTCGGCTCGCTCCAGCACTTGTAGCCGTCGCTAGATGGTCTACGGGCATGAATGTATTTTTTGTTAGTTATGTGTTCTTTGTACTGTCATGATATTTGATGAACAGATCGGAAGTATTTCCCCAGAAAAAAATAGAGATTAGAGTGTACTCCCTCTGTAAAGAATTATAAGAGCGTTTAGTAGGCTCTTATAATTCTTTACAGAGGGAGTAGTATTTACCTTTGTTTTTCTTTGTTGTGACTAGCAAAAATGCCCGTGCGTTGCAACGGGAGAAAAAAACTGTCTTTATCACCAAAATTAATTGCCAAAAATAAAAAAAATCCCTGGCACAACGCCCATGCTTCAGCACAGAGCAAACACCAGAACCAGAGTCCTTCTTGTTCGTTGCTGACGAATGCAAGTGGGTCCAGCTAGTCGGGCTTCTCCGTAGAGGCACGGGCTTGGCAGACACCCTGGCATGTCTTCACCCATGCATCTGTGTTTCGTGAGTGTGGCGTCAAGCTAGTCGGGCATGCCGATTGTGGAAACTGCGAGCTGGTCCTCGTCTCCTAAAATGCCTCATCGGTTTACCATATATATGCCATATGTTTTTGGATAACTAGCACAAATGCCCGTGCGTTGCAACGGGAGAAAAAAAAACATCACTTCACTAACCCAATGGCTCAAGACCTCCTCCTCCTCTCCCCCCCATGACCCATCACCAGACATGACGTCATCAACAAACTCCTTGAAATCCTCCACACTGCCACACGAGAATCAAATAAATATTAGGAGCGTTGTCCAAAGATCCCCCATCTTTGGCTAATATAACATAGAAAAGTGCGGAGTTTGTGTCGCACAGTAGGGACTCCGAGTCCAACTCCATGTACTTTGGTGACGGGCGCTAGTGGGTCGAGCTGAAAAATAAGAGTGAAGATTTGTTTTGTTCTTAGAAAAATATAGCATATGACCAACAAATAATGATTTTTTTTATTGTGATTTAGATATAGTTTTTTTTTGCATGTGTTATCGCAATATTTTGCTATTGAGTTAAACAATTCTGAAACGTCAAATATTAGAATCACAGTATCGTATCTTAGTTTTTGACGTCAACAATTCATATATAAAGAAGTAGTTCACCCGTGGCATGTACACCTAAACACAACACCTCGCAATTTAGCTACAAAAAAGCGGTTCAAGATCATTTAGACACAAAGAAGAAATTCATCAGTTCAATAACTGAATAAGCCTCGGAGCATGTAGAAAAAACTATGATATTTTTGGGGCATAATTACTAAATGTCTTGTATATGGGGTGAAGTAATTCTTGGTGTATATTCATTTAAAAATGGTATTTAATTTTTCTTGTCAAATATCTTATTGTTCTTCCACATACTTATATTCTATTTAGATTGGAATCGCATTATAATTTACTTTAACTTTAATCTTATGTTCTGTTTTACTGGTTAAATTTTATGTTTAAGCCCTATAACTTAATTTTAAATAACGGAAATATATTTAATACTTTATTTCTTGTTTATTATTTTGCAATTCACATGTAAATGAAGTTGTATTTTTATCCATCGAATTAATAAAAATATGTCTACTATTATTATCGGGAATTCTAATGCACCGATGTGTCTGCTCATCCCTTCAAGCGCGATGGGCGCCACACCATTTAATGTGTGAGACCGGCCGCCATGTGATGATGATCCGATTGCTTGCTACTGTCAAGTCCTCCGTGGGTGATGTTGTGTAAGTCGCGCGTTAGTGCATCCCATTATTTTTTTGAACAACACAAAATCTTGATCGACCACGATCTAAGTTTTTTTTCTAGTGCAAAGGCATCTAATTTTGTATGTGCTCACGTTAAGCTCAACTTGTATGCATGTTCCATAAAAAAAAACTTGTACGCATGTTTTTATATATTCCTAGATCAGACTGGCCGCTCATATATGACGATCCCATTGCATGCTACTGTCATGTTCGCCGTGGGTGATAATGCTTTATTAGTACCACCTTGGATAATAAATAAAATAATATAATATAATATGAGTGAACGGATCAAAAATCGGAGAAACGCACCTTGCTTTATTAGCAAAAAAAAAAATGCCTGTTCGTTGCAACGGGAGAAAAATCACATACTCATGCTTTAGGGAGCAAACACCCTTGCTATAAACCAGGTGATAATATAGCTAAATGGAATGATGAAGATGTAAGGTCACCACGGCCTTCGATGAATGGCGGTGGCTGGTCGACATGGCCGTCTATGAAGATGTAAGGTCAGCCCAGGCACCAAACCAACCTTCTACACATACTCACGAGACGATGGCCTAACACCAGCTCGACTGCTGCTATCGCTGCCATCGTCAACTCCTCCTGCTAGCACCAGGGTACGGGGTGAAACATTTGTTCCTACTTTTATGGATGTACACACGCATTTTTCCTGGCAAATATTGAGCGTACACATGCACTTTTTCAAACCAGCCACCAATGCAGCACCATCCCAGGCCGTGCCTACAATCACGTTTTATTAGAGAATCCAATCAGCTTTAATTAAGAGCCATGCATGACTGTCGGCCTCGGCTCGGTGAGGTAGCTGCGCGGCTGGGCCAGGGAGGCTGGGCTTGGGCGCGAGCGATGTGCTGGGCCTTGGAGGGTAACGCGGCCCACACGAGCGAGCAGGGGAGGCTTGGTCGTCGTTCTCCTGGAACGAGGGCAGAGGCAGGAGGTGGCTTGCGGCGGCGCTGGAGGCAAACTCCGACGGGGACGGCGAAGGGCGGTGCAGATCTAGCGCGGGAGTGGCTGGGATGGGTTGCCCGCGGCCGGATCTCGCCGGATCCGAGCACGGACGACTCGTGGCGGCGGCTGTGGAGCTCCTGGCGTCCTGAAGAGAGGGAGATGCGTTGCAACGGGAGAAAAAACAGTCTTTATCACCAAAATTAATTGCAAAAAATAAAAAAAAATCCCTGGCACAACGCCCATGCTTCACCACAGAGCAAACACCAGAACCAGAGTCCTTCTTGTTCGTTGCTGACGAATGCAAGTGGGTCCAGCTAGTCGGGCTTCTCCGTAGAGGCACGGGCTTGGCAGACACCCTGGCATGTCTTCACCCATGCATCTGTGTTTCGTGAGTGTGGCGTCAAGCTAGTCGGGCATGCCGATTGTGGAAACTGCGAGCTGGTCCTCGCCTCCTAAAATGCATCATCGGTTTACCATATATATGCCATATGTTTTTGGATAACTAGCACAAATGCCCGTGCGTTGCAACGGGAGAAAAAAAACCTCACTTCACTAACCCAATGGCTCAAGATCTCCTCCTCCTCCCCCCCATGACCCATCACCAGACATGACGTCATCAACAAACTCCTTGAAATCCTCCACACTGCCACACGAGAAACAAAATAAATATTAGGAGCGTTGTCCAAAGATCCCCCATCTTTGGCTAATATAACATAGAAAAGTGCGGAGTTTGTGTCGCACAGTAGGGACTCCGAGTCCAACTCCATGTACTTTGGTGACGGGCGCTAGTGGGTCGAGCTGAAAAATAAGAGTGAAGATTTGTTTTGTTCTTAGAAAAATATAGCATATGACCAACAAATAATGATTTTTTTTATTGTGATTTAGATATAGTTTTTTTTTTGCATGTGTTATCGCAATATTTTGCTATTGAGTTAAACAATTCTGAAACGTCAAATATTAGAATCACAGTATCGTATCTTAGTTTTTGACGTCAACAATTCATATATAAAGAAGTAGTTCACCCGTGGCATGTACACCTAAACACAACACCTCGCAATTTAGCTACAAAAAAGCGGTTCAAGATCATTTAGACACAAAGAAGAAATTCATCAGTTCAATAACTGAATAAGCCTCGGAGCATGTAGAAAAAACTATGATATTTTTGGGGCATAATTACTAAATGTCTTGTATATGGGGTGAAGTAATTCTTGGTGTATATTCATTTAAAAATGGTATTTAATTTTTCTTGTCAAATATCTTATTGTTCTTCCACAGACTTATATTCTACTTAGATTGGAATCGCATTATAATTTACTTTAACTTTAATCTTATGTTCTGTTTTACTGGTTAAATTTTATGTTTAAGCCCTATAACTTAATTTTAAATAACGGAAATATATTTAATACTTTATTTCTTGTTTATTATTTTGCAATTCACATGTAAATGAAGTTGTATTTTTATCCATCGAATTAATAAAAATATGTCTAATATTATTATCGGGAATTCTAATGCACCGATGTGTCTGCTCATCCCTTCAAGCGTGATGGGCGCCACACCATTTAATGTGTGAGACCGGCCGCCATGTGATGATGATCCGATTGCTTGCTACTGTCAAGTCCTCCGTGGGTGATGTTGTGTAAGTCGCGCGTTAGTGCATCCCATTATTTTTTGAACAACACAAAATCTTGATCGACCACGATCTAAGTTTTTTTTTCTAGTGCAAAGGCATCTAATTTTGTATGTGCTCACGTTAAGCTCAACTTGTATGCATGTTCCATAAAAAAAACTTGTACGCATGTTTTTATATATTCCTAGATCAGACTGGCCGCTCATATATGATGATCCCATTGCATGCTACTGTCATGTTCGCCGTGGGTGATAATGCTTTATTAGTACCACCTTGGATAATAAATAAAATAAAATAATATAATATGAGTGAACGGATCAAAAAATCGGAGAAACGCACCTTGCTTTATTAGCAAAAAAAAAATGCCTGTGCGTTGCAACGGGAGAAAAATCACATACTCATGCTTTAGGGAGCAAACACCCTTGCTATAAACCAGGTGACAATATAGCTAAATGGAATGATGAAGATGTAAGGTCACCACGGCCTTCGATGACTGGCGGTGGCTGGTCGACATGGCCGTCTATGAAGATGTAAGGTCACCCCAGGCACCAACCCAACCTTCTACACATCCTCACGAGACGATGGCCTAACACCAGCTCGACTGCTGCTATCGCTGCCATCGTCAACTCCTCCTGCTAGCACCAGGGTACGGGGTGAAACATTTGTTCCTACTTTTATGGATGTACACACGCATTTTTCCTGGCAAATATTGGGCGTACACATGCACTTTTTCAAACCAGCCACCAATGCAGCACCATCCCAGGCCGTGCCTACAATCACGTTTTATTAGAGAATCCAATCAGCTTTAATTAAGAGCCATGCATGACTGTCGGCCTCAGCTCGGTGAGGTAGCTGCGCGGCTGGGCCAGGGAGGCTGGGCTTGGGCGCGAGCGCTGTGCTGGGCCTTGGAGGGTCACGCGGCCCACACGAGCGAGCAGGGGAGGCTTGGTCGTCGTTCTCCTGGAACGAGGGCAGAGGCAGGAGGTGGCTTGCGGCGGCGCTGGAGGCAAACTCCGACGGGGACGGCGAGGGGCGGTGCAGATCTAGCGCGGGAGTGGCTGGGATGGGTTGCCCGCGGCCGGATCTCGCCGGATCCGAGCACGGACGACTCGTGGCGGCGGCTGTGGAGCTCCTGGCGTCCTGAAGAGAGGGAGATGCGTTGCAATGGGAGAAAAAAACAGTCTCCGTGCTTTACCCAAAAACACAAGGGCTTTTTCGCAAAAAAGGTGCGACGGTGAACCCACGGAGTCAATCCGTGCTTTATTATTAGGGAAAGATTGTCGACGGTTCCTTATTTGGAATAAGAATTTAACCATGGTGAGATCGCCACAATCCTATGACAGCAACCTAGAAGGTAATCTATGTAGCCCAACCATTGTCATGTACTTAGTCACGTCCTTGACGGGTTGTGGATGTCGTCCGGGTACCACCAATGACCAAAAGGTTAAACTGCTAAAATAAGTCTTGGAACTGCATTGTGTTTAGCAAATTTAGAAGCATCAAAGACCTCCTCTACGTTGTTGAATTATGCTTTTGCTAGCCCACCATCGGTGCATGATGGACTTAATCCAACTTCAACCCAGTTCAAGTCCTCCTTTAATTGTGCACCATTAGCCGACTCCACTTGGTAATTCTACACAAATATGGCGATGGAAAAGAAAGATAAGGGTACCTGTCCACGTGATTGAAGCTTGGTAGTGGTCGTGGCGTGCTGGTTCAATTAGCTTGGAGCAATCCCAGGTCAAGGTCACAATGCCGGTGATTTGGATGCATGCATGGCTGTAAAGCTACATCGACAGCACTCGGTCCTTCAGCCTCCGCCGCTTTCTTATCTGATGAATTTTGCTGCTCTACTCCTGCTGCTATTGTATCGCGCAACAGAACGTGATCGAAAGACGAAATCTATGTCCCGTGCGACCTCAAAGTTGGGTACGAATCCTTTTCTGACTGTGATTGAGACGTGCGTTCTCGACGAGTTTGTTTTAACTGCGTCACCTGCATAAGAGGGACTCGGTGAGGATGGTCCTTGTCGGCGGCAGCGGCAAGGCCGCAGACGGAGGAGTTGAGCCGAAGAAGCTGCAAGACACGCTCTTGTAGAATGCTGGCTCAGGTATGCGGCTCGATGACTGCCTTCCGGTGAGACGCCGAGTACAAACGCCACGCTTGAACGATGCTTTTTGGAGATATCCACGTACACGGCCAAGGCTAGCTAGCCAACGCTTTCCTCTGGCTAGAAAGTATAAGTTGAGCCGATGGATTTCGCCGGCAACAGACGCACACACGACGAGATGCTAGTTGATGGCAACAGGCTTGCCGGCGGCGCGCGTCGGTCAGCACGTGCGCCAACGCTGAGGATGTGGAGGCGGAGCAGCACTGAGTTAATTCTTCCAACAGAGGTAGCCGTCCTCTCCGTCCAGAGCAAAGGCAGCGGCGGCGACGACATTGATCTCTTCACGTCTGCCGCGTTGCGATTCTTCCCACGATCTCACGATTTGATAACAGAAACGTGATCCTGGTTGATGCATATATACACACAGCATATGAACGTGCAAACACCATCACAATACGAAATCGTAGATGAATCGGTTTTTCCAACCACCAAAACGTTACGGACTCTAATAGTCTCAGAACCAATGCGTGCTTTAGTACCACCTCACGTATATGTTTTAAATTCAAACTGAAGGCGTAAACTCACGGAAAAAAGCGTATTGTGACGGTGAACCCACGGAGTCAATCCGTACTTTATTATTAAAAAAATTAGGAAAAGATATCCATGTGTGATCTCCTCCTGTTTTTTTTTTCAAACCTTGAGATTCCAATGTCTTTCCCTCCCCCTCTGCTGTTGTTCTGATGGCTTGATTAGCTCAACGGTTAATTAGCTCAGCTTTAAGCTAATCACTCCGAAAAGCCGACGCTTTAAATCCCCCAAACGCCTCCCCCTCACCCTCCGCTATTCAAACACGCTGTCCTCGCTCGAGCAAGACAACAAACACCACGCGGAGCAAAGCAAAAGCAAAGCAGAGCGCCCCAACCCGAGCCCCGACACCGCCGCTAGGGTTCCCCCCCCCCGGAGGGCATTGCGGCCACCGGCGGACCCCGAGGTCGCGGTCGGGGGGCGCGCGATTTGGATGGTGGGCTGAGGCGCCGGGGCCCAGATCTGAGATGGCCGACGGCGGCGGCGGCGAGGAGGGGAATGCGTCGGCGCACAGGGGCTCCTCGCGCAGGCGCGGGGCGGCGCAGGTGGGCCTGGATGCCGACGAGCTCCTCACGCTGATGCACGGCTCGGATCCCGTCAAGGTCGAGCTCAACCGGCTCGAGAATGAAGTCAGGGGTGAGTTGGTTCGCGGCGCGCCGCGGCTCTGGTTGCCGCTCGCGTTGGGTGAATGAGTTGCCGCCGCCCTTTCGAATCTTACTTACGGGGGAATGGTTGGTGTTTTTGGTGTGGTTTTAGATAAGGATAGGGAGCTGGGCGAGGCGCAGGCGGAGATTAAGGCGCTGCGCTTGTCGGAGAGGGCGCGGGAGAAGGCCGTCGAGGAGGTAATCCCCAAGCTTGCTTCTGATTCTTGTCTTGTTTTTCTATGACCATGTCTTTCAGTTTCGAGCTTGGAATAGTGTCGGTGCAAGAGAATTCATAGCCAAATAGGAGAGTTTAGGGGCATATTTGCTCGATGGGGAGGTGATTCTGGCCGAGTGTCAGGGCTAAGATAACAATCTTCCCCTGGTTTTTTGGTGGACACTATTTTGTCGGATTCATGGATGCGGAGGGTTTTGTCTATCCATTGTTGCATACTGAAACTCTGAAAGTTCAACATAAGCTAACTGTTTTACTCAACATGTAGGAAGACTGCATTTGATTTGTTTTTTTTCCTGCTAAGCTGTGCCTTTTTTCTTTCTTTCTTTCTTTTTGGCTGCGCTTGATCTGAGTATATATGTAAGTAACAGCATGTTTGCTTGTTATACGGTCTCGTTATTTTTTCCATCTTATACTCTGGTTGTCTTGTTCATTGGGAGTGGGTACTAGTGAATCAGAGTGTTATTACCTGCCAAAAAAAAGAATTAGAGTGTTATGACCGTTCATGCAGGACTACGAAGTCCCTGTCTTTTGCAGTAGTTTTTCAAGATATGTTTGCGCTAAACTAACTTAAAGAATGTGTCAGGTCGCCAGGATGGCAAGAGCCAAATAAAGCTGCCCCGGTCTTAGTTCATAGAATTGATTCCCATTACCCTTGTTCTGAAGCTGTACTTTTGCAAGTGCTAACGTATGTGGCACTCAAAGCAATTTTGATGCTGAGTGCTAATAGATATTTTGATGTTCAGTACTTCAGTCCTGGTTGCAATTTATCTGGTGTGTAGTTTGCATGTTTGTTGAGCCTGCTCAGTGCCCACTCAGATTTCTTAGTATGCACAAGGGGTGAATATGATGTACAAATTGCTCTCGATTTGATGAGCAAACTGCAATAACCAATACTTGGAGGTATCAAGGATTCAACGTTAATTCGTTGACCCAATTTTCAGTATTCCTTAGGTGCTGCCACGAGACAAATATCCTGTCAGTGGAATTTAACTTCATCTTATTATTGGCATAATGTCAGGAAATCTCGCAATGTTACAGTCGTTAAAATATGTATCATTTTGAAAACATGGATTTGAATATAAAATTTTAATCGGAGGCGTGTGAATTTGTAATCGCTAATTATTTGAATTTTTAGTTTCCTTTTTTTAAGATTTGATGAAGAAAAAATGAAAATTACATGATTTCACCTAAATGATGGTTAATTTTGAGTAGGCATATATGTTGCCTATTATAATTTAGGTAATTTTAAATCTTCAAGATGCTTGGATATTTAGTTCAAATAGATGATTTTTTTGTGAAAAATGGTATGTTGTTTTCTTACAGTTAATTTTGAAAATTTGGACACATTTTATCATAACTTTAGAAGTATTGAACAGCTACAAATTTTGTAGAACTACAGAAATTTTGGCTGCTGGCTTGAGGATCCCACATGACAGATATGCATATCTTTCGGACTCCGTTTCATACAAACGAACTGATGGATGTGAGGTGTATTGAAACGTTTATGTAAAATTTCTTTGGAATGTAAACTTAAATGTGTACTTGTATGATTTGTTATGAAATTTACTTGTTCTTTTAAGGTCCTTGATTCCTTTTTCCCCCTTTGCAACTCAACTTGTAGGCTTCTGACCAAATATGTATCCTTTCCTAACATGCTTTTTAAATTGCCATACGAAGTAGCTCGTGGAAAAGTGAGCGACCCAAGTTGTGTTGTTCAGATCAACTAAAGATCCTTTAACCGAGCCTTTTTTTTTTCAGTTAGATATTGGTTGATCTTTAGTGCATCTCTGGTTAATGTGTTTGCTTTAATGATGTGTCTGCCTTTTCTGTACCTTTTGGCCATGTTAGTGCTGTGTATTCTATTGCCCCTGCATTTGATCAACTGAGTCTGACTGTTTCTTCATAAATGAAGTAACTGGGCATGCTAAAAACCAGAAGTAAAATTTGAATCTGATTTGCGAAGGTTAGAATCTGTCTCTGCTGAAGGTGATTGTGCCATTCTGTATGGCAGTATGAGACACCTAGGCATGAGCAATGAATGACATGTCGAGTAAAGCTTGTTTGTTTTGATATGTCAGATACTGCTTATTTGTCAAATGAAAGTTATCTTACTATGCTCATTTTTAATTGGATAATAAGCTATCTCTGTGGCCCCCTTTTGACTATTTCTGATTGAAGTGTCTCTCAAGGAAATTTTAAACCAGTACTTAAAATCACTAAGGTTTGTTAAGATGACCTGACACACATAGCAACACTAGCATTAATGCATATGTTACTTTTGCTTGTTGTCATAATGAAAATTGGAATGTTCCCTTGAACAGAACTAGGGAAAACCGAGCAAAAACATTTTAAGTTTTAAAGATCAATGTTTGTTCTCCGTTTGTCAACATGATTGCTGATTTGTTACATTGCGATGGCAGCTCACTGATGAATTGGAGAAGCTGGATGAGAAGCTCAAGTTGACAGAGTCTCTCCTTGATAGCAAAGTATGTTCCCAACCTCTTTTAGCCCCCCCCCCCCCCCCCCCCCCCTCCTCCCGAGTGCTCTCTCATAAGCATTTGTTCTAATTTTGCAGAATCTAGAACTGAAAAAAACAAATGATGAGAAAAAAGCAGCTATGGCAGCCCAGTTTGCAGCAGAAGCAACACTGCGTAGAGTACATGCAGCCCAAAAGGATGATGACATGCCACCTATTGAAGCCATTCTTGCACCACTTGAAGCTGAGTTAAAGCTTGCTCGGCAAGAGGTATGCTGTGTTATCCACATCTTAACTCTCTTATAGACTGATGAAATTGTCATATTCTTATCTTACTTTGCACTCAGCATATCCACGGATCCAAGCCCTTGTGTCTACTGGATGCATGTTTGGTATATAATTGACAAAAGCTTAACTTGGTTCTTTTTAGATTGCAAAGCTCCAAGAGGACAACAGAGCATTAGATCGTTTGACAAAGCAAAAGGAGGCAGCACTGCTAGAAGCAGAAAGGACTGTACAAACTGCATTAGCAAAAGCTGCTATGGTTGATGACATGCAAAACAAGAACCAAGATCTGATGAAGCAAATTGAGATCTGCCAGGTATGAGATATCTTGTATTTTCCAAGCTTGTTGGGAGAAAACAACTCTGTCAAGTTATTCAAATATAGCTGCTCAAGTGGTTTCGTCCCTGATTGCAGGAAGAAAATAAGATTTTGGATAGGTTGCACCGCCAAAAAGTTGCGGAAGTCGAAAAGCTTAGTCAAACAGTCAGAGAGCTTGAAGAGGCTGTCCTTGCTGGTGGTGCAGCTGCTAATGCTGTTAGAGATTACCAGCGGAAAGTCCAGGAAATGAATGTAACATACTACCATTCAACTGTTGTATTTTCTTTGAATCCTCATTGATTATTTATGCAAAAAGATGACCCATGCTATTTTGTGATCATGACACACCAGGAAGAAAGAAAAGTTCTTGACCGTGAACTTGCTCGAACAAAAGTTACAGCAAACAGGGTTGCTGTCGTAGTTGCAAATGAGTGGAAAGATGGCAATGACAAAGTAATGCCTGTTAAACAGTGGCTTGAAGAGCGCAGATTTCTGCAGGTAAGATGATTAAAGCTTTCTTTGTTTACTGAGATACCCCGCGCGTTGCTGTGGAGTTGGACATATAGATTATTAATTCAGTCCTTACGATTTAAACTATGTGAGACATTTCTGCATAAGCAAAAATGAATCTTAACATGAAAAGTTGTGCATGTCACATTAAATGCAATGTATTCTAAACCCACTAAGAATGCACTAATGCATGTTGCATGGTAGAGGATTCTCATGCGTAGACCGGACGGATGCCAGTGGATCAAGCTAGCAAATCTAATGGCTACAACAATTTTGATGATGTGGAAGCAATGACATTTAAAACCCATTAGAATGCACTAATGCATGTTGCATGGTAGAGGATTCTCATGCGTACATCGGACGGATGCTAGTGGATCAAGCTAGTAAATCTAACGCTACAACAATTTTGATGATCTCGAAGCGCATGTTGAGATAATTAGTAGTGGGGCTCACTCTCTTAGGCATATAGGATTCAAGTTTCATGCAATGTTTTTTTCCACCATATTCTGCAGGGTGAGATGCAGCAACTTCGTGACAAACTTGCTATTGCAGAGCGAACGGCTCGATCGGAAGCTCAAGTAAAGGTAAAGATGTCTGTCACGTTGAATTTGAGCTACACTTTAAGACAAGTTCATCTTTTGTGCAATAATTTCTCATATATTCTCCGGACTCAGGAAAAGTATCAGTGGCGCCTAAAAGTTCTAGAAGATGGATTGAGGGGGCCGCCAAGTGGTTCTAGCCGTCCTCCTACAGAAGGAAGGAATACAAGTAGTGGATCTTCCCGTCGTCTATCGCTAGGTGGAGCTGATAATATGTCCAAAGTCTCCCCGGTTGGTGCATTAATGAGGAGATCTCCATCTTTCAATTCGAGGCCCTCTCTTTCTACTGGCAGCTGCTTGGTCCTCAAGCACGCAAAAGGAACTTCAAGGTCTTTCGATGGTGGTACGAGGTCTTTAGACCGGGGAAAGGTCCTTGTGAATGGACCTCATTTACTCAATAGATCTACAGATGCTGTTGGGGACTGCGAGACTACTGATATCTGGAAGGCTAGTGGAGAAGAGAAAAATACTGAAACCACAAATAGTGATTCAACTGATATGGTCTCTGGTGTACTCTATGACATGCTGCAGAAGGAGGTGGTTTCATTGAGAAAGGTATGCCATGAGAAAGACCAAAGTCTAAAGGACAAGGATGATGCAATTGAGGTATGATGCTGGAGTTTCTGCTTATTGCATTTTGAGGAGACGCCGTGGTACAGTGCTTTTTTACTTACCCCCTCATTTACAGATGTTGGCAAAGAAAGTAGACACCTTAACCAAAGCCATGGAAGTGGAGGCTAAAAAGATGAGGAGAGAGGTAGCTGCTATGGAGAAAGAAGTTTCTGCTATGCGCCTTGAGAAGGAACAAGAGAACAAGGCCAAGCGTCTTGGTAGTTTGAGAGGACCTGGCACAGTTTCTCAGGCACTTCCCGGAAGGTACGCCAAGAATGCCTTACATTTTGAGAACTTGATCTCTTAACATATACCTCCAACACTGAATTTTTTGTTTAAACTTCAAGTTTGCCATCTGCCCTACAACTCTAAGTATTGTTAACTTGAATTACTCATCATGTTTCCATCAGTACTGCTTAATGACTTTAGGGACTACCTTAGCCTAGGATGGTTCCTCCATCATGGGATCCCACGATTTTTGTTGCGATAACCCCCTCATATTTTTAGATGACTTGTACTTGTGAGGGATGAGATGGTGATGGGCCAACTGGTCCTGCTCAAACCAATCAAGTTCTATCTTAATGCATTAAATTGCTGCCCCCTCCATGGTTTCTGAGGAAAAAACAAGTGAGTTAGGTTCGGAGTTTGGATCAGATGCTTCATTCACCGTTTGGCTCCTCAAACTAAACCTTACAAATTATCATTAGGTGGATTGAGAGTTGCCTTTATTAGGCTCAACAAATAATGCCTTGTCTAACCATATGCTTGCTTGTAAACAATGAACTTTAGTAGACTACTCCCTCCGTTCACTATTATAAGATGTTCTCACTTTTTTCTAAATCGAATATATGTTGACTCGTTTTAGTGTGTTTGTTCACTCATTTCAGTCCGTATGTAGTCCATATTGAAATATCTAAAACATCTTATAATAGTTAACGGAGGGAGTAGTAGTTATTGCAGACATTATCTGGCACAAAACTAGCATTAGGGCCGGTTTGGAAGAGTAAAGCTTTGGTATTTAGTGTGAATTTGACTGAAATACCAAAAGTTTACCAAGAAATAGTAGTACCATTCTTCAAAACAGCTAGAGTTGTACCTATTGGTTTTAGTACTACGTAGCTTACGCTTATTTTTGTTGCCCAGATATTTCCTTTTTCATTTAGTCACTCGTTACCAAATCACCTCCCATTCTGTTGCTTTGTTGCAGAAGTGCACCACGTGGCGGGTTGGCGCGCAACGTCCAATAATGCATCGCACATCTAACACCAGGCAGCATGAAATTCTTTGATAGGTTCTGTTTCCGTTTGTGTCCCCCAATTAATTTTGTGATTGAGATTAGCACAGATGACCCTCTGATACCTAGATTGGGGAAAAGAGTAGGCTTTGCATCATCTGACACCGGCTCGCTGTAATGTAGTGGTGAAGGTGTAGTAAACCCTTCGGGTAAGGCTTACTTAACCTTGCGGCACGCTCTCATTTTGTCAAGGCAGTGCGCGTTGTGGTTGTATAGGCTGGAGGAAGACCGACGACCGACCCCGCGTCTTCGTGGATCTTCTTCTCCCCATCTGTAATTTTTTAGCTAGTGTGGTTTTTGCTTGTCCGGGTTGTGGTTTGTGAATATCATTTGTACCCTGCTGTGGTCACCCTCTGTACCATTCGTTCGTTTGTTGTTGTTGGGCTGGAGTTGGTTTTGGTGTCGAGCTGCTGAATCAAAGGTGTCTTGCTTGAGGAGCTGAATCAAAGGTGTCACTAGCATGATACCGCTAGTGATCTGCTACACCCATTGGGTAACTTGGAAATGTGGCCAGTTCATTCTGTGTTGTGGTGTTCTGTTGTGTGGTGCCTACTGGGACCGGGAGTATGTTTCTCTGTCCTAGCATAGCAGGTAGCATCTGTAGGCCGATTCGATTTCCACTACGGTTTTCTCCGGCTCTGTACCCACTACACAGGTCAAGTCAATGGTCCAGCCAGTGAGACTCCAGTGGAGTCTCCCCCCGCTGGAATCTTTAGTGGCCCTGGCTGCGTCGCTTTGCCTTTACTTGCGTGGATTGTTGTTTGGCCCTTTTCGTTGTCGACCTTCCATTCGTCGAGTGACATGCCCTCTCATCATATTCGATTCTTTGGCTGGTAGGGACCATGATTTCACGTCCACCAAGTGCCGAATCCCTTCTACACAAAGCACCCACAAATGCCTCGACTGGGCCGCTCAGACGCTTTTAGCCATCTACTACCTCCGTCCGGGTTTTAAGTCCCCTGGGCACCGGACGCGCATACCATATTTACAAGGCGATCATCATGCAAAAAGTGAAAAAGCTGCCAGGGAGAGAGAAAAAGTAACCATGCGATGGAGAGAGAGAGAGCACTAGTACTAGTACTTCTGCGGGAATAGTAGTACTACCCCTGCATGCATGCATGCACTAATTGCCTTGTTTAGAGAGACATGCACGCGAGGCCGTTGGCCGGTGCTCTCCTAGTAAATCTCGTGCGATTAGAGCAGATTCTACCTTGGTACCTGTGTTCCTGTCGAGGGGACTTGAAAACCCGGACGGAGGTAGTAATGCGGATCACCAAATCGTTCTGGATTGGTTCGAAATCCCGCATCCAGGCCACAAAATCGAAGGGCACTCTGGGGAGTTTGTATGTCCGCCACGTCAGACTCCAACATCCACGTCACATCCAAAACCCCACCTAGAGCTTGCGCGTTTTCATAGTCTTTCCCTCTCTTCCGCAATCTATCTCACGCTCCCAAGCTGCCACCATAGCCCCTCCCCCCTTCGATGCCGCCTAGGCCTCGTCGGACCCCTATTGATGCCGCACGTCATACTACCCCGGATCATGTCGCTGCCTAGGTACCCTCTGCCCATGCGGACGGGCGTCCATGGCGGACACCATGCCCAACAAGTGTTTGGACAAAATGCCATAATGCAAAATCTTGAAGTTCTCGTTGTTCACTTTGAAGCAAACACGATGGATTCAGACGACTACGCCGAGTTCATGGATTCATCTTCATCGGATGACAAAGATGTGGATGAAACGACGATGATGATGGTGATTCTTGAAGAACGAAGCGTGCATAGGAACATGTTATTAACTACAAGGGTTCAACAAAGGGACATCGAGTGTTGAATCGGAACATGGCACAGGGGCATATGACCCCTTACGACGACTACTTTGCCCCCGACGCGCTATTCGAAAACTATTTCTAATGTCGATTCCAGATGCAGCGACAATTGTTCATGCGCCTCTACGCAGGTGTCAGAGCCTATGATGATTACTTTAAGATGGAGAAGGATGTCGTTGGCCACATTGGGCTCTCAGGTCTCTAGAAGTGCATGGCTGCTCCGAGGATGCTTGATATAGCACAACCACAGATTCGTGGGACGAGTACCTCCGCATGTCTCAGAGCACATGCCTAGAGGCCATGGTTAGATTTGCTATTTAAGCGGTTAAGGTGTTTGGACCTGAGTACTTGAGAGAACCAAATGTCAAAGACACAACACAACTCATGGCACTTGGAGAATCAAGAGGGTTTCAGATATGCTTGGATCTCTGAAGTGCATGCATCGAAAATGGAAGAACTGCCCATATGCACAACAATGGCAATACTAGGGTCATTATAAAAAGCCCATGATCATCCTTGAAGCAGTTGCATCACAAGACCTCTGGATTTGACACTCTTTCTTTGGCAAGCTAGCGTCTCACAATGACATCAACGTGCTCCATCAGTTTCCATTGTTTGCAAGGTTGTGTGCGGGCAAAGCTCCTGCATGCAACTATATCATCAATGGAGATGAGTACAACATGGGGTACTATCTTTGTGATGGTATCTATCCTTCGTGAATGACCTTTGTCAATACCATCTCTGAGCCAAGAGGTAACAAAAAGTTCCACTTTGCTGCAAGACAAGAAAATGCCAGAAAGGATGTGGAAAGGGCATTTGGAGTGCTCCAAGCCATTTTTTTGCAATTGTTCGCAGACCAGCTAAACAATGAGATGCAGAGACATTGTGGGAGGTGATGAGAGCTTGTGTGATAATGCATAATATGATTAGGATGAGGGTGAGGGAGTTTGTCATGGTCTGGAATTTCAAAACATGGGTGATCCTATATAGCTTCTAGAGCAGAATCCGCTGATGTTTGAGGAATTTTTCAAACAGATCATCAGATTCACAATCCACAAACTCATGCACAACTTCATAATGATCTAGTTGATTATTTATGGACGTTTCATACAGAAAATTAGAACATGCGTTCAAATAAATTGAATTCAAATTTGAACTATTTTTTTGAAACTTATGTTTGGACTGTAATTTTCCTTTGAATTATTGTTGCATTGGAATATTTATCTTTGAGTTACTGATGCACCATGTATTTAGCTTTGATTATTCTCAATATTCGGACTACACAAGTAAAATAGATGGGGCCAGACATTTGGTGATCACAGTTGGATGACCGCTGCCCGCCGGGTGGGACCCATTCAGACGTGTCCGTGGACATTTGGTGATGTCTGTTTGGTGATCCGCGTTGTAGATGCCCTTACTGGCGCCACCTTCCATGCCAACACCAAGCCCTTCGTCCCTATGCGTTCAACCTTCGATAATTCCAAATGGACTAGAGAATGTCGTCTCTACTATCCTCGACACGCAATGTCCTCCAATTCCACCACCATGTCGATCTTGCCGATGAAACTAAACTCAGTTACATTAAAGAAAAGTCCGTTTTCTAGTCTCAAACCCTTCCTCAAGCTTCTGATCCTTTAAGAAAAGTTCAAATTTCAATTTGGTATTCGCGATTACATGACTGTAGCTCAGTGCAGTGGTGGGCCCATAGATCGAGGTTTGCCGAGGTGATGTCATTGATGAAGTTCATTGCGTTGCGCTCGCTGGTCACTAGGCAAGGGAGGTACTTGCACCGTCGGGGGACCTGGCCCGGTCGCCCATACCCGTCTCAATGGTGGACCCGCCACTATTTTTATGGATGTGAAAATATCTTTTGATGGTGTGACATACAATTGGCAACATGCATGTTTTTTCTTGGCGAGAATGGACATTTTTGGATTTCATAATTTACCCTTGGTTCAAGCCGAAATGTTGTTCAAAATTAAAGAGGAGAAAACAATTTTTTAGGGATAAAGATCCACATCCATAGTTTTGTGTGAGTGGAGAAGCTCTATCTAAGCACTCCCTCCATTCCGATGTATTGGACATTTTGGCCAAGGCTCTGCAACCAAGACGAACAAAAGTTTGGGCACAAAATTGGACAACCAACGCACTCCTTCCTCTCTGGTTAATAAAGAATAAAAAGTCGCATGCCACACCTCAATCTATTATTTGTTTGATGCCCGTCCTTCACATGCATCTCCAAGACGAGGAAACAGTAAACGCATGATGAGTTGGTTGTTAATTTCTGACCGTCTGATTGTGATTCCTAGAGCTGCTCCTTGCAAATAAGAGTTAATTGTGAGTGCCTGAGATTACTCGCAGAGGGGAGTACTATTATATGACTATCTTCTGTAGTTCATGATATCTATATTTATATGGCTTCATTTTTATTGCTTTGTATGACACATACTAGACATCATTTTATTATGGTGTCATGATATGATAAAGCGGTGCTACATGTCCGATGAATTTGCATACTTCCAACATTGACCAGTCACCTTTGGATCAAATTCATACATCACTGGAGACCGTAGGGTGACACCGTCGGAGATAAATCATTTTTTGAGGAATCACCAGGGGAGTTCTCCCACCTAAATATGTTGCTCAGAAGATGTAACCATCGTACAAACGGTCACAAAGTGAAATTACAAAGGCAGGACAGATCATGTGGAGAGGTATGACCGCCACAAGAAGGCAACACTCTTTTGAACCGGCTTCTTCAATCTATGTGACCGTAGAGTCAAATCCTCAACAACAAGTCTGAGAGTGGTGGAGCTGTGATGGTAGACCTTGTCGAAGGCCATAATATTCCGGGATGCCCAAATCTTCCAAAGGATGATGAGGAGTACGGTGGACCAAACAGATAGATCCAATCCAAGCGGTATCCGGCATACCCAAATGTCATCAATGTAATGGGGTAGGATGATGCCTATGTGCTGCCAAATCCTATCTGCATGCGGACATAGGATGAAGATATGTAGAGTGTCCTCGGAGGCTTGTCCACATTGTGGAGATAGGGCATCACTTGAGATATGTTTGTGAAGAAGGTTAGCCTAAACCGGCCTCTGAACAATAGCCATGCAAAAATCTTCACGCGGTTGGGGACCTTGGAGGACCAAATGGTCGTAGCGTGAGTGTCAGTGTCCTCCTCAACCATAGATAGCATGTATGCCACTCGGGTGGAGAAAGGGCGACCGCCGATGAGGAAATGCGCATCATGATCCGTGGTAGGCGTGAAATCCCGCAACAAGGAAGAGAAGCCAACTCTCCTGATGCAACATTAGGGGAGAATATCACATGTAAACCAACAATCAGTGAAAACCACGCTGAAAGGATGTTTTCAAGTTTCGAATAAATCTAAAAAAAAAGAGATGTTAAGAAGGTGATGTTCGATTGCCATGCGAAATTCCAAGTCCGGCACTATTCATTGTTGAATTAGTTTTTTTTCATAGCTCGCATCTCGCAATGTGTTTCAACTTGGAATTTCATATGACAATAAAACATCACCTCTTAACATCCTGTATTTTTTTCAGATTTTTTTGAAACATTCAAACATGGTTTCCATGAAGTTTTTTGTTAGGGTACAAAGTTTCCATGAAGATTTTTTTGAAACATTCAAACATGATCCAGCGGCCGCCCGTTTTTAGAAAGGATTCACGTGCGGTCCCCCCCCCCCCCCCCCCCCCCCCCCCCCCCCCCCCCCCCCCCCCCAAGCCAAAAAAAGGAAGGTTTTGCCTCCCTCGCATTACCGCGTCCCGCCAAAAGAAAAACAAAGACTCGCGTCTGTTTCCAGATCCCCGCCAGCTCCAACCACCCCGACGCCCTCATCCCTGCAAAGCAAAAGCACAACCCTCTTTCTTCCCCTCCCCCACCCCTTTCTCCCAGCCGCCGCCCCACGCCATGGATTAGGGTGTAGGAGGTCCTGCCCCAGCAAAACAAAACTCATGCGAGAGAAAGATAAAGCAGATCAAAAGCCACCAGATCCGTGCAACTCTTTGTCCGTAGCCAAAAAGTTCAGGCAAATATGTGTGTTGCCGATCAGCCAACAAAATCAAAAGGACCTTGGACGCAACTGTTATTCACAACCCCCATGAGCTAGTTGCAAGAACTTCCTCCCTGTACCCATATGTATGCAACTTCCTTAAGAGCCTTGGATCCCTTTTTGCCTGTTATTGCCCCCCGATGAACCAGCTTGTGTTAGTGAAGCTACTGACGCTTTTGCCTTGCACCTTCTCCTGGCCTCTGCAGTAGTAGTTTAAAAATCACTAATTGCTTAAAAAAGCCTTTGGAAAACCCAAGACAGTAGTAGTTGCCAGGGGTGAAAAAATAGTAACATTGTAGGCAAATTGGCATGGTTGGGAAAATAAAATCCATATTTGACGAGAAAGAAAAAGAACCCAAATGCCGGTTGAATGTAGTTGCCGCTTGCTTTAGACAATTGTGTTGTAAGTCTTGAAAAAAGCATGTGTTGAGAAAATGTTTGAAAAGCATTCTTGTTCAGAAATAGATACCGAAGCATGTGTTTCCTTGTTGCTTGTTTAGATTCACAAAAAAATTAGAAAAGTTTCAAAAAAAAGATGAACCACTGGTGTTTGCAGGCAATTGTTGCTACAGGAAACCCAATGTTGGTGTGCAGAAAACAAAACAAAAGTGACTGTAAAAAAGCGATATTTTTCTTATGAGAAAAAGGATTGTTGGTGTGCCGAACATAAGTTCTGTCGTGTTTTCTGATTTTGACTGCATATCGTGAAGATGAAGTTGCCTAATTATGTTGCCTTTCCCCTCCAACTTATTAATTGATTGACTCCGTCCAATGACTTTAGTTGGTGTGTTAGCGACTTTGGCTATGAAGCGCTGTCGGCTAGGCATTCGGCGGGCCCACGAGCGAGCGGCTGTGGTAGGGGGTAGGCGACTTGGTTTTCCCCTTTAGCCAACTTTGTGGGCGTGTCGAGGCGACTACGTGGTGGGGCTTAGGCGACTATGTATCGGTTGGTAAGCGGCTCCCATCCAATGACTTTAGTTGGTGTGTGAGCGACTTTGGCGTGTGAAGCCTGGTCGGCTGGCGGCTGTGGTAGGGGGTAGGCGACTTAGTTTCCACCCGTTTAACCGACTTTGTGGGCGCGTCGAGGCGACTACGTGTTGGGGCATAGGCGACTTTGTTGCTTTCACTAGGCTTGGGCGACTTAGCTTGTTGGGAAGCTCTAGATCCCCACGTTGGGTGCGGCAACTATGTATCGGTTGGTAAGCAGCTCCCGTCCAATGACTTTAGTTGGTATGTGAGCGACTTTGGCGTGTGAAGCCTGGTCGGCGGGCGGCTGTGGTAGGGCGTAGGCAACTTGGTTTCCCCCGTTTAGCCGACTTTGTGGGTGCGTCGAGGCGATTACATGTTGGGGCTTAGGCGACTTTGTTGCTTTCACTGGGCTTGGGCGACTTAGCTTGTTGGGAAGCTCTAGATTCCCACGTTGGGTGCGGCGACTATGTATCACTTGGTAAGCACCCGTCCAATTACTTTAGTTGGTGTGTGAGCGACTTTGGCGTGTGAAACCTGGTCGGCGGGCGGCCGTGGTAGGGGGTAGGCGACTTGGTTTCCCCCCGTTTAACCAACTTTGTGGGCTCATCGAGGCGACTATAAGGTGGGGCTTAGGCGATTTTGTTGTTTTCACTGGGCTTGGGTGACTTACCTTTTTGGGATACTCTAGATCCCCTTGTTGGGTGTGGCGACTATCTATGCGTTGGTAAGTAGCTCCCGTCCAATGACTTTAGTTGGTGTGTGAGCGACTTTGGCGTGTGAAGCCTGGTCGGCGGGCGGCTGTGGTAGGGGGTAGGCAACTTGGTTTCCCCCTTTAGCCGACTTTGTGGGAGTGTCGAGGCGACTATGTGGTGGGGCTTAGGCGACTTTGTTGTTTTCACTGGGCTTGGGCAACTTAGCTTGTTGGGAAGCTCTAGATCCCCACGTTGGGTGCGGCGACTATGTATCGGTTGGTAAGCGGCTCCCGTCCAATGACTTTAGTTGGTGTGTGAAGCCTGGTCGGCTGGCGGCTGTGGTAGGGGGTAGGCGACTTAGTTTCCACATGTTTAGCCGACTTTGTGGGCGCGTCGAGGCGACTACGTGTTGGGGTTTAGGCGACTTTGTTGCTTTCACTTGGCTTGGGCAACTTAGCTTGTTGGGATACTCTAGATTCCATGTTGGGTGCGACGACTATGTATCGGTTGGTAAGCGGCTCCCGTCCAATGACTTTAGTTGGTATGTGAGTGACTTTGGCGTGTGAATGGTAGGGGCTAGGCGACTTGGTCCCCCCTCCCCTGTTTAGCCGACTTTGTGGGCTCGTCGAGGCGACTATAAGGTGGGGCTTAGGCGACTTTGTTGTTTTCACTGGGCTTGGGCGATTTAGCTTGTTGGGATGCTCTAGATCTCCCTGTTGGGTGCGGCGACTATGTATGCGAGCGACTTTGTTTGGTATGTGAGCGACTTTGGCGTGTGAATCGCTGTCGGCTAGGCATTCGGCGGACCCACGGGGTGGGCGGCTCTCGTAGGGGGTAGGCGACTTAGTTTCCCCTATTAAGCCGACTTTGTGGGCGCATCGAGGTGACCACGAGTTGGGCCTTAGGCGACTTTGTTGCCTACTGCAAAAGATACAGCTGCTGAAAAAGGGGTTATGAATGGCTATTTTAACTAGGTGCTAGCTGAAAATAAAATAGATACTTTCTCAACTAGCATATGCTGCTATAGCTAGATGAAAAACAGATGGTAAATTAACTAGCTTAGGCTACATATGCTGAAACATAGCTTAGGCACACCTCCCGTTTCAACGCGGATGAAAAAAACAGACGCTGAAAAAACATAGCTTAGGCAACTTAAGAACACAAGGACGTTTGCGCAAACTTGTCGTTGGAAAAAATGTTAGCGACATATCAATGGAGTGCCCCCCCCCCCCCCCCCCCTATGGTAGATTTATACACAACTTAAGATCATCCTGCTGTATATTTTTGCCTAAAAATGATACTTAGACAACTATGCCTATTTGTGCAGTCTATCTACTTGGTCTGCATTCCCTGATGCCTTTGATGTTGCCCACATGTTAGAAAAATACTTGCCCTGATTTCAATTCAAAAATTGCCCAGACATTGTGTATTTTTTAGTATAGACACACATGTAATTGCTTCTCTTAATATGTATTTTTGCCTGTATAGGTGTTGCCATTTCTGGCATCCTCCTAGGACCATACCAGCTGATGTGCTTGTCAGTGCAGATATACAAAATGCCTAAATGGGAATAGAAAACTTCTCCATAATGCCTAAATTAAACCTACTTGCTTAGACAGACATACAGTATTGCCCCCCGATTGATTGGGGTTTTGCCTCTATTAATGCCTAAAAAAATCCACTCCCTGCAAAAAATAAACCTATGATCTGAAGGTGGCCGAGAGGAAATTGAAGGGGTGAAGTGTGTCCCGGGATTGTTGCCTACGCGATTTTGCACTCCCTCCTACCCCTCCCAAAAAATCCCCCAAAACTGTAGGAGCAGCGGGTTGCCCCATGAACACACTCGCCATGGAGAAAATGCACGCGGGGTGTGTGTGGGATGTTGCGTGCGGGGAACACGAAATCTAGGCCCTATATGTATTGACTTGTGCTATTTAAATTGCCTAATGTTGGTTATGAATTGCCCGATGCAATGAATAAAAGTTGCCTAAAAAAGCCTAAGATAATTTTTCTTCAGATCTGTACTAGTTGCTGCAGCCAGTGCATTATGCCACTACATCTTGTTCGATTTTCTAATGTGTGTTTCAGCAAGTTTGTGCATTCACAGCTCCTACTAAAGATGGGTCTGCAAACCGATGACTTCAAGAATCAATTTCGGATCATTGCCATTGTTCAGATATTGCATTTCATATTCACATACAGATGTGTAAGAACACAATGAATTTCTAAATTGCACACATACAAGAAAGATGGTTGAAGATATCTACCTGATGGAAGTTAATTACCATGTTGAAATATTCGAGGTACTGCGAGTTGCAGAACCATTGGCTGCTCCAAACAATGGTGGAGAAAGAACAGACATTAGAGGAGAAATGCAGGCAACAAGGTGATCTCATACGGCTCAGAAAGTTGTGTAATGTTTGGTTACAGATCACAACTCACCTTGTACGAGGCGCGAGTTCAGTCCTGGAGCTCCTCTACACCCCCCTCTGGACGGCGTCGCGCCTCCTCCTCCATCTTCTATACCCCGCCGTGCATATCAAAGCCATCCCCTCCTCACTGAAGAAACAGTGTATTCCAGCAAAAACAATGAGATCATCTAACGTGGCTGCAAAGGAAAAAAAGGAAAACAACATCCTCTGATTCATCTACAAATAATGTATGAACTATATTGCCTGTCACGGGTATCTAAAAAATGCCTACCATTGGCGTCCAAAAATCGCAACATATGTTGATGTTATCTGAAAATTATTGCCTGACATTGCTGTCCACAGTGGCCTAGAAATGTTGTCTGAATGCCCATAAAATTGCTGCATGCGTCCAAAAAATGCCTAGAAACTGTTATCTGAAAGTGTGGATTTTGTTGACTAAGTAGTATCGGGGAGTATATTGCCTGGCATGGTACAATCTGCGTGCAAAAGTGTTGGAGGAAAATGCCTAACATAAGTCCATGACACACCTATGTGTTCTCTGAATGTCCGATTTTTTTGACTAAAAATAGGGTATGAACTATATTGCCTGCCACGGGTATCCAAAAATGAATAAAAATGCCTACCATGGGCGTCCAAAATTGCCTACCACAATGTTCCATGAAAGTCCCAACGAAATTGTCTGCTGTTCGTCATTCGTTTGCCCCCAAAAATGCCTCCGCATGGGAATGGTTCTATGAACTGCAAAAACAAGCAGATGAGGTGTTGAAAAAATTGTGCTACAACCTCACGCTTGGCCCCTGATTTTTTACAGCCAGTGAGGAGAAAAAATGAATAAATTTTTTTTTTGGGGGGGGGGGGGGGGGGGGGGGGTGTCTGCATCTGCTGCTTGAGAGGATGGGGGGAACTCACCTTGCAACGCTCGATTGTGTAGCCCCTCTGCCTCTCCGTGTACGGCGAACGTCTCGCCACGCTCGCGTGCATCCCCTCTTCTTTGCCCCTCGCGTAGGAGGGAGCTGTCGATGCCGGATCCGTCGACCGCACCGCCATCAGAACATGAGAGAGAGAGGGATTAGTTGAGGGAGAGAGAGCTGGGTCGACGGCGACGAGAGAGGGATTCTCGGTGGAGAGAGAGCAGGGATGAGTGAGAGATAGAGAGTGATTCGTGGGGAGATAGAGTGAGAGTGGGTTCTTCGGGGGCAGAGATCTGGGATGAGGAGGAAGACGACAACACGCGGAGTCGCGGACTCGAGGACGAGTGGCATAACTCACGCGCCTCGCGTCGCTACGCATCGCGTCGCCTCCCGTCGCATCGGACGGTTCTTGTGCGGCCGCTCGGCAGCGACGTATCGCGCGCGCGCACTTTGTAGCGTTTGGGAAAATTTAAAACTTTGATTTAAAACAAAAACTAGATGTACACTTATTCGTGGATGGAGAAAGTAACAAGTAGAATGGTTGCACATGAGCATGCTTTCCTTTTGCACGTTATAAAGAAGATGGAAAGTAAACCCGAAAGGAGGGCAGTACTACTTTTACTCGCCGTGCCAGTCTTTCCTTCGCAGGGTGCATGTATCCGTGAAGATTTCCTAGCGCAATTAACGAACCTTCGACGTATCCGGCCGAATCCCATTCCATACCCCCGCATCCCCCGGCCCCACCTACCTAGTACTCCGTAGTTCGTTTAAATGTTACGTGCACATTGACCGACACTCCCTTCAAGTCCGCCTCCTTTCTCCTCATCTCCAGTCGCCTCCTCCCCCGTCGCCTCC
The DNA here is from genome assembly GCA_039707655.1 of Elymus sibiricus. NCBI lineage: Eukaryota > Viridiplantae > Streptophyta > Magnoliopsida > Poales > Poaceae > Elymus > Elymus sibiricus. Next base: position 308,163,667 of record CM077674.1, read on the forward strand.
TCGAAAAACCATCGAGCGCTCATCAACTCCTCCCCCCCCCCCCCCCTCTCGTTCGCCCATCCATCTTCCCCAACTCCCTCCCCAGATCCATCCACCTCCCACTGCCGCTGCTCGACAATCTGCTGCGTCGACGGCGACGGCGACGGGAGCGCCGGACATGGCCATGCCTGCTGCTGCTGCTGCCGGTCCTGGGCTGGCGTCGGCCTGATTCCTTCCTTTCGCTGGTAAGGAATCCTAGCCTGATCGGACGGATCGTTCCCTCCCTCGAGTCGTTTCGTTGTTTGGGGTCTCGTGTCTGCTTTGCTGTGGCATTGAGCAGCCTTGGCCCGAATCGCTCGATTTTCTTGCCGATTTGTTTGTTTGTTTGCTTGCTTCGTCCGCGCTCCTGCTAGGTTGTTCTTTTGCATCGCGCGAGGTCGATCGGAGTTTTCTCCGTGTAGATTGGATCGATCGGAGCTGGTCCGATGCGATTTGGTGCCCAGGCTCGAGCGCGACTTATTTTCCTGAATTTTGCGGGGTTCAACTAAACCCCCAAGCACCACGTTTAGTCCGCCCCTGCCTGCGAATAATAGAGGGCGTTGAGTTCGTCCCCTGCATTTTTTTTTCGGAAGGTATTATCGATTGTTTTATTGTTGACATTTTTTTCGAAAATGTTAAAAACTGACGTCAGATTCTTAAGATTTTCCAGCGAACGCCCAAAATTGCCATGCGAAAACAGATAAAATTTTCATGTTGTAAGGGATTTGCCATGCTCTAAAACGAAAATTGCCATGTAGTACAAAAAAATGGCAGAAAATTTGTCGCACTGCGCCAAGTAATTACCATGGGTTCAATCGGGATTCGACAGTACTAAGTGCGTTCGCGGGGATTACTTAAAAATCTGACGTTCGCTGGTTAGTGGCGTCCTTCCTCTTGCTGAACAGGGGCGTTTGTGTCGGACATGTTTATGCTATTGCATTGTAATGGGATTTTGTCGCAACAGTTATAGTTTTGGGTGAAACCGTTGTACATGGATCTACTTAGTTTTGGGTGAGATCATTTGATTGTTTATTAATTATATACTACCTGTGTTTCACATTCCATACATTCCTTACTTCTTCATTAGTTTAGAGATTCAACTAAAAGAAGTCCAATATAAAAACTGAAACCTGAATTTCTTCCTAAAAAGCAGACCTGCCATATGTGTACAGATCTGTCTATACTTTCCAATGACTTGACTGATTTTTTACCATGATTATACACCTATTGTAGTTTTCATATGCACCATCACCATGGGTGGCAAGACTCTTCAGGTGTCAGGATTTCCTGCAACTGTCAATGCTGACCATGTCAAGGATTTGTTGGAACGAATTGTTGGTGTGAACAACGTCTGTGCGGTCAAGCTCAGGCCTCCGAAGAACAACTCTGCAAACTCAAGATCTTTTGCCATTGTTCAGTTCCAGACCGAGGTACATGCTTCGCTGGTGGTGAATGCGGCTCGAGGGAATGCACTTAGGAGTGGAAGTAATTATCTGAAGGTCCGACCTGCGGAACGTGACATTGTTCTGAGACCAAGAACTGCGATGTTTAATCTAGAGGATGTAACACTGCATTTTGGCTGCCTTCTGAGGAAAAGAGTTCTATCTGTTCTGTGGAGCAGAACAGACATTTCTGTTGAGTTTGGATTTGCTATGAAGAAGATTGACTTTTGCCTGGCCTACAACTTGAAGAAATACAAACTTGAACTTTCATATGAGAGCATATGGGAGATCCAGCTTCATTGTCCACCTGGATCACAAAAAAAGTTCCTTTTGATTCAGGTATGTTTAGCTGTACAACACTTGTTTATGTATACTGAACATCCTTTTCATGATTTCATTTTATACTTACCTGCAAATTAGTTTAACATTTTGTTGTAGTTGCTAATTTATATGTTTGCTCCTCCTTTTGTTATATGTACTCTAAAATGTTTGTGTGTTGTTACAAGTGCACAACAATATTTCTCATTTTCACTAGAGTACTGATACAGTGATAACCAATCCATATGAAGTTATGCTACTTGAGTTTTACATTAGAGCCCAAGATGATGGGATGGGGACACCAACTACAGTATTTCTCGATAGTTGCATACCTCTTTAAAATGCCGATCCATCTCTGGAACAGCTTTTCAGTTAGTTCAAGTTTTTTCTGTTTCTTGAAAGCTTGGTGCTCTAGATTTTTCATAACCTCAGTTTGAGAATTTTGTCAATTCTCAGGTTCTGGCTGCTCCAAAAATTTACGAACAAAACCTACACCGTTCTGGCTCTATGTACGATGATCCATTATTCAACTATTTTAGGGATGATACTGATGATCAGTGGACCAGAACTACTGATTTTACTCCATTAGCCAGCATTGGGCAATCATATATTCTGTGTCTGGAGCTACCACATGATTGTGATCTCCCGAACATTCGAGAGTACTTTGTTTACTATGAAGAACACGATCATGACTTTCATTGCCAGCGTGGACATTCATATTCAAGCAATACTTGCTTTGTTCCAATTGTGAAATCTCTTTATTTCACCGATGTCCCCTATGAGATACTCTTCAAGATCAACCACTTGGTTCAGAATGGGACACTTAGTGGGCCAACACTTGATGACAACTTCTACCGTCTGGTCAGCCCGGGATATGTATGTATTGACCATATAAAGCGTGCACTTGAAAATATGTCATACCTAAAAAAGACTTGCTTGAATCCAACAAATTGGTTATCTGAACAATACAAAGAAATTAAGAGATCACGCTACATGTTAACATCACCAAACATAGCTCTGGATGATGATGGGTTGGTATATGTTTACAGGGTGCAAATTACCCCTGCAAAAGTGTACTTTTATGGTCCTGAAATTAATGTCTCGAATCGTGTTGTACGGAATTATGCTGATGATTTGGATAACTTCCTTCGGATTTCATTTGTTGACGAGGACTGTGAGAAGCTCCGTTCGACTGATTTGTCACCACGGTCTGCTCCAGGAAAAAATGCAAGGAGAACTGCTCTGTACAACAGAATTCTGTCGGTCCTTTCAAATGGCATCACTATTGGTAACAAGCACTTTGAGTTTTTGGCTTTCTCTTCAAGCCAGCTACGTGATAACTCTGCATGGATGTTTGCTTCTCGCCCGGGGTTGTCTGCCAGTGACATCAGGGAGTGGATGGGGAACTTCCGTAATATTAGAAATGTGGCAAAGTATGCTGCAAGGCTTGGTCAGTCCTTTAGTGCCTCAACAGAAACCTTGAAAGTACATAAGTATGAGGTGCAAGTAATTCCAGATGTAACAAACGGTACAAAGTATGTATTCTCTGATGGAATTGGAACCATTTCAGCTGATTTTGCAGATGAGGTGTCTAAGAAGTGCAAACTGGCCCGCTTTACTCCCTCTGCTTTCCAAATAAGGTATGGGGGTTACAAAGGTGTTGTCGCTGTTGATCCAAGATCACACTGGAAACTTTCTTTAAGAAGAAGCATGTCAAAGTTTCCGTCAGACAACATCACACTGGATGTCCTTGCATACAGCAAGTACCAGCCATGTTTCCTGAATCGGCAGTTAATCACTCTTCTTTCAACTCTTGGAGTTAGAGATAACATATTTGAACTGAAGCAACAAGAAGTTGTGAAGCAGTTAAACAGAATGGTAACTGAACCACAAGCGGCTATTGATGCAATTGAACTTATGCCCATGGGAGAGATTACCAATGTTGTTAAAGAATTGCTGTTATGTGGCTACCAGCCGGATGTTGAACCATATCTTTCTATGATTCTACAAACCTTTAGAGCATCCAAGTTGCTAGAACTGAAAACGAAGTCAAGGATATTCATCCCAGAAGGACGAGCAATGATGGGATGCTTGGATGAAACCCGCACACTGAAGTACGGAGAGGTGTTCATTCAAGTTTCTAATAGTGCAAATGACAGTGACAAGTTCGTCGTAACTGGAAAAGTTGTCGTTGCCAAAAACCCTTGCCTCCACCCTGGTGATATCCGTATTCTCGAGGCTGTTTATACTCCTGTTCTGGACCATATGGTTAACTGTGTTGTCTTTCCACAGCAGGGGCCAAGGCAAGTATTTACTATTGCATCGTGTTCTTCTATGTTTTTCGAATATGTCTTTTAGCAAAATCTCATTTCTGTAAATATGTTCTTATTTGGTACTAGAAACCAACAGTGGAAGATAAAACAGTTCTGTACATTTTAAATCGAATAACCTTTTACTAGTTGGCACTCATGGATGTCATATTATTACTTCGATATCGTACTCTTATTTCTTTGCCCTTTGTTATCGAAATCAGTGTTGAATTTGGTTCATGCAGGCCTCATCCTAACGAGTGTTCAGGGAGTGATCTTGATGGGGACATATATTTTGTTTCATGGGATCCAGATCTCATTCCAACTCGTATGGTGGCACCTATGGACTATACTCCAGCACCAACAGAAACATTAGATCATGATGTTATGATCGAGGTATTTTAAGTTTTTAGCCCGTATTATTTATTTTTCATGCTACTTATGATAACGGTTGTACATCCATTGCCATGAACTGTCATTTAGTCGTACTTCTGATTGTGAGTTTCTTTTTGACTCTGCCTTTTGTGTTTCTGAAGAGTTGACTACTTGAACCTATTTCCTGAGACCTGCAGGTTTTAGTTAGTTTGTTTGTACTTTTCCCCCTGATACAAAATGTAGGCACTTTTAGAGTTGGTTACAAGAACTAAGGGTGGTGGTTGGCATGTTACCCTACGTTTATTTCAAATACTACTTTTTTCCTCCCAAATATAATAAATGCTAGAATTATAGGCTCAATTGTTGATGAAATTCAAGTGGTGCTAATTTGGAACAACATGAGAAGGAACTGTATTGGGACTGTCGAAGGATCTACACTTAGGATCAAATTGAAAAGATAAAAAGGACCTATGTTTTGGATCAGATGAAGTAGGAAGAAATAAATCTGTTTCTTTTCTGATGAGTACATACATTACTTCTTTTAAGGAAATTCCAAGCATCCTGTAAAACAAATCTGACACCCTGCTTTGGAACTATTCTAATATTGTGCAGGAAGTACATGAGTATTTCGCAAATTACATAGTTAATGAGAGTCTGGGAATCATTGCCAACGCGCACGTGGTCTTTGCGGATAGGGAAAGCTTGAAGGCTGAAAGTACACCATGCATTAAGCTGGCAGAGCTCTTCTCCATCGCTGTTGATTACCCAAAGACAGGAGTGCCGGCTCAAATTCCGTCCGAACTACATGCGAGGGAGTATCCAGATTTTATGGAGAAGCTTGACAGGGCTACCTATATATCCCAGGGAGTAATAGGGAAGCTGTATAGGGAAATTAAGAAGCAGAACCCTCACATAGGGCATTTCACAAAGGATGTGGCAAGGCAGTCTTATGACAGTGATTTGATCGTTGATGGCTACCAAGACTACATTGCTGAAGCTATGTGGTTCAAGGGAGAGTATGACTTCAAGTTGGGTAATCTGATGGAGCACTACGGAATAAAAAGCGAGGCTGAGATAATAAGCGGATGCATTCTTAAGATGGCGAAGAATTTTTCCAAGAGCAGTGACGCCGATGCCATCAGACTGGCGGTGAAATCTTTGCGGAAGGAAGCAAGGTCATGGTTCAGCGATATGAGCGCCGATGAGAGCGGGGATGTTCATGAAGCCTCGTACGCCAAGGCGTCTGCTTGGTACCATGTTACCTATCACCTGGAGTACTGGGGTTGTTACAATGAAGGATATGATCGGCCACACCTCATCAGCTTTCCATGGTGTGTCTATGACAAGCTGCTTCACATCAGGCAGAGGAAGTCACTCCGCAGGAGGTTGCTCGATCTCCAGAAGAGCATGAGACGGAACAATATATTAGGTTGAGCGTGACCACCGGGTCGTGGTTGGCCTTGGTACATTTATCTGGAACATGTCGATTCTTGTGCTATAATTGCAAACTAGTAGTATATGATAGTGATGGACATGTGTCTATGAACCTTGCGGTCTTTTGGTTGCAGTCGTTAAATATATTTCTGTGGTTTGATCTGAAATCATAGCTGCTTTTCTCCTGTTTTTTTTTTCTGGTAATATGGAGTGCCTACTGCATGTTTATATTAGTCCTGTTTTGGACCAGTGCTTGCTGCATTGAAATGTATGGAAGACCCAAATTCAGAGATTGTGAGACTGCTGATAACTGGTGCAGAAGAGAAGTACTGAAACCACAAATAGCGATTCAACTGATATGGTCTCTGGTGTACTCTATGAGATGCTTCAGAAGGAGGCGGTCTCGTTGAGCAATTGAATGCGCCAATGCCATGAGAAAGACATCTCTATGCCAGAGCTCTGAGATTTTTTTTTCGAACCGGGCTCCCCCCCTTTCCATTACTTTCATAACGGAAATATAATGTCTCAGGAACTGAAACTAGCAGGGCTAGGGAAAGAGGAAAAGCGAGTTCGGAGCAACACCAGGAAACCCACTATCTGCGCCTGTCATCAGGAACGTCAGATCATGGGGCAAAAACCTGGTGTCACCCAAAACCGCACTACGAGCACCTAATCAAGTATCGCAAATATTACAGACGACATCAACAGGCCCAGGCATATCGCCTGTAGTTCACAAAAGGACTACCAACATGACCCAGAACCTCAAACAGGAACGAAGGGCAAAGAGCTATCATGCCAGAGCTCTGTGAGATGCTATCATGTGATAATGAAATCCTATCATCGTCATCAGAAAAGGGAAAACCAGGTCGATCCGTTTTCCACAACGGTTATCCTACTGCTCTGTACCCAGGTGACATGCCCTCTCATCATTCGATTCTTCGGCTGGTACCTGGTGAAAGTAACGACGCGTTTGGTTCGTGGTAATGTATCATCTTCCAATTACACCGGCTCACGAAACCGTTACATGCGTTGTTTTGGGCTGGGCTGGTTTCCGCTCCCCTGTATTGGGATATACGACGATTCACGCGGCCGAAACCGTCCGTCCCCTCCGGTTTGGAATAGCGGCGCAGGTTCCTTCTATTCTGTTCTCTTTCCACTACTCTCTCCGCTAATCCTCTGCTGAACCAAACAAATCCTCTGCTGAACCAAACAAATCAGGTTATCGCCGAAACCCCCGGCGGATGCGATGCATCCTGATTACATGAGTGAATACATTACCTGTCTTGAACCAAACGGATCGTTAGTGTTTTTGACATTAACATAATTTTTAGACCGAAACGACTCTTTGGCGTTCGCTCGTTGCAGCGAGCGAATTAACCAAAACACGGAAGCCCCCTTCCGACAAGCCTTTTTATGGAAGCCCAAGCGTAGGAAGTAGGGCCCACGTTGGATTTCAGTAAGGCTGAGTCCAAAACGCATGCATGCACACGCTGGGGGGGGGGGGGGCATAAAACCAACTGGTTCACGTCTAAGAGGCAAATCTTAGAAATCACTAAGCTCCCTTGGATTGGAGCTCCCATAGTTGATTGCGCCGGTTAGTTTTGGCGGGTGAGCCCGATTTTGACTCGGCTGTGCGTTGGGATGCTTCGCGTGGTGGACCCCGCACGTTAGGTGGCCTAGACAAGGTCTTCGTGTCGTTCGCCCATGACTGTGATGCCTTCGTGTCTATTCCGTGACCCTCACGCATGGGGAGAGAGAGAGAGAGAGAGAGAGAGAGAGGAGAGATTTGGGGAGGGAGTGAGGAGACCGTGTTGGGTATAGGCGGAGGAAACTGAGCACCACAAATCGAGTCATCTCGCTATCAAAACTGAACCTGGCGCATAATCAGGTGTTCCTGGGCTTATCGTCGCCGATGCGGCCGCTGCTGTCACTCACCTAGCTTCTTGCCACTGTGTTGCGGGGAGGAGGCACGTGGGAGATCTCGCTACGTCGGGAGGAGGGGCGGGACAGTCGGAGCCGAAGTGGGGTAAGTATGTTGCTGATGAGCACAACAGCGGTGATGGTGACCAAGGCGCTCGCGACGAACACGACGTTCATGTCAAGGGCTCAAGGCTAGCGATGTTCTCGGTGGCGCAAGCCGCCAAGGCCGTTATGACCTCTATCGTGGAGCGATGGTGGATCCGGCGGCATGCTCTCCTCGCACTCCAAGCTATACACTGCGCTTACTGCCTCCATTGTGCCCTGTCACGACGTCGGTGATGCTCTCTTCCCCATCCACCCGTCTCGATTTTCACCAAAACGCCGAGGAAGCAAGGGCACGGAAATGTCCCCAAATATTTGACAGCCAATTTGGGGGTGATCCAGGGCCACCATGGTATGAAAGTTGCACAACTTTGCCCTTCATTTGAAAAGCCCAACACCATTTCTTCTCAACTACAGATTTTAAGGACAATTATTACTCCCTCCGTTTCTTTATGTAAGGTGTATTTTTTCCGGCACGGTGACCAAGGCATGAGATTATAGAGAATTTTGGACAACATTACCATTGTCTAATTCATTGGTTAGCGGCAGGTAAATCAATTAGGCTAGAAAAGGAAGATATACGAGAGAGAGATACTTTCCTTTTTTCTAGAAAGGGAGATACATGCAATCAGGAGAGAGATACTCTCCTTTTTTTCTGGAGGGCTAATAAAGAAATTATGAGGAATTAGAAGAAATGCACCTTACATTCTGGAATTTTATTAGAAAACAAATACACATTATATAAAGGAATGAAGGGAGTAGTTTGCTCTTGTCTGCGCAGATTTTGCTCTTGTCTGTGCAATTCCTTCTCCTCAGTCGGTCCTTTAACATTGTTTTTTAACTAAATAATGCTAAATGAAGATGCAGAGGTGCATGTATGGTTTCACTAATTGATGCAAAATTAAAGAAGAAGAGAAGAGATTTTTTACCGAGAAGGGAAGAATATATTATTTAGGGGTAAAGATCCGCATCTACCAGTCTAGATATTTTTTTTCTGAAGAAACTCTATCTAGGGAGTACTCCCGCCATCCGGGTGTACTTGATGTTTTGTCCAAGGCTCTGCAACCAAAATGAGGGGTGCGGAAGTTTGGGCGCAAAATTGGCCAACCGAAGCGATCATTTCTCTATAACAAATGTCATTGGAAAGAAGGAAAAATCACATGCCACACCTTGATATATCTCATGTTTAACGTTCGCTCTTCCCATGCATTTTTAGTGACAACCAAGCAATGGGATCACACATTGGTTGTTAATGTTTGGATATCGATTGTGAGTCCTACGGTTACTCCTTGTGAGTCGAATTAGTTGCGAGTTTCTAGCATATGCAAGTCATTTGTAATATTTGGGAAAGAGGATGGGAGTTTAGAGTAGAGAGCTGTATTGAGATTAGACATGAGATGAGTCATTTTATTTTCAGTCTTTTGTTTTGCACATCATAGAAATTATGTTTGGGAATTTAAGGAGAAATTTTATTTCCTTGTTTGATTCATGGGAAACGACGAGAGACTAAACAAGGAAAGATAAGGTAAGTTATGAGGAAGGGTTAACATGGACACACTAATACAATTCCTTTTTCAACTTCCACCCCTCTCATTAATAAAGCGGTGGGAGTTGTAGTCTCAATTGAAGACGAGAACTTTGAGTTTCTTGAGTCTTTCTTCTTGAACTATTTTTTTCTTTGGGAAGCGCTGAAATCGCTTTGTTATTAGTGCGAGATCTTTGCTGATGCTTTCATAATCACCGGAATCTTCGTCGGCGTTGTCTTCCGAGGAAGATTCAACCACAACTTTGAGAGTGTGACTTTTTTGATAGCTTGAGCCATACATATCTCTTTTCTCTTCTTCCTGTTCTTCATGAGTATTCAGCCTCTCCATGACATCAGCAGAATCAAGTAACTTGAAATGAGGTCTTTCCTTTATCATCAGAAGGAGAGTGTCAAAGGAACTGCCCAGTGATCTGAGCAACTTCTTCACTACTTCATGATCAGGGATTCTTCGGCTCCAAGACCTTGCAATTCATTTGATATGTTACTCAGGCGATCAAATGTCTCCTGACAACTTTCATTCCCGAGTCTTTTGAAGCGGTTGAACTTTGCACAAAGAGTATCAATGCGAGCTTCTTTTTGAGCGGAAACACACTCATTGATCTTCTCGTGGATTTCCCAAATTTCTTTTGCAGATTCCACTCTTCGATATCAAAGGAACTGTGACCGAGAAAGATGACCACATATTATATTCTTTGCTTGTGCATCAAGCTGAACGAGCCTTTTCTCCCATTGTGAGAGATATCTTGAGGTCTCGATCATACAGCCATGCTGCACAACATGCCACATATATATCATCATCAATGGCCTTGGGGTGTATCTTCATCTTCTCCTTCTAGAATGGGTAGTCCGTTCTATCGAAGATGGGAATCTTCTCGCTAGTCTTGTAGTTCATTGAAGACACATTTAAAGTCCAAGGTTGCTGGCCTTAATAAGTAGAGACAAGGAGTACCTTGCACTGATACCAATTATAGGAACGAAGTATGTCTACCAGAGGGGGGTGAATGGGAGATTTTCAAATTTCTTGGAGAAACTTGAAATCTCTTAGTACACAACAACGAAAATAAATTAAGTAGTGACGTGACTACAAATGAAAACTACTCTGACAGAGTTGATATCGAAACAAAACACACATGAGCACCGAAGATAAATCACATGACTGAAACACAACCGAGGATAAACAACTAAAAGTATTTCAGGGTAAAGATGAAACCAGTGATGCTCGATGGCGACAAGGTATTTGGTTGACCAGTTCACTCAGCTACAAAAGAGCTACGTCTGGTTGGAGGGACTTGTGATTTAACACAGAAGATAAACTCTCTTCATCTTATTCTCCTCAACAACAAGTTCGCCAACTCGTGCTGATTACTCGGGGTAGATACTTGAGACGATCCCCAAAACCTTCACAGACTGTCTTCTCGAACGACAATGACTCTTGGTTGCTGAAGAACTTGACACCTGACCGTCTTGAGAGTAGCAGGTAGAGCGTACTAAACTTAGATCTTTGTGATGCTAAACCACTATCTAGTTTTTCGGCTCTGGGTTTTTTCTCTCGGTTGATTTTAAACTCAAATCTTTCGGAGAGTGGGTGCTCAGACAAACTATCAGAATCATGCGGAGCAGCCAACCATCTCGGTTGGAATGGGGTGACTATTTATAGCCGCAACCTTCCCGAGGGGGAAATGACCATTTGGGACATGACATCCAGCCAATGGCCAACCGACACGTTTCCAACGGTCGGATTTCAAACGCACTAGACAACTTTACTTGATGAACAAGTAAAGCCGACTCCTCTGCTAAAACACATCTCTCACAGTACAGAAGAACAACGTCTCTGACTGGCAAGTAATGTTTTGAGGCTAGAAGAGATTTCTCTCAACTCTCATAGGTTTCGATTTAGCATGAGAGAAACAAAAGTTTCGAACATTATACTCTCTTGATAGTAAGGTGGTCCTATGACTCAAGAAAGAGAAAAAAGAACTACCAAAGAAAATACTACGTATTTTCTCTGTCTTCATTCTTCTCGACTACAGTCACGCATCTAGACCAGGTACCGAAGTAATTGCTTCACTTCAGCAATTTTTGGGGGTCAACTTCGTCACGCATAATCTTCGTTGTTAATGTTTACTGCAGCGCAGATGATAATCTTCAGAATTTATAGCACACTCCTCAGTACTCCAGGGACCTATAATCTCTGTGTGCACTAGCAAACATATTAGCCCCTCGCTGTGTCTGACAATAATCTCCAAAACACAAGGAGGCGAATTATTGCACCAACAGGTAGGCAAGCCCACTAGGAACTCCTTCAACACGTTTTTGACCTCGTCAATATAAATGTTTTAAGTGCATCCATGGACGCATTTTAAACATCTCTAGAGACAATTGTGTTATCCACGACGGGGTCAACCACGAGTTGATTATTAGGAGGAGCATGTTACTGTCCAACATCCACATCATCACCGGCCGTACTCTTTAGGCGGTAAAGCCCTTAATAAAGAGACGAGGCTCTGATACCAATTGAAAGGATCAGTATGGTCGACTTGAGGGGGGGGGTGAATAGGCGACAATTTTTTTAATTTCTTTTGAAACTTTGGCTCAACAAAATAATAGGTGGTCTAAATATGCAACTAGGTGGACGACCTATATGACAAACACAACAACAACAACAACAACAAGGTAATAACAAGCACAAAATAAAGGACCGAAATAACCATAAGAGGAGTTGATGGAGACGGGGACGTGTTTTCGAAGTTCCCTCCTTTGGGGGAGGTATGTCTCCATTAGAGGGGTGTGGAGGCACAATGCTCCCCAAGCATCCCAAGGACTCACCCTATTCTCCTCACGCCCTCGCACAATGCAAGGTGCCATGAATCCACTAGTGGTGCCCTTGAAGGTGTCAACCGAGACCTTTAGAAACAAGGTTGAGGATCTCTCCACAACTTAATTGGAGGCTCCCAACACCACCACGAAGCTTCACCACGATGGAATGTGTCTCTGAAGTGACCTCAACCGTCTAGGGTGCCCAAACACCCAAGAGTAACAAGACTTGCAAGGATCTTGCAAGGAATGAACGAACTAGGGTTTGGTTTGTATGGAAGTGCAGATCGGGCATTCCTCTTGCTCTTCCTAAAATATGAGGTGGATTGGTTGGCTAGAGAGGGAGGAATCAAAGGTTGAAGCTTTTGGATCAATGGTGAGAATGGTGTTGTGTTCGTCAAAAACCAAAGGTGGAAGAAGACCCTATTTATACTCAACCCTAGAATCCGCCTGTTAGACCACACAGTAATTAAAGTTAGATGATCCGACATAAGTTGGATGTTCCGACTAATACTCCAAGTCGGTGTCCGACTTAGTCTAGATGCCTCTAGACACAAGTCAGATAACACCTCAGAATATCTGTCTGAGCATCCGACCTATCTGATGCTAGGTCAGATGATCCGACCTAGTGTCCGACATTACAACAAGGTCAAATTAGAAAGAATCTTGGGTGCACTTTTCTCACATGGGGTGTGGTATTTAGCTTTTAGTTCACCGATTCCACACAAGATCTAGAGCACACCCCCTCTTAATAGACGACATACCTAAGACTCAAAGATAGAAACCGTAGATGACCAATGACGCGTCGTCTTCCTTTCTCCTTTTATCACAGAGGAAATCGTCGATAAGCACCATGTTTCTTTCTAGACTGAAAGCATACTCGAAACATAGTTAGCTAGACACCTAAACCCAATTGTCATTAACACCAAAACCCTCATTAACGGCGGATGACCTTACACCATCTTGCATTATTGGTGGAGGGTTGGCAATAACCAACGAAGGATGCATGGGTTTGTGATACGTCTCCAAAATATCTATAATTTTTTATTGTTCCATGCTATTATAGTATCAATCTTGGATGTTTTATATGCAATTATATATCATTTTTTGGGACTAGCCTATTAACCCAGTGCCCAGTGCCAGTTGCTGTTTTTTTGCCTGTTTTTGCCTTTTCAGAAAATCATTATCAAAAAGAGTCCAAACGGAGAAAAAACTTTGGATTAATTTTTTCTGGACCAGAAGGGACCCATAAAGCTTCAGGAGAATACCAGAAGAGTCACGAGGGAGCGACAAGCTCGGGAGGCGCGCCCTGGGGGGTAGGGCGCGCCCCCAGGCTTGTGGGCCCCTCGTGGCACTTCCTGACCTAATTCCAGCGCTATAAGTTCCCAAATATTCCCAATATACCAGATAGGCAGAAGAGAAAACCTTTCCGCCGCCGCAAGCCTTTGTTCTTCCACGATCCCATCTGGAGGCCTTTTCCGGTACTCTGCCGGAGGGGGAATCGATCACGGAGGGCTTCTACATCAACCTTGCTACCCTTCCGATGATGTGTGAGTAGTTTACCACAGACCTACGGGTCCATAGCTAGTAGCTAGATGGCTTCTTCTCTCTCTCTTTGATCTTCAATACCATGTTCTCCTCGATGTTCTTGGAGTTCTATCCGATGTAATCTTCTTTTGCGGTGTGTTTGTTGGGATCCGATGAATTATGAGTTTATGATCAGATTATTCATGAGAAATATTTGAGTCTTCTCTGAACTCTTTTATGCATGATTGTTATAGCTTTGTATTTCTCTCTGATCTATCAATTTGGTTTGGCCAACTAGATTGATTTATCTTGCAATGGGAGAGGTGCTTCGTGATGGGTTCAATCTTGCAGTGCTCAATCCCAGTGACAGAAAGGGACATGACACATATTTGTATTGTTGCCATTAAGGATAAAAAGATGGGGTTTAATCATATTTCTTGAGTTTACTTTGTCTACATCATGTCATCTTGCTTAAGGCGTTACTCTGTTTTATACTTAATACCCTAGATGCATGCTGGATAGCGGTCGATGGGTGGAGTAATAGTAGTAGATGCATGCAGGAGTCGGTCTACTTGTCTCAGACGTGATGCCTATATACATGATCATTGCCATGAATCCGTCATAATTATTTGCTTTTCTATCAATTGCCCAACAGTAATTTGTCTACCCATCGTATGCTATGTGTTCGAGAGAGAAGCCTCTAGTGAAAACTATGGCCCCCGGGTCTACTTTTATCATATATTAAAAACTAAAAATACCTTGCTGCAATTTATTTACTATTATTTTATTTTGCAATTTACTTTTTATCTATCACTATCAGAATTAATCCTTGCAAATAACCGCTAAGAGGATTGACAACCCTCTTATTTGCATTGGGTGCAAGTGTTTGCTTTTGTGTGTGTAGGTGATGCTAACGAGGTTCTGTGTGGTTCTCCTACTGGATTGATAACCTTGGTTCTTAACTGAGGGAAATACTTATCTCTACTATACTGCATCATCCTCTCCTCTTCGGGGAAATACCAACGCAGTCTACAAGTAGCAGTAAGAATTTCTGGCGCTGTTGTCGGGGAGACATCACCAAAATCTATCAAGTACCTTCGCACAAACTATCATCCACATGCATTTATTTTATTTGCCTTTTTATTTGCATTTGCCTCTCATTTTAATCTCCCCCACTTCTAAAACAATTTTACAAAAACACAAAAATATTTTTATTTGCTTGTTTGAAGTCGTTATCATGTCTGAACTTGAGAAAGTTGTTATTGAAAGGGTTAGCGAGGATAGTGCTAATGAATCTCTTGAGGAGAAAACTCACCCTTTTGATCTTAATCATGACTCTCCTGACATTGATCCCCCACTAATTTCAAGACTAAAATCTATCATGTGGGAAGTGGTAATATTATCGGGAAGAACATTATTCAGGAATTCTTTAATTGCGCGGGAGTTATACCAATAATTAAGGGATCTATTCTTGATAAAACAAATTGCTATGTGGATGCTATTGCTATGCTCTTGGTTAAGTTAGAAAGATTTTTTTTGCATATTCACCCCGCCTTACAAAAGATATTCTATGAACTTCCCAACATCCATGATCCTAGGGCTAAGAAAATTGCCACTATCATCCTTATTCATGAATTTGATTACATAATCCGAGAAGCTAGGGATATATTTTCCTTTTATAAAAATAATTTTGAGCGTCCTCCCATAGAGGAAATTCTTCATGGTAAAGATACTATCTGTAGGTTGGAATCTAAAGACTACTTTGCTTATGGTGAGAATATTAGAAGGAGAGTCCCATATGCCGAAATAATTAAAACTTTGTACCACCATGCTTGTGATAAATTTGAGTGGGTTACTAAAGGAATTGATGAGGGATTTAGTGAAGAATGGTTTGAGGGTACGGCTAGAGACCCTATTGATGATGAGATACATGTCTTGTATGAGGATGTTTATGGTGATGATTCTGGGTTTGAAGTTATGAATGTTAAAGTCACCAATCAGAGGCCCTTCAAATATTTAAGCTCGCCTACTAGAAAGGAAGAGCATGAAAATAGGGAATTAATGAGAAAGGTTTTGGGAGATTTGATTAAAAATGATTTGGGGATGAAGGATGACAACACTTGAAACTATGCATTATGCCTAGCTAGGGGCATAAAACAATAGCGCTTGTTGGGAGGCAACCCAATGAATAAAATAAATTTTTGTTTTACTTTCTGTTCTTGTGTGATTATATAATTATAGCCTCTATTACGATTGTGTTTTTATCTTTTAATTAGTGTTTGTGTCAAGTAATGCCTTATGGATGATTTGGAAGATAGTATGATTGATGTTGCTTGAAAACAAAACAAAATGCGTCCAGTGATGGAATTTTTATTTTTTGCTGGAGCGTGATAAAAGTTTGTATATTTTACACATTATTGGAAAATGAATTTCCCACGTTTTCCTAATTTTTCAGAATTTTTGGAGTTACAGAAGTATGACGTTAATTCAGATCTTTACAGACTATTCTGTTTTAGACAGATTCTGTTTTTGTTGCATAGTTTGCTTATTTTGATGAATCTATGGATCGTATCGGGGGGTATGAGTCATGGAGAAGTTGGAGTACAATAGCATTATGCCAATATTAAATATGAATCAGTTTACAACAGTACCTAAAGTTTAAGATTTATTTGTTATACTAACGGATCTCACGAGGTTTCTGTTGAGTTTTGTGTGCTGAAGTTTTCAAGTTTTGGGTGAGACTACGATGGATAAAGGAATAAGGAGCGGCAAGAGCCTAAGCTTGGGGATGCCCAAGGCACCCCAAGGTAATATTCAAGGAAGACTCAAGCGTCTAAGCTTGGGGATGCCCCGGAAGGCATCCCCTCTTTCGTCTACAATCTATCGGTAACTCACTTGGAGCTATATTTTTATTCATCACATGATATGTGATTTACTTGGAGCGTCTTGTGAAATAGTTTGTTTGCTTTTGTTTTCTTTTTAGTTTTTCACAATAATATTTTCTGAACACACCTTTTTGAGAGGGACACACATTATTCGCGATTTGTAAGAATACTCTATGTGCTTCACTTATATCTTTTGAGCTAGGCAGTTGCTCTAGTGCTTCACTTATATCTTTTAGAGCACGGCGGTGGTTATATTTTAAAGAAATAGTTGCACTCTCATGCTTCACTTATATCTTTTTGAGAGTCTAATAAATAGCAATGGTAATATGCAGGGTTATGAATTTGGTCCTAATATGATAGGTATTCAAGAGGGATATAATAAAAACTTTCATGTAGATCACTGAATATGATAAGTTTGATTCCTTGCAATAGTTCTGCGATATTAAGATGGTAATATGTGGGAGGTGCTAGTAGAGAATTGTGGTTTAGTAAGAATATTGGTGTTAAGGTTTGTGATTCCCGAAGCATGCACGTATGGTTTGTCGTTATGCTAAGAAGTTGGAGCATGATTTATCATTGATTGTCTACCTTATGAGTGTCGGTCGGGGACAAGCGATGGTCTTTTCCTACCAATCTATCCCCCTAGGGGCATGCGTAGTAGTACTTTGCTTCGAGGGCTAATAAACTTTCACAATAAGTATGTGAGTTCTTTATGACTAATGTGAGTCCATGGATTATACGCACTCTCACCTTTCCGCAATTTGCTAGCCTCTTCGGTACCGTGCATTGCCCTTTCTCACATCGAGAGTCGGTGCAAACTTCGCCGGTGCATCCAAACCCCGTGATATGATACACTCTATCACACATAAGCCTCCTTATATCTTCCTCAAAACAGCCACCATACCTACCTATTATGGCATTTCCATAGCCATTCCGAGATATATTGCCATGCAACTTCCACCGTTCTTTTTATATGACACACATCGTCATTGTCATATTGCTTTGCATGATCATATAGCTGACATAGTATTTGTGGCTCAGCCACCGTTCATCATTTTCATACATGTTACGCTAGTATCATTGCACATCCTGGTACACCGCCAGAGGCATTCATATAGTCATATTTTGTTCTAGTTTTGAGTTGTAATTTTTTGAGTTGTAAGTAAATAGAAGTATGATAATCATCATTGTTAGAGCATTGTCCCAGTGAGGAAATAAAAAAAAGATAAAAAAAGAAAAGAAAAGAAAATGATAGAAAAAGAGAGAAGGGCAGTGTTACTATCCTTTTCCATACTTGTGCTTCAAAGTAGCACCATGTTTTTCACATAGAGAGTCTCCTATTTTGACACTTCCATATACTAGTGGGAATTTTTCATTATAGAACTTGGCTTGTATATTCCGATGATGGGCTTCCTCAAATGCTCGAGGTCTTCATGAGCAAGCAAGTTGGATGCACACCCACTTAGTTTTCATGTTGAGCTTTCATACACTTATAGCTCTTAGTGCATCCGTTGCATGGCAATCCCTACTCCTCGCATTGACATCAATTGATGGGCATCTCCATAGCCCGTTGATTAGCCGCGTCGATGTGAGACTATCTTCTTATTTTTGACTTCTCCTTATTAATCTCTACCACCACATTCTATTCCACCCATAGTGCTATATCCATGGCTTGCGCTCATGTATTGCGTGGGGGTTGAAAAAGCTGAAGCGCGTTAAAAAGTATGAACCAATTGCTTGGCTTGTCATCGGAGTAGTGCATGATAAATACTTTGTGTTAAGAAGATGGAGCATGACAGGATTATATGATTTTTGATGGAGCATCATAACTTTCTTTAGCATTTTTATTTTGAAAGACATGATTGTTTGTTAGTATGCGTGAGTATTGATGTCTTTATATCAAATTATAGACTATTGCTTTGAATCATTCGGATCTTATTATTCATACCGTAAGAGAGATTACATGATGAAACATGTTAGGTAGCATTCCACATCAAAAATTCTGTTTTTATCATTTACCTACTCGAGGACGAGTATGAATTAAGCTTGGGGATGCTTGATACGTCTCCAATGTATCTATAATTTTTGATTGTTCCATGCTATTATAGTATCAATCTTGGATGTTTTATATGCAATTATATGCCATTATATATATCATTTTTTGGGACTAACCTATTAACCCAGTGCCCAGTGCTAGTTGCTGTTTTTTGCCTGTTTTTGCCTTTTCAGAAAATCATTATCAAAAAGAGTCCAAACGGAGAAAAAACTTTGGATTAATTTTTTCTAGACCAGAAGGGACCCAAAAGAGTCACGAGGGAGCGACAAGCTCGGGAGGCGCGCCCTGCGGTGTAGGGCGTGCCCCCCAGGCTTGTGGGCCCCTCGTGGCACTTCCTGACCTAATTCCAGCGCTATAAACACTACAAAAAAAACACTTCCGTGATGATACGTCTTTGTCACAGTAGGTCAAGTTTTCTATCATGCATGTACATCCGTGACAATTTTATGATAGAATCAAGATAGTCATACCTGTGCTGTCGTAGAAGTGTTCCATGACAATACTGAAATTATCATCACGGAAGTGTCCACTTCCATGACGATAAATGTCGCGTCATGGAAGTGTTTTCGTCAAGAGTAACCGACACGTGGCGTTCACCGTAACGGGTCGCCGTTAAGCTACTGGGTTCCGGTTTGGATCCGATAACCCGTTAGCAGCCCTGACCAATGACAATTTTCCATGTGTAAATTTCTCATTCGCCGGCGGAACCACATGTCAGCTCGGCGTTGGGACAGATGTCATCCATTCATTGGACGCGAGACACCTATGATACGTCGACACGTGGCATGGCCCAATAGTGGCCCATTTACGTTAAAAAGGCCAGCCCGTTTGACTTGGTCAAAAGTAAGCGGGCCGGCCCAAGGAAAGCCTGTTAACGGCTTGTTCGCATACAGTCCATTTACGGCCCGGGTACTCACGGCCCGTTATGGCCTTTCAAAATTCGGCCCAGTAGCGCCATGTGGGCCGTGCCTTATGATTTCAGCTCGTTGTCACTTTCGGCCCATCTATGGCCCGTGACGTCTTTCGGCCCATATTAGGCCTTTTGTTTCTCTGGGCCCATCTATGGCCCGTGACGTCTTTCGGCCCATTGACGGCCCGTGGTGATTCTGGCCCATCATGAAAAGTAAACGGCTTTGAGCCCATTAAAGGCCCATGATTCAGTTGGGCCGTTTCCAGCCCGTGTTTTCTTTCGGCCTTCTAAGGGCCCATAAAATCCTGGGCTCATTTTCGGCCCTCGATTACTTACGGTCCGTTACTGGCCTATTATGTTAATGAGCCAGATTCAGCCCGTGGTTACAATCGGCCCGTTTGTGGTCTGTTAACCCATTGGGCCATTTTCAGCCCGTCATGTATTCCGGCCCATTAACGACCCGTTATGACTGTCGATAGAATTAAGCATGTGATGACTATCGGCCTGTTAACGGCCCGTTATGCTACAAGCCCTTAAACGGACCATTCCCACTATGGCCCGTTTACGGCCCATAATGCGGTCCGCTTTTGGCCCACGGATCCTACGGCCCGTAGATGGCCCTTGGGCACTACAGCAGGTAGCAGGCCCATGGTTACCATGGGCCGTATGTGGCCCATGGTTATTGCGGCCACTAACAAACCGAGGAAAAAGATGACTACGAGGAAATAAATAAGCAAGCAACTAACGCTAGGCTATTACGGCGATTGCACACATTACATCCACTGGGCATCAAAGTTCGCCACCCGTGCAAATATAGGGAACACCCTACACTATACAAAAATCGCTTGCTGTTTTCTTCAGTCGGTCGCTGCCCGTTAAGAACAAATTTTGTAATGCAACAAAACAAATTACAGCCATATAACAAAAGAAGGGTTGGCATAAAAGTAAATGCACCATCAGAAGTTCAGAAGCTCGGATGATTTGACCTGACTGGTACGTTTTCATGCTGTAGTGTCCGATGGAGCACCATAAACTTCGCTGTCATTTCTCCTAGGCTCCTGAATAACATAGCAAATGTCTGATAGTCTGGTTTCAAAACCATGCATATCTTGACGACATCGAACAATGGTTGTTCTTGTTTCACAAAGGGTCTCTGTTAGGGATTGGACTTGTGTCTGGAGCGCAGATATATCATTCTGTCGAGCTTGCAGATCTTGTTCATGTGACAGTTTGGACAAGGTTGCCTTAACAACCAACCCAGTATTACGCAGGAAGGTGCTTTTGGCACTGTTAGTGGAGAGATACTGACCCACTGTAGCAAGAGGTGACATTGTGGTTATGGTTGCCTCATCACCTTCAGGAGGTTGTTGCGGTTCCACCATTTGTTCCATAGCTTGCTGAAAAGTTGAGTTTGTACATTAGTAGTACCAGAACAGAAGTTATTAATGAGGCAGCAAAACCAAACAGAATAGCTTTGGTTTATATACAGAACTTATTTTGGTGAACCCGTGTAAAATATTAGTTGTATTTTACTGCAAAGTACATAATAAAACCAGGTTCCAAACATATGACCATATACCATGGCTAATGTATTGTCTATTTCTTCACATTGTATTGACAGCTAAGATAAAGAGACAAAGTTTATAATACGGTGAGCATAGTATGACATCATTCATATCACAAAACTACTGAGATCAGACAAACATGCAATTGTAACATTGTGTGCAGCACGGAACTAGATTATAGATTAAGAGCAAAGGAACATCGTTCCTCTCTTTTAAACCTTGTAAAGTGCAATGATATGTTTAGACAACTGTGTATAAAATTGAAAAGACTAATAGACATTGGCTGCAAACCATGCAGTTCAATGCACCACAAGTCAGAGTAACCAGTAGTTCAAAGGGCCTGTGGATTAAGGACTTACTACATCGGCTTTGACTAGTGTAGTCATGCCCTTTGTCTTGCTGGTGTGACAGTCCTTGAAGATTTCCACCGCATTTGGTTCAGGTTCTTTTTGGTCCTTGCGGGCTTTCCTCTACATTTGGAACAAGTGAATATAGATCTGATAATATGGCACAGCCAAAAGAGTGAAACAGCAGCTAGTTACCAGAGCCTCACAGTGTGCAATATAGCTACGAGATCCTGTCGTCTGTTGGAATTTCACTTTCGTACGGTTGGCCTTGTTCTTTGCACAGTTCACCTAGAAGAAGATAGATTTGTGAGGGACATGCGTAAATACTAGTTCAACATGTGATCTGATCACATCTATATAACATACTTGATACTTTGGATCAGACCAATGTTTAACAAGGGCTGTCCAGTCTTCATCCGTTATATTTTTCACTGGAGATGTTTGGGCAAGTTCATTGTTAGCCTTGCCTTCAAAGTGAGTTTTCCTCAGATTATACCGATACTGTCGCAGGCAGACTTGAAAACATGAGTTCATGCTTGTCTGGTTGCATCATCTTGCTGATCCAACTTGAACCTCATATGTTCAAAATTATAGGAGTCTCATTACCAGCAACCTAGAAAGTATGGGACAGAGCAAGACGATATTACTAAGTTCCATAAATAACCATACTTACAGATAAATGGTCGAGGAAGGTGTTAAACTGGATTTCGTCTTTGTCATTCCTGTACTGAATCCATGTTGGGAGGATACGTGCATGACACCTAACAACAACGGCTGCCTCTGATACTAACTTGGCTGACTCTGTAGCATCACGTGGCCTTTTTAAACCTGACTTAAAATGGATCTCCATTCTTCCTCCTTTAGATTTAGTTAACCTGTCAAGCATTATCCCTGATGTCCGTTTCCTCTTGCGCCTAGGTGCTAGTTCAACAACGAACATGGGAAGTGTTAGTGTACATCAAACTGTGAGACTACATATAAAGAAGCATGCAACTGTAACTTGACTCGATCAACTACCATCTTGGTGTTGAAGCTTACAAGGTTCATCTGATCTTGCCAAGTCCTCTTGTGCTAAGAGTGCTTCGGAAGTAGTGTCAGGTGGCAAAGGAGCTTGGGAACTTGCCGCTAGCAGAGTTGATGAACGAGTAAGTCGTACACATGTTGGTACTGGGGAAGAAGGTGCTGCAACCACTAGGGCTGTCGTTGCTTGTTTGGTTCGTTTGTCTTTGGTATGTTTTGCAAGTGGTGTAGCAGGGGATACTGTGTTTGTACATTTATCCGGTGGACTTCGACCTTCTCTTGCACTATCAGTACTAGCAGAATCTACAGAGTTGTTCCGCTTCCGTTTCCGTGCCTCCCGAGTAGTAACACCATCCCCTACCATTCTGTGTACCTTCCTCTCTTTTTTCCATGTCAAGTCAAACCCACGAGAACAAGGAATAAAAATTTAGTTCTTCAGAACTAATTGATGTGTGATTCCGACGAACTGAACTTTGATGTTAGACAACCGCATGATAGGATGATGTAATATGTACGAAAAATAGGACGGCATGAGATAATCAGACCTATGATGCGTAAACTAAGCAGAAGGCATTTCAATAAATTAGAAGCAATGCAATGGAAGCTAGACACCATATGAAAGATGCTACAAATATCACTCTGCCAAGTTAATAGTGTCTCGTCATAAGTGGCATTTAAACAAATGTCAAGCAGTACAAGCAATAAATCATATGCAAGATCCAAACAATATCACACTACCAAGTTAAAGGTGTTTCGTCATAAGTGATTGATGCAGGATAGACACGAATAGTACTTTGATGTTAGAACATGTAATAGACAAATGTAGTATATGCAAAAAAAAGGAAGACATGCCATGTTAACATGTATAATGTGTAAACTAAGCAGATGCAATTTAATCAAATTAGAAGCAATACAAGCTAGACACCATATGCAACATGCAAGCAAATATTACACTACCAAGCTAGAGAAAGCACCTAGGATGCTGGGGTAGGGTTGTTGGGCACATCATATTTACTTGGAACTTCTACTGCACTAGCAGTAGTAGCAGAATCTCTAGAGCGCCTCCTTACCGATGGCGCCAGATGACCGCCATCAGCCCCTGCCTTGCTTTTTTCCTTCCTCTCTCTTATTTTTTTTGCCTTGTCAAGTCAAACCCACAAGAAAAATGAATAAAATTCGCTTTTCAGAACTCATTGATGCATGATGCTGACGAACACTACTTTCATGTAAGGCGACCGCATGATAGGAGGATTGAATATGTAAGAAAAAAGGACATCATTGCATATTCACACCTATGATGTGTAAACTAAGCAGCAGGCATTTCAACAAATTATAAGCAATGAAAGCTAGACACCGTATGAAAGATGCAATGAATGTCACTCTACCGAGTTAAAACTGACTCGTCATAAGTGCCATTTCAACAAATTAGAAGCAGTACAAGCTAGAAACAAATGCAAGATGCAACCTATATCACACTCCCAAGTTAAATGTGGCTTATGATAAGTGATTGTTGCAGGTTACACAACAGTAGTACTTTGATGCAAGAACATGGCGTGATAAACAAATATTGTATGTTCTAGAAACAGGAACACGTGTCTTATTCACAAGTATAATGTGTAAACTAAGCAGATGCAATTCAACAAAATTAGAAGCAATACAAGCTAGACATCATACGTAACATGCAACCACATATAACAGTGCCAAGTTAGAGCGAGCACCTGTGATGGTTGGGTAGGGGAGATGTGCTCATCATCAACACAACTACGTTGACTGTCTATGCATGTGTTGTCTTGCAAATCTTGTTTGGAGGATGGCGGAGTAGAATCTGTAGAGACCCTCCATTTCAATTGGTCGGAAGGAGCACCATCATCCACTGCCTTGCTAATTTCCTTCCGCTTTATTGATTTTGCATTGTCAAGTCAAACGACAAGAAAAAGGAATAAAAATCACTCTTCAGAACTCATTCATGCATGATACTGATGAACACTACTTGGATGTAAGGCAAACACATAATACAAGAATGGAATATGTACGAAAAACAGGACGGCATGGCATATTCACACCTATTTGTGTAAACTAAGCAGACGCCATTTCAACAAATTAGAAGCAATGCAAGGTAGACACCACATGAAAGATGCAACCAATATGACTCTGCCAAGTTAAAAGCGTCTCATAATAAATGGCGTTTCAACAAATTAGACGCGATACATGCTATAAATCATATGCAAGATGCAACAAATATCAAGCGGCATATACTAAAGGTGTCTCATCATAAGTGATTGATGCGGGATACACAAGAACAGTAGTTTTATGTAAGGACATGGTTAATAGATAGATGTAGTATGTACCAAAAACAGGAAGGCATGTCACATTAACAGGTATAATGTGTAAACTAAGCAGAATAGCAGATGCAATTTAACCAAATTAGAAGAATTACAAGCTAGACACCATATGCAACATGCAACCACATATCACACTGCCAAGTTAGAGCAAGCACCTGCGATGGTGGTGTAGGGGAAATGCGGTCACCAACTACAGAGCTACGTTGACTATCTTCATCTAGCCTTGCTGTTTGTTGAGAATCATGTGGGGAGGATCACACTGCACTCTTTAAAAGAGTAGCGTGTCTCACACTAACCCACCAGTCTGACTGTCTCATCATAAGTGATTGATGAGGGATACACAAGAACATTAGTTTGATGTAAGAACATGGTTAATAGACATATGCAATATGTACCAAAAACAGGAAGGCATGTCATATTCACAATATATGGCTAAGCAAATGTAATTTAACCAATTTAGAAGCAATATACAAGGTAGACACCATATGCAACATGCAACCACATATGACACCATGAAGTTAAAGCAAGCACCTGCGATCCTGGTGTATGGCGAATGGGGTCATCAACTACAGAGCTACGTTGACAGTCTTCATCGAATGACACTACACTCTTCTTTAGAGCGTCAAACCGCGCCTTTCCAATCCTTGATGCAGACTGGAGCGACAGCTGTGTTTTCTTTTTAGAATACTGTGGTTGAGATTCTGAAATACCCATGCGTAATAAAACAATAGTGAGAGAGTATGTGTGTAGTTTGTGCAGAAGTAGTGAAGTGTAAAAGTATCAGATAGCTGGTGGGTCAAAAACAAATGACGGAAGACATATGATAGCTCTACAACATGCATGACACACGAAATTAGATTCTAGGCTTTTGAAATATGAGCACAGGGATGGCTGGGAAGTGCAGGTAATCCTCCAGCAAACCACCACATGTGGTCCTATGAAAATAACAATCGACTGAAAACAAATAGGTCTGTTGATTTTTTCTGCATCGTCCGATCTACAAGGAATGGGCAGATGGCCTTCATCTACCTCCCGCCAGTCACTGTTGATGATCTTCCTTGAACCGCCAGCGACCACTGGCCCAGACACCTGCCTCCGCCACCCCGCCCTCCCCTCGACCTCACCCCACCGCTATGCTTGGCAGCGCCCCGGCCATCCCTTTAAGCCCGGCGGACCTCCAGATCGGGTGCCAGCAGCTCCTGCGCCACACACACCTCTAAGATAGACACTGAGGCACTGATTCCCCGGCGAACAGGCGGACTAGGTGCTCCGCGCGCCTCCGCGGGTGGTGCTTCCTTTAATTGGGAATCAACTGACACTAAATTGAAATCCAGGCAGGCGATGGACCTCTAGCTAAAGTGAAATAGTAAATTGGGGGAAACCTTGTGCATCGTGAGTTACTTGAAACATCTAGTATCAGGAAGAATGTGCAGTAAGAAGTGGTCAACTAGTTTCCTTCGTGGGATGAATACCGTGCAAGCAGACATGTAAGATTTGCAAGAATAAGGGAAGAGG
This sequence comes from Elymus sibiricus, assembly GCA_039707655.1. Taxonomy (NCBI): domain Eukaryota; kingdom Viridiplantae; phylum Streptophyta; class Magnoliopsida; order Poales; family Poaceae; genus Elymus; species Elymus sibiricus. Next base: position 308,190,112 of record CM077674.1, read on the forward strand.
AGTACCAATATCAGCTTGCCATGCTGTGTCCTCCTTATGATTTTTTGACGATCTTCTTGTGGTTCGCTGGAAATCAGATGTTGTGGAGGACGGTGGAGCCTTGGATGCACCCATGGCCAAGTTGTTGAGTGTGGTGCGGTGGCCCTCTGTTGGCGGCAGAGAAGCATATCCGAGGCGGCGAACGACGGCGTAGCGGGAACAGCTCCGGTGCGGTGGACGGTTGCGACGTTGGAGCAGCAGCGGTGAGGCGCAGGACGGAGGGGTTGAAGTGGCTCGGGTACGACGCACGTCCGTGTCATGGAGGCAGCTCTGCCTCGGCTTCAACTGCTAAGTCCTGGAGGGCGCTGCGGTTGAGGTTGTGGTGGATGACGACATCGGGGTATCGGCTCCGGCGTGATGGAGGAGGGCGGCGGTGGATCGGTGCGATGGGGTGGCGGACGGAGGAGGCTGGGGTTTCGCGGCTGGTGGAGAGGGAGTTTTGGCGCCCACGGAGTATGAATGGGGAATCAGACGGGGGAGGGGGGAAGCTAAGGGGGAACCATGTTTCCGGGACGCGCTTGTTTGAAATTTGGGGAAAGTTACTGTGGCGCCCTGCCTGAATACCACTGTAGTCAGATGGTCGCCGCACATACCAGCCTAGGAAAATCACTCTGGCATGCGCTTTTACAACAAGTATCATGAACACAAGCTTTTCTATTAAGGGATATATCAGTCTTACATGATATATTACAAGGGGAATGGCAGCGGAAAGGCTCTATCTAAGGCAGCATGGTCCTGGTGCGGCTCCAATCCACAGGGATTTGACTGGGTTACTCTTCTAGCCCGCGAACACTCCGGCTCCTCGCTAGAGGGCGTCGAATCCTTAGGTGAACCTGGCCACATTGAAGGCCACTGAGTACTTTTGAATGTACTCGCAAGCAAACCAAACCAACATATACACCAAGCAATGCAATCCATGGCATTCAAGCATGCACTTATTATCTTAACAGTATTAACTATCATGTTATGGCAAAATTATCTAGCAAGATTAGTCATCTAGCAGCATTAATTATCAGGTCATAGCAGGATTATCTAGCAATATCATATCATTTAGCAGCATTAATCCTCATGTCCTAGGAGGATTATCTATCATAATAACTATTGTAGTAAGGTAAAGCATATCAAGCAAATAATTCATACTCCGAATATTCTCACGATCCAAGTCTGATCCAAACTTTGCGGTCATCCAACCGCTCCTCTCATAGCCATCACATGGCTAGCAATCAGACCTCTGACATCATCTAATGTCCATGCATCTGTACTGCAAGTCTGATAAACCTTACCATTCTCTGGTTTAGTCTTAGCAATAACATTATATAGTTTGTTCCTCCAGACTCGACACAGACCAAATAGGGGCCTATACGAACTGTCCATGACCGAGGACGCGGCTATTTGAATAGATTTACACTCTGCAGAGGTTGCGCACTTTACCCACACCATGGAGCTCCTGGCCTCGTACTTTAGTACATGTTCCCATTCGGGTGGACCAGTGCTGCTCCAACAAAACCTCGTCTATTGCCTGGCACTCTTACGGTCCCACCGACAATCATACCCTCCCAGGGTCATGTCCTGGGTGGCCCCTGTGTCACCCCGTGACACCTGCCACCGTCGTGGCCAACTAAACTGTCCCAAACGGGGACGCCGGCAAAATAACTCAACTGGGCTCACAGGATTATCGTCGCCTACCGGGCCAGGGTAGCACGCACGCATAATCCTCCCTAGTTTGGTGGTACCGGCAAGAGGCAAGACAATAGACCAAGTCAGGGCCGTCCCATACCGGCAAATGTGGTTGCACTGGTAAGTCCGGATAGGTGACACTATGACTCGATCCAGCCGACGGAGGAGGTTGTTGTAATTATATCAGATTCTTTTATTACAATACAACAGTAAAGCATGATGAAAATATAACAACCTATCTCCATACAATATCACAACGAGTCACTAGTGCTATAATATGATGAATACTAGTAAGTAATGTAAATTGCAAGTTCAAACTAGCAGGAGTTTAACTATTTCTAACACAGGCATAATCATTAATTAAACACGCAAGAATAACACAGAGCAATGCTTTAGGGCATATATCAGATGGTCGGCTTGCCTGGGGGTGAAGGAATACTCCGGGAGAAGTGCGATCACCTCGCGGAAGAATTCGCCGGAAAGGATTCTCTCCCGGAGGGGCTGATTGAAGGCAAGGGCAAAATGGTCATTTTCACAGTGTGGAAACATTATGAAAATGATACCATCGGAACGGGCTCGACGAACTGAAGACGTGAGCGTTGTATTCACCTCAATCGGAGTTGTGGTCAAAAAGATATGGCCGTTCGTTCGTTAGGCAGAAAACAGACAGATTTCTGTCCATTTTTGTCCTTAACGAGTGAACGTTCATAACTTAGCGGTTTCGGCAGAGGGCTGAAAACAGGAAGCATATTTCGGAAAATACGCTTTCGGTGTGGGGAGGCGACTTCTACCGAAGCCGTTTCCACTTATCCAGCTGGCCGCCCTCCAGTCGCCAACAGGTGGGGTCGGGGCCCACCTGTCAGGTCCCTCTCTCACCTCCTCCTCCTCCTTCTTCCTCCTCCTCCCCTGTTTCCCGACTCGGCAGCAGAGAGCACGGGCTCCGGTGGCCGGCAGCGCTCCGGTGAGCCTCCTGGGCGGGCGAGGCCACAGATGGGATCGCCGTGGAGTAGCTCATCCAGGGGATGGCTCCACGGGCGCCGGGGATGGCTGGTGGCGCGACTACAACCATGGCCGTGGGCGGCGGTTCCGGCGGCGGTGGAGGGGTTCCGGTGGGATAGGGGGCTGGGCGAGGGAATGGGCGAGCTCGCCGGAGAGTGGAGCTTCCCGTGGTGGGTCGGATGCGGCCTGGGGGTGCTTGGGTGTGGGGATTGGAGGCGGGACAGTGGGTGAGGCTCGCCGGAGATTCGAGCGCTCCGGCGACGGAATCGGCTGGGCGCGGGCGCGAGAACGGTGCAGAGGGAGAGGGGAAGAGGCTGAGGAGCTCGGGGATGGACAGGGAGGCTCCAGGCCGCGGCTATTTATAGCCGGCCGGGGCAGCTTCTCGGCGACACCCGAGGCTTCGGGAGCTCGTGGCCTTGGCGGCATTCCGGCGAGGTGGCAGCCGGGGAGAGGTGCCGACCTGACGAGCACCAGAAGGAGTGGACGGCTCGGGGCAGAAAGAGCCAACGGAGGGAGGCGACAGAGGAAGTCACGGGGAGGCAGTGCTATGGCGGCGACCGCCGTGGCGTGGAGAAGAAGAAAGAGGAGGGGAGAAGCTGCGGGAGAGGGGCGCCTGGACGTCGCGAACCCACTAGACATGGCCGGACAAGCCGGGGATGGCCGGAGCTGGCTGGCCGACGAGAACAGTGCTGCAGAGCACCATTTTGGCCTGTCCTAAGCGTGGTCACCGCGGGTGCCACGTGCTCTGGAGTTTTCCTGAATGCACAATCATGTCAATTAGATAGATCAGAGGTCAGTGAGTTGACATATGAGGATTTTGGATGGAAGTGGAGACATGAAATTGACTGATTTGAGCTGAGATAGGTTCTGGTCAGAAATTTGGACAGGATGCTGGGGTCAAACAGAGGTGCCAATGGGCTGGAAAAGTTGTCACAGTGAAATGTGGTAGGAAGGACTGTATTCTGGCAAAATTTGAAGGCATTTGGACCTCATTGGCATATACTTCCTTTGAAATGCCAAATTTTAGTCCAAAAACTAAATCTTGAAGCTGCACGCATCTGAAATGAGCTGAATTTTGGTGTAGGGTGATGATTCGGAGATATGAATCCACTGGAAAAATTTCAGCTCATTTGAAAATGCCAAAGTGGTACTTCCTTCACAGAGCTTGAATCTGGACAGAAACTAGATGGAATTTTTGGGAGGAATTGGCTAGATAAAATGATGTGAATTTTTGCATACTCACATAATATATGGAATTTGAGGTCCTGGATTAATTTGAGAATTTTTGAAGCAATATAAAATATAGTTGCTTCACAACATCAAAATAAGTCCAGAAAAAAAAATTGGATGATGCTCTCAAAATTTGATCTGTGGAACTTGGGTTCTTGATGGAAATGGTGAAGATATGGATAGGAGAAGCTCCACAAATTATTTGGGATTTTTCCTGGCTACCAAAATGGTAGTTCCTTTGGAAAGTGCCCAAAGTGCAATATTGGCTTTAAATAGGAAAAGGCAATTTACCTAATTTAATTATTGCCAATATTTTTATGGGAGCTCAATATGATTTCAAAGAATATCTCCACAAGTTTTCATGAACTTTGGAGATGGATAGATATTTTCCTGGATTTAATTCCTTTAACTGGCAGAAAAAGGAATTAATTTTAAATGAAAAATATTGCAAATGACTTGGCAATCTTTTTGCATATCCAGGGTTTAAAAAGATAGGATGATCACTGGGAGAAATTTGGGAGGCAAAAGATCAAAGGAAATTGGGGTTCCTTTATAATGGAGGGAATTAGGGTTTCCCTTCCGGCAACTCAGAAGGTAGGGTTTCGGTGGCAAAGTCTTGAGAAAATATCTTGGGTGGCAAGGTTGATCTGGGGAGAATCTCTGGTTGGATAGGGAAGGCAGGACTAAATGACCATCTTCATATACCCAAGAGCGAGAGAAAATCCGATAACACCGAAAAAAGACGGGAGTCAAATCCCGCGAAGGAAAAAAAACAAGGAGCGAAAACCAGGGTGTCACAGTTACAAACTTTGCCCCCATCTAAATTTTCGGACATGCTGCGGGTCGGGGGTAGGACGGTAATCTCACGTGTCCAAAATAGTGGGCGGGAGTGATTTCGGCCGAGCGCATCGGTGTTTTGGCGCCCGCAGTATATGAATGTTTTTCGGAGGCGGTTGTGTGGCATCTCAGTGAAGTTACAAACCTACCCCGGTTTAGACTTCTGGACGTCGGGCCGATAGGCTTCACGGGTCAGAGTTAGGACGGTAATTTCCTTCTACCAAACATTGGTCTCGCGCGGTTTCGGGCGAGGAGAGGCTCTTTTAGCGCTTCGTTCAAAATTTTGAACCAGAAGCATTCACGTTTACAGTACTCTTGAACTATTAGGATTGACCTTAATAGACCTCGTTAAATTTGACCTTGTATGATTGAAAACCTCATTAAATTATGCGCTTCTTTTGAAATTTTGACTCTTGAAAATCCTATAACTACTATTATTTTGAAATGGAGGTGGTAAATTTGAATGTATTTTGTACACGACTATATGTTATTATGTACAAAAGCAAAGCAAAGATTGATGCACCCTTAATTTAGGTATGATTTACAAATGCCATGATCTCGAATTCAAATAATTGAATGCACTTCATATTGAATTCGAATATTTGAAACCACCTTAAGTTGATTTCAAACGTATGCTAGTTCCTAGCTAGCTATTTAGAATGTTCACTATGTATCTTTTATATGTATAATGTGCTTTACACACACAACATAAACTATAATCACGTTTATATTTGAATTGCTAAAGCCATGCATTGCCTGGATTTCAAAATATTGACTCTGTGGATCAATTATGTCGAATAATACCATATACATGCTCAAATTCGACAGAATATGGATGTTTGATACACCAATGATCGTTCCATACGCGAATCGCAAATATCATGATCCCATCCAAATATTTGGATACAATTTTATATTTTAAATTGATGTGTACATCAGTCTTTTACGCGTACCCTCTTCACACACGTGTTATCTTTCTCTCTCACACATACGCGCACACGTTGTATATCCATCGGCCTTCTCTCTCGCACATCCTCACACTCTCTCCTGAGGTGTCTCTCGCACACACGCTGTCTATATATATCACCCTCCCTCTATCTCACAACTATCTACGACTCCTTTCACTAGTCTCTGTCACAAGAAGTCTTTCACACGCATAGGCACGCACGATCTACATCGACCCTTTTCTCTATACATATACCTGCCTACGTGTCTCCCAGACGCTTAGGTCTATCTCGCACGCATTGTCGATCTCCACCTCTCTTACTAGTTGACGAATATGATTCCAGCAGAGCATTTAGTAGGATATACCTTACAGCTAGGTTGGATGCATGGTAATAAGAGACAAGGATTTACCTTAGTTCGGGCCCTTGCGATCCAGGAAATACCCTACCCCCGGTCATGTATATTTGTCACTAGGGTGTGTATAGAGTACACTACGTGAATACCAAGGGATTCTGTGTATGCTATCGACAAACAAGGCCCCGAGCTTGTATAAACATACCTGGGGCCTAGGGTTACAATTCCTAGCCGGCTTTGTCCTTCACGGCTCTGGTTTCTTTGTCTTGTGCGACTAGTCCTCCAGGGGTCTCCGTATAATGTGTCACGGGCGGACCAATGTGGCGCAGGACGGAACCGACAGGGGGCCTCACCTCGGCCCACCAGACCTCACACACCCCTACCCCTAGGTCTCGGTATCTTGTCAGACCCACACATGCATACCAGACACACACACCCCACACACTATTTCTGCTCATGTCTCTCTCTCCCCTTCTCCCTTGCATACACACACTCAAGACCATCTCTTGTCGAGACATATCCTATTCGTCTCTATCTCTCTAGACCTCTCTCATTTCTCGTGCTATCTATCTCTCATCGCACACCCCCCCTCTATCCACGCCTCTCTCGAATACGTACACATACCCTCTCCAGGCCCTGCCAAATACGTAAACTACACATTCGCACATGTTGCATCTTATCATGTGCTCCATTGATCTAAAAAGCCCTCTGTTCACGTTTGCTTCGCATACAAGATTCCTTTTGAATCAGAATTACGCAAAGTGTGGCCAAAATTTATTTTATAAAATCTACATCTATACAATATTGCAAAGTTATATGGAGCACAAAAGTTAATTGCATGGTGCATCCAATGATATTTATTCTGCATTGTGAATGTTTATATTTTTATACTATGAAATTAGTCATAATAAAGAGAAACGAAGAGCATCTCTCTCTCTCCCCATCGCCCCCCTTTCTACGCCTCTTTCACGTACGCACACAAACTATCTCTAGGCCCTCTAAAAGTACGCCCCATCACATTCACGCATGTTCCATCTCTCTCTCGCGAGATATACACCGACGATCACTGTATTTGAAGCAAAAGCACGATACGATCACTGGACTTCACAATACACTCACTACGGTCACCATATACGTTTTGTGGTTGTTATACAGTCACAGGCTCACCGTAGAGCTCTGTATTTGTTGAAGACACGATTAGTTGACCAGTTAAACAGTCCACGTGGTGCATCTAGTGTTGCATCATCAGCGCTCATTATCTCACTACCATAGGGCCCACCTGTCAGCGGATATAAGAATGTAAACAAACGAAAATAAAATATTGCACGGTGGGTATCACTAGTAGAAGAGATTCGAAGTGGCGCGGACAAGGTGGCCTTGTATTGGTATGCTGTGCTGGTTGACTGGTTCTTTTAATACACAGGATCTAGTGTGGTGATTATACACACACACACGCATGCACACGAACTGCATGCATGCAACACTCACACGCACACACGCACGCATGCATGCACACACACACACACAGACACGCACGCACGCATGCATGCACTCACCACACGACCAACACACACGCTCACGCTCAAGTGCTCAACCTACACGTGCATGCACACACATCAGGCCCTGACACACACATACACAGCCAGGTGGTTCACGCGCAAGGGTTCGAGTCTTGTCGTGCCTGCGTAAATTTCTGTTTATCTCATCTCTTTCCTTTGCAAACTGACAGGTGGGACCCACAAGGAACATGACAAATTTAACCAGTCAACATAGTGCCACATAGACTATTTGGCCGGTCAACAGAGTGCAATACGATGCTGAACGGTGAGTGAGTGACCGTATAATCACTGTCAAACGTATATAGTGACCCTAATGAGCGTATTCTGAAGTCCGGTGGCTGTGTTATGCTTTCGCTTCAAATACAGTGACCGTCAGTGTATTTATCTCTTCTCTCGCTCTCTCCGTGGAGCCGACTAGGCCAACCTCCCACACCTAAATTGGCGCACGCCACTCCAATATTGTTGTACTGGTTTCGTAAGAGCGAACAAGCATTCACGTCTACCGTATAAACTCTAGATATGAGTTACAAATTCTATGATGACGAATACAAATATTTGAATCCACTTTATGCCGAATTTCTCTCTGTAGGCCCTCCAAAAGTACGTCCCTACACGTTCTCGCATGTTATATCTAACAACTATGCAATACAGTACTACTATACTCTAACACAATAAATCATATGTATTTTAAGTTTTAGATCTCATATTGTTACTTCAATTATTCATGTTGCGTACATTAAAATTGCGTTGAAATGTATGGCTAGTATCATCTAGTGATCTGAAAGGTCCGACTACACACACACATGACACAAAAAAGGGCCCACTACACATTCAAGCATTTCACATCTTTCTCTCGGTCTTGATGTCAAACCGACTATGCCAAACTACCCTGCCTACCACGCAGGAAAAGACCTGGCCTCGCCTGTTTAATCGGGTTTGTATCGATGGATCGCGCAAAACAGCAAAACCAAGTGGTACAAGAGTAGTACAAGACTACCACATAGTACTAGTACAGTAGTATAGTACAAGTTACAGTTCACTGGGTCGCCGTGTCTTGTACTCCTCCGTCGTAAGAGTGGAGCGCTCGCTTTCATAAATGTTCTACTCCCTTTCGCCGACATGTGGGACATCCAGCATCTGGGTCCACGTGCCATGCACCAAATAACAGTGCAGAGCAGCAGGGGAGACGCACCCCGGTCGTGGCGCCGCAGTAGTAATGAGCAATGAGGCGTCAAATCACAAAGCTGCAGCTTTCCCGCAGTATAAGTTGGAGGGACGAAGCAACCATCATTTCACTCTTCGCTGAAGTTGCTTCTGCCATTGTTCTGCCTCATGTAGTCATGTGGGACGCGGATCGGCTTGGTACATCACTGGCATGTGGGACCGCATGTTACCAAACCGTGAGGCCAACCTCCCCCGCCTTCCGCGCGACAAAAGCACCTCCTCTTTACTAATCAAAACCAAGTGGTACGCTTAAGGGCATCCACAATGTGTAGCCAAATGGTAAAATAGCTTTTGGCATCGATGGGAACCATTGTCGTGGGTGCTGCGAAAGCCAAAAAAAGAGGGAACCGGAACTCGGTGGTGCGCCGATGCCAAATTGATTGAAGGAATAAAAAATGCAACCTCTCTCCTCTTTCTCCCTTGCATGGACGCATGCATAGAGCACAGAGTCTACTCCCTTCTACTATCACAAATCACAAAGCAACGAGGTGTCAAATCACAAAGTCACGGGCGAAGCAACCATAATTTCACTCTTCGCTGAATCCGCTTCTCCATCGTCTTCTTCCAGAAACGACCTTTCCCACAGTAAGCTGGACAGACGAAGCTATTGTGCTACCTTTAATAATATAGGAAATCCTGCATCTACTCCAACCTAGGAGTATTTTAAAAATTCATCTGTCTTTCCTATGACATCAAACACACAATCCTAATCCTATACTCGAATCCAAGCCATTCCCATCCAAAGAGAACAATCCTATATTTTTGCGATTCCTGCGTTTTGAGGATCCTGCAAATCAAATAGGCCAAGGTGATTCCGGCTGGTGGAGTGGTGGAGCCCAATGGTAACATCTCGTTTGATCGTGACTGTGTTTCAAATTTAGCCCGGACATCCACGGCTACGCAACATTCACCAAGTAGTACCAGTTACTCAATGGTTACAAATATAGTACTAGTACTTATTAGTGACAAGACCAAACGTACATAGAGCATTATATGATTTAAAAATTCTCGTATGTGCATCAATAGGCCGGCGAAAGCCTAGATAAGCGGTACTACTGTACTACTTGTTTGATGGTGTGTGCGAGACATGCCGGGCACGTCCCAGCACCTTCCTCGCCAAGAAGCTTCTCCACGAACGTAGCGCCGGCAGGGTAACGACATGACGCCAGTCCACATTCATGTCGAAGCTGAAGTCACACCCTCCTCGTTGATGCAACCGCCGACGATTTGCCTCCTGGACTATCTTCCTCACAACGCCGTCGGGGACGACCGTCTCCCACTCTGTTTTGTTGGGACGTAGATCGATGAGCGGAGCCAGCCCCGAACTGCATGCCGGCATTTCCATTGGTTGCACAGGCTGGACGGGTCCCCGACGTGGAAGAGCCTTTCTGACAGTAAACCGGTGCCCGTGTAAGGGTACACGGTCATGTTCGAGTCCCCTTGCGGAAGCTCGAGCTCAAACGACGTGGTCACGTCGCATCCAACGGTCACGGTGACACGATAGTTGTTGTCTCCTACGGACTTCCTGGATGCAAAGAAGGCGGTTGTCTCAGCTTCCAGGCGGCACTTCCGAACGACATGACCGTCGTCTGCCTCAATGGTGCGCTCCGTCGAACGCACTTCGCCAAAGCCACAGCGATCGCGATATCGTCGACGTCACCGTAATGGGGAAGGAAGTCAAATAAAAAGTATGATTAGCACGATGATTGCGGCTAGAGGGGCGAAGAGGACGCCTTTTTTTTGGGATTTAGTAGAAAATTCCGCGTCATTACAATCGGGATTTCCATCGATGTATCGCGTGAAGGCAAAGAACCAAGTGTTATCTTCACAATTTTTTTGATACGCGCGCGCGCGTCGGAGCGCACGATTTCCGACCGGCTGCGCTTGTCCTAATTAAGTAAGTTCATCAGGGTGTATTATTGATAATTAAGGAAAGGGCGGGCCCCACCCAAGTGAAAATCAGGGGGAGGGGTGATTAATCTGCGATGGAAAGGTCCATGCGCATTCACCAGGCGAGGATTAAATGGAAAGTAAAGTGGGCCAACGTGCATGCAACCATGTGCTGCTTGTATCGTCAAAGGAGAAGGTGGGGCCACTGTAAATACATGGAAACGGCTGCACTTATTAATTCGGAAAGAAACAGACTTGGTCCGAAGTTGATTGAGGCTGCGAGAAGGGGATCCGCGCGTTGTCACGCGCGATCGCGGAAGAGTCTTTTCGGATATGAATCCCACCTACAGCATCTAAAAAAAACAAATCCCACAGACCGAACGGGTGGGGAGGTCCGGACGTCTGCGATGTCAAACTCCGAAACTTTGGTCCCATCCCACCCCACAACTCTCCAGGCTCCAGCCGTCCGGCTTTACAAACTCCACACAGTCATAACCGATTGACCGGTCGTCACCGGTACCACTATTAACACCGGAACCTTTGCTGCTCGGCCTACGCCAGCTACTTGCCAGCCGGTCACCACTGCCCCAAAACCCCACCTCCTAGCCCATTCTTCCACCTTTCAATCCCCTAGCCCGCATCAGTCGTGCCCTAGTTCGCCAGATAGCCATGGTGCGCTGCAAGATCACGTACTACAAGATGTTGACGCCGGAGCGCCGCGCAGAAATCACGGCGGCAGTAGGTACCACAGACCTCCGTTCCCAAGCTCGCTTTGTGGCGGGCCAATCCCCGAGTCCTCTGGAGCCGAGCTTCGAGGAGGAAGGCGATCCAATGTTCATGGCGGAGGTAGCTGCGCAGAAGCCCCCCGCGGCGAAGGAGACGATGGACATCGACTTCGTGCCGGTGTCCGGGTCCCCCATGGTGCAGGCGGACCAGCGGTTCAACCTGGTGATCCTAAAGAAGCACCGGGCGGCGGAGGCTCAACTTGACAGGGAACGCGTGGATGCCGCTGCCATCGAGGCCCTCCTGTAGGCGGAACCGGATGTCGTGGTCGTGAACTGGGCGGCGGAGGCTCAACTCGACGCGGAGCGCGCGGATGCCGCTGCCATCGAGGCCCTCCTGCAGGCGGAACCGGATGTTGTGGTCGTGAACCGGGTGGCGGAGAACTCGACATGGAGCGCATGGATGCCGCTGCCATCGAGGCCCTCTTGCAGGTGGAACCGGATGTCGTGGTCGTGAACCGGGCGGCGGAGGCTCAACTCAACGCGGAGCGCGCGGATGCCGCTGCCATCGAGGCCCTCCTGCAGGCGGAACCGGATGTCGTGGTCGTGAACTGGGTAGGGGAGGCTCAACTCGACGTGGAGCGTGAGGATGCCGCTGCCATCGAGGCCCTCCTGCAGGCGGAACCGGACGTCGTGGACTTGAACCGGGCGGCGGAGTCTCAACTCGACGCGGAGCGCGCGGATGCCGCTGCCATTGAGGCCCTCTTGCAGGCGGAACCGAACGTCGTGGATGTGAACCGTGAGTGCAGAGCGCCATGGCGTCGTGCAGAGCGCCATCACGCTCCGCGTGAACGAGTAGCTGGAGGCCGAGCGAAATTTTTCTTTGTATTATTTCATGATTCCAATACAAGCATACTTTCTCAAAAAAAGTAAGCGAAAATTTTGGCCGAACCACGCACGTGGAGGAAATGGCGACGGCGGGGCGGGCTAGTTTGGCCCATGGTCGGATTGCTGACATGCGTTCCCACATGCCAGTGAAATGCCAAGCCGGTTGGTGTTGAGCAGCGGGGTAGATCGACCGTGTGCTGGTCTGATGCGAACGCGACAGGCGTGTTGTGAGTGTTCCTTTTCCTCGTTTTAAACTTGTGAAGGTAACCCCCGATATTCATCTTCTGAGCCCAGGCTCATCTGCACCCGCACTGACGAAAAAAATCAAAACAAATACTAGAAAAATTCAAAAAATTCAATTTTTGTTTGCATGGTCGATGATTTGATGCGTGAGGTCCGCTCCAATTTTCAAATCATTTGGACATCTGAGCAGCTCTCGGCAAAAAACACAAATTCAGGGTCAGTTAAAAAGTTTACTGTTCAAGCACTGTTCTGACCCGATTTGTCTTTTTTGCCGAGAGTTGCTCAGATGTCCAAATGATTTGAAAATTGGAGCGGACCTCACGCTACAAATTTTCTACCATGCCAAAAAATGGAAAATTTTGAATTTTTTTGAATATTTTGTGAATTTTTTTCTGACCGAGTGCAGGTGCGCCTGGGCACCGAATCGCCGCACTCCTCCAAAAAAATGAAAAGACTCTTCCGCGATCGCGCGTGCCAACGCGCGGATCCCCTTCTCACAACCTCAATCAACTTCTGACCAAGTCTATTTCTTTCCGTATTAATAACTGCAGCCATTTCCATGTATTTACAGTGGCCCCACCTCCTCCTTTGACGATACAAGCATCGCATGGTTGCATGCACGTTGGCCCACTCTACTTTCCATTTACTCCTTGCCTGGTGAATGCGCATGGACCTTTCCATCCCCAATTAATCGCCCCCTTGATTTTCACTTGGGTGGGTCCCGCCCTTTCCTTAATTATCAATAATACACCCTGATGAACTTACTTAATTAGGACAAGCCCAGCCGGTCGGAAATCGTGCGCTCCGACGTGCGCGCGCATTAGCCATTCCAAAAAAAAGAAGTATGGAAGTTCAAAAGGAACTGACGGTGTACATCACACTTGTCGCGTTCGCGTTGCACCCCGACACGGTCGGTCCGGCACATCGATCACCGAATGGAACGCGCTTCGTCTTGCGTTTTCGCTCGCTTGCGGGACCGCAGTTGAGAGCAAACCGATGGCAGGCAAACTTTCCCCGTCCATCTCCCCCTCCCCCACCCACGTCGGCTGAATTTAGAAGAGAGAGACGACTGATGTAAAAAAAACACACTAGAAGAGAGAGACGAGGAGGGAGAGATTGTAGCATGGATTCCAATAAATTTGTTGAGAGTGTGAGGTGGGCCATGTGTTAATAAGCACTCCATACTCTAGTGCAGATGCCTCCGTCCTGGTTTATTGGTCCCCTTCGTATTTTGTGTCAAATTTTGACCTTAGATTTAACTAAAATAATATTAATGCATGTCACCGAAAATAATATCATTGGAAACTATGTTCAAATACAAATCGAACGATATAATTTTTGATGACATGCATTAAAAAAATTTGAGTTGAAATTATGGTCAAAATTTGGCACGAAAAACAAAGGTAGTACAACTAGTACTAGTACTCCTACTGCTATTGGACTGGCTAGACGTGGCGAAATCCTAGTAGCAAGCGCATGCGCGAGAACAGACATTCACATGTTTGAATACAAATTAGAAACCATTTTCTGTTTGAATACAAATTTATGTACGTGCTTGTACATGGTATATTGTAAGTTGAAAAGCGAAACGAAGATTGAATGCCCTTTACATATGATTTGCAAATGCTATGATCACCGGTTCAAATATTTGAATCCACTTTAGGTTGAATTCTAATATTTGAGACTTTTTTTAGGTTGGATTCAAGTACCAAGTGTCTTCTTATGCATAATGTGTCTCACACACCCAACATAGAGTGTTGTCACATTTTTTTCTTTGACGCACGCTCTCTCTGTATTGCACACCCACTCGATCTCTCTCTCTCTCTCTCTCTCTCTCTCTCTCTCTCTCGCACACACATGCATATCACCTCTCTTCCTCTTTGTGCATGTCACACATGATCGACCTCTTGAGGTATCGGGATTGTATCTCGCTCATTAGGTCGCTCTTCGACACACGCCTAGGTCACTGCACCATGCATTAATTGTAACGAAGCCTTTCATCTATCTTTTTTAAGCATACATTCATCTTTCTCTACACCCCTATGTACATCGGTCGATCGATCAATCTTCGGACCCACCCTAGTCCTATTTCAATCGATCTACAGCTAGATGGTACATGACCGACTAGCGTACACACAAACACCCCCCACTCTCCACCTCACACGATCATTTCTATCATAGACACACACCAAAACCTTGATTTGCACGACACACACTCGATCTCTCCACATCTATCGATCTCGTCAAGGTGTGTCGGGTCATGAACCGAAGGGGTTTGTCACTACTAAGATGGGGAGCGACACGTAGTGGACGGCTCACAAAACTGACCTAGGTAACTATTTTTCCAAGCAACTTACATAGTATAGTTACTACAGCCGGAACATGGTAAGTTGGACACCTAAATGCGAGCACGGAGCAGGCGCACCTCAATTATTCCTTCAAACAGCTGGACACCTCAATCAGCACACCTCAAATACATACAAAGACAGGCAACACACATTGTCCGGCTACTTAATCAAGTGTTACGCTTCACGAGTTGAAAAGGAAAGGGCGGTACACTAATTATACTGGTACATATGCTAGTATGAATAACTATTGTACACGTGGGCTACTAGGCTGGATATAGGTGAGGTGCCAACTTCATACTATATGCTTTCGGTCTTACGCTCTACAAGTGTTATGGTTTACAAGTTTGAAATGAAAAGGCGGTGCACTGACAGCACCCTTGTCGCGTTCACGTCGCACCCCCAGACGGTCAGTCTAGCATGCTCTTCTGACCCAAGGGAACGCGGGTCGTCTTGCTTTGTCACTGACATGTGGGATCGCATGTGAGCAAAGGGCATCTGCAACGTTGCCACGCCCACAGCTGACTACCCTGGCCCACAAAAAACCCTCATCCCTCGCCCGTGTGCGTCCCCCCCGGCACTAGCTGCCCGCATTCATGCCGTCCGTCCGCATGCCACCATTAAGCAGGCTCGCCGCCTGAGGTATGAATTCCAGCGACTCATTGACGCAATCGGACGCTTGGCCTCACCGGTATGCGCTACTTAAAGGCGGCAACACCCAGCTAAACTCCACACCAGAGCACATCCTCCTCCCTGGCACCACATCCACCATGACTGCCGGCAGGAACGCTCTGTGGGAGAGCTTGTCTTCGGAGATGAAGCTCGAGGTCGCCGCCCTTGCTCAACCCGCCGCTCGCAACGCAATGCCGACGTACCCGGACGCGGACGCTGCCGAACAAGCGCCGGCCACGCCGGTGGCCGAGGACAAGACCTTCGCCAGCCGCGCGTTCTACGTGCCACCGTCCAACGTTCGGGGGCGCATATGGCACGTGAACAGCGACGGACCGTCCACGTCCATCATCGACCTCACGTCCACCGGCACCGCCGAGGTCGCAGACTCCTCCGAGGATGAGTATGGCATGGGAGGCGGCAGGGCATGGTGTCCCAAGTGGGCCGGTCCGTCTCCCGTGTTCTACTCTTCGTCGCCGGAGACCGCACCTATACTTCACGGGTCTTGAACTCCGCCGCCGTTCATGGAGACGGCAGATGGAGGACGTGGTCGCCGATGCAGAATTCAAAGGAAAGTGGGCGTACACCGTCGCCGTAGGATAGGTTTAGGGTCGGGTTTCTTTTCTTTTTTGTCCTAAAAGTTTGAAATGTAATGAAAATCGGCTGTGTTTGCATGAATCTCGTCCGGTTATATGAACTTTCACAATAAAAAGATATGTTGTATGAAAATATATTGAATAATGATTCTAATCGTATTTACTTGGTATTGTGGTTGTCATTGTTTTCGTATGTATAAACTTGGTCAAAGTTTAGAAAGTTTGACCCGAGACAAAGCTAATATGAGAAGTAAATAAATACAGAGGGTTTACATACACAATTTCTCTTAGGCCCTCCAAAAGTACGTCCACTACACATTCACGCATTTCACGTCTTTCTCTCGCCGTGTCTGTCAAACCAACTAAGCCAAACTCCCAGCATATCACGCCGGAAAAGACCCGCCCGCGCCGTTTTAGTCGGGATTTGTATCGATGGATCACGTGAAGCACCAAAACCAAGTGTTACGCTCTACAAGTTCAAAAGGAAAAGGCGGTACACTTACAGCACGCCTGTCGCGGTCGCATTGCACCCCTCACACGGTTGGTCCTGCACACCGCTCACCCAAAGGGAACGCGCTTCGGCTTGCCTCTTCACTGACACATGGGACCGCAATTGGAGAAACTGATCATTCGCCAAACTCCCCCGCCCACAGCGCGAAAATTCCCCCCAAATCCCAAATTCAACTCCCCTTCGGCCAACTAGCCAATAATATTCCCCAAACCCCCCTCCCCCCGCCCCCTCCACTCCATTCGCTTCGCCAAACTAGCCCTCCCCACCGCGTCTATACATCGGCACCTCGGTTCTTCGAGGGGACGCACGGTGATCCTCTCGATCCCACAGTACACTCTCGTAAACTGCCGTCCTCCAGCCACGCCACCACCGCTGGCGATGTTCTTTTGGAGACGCACGACGGTCAGCTTCTCCCACGGTACGCGCATTCTAGACTGAGACCCCGTGCATGTCGGAGTAGCGCTGGATGTTAGCTGATAGACGCTGTTAATCTCACTGCTTACCGAAATAGTTTACACTCAATATGCTCTGCTTAAAAAGCTACCTTGCCCTGTTCTGCACTCAATCTGCTTTGCTGAGATGGCATACCACGCCTGATTAGTTGCTAAAATATCCTGCCATATTTTAGGACCATGTATGTATTGTGAAGTAGATTGCCATTGTCTAGTAGCCAATCTGTTAGGTGAAATAGCTCGACACTGTTTTACACTCAATCTTTGTTGCTGAGATGGCCTTCGATGGCTGTGTGCTCGGCCTCATTGATTGCTGAAATAGCCTACCATAATTTAGCAGTCAATCTATTTGCTGAATTAGCTTTACATATATTTTGTTACTTAGATCTGCTTGTCCAAATATCTTGCCATAGCTTTAGACATCGACCTAGGTATTTTTTCTGGACTTTATAATGAAATATATATGTTTTTCCTATAATATCTAGTAGAAGAATTAATTTGTATGTCTGATAGATGGACAGGACTTGGATAACTTCTGCTCGACGATTCTCCCCTGCATATGTCGAGGGGGTTCAAAACTTCATGAACTTTATTAGAGCTGAGTACGGTGGTCCGAAAGCAAATGTGTGCTGCCCATGTAGCAGTTGTATGAATTCAGTTTCAAGACCCCAGTCAACTGTGCAAAATCATCTACACTTGTATGGGATGTCAGTCACATATACTAGGTGGGTTCATCATGGTGAAGCTGTGAACGTCAATGTTACTGACTATGTGGAAGCAGCAGATCACCATCTTGATCTGCCTGATGCTCAGGTGGAAGAGGAGGAGGAGGAGGATGTGGCGGCGGAGCCAGTGATTTTGACCAAGATTGAAATAATGCTACGAAATGCTCGCGCATTTCGAGAACTTACACCTGTACAAGAAAAATGGTGGGCCCGCATGTTGGAGCAATGCAACGTGGCAATCACCGTAGGTTGTAAGCTATCAGTATTCTCAGCTATGGTCAGCTTTCTTCAGGTGAAGACATCTCAACGGATGACCAACAAATCATTCGATGCAATGATGGCTGCTTTCCGCGATTGTTACCTAGCTGTGTCGGAGCTGCCACACACCTAGAGTAAAATGAAGAATTTCCTCCGTACGGTTGGAATTGGATATGATATGATCCATGTTTGCAAGAATAATTGTGTTCTGTACCAGAAGGATTATGCCAACTTAAGTGAATGCCCAAAATGCAAATCATCAAGATGGAAAGATGGCGATGCTGTGAAGAGGATTCCTCATAAGGTTCTGAGACATTTTCCAATTATACCAAGATTGCAGAGGTTGTTTCATGATGCTCAAACAAGAGAGGATGTACTATGGCATTCTAGGAACCAGGAGCACAGAGATCTGAATGTAATGAGCCATCCATCTCATGGTAGTGACTGGACAAACTTCAGTCTGAAACACAAAGAGTTTGCTGCTGAGCCGAGAAACATTAGACTTGGCTTAGCTACAGATGGATTCAATCCATTTGGCCACCAGAGCGCGACATATAGCATGTGGCCAGTGCTTGTTATCCCTTACAACATGCCGCCAAATGTCTGCACCAAAGAATCAAACTACATCATGGCCTTGCTCATCCCAGGTCCAAAAAGTCCTGGAAAGGATTTTGATTTATTCATGGAGCCTGTTGTGGAGGAACTTCAAAAGCTATGGAGGGGTGTTCTCACTCGGGACCTATATAGCAGCCCACCAGCTGATTTCATTGTGCATGCTGTTATAATTTGGTGCATCCAGGATTATCCGGCTTTGGGCACTATGTCAAGGCGAACGACACATGGTTACAATGCATGTGTTCACTATGACAAGAATCTGCTGTCATACCCAATACTTGGCATGGTCTGTTACATTGGACACCGCCGTTTCCTTGACAAGGACAAGCTGCGTCTTAGAAAATACTGAAAACCTGTGTTCAATGCAATTCATGAAAACCGTGATGCACCAGAGAGGCTCACCAGCGATGAGTTGCAGGCGGAATTAGAGAAGGTCAGATATATTACACCAGGAAACCATCCCAATAATGGTAGCAGGAAAAGGAAGCTTGGCAAGGCAAAAGAGAGATTATTGTTTACCCACAGGTCCACTTTGTGGGACTTGGAGTATTGGAAAGATTTGGATCTGAGGCATAATCTTGATGTGATGCACATCGAGAAAAATATATGTGACAACATTATCTGCACACTTCTTAATATTGAAGGCAAGAGAAAATATACCTTAAAATCTAGTATTGATTTGACACACCTGGATATCAGATCTGATTTGCAGGTGGATAGCATTGGTGAATCACGGGATATGGCACCAGCTGTGTACGTCTTGGGCAAGCAAAAGAGAAAAGAATTCTGCAAGATCCTGTCATGTGTGAGATTCCCACATGGATTTGCTTCCAACCCTGAAAGGAGAATCAGTGCAGATGGAACCAAGGTACAAGGGTTGAAAACTCATGACTGCCATGTTTTACTTCAAAGAGTTTTACCTGTTCTCCTTAGAGGATTGGGCCACCGTGACTTATACAGAGCAGTTGCAGAGTTGGGACAATTCTTCAGGGAACTCTGCAGTAGAAATATCAGGATAGATGCTGTGAAGCGTATTAAAGAGAGAATACCAACTATCCTATGCGACCTTGAGAAGATATATCCTCCAGCCTTCTTTGATGTGATGGTGCATTTGGCTGTTCATCTACCTGATGAGGCACTACTTAGAGGTCCAGTATAGTATGGATGGGTGTACCCTATTGAAAGGCCGCTAGGCACTTTCAAGGGCTATGTTAGGAATAGAGCTAGAACTGAGGGTTCCATTGCAGAGGCCTACATTGCTACAGAAGCGTTGACATTCTGCTCAAGATACATTGAAACAGCTGATCAGCCTAGCAAAAAGGTGGGCAAAAAAATCCTGAGCTCAATGTTTTTGATCCTGCTGTTCGAGTAACAGGGAAGAGTCGACAAGATGACAAACCTAAAGATTTGGACAAAATGGTTTGGTATGTGTTGAATAACTATCCTGAGATTCTACCTTATATCGAGTAAGTGCTAAGTACTGCAACTTATACATCGTAATCTACTAAACTTGCAGCACATTCTTATATATTTAGATGTTTGACGCGATCACTATGTTCTGCAGCATGTAGGAAGAGGAGTTACTGGCGCAAAATCCAAGAAACATTGACAAATCGGTTAGGGAAGGATTTGCGAAATGGTTGAAGAGCCGTGTAAGCTTTTGAATTGCACTGTCAGTTTTTTAATATATAGAGTACATAAGATGACCAGCTTGTTTATTTTCTAACCATAGGTTAAGGAGATGCGGGAGGAGGGGCAGTCAGTTAGTGATACCCTTTACGCACTAGCAATGGGTCCTGGTACTCGGGTAAGACATTATGCATCTTGCGTTGTTGGAGCTGTGCGCTACAACACCCTTGCACGCGACGAAGGCAGGAAGACACAAAACAGTGCCGTCATGAGCACGGATACGCACAAGAAAGTGACAACTGAAATGTATGCTAACATAACAAACATTGTTCAGTTGCAGTATATCTCCAGTTTCGAGGTTCATCGGTGCGTGGTTCTGTTTTGCTGTCGTTGGTATAACCAGTTTACTAGGACCTCAAAACCCAAAGCTGATGATTATTTCAAATCCATCAATGTCAAGGCGGCGTACCGCACCGACGAGCCTTATATTTTGGCAAATCAAGCAACATAGATATTTTTCTTGGAAGAGACATATGCACGTAGCCAAGACTGGAGAATATTGCAAAAGTTTGAGCAGAGGAATTCGTTTAATGAAGTTGCACAACAAGATGATGCTTACACTGCTGCTGATGTAGAGGATTCCACAGATATTTATGATATGTTTGTGGACCATCACATGAATAAGGCTGGAGAAAAGATTGCCTGTCAGGCTATGGAAGTAGATGATTTGATCAATAAGAAGCCAATGTTCGAGGACATTGATGCTGAAGAAGAAGATGACACTGGGGGGAATTATGATTCAGACTGACACACATGGTGAAGATGTTGACGCTGCTGCTGCGGATGATGATTAGATTGCTTTTGTCGTATTTGCCGGTGAGAAGATGACTTATTATCTACTATGTTAAATTGTGTTTGCTATGACAAATGAAACCTGATGAAGTAGTTGTTCAGTGAGAACATCACTTATTATGTATGTTGATTTGTGTTTGGTGATTGTATGACGACTGAAACATGATGACATTGTTGTTTAGTAGTACTCATATTTTTGCTGTGAAACTTGTATTTCATGATTGTACAACCGCAAATGTAGTTGATGGCAGTTTGCTGTTGGACTGCAATTTGCTGAACGTCTTGCAATGGGAACATAGCTGACCCGACAGGTCCTCTGCTTATCTATTTATTTATTAGCAAAAGGGGATGCCTCCCGATTCCCGTTAATATAGAAATCATTAGATGTTCACAACACTAGACGCCCAGCCTGCTAAATAGGTTTCATTCATTACTAGTTTCAGCAAAGTGCTCATGTCAGAGCCACTGAATACATCACGAGTGCTACATACACTGCAAATAAAGAGACAATCATCCTACAGAGCACAACGATCTTGCCCATTATCTTCACAAGCTCTTTCATCTCCTCATTGCTGCCAGGGCTGTTCACGAGCTGTTGCTTGGCCATGATCTGATGAACTGCATCGTCTTTAACCTTCTGCTCTGCATCTTCCTCTTCTGCCGTTCCTTCAGTTACTTGTCCAACACCCGAGCCTACTGGTATTGGGATTCGTCGGCTAACCAAATAATCCGCGTAGTTCCATTCCCCCACATATGGAATTTCCCAAAAATACAAATCACAAGAATCCTCCCTTTTCTGCACAAATAAAATTCAAAGATCATCAACCAAACTCTTAAAAAATAAAATTCAGCAACTGAAAGCAGGCGAACAACTTGACCATATTACCCCATGATTTGGGCATTTGTAGAAGACTCGGCCAGGGTTGAGGGTTGTAGTTGAGACACGACGGATGACTCTGCGTGATTTGTAGCAGTGGCACCACACCAACGGCAGCGGGGTGCGATGAGCAACCAGCTGCAGTGAGTGTGCCGGCGGGGGTGTGATGAGACCCACAGGTGGTGGTACGGGTGGCGATTTCACGCACATCTGGTTGTTAGCTCGATTCCCTGTTGAAGAGCAGGTGGACGAGCCAGCGGACATGGTTGCTGCGACCGGAGCTTCTAAAGCTAGGCAGAGTAACTAGAGAAGAGGAGAAGCGAACGTTGGATATGTCAGTTTCATTACTTGCAGAGTAGTATAACACTATATATAGTCTAGGTTTGGATTCGAACCAGTTACAACAGCACGTCTCTCTTTTTTCTAACAGTCAGGAACGTCTCTTTACTGCCAGACTAGCTTGTTCTGTACGCCTTATCAAGTCTTTGATTTTCGAGAATGTTATCTGGCGAACGTTCCCTAGGAGGAGGATGGCAAACGAACGCATTTTCCAGGCAGTTTTAGTTGCGACGTCCAAGATCAAACGGTGGCAGTTTCGGGAATGTTATCTGGCGAATGAGCCCAGTTTTTCTTTTCTTGCAAAAAACGTATGCAACATGGTGTTGGATTAGTCAACAAACGTTTCTGCCAACGTTGACCGTTGGATTGACATCCAACGTCTGTCGTGTTTCTTCAATCTCTTCTTCCTCCAGCCGCCAAAACCAAACCAGCCCCGGCAGGACCGCCTGCTCCCGCCTCCCAGGGCTGGCTGCACTGCCGTGCATGCATCGCCGCCCCATCGCACCCTAAAACTCTGGCCAGGCCATCCATCTACCCCACACACCTCCAGTTATTCTTCGGCGAAGTCAGCCCCACCATGCACTCGAACCAGTCAACCCTCGTACTCCCCTCCGCCTGCGACTACACTGCCGCATCTTCCTCGGCTCCTGTTCGTTCCCGTCTGAGGCCTCGCCATCGTTCTCCGCCTTGGTTCGTTCACCACGGTGACACCCTCTGGCGTTGTCAACATGGTCAACAACCGAGAGGAATCAGGAGATGATTGTACATGGAGAGAATGACAGTAGGGACCCACCAGGGCGATGGCAGTACGCAAGCAAGTGCCTCTTTGTTACAAGCCAAAATAAATGCTTCCTCCTAATGGTTTCCTAACATCTGGGTCCCACCCCATTGTCAACGTATAGTCAATAAATGAGAGAATTGCACAACGACCGGCAGACACCAGGGACCCAGCAGCTCGCCCAGTTGTTTTCTGTTTTTGAGACGGACGGAGCAGGGTATCAACTGGGCTGTGCGAGGGTTGTACCCCGTCTAGCCCAGGCTTTTATTTCCTGTTTACCACATGACCAGCCCAGTTGTTTTTTTTCTTTCTGAAAATGGCTAGCCCAGTTCTACTTTTTTTGCAGAATACCCAACCGAGGCTTACTTGCTTAAACCATCCCTGCTGGGCTGCAAATCTTTCAAGATGAGGAGGGATGTATTCAGGGCTTGCCCAAAAATGGGCTGTAAATTTTAAAAACAATACAGCAAACCGGCAATTAGTTTCAAATTACGTTTTTTTTATGATTTCCAGATTTTAAATTTCATTGATTTTTTTGCGGGAAAATTCCGTTTGATTTTAAATTAATATATATTTATTTTTCAAATTAGTTTGAATCGGACTCGAAATTTTGGGATTAAAAACAGTTCGGACCCCATCGAAATATGCAAAATTTCGTTGAATTTTTTAACCGTGGCCAGAATATGGGCTGTAATGCTAGCAAAAAGAATATGGGCTTCGAAAAAATCCGTAAGAATTAGCAAATGGGCTGTAAATTATTGAAAATAATGGCAAATGGGATGTATGTTGTTTGCCACAGATTTGAAGGCTGACTTGTGGGCCTACTATGTTGACGCGTACGCAGGGCTTTGTGAACTTAGTCAACAAACGATTCTAGCGGCAGTGACCGTTGGATAACATCCAATGGCCGTGCTGCTTCTTCAATCTCTGATCTTCTTGCTCCAGCCGCCCAAACCAGCGCTGGCAGGACCGCCTGCTCCCACCTCCCGTGGCCGGCTGTGCTGCCGCGCAGGCCTCACCGCCCCTCCTACTCCCACCGCTGGCCAAGCCATCCCTCTACTCACTCACACCTCCTTGTATTCACCGGCGACACAGGCCTCACACCGCAGCCGAACCAGTCAACCCTCGTACTCCCCTCATCATGGGCATACACTGCTGTGGCTTTGCCGGCTCCGGGTCGTTCCCTTCCCGGGCCTCGCCGTCGTCCACCGCGTTGGTGCTCTCGGCGTGGCGTGGTCAGCATGGTCAACAAACGATAGCCATTGGAAGAGGGATGTACGTGGTGAGGCTGATAGTAGGGACCCACATGGTCCATGGCCGCACGCAAGCAAGTGCCTCCTTATTATGCGAAAAAAATGATTCCTCCCCCTGACAGCTGGGACCCACCAGCTATATCTTCGCACGGAAGGAAGTGCCTCCTTATTACGCGAAAAAAACAATTCCTCCCCATGACAACTGGGCCCCACCATATTTGGAGGCTGACTTGTGGGCCTACTAAGTTGACGCGTACGCAGGGCTTTGTCAACTTAGTCAACAAACGATTCTAGCAGCAGCGACCGTTGGATGTTAATCCACCGGCCGTGCTGCTTCTTCAATCTCTGATCTTCTTGCTCCAGCCGCCCAAACCAGCTCCGGCGGGACCGCCTGCTCCTACCTCCCGTGGCCAGCTGTGCGGCCGCACAGGCCTCACCGCCCCACCCTACTCCCACCGCTGGCCAGGCCTTCCCTCTACTCACCCACATCCCCTGTTATTCACCGGCGACGGCAGCCTCACACCGTAGCCGAACCAGTCAACCGTCGTACTCCCCTCCGCGTGGGCATCCACTGCCGCGTCTTCCCTGGCTCCGCGTAGTTCCCTTCCAGGACTCGCTGTCGTCCACCACCTTGGTGCTCTCAGCGTGGCGTGGTCAACGTGGTCAATGAACGACAGCCATCGGAAGAGGACTGTACGCGGTGAGGCTGACAGCTGGACCCACCAGCTACATCTTCGCACGCAAGGAAATGCCTCCTTATTACGTGCAAAAAATATGATTCCTCCCCCCTGACAGCTGGGACCCAGCAGCTATATCTTCGCACGCAAGGAAGTGCCTCCTTATCCTCCCTGACAGCTGGGACCCACCCGGTTGAAGCGTACGTAGCGTTGTCTGTCTGGTCGCGAACGTGTATGTACGTACTGGTCGATCGATCTCTCTGCAACGATGAACCGTGGGCGTGTAAGGAGCGGCACGTGTCGTAGTAGAGCCCCCGACGTAGCAGTTCAGGCAGCCCCGTCTAAATCGTGTACATGTACGTATAGCCACACATCAAATAATACGGCCACGGACGTACATATATGGGCGGGGTCTCGAACGCGTGTACATGGAGAGAGGCAACGGACGGCAGCAACGGCCTCCTATTCATTGGCAACCAACCGGCTAGGTCGGAACAGAGGAAACATCGTCGTGTTCATCGGGAGCCAAGCGACTGGGTCGGAACGCGTCCTGTACATCGGGAGCTAACCGGCTTGGACGGAACAGCCGAAACGGGGTCCTGTTCATCGACTCGGGGTCTGGCATACCGCAAAACAAAGGAAACGGCCTTCTGTTCGACCGCCTACGGTCGAAACGGGGTCCTGTTCATCGGCTGGGGGTCTGGCATACCACAAAACGGAGGAAACGACCTTGTGTTCAAGCGCCTACGGTCAAAACGGGGTCCTGTTGATCGGGAGGGCTCTGGCGTACCGCAAAACGGAGGAAATAGACTTCTCCCCAACTGCCTACGCTCGAAACGGGGGTCCTGTTCATCAGGAGGGGTGTGGAGTACCGCAAAATGGGACTCCACGGGCTACTGTTCATCCACGGTCGACCTCCCTCCAGCTCCACCAGCTACTGTTCATCCACCGTCGACTTCCTCCAGCCTCCACCGGCTACTGTTCATCCAGCCTCCACGGGGTCCTGTTCATCCACCTTCAACCGGCTGGCCTTCTCGGGGTCCTGTTCATCCAGCGCCAACCACCTTCACATGGCCAGGGTACTATTCATCCACAGCAAACCCACCGGCTGGGGTGGGGCATACGAGCGGGCGGCAGCAACGGGAACTATTCATCCATAGCCAACCAACCAGCTAGGTCAACTCACCACGTCTCGCGCAAGGGGCTCGATCGATGCATGCGTCTCGACTCGTTCTAGCTACGCATCGCGCGCACGACAGCAACGGGCACTGTTCATCGAGAGGCAACCCAGCACCAGCTACGTCTCGCACATACGGGGGGCTCGACCGGCTTCAGTTAGCAGCGAAGGAATTGCTCGGGTTCAATTAGCAGCGAAGGAATCGCTCGGGTTCAGTTAGCAGCGAATGGATCGATCGGCTTCAGTACGTAGCTAGTGCGATCGCTCGGGTTCAGTAAGCTAACGCCTTGCTCGGGTTCAGTTAGCGAACGCGTCGCACACACACGCGCGTACGAGAGAAACGCGCAAACCACACTGCATCGCTCGGCCCCGACCACCCACCGTAACCGGGAACTCCCCAAAAATTTCCTCGCCCTCACTTCTACCATGATTTTTTATGTCATGGACGGCCCAAAGAAAGTCATGCGTGTGCATCTCCGGCCCTCCCAGGACGAAAAGCCCATTTTCTGTCATAATTTTTTGTCATAGAAGTAGGAGCCCACCACATCTATGATGATACATGTTTTTGTCACAATTATTGTCATAGAAGTGTCACAACCATGACATAAAAAGTTTTTGTTCGGACCATAATGTCACGGATGTGTCTTTTTTTTGTAGTGAAATTTCCAAATATTCCCAATATACCAGAGAGATAGAAGAGAAAACCTTTCTGCCGTCGCAAGCCTCTGTTCTTCCGCGATCCCATCTGGAGGCCTTTTCTGGTACTCTGCTGGAGGGTGAATCGATCACGAAGGGCTTCTACATCAACCTTGCTGCCCTTCCGATGATGTGTGAGTTGTTTAACATAGACCTACGGGTCCATAGCTAGTAGCTAGATGGCTTCTTCTCTCTCTTTGATCTTCAATACCATGTTCTCCTCGATGTTCTTGGAGTTCTATCCGATGTAATCTTATTTTGCGGTGTGTTTGTTGGGATCCGATGAATTGTGAGTTTATGATCAGATTATTCATGAGAAATATTTGAGTCTTCTCTGAACTCTTTTATGCATGATTGTTATAGCTTTGTATTTCTCTCCGATCTATCGATTTGGTTTGGCCTACTAGATTGATTTATCTTGCAATGGGAGAGGTGCTTTGTGATGGGTTCAATCTTGCGGTGCTCAATCCCAGTGACAGAAAGGGACATGACACGTATTTGTATTGTTGCCATTAAGGATAAAAAGATGGGGTTTAATCATATTGCTTGAGTTTACTTTGTCTACATCATGTCATCTTGCTTAAGGCGTTACTCTGTTTTATACTTAATACCCTAGATGCATGCTGGATAGCGGTCGATGGGTGGAGTAATAGTAGTAGATGCAGGCAGGAGTCGGTCTACTTGTCTCGGACATGATGCCTATATACATGATCATTGTCATGAATCCGTCATAATTATTTGCTTTTCTATCAATTGCCCAACAGTAATTTGTCTGCCCACCGTATGCTATGTGTTCGAGAGAGAAGCCTCTAGTGAAAACTATGGCCCCCGGGTCTACTTTTATCATATATTAAAAACTAAAAATACCTTGCTGCAATTTATTTACTTTTATTTTATTTTGCAATTTACTTTTTATCTATCGCTATCAGAATTAATCCCTGCAAATAACTGCTAAAAGGATTGACAACCCTCTTATTTGCGTTGGGTGCAATTGTTTGCTTTTGTGTGTGTGTAGGTGCAGCTAACGAGGTTCTGTGTGGTTCTC
Source organism: Elymus sibiricus (assembly GCA_039707655.1). Taxonomy (NCBI): domain Eukaryota; kingdom Viridiplantae; phylum Streptophyta; class Magnoliopsida; order Poales; family Poaceae; genus Elymus; species Elymus sibiricus. The sequence goes on from CM077674.1 coordinate 308,218,213, forward strand.
CTACTGGATTGATAACCTTGGTTCTTAACTGAGGGAAATACTTATCTCTACCAAACTGCATCATCCTCTCCTCTTCGGGGAAATACCAACGCATTCTACAAGTAGCAGTTTGCGTGATGAAAAATGTGTGCCAAAGAAGAAGGGAGGAATGGGATACATCGACATTGACAGTTTTAATTTAGCACTATTGACGAAACAATGTTGGCGACTTAATGAGAATAATCAATCTATGTGTACGAAGGTGTTTGTGACATCCCGGCTTAATAGGAATGATAGACTACTCATACCAACAAGGTGCAGCTTCTTTTTCGCGAGCCCATCAAAATGAACCTCAAAGTTAAGGGTGCTCGGCTTGGAGCAATTTGAGGATGGATGACCGACCGAAAGTTGATCCCGGGTGAGCATGAGTGAGGAAAAAGGAAAGACTAGTGTTGGTCTATGATAACCCACAAGTATAGGAGATCGCAACAGTTTTCGCGGGTAGTATTTCACCCAGATTTATTGATTTGACACAAGGGGAGCCAAAGAATATTTGTGAGTATTTGCAGTTGAGTTGTCAATTCAACCACACCTGGAGAACTAAATATCTGCAGCAAAGTGTTTAGTAGCACAGTAGTGTGATAGTTTCAATAGCAGTAGTAACAGAGACAGTAACAGTAGCAGTTTTGTCGTGATTGTAACAGCAGTAGCAACGAAAGTAACTTAGCAAAGATCAATATGCGAAAAGCATAGGCATTGGATTGGTGATGGATAATTATGTTGGATGATATTCATCATGTAACCGTCACAACCTAGGGCGATACACAATAGCTCCAATTCATCAATGTAATGTAGGCATGTATTCCATATATAGTCATTCGTGCTTATAGTAAGAACTTGCATGACATCTTTTGTCCTACCCTTCCGTGGCAGCGGGGTCCATAAGGAAATCTAAGGGATATTAAGGCCTCCTTTTAATAGAGAACCAGAACAAAGCATTAGCACATAGTGAATACATGAACTCCTCAAACTACGGTAATCACCGGAAAGAATCCCAATTATTGTCACCTTGGGGTATGCGGATCATAACACGTAATAGGTGCATATAACTTGCAAGATAGGATCAAGAACTCAAATATATTCATGAAAACATAAAGGGTTCAGATCTGAAATCATGGCACTCGAGCCCTAGTGACAAGCATTAAGCATAGCAAAGTCATAACAACATCAATCTCAGAACATAGTGGATACTAGGGATCAAAGCCCTAACAAATTGACTCGATTACATGGTAAATCTCATCCAACCCATCACCGTCCAGCAAGCCTACGAAGAAATTACTCACACATGGTGGTGAGCATCATGAAATTGGTGATGGAGATGGTTGATGATGACGACGGCGTTGAATCCCCCTCTCCGGAGCCCCGAACGGACTCCAGATCAGCCCTCCCGATGAAGAACAGGAGGTGGCGGCGGCTCCGTATCGTAAAATGCGATGATTCTTTCTTTCTGATTTTTTTCTCCATGAATAGGTACTTATAGCATTGGAATTAGGGTAAACGGAGCTGCCAGGGCCCCACAAGCCTGGGGGGCACGCCCTGGGAGGGTAGGCGCACCCCCTGAGCTTGTGGCTCCTGGGTGGCCCCCTTCTAGTAGATCTTTTCGCCAGTATTTTTTATATATTCTAAAATAATTCTCCGTAAATTTTCAGGTCCATCCAAGAACTTTTATTTTTGCACAAAAATAACACCATGGCAATTCTGCTGAAAAGAGCGTCAGTCCGGGTTAGTTCCATTCAAACCAGGAAAATTAGAGTCCAAAACCAGAGCAAAAGTGTTTGGAAAAGTAGATACGTGTGGGACGTATCAAGTCCCCCAAGCTTAACTCATTGTTTGTCCTCAAGCAATTCAGTTGACAAACTGAAAGTGACAAAGAAAAACTTTTACAAACTCTTTTGTTCTTGTTGTCTGTATATATACTTAACTAGCATCCAAGTTTTCAGCGAAGATTATGGACTAACCATATGAATGATAACACTTAGGTCTCACATTTACTCATATCAATAACATAACCAACTAGCGAGCAATAATAAGGTATCTCGGATGCCAATACTTTGTCAAAACAATCATGATATAATATGATAACATGGTATCTCGCAAGCCCTTTCTGAGACCGCAAAACATAAATGCAGAGCACCTCTGAGATTCAAGCAGCGACTAAACATTGTAACTCAGGGTAGAGGATATGCAGTCATGGTCACACCCAACATTAACTATACTCAATGCATAAAAATGACAATAGTGCTCTCCAACTGGTGCTTAAATGAGAGGGTGATGACTCAACAATAAAAGTAAAATCACATAAAAGTAAATGGATAGGCCCTTCGCAGAGGGAAGCATGGATTTGCAGTGATGCCAGAGCTCGAAGCTTAAATCAGAGATTAAAAGAATTTTGAGAGGTATGCTTTTCTTGTCAACGTTACGACCCAGAATTTTCAATATCTTCCATGCTAAACACATTATAGGCGGTTCCCAAGCGGAAAGGTAAAGTTTACTCCCCTCCACCATACCAACACAAGCCATGGCTAGCCGAATTCACGGGTGCCCTCCATACCAACAACTTTCCGGGGGAGTTTGTTTGCATTATATAATTTCGATTTGAGCATAGGACTGGGCATCCTGATTACCAGCCTCTCTCGTGCATTGACAAGTGAATAAACACTCATCTGAGAATAACTCGCTTAGCATGGAAGATAATGAACGCCCCTATCGCTCCATGAGCGGTATGGGCACACAAAGCAGATGTTCGTTTGAATGTTTAGAGGTGGCACATGCAAATTTACTTGGAACGGCAGAGTAATACCGCATATAGGTAGATATAGTGGACTCATCTGGAACAACTTTGGTTTAAGGATTTGGATGCACAAGCAGTATTCCCGCTTAGTACAGGCGAAGGCTAGCAAATAGATTGAGAAGCGACCAGCTAGAGAGTGAAAATGTTCATAGACATGCATTGCGAATAATTAACATTGAATACGGGCATGGGTAGGATATCAACACCCTGAACATAAATATCATGGAGGCTGTGTTGGTTTTGATTCAACTACATGTATGAACATGTGCCAAGTCCAGCCACTCAAATTACTCAGAGGAGGATACCATGCTAACATACCACATCACAACCATTTTAATGCATGTTGACACTCAAGATAAATCATTATCCACTCCTAGCTATTTAAGCATGGCATGAGCAACTATAATCTCTAATTTTCATCACAAACATGGTTACTCATAATAATGCTGAATCATGAATACTGAGCTAAACATATTTACAAAGACAAAAACAAGAAGAGTTCATACCAGCTTTTCTTCACCGCAATCACTTCATCAAATATCGTCATTATTGCCTTTCACTTGCACGACCGAATGATATGAAAATAATAATAGTGCAAGAGTGTCGTGGACTAAGCGGGAATCTGCAAACATTTATTCAAAGGAGAAGACAAAGTAATAGTGGCTCTTTGTTAGATCAACAATAAAGCATATGAGAGCCACTCAACATTTTCATCATGGTCTTTCTCCTTACTATGACTCAACGAAAAGAAAAGAAATTCAGAGAAACACACTGAAATATTTTTGGAGTTTTTAGTTTTTTCTGAAGAAAGCAAATTAACGAAGGAAAAACAAAAAATGAGAAATACTATTTACACGGGAAAGCTCCCAACAAACAAAAGAAGAAACGAGAAACTTTTTGGGTTTTCTTTTAATTCTACGAATTAACTAAACAAGAAAGAAACAACAACTATTTTTTTTTTGGATTTTTGAAAGTTTTTTCAAACACACAAGAAGAAAGCGAAAATAAAACTAACATGGATAATACAATGAAAAAGGATGAACACCGACGACTGGAATGAATGTGTGAACATGAATGTAATGTCGGTGAGAAATACGTACTCCCCCAATCTTAGGCTTTCGGCCTAAGTTGGTCTATGGCCATGGGTCGAAGTCAGCACCTCCAGGATAATACTGAGGCTACTGAGGGTCCCACTGGTAAACAGCCTCCTGAGGCTCCCACTGATAGACAGGCTCCTGATACGGCTCTGGCTCTGGTGCTTGGGGCTGGTTCAAGCCCCAATAAGCATAAATGTCCTCAGGCATGATGATGTATCGGCCCCTGTGAATGTGAAACAAAGTAGGCGCAGGCAAAATAATAATCTCATGAGTACCCTGACTGAATACCAAGTTATATGTAAAGCGAACGTCTCCAGAATTAATAAAGTTATGCCCAACCATACTATCGTAATCAAGATGCATAGTGGGTAAAAGCCTCTCTTCCCTCTCGTCATGCCTAATTGGAATCTCAAAGTGTTGAGCGAGACGGGAAGCATAAATACCACCATAGATAACGCCCTTCGAACGGTTGGTGTGCAACCGCCGGGCAACCATAGCACCCAAACTGAAGGTCCTATCGGCGTAAAGAGCATGGTGCAAAATAGCAAGGTCAGGCAAGCTGAGCGTTCCACTCTCCCACCGACCAGTCAAACACCTCCCAGCAAATAATGAGTAATAGCGCAAAATAGGGAAATGCAAACTAGCAACCCTAGCCTCAGAAACTACTCTCGACTCCCCCACGGTAACCTCAGAGATGAACTCCGAGACATCCCTGGGGTGTGGCTCTACTGGGCTGCCCTCATTGGGAAGTTTGCATACCTCACAAATATCCTCAAGTGTCATCTCTTTAGGAATATCATATAGGATAAATGACACTGTGGGTATATCTATCCTGGCATGAATATGAAAGCTTTGCACGAAAGTATTAGTGAGGAGAAGATACTGGTCACACTTATCTTCGAGGAACAGGATAATGCCGGCGTTGTTTGCCAAATAATAGAAATCATCGAAAATCCCCGCATCCCTCAAGAACGTGTTGCATGGCGATTCGCACGGCTGCACCTCGGCCGCATGAGGGAGACGATACTTGGGCTTCGGAACCTCCTTAGGATTTCGGCTTGAACAACCTCTCAACCTCCACTTGAGCATTTTCTTTTTCTAAAAATTTCTGAATTTTTTAGTGACTCAAAATAAAGGTGAACGAAACTCAACAAAATTGATAGCAACTACTCCCACAAGTATCTAGAGGCTATATCATGCATCAAAACTACTTTAGACCATACAAATTCAACATGCAAGCTCATAAACATAGTCACCACAGCAGCAAAAATTTGCAAAGTATAAAGCACTTGAATAAAAACTAATTGGAGCATTGGAGGAGTCACATACCAAGGACTAATTCCTCAAAACCGTTTTGGAAACGGAGTTCCGAGTAAGGAGATCGAAAATCACAGCAATATGAGCAAGAACATAGGCTTGGGAGCAAGTTTGATTTTTTTTGGAGGAAGAAGAAGGAGATGGGTGGCTGGCATAAGTGAGTGGGTCCCTGTGGGACCCACAAGCCTGCTGGGCGCGCCCAGGGGTGGTGGGCGTGCCCTGTGAGCTTGTGGCTCACAGGTGCACCCCCCTGGGTGAGGGTGTCCCGGACTAGGGGGTACTCGGGCTGCCGGCCTATCTCCTATAGGCCGGACTAATGGGCCGCTCTTTACTCATCGAAGGAAGGCCGGATTGCGGGCGACCTCGTGCACCAGAAGAAAACCTCCGAAGACTTGGCGTCTCCTCCAAAAAATATTTAGCGTAACTGGCATGTTTATCCCCTGATGGCAACCGACCATATGTAACCCTAGGTCCCTCTGGTGTCTATATAAACCAGAGGGTTTAGTCCGTAGAGGCAGAAGAACCACTATCATCTTACCCGCCTAGGGTTTATCCCATCCGATCTCGAGGTAGATCAACTCTGTAATCGTCATACAATCACATTAATACAATCAAGCAGGACGTAGGGTTTTACCTCTTCGAGAGGGCCCAAACCTGGGTAATCGTTGTCTCTGCGTTCCTTGTTATCCATTGACTCCAAGATCAACAGTTCGGAGCCCCTACCTGAGATCTGCCGGTTTTGGTACTCACATTGGTGCTTTCATTGAGAGCTTCGCTGTTGGGTCATCAAGGATCAATGGCTCGCCTAGTCATCAGCGACGGCATCCGCAGCGGGGACATCTTCGTCCCTGGCTGGCTTTTCGCGTTCGGCAGCATCGTGCTGCACGCCAACCCGGCCAGTCACCTTGACCAGGTCGATAACTTCGCCCCTGAGCAGGAGATCAGGTTCGGCAACCTAGAGTACGTCGCCGACTCTCAGGGCGATATGATCTTTACTAGGTTCTCAGCTTTACCTGAGGAGCCTAATAATCTCGAGGCCTTAACTTCGGATCTTCTCCTCGGCCCCGTCTCCGGGCCGGTCCTCAGTTCGGATCTAGCCTCGAGTTCGGATCCGATCCCGGTGCCAGAGAACCAGGGGTCGCCCTTGGCCGAACACACTCCCGTCGCAGGCACACCGGAGTTCAACTCCGAAGGATGCCCAAGGATGAATCCGGTGGACCTCTCGCTTTTAAGCGAGATGTTAGATCGGATCCAGAAGATGAGTATCGCGGATGGCCCGTCCTCAATCCATGAGCAGATTGGACTGGAGGCCAACCGCGGGGAATTTTATGTCCCACCCACCACCCACTTAGTAGCCACTGTCGAAGATTTAACCGACATGTTGGACTACGCCTCCGAGGAGGCTGATGACATGGACGAGGATATCGACGTCCTACCTTACATGGATCCCTCCCTTGCCACTCCCAATACCGGAAAGTGGACCGCCACCTCCACCTACGACGTTTACATGATCGACACCCCCAAGAAGGATGGTGATACCACCAAGAAGGATGGTGACGGCCCCGCCGAGGAACCGCCCAAACGCCGACGAAGGCGATCCAGGGGGCGAGGAAAGGGCAAGGAAAACAACACAGACACAAACGGCACCGGAGATAATGACACTCCGGACAACATGGTGGAGCTTGGTGACAATACTACCCTCGAACAGCACCACGACGCTTTTGAGGGGCACGAGGACCAGGGTAACCCTGAGGACCCCGAGGATTCCGAGGATAGCAACTACCTCCCTCCTTCCGAAGAGGAGGACAGCCTCGGACCCGAAGACTTTCTTGTCCCTGAGGACCCCCTGGACTAGGAAAGATTCAAGCAGCAGCTCATTGCCCTTGCCCGAAGCTTGAAGAAGAAGCAGCAGCAGCTAAAGGCCGAACAAGACACCCTTAACGATAGATGGACGATGGTCTTAGTAGCCGAAGAGGGCTTCGACAATGAGCGCCAGGATCAATACAAAAGTTACCCACGACGGCGCTTGCTTCTGTCATTTGAGGATGAGGCCCTTGAGCCCATACCTCCCAGACGAACTTAGACAAGCCAGCCCGACTGCCCCCCTTGAGGACGGGACAGGACGACTGGAGAAACCGAATACCCACCCGCGCCCCCTCGCCGGGCGGGCAAGGACCCGGTTCAACCAGATGGCCCATATGATCTGCGGCACGACCTAAATGCCAGAGGGATACAGTCAAGATCCATCTACGGGTCCAGTGGACACACGCCCACTGGACGGGACGGATACCAAGCATGGCCCGATAGGAATGATAGAGCCCGGGAGCATCACCGTGCTCGGATGATGACCGATCTCCGGCACGACGTGGCCCGGGTCAGGGGCGCTGCTCACCCAATGTGTTTTACAGATGAGGTGATGCAGCATTAGTTCCCTGAAGGGTTTAAACCCGTGAACATAGAACAGTACGATGGGACAACTGACCTAGCCGTGTGGATCGAAATTTTTCTTGTCCACATTCATATGGCCCGAGGAGATGACCGCCACGCCATTAAATATCTACCAATAAAACTTAAAGGACCGGCAAGGCACTGGTTGAACAGCCTACCCGAAAACTCCATCGGGAGCTGGGAGGAGCTCGAGGATGCATTCCGAGCCAACTTTCAAGGCACCTATGTTCGGCCACCGGATGCCGACGACCTGAGCCACGTCGTTCAGCAGCCCGGGGAGTCAGCCCGGCAATTCTAGAATCGGTTCTTGACTAAGAAGAACCAGATCGTCGACTGTCCGAATGCTAAAGCAATTGCCGCATTCAAGCACAATATTCGGGACGAATGGCTCGCTCGCCAGCTCGGCCAAGATAAGCCGAGAACAATGTCGGCCCTCACCTCCCGACCCGCTTTTGCGCGGGTGAGGATAGTTGGTTAGCTCGTAGAAGCAACCATCCCGAAGACCCTGGCACTTCAGAGGCCCGGGACGGGAACGGGAAACCTCGGCGCAACAAGAATAATAAGCGCCGGCACACAAACAACGGCAGTGAAGCCGATGATGCGGCGGTAAACGCCAGGTTCAGCGGCTCAAAGTCAGGACCGCGGAAGAAACCCTTTAAAGGGAACCGGGATGGCCCGACTGCAGTAGATAGAATCCTGGATAGGCCCTGCCAGATCCACGGTACCCCGGACAAGCCCGCCAACCACACCAACCTAATTGTTGGGTAATCAAGCAGGCCGGCAAGCTAACAGCCGAAGAACAGAGCAAGGGTCTGTCGGTACCAAAACCGACAGATCTCGGGTAGGGGGTCCGAACTATGGGTCAAGGAGTCGATGGTAACAGAGAGCGTAGAGACAGCGATTTACCCAGGTTCGGGCCCTCTCGAGGAGGTAAAACCCTACGTCCTGCTTGATTGTATTGATGTGATTGTATGAAGGTTACATAGTTGATCTACCTCGAGATCAGATGGGCTAAACCCTAGATTATGAGTCTCCTCCCTACGGACTAAACCTCCTGGTTTATATAGACACCAGGGGGGCCCAAGGGTTACATATGGTCGGTTACCATCAGGGATAAACATGACGGTTATGCCATCTATTCCTTGGAGGAGACGCCAAGACTTCAGAGATTTCCTTCTTTCATACGGGGTCGTCCCCAGTCCAGCCTTCCATCGACGTGTGGAGAGCGGCCCACCAGTCTGGCCCATGAGAGATAGGTCGGCAGCCCGAGTACCCCCTAGTCCGGGACACCCTCAGTAGCCCCCGAACTAGCCTTCAATGCCGAGGTCTACGGTCTTCGGCTGCATCATGCTTCAGAAGTCTTCGGCTTGGATGGCGAGTTCCTCCCGTTACCTATATTTGGATTAACAATAATTCGGCCACCAATAAGTCGGTTACCGAGGTATCTTCAGAGAGAGAATTAAATGACGACCCTCGATTTCTGTGCGCCCACGGAATGCGAGCGGTCCGATGGGTTCTTACAAAAATGTCCCTTTAATAGGCCAAAGGCGTGGAGGTTAACGCACCCCACCCCCTGCCATTCTTCTCCACATCCTCGCAAAGCCAAAGTCATCAATCAATGGCAAGCGCCCCAGGCTCTTCCTCACGCCCTCATGGCCCCCGTCAAGGTGATTGGGCGGGATGATCCGTATCTTGTATGCGACTACGTAGGCTTGAGGCGCAGGGGTATCTACCCGCCTCAGATCTCACATCCACCCGTCCCGGATTAACTTTCGCAGACGGAAAGGCCCTTGCGGAGAACTTCCCTTCCCCTCACGGGGAGGAGAGAGTTTGCTTCGTGCCCTTCATGCTGCGAGGCCTGGGTTTTCCCATTCATCTCTTCTTGAGGGGTTTACTAGAGTTCTACGGGATTTAGCTCCACCACCTTACCCCCGGATCGATCCTCCATATTTCGGGCTTCGTCGCTTTATGCGCGATGTTCTTGGGCTGCGAGGCACACTTTGAGTTGTGGAGGAAATTATTCTGCCTAGTCCCCCGCACCCGGGAAGGGGTTATCTATGAGGTCGGCGGAGCCGAAGTATGGCGCATTGCCGAGACCGGATACCCTGTTGGGACTCCGAAGAAGGATGCCGAAGAGTGGACTTCGGAATGGTTTTATATCGAAGACGTCCCTTTATTCGATCCAGTTCGAAGGGGTCTACCGGAATTTTCATTGGCTTCTCCAACGAAGCGGTTCAACTGGCGCCCGAAGAGTCCCTCTCAAGAGGAAAGTGCCGAAGTAGCTCGTCTGGCTGCTCAAGTGAGGTGGTTAGCTCATAACGGACTAACCATCGTTGATGTGATGGCCATAGCCATTGCTCGATGTGTCCAGCCTCTCCAACAGAGAATTCATCTACTATGGAACTACAATGGGGAGGACGCCGCCGCCCGGTACACCAAGAAGGGGCCTGCCAATCAGGCGGCAATAGCCGCCATACTAGCCAATTTGTTCAAGGGGGAGGAGCAAGAGTTCGCTCGACTACAGCTCAAGAAAGGCTTCTCGATGTATGAGCCCATCGAAATGGTGAGTTCAACCACTCTTTATAGTTCGGATATTACCCCAGATTTGTCATAATCGGATATTCATCTTGTCCGAACAGAGTTGGAGGCGATGGATCGAAACGGTGAGTTGCCCGGCTCCTCAACCGGAGAATTACTCTCGCGATGACGATCCTGGGTTTCATGATGACCCTGAAACATCGATTACTTTCGGGGACGGGGTCTTCTACCAGGAGAGCCTTGATGGTTCCAAGGTGGCCCTGTTGGCCGATCATCCCGGGGCACTTCCCTCCTCCGTGGTAAGTAGCCAGCGGGCATCCTCTCGAAAGAAACGCTCAGCCGCTGCAGGCCCGAACACACTGACACCTACTCCCAAGGGCCGTCGCACGACGCGCCGTACAGCCGCCAAAGCGGCACCAGCGGCTCCGACGACAAGTAGTCATGGGGTGACCCCACGCGTGGCCCCAACGGGAGCTACATCATCGGCGCCCTGCCCAAAGAGGTAATGTATTTACCGTGCAGTTATAGCCTCCATCTTCAACATCCACCGCATATGTCAATAATCTGTTCCATGGTGTTCGATAGACGATGTGTGGAACCGCGCGCGGCCGAGGATGTTGAGAAGGTGCCAAGGGGTGACTCAAATCCGAGGTCGCCAGCTGTAACCGGAGTTACTCCGGGAGCCACTGCCGAGGACCAACATCCCGAGGACTCGGTAGACGTCTCGGTCACTAATTCCGAAGTTGAAAGTGTGATGAATCATCGGCGGCGCAAGGCATCACTTTGGCAAACCGCGTTGTCTAATCAGGAGGTCAATGCTCTTAGCTCGGTAGATGCATACCTCGGCGCTGCCCGAACGGGACTTGAAGGTGCAGTGAGGCTCATGTCTACGAATATGCAGGTATAGTAATAGTTTTGAAAACTAGTACCTAACCCAGTAGCCCCCGATCCTTAATTTGGGCGGGACGGCCGAGTTAAGGGTCTGATATCCATGCTGCCCTGCTATTTGTGCAGACTATTCGGGAGCAGAACAAAAAGCTGTCCGAGGACCTCAAGCTGGCTCAAACAGAGTTAAAGTCTGTGAAAACCGAGCTAGAGGGGGTGAAAACATTCACCAGAGAGGCACATGGTAAGTGCCTGAATTTAAAGTTCATTAAAGAGAAAATGGGGTGAAACACCTCCACTAATGAAAAATGTTTCCATAGCAGCCGAGACGATAAATCAGCTGCAGAAGGACCTGGATATGGCCAGGAAAGCCCAAAGATACGCGGAGTCACAGCAAGAGGCTGGCTACCGGGTGCTGTCCCGAAGTCATGAGGAGAGGGATAAGCTTAAGGCAGAAAGCGAACAACAGGTCCAAGAAATCAAAAGCTTGAAAGCCCAACTGACTGTAACCCAAGAGGAGAACCAAAGACTGAAAGCAGGCATGTTCGGTAAGTGCAATCTAACTCGCCCGTTCAATAACTGAACGTATATGGTAGCAAGATGAACAACGCCCCGTCTTATTGTAGTTCTGCTGACCGGGCGTCCCGAAGAGGAAGCCGGTTCCTTCGGGCGGGACCTGCTGAAGGAGCTATCCGCTGTACATGAGCGGGCCCGGAGAGCCATGAAGAGCATGTTCAAAGCACTATGGCCTGGCGAAGTGGCTCCGGAAGGGATCGCCAAACTAGCAAGTCGCTTCAAAGGAGCTCGGCGTCGCTTTGAGTTATGGAAGATGTCATCTTGTCGTGAAGGAGCACGGGAAGCGTGGGCGATGATCAAGACCCGATTCACCAAGCTGGAACCGGAGCATTTAGCGAGAGTTGGGCCGGTAGGGCCAGATGGGCAGGAAGTGCCCGTGCATCTGGTATATGACCAGGTTATGCCCGCAGCTCGGCTGTCCCAAGCAGATTGTGCTCTGGAGACCATAATAGATGGTCTAGATCAGGATTGATAGGTCGATTCTATGTACCTATGTACTTTACATCGGATAGTCTCCAAACCGTGCATAAAAAACGTTGTCATAACCGGCCATCGGCTTTCGCCTCCTCGACCAGAAGCCAAGGAGTGTTTTCCTACTATGTAATCCAAGAACATCGGAAAGATACTTCGGAAAACCAGGCAATCCGGCCATGTGGTGCAAACAGACAAAAACGTGCTTGGGGAGTTATGTTATATTACTGATTAACGTAAGAAACATCTTCCGACGAAAATAGTTCCGCAATGGGTTCCTTTCGTCAGGTAACCACTGTTGGAAATATGCCCTAGAGGCAATTAATAAAGTGTTTATTATCATATTTCTCCGTTCATGATAATGGTTTATTATTCATGCTAGAATTGTATTGACCGGAAACTTAATACATGTGTGGATAATAGACAAATACTGAGTCCCTAGTAAGCCTCTACTAGACTAGCTCGTTGATCAAAAGATGGTCAAGATTTCCTAACCATGGACATGAGTTGTCATTTGATAACGGGATCACATCATTAGGAGAATGATGTGATGGACTTGACCCAACCGTTAGCATAGCAAATGATCGTTCAGTTTATTGCTATTGCTTTCACTATGTCAAATACACGTTCCTCTGACCATGAGATCATGCAACTCCCGGATACCGTAGGAATACTTTGGGTGTATCAAACGTCACAACGTAACTGGGTGATTATAAAGGTGCACTACAGGTATCTCCGAAAGTGTTTGTTGAGTTGGCATGGATCGAGATTGGGATTTGTCACTCCGACTATCGGAGAGGTATCTCTGGGCCCTCTCGGTAATACAGCATCACAGAAGCCTTGCAAGCACCGTGACTAAAGAGTTAGTTGCAAGATGATGTATTACGGAACGAGTAAAGAGACTTGCCGGTAACGAGATTGAACTAGGTATTGGATACCGACGATCGAATCTCGGGCAAGTAACATACCGCCGGACAAAGGGAACAACGTATGTTGACATATGAGGTTCACCGATAAAGATCTTCATGGAATGTGTAGGAACCAATATGAGCATCCAGGTCCCGCTGTTGGTTATTGACCGGAGAGTCGTCTCGGTCATGTCTACATCATTCCCGAACCCGTAGGGTCCGCACACTTAAGGTTCGATGAGGATATAGTATTATATGAGTTATGTGATTGGTGACCGAAGTTTGTTCGGAGTCCCGGATGAGATCACGGACATGACGAGGAGTCTCGAAATGGTCGAGAGGTAAAGATTCATATATTGGAAGGCTATATTCGGACGTCGGAAAGGTTCCGAGTGATTCGGGTATTTTTCGGAGTACCGGGGAGTTACGGGAATTCACCGGGAGAAGTAATGGGCCTTATTGGGCCATACGGGAAAAGGAGAGGCAGGCCACGTGAGGAGGCGCGCGCCCCCCCTTGCCCAAACCGAATTGGACTAGGGGAGGGGGCGCAGCCCCCTCTTTCCTTTCCCTCTCCCTTCCCCCTTTCCTACTCCGTATGGGAGGTGGAATCCTACTAGGACTAAGGAGTCCTAGTAGGACTCCCTCCTCTTGGTGCGCCACCCCCTATGGCTGGCCTCCTCCCCTCCCTCCTTTATATACGGAGGGGGGGGGGGCCCTTGGAATCACATCAATTGTTCCAAGCCGTGTGCGGCGCCCCTCCGTCCACCGTTTTACGCCTCGGTCATATTTTCGGAGAGCTTAGGCGAAGCCCTGCCGGAATCACTTCACCGTCACCGTCGCCACGCCGTCGTGCTGACGGAACTCATCTACTTCCTCGACGTCTTGCTGGATCAAGAAGGCGAGGAACGTCACCGAGCTGCACGTGTGTAGAACTCGGAGGTGCCGTACGTTCGGTACTCGATCGGTGGAGCTCGAAGGATTGTTCGACTACATCAACCGCGTTGTGAGACGCTTCCGCTAACGGTCTACGAGGGTACGTAGACACACTCTCCCCTCTCGTAGCGATGCATCTCCATGGATAGATCTTACGTGAGCGTAGGAATTTTTTTAAAATTCATGCTCCGTTCCCCAACAGTGGCATCCGAGCCAGGTCTATGCGTAGATGTGATTTGCACGAGTAGAACACAAGTGAGTTGTGGGCGTGGGTGTATACATATTGCTTGCCGTTACTAGTTGTTACTTGATTCGGCGGTATTGTGAGATGAAGCGGCCCGGACCGACATTACGCGTACGCTTACGCGAGACAGGTTTCACCGCTACGTGCACTCGTTGCATAAAGGTGACTGGTGGGTGTCTGTCTCTCTCACTTTAGTTGAATCGGTTTCAATGAAGAGGGTTCTTTTAGAAGATCAAAAAGCAATCACTACACCACGTTGTGGTTTTGCGTAGGTAAGAACGGTTCTTGCAAACCCGTAGCAGCCACGTAAAACTTGCAACAACAAAGTAGAGGATGTCTAACTTGTTTTTGCAGGGTATGCTGATGATGTGATATGGCCAAGACATGATGTGATATAAGTTGTTGTATGAGATGATCATGTTTTGTAAGTTATCAGGCAACCGGCAGGAGCCTTATGGTTGTCTCTTTATTGTATGCAATGCCAACGCTATGTAATTGCTTTACTTTACCGCTATTAGTTAGCAGTAGTAGTAGTAGCAATAGCCGGCGAGACGACCACGACGCTACGATGGAGATCAAGGTGTCACGACGCTACGATGGAGATCAAGGTGTCAACCCGGTGACGATGGAGATCATGACGGTGCTTTGCTGATGGAGATCAAAAGCACAAGACGATGATGGCCATATCATGTCACATATATTGAATTGCATGTGATGTTAATCCTTTTATGCATCTTATTTTGCTTAGGACGACGGTAGCATTATAAGATGATCCCTTCACTAAATTTCAAGATAAGTGTTCTCCCCTAGTATGCACCATTGCGAAGGTTCGACGCTTCTAAGCACCACGTGATGATCGGGTGTGATGGATTCCTTCGTTCGCATACAACGGGTGTAAGCTAGTTTTACACACGCAGAATACTTGGGTTAAACTTGACGAGCCTAGCATGTACAGACATGGCCTCGGAACACAAGAGACCGAAAGGTCGAACATGAGTCATATAGTAGATATGATCAACATGAAAGATGTTCACCATTGATAACTAATCCACCTCACGTGATGATCGGACGTGGTTTAGTTGATGTGGATCATGTTACACTTAGACAACTTGAGGGATGTTAATCTAAGTGGGAGTTCTTAAGTAATTTGATTAATTGAACTTCAATTGTCATGAACATAGTCTTACTTGTCTTAGCAAATTTATGTTGTAGATCAATAGACCGCGCTGTAGTTCCCCTGTTTTTATTATGTTCCTAGAGAAAACAAAGTTGAAAGTTGATGGAAGCAACTATGCGGACTAGGTCCGTAATCTGAGGATTGTCCTCACTGCTGCACAGAAGGCTTATGTCCTTAATGCACCGCTCAGTGAAATACCCCTACGGCTTCGTCCGAGAACGTTATGAACGTCTGGCAGATAAGAAAAGATGACTACTCGATAGTTCAGTGCGCCATACTTTACGGCTTAGAACCGGAGCTCCAAATATGTTTTGAGCAACATGGAGCATATGAGATGTTCCAAGAGCTGAAAATCTATTTTTCAAGCTCACACCCGGGTCGAGAGACATGACACCTTCGACAAGTTCTATAGCTACAAGATGGAGGAGAAACAGCTCCGTTAGTGAGCATGTACTCAGAATGTCTGAGTACTTCAAACACTTGAATCAAGTGGGAGTTAGACTTCCGAATAAAGTGGTGATTGATAGAGTTCTCTAGTCACTATCACTAAGCTACTGGATCTTCGTGATGAACTATAAACATGCAAGGGATAGAAGATCCTTAAGCTATTCGCGATGCTACAATCTGCGGATGTAGAAATAAAAAAAAGGGAGCATCAAGTGTTGATGGTTAATAAGACCACTAGTTTCAAGAAGGGCAAGGGAAAGAAAAGGGAACTTCAAGAAGAACGGTAAAACAGTTGCCGCTCACGCGAAGAAACCCAAGGCTGAACCAAACCCGAGACTTAGTGCTCCCATTGCAAAGGGAAATGTCACAAGGAGCGGAACTTCCCCAAAGTAACTGGCAGATAATAAGACTGGCAATGTCAACAAAGATATTTGATATACATGTTATTGATATGTACCTTACTAGTACTCGTAGGAGCACCTGGGTATTTGATACTTGTTCAGTTGCTTACAACTTGAAACATGGAGCTTCGGAATAAACGAGGGCTAGCTAAGAACGAGGTGACGATGTGCATTGGAAGTGTCTCCAAGGTTGATGTGATCACCATCGCCACGCTCTCTCTACCTTCAGGATTAGTGATGAACCTAAATAATTGTTATTTGGTGCTTGCGTTAAGCATGAACATTATATCTGAGAGTGTTTATTGCAAGACGGTTATTCAATTTCAGAGAATAATTGTTATTCTATTTATTTGGATAATATCATTGATGTTCATGCACTTAAAATGAAAGGTTTATTGAATCTTGATCGTAGTAATACATATGTTCATAACACGAATGGCAAAAGATAATGATAGTACCACATTTTTGTGGCACTGCCGCTTAGGTCATATTGGTGTAAAACGCATGAAGAAACTCCATGCAGATGGACTTTTGGAATCACTTGATTATGAATCATTTGAGACGTGCGAACCATGCCTCATGGGCAAGATGACTAAGACTCCGTTCTCCGGAACAATGGAGCGAGCAACAGACTTGTTGGAAATAATACATACCGATGTATGCGGTCCGATGAGTGTTGAGGCACGCGGTGGATATCGTTATGTTCTCACGTTCACAGATGATTTGAGTAGATATGGCTATGTCTACTTGATGAAGCATAAATCTGAAACATTTGAAAAGTTCAAAGAATTTCAGAGTGAAGTAGAGAACCATCGTAACAAGAAAATAAAGTTCTTACGATCTGATCGTGGAGGAGAATATTTGAGTTACGAGTTTGGCAATCACTTAAGACAATGTGGAATTGTTTCACAGCTCACGCCACATGGAACACCACAGCGTAATGGTGTGTCCGAACGTCGTAATCGTACTCTATTGGATATGGTGCGTTCTATGATTTGCCACTATCATTTTGGGGTTATGCATTAGAGACAGCTGCATTCACTTTAAACAAGGGCACCGTCTAAATCCGTTGAGATGACACCGTATGAACTATGGTTTGCAAGAAACCTAAGATGTCGTTTCTGAAAGTTTGGGGATGCAATGCTTATGTCAAAAGGCTTCAGCCAGATAAGCTCGAACCCAAAGCGGATAAGTGCGTCTTCATAGGATACCCAAAGGAGACCGTTGGGTACACCTTCTACCACAGATCCGAAGGCAAAGTATTCGTTGCTAAGAATGGATCCTTTCTAGAGAAGGAGTTTCTCTCGAAAGAAGTGAGTGGGAGGAAAGTAGAACTTGATGAGGTAATTGTACCTCCTCTGGATAGTAGTTCGCCACAGAAAGAAATTTCTATGACATCGACACAGACCAGAGAAGAAGTTAATGATGATGATCATGAAACTTCAGATCAAAGTTGTTACAAAACCTCGTAGGTCAACCAGGACACGCTCCGCACCAGATTGGTATGGCAATCCTGTCTTGGAGGTCATGTTGTTAGACAACGGTGAACCTACGAACTATGAAGAAGCGATGGCAAGCCCGGATTCCGACAAATGGCTTGAGGCCATGAAATCCGAGATTGGATCCATGTATGAGAACAAACTGTGGACTTTGGTAGACTTGCCCTATGAACGGCGAGCTATTAAAAATAAATGGATCTTTAAGAAGAAGACGGACGCTGATGGTAATGTCACCGTCTATAAAGCTCGACTTGTTGCTAAAGGTCATCGACAAGTTCAAGGAGTTGACTACGATGAGACTTTCTCACCCGTAGCGATGCTAAAGTCTGTCAGAATTATGTTAGCAATTACCGCGTTTTATGATTATGAAATCTGGCAAATGGACGTCAAAATGGCATTCCTTAATGGATTCCTTAAAGAAGAATTGTATATGATGCAACCGGAAGGTTTTGTCGATCCTAAGGGCGCTAACAAAATATGCAAGCTCCAGCGATCCATCTATGGACTGGTGCAAGCATCTCGGAGCTGGAATACTCGCTTTGATGAAGTGATCAAAGCGTTTGGGTTTATACAAGTTTATGGAGAAACTTGTATTTACAAGAAAGTGAGTGGGAGCTCTATAGCATTTCTAATAGTATATGTGGATGACATATTGTTGATTGGAAATGATGTAGAATTTCTGAAAAGCATAAAGAATTGAAAGGAGGTTTTCAATAAAAACCTATTTTTGAGTTATCCACAGATTGGGCATCGAGATCTATGGAGATAGATCAAGACACCTGATAAAAGATTTTCACACACCTTGATGAGTTTTTGAAGTAGTTCAAAATGGATCAAGTCAAAAGAAATAAGTTCTTGGCTGGTGT
Organism: Elymus sibiricus; assembly: GCA_039707655.1. Lineage (NCBI taxonomy): Eukaryota > Viridiplantae > Streptophyta > Magnoliopsida > Poales > Poaceae > Elymus > Elymus sibiricus. Next base: position 308,236,850 of record CM077674.1, read on the forward strand.
GAAGTGGAGTAAGACTTGAAGATGTAGGTAAAGGTTGTTTACATGTTAGGCATCAAAATCTATAGAGATAGATTGAGACGCCTCATATGACTTTCACAAAACATATACCTCGACAAGATTTTGAAGAAGTTCAAAATGGATCAGTCAAAGAAGGAGTTCTTGACTGTGGTGAAAGGTGTGAAATTGAGTAAGACTCAAATCCCGACCACGGCAAAACAAAGAGAAGATGAGTGTCATCGCCTATGCCTCAGCCATAGGCTCTATTTTGTATGCCATGCTGTGTACTAGACCTGATGTATGCCTCGCTATTAGCTTGGTGGGAAGGTACCAAAGTGATCCAGGAGTAGATCACTGGACAGCGGTCAAGAATATCCTGAAGTACCTGAAAAGGACTAAGGAAGAATTTCTCGGGAATAGAGGTGATAAAGAGTTCGTCGTAAAGGGTTACGTTGATGCAAGCTTTAAACACCGATCCGGAAGACTATGAGTCTCAGACCGGATACGTAAAGTGGGACAGTCGGTTTTGGAGTAGCTCCAAGCAGAGTGTGGTAGCAGCATCTACAAATAACATAGAGATTTGCCAAGAACACACGGATCTGAATATTCCAGACCCGTTGACTAAAACCTCTCTCACAAGCAAAACATGATCAGCCCTAGAACTGATTGGATGTTAATTACATGGAGATGTAAACTAGATTATTGACTCTAGTGCAAGTGGGAGACTGTTGGAAATATGCCCTAGAGGCAATTAATAAAGTGTTTATTATCATATTTCTCCGTTCATGATAATGGCTTATTATTCATGCTAGAATTGTATTGACCGAAAACTTAATACATGTGTGGATAATAGACAAATACTGAGTCCCTAGTAAGCCTCTACTAGACTAGCTCGTTGATCAAAAGATGGTCAAGATTTCCTGACCATGGACATGAGTTGTCATTTGATAACGGGATCACATCATTAGGAGAATGATGTGATGGACTTGACCCAACCGTTAGCATAGCAAATGATCGTTCAGTTTATTGCTATTGCTTTCACTATGTCAAATACACGTTCCTCTGACCATGAGATCATGCAACTCCCGGATACCGTAGGAATACTTTGGGTGTATCAAACGTCACAACGTAACCGGGTGATTATAAAGGTGCACTACAGGTATCTCCGAAAGTGTTTGTTGAGTTGGCATGGATCGAGATTGGGATTTGTCACTCCGACTATCGGAGAGGTATCTCTGGGCCCTCTCGGTAATACAGCATCACAGAAGCCTTGCAAGCATCGTGACTAAAGAGTTAGTTGCAAGATGATGTATTACGGAACGAGTAAAGAGACTTGCCGGTAACGAGATTGAACTAGGTATTGGATACCGATGATCGAATCTCGGGCAAGTAACATACCGCCGGACAAAGGGAACAACGTATGTTGACATATGAGGTTCACCGATAAAGATCTTCGTGGAATGTGTAGGAACCAATATGAGCATCCAGGTCCCGCTGTTGGTTATTGACCTGAGAGTCGTCTCGGTCATGTCTACATCATTCCCGAACCCGTAGGGTCCGCACACTTAAGGTTCGATGACGATATAGTATTATATGAGTTATGTGATTGGTGACCGAAGTTTGTTCGGAGTCCCGGATGAGATCACGGACATGACGAGGAGTCTCGAAATGGTCGAGAGGTAAAGATTCATATATTGGAAGGCTATATTCGGACGTCGGAAAGGTTCCGAGTGATTCGGGTATTTTTCGGAGTACCGGGGAGTTACGGGAATTCACCGGGAGAAGTAATGGGCCTTATTGGGCCATACGGGAAAAGGAGAGGCAGGCCACGTGAGGAGGCGCGCGCCCCCCCTTGCCCAAACCGAATTGGACTAGGGGAGGGGGCGCAGCCCCCTCTTTCCTTTCCCTCTCCCTTCCCCCTTTCCTACTCCGTATGGGAGGTGGAATCCTACTAGGACTAAGGAGTCCTAGTAGGACTCCCTCCTCTTGGTGCGCCACCCCCTATGGCTGGCCTCCTCCCCTCCCTCCTTTATATATGGAGGGGGGGCGCCCCTTGGAATCACATCAATTGTTCCAAGCCGTGTGCGGCGCCCCTCCGTCCACCGTTTTACGCCTCGGTCATATTTTCGGAGAGCTTAGGCGAAGCCCTGCCGGAATCACTTCACCGTCACCGTCGCCACGCCGTCGTGCTGATGGAACTCATCTACTTCCTCAACGTCTTGCTAGATCAAGAAGGCGAGGAACGTCACCGAGCTGCACGTGTGTAGAACTCGGAGGTGCCGTACGTTCGGTACTCGATCGGTGGAGCTCGAAGGATTGTTCGACTACATCAACCGCGTTGTGAGACGCTTCCGCTAACGGTCTACGAGGGTACGTAGACACACTCTCCCCTCTCGTAGCGATGCATCTCCATGGATAGATCTTACGTGAGCATAGGAAATTTTTTAAAATTCATGCTCCGTTCCCCAACAACCACGCTATCCGTGGATGAATAACCGAGTACCCGAATGTAGACGGGGACGGTTACTTCGGGAAAATACCCCGGAAACTTGGTGATAGGTATCAATTATTTTCACTTCCCCCCGTGGCCGACCAACTTGTGGTCTTAAGACACTAGTTTTCGGCTTCACCCGTCTGAGGTACATACCCGGTAAATCCGGACGTAACAATCGCAGAGGTGCTCCCTTTACTCCCTAGCCGAACAATCGGGAACGTTGGGGGTAAACACAGGAGCGAGGGAACCCAGCTTGGCCAAATCTTAAGTCAAGTTGATGCATATAGTGGCTTGAGAACGATACAGGAAGGTTGCAAACACGTAAAAAACGGATAATTGCATAAATGAAATTTGACGAGCTTCGTAAAAGAAGCCCCCAGGTAACAAAGTGTGGTACATTCAAAGATATTTGCCAAAGAAGAACTTAACGTAATTTGGCATTTCCGAACACAACCCGGGAGAGACTATTGACTAGGAAGATGAAGATCCGAAAAGGATAAATCAAACAAGGTAAGTTTGCGGGACTAGCCGTAGAAACGTCGCAGCCAAGCTGCATTCCATGGGTTTGGTTTGAGGCGATCATCCGTCGGGTCGCGGAGGCGGTACGCCCCGCCCGTGAGTACTTGGTCGATTATGAAGGGCCCCTCCCATTTAGGCGCCAGCTTATGCTTCTGCTTCTCCGGGAGGCGCAAGACTAAATCGCCAACGTTGTAGGCCTTTGCCCGTACTTCCCTGCTCTGATAACGTCTGGCCTGCTACTGATAAAAAGCAGAACGAGCCCGAGCTATGTCGCACTCGCCTTCCAAGGCGTCCAGGTCATCTTGCCAATCCAGCTCGGCCTCTTTTTCTTCGTACATACGCACCCGAGGGGCGTCGTGAATAAGGTCGCAGGGGAGGACGACTTCTGCCCCATATACCATGAAGAATGGTGTGTAGCCCGTGGATCGATTAGGAGTGGTGCGTAGGCCCCACAGGACGGAGTCGAGCTCCTCAACCCAATGGCAGCCGGAGTCTTGCAAAGATCGGACCAAACGAGGCTTAATGACGCTCAAGATCAGGCCGTTCGCTCTCTCGACCTGTCCATTAGACTGTGGGTGATACACCAAGGCGTAGTCGAGCTTAATGCCTAAATTAGCGCACCAATCTTTGACTTCCTGGGTGGTAAAGTTGGATCCGTTGTCCGTTATTATGCTGTGGGGAACACCATAGCGGTGTACGACGCCGGATATAAAGTCGATGACCGGCTTAGACTTGGCTGAAGTGACCGGCTTTGCCTCGATCCATTTAGTGGATTTATCTACCATGACGAGTAGATATTTCTTTTTCTTGGTCCCCCCTTTAAGTGGTCCAACCATATCCAGCCCCCAGACCGTGAAAGGCCAAGTAATTGGGATCGTCCGAAGGGCCGTGGGGGGTATATGACTCTGATTTGCAAAGAGCTGGCATCCAACGCAATGTTGGACCAATGTCTGGGCGTCTTTTCGGGCAGTGGGCCAAAAAAACCCTGCTCGGAAAGCCTTGCTGACCAGGGCCCGAGCTGCCGCGTGGTGACCGCCCATGCCAGCGTGAATCTCGGCCAGAAGCTGCCTTCCCTCCTCTTCGGAGATACATCTCTGGAGGACGCCAGTAGTACGTTTCTTATATAGCTCTCCCTCGTGGACTTTATAGGCTTTAGATCGTCGAAGGATACACCTGGCCTCAGTCTGGTCAGCCGGTAATTCTTGGCGGAGGAGGTAGGCGAGGAAAGGCTCGGTTCATGGCGCGATTACCGCCATGACTTCGTGAGCCAAAGTTGTCATTGCAATGGCCGAGCCCCTGATAATTCCATTATCTGGTTCAATAGGCGGAGGGACGAACCCTCCTGGGGTAGAGGTGTTCGAGCCCTGGGCGTTCTCCTGCCACACCACGGAAGGCTTGAAAAGGCGTTCCAAGAAGGTGTTCTCAGGGACGGGGTCGCGCTTAGCGCCCATTCGAGCCAGGATATCCGCAGCTTGATTGCTGTCACGAGGTATATGGTGAAACTCCAGTCCTTCGAAGCGGGCGGAGATCTTCAGGACGGCGTTGCGGTATGCTGTCATTTTTGGGTCTTTTGCGTCGAATTCGCCGTTAACTTGAGAGATGGCAAGATTAGAATCCCCCCGTACCTCGAGCCGCTGTATGCCCATTGACACTGCCATCCGAAGTCCGTGCAGCAGAGCCTCGTATTCGGCTGCGTTGTTGGAGTCGGTGTACATGATCTGGAGTATGTACCGAATATTGTCGCCAGTGGGGGATGTGAGGACCACTCCAGCCCGCAGTCCTGCGAGCATTTTGGAGCCATCGAAGTACATCGTCCAATGCGAGTATGTGCCGTACTCCCTAGGGAGTTCGGCTTCCGTCCATTCTGCCACGAAATCAGCCAAAACTTGAGATTTAATAGCTCGGCGTGGTCGATAGATGATTTCGAAGGGGAGGAGTTCTATAGCCCATTTCATGATTGTTGATTATGTCATTCAATGGTACTTCGGATGCCACCGTAACCGAGCACTCCTGGAAGTAATGGCGGAGTTTTCGGGATGCCATGAAAACTGCATAGGCGATCTTCTGGTAATGCGGGTACCTTGTTTTAAACGGGGTAAGCACTTCAGATACATAGTACACAGGTTTCTGTACCTGGAACTTGTGACCCTCGGCCTCTCGTTCGACAACGAAAACCGCACTGACCACCTGATTCGTCGCCGAGATATACAGCAGCATTGGCTCGGCCGGGCTGGGTGCCGTTAAAATCGGGTTGCTGGCCAGTAGAGTTTTTATTTCTTCGAGTGCCGCCGCCGCTTCGCTAGTCCATTCGAAGTTCTTCGTCCGTTTGAGCAATTTATATAGCGGCAGGGCCTTTTCGCGAGATGAAGCGGCTTAGGGCTGCAATAGTGCCGGCCAGTTTCTGGACGTGTTTGAGCTCAGTGGGGATAGCCAACTCGGACAGTTCCCGGATTTTTGCTGGGTTGGCCTCTATTCCTCTATGGGAAACTATGAAGCCGAGCAGCTTGCCGGCCGGCACTCCGAAGACACACTTTTCCGGATTAAGCCGTATATCGAAAGTCCGAAGATTGTCAAAGGTTTGCCGGAGATCGTCCACCAGCTGGCTGACGTGTTTGGTTTTGATAACCACATCGTCCACATAAGCTTCGACTGTTTTGCCAATTTGTTTCTCCAGACACGTTTGGATCATGCGCTGGTATGTGGCCCCTGCGTTCTTTAAGCCGAAGGGCATTGTGTTGAAGCAGAATGGTCCATAGGGAGTGATGAAAGCGGTGGCCGCCTGGTCGGACTCCTTCATTTTGATTTGATGGTATCTGGAGTAAGCGTCAAGGAAACATAGCGAGTCGTGCCCGGCGGTGGCATCAATGATCTGGTCGATGCGGGGCAGGGGGAAAGGATCCTTAGGGCAGGCTTTGTTCAAATCCTTGAAGTCGACGCATAATCGCCAGGACTTATCCTTCTTCAGCACCATGACCAGGTTGGCCAACCACTCAGGATGTTTGATGTCCCGGATGAATCCGGCTTCGAGCAACTTGGCCAGTTCCTCACCCATGGCTTGACGCTTGGGTTCGGAAAACCAACGGAGAGTCTGTTTAACTGGCTTGAAACCTTTGATTATGTTCAGGCTGTGCTCGGCTAATCTATGCAGGATCCCTGGCATGTCTGAAGGGTGCCAGGCGAAGATATCCCAGTTTGCGCGTAGAAATTGGTGCAATTCTTCATCAACTGCGGGGTCCAGCTGGGCTCCGATGGACGCCGTCTTGTTGGGATCCGTTGGGTGCACTTGGAATTTAATGATTTCATCTGCTGGTTTAAAGGACGTGGATTTTTGCCTTTTATCAAGGATGACATCGTCCTTGTCCACCGTTGAGCGGAGCGCGGTTAACTCTTCGGCCACGAGGGCTTCGGACAACGCTTCGAGGGCGAGCGATGCCGTCTTATTCTCGGCTCGCAGGGCTCTGTCCGGATCACTTATTACAGTGATTATACCGTTTGGCCCTGGCATTTTAAGCTTCATGTACCCGTAATGTGGCACAACATGGAATCGTGCGAAGGCATCGCGTCCTAGTAAGGCATGATACCCGCTACGGAAGGGCACGATGTGGAAAAGCAGTTCTTCGGACCGGTAGTTCTCGGGAGTTCCGAAGACCACATCAAGAGTTACGCGGCCACTGGCACGCGCCTCCTTTCCGGGGATAATCCCTCGAAAGGTGGTGTGACTTTGCTCTATGCGGGATCTGTCGAACTGCATTTTATCCAAGGTATCCTCGTAGATGAGGTTGAGCCCGCTGCCGCCGTCCATCAACACCTTTTGTAGTCGGAATCCATCCACTATGGGATCAAGGACAAGGGCGGCAGCGGCTCGAGTAGGGCAGGATCTTGGCTGGTCTTGTTCACTAAAGGTGATGGGTGTATCTGTCCAGGAGTCTGTCTCTGCCACGTGGTGAATTTGGGCGAGCTCTCGAAGGGCTCTCTTCCTCTGATTCTTCTAAGAGTAAGTCTCGTAGATCGTTAAGATTTCGGCGTCGTCGTCAAGGGGCATAACTGGACTTTTAGTGGAGTGCGGGCCTCCGAGAATGGCCCCGCCGCTCTTGGCGACTTGCCTGACCACCCAGCAAGCTCGAAGGCTGTGGGTTGGATTTGTAGAGTGTATGGGGCATGGTTTATCCAGTATTCCGTCAAGGACCGTTCTGGACCTCGCCGGGGGTTTCCTCTTTTTCTCGGACGGCTCATGGTGGCGTGTCCGGTGAGGGAGCGCGTGTTTCGCCCAAGCTCGGTTTAGTTCCTCTGTGCAGGTTGACTCCCTTTGCTCAAGCTGGGCCTGCCAAGCGTACTCCATGGCGCAATATTTGGACACCAGATCCGATCAATCAGAGAAATTTTGGATGTGGCGGCGGGCGAGGGCGTTTAAGACGCCCTCGTCTCTGCAGTTTTGCCGGAAGATCTCTAGAATGTCTTTGTCGCTGCCATCCGTCATCTTAGTTTTGATGATAAGGAATCTGGCCCAGAAGTGCCGGACTGTCTCTCCGGGCTGCTGCTTAACGTACATCAGGTCCCATATGTCCGGACGTCCTGTGTTATCCGGACAATACTCAATGTGGGGGGTGGCAGGATAAAAAACTTGATCCCAGCGGAGTGTGAGTCCGGAGTTTTGGGGGTCGCGTCCTGGATTGTAGTGGAATCCGGTTCGCCGAGACCTGGATAATTGACCAGGCGCGGGTGAGCGGATCCGGACTCGCATGTTGAGCCGGACTCCGGCTCTAAACCCTCTCCGGAGCGGAATTCAGCTGCCGAGCTGGAAGGCGAAGCCTGTTGGTCGAAAACCTGCACCTCATGCGTTTTTGGTTCGGAGGTAACGGGTGAGGCCTCTGAGGGGCCTTCGATAGTAGCGACCAAGTGAGTAGTGGCGGGGGTATAAATTTCCCTGTCATCGGTTTTAAGCCCGATCAGATCGTATACCGAGGACTGGCCATCGGCGATTCCCAGAGCTTGGATCCGATCTAGTATCCCGTTTAATGACGAGAGATCGATTGATTCCAGGTTTGTGTAATTTGCGGGGTCGACCCGCAGTATGGCCGTGACGGGGGTGTCAGAATTTGTCCCGAAGTTACGTTCTGCCGGGGCTGGAGTTCGACAACCGAGCACGGAGGTCAAATCCGAGCTCAAGGTTGAATCTGTAGCGGCCGCTGTCTTGGCGGCGGGGTTGGCCGTATTCGAAGCCGGCGCTTAAAGATTCGTGGGTCCGTCAGGCGAAGCTGAGGGCCCCGTGAGGATAAGATCTCCCCGGGAGTCGGCGACGAATTCTAAACTTCCAAACCTGATCTCCTGATCGGGGGTGAAGCTGTCGTCCCGGCCAAGGTGACCGGCCGGATCGGCATGTAGCACAACGCTTTCGAACGCGAAGAGCTGGCCGGGAACAAAAGTGTCCCTGCGGCTAGTGCTGTTGCTGATGATTAGGCGAGCCATCGATCCTTGATGTCCCACGGCGGAACTCTCAATGAAAGCACCAATGTCGGTACCAAAACCGGCAGATCTCGGGTAGGGGGTCCGAACTATGGGTCAAGGAGTCGATGGTAACAGAGAGCGTAGAGACAGCGATTTACCCATGTTCGGGCCCTCTCGAGGAGGTAAAACCCTACGTCCTGCTTGATTGTATTGATGTGATTGTATGAAGGTTACAGAGTTGATCTACCTCGAGATCAGATGGGCTAAACCCTAGATTATGAGTCTCCTCCCTACGGACTAAACCTCCTGGTTTATATAGACACCAGGGGGGCCCAAGGGTTACATATGGTCGGTTACCATCAGGGATAAACATGCCGGTTACGCCATCTATTCCTTGGAGGAGACGCCAAGACTTCAGAGATTTCCTTCTTTCATACGGGGTTGTCCCCAGTCCAGCCTTCCATCGACGTGTGGAGAGCGGCCCACCAGTCCGGCCCATGAGAGATAGGCCGGCAGCCCGAGTACCCCCTAGTCCGGGACACCCTCAGGGTCCCCGCAGCGAGGATGACGACGAACCTCGCGGGCCGAACAATGGAGGCCAAAAGCAGTTCCCTCCCGAGGTAAAAACCGTGAACATGATTTCCGTCACGCACATACCCAAGAAGGAGTGGAAACGTGCACTTCGGGATGTCTACGCCCTAGAGCCGGTGGCCCCAAAGTACAACCCATGGTCGGCTTGTCCGATCACTTTCGACCGTCGAGACCATCCGACCAGTATCCGTCATGGAGGAATGGCGGCTCTGGTGCTCGATCCCAACGTAGATGGATATCACCTCACCAGAGTCCTTATGGATGGAGGCAGTAGCCTCAACCTGATTTACTCAGATACAGTGAGGAAGATGGGAATCGACCCGTCAAGGATCAAACCTAGTAACACCACCTTTAAAGGTGTAATCCCAGGCGTCGAGGCATGCTGCTCGGGATCCGTGCCATTGGAAGTAGTCTTCGGTTCGCCCGACAACTTCCGCACCGAAGACTTAATCTTCGACATTGTTCCCTTCCGCAGCGGTTACCACGCACTCCTCGGCCGGACTGCGTTCGCCTGCTTTAACGCCATCCCACACTACGCATATTTGAAGCTCAAGATGCCAGGACCGAAGGGTGTTATTACCGTCAATGGTAACACCAAGCGCTCGCTCCGAACAGAGGAACATACATCGGCTTTAGCCGCCGAAGTCCAGGCCGCCAAAGAAGCGTCGCAGGCCCAGTCTACCATCAAGGCACTGGACGCATGCAAACACGCCCGAGCTACAGCCTCGGTCCCGGAGCACTCCCGTACTCACCTTAAATAGGGATACGCGCCCCACAGCACGGCCCACCCAGCCGCAAAATACGTGCCTCGAGTGCACAACTTCACGCTCAAGATTCCATGGGCAGCTGTGGGGGCAAACGACTCAAGGGCCGAGAGCTCGGTTCGACCAAGCCAAGGCCAAAGATGTTCTCGGAACACTACTAAATAACAGGCACCATCTAGGGCCTGACCAGCGTTAAGTTGATACACTGCGGTGACTTCTCAAAACCCTTCCCCAAGGGCTCGTCCGCCGAACATTATTACTTCCGCCATGCATACAGTCGACAACTCCAATCACACAGAAGCTTCATAAAGAGCAAAGGCGCAGACGTGCGGCAGGGCGCAGTAGGGACGTCAAACCACTCATGAAGGCCCTGTGTAAACCTTTCCTCTAATGTATTTATTTCTTAAAGTATCTGTAAAAATTACTTCGGCAATCCGGATGGTACGGATAGACGTCACGAATTCAAAGGAAATAACGACCATTTTTTCTGGTCATACGGCAGTCAATTATGTCGCGCTTTCCTTTCCGTTTTTCGGCCGAAGTAAACTATTATGATACGTTCCTTTTTAGATGTGATCGGCTAATAGACCGGGGGCTCGAACATAAATCTTGCTCCAAACATCATTCCGGCACCAATTTTATTACATGTGCTCGGCGTCATGGATATTGCATTATATGAATTAGTTCCGAATTATGTCTTTGGTCAATGGTTAGGTTGCCCGGCTCCTGTGTTTTCCCTCTTACATTCCGCATTGTTCGGCTAGGAGGGTAAAGGGAGAACCACTGCGATTGTACTTCTAGCTAGCCTGGTTAAGTACCTCAGTGGAGAAAGCCGAAAACCGACTGTCATAATAAGCGAGAACTGGTCGGCGATCCGATGACAAGTGTCAAACTAAAAATCGATGGTGGTTAATCCGTGTCAAACGATGGGTTTGCTGTTATAGGAACCAAGTGATAATGGTATCAACCTCAGTACGCCCGGATATCACATATACTGGGGGCTAGTCACCAGCCCCCGCAGTCAAGCTCCTATGGCTAAGTGAAAGCACTAAAGCCACATAGTCCGATTGCCTCATTTGCCTTACACACAACCGCCTCCGGGCACCGAGACGTCGGCTAAGGGTTAAGGTGTTAAGAGAAAACACCCCATGCAGTATCTGCAAGGGGCCTGAAGCCGACGACTGGTAACTTTCAGTTTAAAAACGGCTGCACAGGAGTCAAAATAAACATATAAGGCATTATATTTACAGCCAACCAGTTGCATTTCAATAGCACAAAAGTTTCAACTCCTCGGATACAAGGAAAATGAATTTACTCATAAATTACATCTTTTGAGCACTGGGCCTCTATTGCCCGAGCACCATCCATCACGATGGGAAAGTACTGCTTGGGGCGCCTGTGCTCCTTCCCAGGGGGCGGAGGTCCGGTGGCCATCTCGGCTGGCTTGATCTTTGGCCAGTGCACCATGGTCTTGTCGAAGGCCATCCGAGCTCCCTCAATGCATACGGAGCACTTCCAGGCATCAATCCGGGGCGTGGCGTCATACAACTTCTGCACTAAGCCGAAATAGCTGCTCGGCAGCGGCTCCGAAGGCCACAGCTTGACACAGAGGTCGTTCATCGCCAGTTCCGCTATCTGATGCAACTCCATCAGCTGCTTCATCTGGTTGTTGAGGAGGGGAGGGTGTTCGGGCGCTTGGAACTGCGCCCAAAACAACCTCTGCTCGGCACGACCCTCCTGGGTTGCAAAGAACGTAGCTGCATCCGCTGCACTCCTCGGGAGGTCCGCAAAGGCGCCTGGGGAATGCCACACTCGCGTGAGCAAAGCGAACCTGTTATGACCAAAGAAACTTTGCAGTAAGTATGGCTTACCATCCGCAATAAGTCTAACTTGGCGGAGCTCCTCCTGGTAGCCTCGCGCCTCCGTCCGCGCTTCCTTAGCCGCCGATCCCAGTGAGGTTAGCTTGGCCGCCTGATCCTTATTCTTCTGCTCAAGGACCTCACATTCTATGACGGCATCCTTGAGCTCTTGCTGCATTTCAAACACTCTGGCCTCATGCTTCTGGCTAGCGGTTCTTACCGTAGCCAGTTCGGCAGCGGCCTGTTCGGCCGCAGCCTTCTGCTCCGCAGTTTCCAGCTGAGCCTTCCTCAGCTCGGCCTTGAGGTTCTCGACCTCCGCGGCAGCAGCTGCAATAATATCAGTTGCACCCCGTTTAGGTTAATCACTTAAACCTTACTTAGAAACAGCTGTAGTAAATAGTGTAGTTCAGACTTGCCTTGCGCCTCGTCGAACCGCTTATTCAGCAGGCCGAGGTCGTCCTCGGAGCTCTTGAGCTTTCGATTCAGCTCGGCCAACTCCTCGGCGTTGGCAGCTGTCGCCGAGGATGTCACCTGCACATTAGACTCAGCACATTAGACTCCCGAATTATCCATTTTCGATCCTCTGACCGGCTTTTTTCAATCCAGCCAGAGTCTCGGGGGCTACTGCTCAATCTGCTATCACCTATACATCAAATCTATTCGACCCCCGCCTAAGTTTTTCAAACTTATCCAGGGCTCGGGGGCTACTGTGTATGAGGTTACATATTCATATAAAAGAAATCTTTTGAGGAAAGGGCATTACATGGCCTACCTTGAAGCCCATGAGAAGGCCGCTGAAGGCCTCCTTCAGCCCGTTGTCCACGGACCGAAGACTTTGCAACACCGTGCCCATAAGGGCACGGTGCTCTTTAGCGATAGAGGAGCTGGTTAAAGCTTCCTCCATCTCGTCCGGCCACCCGGTCAAAACCCACTCTGGAGCGGGAGGGGGTGGCGGGGGCACCTCGACTCCTCCTTCGGTGGAGACCGGAAGGGTTGGCTCCGTGTGCCTTAGCGGCTCCGAAGCCACTCTCGGGGAGAGCTCGGATTGTCCGGGCTCCCCCTCTTCGTGCACCAGAGGGGTTCTCCCCTCCTGGTCTTCGGTGGCCGAGGTATGCACCTCGACCATAATGGTGTCGCCCCCTCCCCATGCGTGCGGCACGGGAGGGGTCCTCCTTGACAGAACCTCCTCGACCTCCTCGATGATCGGAGGAGGCAAGGCGCGTGACTCGGTCCCGCTCTCCGCTAGCGCGGCCGGTGGAGAATCGCCCTCCGAGACTCGATCGGTAGGGAGGTCGCGCAGCGGGCTACAATGTTAGAAGCAGAAGCGCAATCAATGGCAGACTTAGTTCGGCTGAAAATGCATACGCGAATCTTAGGATACGTACCTTTGGGCCAGCGGTTTGACCCTGGGGGTCCTCCGAGGAACCTCTTCGGAGGCCTCGGAGTCCTCAACAGAGGCCGAGCTATTGTTGGACAGGGCCACCTTGGCCCTGCACGGTCTTTTGGGGGTGGGGTGAGGCTGCTCCTCCTCGGCGTCCTCGGACACCACCCTCTTCCTTGTTCGGGAGGAATCACTTTCCTCCCCATCCTCTCCCTGCTCCTTCTCCTCCTCTTGTGCGGAGGGAGCATGGGTGTCCCTGGATCTAGTGTCCGGGGGTCCTCGGGAACGAAGGCCCTCTCTGGCCTCCCACTTCTTTTCCTTCTTCTTCTCCTTCTTCTCCGGTGCCTCGTACGGCTCCTCGGCCAGCATGGCCGTCAGCAAGGCCGTCCTGGGGCCCTCGGACAGCGGAGCCGGGCTGTCGATCTGCTCGGCTTTCTTCAGCCAGCTCTGTGGATGAGAAATGAGAAAGTTGAGTACCTTATCAAAAGGGAACAATCTGAATACAAGAACAAAACTGATCATACCTCCGAGGGGGGTTTGCGGCGTCAAGGCCGATGTCTACCTCCTCGGCCGGCCAGTCCTTCTGCGGCTTGAACAGCACCTTCCACAGCTGAGCGTGGGAAGTGCGGTAGAAGCTGAGCACGGTGGCTGGGTCTTCAGGCTTGTAGACCCACATGGGGGATGCCCGGTCTTGAAAGGGGAGGAGGCGGCGGCAAAGCATGATTTGGATCACGTTGGGCAGCTCAACCCCCCGCTCTATCATCTTGGCTATCTGGCTCTGCAACAGCGCGACCTCCTTGTTTGATCCCCAGTCAAGGCCCTTCTTGGTCCACGAGACCAACCTCGTGGGGGGTCTAGATCTGAAGGCGGGGATCACCCCCCAATCCGCGTTCTGTGGCTCCGTGATGTAGAACCACTCCTTCTGCCAGATCTTGACGGTTTCGATGAAGGTGCCCTCTGGCCACTCAACCCGGGGAAGCTTGCTGACCATCGCTCCCCCGCAGTCCGCCTGCTGGCCATCAACGATCTTTGGCTTGACGTTGAAAATCTTCAGCCACAGGCCGAAGTGTGGCCGGACCCGAAGAAAGGCCTCACAGATGATGATGAAGGCCGAGATGTGCAGAAAAGAGTTCGGGGCAAGATCGTGGAAATCGAGCCCATAGAAAAATATCAGGCCCCTGACGAAGGGGTGGAGAGGAAAGGCTAACCCTCGGATGAAATGGGGGAGGAACACCACCCTCTCGCCGGGCCTTGGCATGGGGATGACTTGACCCGCCTCCGGGGCGTGGTGAGCTCTAGGATGGCGCTCTCAGTGACGATGGAGGCCTCCCACTTGCCCTTGGACCCAGAACCGGCCATGGCTGAATTGAATGGGTGGCCGGAGAGGTTCTTGGAAGGAAGAACATATCTGGACGCTGGAGCTCAAGAGATGGGGAGGACAACGATGAAGGAAGAAGTGAGAGCGTGCGAAGGAAATGGTGGCCGCTCCCCTTTTATGGGCTACTGTAAAACCAAGGGTCCTTTTACTACGCCGCAGGCTTTGCCGTTTCCCCGTATAATCGTACCATTATGTGTGCGTGGGATAGTGCAAATCATTGATCATATCCCTTAAAAATAGGGCACGATCTCCATATCGATGGGACGCGCCAATGAAGGAACCGCCTCGAACCGCGAATCGAGTTTTCATAAACCAACTCGTGGTTGTGGCGGGTCGTGACCCTTTGGCAAAAGTTGTCAGATGGGGTCACTGTTCACACCTATGTGACTAGCCTTCGGGGCTAAGTTATCGGTACACTTCGGTGACCGAAGCATAATTCGGGGAACATATGGTTAGGCGGCCCTTGAGGACTTGATTCAGAGGGGTTGCAGGCTTGGCACAAGTACCACAGGAGGGAAGGAACCGGTCCACAAAGCCGACGGTGTTCGGCATATACCTCGGCTTCGAAGACTAGTTCGGGGGCTACTGAGGGTGTCCCGGACTAAGGGGTACTCGGGCTGCCGGCCTATCTCCTATAGGCCGGACTAATGGGCCGCTCTTTACTCATCGAAGGAAGGCCGGATTGCGGGCGACCCCGTGCACCAGAAGGAAACCTCCGAAGACTTGGCGTCTCCTCCAAGAAATATTTAGCATAACCGGCATGTTTATCCCATGATGGCAACCGACCATATGTAACCCTAGGTCCCTCTGGTGTCCATATAAACTAGAGGGTTTAGTCCGTAGAGGCAGAAGAACCACTATCATCTTACCCGCCTAGGGTTTAGCCCATCCGATCTCGAGGTAGATCAACTCTGTAATCGTCATACAATCACATCAATACAATCAAGCAGGACGTAGGGTTTTACCTCTTCGAGAGGGCCCAAACCTGGGTAATCACTGTCTCTGCGTTCCTTGTTATCCATTGACTCCAAGATCCAAAGTTCGGACCCCCTACCCGAGATCTGCCGGTTTTGGTACCGACACTGGGGTGTGTTCAGTGCCAAAAATTCTTAAATATTCTGGAAAAAATCATACTAAATTTTCAAGGCATTCTGAGAACTTTTATTTTTGGGACATTTTTTATTGCATGGAAAATTCAGAAAATAGGATAATCATGGCATTTTATTTTATTCAACTACAAATAACAGAGAGCAAAAGGTGGATACAGAAAGTTGTGCTTACTAAATGATGGGGAACGAAGCATGAAAATCAAAAAAATTCCTACGAACACCCAAGATCTAATCTAGGAGATGCATAGCAACGAGAGGGGAGTGTGTCTACATACCCTTGTAGACCGAAAGTGGAAGCGTATAAAACGCGGTTGATGTAGTCGTACTCTTCGCGATCCAATCATGATCCAACCGATCTAGCGCCGAACGGACGGCACCTCCGAGTTTAGCACACGTGCAGCTCGGTGACGTCTCGTCCTCCTTTATCCAGCAAGCGAAGGGGTAGAAGTAGATGGGATCACAGCCAACACGACAGTGTGGTGGTGATGGTGGTGTTACAGTACCGGCAGGGCTTCGCCAAACGCTGCCGGAACCGATCTGAGGAGAAACGGAAGTGACGGGAGAGGTTGGGCTGCCGCTGGGGCATGGGAATTGCTGTGTTGCAGCCCTCCCACCCCTCCTCTATTTATAGGAGCAAGGGAGAGGGGCGCAGCCCCCTTTGCCCCTCCTCCAAGGAGGTGGTGGCGGGCCCAAGGGGGTGGAGTAGCCCCCAAGCAAGGGGGCGCCCCCTTCTAGGGTTTCCCCACCAGTCCTAGGGCGCATGGGCCTTGGGGGGAGGGGCGCCCAGCCCACTAGGGGATGGTGCACCTCCCTCTACAGCCCATGTGGTCCCCCGGGGCAGGTGGGCCCCCGTTCCCCTTTCGGCACTCCCGGTACAATACCGAAAAATCCCGAAACTTTTCCGGCGACCAAAATAGGACTTCCCATATACAAATCTTTACCTCCGGACCATTCCGGAACTCCTCGTGACGTCCGGGATCTCATCCGGGACTCCGAACAACATTTGGTCACCAACGTACATATCCCAATACTACTCTAGCGTCAACGAACGTTAAGCGTACGACCCTACGAGTTCGAGAATCATGTAGACATGACCAAGACACCTCTCCGGTCAATAACCAATAGCGGGACCTGGATGCCCATATTGGTTCCTACATATTCTAAGAAGATCTTTATCGGTTGAACCACGATGTCAAGGATTTAGTTAATCCCGTATGCAATTCCCTTTGTCCGGTGATATGTTACTTGCCCGAGATTCGATCGTCAGTATCTCCATACCTAGCTCAATCTCGTTACCGGCAAGTCTCTTTACTCGTTCCGTAATACAAGATCCCATGACTAACTCATTAGCCACATTGCTTGCAAGCTCTTTACGATGTTGTATTACCGAGAGGGCCCAGAGATATCTCTCCGTCATACGGAGTGACAAATCCCAGTCTCGATCCATGCAACCCAACAGACACCTTCGGAGATACCTGTAGAGCATCTTTATGATCACCCTGTTACGAAGTGACGTTTGATAGCACACAAGGCATTCCTCTAGTATCCGGGAGTGACATGATCTCATGGTCTAAGGAACAGATACTTGACATGAAGAAAGCTGTAGCAAATAAGTAAACGATCTGATGCTAAGCTTACGGTTGGGTCTTGTCCATCACATCATTCTCCTAATGATGTGATCCCATTATCAAATGACAACTCATGTCTATGGTCAGGAAACCATAACCATCTTTGATCAACGAGCTAGTCTAGTAGAGGCTTACTAGGGACACGGTGTAGTTTATGTATTCACACATGTATTTAAGTTTCCGGTCAATACAATTCTAGCATGAATAATAAACATTTATAATGAACGGGAAATATGATAATAACCATTTTATTATTGCCTCTAGGGCATATTTCCAATAGTCTCCCACTTGCACTAGAGTCAATAATCTAGTTTACATCGTAATGAATCTAACACCCATGGAGTCCTGGTGCTGATCATGTTTTGCTCGTGGAAGAGGTTTAGTCAACGGGTCTGCTACATTCAGATTCGTATGTAGTTTGCAAAGTTCTATGTCTCCCTCCTTGATATAATCACGGATGGAGTTGAAGCGGCATTTGATGTGCTTGGTCTTCTTGTGAAACCTGGGCTCCTTGGCAATGGCAATAGCTCCAGTGTTGTCACAAAAGATAGTCATTGAATCCGATGCACTAGGTATAACTCCCAGATCAGATATGAACTCCTTCATCCAGACTCCTTCTTGCGCTACTTCCGAAGCAGCTATATATTCTGCTTCACATGTAGATCCCGCTACGATGCTTTGCTTGGAACTGGACCAACTGACTGCTCCACCATTCAATATAAATACGTATCCGGTTTGAGACTTAGAGTCATCCGGATCTATGTCGAAGCTAGCATCGACGTAACCCTTTACTACGAGCTCTTTGTCACCTCCATAAATGAGAAGCATGTCCTTAGTCCTCTTCAGGTACTTAAGGATATTCTTGACCGTTTTCTAGTGATCTACTCCAGGATCACTTTGGTACCTCCCAGCCAGACTTATGGCAAGGCACACATCAGGTCTGGTACACAGCATGGCATACATTATAGAGCCTATGGCTGAGGCATAGGGCATGACTTTCATCCTTTCTCTTTCTTCTGCCGTGGTCGGGCTTTGAGTCTTACTCAACTTCACACCTTGCAACACAGGCAAGAACCCCTTCTTTGACTGGTCCATTTTGAACTTCTTCAAAATCTTGTCAAGGTATGTGCTCTGTGAAAGTCCTATCAGGCGTCTTGATCTATCTCTATAGATCTTAATGCCCAATATGTAAGCAGCTTCACCCAGGTCTTTCATTGAAAAACTCTTGTTCAAATAACCTTTTATACTTTCCAGAAATTCTATATCATTTCCAATCAACAATATGTCATCCACATATAATATTAGAAATGCTACAGAGCTCCCACTCACTTTCTTGTAAATACAAGCTTCTCCGTAAGTTTGTATAAAACCAAAAGCTTTGATCACCTCATCAAAGTGTATATTCCAACTCCGAGATGCTTGCACTAGTCCATAGATGGATCGCTGGAGCTTGCATACTTTGTTAGCACATTTAGGATCGACAAAACCTTCTGGTTGCATCATATACAACTCTTCCTTAAGAAACCCGTTAAGGAATGTTGTTTTGACGTCCATCTGCCAAATTTCATAATCATAAAATGCGGCAATTGCTAACATAATTCTAACAGACATAAGAATCGCTACGGGTGAGATGGTCTCATCGTAGTCAACCCCTTGAATTTGTCGGAAACCCTTTGTGACAAGTCGAGCTTTATAGACGGTGACATTACCATCAACGTCTGTCTTTTTCTTAAAGATCCATTTATTCTCAATGGCCTGCCGCTCATCGGGCAAGTCCACCAAAGTCCATACTTTGTTCTCATACATGGATCCTATCTCGGATTTCATGGCCTCAAGCCATTTGTCGGAATCCGGGCTCATCATTGCTTCTTCATAGTTCATAGGTTCGCCGTTGTCTAACAACATGACTTCCAGGATTGGATTACCGTACCACTCTGGTGCGGAACGAACCCTGGTCGACCTATGAAGTTTAGTAGTAACTTGATCCGAAGTTTCATGATCATCATCATTAGCTTCTTTACCGGTTGGTGTAGGCATCACGGGAACTTCTTTCTGTGATGTGCTACTTTCCAATTTGGGAGAAGGTACAATTACCTCATCAAGTTCTACTTTCCTCCCACTCACTTCTTTTGAGAGAAACTCCTTCTCTAGAAAGGACCCATTCTTAGCAACAAAGATTTTGCCCTTGGATCTGTGGTAGAAGGTATACCCAATGGTCTCTTTAGGGTATCCTATGAAGATGCACTTCTCCGCTTTGGGTTCGAGCTTATCAGGCTGAAGCCTTTTGACATAAGCGTCGCATCCCCAAACTTTAAGAAACGACAGCTTAGGTTTCTTGCCAAACCATAACTCATACGGTGTCGTCTCAACGGATTTAGATGGTGCCCTGTTTAAAGTGAATGCGGCTGTCTCTAATGCATAACCCCAAAACGATAATGGCCAATCGGTAAGAGACATCATAGAATGCACCATATCCAATAGAGTATGATTACGACGTTTGGACACACCATTACGCTGTGGTGTTCCAGGTGGCGTAAGCTGTGAAACAATTCCACATTGTCTTAAATGCATACCAAACTCGTAACTCAAATATTCACCTCCACGATCAGATCATATAAATTTAATTTTCTTATTACAATGATTCTCCACTTCACTCTGAAACTCCTTGAACTTTTCAAATGTTTCACACTTGTGTTTCATTAAGTAAATATACCCATGTCTACTCAAATCATCCGTGAAGGTAAAAAAATAACGATATCCACCGCGTGCTTCAATACTCATCGGACTGCATACATCGGTATGCATTATTTCCAACAAGTCACTTGCCTGCTCCATTGTTTCAGAAAACGGGGTTTTAGTCATCTTGCCCATGAGGCATAGTTCACATGTCTCAAATGATTCATAATCAAGAGATTCCAAAAGTCCATCAGCATGGAGTTTCTTCATGCGCTTTACACCAATATGACCTAAGCGGCAGTGCCACAAGTATGTGGTACTATCATCATTAACTTTGCATCTTTTGGCATCATATATTATGAACATGTGTATTACTATGATCGAGATTCAACAAGAATAAACCATTCATCAAGGGTGCATGACAATAAAAGATATTATTCATATAAATAGAACAACCATTATTCTCTAACTTAAATGAATAACCGTCTCGCAATAAACAAGATCCAGATATAATTTTCATGCTTAACGCAGGCACCAAATAACAATTATTCAGGTTCAAAACTAATCCCGAAGGTAAACGTAGAGGGAGCGTGCCGACGGCGATCACATCAACCTTGGAACCATTTCCGACGCGCATTGTCACCTCGTCCTTAGCTAGTCTCTGTTTATTCCGCAGCTCCTGTTTCGAGTTACAAATATTAGCAACCGAACCAGTATCAAATACCCAGGCGCTACTACGAGCACTAGTAAGGTACACATCAATAACATGTATATCAAATATACCTTTGTTGACGTTGCCAGCCTTCTTATCTGCCAAGTACTTGGGGCAGTTCCGCTTCCAGTGACCATTCCCCTTGCAATAGAAGCACTCAGTCTCAGGTTTGGGTCCAGGCATGGGTTTCTTCACGGGAGCGGCAACTGGCTTGCCATTCTTCTTGAAGTTCCCTTTCTTTCCCTTGCCTTTCTTCTTGAAACTGGTGGTCTTGTTGACCATCAACACTTGATGTTCTTCTTGATTTCTACCTCTGCGGCCTTAAGCATCGCGAAGAGCTCATGCATCGTCTTTTCCATCCCTTGCATGTTATAGTTCATCACAAAGCTCTTGTAGCTCGGTGGCAGTGACTGGAGAACTCTGTCAATCGCTACTTCATCCGGAAGATTAACTCCCAACTGATTCAAGCGATTATAGTACCCAGACATTTTGAGTACGTGCTCGCTAACGGAGCTATTCTCCTCCATCTTACAGCTAAAGAACTTGTCGGAGTTGTCATACCTCTCAACCCAGGCATGAGCCTGAAATACCAATTTCAGCTCTTGGAACATTTCATATGCTCCGTGGTGCTCAAAACGTCTTTGGAGCCCCGGTTATAAGCCGTAAAGCATGGCGCACTGAACTATCGTGTAGTCATCATTCCTTGATTGCCAGACGTTCATAGCGTCCAGATTTGCGGGAGCGGGTGGATCACCTAGCGGTGCATCAAGGACATAAACTTTCTGTGCAGCAGTGAGGATAATCCTCAAATTACGGACCCAGTCCGCTGATAACCCACCAGTATAGGGGATCGCAACAGTTTTCGCGGGTAGTATTTCACCCAGATTTATTGATTCGACACAAGGGGAGCCAAACAATATTTGCGAGTATTAGCAGTTGAGTTGTCAATTCAACCACACCTGGAGAACTATATATCTGCAGCAAAGTGTTTAGTAGCACAGTAGTATGATAGTTTCAAGAGCAGTAGTAACAGTAGCAATAGTAATAGTAACAGTAACAGAAGCAGTTTTGTAGTGATTGTAACAGCAGCAGTAGCGAAAGTAACTTAGGAAACATCAATATGCGAAAAGCGTAGGCATTGGATGAGTGATGGATAATTATGTTGGATGACATTCATCATGTAATAGTTACAACCTAGGGCGATACACAATAGCTCCAATTCATCAATGTAATGAAGGCATGTATTCCGTATATAGTCATATGTGCTTATAGTAAGAACTTGCATGACATATTTTGTTCTACCCTCCCATGGCAGCGGGGTCCATAAGGAAATCTAAGGGATATTAAGGCGTCGTTTTAATAGAGAACCGAAACAAAGCATTAACACATAGTGAATACATGAACTCCTCAATACTACGGTAATCACCAGAAAGAATTCCAATTATTGTCACCTTTGGGGTATGCGGATCATAACCCGTAATAGGTGCGTATAACTTGCAAGATAGGATCAAGAACTCAAATATATTCATGAAAACATAAAGGTTCAGATCTAAAATCATGGAACTCGGGCCCTAGTGACAAGCATTAACCATAGCAAAGTCATAGCAACATCAATCTCAAAACATAGTGGATACTAGGGATCAAAGCCCTAACAAATTAACTCGATTACATGGTAAATCTCATCCAGCCCATCACAGTCCAGCAAGCCTACGAAGAAATTACTCACACACGGTGGTGAGCATCAAGAAATTGGTGATGGAGGATGGTTGATGATGATGACGACGTCGAATCTGAAAGCGCAGGATAACTCCCAGAGGGGGGTGGTGAATGGGAGATTTTTAGAAATTCGTCAAACTCCGAAGACTTTGACGAAAATCAGAGTGAAGAAATAGAGACAGAATTGAAACTAAGTCTACACAGATATGGAAAGCATGCATACGAAGTATAAGCAAGTGAAGAACATGCAATCATACACACAGATAAGCATGAGGAAGATGAACTGAAGAAAATGAGATAGCATGATGAAAGTCTTCAGTTCAAATTCTTCAGAAGGGAAAGACACAAGTTCTTCAGCAGCGGAATAGTAGTAAAGTAAAGAGGTGAGGAATTTGAAACCAGTTGAGCTTGACGAAGACACAACCATTTGGTAGACCAGTTCCAGTTGCTGTATCAACTATACGTCTGGTTGAGGCGGGTGAGTTTTACCTCAGAGGACACTTTGTCCTCAATGTATTCCTCTTGAGCTAAGGTCACTTAGTCCTCGCCCAATCACTCGTGGTAAGTCTTCAAGGTAGACTTCCGAAACCTTCACAGACTTGTTCACCAGCACGCCACAATTACTCTTGGGTGCTCAGAACATGACGCCTAACCGTCTGGAGGAATGACAGTCCTCAAAGGTAACAAGTGTCGGATCACACAGATCAACTTCTTCAGTGATGCTCAGTCACTTAGGCTCTGGTTGGGTTTTCCTCACTTAGGTTCTCACAAAGTCGTCAGAGGAAGGGTTGCTCTCAAAGGACAAATGTCAAGTTCTCTCTAGAGCAGCCAACCAACTAGTGGTTGTAGGGGGCGGCTATTTATAGCCAGGAGGCAACCCGACATGAAATGTCATAAATGCCCTTCCCAGACAAGACCATTGTCAGGATAAGGATCCACTCGACAGCTGGCACGCGGCGTAGCAATGGTCAGAATTGAACTTTCAATTTCGTCGGGGCACTCAATTTCCTCACGATAGGCAGATCGTACTGGCGAAATCCTAACTCCTTAGCCTGACCAAATTCGTCTGAGACCAGATGAACTTCGTCACTGTCACTGTCAAATTCGTCAGCTGTTCCGGAGATTTCCAAAGGCTTCACTTGAAGTGGCTTGTGTATGTATAGGTTTGAGCATCACTTTGGAAATGTGATAAATGTTTCACCTAGACCCCCTTTAATAGTACAGTTTTTCCTATGACTCAAATAAGAAGAAAGAGAAACTATGAAAACAAAGTCTTCAAGCTTCAAAGTCTTCACATCAATTTCCTCAAAGGCTGCACCAAATTCTTCACTTGAAGAAATACATTTTTAGGGGTCGTCTTCCGTGGTTAAACCAAGTCTTCAGGAACTATATTCTCCCGTGTACACTCACAAACACATTAGTCCCTTAACCTATTTGTCTTCAATACTCCAAAACCACTAAGGGGGCACTTGATGCACTTACAGAATCCCCCTCTCTGGAGCCCCGAACGAACTCCAGATCAGCCCTCCCGATGAAGAACAGGAGGTGGCGGTGGCTCCGTATCCTAAAATGCAATGATTCTTTCTCTCTGATTTTTTTCTCGATGAATAGGTACTTATAGCATTGGAATTAGGGTAAACGGAGCTGCCAGGGCCCCACAAGCCTGGGGGGCGCCCAGGCACGCCCCCTGAGCTTGTGGCTCCTGGGTGGCCCCCCTCTAGTAGATCTTTTTGCCAATATTTTTTATATATTCTGAAATAATTCTTCGTAAATTTTCAGGTCCATCCGAGAACTTTTATTTCTGCACAAAAATAACACCATGGCAATTCTGCTGAAAACAGCGTTAGTCCAGGTTAGTTCCATTCAAATAATGCAAATTAGAGTCCAAAACCAGAGCAAAAGTGTTTGGAAAAGTAGATACGTTTGGGACGTATCAACTCCCCCAAGCTTAACTCGTTGCTTGTCCTCAAGTAATTCAGTTGACAAACTGAAAGTGACAAAGAAAAACTTTTACAAACTCTTTTGTTCTTGTTGTCTGTATATATACTTAACTAGCATCCAAGTTTTCAGCAAAGATTATGAACTAACCATATGAATGATAATACTTAGGTCTCACATTTACTCATATCAATAACATAACCAACTAGCGAGCAATAATAAGATATCTCGGATGCCAACACTTTGTCAAAACAATCATGATATAATATGATAACATGGTATCTCGCTAGCCCTTTCTGAGACCGCAAAACATAAATGCAGAGCACCTCAGAGATTCAAGCAACGACTAAACATTGTAATTCAGGGTAGAGGATATCCAGTCATGGTCACACCCAACATTAACTATACTCAATGCATAAAAATGACAATAGTGCTCTCCAACTGGTGCTTAAATGAGAGGGTGATGACTCAACAATAAAAGTAAAATAACATAAAAGTAAATGGATAGGCCCTTCGCAGAGGGAAGCATGGATTTGCAGTGGTGCCAGAGCTCGAAGCTTAAATCAGGGATGAAAATAATTTTGGGAATTATGCTTTTCCTGTCAACATCACGACCGAGAGTTTTCAATATCTTCCATGCTAAACACATTATAGGCGGTTCCCAAGCGGAAAGGTAAAGTTTACCCCCCTCCACCATAACAACACAAGCCATGGCTAGCCGAATTCACGGGTGCCCTCCATACCAACAACTTTCCGGGGGAGTTTGTTTGCATTATATAATTTCAATTTGAGCATAGGACTGGGCATCCCGATTACCAGCCTCTCTCGTGCAATGACAAGTGAATAAACACTCATCTGAGAATAACCCGCTTAGCATGGAAGATACTGACCGCCCCCTGTCGCTCCATGAGCGGTACTGGTACACAAAACAGATGTTCGTTTGAATTTTTAGAGGTGGCCATGCAAATTTACTTGGAACGGCAGAGTAATACCGCATATAGGTAGATATAGTGGACTCATCTGGAACAACTTTGGTTTAAGGATTTGGATGCACAAGCAGTATTCCTGCTTGGTACAGGCGAAGGCTCGCAAATAGAATGAGAAGCGACCAACTAGAGAGCGAAAACGGTCATAGACATGCATTGTGAATAATTAACAATGAATACGAGCATGAGTAGGACATCAACACCCTGAACATAAATATCATGGAGGCTATGTTGGTTTTGATTCAACTACATGTATGAACATGTGCCAAGTCAAGCCACTCGAATTACTCAGAGGAGGATACCATGCTAACATACTACATCACAACCATGCTGACACTCAAGATAAATCATTATCCACTCCTAGCTATTTAAGCATGGCATGAGCAACTATAATCTCTAATTGTCATCACAAACATGTTTACTCATAATAATGCTGAATCATGAATACTGAGCTAAACATATTTACAAAGAAAAAAACAAGAAGAGTTCATACCAGCTTTTCTTCACCGCAATGACTGTAGGGGAACGCGACAGAAAACAAAAAAAATTGGTACAACAAGCACGCCCAGGATCACTATGGAGATGCATACAAGGTTTTTGATCTGATCGTTACCGACACATAGCGCAGCGGAAGTAGAGTCGATGTACATCGTCGGTGCAGATCCCCGCAGCTAGGATTTACAACCTCCCAACCGCGAGGATGTACCCCCTCATCTGCCCCTTGAACAGTCCCTCGGACAGCCCTCCGGGAGGCGGTCGGACAGTCCCCCGGACGGTGTCACGGACAGCCCTTCGGGAGGCACTGTCGAACTCGGACGATAACTCGGACAGCCCTTCGGGAGGACACTCGAACAGCCCCTCGGGCAAAAAAGATCGAACCTACGACCTCTCTACGGGGTTGCACACATACGGTGTCATTTATCCGGCAGGGCTTCGCCGTCCAGAACTAGTTCCCACAGGAACCCAGACAGCCTTTCGGCTCTACGAAACTATTTCGCGGGGAGGGAGAGAGAAAGCCAGATAATTGCATGGAAGTGTATGAGAACTCATGTGAGAACTTGGATGAAAATGGAGAGCACCCTCCACCCCTATTTATACGGTGAGAAGAGATGGTGAAAATACCAAAATGCCCTCAGATATTTTCACACTATTCATAATAGTGTTTCCACTATTCATAATAGTGTTTCCACTATTCATGAGATATTTTCTCCCAATAGGGTTTCCACTATTCATAATAGTGTTTCCACTATTCGTGAGATATTTTTCTACCAATAGTGTTTCCACTATTCATAACACTATTCATGAAATATTTTCATCGGCTGTTTCATCCGAAAAAATTCCCGAAGGCCCAGATCATTTCCGGCACCCCCTAAAATAATTTTGGACGCGTTCTGAAACATTTTCGGATCAATGATTTTCATCAGCGAAAAGCAACCAAAGCATTTCCGGCTACTCCGGAACATTTCCGGTTTTTTTCTCTGGAAAAATTCGAGAAGTTCCCAGAACAATTCTGGCACCTCCAAAAAGTTCCACACGTGTGCCGAAACCTTTTTGGCTCAATGGTTTACTCCGAAACAACTTTTAGGTTTTACCGAAACTTTTCCGGTGTTCTCTCCCCGGAACTCTTCCGTTGTCTTCGAAACTTTTCCGGTGACTTTCTCTCAGACTCCTTGTCTAGAATTCAGCAGATAGATGACCCTTAAGCGTGTGACCCTACAGGTTCGGTGAAGTATAGACATGACCGGAACACTTTCCGATCAATGATCAACATCGGAGCCGTGGACACCCATATTGACCCCTATACCCACACGAATAATATTCGAGTGAACCTCCAGTTGCCGTGTGCTATTCCTGTTGCTTCACGATATGTTACAAAAACCTGAGGTGAGATTTGTCGGCATCCCCATGGATCAACAACTTGTCCACTATGCCAGTTACCTCATTACCAGTTTTGTTCTCTTTTCTCGTTCCCGTGTTGCAGCATCCCTGTGATCAAATCACAATGTGTCTGGCCAGACGACGATGGATACCGTAACACCGAGAGGGCCCAGAGATATCTCTCCATCGTCGGAGGAGCAAATCCCAATCCTGAGTTATCAAGTCCCTGGTCATACTTTTCCATGAACCCGTAAGCTGCCGTAATAGCCACCCATTTACGGATGACGTTTAACAAACCCCAAAGTTCATGAAGCAAGCATGAACAAACTCGACACTCTCATGGTCTAAGGAATTATGCAAACGTTAACTTTCTCTGTGTTATCAACCATTAACTTGTGATGAATGTATCTCATAGCATAACATCAATCGGGTCGATTCAACACAAGTGTTCTCCTAACATTGGGCCCTCAAAGTTGTCGACATAGTCATGCCCATGATCAGGAAAACAGAACCATCATGCAACACTTGAGCTAGTCTTAGAGGCCAGACTAGGAATACATTTTACCGTTTATTATTCCACACGTGCATATGAGTCTTTCTCCGAGCCTCGTGGTTATTGTAGACTCGAGAACCATAGTAGTTATAGCATGGAACATAAACATAATTATGAACATGGAGATAAACAATAACATTTATTATTGCCTCTAGGGCATATCTCCTACAGACTCCCACTTGCACTAGAGTCAATAATCTAGTCAATGCTAATGCACTTTACACCTATGGCATACCGGTGTAAAGATGCTTCGCTTGTGGTATAGCCTGATGTGCAACGGATCTGACAACTTCAGTTCCGTGTGTATCTTTGCATCTCCTCGCGTTTTCACGCTTTCACAAAATTCATATTTTGTGTGGACTTGGCTTTGTATATATGTGAATCACAGGTCAAACCTTGATTTCTCAGACTGAGCTATGGAGCAACTATCTACAATAGTCTCCCACTGACCAAAGCCATCTTTGAACCAGACTAAGTTCATGAATGAACTATATGATTCAACATCTTCTTTGTTGCTTCCAAAGCGTCAATGTACTTAGCCTTTGTTATAGAAATCGCCACAGTAACTTGGTTGGAACAATTTCCAACTACCGTGCCACCATATTGTGTATTACACAAAACCCTTAACTTAAATCGAAAATCGCATGGACCATTGATGAAGACCGTATCGATGTAACCTTTTACAACGAACTCTTCAAGATCTCCGCTTGCGAGAAAACATGTCATCAGTGCTACTCTAGTACTCAATGATATCTTTCACTGTTGTCCCATGATCAGTACTTTGATCACTTTGGTATCTATACTCGCAACAGCTTGGGAGTATCAGACATATATGGTTGTTTTACATACCATGGAATACATGATTAATCCAAACACAAGAGTGTGTGGAATCTCCATCATGTATTTTGCTCATCCGTGTTTTAGGACACCGAGTCTTGCAAAAACTCTTTCCATGTGACTTCGGCAAGAATCACTCCTTGGTGTTTTAATGCTAAACTGTTTTAGCATCTTGTCAATATGTATTTCGGCTTAGCCCTATTAGGCAATTCTATCTCCGTAGATGATTATGCCTAATATTGAGGCTACCTAGCCTAAGCACTTCATCGAAAAACTATTTTTCAATGAAGTCCTAATTCGTGTCAAGAAATTTATATTATTTCCAATCAACAATGTGTCAAGCACACACGGTTTTCAGAAATATTATTATGCTCCCACTTACTTTCTTGTAACCACAAGCATCTTCATTATCCATTGATGAAATCAATCTCCTTTGACTATTTCATCAAAAACGAAGATTCCAACTCCATTTTGCTCTCTTCTGTCCATTGCTGGAACTCTGAAGTTTGCATACTCACTAGCATCCTCTGGATAGTCAAAATACCTAGGACTGTATCACATACAAGTCCTAGTTCGTATTTCCATTTCATGGAAATCCTTTTGGCATCCATGTTTCATATCTCATGATTGAAATATGTATTAATTGCTAATTTAACCTGAACCGACTTTAAGCATCACTACGGTGAGACAACCTCATCGTAGTCAGCTCCTTGAACTTGTTATTACAACAAGTCGAGCTTTATGGATAAAACATTTTATCCACATCAGTTTATAGTTCCATAAATATTCGTAAGACTCTAAGTCTTCCGAAAGGAGTATCAAGATTTAATCTTGAATCATTTATATGGAAACTATCTCAGATCATATTGGCATTTAGCCAATTTCGGAGTCAGGGCCCATCAACGCTTCCTTGTGTATCATAGGTATACTGTTGTCTAACAACAATATCTCGTTTGCGCACCTGAGAGGTTTGCACGAGTTTTGCCTACGTGGTTCAGCTGCAAGTTCGACCGAAGTCCATACATCTCATGTAGAGGCTTCCGTATCAGCCACAGTAGGAAACTCTGGAATCACTTCCATGGTTTCTTTCCTTTGATCCGATGATGAAGATACTGTTATCTCGTCGAGTTGCACTGTCCTCCCACTCACCCTTTTGAAAGAACCATTTTCTTCAAAATCATACCATTCTTTGTGGCAAAACCTTTTGCCTCGGTATAGTGGTGGGGAAATACCCAATTAACTTGGGATAACCTACAAAGTAGCACTTGTCTGATTGGGAACAGGTTTGTAAATATTTTACAAAAGCCCCATATTCCAAATGTTAAGAAAAGACATAACATGGTTGGGGTTACCATACCATGGCGTCATTTCAACATATTTGATGGCGCTCTTTTCAGTGTAAAAGCCGCAGTCTCTAAAGCATAACTTTAAAAGGGATAATGGCAAATTGATTTATGTCATCTTTGATCTTACCATGTCATAAATGGGTTGAATACATCTTCACAGACATTCCACTCACAGTGGTGTTCCGAGAGGTGTAAGTTATGAAACTCTTTTCACAACTCATCAGACATTCGCTAAACTTGTAACTCAAATATTTCTTTCCACAATCAAATTGCATAAACATAATTTTCTTGTTACAATAATTTTTACTTCATTTTGAAAACCTTTTGAATGACTTCAAAAGATCCAGACTTGCGTCTCATTAAGTAAATATCCATATATCCACTTAAGTCATTTCTGAAGATAGATAAATCCACTGCTAGCAACAACATTTATCGGACTACATACATCAAAATGTATGATCACCAATAAGTTCGTTGCTCGTTCCTTATGGCATGTGAACGGTATTTCAGTCACTTCACTTTTCGGAGGAAAGTTGCAAGCGTCAGATGATTCATAATCAAACGACTTCAAAATCCATCATTATGGAATTTCTCCATGCGGGTTTCTCCAATGTGACCAAATGCAGTGCCACACATGTGTGGTATTCTTTTAGTCTTGCGACATTTAGCATCAGTGTTATGGATGTATCATATTACCATCAATATTCATAACATACATCCCATCCTTGATGGAAGCATGGCCCTTTATGTTATTCATAATATTGAACAACAATTATTCTTTTATGAGCAACCCTCTTGCAACAAACATTGTGCAATGGGCTAGAGTGTATAAAACTCAAAAATGAATTATGAAAGTAAACACAGAGGTAATATATTATTATCAATATTCATAACATCCATCTCATACATGATGAAAGTATGGCCCTTATGTTATTCATAACACCGAACATCAAAAGTTCTCTTATGAACAACCTTCTTGCAAGATACTTTATGCAATGGGCTAGAGTGTATAAAAACTCTAAAATGAATTATGAAAATAAATACATAGGTAATGTACCGAGTATAGCAACTTTTACTATGTTCCCAGCGCATATCTAAACCTCACTACTAGCAAGTCTTTTAGGCCATAGTAGTTCTTGCATCGAGTCGCAACAGAATGCAATCGAGCGGGTATCTCTGTGATCAACTCACAATACCCAAGAATCGGTGATTAACATGTTTAATCATAATTCCCAAGAACTATTTCTTTGACCAGCCTTCCATACATATATAACTCGTATGACATTCATACATGAGCTGGATATTCCAGTCTTCTCTCTTTTTGCCTTTATACTTCTCACAGTTTAACTTTCAGTATTTCTCCTACTCTCAGAAGAAGCACCCAACTTTAAGAGTGGCGTTAGCCCCGGACTTCCTAGGCGTGTAATTCACACTAACACCCTTTGGACATTTCCTTTCTCTTTAAGTTGTTGTTTTATTCACCTTCATCATATGACAGGCGTTCTTCTGGATCCCTCTCTTATCAGTCAAATGCATAGTAAACACTTTACTAATATTTTGCAAAACAAACATTTGCTTTGGATATCCCATATCTTCTAGCCTTTGTTTGTATCTGAAACTAATTTTCAGTTCCATGAATATCACATAGCTATCCCAAACTTTTGAAGTTCGGGTCTCATGGAGGCAAACATATTGCACTTGATCGTAACGGAATTCTAGCTTTTGGATCGAAGGACGAGAGTCACATCATCCATAGCATTAGCAGGAGAATACTAAAAGCATGCGATAGGACAAAGTCCTTCTCGGCACTCTTGAGGACAATCCTCACATTACGTTACCAGCCATAAAGTTTTAACCAGATATTTAACAGCTATTCAATTTTAATAGGGAAGGTGGAAACGCGAGCCATTTTTCTACAACTATTATGTAAAACACACTTAGATAGTGTTCATAATTAATTGCACTGAGAATTAAACAAGTTAATTCTAAAGTGCGCTCCCACTCAAATCAATATCTCTCATAATTGACTGTGAGTGATTCAAGACCCGCATTTCCATTCATTGCCACGGTTCGAGATGAACACAAATGGCGCGAACTTCAATCGGTAGGCAAACTTGCCGATCACATCTCTATGTGATTCTTGTTCATCTTTCGATGCGTGTGTTCCGAGTTCAGGACTGTCCTGCCTGAACGTCAAGACAACCAAGTGATCTCGCTGCAAGGTCTCAACTCACCCGCCTCACACTTCTCTAATCATTCGCACCCATGGAGATCATGTGATACCCCGAAGAGATAGGTGCCGTGACGGTGCTACACTTGGGAGAACACTAACTACTTGATATTTTAAGTGAGAGATCACCCTAATAAAAGCGACTACCGCACAATCAAGAAGGGTGCATCAAAGGGATAAACATCTCAGGCAATTCATAATAGCATGATATGGTATAGCCCTTCCTGATGGAGAAGTCTTTAATTTCTTCGTCTTCGGCATTTGCGTCGGTGTTCACCTTCGCGAAGATTGCCACCGCCTTGTCGATGAACCAGATAATATTGCTATCTCTATAGCTAATAAAATTAGTGCATTATATAAGGTTGACACGCAGGTCATTAAGGTGACAATCATATGGCTCCAACCATCATGCCGAATCATGACACGCAGGTCATGTTAATTTACATTATATAGTCATCCCATACATAATCAAATTAAATATGAGAACTGCTATAGCACATCACATGCACATCCTGCAAAACCAAGTTAGACGCCTCTAATCGGTTTATGCAAAATTTTATTTTACGTGGCTTCTAAGGTTTCAACCAAACCGAAGCTACCTACGTCCATCATCAAGTATGATTATTCAAGTCGCTAGATTAACTATACGGGGTGTATGAAACACGAGATAATAAAATATCGAGCCCCATACTGAACTTCGTCATACGCATGACCCCCGTGCAGATCATATCTGCATTGCCCTTTCATCTGCGAAATTTCATCTTTCTTTTAACTATGGTGGAATTCAATGAACTGTTATCACTTTGTTGAGCAATCAGGATCACGGATTGCCAGAACTTTGAAACTCCACCATGCCGTTATCAAGATCAGAAATACGCAAATTTCAGGGAAGCAATAAGAACATCGAGTAACAAATTTAATCTGCTACCCGCACAAATAATTTTTAGTAATAGAACTCATCTACTACAAATTATATTGTGCAACACCCATACATCTCTATGTATTCTAGATCGTAACCTGCATCTACGCATAGCACGGATCATGATGCCACTGTAGGGGAACGCGACAGAAAAAAAAATCGGCACAGCGAGCACGCCCAGGATCACTATGGAGATGCATACAAGGTTTTTGATCTGATCGTTACCGACTCGTAGCGCAGCGGCAGTAGAATCGATGTAGATCATCGGTGCATATCCCCGTAGCTAGGATTTACAACCTCCCAACCGCGAGGATGTACCCCCTCATCTGCCCCTTGGACACCCCTCCGGGAGGCGGTCGGACAGTCCCCCGGACGGTGTCACGAACAGCCCTTCGGGAGGCACTCTCGAACTCAGACTGTAACTCGGACAGCCCTTCGGGAGGACACTCGAACAGCCCCTCGGGCAAAAAAGATCGAACCTACGACCTCTCTACGGGGTTGCACACATACGGTGTCATCTATCTAGCAGGGCTTTGCCGTCCAGAACTAGTTCCCACCGGAACCCAGACAGCCTTTCGGCTCTACGAAACTATTTCGCGGGGAGGGAGAGAGAAAGCCAAAAAATTGCATGGCAGTGTATGAGAACTCATGTGAGAACTTGGATGGAAATGGAGAGCACCCTCCACCCCTATTTATAGGGTAAGAAGAGATGGTAAAAATACCAAAATGCCCTCAGATATTTTCGCACTATTCATAATAGTGTTTCCACTATTCATGAGATATTTTCTCCCAATAGGGTTTCCACTATTCATAATAGTGTTTCCACTATTCGTGAGATATTACCTCCAAATAGTGTTTCCACTATTCACAAAATATTTTCATCGGCTGTTTAATCTGAAAAAATTCCTGAAGGCCCAGAACATTTCCAGCACCCACTGAAATAATTTTGGACGCGTTGGAGTCCAAGCCCACCACTGTCCTGGATGGCACTTGCTCCAACCGGCTCACAATGCTGAACTGGACGTCTGACGAAGCTTTCAGAAGGAACGTACGACGCCAAGTGCGCATAACTTATCCCGCGTGGTGGTTAGTGCGAAAAGGCCAGAGGCCTACTCAGATCACATATCCAAACCCATTAGTGTGTTGGGAGCTCGTGGTGACGATCAGTGATCCTGTCGCCCCGTCGCCGGATCAATGATTTTCATCAGCGAAAAGCAAGCAAAGCATTTCCGGCTGCTCCGGAACTTTTCCTGTTTTTTTCTCCGAAAAAATTCCAGAAGTTCCCAGAACAATTCTGGCACCTCCAAAAATTTCCAGGCGCGTGCCGAAACCTTTTTGGCTCAATGATTTACTCCGAAGCAACTTTTCGGTTTTACCAAAACTTTTCCGGTGTTCTCTCCCCGGAACTCTTCCTTTGTCTCCAAAACTTTTCCGGTGACTTTCTGTCAGACTCCCTGTCTAGAATTCAGCAGATAGATGACCCTTAAGCGTGTGACCCTATAGGTTCGGTGAAGTATAGACATGACCGGAACACTTTCCGATCAATGATCAACATCGGAGCCGTGGACACCCATATTGACCCCTATACCCACACGAATAATATTCGAGTGAACCTCCAGTTGCCGTGTGCTATTCCTGTTGCTTCACGATATGTTACAAAAACCCGAGGTGAGATTTGTCGGCATCCCCATGGATCAACAACTTGTCCACTATGCCAGTTACCTCGTTACCAGTTTTGTTCTCTTTTCTCGTTCCCGTGTTGCAGCATCCCTGTGATCAAATCACAATGTGTCTGGCCAGACGACGATGGATACCGTAACACCGAGAGGGCCCAGAGATATCTCTCCATCGTCGGAGGAGCAAATCCCAATCCTGAGCTATCAAGTCCCTGGTCATACTTTTCCATGAACCCGTAAGCCGCCGTAATAGCCACCCATTTACAGATGACGTTTAACAAACCCCAAAGTTCATGAAGCAAGCATGAAGAAACTCGACACTCTCATGGTCTAAGGAATTATGCAAACGTTAACTTTCTCTGTGTTATCAACCATTAACTTGTGACGAATGTATCTCATAGCATAACATCAATCGGGTCGATTCAACACAAGTGTTCTCCTAACATTGTGCCCTCAAAGTTGCCGGCATAGTCATGCCCATGATCAGGAAAACAGAACCATCATGCAACACTTGAGCTAGTCTTAGAGGCTAGACTAGAAATACATTTTACCATTTATTATTCCACACGTGTATATGAGTCTTCCTCCGAGCCTCATGGTTATTGTAGACTCGAGAACCATAGCAGTTATAGCATGGAACATAAACATAATTATGAACATGGAGATAAACAATAACATTTATTATTGCCTCTAGGGCATATCTCCTACAATCACTTCATCAAATATCGTCATTATTGCCTTTCACTTGCACAACCGAATGATGTGATAATAATAATAATGGTGCAAGGGTGCCGTGGACTAAGCTGGAATCTGCAAACATTTATTCAAAGAAGAAGACAATGTAATAGTGGCTCTTTGTTAGATCACAATAAAGCATATGAGAGCCACTCAACATTTTCATCGTGGTCTTTCTCCTTATGACAACTCAACGAAAAGAAAAGAAATTCAGAGAAACACACTGAAATATTTTTGGAGTTTTTGGTTTTTCTGGAGGAAGCTAATTAACGAAGGAAAACGAAAAACGAGAAAAACTATTTACATGGGAAAGCTCCCAACAAGTAAAAGAAGAAACGAGAAATCTTTTTGGGTTTTCTTTTACAACTACAAATTTACTAAACAGGAGAGAAACTACAACTAATTTTTTTGGATTTTCGAAAGTTTTTCAAACACACAAGAAGAAAGCGAAAATAAAACTAACATGGATATACAAATGAAAAAGGATGAACACCGACAACTGGAATGAGTGTGTGAACATGAATGTAATGTCGGTGAGAAATACGTACTCCCCCAAGCTTAGGCTTTTGGCCTAAGTTGGTCTACGGCCATGGGTCAAAATCAGCACCTCCTGGATAGTACTGAGGCTGCTAGGGGTCCCACTGGTAAACGGCCTCCTGAGGCTCCCACTGATAGATGGGCTCCTGGTACGGCTGGCTCTGGTGCTTGGGGCTGGTCCAAGCCCCAATAAGCATAAATGTCCTCTGGCATGATGATGTATCTGCCCCTGTGAATATCAAACAAATTAGGCGTAGGCAAAGTAATAATCTCACGAGTAACCTGACTGAATACCAAGTTATATCTAAAGCGAACATCTCCAGAATTAATAAAGTTGTGCCCAACCATACTATCGTAATCAAGATGCATAGTGGGTAAAATCCTCTCTTCCCTCTCGTCGTGCCTAATGGGGATCTCAAAATGTTTAGCAAGACAGGAAGCATAAATACCACCATAGATAGCGCCCTTCGAACGGTTGGTGTGCAACCACCGGGCAACCATAGCACCCAAACTGAATGTCCTATCAGCGTAAAGAGCATGGCACAAAATAGCAAGGTCAAGTGAGCTGAGCGTTCCACTCTCCCACTGACCAGTCAAACATCTCCCAGAAAATAGTGAGTAATAGCGCAAAACAAGAAAATGTAAACTAGCAACCCTAGCCTCAGAAACTACCCTCGACTCTCCCACGGTAACCTCAGAGATGAACTCCGAAACATCCCTGGGATGTGGCTCTACTGGGCTGCCCTCTTTAGGAAGTGTGCATACCTTGCAAAAATCCTCAAGTGTCATCTCTTTGGGAATATCATATAAGTTAAATGACACTGTGGGTGTATCTCTCCTTGCATGAAAATGAAAACTTTGCACGAAAGTATTAGTGAGGAGAAAATACTAGTCACACTTATCTTCGAGGAACAGGATAATGCCGGCATTGTTCACCAAATAATAGAAATCATCGAAATTCCCCGCATCCCTCAAGAACGTGTTGCATGGCCATTCGCACGGCCGCACCTCGGCCGCATGAGGAAGATGATACTTGGGCTTAGGAGCCTCCTTAGGGTTCCGGCTCGAAGAACCCCTCAACCTCCACTTGAGCATTTTCTTTTTCTGAAAATTTCTGAAATTTTTGGTGACTCAACATAAAAGTGAAGAAAACTCAACAAAATTGATAGCAACTACTCCTACAAGAATCTAGAGGCTATATCATGCATCAAAACTACTTTCGACCATACAAATTCAAAATGCAAGCTCATAAACATGGTCACCACAGCAGCAAAAATTCGCAAAGTATAAAGCACTAGAACAAAAACTAATTGGAGCATTGGAGGAGTCACATACCAAGGAGTAATTCCTCAAAACAATTTTGGAAACGGAGTTCCGAGCAAGGAGATCAAAAATCACAGCAAAGTGAGCAAGAACACGGGCTTGGAAGCAAGTTTGATTTTTTCTGGAGGAAGAAGAACGAGATGGGTGGATGGCATAAGTGAGTGGGTCCCTGTGGGACCCACAAGCCTGTTGGGCGTGCCTAGGGGGGTGGCCGCGCCCTGTGAGCTTGTGGCTCACAGGTGCACCCCCCTGGGGTGTGTTCAGTGCCAAAAATTCTTAAATATTTTGGAAAAAATCATACTAAATTTTCATGGCATTCTGAGAACTTTTATTTTTGGGCCATTTTTTATTGCACGGAAAATTCAGAAAATAGGATAATCATGGCATTTTATTTTATTCAACTACAAATAACAGAGAGCAAAAGGTGGGTACAGAAAGTTGTGCTTACTAAATTCATCAACCACATGCCCCTCAAAAAGAATCCATTAATAAGGTTGATCAAGTCTTATTAACAAACTATTTCCGAATGGCATGAAACTTAAGAATTTTCGTATAGCACGAAGTTACCTCAATGGGGATATGCATCTCCCCAACGATAAGAATTTCATTTTTCTTTTTGACCGTAGGAAGAGGAAATTTGAAACCTCCAATAGTGATTGTCGAAACTTTTTCAATACAATTGATACCATTCACCGAACTTTGTTTCTTTGGGAAATAAACCGTATGCTCATTACCATTGACATGAAAAGTGACCTTGCTTTTGTTGCAATCAATAACAGCCCCTGCAGTATTCAAAAAGGGTCTTCCAAGGATAATCGACATGTTGTCGTCCTCGGGCACATCAAGTATAACAAAGTCTGTCAAGATAGTAACATTTGCAACTACAACGGGAACATCCTCGCAAATTCCAATAGGTATAGCAGTGGATTTATCAGCCATTTGCAAAGATATTTCAGTAGGTGTGAGCTTATTCAAATCAAGTCTTCTATATAAAGAGAAAGGCATAACACTAACACCGGCTCCCAAATCACATAAAGCAGTTTTGACATAACTTCTTTTAATGGAGCATGGTATAGTAGGTATTCCTGGATCTCCTAACTTCTTAGGTATTCCACCCTTAAAAG
Source organism: Elymus sibiricus (assembly GCA_039707655.1). Lineage (NCBI taxonomy): Eukaryota > Viridiplantae > Streptophyta > Magnoliopsida > Poales > Poaceae > Elymus > Elymus sibiricus. The sequence goes on from CM077674.1 coordinate 308,275,201, forward strand.
AATAATTTGCAAGCATGGTGGAAATTTCAGCTTCATGTATCTTTCTTTTATTTGTGACAATATCTTTCACGTATTTAACATAGGGAAATATTTTCAACATATCAATCAAGCGAGTGCGCAAAAAGACAGGTCTAAGCATTTCAACAAAGCGCTCAAAGTCTTCCTCATCCTTGTTTTTAGATGGTTTAGTGGGAAAAGGCATAGGTTTCTAAACCCATGGTTCTCTTTCCTTCCCGTGTTTTCTAGCAACGAAGTCTCTTTTATCATATCTTTTGTTCTTAGGAGGTGGGCTATCAAGATTAACAGTAGGTTCTATTTCTACATCATTATCTGGTTGAGCATCAACATGAACATCATCATTATCATTATCACTAGGAGGATGTTCATTACCAGATTGTGTCTCAGCATCAGAAATAGAAACATCATTTTGGTTCTCAGGAGTTTTTTCTATCTCAGGTTTACTAGCAGCATGCAAAGTCCTATCATTTTTATTTTTCTTTTTCTTCTTAGATGGACTAGGTGCATCAACCTTATTTCTTTGAGAATCCAGTTCAATTCTTTTAGGATGACCTTCATGATATAGAGGATCCTGAGTCATTGTACCCCATCTAGTAACAAGTCTAATAGCATGATCATTCATTTTATTATTCATCTCATCAAGCAAATCATTTTGTGACTTAGCAATTTGTTGTAACTGAGTCCGGACCATAGAAGCATGTTTACTCAAGCATTTAACATCATTAGCAGTTCTAAACATCAAATCACACAAGCGTTCAATCATGATGGCATTTCATTTTAGTTGATTGCTAACATACATATTAAAGTGTTCCTGTTTAATGATGTACTTATCAAAGTCATACAGGCATTGACTAGCAGATTTATTATACGGAATATCACCTTCATTAAATCTTGTGAGAGAATTTACCTCCACTACCTGTGTAGGGATGTCGAGCCCATGTATTTCTTCAATAGGTGGAAAATTCTTTACATCTTCAGCTTTAATACCTTTTTCCTTCATAGATTTCTTAGCTTCTTGCATATCTTCAGGACTGAGGAATAGAATACCTCTTTTCTTCGGGGTTGGCTTAGGTGGTGGTTCAGGAAGTGTCCAATCATTGGCATTTCTCAATATATTATTCAATAATTCTTCAGCCTGTCCAATAGTTCGTTCCCTGAAAACACAACCAGCACAACTATCTAGGTAGTCCCTAGAAGCATCGGTTAGTCCATTATAAAAGATATCAAGTATTTCATTTTCTTAAGAGGATGATCAGACAAAGCATTAAGTAGTTAGAGAAGCCTCCCCCAAGCTTGAGGGAGATTCTCTTCTTCAATTTGCACAAAGTTAAATATTTCCTGTAAGGCAGCTTGTTTCTTATGAGCAGGAAAATATTTTTCAAAGAAGTGATATATCATATCCTGGGGACTACACACACAACTAGGGGCATGAGTATTAAACCATTTCTTAGCATCACCCTTTAATGAGAAAGGAAACAACTTAAGAATATAGTAATAACAATTTTTTTCCTCATGAGCAAATAGGGTGGCAATATCATTCAACTTTGTAAGGTGTGCCACAACAGTTTCAGTTTCATAACCATGAAAAGGATCAGATTCAACCAAAGTAATTAACTCAGGATCGATAGAGAATTCATAATCCTTATCGGTAAAAAATATGGGAGAGGTAGCAAACTTAGGATCATATTTCATTCTCTCCCTCATAGATTTTTCTTTCAATTCAGCAAGCAATTTTCTAACCTCATCTCTATCATTACAAGCAAGAATTGCCCTAGCTGTCTCCCTATCAAAAACATAACCATCAGATGTCTCAAGCATTTCAACTCTAGTAGGAGAGCTAGGCATAATAGGTGAATCATAATTTTCAAGAGTTTCAACATTTTCTATTCCTTTAGATTTAGCAATTTGTTCATCAAGAAATTCACCAAGTGGCACAGTATTATCAAGCATAGTACTAGCATCATCAATAGTTTCATTCATAGCAGAAGTAGTATCATCAATAACTTGCGACATATCAGAATGAATCGCAGGTGGTGGTGTCGCAAGCCTACTCAAAACAGAAGGTGAATCATGTGCGGAGCTAGATGGCAGTTCCTTACCTCCCCTCGTCTTAGAGGGAACGATCTTGGTCTTAGCATCTTTCAGATTCTTCATAGTGATCAACAGATATAAATCCCAAGTGACTCAACAGATAGAGCTATGCTCCCCGGCAACGGTGCCAGAAAAAGGTCTTGATAACCCACAAGTATAGGGGATCGCAACAGTTTTCGCGGGTAGTATTTCACCCAGATTTATTGATTCGACACAAGGGGAGCCAAACAATATTTGCGAGTATTAGCAGTTGAGTTGTCAATTCAACCACACCTGGAGAACTAAACATCTGCAGCAAAGTGTTTAGTAGCATAGTAGTATGATAGTTTCAAGAGCAGTAGTAACAGTAGCAATAGTAACAGTAACAGTAACATAAGCAGTTTTGTAGTGATTGTAACAGCAGGAGCAGCGAAAGTAACTTAGCAAAGATCACTATGCGAAAAGCGTAAGCATTGAATCAATGATGGATAATTATGTTGGATGACATTCATCATGTAATAGACACAACCTTGGGCGATACACAATAGCTCCAATTCATCAATGTAATGTAGGCATGTATTCCGTATATAGTCATACATGCTTATAGTAAGAACTTGCATGACATCTTTTGTCCTACCCTCCCGTGGCAGCGGGGTCCATAAGGAAATATAAGGGATATTAAGGCCTCCTTTTAATAGAGAACCGGAACAAAGCATTAACACATAGTGAACACATGAACTCCTCAATACTACGGTAATCACCGGAAAGAATCCCAATTATTGTCACCTTGGGGTATGCGGATCAAAACACGTAATAGGTGCGTATAACTTGCAAGATAGGATCAAGAACTCAAATATATTCATGAAAACATAAAGGTTCAGATCTAAAATCATGGCACTCGGGCTCTAGTGACAAGCATTAAGCATAGCAAAGTCATAGCAACATCAATCTCAGAACATAGTGGATACTAGGGATCAAAGCCCTAACAAATTGACTCGATTACATGGTAAATCTCATCCAACCCATCATCATCCAGCAAGCCTACGAAGAAATTACTCACACACAGTGGTGAGCATCATGAAATTGGTGATGGAGAATGGTTGATGATGACGACGGCGTCGAATCCCCCTCTCCGGAGCCCCAAACGGACTCCAGATCAGCCCTCCTGATGAGGAACAGGAGGTGGCGGTGGCTCCGTATCGTAAAACGCGATGATTCTTTCTCTTTGATTTTTTTCTCCATGAATAGGTACTTATAGCGCTGGAATTAGGGTAAACGGAGCTGCCAGGGCCCTACAAGCCTGGGGGCGCGCCCTGGGGGGTGGACGCGCCCCCTGAGCTTGTGGCTCCTGGGTGGCCCCCTCCAGTAGATCTTTTTGCCAGTATTTTTTATATATTCTGAAATAATTCTCTGTAAATTTTCAGGTCCATCCAAGAACTTTTATTTCTGCACAAAAATAACACCATGGCAATTCTGCTGAAAACAGCGTCAGTCCAGGTTAGTTCCATTCAAATCATGCAAATTAGAGTCCAAAACCAGAGCAAAAGTGTTTGGAAAAGTAGATACGTTTGGGACGTATCATCCGCATAGTTGCTTCCATCATCTTTCAACTTTTCTTTCTCTAGGAACGCATTAAAATTCAGGGGAGCTACAACGCGAGCCATTGATCTACAACATTAATTTGCAAAGACACTTAGACTAAGTTCATGATAATTGGTTTTTCTGATCAAATTACAAAAGAACTCCCACTTAAATCAACATCCCTCAAGTTGTTTAAGTGTTACATGATCCACATCAACTGACCCATATCCGATCATCACGTGAGATGGGGCAGTCATCAATGGTGAACATCTCCATGTTCATCATATCTACTATATGACTCATGTTCGACCTTTCGGTCATTCGTGTTCCGAGGCCATGTCTGTACATGCTAGGCTCGTCAAGTTTAACCCAAGTATTCTGCATGTGTAAAACTGGTTTACACCCGTTGTATGCGAACGTAGAGTCTATCACACCCGATCATCACGTGGTGCTTCGAAACGACGAACTTTCGCAATGGTGCATACTTAGGGAGAACACTTTTATCATGAAATTAAGTGAAGGGATCATCTTATAATGCTACTGTCGTCCTAAGCAAAATAAGATACATAAAAAGATAAACATCACATGCAATCAATATGTGACATGATATGGCCATTATCATCTCGTGCCTTTGATCTCCATCTCCAAAGCACCGGCATGATCTCCATCGTCACCGGCATGACACCATGATCTCCATTATTGATAACCCACAAGTATAGGGGATCGCAACAGTTTTCACAGGTAGTATCTCACCCAGATTTATTGATTCGACACAAGGGGAGCCAAAGAATATTTGCGAGTATTAGCAGTTGCGTTGTCAATTCAACCACACCTGGAGAACTAAATATCTACAGCAAAGTGTTTATTAGCACAGTAGTATGATAGTTTTGATAGCAGTAGTAACAGTAGCACAGTAACAATAACAGTTTTGTAGTGATTCTATCAGCAGTAGCAACGAAAGTAACTTAGCAAAGATCAATATGCAAAAAGCGTAGGCATTGGATCGGTGATGGATAATTATGTTGGATGACATTCATCATATAACAGTCACAACCTAGGGCGATACACAATAGCTCCAATTCATCAATGTAATGTAGGCATGTATTCCTTATATAATCATACGTGATTATAATAAGAACTTGCATGACATCTTTTGTCCTACCTTCCCGTGGCAGCGGGGTCCATAAGGAAATCTAAGGGATATTAAGGCCTCCTTTTAATAGAGAACCGGAACAAAGCATTAACACATAGTGAATACATGAACTCCTCAAACTACAGTAATCACCGGAAAGAATCCCAATTATTGTCATCTTGGGGTATGCGGATCATAACACGTAATAGGTGCATATAACTTGCAAGATAGGATCAAGAACTCAAATATATTCATGAAAACATAAAGGGTTCAGATCTGAAATCATGGCACTCGGGCCCTAGTGACAAGCATTAAGCATAGCAAAGTCATAGAAACATCAATCTCAGAACATAGTGGATACTAGGGATCAAAGCCCTAACAAATTGACTCGATTACAAGATAAATCTCATCCAACCCATCACCGTCCAGCAAGCCTACGGAGAAATTACTCACACACGATGGTGAGCATCATGAAATTGGTGATGGAGGATGGTTGATGATGACGACGGCGTCCAATCCGCCTCTCCGGAGCCCCGAACGGACTCCAGATCAGCCCTCCCGATGAAGAACAGGAGGTGGCGGTGGCTCCGTATCGTAAAACACGATGAAACTTCTTCTCCTATTTTTTCTTGGGGAAAGTAAATTTATAGCGTTGGAATTAGGTCAGACGGCCACCTGTGGGCCCCACAAGGCTTCAGGGCGCGACCTAGGGGGGGTCGCGCCCTGTTACCTTGTGGGCAACAGGTGGCCCCTCTTCTGTTGATTCTTGCGCCAGTAATTTTTATTTATTCCATAAAAATCTCCAAAAAGTTTCGTCCAATTCCGAGAACTTTGATTTCTGCACAAAAACAACACCATGGTAGTTCTGCTGAAAACAACGTCAGTCCGGGTTAGATTCATTCAAATAATGCAATTAGAGTCCAAAACAAGAGCAAAAGTGTTTGGAAAAGTAGATACGATGGAGACGTATCAACTCCCCCAAGCTTAACTCATTGCTTGTCCTCAAGCAATTCAGTTGACAAACTGAAAGTGATACAGAAAAACTTTTACGAACTCTTTTGTTCTTGTATCCGTATATAAGCTTAAATAGTACCCAAATTTTCAGCAAAGATCATGAACTAATCATGCTCATAATAACACTTAGGAGTTATATTTACTCATATCAATAGCATAATCAACTAGCGAGCAATAATAACATATCTCAAATGCCAACAATTTGTCACAACAATCATGATATAATATGATAACATGGTATCTCGCTAGCCCTTTCTAAGACCGCAAAACATAAATGCAGAGCACCTCCAAAGTTCAAGCAACGACTAAACATTGTAATTTAGGGTAGAAGAGATCCAGTCATGATGCACACAACATTAACTATACTCAATGCATAAGGATGACAATAGTGCTCTTAGGATTGGTGCTTATAATGAGAAGGTGAGACTCAACAATAAAAGTAAAATAACATAAAAGTAAATAGATAGGCCCTTTGTAGAAGGAAGCATGGATTTGCAGAGGTGTGATGACCCACAAGTATAGGGGATCAATCATAGTCCTTTTGATAAGTAAGAGTGTCGAACCCAACGATGAGCAGAAGGAAATGACAAGCGGTTTTCAGCAAGGTATTCTCTGCAAGTACTGAAAGTAGCGGTAACAGATAGTTTTGATAGCAAGATAATTCGTAACAAGTAACAAGTAACAAGTATAATAAAGTGCAGCAAGGTGGCCCAATCCCTTTTATAGCAAAGGACAAGCTGGAACGAACTCGTATAATAAGCAAAGCGTTCTCGAGGACACATGGGAATTTCATCTAGTCACTTTCATCATGTTTGTTTGATTCGCGTTCGCTACTTTGATAATTTGATATGTGGGTGGACCAGTGCTTGGGTGTTGTTCTTACTTGAAAAAGCCTCCCACTTATGATTATCCCCTCTCGCAAGCATCCGCAACTACCAAAGAAGAATTAAGATAACTCTAACCATAGCATGAAACGTATGGATCCAAATCAGCCCCTTACGGAATAGCGCATAAACTAGGGTTTAAGCTTCTGTCACTCTAGCAATCCATCATCTAATTACTACTCCACAATGCCTTCCCTTAGGCCCCAAGATGGTGAAGTGTCATGTAGTCGATGTTCACACGACACCAGTAAAGGAAGCAGCAACATACATATCATCAAAATATCGAACGAATACCAAATTCACATGATTACTCATGACAAGACTTCTCCCATGTCCTCAAGAACAAAAGTAACTACTCACAAATCATCTTCATGTTCAAGATCAGAGGGGTATTGAATAGTATTAAGGATCTGAACATATAATCTTCCACCAAATATAGCAACTAGCATCAACTACAAGATGTAATCAACACTACTAGCAACCCACAGGTACCAATCTGAGGTTTTGAGACAAAGATTGAATACAAGAGATGAACTAGGGTTTGAGATGAGATGGCGTTGGTGAAGATGTTGATGAAGATTGGTCCTCCCATGATGAGAGGATCGTTGGTGATGTCGATGGCTTCGATTTCCCCCTCCCGGAGGGAAGTATCCCCGGCGGAATCGCTCCGCCGGAGAACAAAATAGCTCCTGCCCAGGTTCCGCCTTGAGACGGCAGCGCTTCGTCCCGAAAGCCTTCTCTTCATTTTTTCTAGGGAAAATGGCTTCATATAGTAGAAGGAGGGGGCCAGACGCCAGCTGTGAGCCCCACAAGGCAATAGGGCGCGCCCAGGGGGACCGCGCCCTACTGCCTTGTGGGCAGCTGGTGGGTCCCCTCTATTATCTCTTTTCTCTAGTATTTTTTATATATTCAATAAAAAATCTCTGTGAAATTTCAGGTCAATTGGAGCTCTGTAGAATAGGTATCTCTGATATGGCTATTTCAGGTCCAGAATTCTAGCTGTCGGCATTCTCCCTCTTCATGTAAATCTTGCAAATTAAGAGAGAAAAGGCATAAGAATTGTACCATAAAGTGAAATAATGATCAAAAACATAATAAATAACAGTAGAAAATCATGATGCAAATTGGACGTATCAACTCCCCCAAGCTTAGACCTCGCCTGCCCTCAAGCGAAAAGTCAAAATCGATAATCATGACCACATGTTTAGAGAGAGAGAGATGTCGATAAAAATAAAATACGGACATGGAGCATCATGATCTTTATTATAACAACAATATATCATCATAAAACTTATCATGAAAAAGATAGGCCCTTCGCAGAGGGAGGCAGAGGTTGTCATGCGCTTTTGTTTTTGGATGTGCAAGCTCTTAATGTAAAGGAACGTCACTTTATATTGCCCCTTGTGATAGCGTCCTTTATTATGCAGTCTGTCGCTTTTATTGCTCCACCATCACAAGATCGTACAAAGCTTATTTTCGCTTACAATAAAAGTTCATACATATTTAGGAGCAATTTTTATTGCTTTGCACCGATGACAACTTACTTGAAGGATCTTATTCAATCCATAGGTAGATATAGTGGACTCTCATGACATGAAACTGGGTTTAAGGGTTTTTGGATGCACAAGTAGTATCTCTACTTGGTGCGGATTTTTTTTTGGCTAGAAAAGATAGGGAGCAAACACCACATGTTAGAGGATCCAGAAGAATATAACTTCTATGTGAATATAAGCAAACATAACCCATTACGTTGTCTTCCTTGTCCAACGTCAACTAATTGTCCTAGAATATTTGATGGGGGCTCACAATCATAAAAGATGTCCAAGATAGTATATTTATATGTGAGACCTCTCTTCGTTTATTACTTTTTCATGAATTGCTACAATGACCAATGCTATGTTTGTCAACTTCCAACAAGTTTTATCAATTATACTTCTTTTATGTGAAGTCATCACTCCCCATGGGATTAGCATATGATCTTACTTTTTATTCTTTATTTATTTCTAAGATTGGATCATCAAAAGCAAAACACTCAACTCAAACTAATCTTTATTATATAACTTTCACACACGATTACATAGATAGATAGATCACAAAGCAAGCACTCGAAACTAAATCATACTAAAACTTTATTCCTCTAAATCATGAAATAACTAAGGATCGAACTAAGATAGATAATGATGATGAGAAAGTGATGGTGATACGATACCGGGGCGCCTCCCACAAGCTTGGCACAAGCCAAGGGGAGTGCCCATAACCATGTACTCAAATCTCCTTCTTCGGTGATGGTGGTGGTGGTAAGGTGGGCTTGTACTTCATGACATTAATTAGGATCTCCTTTAAGCTTTGAATTTCTCGGAGCACATGTTGTATCATCTCTGTATTCTTTTGGACTTTGGCCATAATATGCTTATTCTCTGGCCCCCAAGCATTCTTTCCTACATCACTTTCACTTGGACGAGAGATGTCCCAATTGGAGGGTATGTGCATACGAGGAGTATTTTCAACCCGATAATTGTGAACCAAATTATGAAAGTTGTTCTGATGTAACCTGTGTAAGGGCCTCCTAGGGGGAAACCCTTCTTGTACCTCTGGACTCCCATGTCTTGTAGTGCTTCTCACGGCTTGATGTGGGTTTGGAATTGTGGAGATGCCGGCAAGGGTGCCCCTCTCGGAGGCCGGAGGGTGGACCTCAAGCGAATCTCCATCATCTTCTTCCATGGTAACCTCTCCTTCCCCCTCCCGCCTGAGCTCCATCTGCAGCAACCAAGCATCGTCCCCCACATTGTTTGAGGAAGAGGAAGACATGATGCCTGGCTTCGAGATCTGACAGAAAACAGCACGAAACAAGAACAGGGACAAAACTTGCGATATGGTGGTCAAAACATACGGGAGTATATATAAAGATTTTTTATCTTGCAAAACAAGCATACGGGAAGAAAACAGAGTCGGGAAGGCACACGTGGGGCCCACAAGGCACCACGGCGCGCCCCAGGGGGGGTCGCGCCCTTCTGCCTTGTGGGCGACATGTGGGTCCCCTCGGCTGTTTCTTATTTTTGTAATTTTTCTAATATTCCAAAACTGACAGAAATATTTTTTATGGAATTTTTGGAGTCGGTTTACTTACCGTATCACATACCTACCCCTTTTCAGGGTTCTGGAGCGTTCCGGAAGGACTCTTTGATGTGTTCTTCCGGTGCAATTGTTTCAATAATATTAGTTTCAAAATTAATGGGAGTACCTGAAATATAGTGCTTAATTCTTTGCCCATTCACCACTCTCGGATTATTGCCTTCGGAGTTGTTTATTTTGATGGCTCCGGAGCGATAAACTTCTTCGATGATATACGGTCCTTCCCATTTAGAGAGAAGTTTTCCTGCAAAGAATCTCAAACGAGAATTGTATAATAGAACATGATCACCTACTTTGAATTCCCGTTTTGAATTCTTTTGTCATGCCACCTTTTAAATTTTTCTTTAAACAACTTAGCATTATCGTAGGCTTGGGTTCTCCATTCATCTAAGGAGCTAATATCAAATAACCTCTTCTCACCGGCAAGTTTAAAATCATAATTAAGTTCTTTAATTGCCCAATAAGCTTTATGTTCTAATTCAAGAGGTAAATGACATGCTTTTCCATAAACCATTTTATACGGAGACATACCCATAGGATTTTTATATGCAGTTCTGTAAGCCCATAATGCATCATCAAGTTTCTTAGACCAATTCTTTCTGGATCTATTAATGGTCTTTTGCAAAATCAATTTTATTTCCCTATTAGTTAATTCAACTTGACCACTAGACTGAGGATGGCAAGGGGATGCAATTCTATGGTTAACATCATATTTAGCAAGCAACTTACGGAAAGCACCATGAATAAAATGTGAACCACCATCAGTCATTAAATATCTAGGGACTCCAAACCTCGAGAAAATTATTTCTTTAAGCATTTTAATAGAAGTGTTGTGATCAGCACTACTAGTTGGAATAGCTTCTACCCACTTAGTAACGTAATCAACAGCAACTAAAATATGAGTATACCCATTGGATTTAGGAAAAGGTCCCATATAATCAAAACCCAAACATCAAATGGTTCAATAACAAGTGAATAATTCATAGGCATTTCCTGACGTCTACCAACATTACCAATTCTTTGACATTCATCACAAGAAAGGACAAATTTATGTGCATCCTTGAAAAGAGTAGGCCAATAAAAACCAGATTGTAATACCTTGTGTGCAGTTCGGTCTCCCGCATGATGTCCTCCATAGGCCTCGGAGTGACACTTACGTAGGATTTGTTCCTGTTCATGCTCAGGTACACAACGTCTAATAATACCATCTACTCCTTTATATAGATGTGGGTCATCCCAAAAGTAATGTCTTAAATCAAAGAAAAACTTTTTCTTTTGTTGATATGTAAAGCTAGGTGGTATGTATTTAGCAACAATGTAATTAGCATAGTCTGCATACCAAGGAGTATTACGAGAAGCATTTATCACAGCTAATTGTTCATCAGGAAAATAATCATTAATAGGAAGTGGGTCATCAAGAACATTTTCCATTCTAGACAAATTATCTGCTATGGGATTCTCAGTTCCCTTCCTATCAACAATATGCAAATCAAATTCTTGTAGCAGAAGAACCCATCTAATAAGTCTAGGCTTAGCATCTTTCTTTTCCACATGGTATTTAATAGCAACATGATCAGTGTGAATAGTAACCTTGGAATCAGCAATATAAGATCTAAATTTATCACATGCAAACACAACTGCTAAAAATTCTTTCTCAGTAGTAGCATAATTTCTTTGAGCGCTGTCTAGAGTTTTGCTAGCATAATGGATAACATTTAATTTCTTATCAACTCTTTGTCCTAGCACAGCACCAACAGCATAATCACTAGCATCACACATAATTTCAAAAGGTAGGTTCCAATCAGGTGGTTGAACAATAGGTGCAGAAATTAAGGCTTTCTTAAGTATTTCAAAGGCTTCTACACAATCATCATAAAAAACAAACGGAACATCTTTTTGCAAGAGATTGGTAAGAGGTCTAGAAATTTTAGAGACGTCTTTTATAAACCTTCTATAGAAACCGGCATGACCAAGGAAACTTCTTATACCTTTGATATCTTTAGGACATGGCATTTTCTCAATAGCATCAACCTTAGCTTTATCAACTTCAATACCTCTTTCAGAAATTTTATGCCCAAGGACTATACCTTCATTAACCATAAAGTGCACTTCTCCCAATTCAAGACAAGATTAGTTTCTTCACATCTCTGCAAAACTCGATCAAGGTTGCTTAAGCAATCATCGAAAGAAGTTCCGTAAACGGAGAAATCATCCATGAAAACCTCAACAATCTTTTCACAAAAGTCATAGAATATAGCAGTCATACATCTTTGAAAGGTAGCAGGTGCATTACATAAACCAAAAGGCATATGACGATAAGCATAAGTTCCAAAAGGACAAGTAAAGGTGGTTTTCTCTTGATCTTCAGGTGATACAGGTATTTGAGAGAAACCAGAATAACCATCTAGAAACAAAAGTGTGTATGCTTAGACAATCTTTCTAACATTTGATCAATAAAAGGCAAGGGGTAATGATCTTTTCTAGTGGCTTTATTTAATTTCCTGAAGTCAATTACCATCCTATAACCAGTTATAATTCTTTGTGGGATGAGTTCATTTTTATCATTAGGAACAACGGTAATACCTCCCTTTTTAGGAACACAATGAACAGGACTTACCCATCTACTATCAGCTATGGGATATATTATACTACTTCCAGAAGCTTTAATATTTCAGTTCTTACCACATCCTTCATTTTAGGGTTCAGCCTTCTTTGATGATCAACAACGGGTTTAGCATCTGGCTCCATATGAATTTTATGCTGACATAGAGTGGAACTAATGCCCTTAAGATCATCAAGAGTATATCCAATAGCGGCACGGTGCTCCCTCAGAGTTTTAAGTAATCTCTTTTCTTCATGCTCTGAAAGGTTAGCACTAATAATAACATGATATATCTTCTTTTCATCAAGATAAGCATATTTAAGAGTATCAGGTAATTGCTTCAATTCAAACACAGGATCACCCTTGGGTGGAGGTGGACCTCACAAGATTTCAACAGGCAGATTATGTTTAAGGATAGGTGCTTGTTTAAAGAATAATTCATCTATTTCATTTCTTTCACTCATATGCATGTCATTCTCATGCTCAAGCAAATATTGTTCTAGCGGATCACTAGGAGGCACAGCAATAGAAGCAAGACCAATAATTTCATCCTTACTAGGCAATTCTTTATCATGAGGTTGTCTACGAAACTTAGAGAAATTAAACTCGTGAGACATCTCACCAAAATTAACACTAACAATTTCTTTGTGCAATCAATCTTCGCATTAACAGTATTCAAGAAGGGTCTACCGAATATAATGGGACAAAAATCATCTTGTGGTGATCCAAGAACAAGAAAATCAGTAGGGTATTTGATCTTACCACACAAGACTTCAACATCTCTAACAATCCCAAGCGGTGAAATAGTGTCTCTATTTGCAAGCTTAATAGTAACATCAATATCTTCAATCTCAACGGGTGCAATATCATTCATGACTTCTTGATAGAGAGTAAACGGAATAGCACTCACACTAGCACCAATATCACATAAACCATGATAGCAATGATCTCCAATTTTAATAGAGATAACAGGCATGCCAACTACAGGCTTATTTTTATCTTTAGGGTCTGGCTTAGCAATTCTAGTTTCTTCATCACAGAAATATATGACATGTCCATCAATGTTATCAACCAAAAGATCTTTAACCATTGCAACACTAGGTTCAACTTTAATTTGCTCAGAAGGTCTAGGTGCTCTAATTTTACTCTTATTGACTACAGTTGAAGCTTTAGCATGTTCCTTAATCCTAACAGGGAAAGGAGGTTTCTCAATATAAGCAGTAGGCACAACTGGATCAACATGGTAAACAATTGTTTCTTCTTTAATACTAATAGGTTCTTCTTTCAATTCAATAGGTGGATGATATTTAAACCATTTCTCCTTAGGGAGATCAACATGAGCAGCAAAAGATTCACAAAAGGTAGCTACTATCTCAGAGTCAAGTCCATATTTAGTACTAAACTTACGAAAAGCATCAGTTTCCATAAAGATTTAACACAATAAAACTCAAGATTTATACCTGACTCATTACCTTTGTCGATTTCCCAATCTTCGTAATTGCGTTTAATTCTTTCAAGAAGGTCCCATATGGATTCAATAGTTTTCCTCATAAAGGAACCAGCAGAAGAAGTATCGAGCATGGATTGATCATTATGAGAATGCCGATCATAAAAGTTTTGAAGGATTATTTCTCTCGAGAGCTCATGATTGGGGCATGTATGCAACCTATACTTAAGCCTCCCCCAAGCTTGAGCTATACTTTCTCCTTCACGAGGCCAAAAATTATATATATAATTCCGATCACGATGAACCAAATGCATAGGATAAAATTTCTGGTGGAATTCCAGCTACAACCGGTTCCAGTCCCATGTATCAGTATCATCACATAGCCTATACCATGTCAATGCCTTTCCCTCCAAAGATAAAGGGAATACTTTCTTCTTAACTCCATCTCCGGATAAACCTGCAAGCTTAAACAATCCACAAATTTTATCCACATAGATCAAGTGCATATCAGGATATACCGTTCCATCTCCTGCATAAGGATTAGCTAGCAATTTCTCTATCATACCCGAAAGAATTTCATAATAAATATTTTCAGTAGGTTCAATAGGTGGAGGAGCAACTCTTATTTCTTCCGGTCGAGGTGAAGATACCCCGAACAAGCCCCTCAAAGGATTACTTTCCATAGTGACAAGTGGCAGTAAATTTCAGCACGTAATATAAATGTTTCCTTACCAAATTCCACTCACCGAAGGCGCTTCACTCCCCGTCAACGGCGCCAGAAAAGAGTCTTGATGACCCACAAGTATAGGGGGTCAATCATAGTCCTTTCGATAAGTAAGAGTGTGGAACCCAACGAGGAGCAGAAGGAAATGACAAGCGGTTTTCAGCAAGGTATTCTCTGCAAATACTGAAAGTAGCGGTAACAGATAGTTTTGATAGCAAGATAATTCGTAACAAGTAACAAGTAACAAGTATAATAAAGTGGAGCAAGGTGGCCCAATCCCTTTTATAGCAAAGGACAAGCCGGAACAAACTCATATAATAAGCAAAGTGTTCTCGAGGACACATGGGAATTTCATCTAGTCACTTTCATCATGTTTATTTGATTCGCGTTCGCTACTTTGATAATTTGATATGTGGGTGGACCGGTGCTTGGGTGCTGTTCTTACTTGAACAAGCCTCCCACTTATGATTACCCCCTCTCACAAGCATCCGCAACTATGAAAGAAGAATTAAGATAACTCTAACCATAGCATGAAACGTATGGATCCAAATCAGCCCCTTACGGAATAGCGCATAAACTAGGGTTTAAGCTTATGTCACTCTAGCAACCCATCATCTAATTACTACTCCACAATGCCTTCCCTTAGGCCCAAAGATGGTGAAGTGTCATGTAGTCGACGTTCACACGACACCACTAAAGGAAGCAACAACATACATATCATCAAAATATCGAACGAATACCAAATTCACATGATTACTTATGACAAGACTTCTCCCATGTCCTCAAGAACAAAAGTAACTACTCACAAATCATGTTCATGTTCAAGATCAGAGGGGTATTGAATAGTATTAAGGATCTGAACGTATAATCTTCCACCAAATAAACCAACTAGCATCAACTACAAGATGTAATCAACACTACTAGCAACCCACAGGTACCAATCTGAGGTTTTGAGACAAAGATTGAATACAAGAGATGAACTAGGGTTTGAGATGAGATGGTGCTGGTGAAGATGTTGATGAAGATTGGTCCTCCCACGATGAGAGGATCGTTGGTGATGTCGATGGCTTCGATTTCCCCCTCCCGCAGGGAAGTATCCTCGGCGGAATCGCTCCGCCGGAGAGCAAAATAGCTCCTGCCCAGGTTCCGCCTCGAGATGGCGGCGCTTCGTCCCGAAAGCCTTCTCTTCATTTTTTTCTAGGGCAAATGGCTTCATATAGCAGAAGGAGGGGGCCAGACGCCAGCTATGGCCCCGCAAGGCACTAGGGCGCGCCCAGGGGGCCGCGCCCTACTGCCTTGTGGGCAACTGGTGGGTCCCCTCTGTTATCTCTTTTCTCCAGCTTGTGGGCAGATGGGGGTGCTCTGGGGGTCTAGGGTTCGTCTCTGGAGGCGAGGGGCGTCCTTATCCAGCCTCAGAGTCGTGGGATCATCGGCGCGTGTCGCATCCGCGCCACGGACGGACGCGCGGCGTCCAGCGCGTGCGGTGAGCAGGAGGTTGAAGGAAGCGAGGCGGTGGGCTGGGCTAGATACTGTTGACCTAGAGCCCAGTCCACCAGTAGCTTAGGTCTTTTTCTTTTTATTCTTTTCTATTTTCTTTTTCTGCTATTGTTTTGGATTCATTCGAGCTAGTAAATGATTTTTATTGGAGATGAAACTTGGCACATAAATACTACTCAGTGCTCTGAGCTAGCACAACAAGTCTCAATTTATTTTGAATAGTCTAACTATTTATTTAATTTTGAAAAGGCTTAAAATGTTGCTGCTGGTCCACTGAAATGGTTGCTAGGGTCAATTTGGGAACTCAAACAATGTTGATTTTATTTTTATAATTGCTTTGGGATTATTTTCAATAACATGAACTATTTTGTTTAATTATTTGAAAAAGTTTTATTTTGACTTGCATTTGAAATTTTGAATTTGAAGTTGGATTATTTCTTAGTTGCAATTTAATTATGATGATCATGATGACATGGCATGTTAATTAGCTTAATGACATGCTTAAGATCTGGGGATGTTACAACTCTCCTCCACTCAAAGAAATTCTCGTCCCGAGAATTAAGAGGCAGAGTAAGGGGGAAAATGTCTGGTTTCGAAAATCTAACGAATCTTCTTGTTCCCGTTGCCCTTCTCGAAGAAGTTGATCCATTGCGTTGATGTCTTCATTTCTCTGCTTCAGGTAATCATGATGAAGTCGTCACCCTTTCTTCGGGAACTCCATCATACTTACGAATAGGGAAGGAGTGGAAAAACTCTATAGGGGCGGATGTCTGAAAGGATAACATCCAGTAATTATCTCAGGGGAAGAGGCACAAGGTATCTCTCGAGTTGAAACTCAGGGAAATCATCAAGCGCAATGTAAGAAGGTACAAAAAGTTTCAAAGAGGTAGGCAATCATTCGATACCGGGACAAATTGCATCTGATACCGGAATGGAATACATTAGGGAAGGTGGCTCACGGAAACACATGCGAGCCAAGTGCAAAGGATAACTTTGGAATCAAGGAGGTGCAGGAGAGCCAGGTTTCGGTCCTGTGGAAACTGTGGTTAGTGTGTATTGAGAGTAGGAAGGGCAGTGACATCTTGCACTGTCACGGTAATAAGGCATGTCAGAGCAAAGTCGGCAACAACATCGGTACCAAGGGAGGGGAGGGAACGAAGAGAACCATTTTCCTGCTCGTTAAAATGAGGCGGGCCAATAGGCAAAGTTCTCGTTCATCGGTGGTTATCGGAATGTCATCAACAATAGTGACAGGGTCATACTGACAGAGTTGTACACCAAGGTGTTTACATAAGCAGGGAATCATTACTACTTAGATCATATAAATTATTTGAAAGGTTTAACAAACCAATGGAAAGGAAAACATGTTTATCAGATTAAACAGACCAATGGAAAGGAAAATGTGATCACTCACAAGTGTTGGTGTATATCCTTCCCAAGGACAAGCAGAGCAGGATATCCATGACAGCATAGCAGGTAGATAACATTTTTAGGTAAAGGGGCGAGGAAAATCATGATGTTACCCATACAACGGTGTTTGGATAAAATGATCAAGAAACATTTAGCATTGCGCTCCAATGTTCTTGTTGATGTTCGGAATACCACAATCATGCTTCGGGGTAGCAATAATATGGTGCTCCAAGTAAGGGTTGGAGTTGAAGATCACAAGAAATACTCAAGGAACAATTCCAGGGATAACACGAAACTTAAGGTATAACCAAAAGATGTCCAAGTTTGGGTTGAAAAGAGGGCAAGGATGTTGTCGATGACAACACAAATTATCGAGGGGTAAGGATGGTATTACTCATCATGGATTCAATTCACAACTTTAAAGAAATCAAAAGGTTAACGATGATCACGACATACTTTGCCAAGAGGTTTCATGAAGATGTAATCGATCAGCGACGACATCAAGCAAAGGAGTGGTGAAGCTAAAGGTTTACAGAATCACGGTTATGACACAAACTCGGAATCAATCTTGCTGTTCAAGACGAAACGGTATGACAAAGAAGCTCGACGTAAGCCTAGCTCATCATCGAAAATGGTGCTCCGGGAAGAAGGACCAGGTAGCATAGTTAAAATTAGGATGATAATGATGTAGCCGATTAGGCTAGGAATGTCATGATTGAGTTTAAATTTCCCAGCAACAAATCACTAGGAGTAACGAGCCATAGGGGGGCTTCGATTCACTTATCGGTGTTCTCGGTTGACAAGCAACCCAGAACCCGTGGAATGGCTAAAATGGTGAGAAGTATTACTCCAACAAGAATTCATAAGAGGTAGGGCAATGGCACGATATCCTCGAGATAACAGAGGTAATACTCGAAGGTAGAACGGAATAGAAGCTGAGCCGGATCGTTGATTTGTAGAAGACAAGTGCTCCATCTTGTTTGATAAATGGAATCAAAGGAAAACATCATGGTCAGAAACATGATCGCAAGGGATCAAATCATAGATGCAAGATGAATTTATACCAAGGGGATAATTATTTTACGAGAAGCTTCTATGATAAGATCTACATCATGTCCATGGGCATGAACATAAATGTTCAAGGTCGACTCCCACTTCTTCAATGCATAACCTTCCATTCACTTCTCGCTTTCGATGAAGTTGCAGAGTTGAAAATTTATCTGACGAAACACTATTAGAGTATAACCCGCATAACTTTCGGGTTCACACAGATTAGGGAAGGCATAGGTTCAACCCATCGGGACATTTTAGGAACCTATACAACACAATTATAGGAGCAACGGATACACGCTCGAAAGCAGAGGGCTATCGACACGGAGTAGATGATACAATTCGCTAGAGGCATTTTGTATCAGGGGAAATTCGTCTAAAACACAAAGGAACTGTCAGGTAGTAAAGCACCAAAAGATCTGGCGGTCCACAAAGGATCTGATGTGAGTATCGGTACTCCACCAGAAGAGGAAGGAATGCAAGCACATGAATTACGATTTCCAAATTAGGGGAATCAGAAGCAGACGCTCTGATCAAAGAATGAATAATTGAATGCACTTAGAGGCACAACTGATCAAAACTTAATTGGTCAGAAACCAGCTCATATCCGGAATGACGTCTGAGCCGGAAGGAAAATTCCTAGGGATCAACTGATGATTGTGAGTATTCGCATACATGACGAATCAATAGGGTAAGAACGACTATTGCAGAGGATTACAACGAAGATTGTTAGACATATGGAATTAACCACAAGTGCAGGCAGGTAAGACGAATCTCAAAAGCAGTAGGCTGCAGAGGATTTTCGAAAGATCAAATAGCATTTATGAAGTATTTTGCGAAACACATGAACAATTGGGGATGAACGAATCCCCGGTAAGTGTGAGGAATTATTCATAGGTGTATGCATGCGGAAATGAGCTGCAAAGCAGCAGGCACAATGGATTCTCGGAATATAGGAAAATGTTTCGGGGTATCTTGTAATAACAAGAGCAGCGGGGAATGATTGTATGAATGGCAAGTGTATGTAGTTATCCCTAAGGATTTATCGGTGGTAGGGAATTGCAAAAGCGGTGGGCACAAGGGCCTCGGGAAAACATCCAATAGTATCTACGGTATCTTCTGGTGAATCAAGCAATCTTATGGAATGAAGGGGCCTCCAGGAAGAAGTAGTTACGAGAACCTAGAGTTAGAGTTAGTAAAATCTTTAACCCGAATAGAAGAGAGCTCAGAGTCCCAGAGTAAAGGAGAGGAATAAAAGATCCTAATACCACCCATTGGCGACGTGGGCCCGTAAGCCACACAGCCATGTTAGCAAAATAGTTTTTCAAAGACTAGACTCAACTTCGGCCAAGGAGTTGGAAAGGGGCTTCCTACAGGCAGTCGGCTCTGATACCAGCTTGTGGCGCTCCTGCTCGACCGTGCACTAATCATACACGCAAACGTGCACGATCGAGATCAGAGACTCACGGGAAGATATCAAAACACAACTCTAGACACAAATTTAAACATAAATCTTCATATTACAAACCAGGGGTCACGAGGACCTGAATACATAAGTCATACAAACAAATATTATCTGGGTAGATACATAGTTAGTCAAGTTTGCCTTAAGAAGGCTAGCATAACAGCGACACTAATCGAAAAGGCGAAGGCCTCCTGCCTAGGGCCTCCGAACTACTCCTGGCCGGCGGGCTCAACGTAGTAGGAGATGCCTCCGAGGATCTCCTGCTCCTGGGCTCCGTCGTCTGATCGCAGCAATCGGGTAGGGGAAAAAGAAGTAGCAAAGCAATCGTGAGTACTCATCCAAAGTACTCGCAAGACTTACATCAGAACTATACTAGGTATGCATCGGTATCAAAGGAATGGGGCTATATCTTTGGACTAAACTATAGAAATGCCGGAACAGAGGGGGAAAGGCCTAGCCTATCGAAGACTAGCATCTTGAAGCAATCTTGCAGCATCAGAAGAGAATAGAACATAGCAGCATATAATAATAAGTATATATTAGCAATGCCCTGAGATCCTACCTCGACTATCCTGCGAGAAAGTGATCCCGAGAGCAGTAGTATCAGTTTAACATTGTCACAGTAACCATTCATAGTTGTAGTAGATCAGCATACAACTCCGAGCATCCTGTTACCATGGACACGGCTATTCAAATAGATCACTTCCCTGCAGGGGTGCACTACTGTTACCCAACACGCTTGATTACATCTGGCCGGACACACTTGCTGGGTAATACCCAGCCTCGGGTAATCGACACGGCGTAGTCCTACCTAGGCTCAGCAGAGAGGTCAGCACGCCGGTCTAAATCCTAAGTGCGAAGGGGTCTTGGGCCCATCGCCCTCTGCACTCCTGCACGTTGCGTGACTGGCCGGGGCCCAGGCGCGACACTGTATACACAAGTGACGTAACCAGCCCACCCCAACAATCAGCCCGCATCTCTGAATTATGACATCTGAAGTGCTTTCGGGAGAAACGTATGACGTAGAGGGCCCCATTAAACCATTATCCCGCGTGGTGGTAGTGCGTATAGGCACGTAGCCAACTCAGATCAAATACCCAGATCCATTAGGTGTGTTTTAGTAACTCGCAGAGACGAACAGGGTTCCTGTCGCTCCGACTTGGTAACACGTGGACCACGACCAGGGACCAGGCCCACCTCTCTCCTAGGTGGTCTCCACCTGCCCTGTCGTTCCGCCACAATATCACTCGCAGGTACCCTTGGGTTCAACCCGTCTTGTTCCATTATCTCGCGGGCACTCTTGGAGCCGGCCCAACTTTATCAGTTTAAAAGTATTGCAGTAATGTAACATTTTCGTGATCATCACCCAGAGTGATCACAGCCCGATAACAAGCCTGGCAAATGGACAAGGGTGAAGGGCCAACTGATGAAACATAGCATACCTAACTAAGCATCATAGGATAGCAGGTAAGGTATCAATAGCAGGCGACGAAATCAGGCTATGCATCAGTATAGGAGCTATCGGAGCAACAACAGAAGTAATTCTAATGCAAGCATAAGAGAGAAAGAGTAGGCGATATCTGGATGATCAAGGGGGTTTGCTTGCCTGGAAGCTCTGCTGAAGGGGTCTGGTCGTCGTCGACGTAGTCGTACTCAGCAGTGTCGTCGGCAGTCTCGGGGTCTATCGGGAGAGAAGGAGGGGGAAGAAACAATAAATACACGGCAAACAATGCAACAGGGATGCATGACATGTCAACATGCTGTGTTAGGGGCTTTAGGCATCTGTTAGACAGATGAACCGGAGGGGAAGGTTCCATGTTCATCTAGTTAGGAGTGATGGTCAAGCATTTTGATCACATATTCGGATTCGCCATATTTTTTTGATCATTTTTCATATATAAATTATTTTCATCCGAGTTACGATTTATTTTATATGATTTTTCAAAGTTTTAAACATTTTCTGGATTTTCTGGATTATTTTTATTTCGAAAAATATTAAATACAAATTGCTACGGGTACCCAGTGTGTGTACACAGCCAGAGCACATAGTGGCTGACAGGTGGGCCCAGTCAACTGCCCAGTCAGCAGTTGACTGGGTCAACGTTGACTGGTCAAAGGCCCAAGTGGGACCCGCATGTCAGCCAGTCACAGTCACAGACATGTGGGGCCGGTCAACGCTGACGTGGCAAGGTCAAAACTGACAGGTGGGCCACTGGGTTTAACTTACCGAACAGTTATTTTAATTAGAGGGGTAATTAGAAGAGGGGGCCCCACTAGTCAATGGCACAGCGGGGTAATTAGGATGGTGATTAGCAACTAACCTAACCATGCCACGTCGGCATAACCGGCGTTTAGCCGCCGGCGCTAAGCAGTACGCGGCGGCGATGGTCGGTTGGCCGTTTCCGACCACGGTTGGAGGCGCGGCTGGGTCCGTTCGAGAGTTGCTCCTGCGGCGCGTTGGATGGTGGCGGAACCGGGGGCTGGGGTGCAGTGTAGTGACAGCGGCGACGACATCAGCGGCGGTGGCGCTCGGGTGTGTGCGAGCAACTGCGCTACGGCGTGTTAGCGGGGAAGGTAAAGAGCGCAACGGCCTCCGGCGAGCTCTAGGAGTCCGTGCGCATCACTGGCGAGGTCTAGGCAGCACGACAGCAAGGAGGTGGAGGGTCATGGCGGACGGCGAGCTACGGTGGTTGCGGGGAAGCATGCTCGAGCTCAAATCCGAGCTCGGGAAGATGCGGGGACGCGGCGGAGCTCACATTGCTGCGTCTGACGAGCTCATGGAGGACGAGGAGGTGCTGCAGTGGAGGAGATCGACGAAAATGGCAACGCGGCCGTGGCAGTGAAGATCGATGCTAGCGACGTCATCACGACATCTTGGCCCCGATCCAGTGGTGAAGCAGATGAATCAGACGGCTGCGGACCTCCTGGACATGGTCGCACGGCTCGAGGCGGTGGGTGGCCGCGGAAATGGCGAAGGCCATGGCGATGACGGCGCTATGAGGTGCGGGATCGGGCACGAGAGAGAGCGAGGGGGAAGATGGGGATGCTCTGGGGGTCTAGGGTTCGTCTCTGGAGGCGAGGGGCGTCCTTATCCAGCCTCGGAGCCACGGGATCATCGGCGCGTGTCGCATCCGCGCCACGGACGGACGCGCGGCGTCCAGCGCGTGCGGTGAGCAGGCGGTTGAAGGATGCGAGGCGGTGGGCTGGGCTAGATACTGTTGACCTAGAGCCCAGTCCACCAGTAGCTTAGGTCTTTTTCTTTTTATTCTTTTCTATTTTCTTTTTCTGCTACTGTTTTGGATTCATTCGAGCTAGTAAATTATTTTTATTGGAGATGAAACTTGGCACATAAATACTGCTCAGTGCTCTGAGCTAGCACAACAAGTCTCAATTTATTTTGAATAGTCTAACTATTTATTTAATTTTGAAAAGGCTTAAAATGTTGCTGTTGGCCCACTGAAATGGTTGCTAGGGTCAATTTGGGAACTCAAACAATGTTGATTTTATTTTAATAATTGCTTTGGGATTATTTGAAATAACATGAACTATTTTGTTTAATTATTTTAAAAAGTTTTATTTTGACTTGCATTTGAAATTTTGAATTTGAAGTTGGATTATTTCTTAGTTGCAATTTAATTATGATGATCATGATGACATGGCATGTTAATTAGCTTAATGACAAGCTTAAGATCTGGGGATGTTACATTTGGCCTAGCTTGGCAATCACCACCCGTAGTATCCATCAGGACCGGGCGGATAGTACTGGGGCGGAGGCACTTGAGGGTCCCACTGCTGGACCTCGTTCTCCGCTGCGGCCAAGTCATTCCTGTATGCTGTGATGTCCGCCGGCATGATGGTGTATCCGTTCCTGGCATGAGAGTCAAACAAAGAGGGTGCAGGCAACGGAATAATATCGCGAGTTCTCTCGCTGAAAATCAGGTTATAACGAATATACTGAGGAGGTTCAAGTTCATCAATAAAGTGGTGATCGATCATGCACTGTTGGTCTAAATAAACCTTAGGCAACAAGTAGTCATTTGGGCGGATAGCAACATTAAAACGTTTCGCAAGACGAGAAGCATAAATACCGCCATGGACTTTACCCTTAGTCCTGTTGGTGTGCAGGCGGCGTGCAATGATAGCTCCCAAGCTAAAAGTGTTATCGCCGTGAATAGCACGACGCAAGATGGCGAGGTCAGGGGCACTGAGCGTACCACCTACCTCCCTGGCAGTCAAGCATTTCCCTATGAATAAAGCAAAGTAGTGCACAGTGGGAAAATGCAAGCTAGTAACACGGGCTTTCGACATGCCCCTAAATTCCCCCACAGTCAAAGTGCGAAGGAAGTCCTCGAACTCCTCAGGCCAAGGCTCCCTCAAATCCCCATCAGAAGGGATCAAGCAAATCTCACAAAACTCATCTAGCATTAACTCATGATGTTCAGCATATAAATCAAAACGCGCCATGGGGATAGCAAGCCTAGGCATGAAATAAAAATTTTGCACAAAGGAATTTGTAAGAATGTGGTGCTGGTCACACTCATCTGCGAGGAAGTCAGTCAGCCCGGCGTTCGTAACAAATTGTGCGAACTCTTGATGGAACCCAGCTTCGTTCATGAAGGTGTTGTGCGGCCACTCGCACGGTCGGACCTCCGTCCTACGCGGAATGTTGAGGTCGTGGTCATAGGCATCCCCAAGGACACCCTTGGAGCTCCGGCTCGAAGAACCCTTCCGAAGAAAGTTCATTTTCCTAAGAACAAATTTCTGAAAAATTTTGGACCACAAAAAGATGTTAACAAAACTTCACAAGATTGATAGCAATTACTGATACAAGTGCCTAGAGGCTATATCAAGCATTCAAACTACTTAGAACTCAAAGAATTTAACATGCAAGCTCATTTTCAGTAGCACCAATAGCAGCAATTTATGCAAAATATAATCCACTAAAGCAAAAACTAATTGGAGCAATGGGAGAGTCACATACCAAGGAGCAATCCGTCAAAACAGTTTCGGAAATGGAGCTCCGAGCAAAGAGATCGAAAATCTCAAGTTTGGGAGCAAGAACACGAGAGAGAGAGCTACCATGATTTTTTCTGGAGGTAGGAGATGAAGTGGGCTGAATAGATAAGTGAGTGGGTCCCTGTGGGACCCATAAGGCATCTTGGCGTGCCCTGGGGGGATGGCCGCGCCCTGTTGCCTTTTGGGCAACAGGCGCACCCCCCTGGGTTGTTTTCAGTGCCAAAAATTCTTATATATTCCAGAAAAAATCATGTTAAAATTTTATTGCATTCTGAGCACTTTTATTTTTGGGCCATTTTTTATTGCACGGATAATTCAGGAAATAGGATAATCATAGCATTTTATTTTATTAAATTATAAATAACAGAGAGCAAACTATGATTACAGAATGTTGTGCTTACTAAATTCATCGACCACATACCCCTCAAAAAGAATCCATTAATCAGGTTGATCAAGTCTTATTAACAAACTGATTCCGAGTGACAGGAAACCGAAGAATTTTTGTATAACACTAAGTTACCTCAACAGGGATATGCATCACCCCAACAATAAGAATTTCATATTTCTTTTTGACAGTAGGAAGAGGAAATTTGAAGCCTTGATACGTCTCCAACGTATCTATAATTTATGAAGTATTCATGCCATGTTTACAACAATTTTATATGGTTTTGGTATGATTTGATTAGAACTAACCCGGACTGACGCTGTTTTCAGCAGAACTACCGTGGTGTTTTTTTGTGCAGAAATAAAAGTTCTCGGAATTGGCTGAAACTTTTTGGTGATTTTTTTGGAACATAAGAGACCCCTGAAGCTTCGTGGAAGGACCAGAAGAGTCACGAGGAAGCGACAAGCCTGCTAGGCGCGCCTTGGGGGGTAGGGAGGGCCTAGCGAGCTTGTCGCTCCCTCGTGGGCCCCCCTTGGCGTGAAACCAATGCCAAAAATTCCTATAAATACCAAAAACCCCAGAAAGAAACCTAGAACTTCCACGCCGCTGCTGCAAGTCTTTGTACCGAAGCGATCTCATCCGGATCCCTGTTCCGGCACTCTGCCGGAGGGGGAAATCATCGCCGGAGGCCATCTTCATCATCCCGTCGGTCTCCATGACGTGGAGGGAGTATTTCACCCTCGGGGTTGAGGGTATGTACCAGTAGCTATGTGTTTGATCTCTCTCTCTCTCTTGTGTTCTTGATTTGGCACGATCTTGATGTATCGCGAGCTTTGTTAATATAGTTGGATCATATGGTGTTTCTTCCCTCTCTATCTTCTTGTGATGAATTTAGTCTTTCCCTTTGAAGTTTCATTGTTGTCGGATTGAATATTTCAGATTTGAGAACACTTGATGTATGTCTTGCATGTGGATACCCGTGGTGACAATGGGTATTCTATTAATTCACTTGATGTATGTTTTGGTAGTCAACTTGCGGATTCCCGTGACCTTGGGGTAATCTAGGCATAGGGGTTGGTTTCACGTTTTCATCTTCTCCGATAGAAACTTTGGGGTACTCTTTGAAGTTCTTTGTGTGGATTGAATATTATGAATCTGAAGTTGTTTGATGCATATCGAATAATCAACTCACGGATACTTGTGGTGACATTGGAGTATCTAGGTGACATTAGAGTTGGTTGATGCATATCATATGGTGTTATTTTAGTACGAACTCTAGGGCTGTTTGTGACGCTTATAGGGATGGCTCAATAGATTGATCAGAAAGGATAACTTTGAGGTGGTTTCGTACCCTACAACAATTTCATCTTATGTTCTCCGCTAATAGGAACTTTGGAGTGACTCTTTGTCGCACTTTGAGGGATGGTTATATGATTCAATTATGTTAGCATTGTTGAGAGATTGCACTAGTGAAAGTATGAACCCTAGGCCTTGTTTCTAAGCATTGCAATACCATTTGTGCTCCGTTTGATCACTTGCTACCTTGCTGTTTTTATAATTTCAGATTACAAAAACCTATATCTATTATCCATACTACACTTGAATCACCATCTCTTCGCCGAACTAGTGCACCTATACAATTTACCATTGTATTGGGTGTGTTGGGGACACAAGAGATTGCTTGTATTTGATTGTAGGGTTGTTTGAGAGAGGCCATCTTCATCCTACGCATCCCACGGATTGATAAACCTTAGGTCATCCACTTGAGGGAAATTTGCTACTGTCCTACAAAACTCTGCACTTGGAGGCCCAACAACGTCTACAAGAATAAAAGTTGCGTAGTAGACGTCAAGCTCTTTTCTGGCGCCGTTGCTGGGGAGGTGAGTGCTTGAAGGTATATCTTTAGATCTTGCAATTGAATCTTTTATTTTCTTGTTTTATCTCTAGGTTTTTTTATAAAATAAAACTACAAAAAAATGGAATTGAAGTTGCATGAAATGCTTTACCTTTATGATGTCTTTCTTGAAAATGATGGATCGGAAAATTGTGCCAAAGTGTTAGAAGAAGAATTCAATAATATGTTTGGCATAAAATCTTTGAATGATGAGCATGATTGCAATGTTGTTAGTATGCTTTCTATGAATATCCATGTAACACCCCCAGTAATTAGCTACAGTGACCTCACACTAATAATGCCTTGTCATCATGTTTTACCAAGCCAAATTGCCACATGTTAAAAATCAAAGTCAAATTCAAATTTAAAATGCAAGTCAAGTATTTACATCTTCAAACATGCAAACTAAATAGTTCATAATGTTGCAAATAATCTCAAAGCAATTTTAAAAATAAAACCGACATTATTTGAATTCCCAAATTTACTCTAACTTCCAAAAAACAGTGCCCAAAGCAGCATTATTAAATCCATTTTCATTTTGAAAAATTTGAATAAATTCAAATCACTCCCAAACTTTTTCTGGCAGTGAGGTATAATACATATTAATTATTGTGACCAATTACACATTTTACAAAAGTCAACTAGTGCTGAAAGAAAATGCAGAACAGAACATAATAAAGAAAAACAGAAAAGTGAAAAGAAAAAGGAAAAGGGGCACCGTGGCACTGGGCTCTAGTCCACAGTGGCTGGCCCAGCCCACCCGGCCACCGTCTCCCTCCTCCCGCCTCTCTCTTCCCCCGTGTCAGCACGCGCGCTCGCCGCGCCCCGGCCCCCCCTCTCGCCTGCTCGACACCGAGGCACTACATGGCGCCGGGAGGGGATAAGGATCCATCCTCGCCCCCCTGGCGAACCCTAGCCCCTCTTCTTCCCTCTCTTCATCTCTGTCTCTCTCTCCCGAGCGCCGCCATGGCCACCCCACCGTGATTCGCGCAACCACCGAGCCTCCCGCGCCTCCTCCTGGTGTCCACCGGCTTCCCCATCGTCGCCTACATCGACTGCGCCACTAGCTCGAGGCCGGCGAGCTCCTGCGACATCGCCCGCAATAGTTCCCCTCACCGGAATCCGCCTCGGCCTCCACTTTGATCCGCCGCTCTCCGACCACCATCAGCCTCCTCGGGCCTTCTCTGCAACGCTGTGAGCGGCCGCATCTTCTCCCCTCCCTCTCTTTGCTCCCACGTGCTTGCTAGCTAGCCTCGCCGGTGCCGTAGCTCGCCGCCGCTGCGCGCTCCGCCGTTGCGGCCACCGCATGCGCCACCCACGTCCAAGCCCTGCGCCGTGCTCCTGGGATCCCCAGGTGGCCAACGCGCCCGTCTGCGAGCCTCGCCGTGCCCCGTAGAGACGAATCCCCACCTCGCCCGAAGCCACCTCCGCCTCCGCTCGTCGCCGGCGCCGTTTCCGGCCACCCTCGCACGAGCCGCTGCCACCATTCGACGCACCACTTTGCCCGCGTCCGAATGAGCCCGGCCACGCTCGAAATGAGCCACGATAGCCGATTTCCGAAGCCCTCCCGCCCGCGCCGCCGCGTAGTTTGCTCGCCGGTGACATGCCGCCGGTGGGCTGACGTGGCACGGCCATTAACGCCTAATTACCATGCTAATTACCCCCTAACCCCACTGACATGTGGGCCCGCGTACTGTAGCATTTAGTTAACTTAAATAAATCAAATAATTAGTTAAGTCACTGACTTGTGGGCCCCCCTGCTAATTAACTTAATTAAATTAACCTAACCCTCTGTTAACTCTAACAGTCACTGACTACTGGGTCCCACTGGACCCAGTTGACCAGTCAACCCAGCTGACTGGGCTGGACCCAGTCAATGACAGGTGGGTCCCCCTGGGCCCATTGACCAGTCAACGTTGACCCAGTCAACTGCTGGCCCACATGTCAGCCTCTGTTGCACATTTTTGGGTACACTTCTGTGTACCCATAGCAATTAATATTTAAATAATTTCAAATTAAATTTAAATTCCAAAAATTCCAGAAAATGATTAAAACTTTGAAAAATCATATAAAATAAACCGTAACTCAGATGAAAATAATTTATATATGAAAAATGATCAGAAAAATAAGATGAAACCGAATATGTCATCTGCATGCATGTTAGAACCCTTTGCGTAGGAGAACCTATAACTTTAGGCCCGTTTCTGATAGATGAATAGTGCCTAACCTCGAGTAAATAATTCCAAATTAATTCCTAAATTAACTAAAATGGTTTAGGGATGTATTAGGTCATCCCTGCACAGCATACTGCCATGTCATGCTTTGTGTTGCATTTGTTTGCTCTGTATTTATGGTTTCTTCCCCCTCTTCTCTCCGGTAGACTCTGATACTGACGCTGCTCCCGAGTATGACTACACCGCAGAGGACCAGTCCCTTTCAGCAGAGCTTCCAGGCAAGCAAACCCCCTTGATCATGCCTATATCGCCCATTCTTTCTCTCCCATGCTTGCATTAGAATTGCTACTGTATTTGATTGCTCCTATTCTGATGCATAGCCTGTTTTTGTAACTATTGTTGATACCTTACCTGCTATCCTATATGCTTAGTATAGGTTGGATAGTGATCCATCTATGGCCCCTCATCCTTGTCCCAGTTGCCCCGCTTTAGTACTGGTGCCCCGATCAATGTGATCGATGGGCTGAGACCGACACATCACCGCACGCCCCTTAGTTGTACGACTCTGCAGAGCTACCATCGAGTGCCGAGGGTGATACCTCTTATCTCACTCCTGATGTTGCCTCTTTAGTATAGCTAGTTGGTTGTGGGTTACCGAGGGTGATTCCTCTTTCACCACCTCCGATGAAGCCTCTGTCGTGCAACCCCTCAAGTGTGAACCCATCGAGGGTGATTCCTCCGAGTTCACCTTGACGGATACATCGAGTGGGAATCCAACGAGGGTGATTCCTCGGATTCCACCTTGATGTTATGGACACACGGTTACCCTACTGTTACTTCAGTCCCCTGTTGAAGTCGGGTCAACCCCGAGGGGTACCCGCGAGAGATGTGAAGTTAGGATGACCGTGAGGGTACCCGCGAGATAATTACGTGGCATGGCCGGGCAGGTAGACCGCCCCAGGAGGGGGTTGGGCCTGGCCCTTGCCGTAAATCCACAAGACGAGGCAACGGGGTCACATGATCGTGGATCTCTACTCGTTTCCGCGAGCTCCCAATGCACTAACGGATTTGGGTATTTGATTTGAGTTGGCCACTGGCCTATACGCACTACCACCACGCGGGATAATGGTTTAATGGGGCCCTCGGCGCCGTATGTATCAGCCGAAAGCTCTGTCAGACGTCCAGTTCAGCATTGTGGCTGGGCCGGATCGCGCCATCCAAGCAGAGGTGGTGCTGGTATCCCCCTGCACACAATGACCCGGAGTGCAAAGGGTGATGGGCCCAAGACCCCTGAGCACTTAGGATGTAGACCGGCGGGGTCCTCTCTGCGGAGCCTAGGTAGGACTACGTCATGTCGATCAGCCGAGGCCGGGCATGACCGAGAAAAGTGTGTCCGGCCAGAGTTAATCGAGCATGTTGGGTAACAGTAGTGCACCCCTGCAGGGAACTTATCTATTCGAATAGCCGTGTCCACGGTAACAGGACGCTCAATGTTGTATCCCGATCTACTACAACTTGAACTGGATACTTGTGTTACTTATTAATTTCATAGCTCCGGGATCGCATTCTCGCAGGGAGTCGAGGAAGGATCTCTGGGCATGATTACTATTATAATTGTTACTTATTACTTTATAGTATGCTAATCTGCACTCTTTTAATGCTGCAAGACGCTGCAAGATGCTAGTCTTCGATAGGCTAGGCCTTCTCTCTATTCTGGCAATTATGCAGTCCAGTCCACAGATGCAGCCCCTTCATTTGATACCGAAGCATAAATAGAATAGATCTGATGTAAGTCTTGCGAGTACTTTGGATGAGTACTCACGGTTGCTTTCCTCTTTTTCCCCATACCCGATTGCTGCGATCAGATGACAGAGCCCCGGAGCCAGATGATCCCGCCGATGACTACTACTACACCGTTGGTGCCTACTACTACATGGAGACCGACGACCAGGAGTAGATAGGAGGCTCCCAGGCAGGAGGCCTGTGCCTTTTCGATCTAGTTGTGTTTGTTTTGCTAGCCTTCTTAAGGCAACCTTTTCTAATTATGTCTGTACTCAGATACTGATGCTTTCGCTGACTCTTGTGTAACTCGAGCTTATGTATTCAAGCCCTCGAGGCCCCTGGCTTGTAATATAAAGCTTGTATTATTTTATTTTGTGTCTAGAGTTGTGTTGTGATATCTTCCCGTGAGTCCCTGGGCTTGATCGTGCGCATTTGCGTGTATGATTAGTGCACGGTCGGGCCGGGGGCGTCACAATCCATGATGCTAATGATATGCAAAGCCATAAGCTTGGGGATGCTATATTTGATGAAGATGATATTTTTAGTCCCCCAAGTTTTGATGTGCAAATTTATTATGAAGATTGCATGCCTCTTATGATGATT
This sequence comes from Elymus sibiricus, assembly GCA_039707655.1. Classification (NCBI taxonomy): domain Eukaryota; kingdom Viridiplantae; phylum Streptophyta; class Magnoliopsida; order Poales; family Poaceae; genus Elymus; species Elymus sibiricus. The sequence continues at coordinate 308,307,081 of CM077674.1, forward strand.
ACAATGATAAAAGTGGTTTGGAAGAGTGTCAACTTTATGTAATAATGATCCCACTATTTTGAGGGTGTTGAATCTTATGGCCATAATTATGAAAGTGGATTTGGAGAGGGCATGACATTATTTAATGATGATTCCACTATTTTGGAAGAGGTTCCAATTGATTATGACAACAAAGTTGCTATCTATGATGAGTATTGTGATGACATGTATGCTATAAAGAATAATGATAAATATGAAACTTGTCATCATGATTTTAATTTTCAATTGGATTATGTCAATCAAGTATCTCATGATAGTTATTTTGTTGAGTTTGCTCCCACTACTATTGATGAGAATAAATTTGCTTATGTGGAGAGTAACAAAAAAATTATGCTTGTAGATCATGAAAAGAATGCTTTATGTGATAGTTATATTATTGAATTTATTCATGATGCTACTTAAAATTATTATGAGAGGGGATCATATGCTTGTGGGTGTTGCAATAACATCAAGTTTCCTCTCTATATGTTGAAAGTTTCAAAGTTATACTTGTTTTGCCTTCCTATGCTAGTTGATTCTTGCTCCCAAAAGTTGTTTGTTCACAAAATCCGTATGCATAGGAAGTGGGTTAGGCTTAAATTTGCTTGCCATATGTTTCATGATGCTCCCATTGGGTTTCAATTCTTTACTTTTATGTGAGCATCATTGAAATCATCGTGCCTAGCTAAAAGGCATTAAAGAAAAGCGCTTGTTGGGAGACAACCCAATATTTATACCTACTGTTTTTGTGTGTCCGCATAATTAATCTACTGAATTAATCATGTTTTATAGCTTTTATTTCAATAATGTGCCAAGTAAAGCCTTTGGGATAGTGTGGATGATAGTTGACTTGATTCTGTGCAAAAACAGAAACTTTTGCGTCCAGTGCAGAAATTTCTATAATTTACTGGAGTGTCAAAACCTTCTGAAATTTTTATAAATTATTTATATACAAATTTCCTACGCTTTCCTAATTTTTCAGAATTTTTGGAGTTGCATAAGTATGGTGTTTATTCAGATCACTACAGATTGTTCTGTTTTTGACAGATTCTGTTTTCAATGCATCGTTTGCTTGTTTTAGTGTTTCCATAGCTTATATTGAGTAATATAAATTGTGGAAATGATAGAATATAGTAGGTATTATGTGAGAACAATTATGAATCTTGTCTTGACAGTACCGAAGTGAATGATTTATTTTCATACTAACCTATCTCACGGAATTCCGTTAAGTTTTGTGTGATTGAAGTTTTCAAATTTTGGATGAGATATCGATATGAGGAGAATAAGGAGCGGCAATACCCTAAGCTTGGGGATGCCCAAGGCACCCCAAGGTAATATTCAAGGAAGACTCAAGCGTCTAAGCTTGGGGATGCCCCGGAAGGCATCCCCTCTTTCGTTTTCAACACTATCGGTAACCTCACTTGGAGCTATATTTTTATTCATCACATGATATGAGCTTTGCTTGGAGCGTCATTTTATTTTGTTTAGATTTGATTTATGTTATCAATAATCATGTTTTTTATCTTTTAGTTCAATAAAATGCCAAGTATAGCCTTTACCATGCTCAGTTTGCAAGTTCATGTGTTGCTGTTTGAAAACAGAAAGTTTTCTGTTATATCCAGAATATTTCTGAATAGTCAGAATATGATAAAAATCTGAATGTTTTACACAGTAAGCATGCATGAGTTATATGTCACGTGGTAATTTTTCAGAATTTTTGGAGTTGCGGAAGTGTGGATTTTAAATCCCCCTTTACAGACTATTCTGTTTTAGACAGATTTCGGTTATAGTTGTATTGTTTGCATATGTTTGCTTGTTTAATGTTTCTATTTGTGGATAGGAGTATTAAATATGCAGAGGCATTTAGTATGCAATGTTTAATTATAATTTTAGTGATTTTCTACAGTAGATAATGTTAAGGTTTTGAGTTGATTTATACTAACTTATCTCACGAGTTCTTGTTGAGTTTTGTGTGGATGAAGTTTTAAGATTTAGGAGAAGCCATGATATGAGAGGAATTAAGGAGACACAAGAGCTCAAGCTTGGGGATTACCAAGGCACCCCAAGATAGCATTCCAAGAAGTCTCAAGTAACTAAGCCTGGGGATGCCCCGGTAGGCATCCCACCTTTCTTCATCAACACCTATCGGTTAGCCTAAGTTTTTACTTGTTCACATGATATGTGCTATTCTTGGAGTGTCCTTTTATTTTCATTTTGCTTGTTGTTTGAATAAAATTATCAAGATCTGAAATCTTTATTGAGAGAGAGTCTTCACATAGCTACTTATTTACTTAACTACTCATTGTTCTTCACTTAAATCTTTTGGAGTAGTTTGTCATTTACTCTCGTGCTTCACTTATATCCTAAGAGTAAATTGTTGAATGAATTGAATATCATAAAGTTCAAATTATATATGCTTCATATGCTTGTCCCATGGGGAGTAATGACTTCACATATAAGAAGTATAAGTGGTAAAATTTATTGAAAGTTAGCAAACACAGCATTGGTCACTTGAACAATTCATGAAAGAATATTGAAGGAAGAGAGGTTTCACATATAAATAAACTATCTTGGACATCTTCTATGATTGTGAGCCCCCATTAATTATTTTCAAACTTGAGAAAATTAGTTGAAGTTGGACAAGGAAGACAACGTAATGAGTTATGTTTGGGTATATTTGCATCGAAGTTATATTGTTATGGATCCTCTAACATGTGGTGCTTGTTTAGAATCTTTTGCTAGCCTAAATTTCTGTACTAAGCAGGAATACTGCTTGTGCATCCAAAATCCTTAAGCCAAGTTTCTTCGATGAGTGTCCACCATACCTACCTATATACGGTATTACCCTGCCATTCCAAGTAAATTTGCATGTGCCACCTCTAATCATTCAAATAAGCATCAGTTTTGTGTGCCCGTACCGCTCATGAAGCGGCAGGGGGTGGTCAATATCTTCCATCTTAAGCGGGTTATTCTCATGATGGGTGTTTATTCACTTGTCATTGCATGAGAGAGGGTGGTAATTGGGATGCCCAGTCCCGCAAAACAAAAATATATAATTAAACAAACTCCCCCAGAAAGTTGATTGTATGGAGGGCACCCAAGGATTCGGCTAACCATGGCTTGTGTTTGAATGATTGAGGGGGAGTAAACTTTACCTTTCCGCTGGGGAACCGCCTATAATGTGTTTACCATGGAAGATATTGAGAACTCTCGGTCATGACGTTGACAGGAAAAGCATGCCGCTCAAAATGTGTTCATCTCTGTTTTAAGCTATGAGCTCTGGCACCTCTGCAAATCTCTGCTTCCCTCTGCGAAGGGGCATTCTATTTACTTTTATGTTATTTACTTTCATGTTATTTACTTTTTATGTTGAGTCAATTTCTTATTCCAACCTATTCTCTAGTTGGCAAGCATCATGTGGTGGGGATAGATCCTGGCACATATGGCCATCCAAATATATTTGATCATGAATTATTATTGTTGACAATTATCTCTATGATAAATAAGTTGGGAGGCGAAACATTAAGCCCTTATCTTTCTCTGTGTTCGATGGATGCCATTTGTTCTAAAATATGCTTTGAGTACTAGCAATCATAGAAGACTATATGATAATTGAGTATGTGGACCTCTTACTTAGACTCTGTTGAAGATAAGTTGAATTGTAATTGTTTGGTGACTAAGAACATAGGTTGTTAAGTTTCAAGAGAATGCATTGCTTAAACCATAACATGTGAATTGATTGGTACTTGATCATGATGAGTTTTATGAGAAAGAGTTGTTGTTATGATGCTAGGAAAAGTGATTGAAATTATCATTGATCAAACTTATGCACTATGCTAGCATTCACACTTCATAAATTATTTCTTTTATCATTTACCTACTCGAGGACGAGCAGGAATTAAGCTTGGGGATGCTGATACGTCTCCAATGTATCTATAATTTATGAAGTATTCATGCCATGTTTACAACAATTTTATATGGTTTTGGTATGATTTGATTAGAACTAACCCGGACTGACGCTGTTTTCAGCAGAACTACCGTGGTGTTGTTTTTTTGTGCAGAAATAAAAGTTCTCGGAATTGGCTGAAACTTTTTGGTGATTTTTTTTGGAACATAAGAGACCCCCGAAGCTTCATGGAAGGACCAGAAGAGTCACGAGGAAGAGACAAGCCTGCTAGGCGCGCCCTGGGGGGTAGGGAGGGCCTAGCGAGCTTGTCGCTCCCTCGTGGGCCCCCTTGACTTGAAACCAACGCCAAAAATTCCTATAAATACCAAAAACCCCAAAAAGAAACCTAGAACTTCCACGTCGCCGCCGCAAGCCTCTGTACTGAAGCGATCTCATCCGGAGCCCTGTTCCAGCACTCTGCCGGAGGGGGAAATCATCGCCGGAGGCCATCTTCATCATCCCGGCGGTCTCCATGACGAGGAGAGAGTAGTTCTCCCTCGGGGCTGAGGGTATGAACCAGTAGCTATGTGTTTGATCTCTCTCTCTCTCATGTTCTTGATTTGGCACGATCTTGATCTATCGCGAGCTTTGTTACTATAGTTGGATCATATGGTGTTTCTTCCCTCTCTATCTTCTTGTGATGAATTTAGTCTTTCCCTTTGAAGTTTCGTTGTTGTCGGATTGAATATTTCAGATTTGAGAACACTTGATGTATTTCTTGCATGTGGATACCCGTGGTGACAATGGGGTATTCTATTGATTCACTTGATGTATGTTTTGGTAATCAACTTGCGGATTCCCATGACCTTGGGGTAATCTAGGCATAGGGGTTGGTTGCACGTTTTCATCTTCTCTGATAGAAACTTTGGGGTACTCTTTGAAGTTCTTTGTGTGGATTGAATATTATGAATCTGAAGTTGTTTGATGCATATCGAATAATCAACTCACAGATACTTGTGGTGACATTGGAGTATCTAGGTGACATTAGAGTTGGTTGATGCGTATCATATGGTGTTATTTTAGTACGAACTCTAGGGCTGTTTGTGACGCTTATAGGGATGGCTCAATAGATTGATCGGAAAGGATAACTTTGAGGTGGTTTCGTACCCTACAACAATTTCATCTTATGTTCTCCGCTAATAGGATCTTTGGAGTGACTCTTTGTCGCACTTTGAGGGATGGTTATATGATTCAATTATGTTAGCATTGTTGAGAGATTGCACTAGTGAAAGTATGAACCCTAGGCCTTGTTTCTAAGCATTGCAATACCGTTTGTGCTCTATTTTATCACTTGCTACCTTGCTGTTTTTATAATTTCAGATTACAAAAACCAATATCTACTATCCATACTACTCTTGTATCACCATCTCTTCGCCGAACTAGTGCACCTATACAATTTACCATTGTATTGGGTGTGTTGGGGACACAAGAGATTGCTTGTATTTGATTGTAGGGTTGTTTGAGAGAGACCATCTTCATCATACGCCTCCCACGGATTGATAAACCTTAGGTCATCCACTTGAGGGAAATTTGCTACTGTCCTACAAAACTCTGCACTTGGAGGCCCAACAACGTCTACAAGAATAAAAGTTGCGTAGTAGACACCAAGCCTCCAATAGTAATTGTTGAAACTTTTACAATACAATTGATACCATTCACCGAACTTTGTTTCTTCGAAAAATAAACCGTATGCTCATTGCCATTGACATGAAACGTAACCTTGCTTTTATTGCAATCAATAACAGCCCCTGCAGTATTTAAAAAGGGTCTACCAAGGATAATCGACATGTTGTCGTCCTCGGGCATGTCAAGTATAACAAAGTCCATTAAGATAGTAACATTTGCAACAACAACAGGCACATCCTCGCAAATTCCAATAGGTATGGCAGTTGATTTATCAGCCATTTGCAAAGATATTTCAGTAGGTGTGAGCTTATTGAAATCAAATCTTCTATATAAAGAGAAACACATAACACTAACACCGGCTCCCAAATCACATAGAGCAGTTTTAACATAACTTCTTTTAATGGAGCATGGTATAGTAGGTATTCCCGGATCTCCTAACTTTTTAGGTACTCCACCCTTAAAAGAATAATTTGCAAGCATGGTGGAAATTTCAGCTTCAGGTATCTTTCTTTTATTAGTGACAATATCTTTCATGTATTTAGCATAGGGAGACATTTTCAACATACCAATCAAGCGAGTGCACAAAAAGACAGGTCTAAGCATTTCAACAAAGTGCTCAAAATCTTCCTCATGCTTGTTTTTAGATGGTTTAGTAGGAAAAGGCATAGGTTTTTGAACCCATGGTTCTCTTTCCTTCCCTTGTTTTCTAGCAACGAAGTCTCTTTTATCATATCTTTTATTCTTCGGAGGTGGGTTATCAAGATCAGCAGCAGGTTCTATTTCTACATCATTATCTGGTTGAGCATCAACATGAACATCTTCCTTATCATTATCATTATCATTACCATTATCACTTGGTGTATGTTCATTACCAGATTGTGTCTCAGCATCAGAAATGGAAACATCATTATGATTCTCAGGAGGCTTTTCTACCTCAGGTTCACTAGAAGCATGCAAAGTCCTATCATTTTTCTTTTTCTTTTTCTTCTTAGATGGACTAGGTACATCAACATTATTTCTTTGAGAATCTGTTTCAATTCTTTTAGGATGACCTTCAGGATACAAGGGCTCCTGAGTCATTCTACCTCCTCTAGTAACAACTCTAACAGCATGATCATTCTTTTTATTATTCATCTCATCAAGCAAATCATTTTGTGACTTAGCTATTTGTTCTAACCGAGTCTGAACCATAGAAGCATGTTTACTCAAGCATTTAACATCATTAGCAGTTCTAAACATCAAATCACTCAAACGTTCAATCATGATGGCATTTCATTTTAATTGATTACTAACATATAAATTGAAATGTTCTTGCTTAATGATGTGGTTATCAAATTCATACAAGCATTGGCTAGCAGATTTACTATAAGGAATATCACTTTCATCAAATCTAGTGAGAGAGTTTACCTCCACTACCTGTGTCGGGATATCAAGTCCATGTATTTCTTCAATAGGTGGTAGATTCTTAACATCTTCTGCTTTAATACCTTTTTCCTTCATAGATTTCTTAGCTTATTGCATATCTTCTGGACTGAGGAATAGAATACCTCTTTTCTTCGGAGTTGGCTTAGGTGGTGGTTCAGGAAGTGTCCAATCATTGACATTTCTCAATATATTATTTAGTAGTTCTTCAGCCTGTCTAATAGTCCGTTCCCTGAAAACACAACCAGCACAACTGTCTAGGTAGTCCTTAGAAGCATCGGTTAGTCCATTATAAAAGATATCAAGTATTTCATTTTTCTTAAGAGGATGATCAGGCAAAGCATTAAGTAATTGGAGAAGCCTCCCCCAAGCTTGAGGGAGATTCTCTTCTTCAATTTGCACAAAGTTAAATATTTCCTGTAATTCTTATGAGCAGGAAAATATTTTTCAGAGAAGTAATATATCATATCCTGGGGACTACGCACACAACCAGGAGCAAGAGTATTAAACCACTTCATAGCATCACGCTTTAATCAGAAAGGAAACAACTTAAGAATATAATAGTAGCGAATTTTTTCCTCATGAGCAAATAGAGTGGCAATATCATTCAACTAAGTAAGGTGTGCCACACCAGTTTCAGTTTCATAACCATGAAAAGGATCAGATTCAACCAAAGTAATTAACTCAGGATCAACAGAGAATTCATAATCCTTATCAGTAACAAATATGGGAGAGGTAGCAAACTTAGGATCATATTTCATTCTCTCGCTCATAGATTTTTCTTTCAACTCAACAAGCAATTTTCTAACTTCATCTCTATCATTACAAGCAAAAATTGCCCTAGCTGTATCTCAATCAAAAACATAACCATCAGGTATTTTTGGCATTTCAACTCTAGTAGGAGAGCTAGGCATAATAGGTGAATCATAATTTTCAAGAGTTTCAACATTTTCAGTTTCTCTAGCTCTAGCAATTTGTTCATCAAGAAATTCACCAAGTGGCACAGTATCATCAAGCATAGTACTAACATCATCAATAGTTTCATTCATAACAGAAGTAGTATCATCAATAACTTGCGACATATCAGAATGAATAGAAGGTGGTGTTGTCGCAAGCCTACTCAAAACAAAAGGTGAATCAAGTGCAGAGTGTGATGGCAGTTCCTTACCTCCCCTCGTCTTAGAGGGAACGATCTTGGTCTTAGTGTCTTTCAGATTCTTCATAGTGATCAACAGATATAAATCCCAAGTGACTCAACAAATAGAGCTATGCTCCCCGGCAACGGCGCCAGAAAAAGGTCTTGATAACCCACAAGTATAGGGGATCGCAACAGTTTTCGCGGGTAGTATCTCACCCAGATTTATTGATTCGACACATGGGGAACCAAAGAATATTTGCGAGTATTAGCAGTTGAGTTGTCAATTCAACCACACCTGGAGAACTAAATATCTGCAGCAAAGTGTTTAGTAGCACAGTAGTATGATAGTTTTGATAGCAGTAGTAACAGTAGCACAATAACAGTAACAGTAATAGTAGCAGTTTTGTAGTGATTGTACCAGCAGCAGCAACGAAAGTAACTTAGCAAAGATCAATATGCAAAAAGCGTAGGCATTGGATCGGTGATGGATAATTATGTTGGATGACATTCATCATATAACAGTCACAACCTAGGGCGATACACAATAGCTCCAATTCATCAATGTAATGTAGGCATGTATTCCGTATATAGTCATACGTGCTTATAACAAGAACTTGCATGACATCTTTTGTCCTACCCTCCCGTGGCAGCGGGGTCCATAAGGAAATCTAAGGGATATTAAGGCCTCCTTTTAATAGAGAACCGGAACAAAGCATTAACGCATAGCGAATACATGAACTCCTCAAACTACAGTAAACACCGGAAAGAATCCCAATTATTGTCACCTTGGGGTATGCGGATCATAACACATAATAGGTGCATATAACTTGCAAGATAGGATCAAGAACTCAAATATATTCATGAAAACATAAAGGGTTCAGATCTGAAATCATGGCACTCGGGCACTAGTGACAAGCATTAAGCATAGCAAAGTCATAGCAACATCAATCTTAGAACATAGTGGATACTAGGGATCAAAGCCCTAACAAATTGACTCGATTACATGATAAATCTCATCCAACCCATCACCGTCCAGCAAGCCTATAGAGAAATTACTCACACACGGTGGTGAGCATCATGAAATTGGTGATGGAGGATGGTTGTTGATGACGACGGCGTCGAATCCCCCTCTCCGGAGCCCCGAACGGACTCCAGATCAGCCCTCCCGATGAAGAACAGGAGGTGGCGGCGGCTCCGTATCGTAAAACACGATGAAACTTCTTCTCCTATTTTTTTCTCAAGGAAAGTGAATTTATAGCATTGGAATTAGGTCAGACGGCCACCTGTGGGCCCCACAAGGCATCAGGGCGCGCCCTAGGGGGGTCGCGCCCTGTTGCCTTATGGGCAACAGGTGGCCCCTCTTCTGTTGATTCTTGCGCCAGTATTTTTTATTTATTCTATAAAAAATCTCCAAAAAGTTTCGTTCAATTCCTGGAACTTTGATTTCTACACAAAAACAACACCATGGTAGTTCTGCTAAAAACAGCGTCAGTCCGGGTTAGTTTCATTCAAATCATGCAAATTAGTGTCCAAAACAAGAGCAAAAGTATTTAGAAAAGTAGATACGATAGAGACATATCAATCATCATGATCTCCATCATCATGCCGTCATGTGGTTGTCTCCGCCAACTATTGCTTCTATGACTATTGCTAACGCATAGCAATAAAGTAAAGCAATTACATGGCGGTTAATAGTTGACACGCAGGTCATACAATAAATTAAAGACAACCTTATGGCTCCTGCCGGTTGCCGTACTCATCGACATGCAAGTCGTGAACCTATTACAAAACATGATCATCTCATACATCAACATATATCACATCACGTTTTGGCCATACCACATCACAACATGCCCTGCAAAAACAAGTTAGACGTCCTCTATTTTGTTGTTGCAAATTTTACGTGGCTGCTATGGGCAACTAGCAAGAACCGTTCTTACCTACGCAAAGCCACAACGGTGATATACAAGTTGCCTTTTAACCTTCTACAAGGACCGCCCTTGTCAAATCATATTCAACTAAAGTGGGAGAGACAGACACCCGCAAAGCCACTTTTTTGCAATACAAGTTGCATGTCAACCAGTGGAACCGGTCTCTTGTGCAAGGACAAGTAAGGTTGGTCTGAGCCGCTTCATCCCACAATACCGCCGAATCCAAATAAGACAAAGGAAGTAAGCAATTTGAACATCAACGCCCACAACTTCTTTGTGTTCTACTCGTGCAAATACATCTACGCATAGACCTAGCTCATGACGCCATGATGGGGAACGAAGCATGAAAATCAAAAAAATTCTTATGAACACCCAAGATCTAATCTAGGAGATGCATAGCAACGAGAGGGGAGTGTGTCTACATACCCTTGTAGACCGAAAGCGGAAGCGTATAAAACGCGGTTGATGTAGTCGTACTCTTCGCGATCCAATCACGATCCAACCGATCTAGCGCCGAACGGACGACACCTCCGAGTTTAGCACATGTGCGGCTCGGTGACGTCTCCTCCTCCTTGATCCAGTAAGCAAAGGGGAAGAAGTAGATGGGATCACAACCAGCACGATGGCATGGTGGTGATGGTGTTGTTACAGTACCGGCAGGGCTTCGCCAAACGCTGCCGGAACCGATCTGAGGAGAAACGAAAGTGACGGGAGAGGTAGGGCTGCCGCCGGGGCATGGGAATTGGTGTGTTGCATCCCTCCCACCCCTCCTCTATTTATAGGATCAAGGGGGAGGGGCACAACCCCCTTTGCCCCACCTCCAAGGAGGGGGTGGCGGCCCCTAGGGGGTGGAGTAGCCCCCAAGCAAGGGGGGCGCCCCCTTCTAGGGTTTCCCCACCAGCCCTAGGGCACATGGGCCTTGGGGGAGGGCGCCCAGCCCACCAGGGGCTGGTGCGCCTCCCTATACAGCCCATGTGGTCCCTCGGGGCAGGTGAACCCTCCCGGTGGACCCCCGGACCGCTTTCGGCACTCCCGGTACAATACCAAAAAATCCCAAAACTTTTCCGGTGACCAAAATAGGACTTCCCATATACAAATCTTTACCTCCGGACCATTCCGGAACTCCTCGTGATGTCCGGGATCTCATCCGGGACTCCGAACAACATTCGGTCACCAATGTACATATCCCAATACTACTCTAGCGTCAACGAACATTAAGCGTGTGACCCTACGGGTTCGAGAATCATGTAGACATGACCGAGACACCTCTCCGGTCAATAACCAATAACGGGACCTGGATTCCCATATTGGTTCCTACATATTCTACGAAGATCTTTATCGATTGAACCACGATGTCAAGGAGTCAGTTAATCCCGTATGCAATTCCCTTTGTCCGGCGATATGTTACCTGCCCGAGTTTCGATCATCGGTATCTCCATACCTAGCTCAATCTCGTTACCGGCCAGTCTCTTTACTCGTTCCGTAATACAAGATCCTGTGACTATCTCATTAGCCACATTGCTTGCAAGCTCTTTACAATGTTGTATTACCAAGAGGGCCCAGAGATATCTCTCCGTCATACGGAGTGACAAATCCCAGTCTCGATCCATGCAACCCAACAGACACCTTCGGAGATACCTGTAGAGCATCTTTATGATCACCCTGTTACGAAGTCAAGTTTGATAGCACATAAGGCATTCCTGTGGTATCCGGGAGTGACATGATCTCATGGTCTAAGGAAAATATACTTGACATGAAGAAAGCTGTAGTAAATAACTAAACGATCTGATGCTAAGCTTACAGTTGGGTCTTGTCCATCACATCATTCTCCTAATGATGTGATCCCGTTATCAAATGACAACTCATGTCTATGGTTAGGAAACCATAACCATCTTTGATCAACGAGCTAGTCTAGTAGAGACTTACTAGGGACACGGTGTAGTTTATGTATTCACACATGTATTTAAGTTTTCGATCAATACAATTCCAGCATGAATAATAAAAATTTATCATGAACGGGAAATATGATAATAACCATTTTATTATTGCCTCTAGGGCATATTTCCAACACTAAATTCATCGACCACATGCCCCTCAAAAAGAATCCATTAATAAGATTGATCAAGTCTTATTAACAAACTATTTCCGAATGACATGAAACCTGTCGGTGTATAAAACATGGGTATTTTATACCCTGACTTATGCACAGACAGCAGCAGCCTCCTTGCTGGCCGAGCCTTGCCGGGAACCGCCAGGACCAGGACTCAGGGACCAGTTCCAGAAGCTACCAGAAAGAAGCTCAAGGCATAGCACCAACAAGCACTCAACTAGCACCTAAAATGAAGACATTCCTTGCCGGCAAGGCTAAACCGGCAAGGTGAAGACCCGGCAAGCTCCGTACCGACAAGCTTCTGCCAGCCCTCCAGCGCTCCACCACACCGCACAGGTGTTCGCTAGTGGGTGAGGTGTCGACCGCGCAGGCTGGTTGGTAAGGTTTGTCGGGCATGTGTCAGCATACTGGGACAGGATTTGCCTCTAATGACACCCGTCCAGGAGGCGTGTCAAAATAATATGAGGTAGCTGGGTGAGCGGTGTAGAAACCTTGCCGGGACTACCTCTCCACATGACACCTAACGGTGCATTTAATGCTTTTGTCCTGAACTGGCAGAGTTAGGTATGATAGCACTGTTTGCTATCTAATCGCTATGTAATTACAGTTTTGCCACTGTGGTAACCCCTTGAGCTATAAAAGGAGGGCCAAGGCAACAGTTAGAGGGATTCGGACCCTTTTCCAAACACTAGTACGTCTCGCGTAGCAGCTCTCCCCGTGCCTTGCCGGGAGAAGTGCTCCTTGTACTGTTGCCCTCATACAACCAATACACCAAAAGCAGGAGTAGGGTTTGACGCTTCTCAGCGGCCCAAACCTGGGTAAATCCCTTGCGCATTCCATTGTTCATGCTCTTTGTGCACGTCGATCCCCTCTACCTAACCACAAGGGGCTGGATTGCCCCATAGATGGTCGTCCACCTCGACATCTTTGGCGCGCCAGGTAGGGGAGATCACTTGCGTGAACCTTGATCAGCGGATTGTGCGTCTTCTTCATCACCTTTGTCAACTTCCTCATCGTCCTCCTCGTCGTCGATGGCGCCCAAGAAGAAGGGCATCACGATGACGGCCACCCCGCACGCATCCGCTGGCGGCGCGGCCAATGCGGGCGGTGCAGATACCGTGGTTGGCACAACCAGCGCAAGCGGCGCGGTCGCCATGCCCATCACGGTCGGCGCAGGGGACGAGCATGCTGGAGGCAGTCGACCTCCTCGGTCCTCTGGCGAACGGAGCCGCGACGGCGCGGGCGGAGCGGACGGGCGTCCTCCTCCTCCTCCTCGCCGCGCCGACGAACGCAGCCACTGGAGCGGCAACGCCCGGGCCGGCGCGAGCCAACCCAAGGATGCAGCTTCGGGACAGACGTCGCGCCCCTCGTACAACAGGCGCGGCACAGCTCTGAGCGGCGCCAACGACTCCGGGCAGCGGCGACCTCACGGCAAGACTCCTGTTTGATCAAATCCCAGATCCTCAGGCACCGCCTCCGCCACGGCGACCTGCTGCTGATCATGTGCCGCGGTAGTAAGACCGTGAGGGCACTCCTGCTGGCTCCGCAAGGAGTAGAGCGACGTCGCGTTCTTCACTTCCGGCCATGCCAGCCACGACGGCAGAAGCGATGGTGCGAGCCCGGATGCTGCTGAATTTCCCTCCAGCGGCAGAGAAGATGGATGAGTGGAGAGCCACCATCCAAAGCTTGATTGGGTTTGCCGAGGCTAGTAAATCACAGCAGGCGGAGCCCTCACGGCATCCGCAAATGGCACCAGCAACCCCAGTTGATGGCCGCACTGACGGCGCTGCGCTAAAGGTGCAATCACCTCAGCGGCAACAATCTCAGCAGCAACAACGCCAACAACCACAGCAAGCTCGACGATCCATTGAGCCCAATGAGGTGTCGATGGCCTCTTTGGATCCACGAGCACGGCAAAATCAGCGGCAAGTGCTGCAAGACAGGAGGGCAGAAGATGCCCGCACCACCATCGAACCACGCTGGGAGGCGCGCCGTCAATCCGACGCGCGCAACGGCCCCATCATTGATGAGCCTGTGCCAGGGGTTGGCGGATATCTACCTTACGAGGTTGGATGTCCCGCCTTCACCCTTGAGCTGCGGCAAGTCCGATGGCCGTCCGTTCGAGCTTTCAAGCCAGAAGTGCCAGAAATGTATGACGGCAAGCTGCGAGTTTCTGGAAATCTACACGATCGCCGTGCAAGCTGCCGGGGGAAGAGATGACAAAATCCTCGCCAACTACTTCCCGTTGGTACTGAAACCCAACGTGAGGTCTTGGCTGATGAACCTGCCGGAGAACTCTATTTCTTCGTGGTCAGATCTCGGCAACGAGTTCGTTGGTGCCTTTACCGGAGGCCACAAAGCCCCTGGACAGCCCAGCGACTTGCAAGTGATCCCACAAAGAGATGGTGAAACTTTACGCAAGTACATCCATAGGTTCAGTCGTGTGCACCGTAATATTCCAGATGTGCACCCCGCAGCCGTGATTGCCGCCTTTCACACGAACGTGCGCAATCGGAGGATGCGGGAGAAAATGAACATCAAGCTGCCCAAGACCGTGAACGAGCTCTACACATTGGCGGATAAGTGTGCACGTGCTGAAGAAGGAAGAAGGCTTCCCGGGGAGGACGCTGGCGCCGAAGTGGATTCTGAGGTTGATGATGCTGCCACCCCGAGGAAGAAAGGCTGGAAGCGCAATAGAAAGCACAAGGGCAAAACTGTTATGGTTGTCGAAGGCTCCGGCAACTCTGAGTCCGCCAAGAAAGCCAAGACTGAGAACTCCGGCATGGAGGCTGCTGTATGCGCCGCTTGCCAGGAGGCAGCGGCAAACGAGAAGGCCGGCAAATCTGATGGGCCATACTGCAAGATTCACCGCACCAAGGGCCATGATCTCCAAGAGTGCCGACAAGTTGAGCACCTTGTTGAGAAGCTGAAGGCCGAATACGAAAAGCGTGACAAAGAGAAGGGTCAAGATGGTGCCGGTGGATCCGGCAAAAAGGGCCTCGGTGGTCGAGGAGGCCGGCGCGGCAAGGCCAAGAAGCAGAAAGAAAAACCTGCTAGGGGCCACGAAAAGAAAGAGGAAAATGATGGAAGCGACGAAGAGGATGATGATGAGACCAGTGAACAAGAATTCCAGAAGGCGACCGATGCCATGTGCATTAACAGAGGAGCATCTGTGCACTCCTCTCACCGCCAACTTAAGTAGTGGGCGCGTGAGGTTAATGCGGCAGAACCGGCAATGGGCTCTCAGAAGCCGC
Organism: Elymus sibiricus; assembly: GCA_039707655.1. Taxonomy (NCBI): domain Eukaryota; kingdom Viridiplantae; phylum Streptophyta; class Magnoliopsida; order Poales; family Poaceae; genus Elymus; species Elymus sibiricus. The sequence goes on from CM077674.1 coordinate 308,322,526, forward strand.
TCAAATGGTCACACACGCCTATCATCATTGATGCTGAGGATCACCCTGATCGCATAACCGCGGTCGGATGTTTGCCATTGTTGGTCTCGCCAACAATTTGCAACCTCCAAGTGACAAAGATGTTAGTTGACGGTGGGGCCGGTCTGAATCTGATCTCTCCGGAAGTCATCAAGAGGCTGCAGATCCCCGATGAGGAGCTCGAGAAAACAAGCACTTTTCAAGGAGTGAACCCGGGAAGAAGCCAGCCCAAGGGGAAGATCACATTACCGGTGACATTTGGCGGGGAACTGAACTACAGAACAGAAAAGATTGTGTTTGATGTTGTCAAGATCCCCTTGCCGTACAATGGAATTCTTGGCCGCCCAGCCTTGGCAAAATTCATGGCAGCATCTCACTATGCTTACAACACGTTGAAGATGCCAGGGCCGATGGGTGTCATTTCCATCAACTCCGATAAAAAAGATGCAGTCATTGGCGTCGACAAGATGTACAGAGATGCGGTTGCAGCAGAGGCCGCCAAGGCACCAGCTCCCGCCAAGAAGAAGGAAAATAAGAAGTCCGGCAAGACCTCCAGCAAGGATTCTGGGAAGCGCACCTCTTCGGAGTGCTGCGCACCTGTTGAAGACTTTCCGGAGTGCTCTGTCGGTAAGAAATCCAAAGCTACTTCACCGGCAACTAAAAAGGTGCCGGTGAGGGAGGACGGCACTGACGGTACCTTCACCATCAGTGCCACCCTTGACAGCAAATAGGAAAGCGCGCTTGTTGCCTTCCTGCGGGTGAATGTCGATGTGTTTGCATGGCGACCATCTGACATCCCCGGCGTTCCTAGGGAGGTAATTGAGCACCACCTTGCTATATGTCCCCACGCCCGGCCCGTCAAGTAAAAAGTCCGGAAGCAAGCGTTGGAGCGGCAACAGTTCATTGCCGAAGAGATCAAGAAGCTTGAAGCAGCAGGATTGGTTAGAGGTGTACTACACCCAACTTGGTTGGCAAATCCTGTTGGTGTGCGCAAAGCAAACGAAAAGTGGAGACTTTGTATTGACTACACTGATATTAACAAAGCATGTCCAAAAGATCCTTTCCCTTTGCTGCGCATTGATCAAATTGTGGACTCTACCTCCGGCTGTGATTTGCTCTCCTTCCTTGATGCATATTCTGGGTACCATCAGATATTCATGGCCAAGGAGGATGAGGAGAAAACCGCATTCATTACTCCATGTGGCACGTACTGCTTCGTGCATATGCCTTTCGGATTAAAGAGTGCTGGTTCAACATTTGCAAGGGCAGTCCAGATTGGTTTTGAGCCCCAGCTGCACAGGAGTGTGGAAGCGTACATGGATGATATTGTGGTCAAAACCAAGGAAAAGTCTACCCTCATTCAAGATTTAGAAGAGACATTTGCAAACTTGCGCAAAATCAACTTGAAGCTCAATCCCGAGAAGTGTGTGTTTGGCGTTCCATCCGGCAAGCTTCTCGGATTCTTTGTATCTCAACAAGGAATTGAAGCGAATCCCAACAAGATCAAAGCAATTGAGCAGATTCAAGCACCAAAAAGTGTCAAAGATGTGCGGCGTCTTGCCGGCTGTGTTGCTGCCTTAAGTAGGTTCATTTCAAGATCTGCTGAGCGCGCCCTGCCGTTTTTCAAGATTTTGAAAAAGGCAGGACCGATGAAATGGACTCCGGAAGCGGAGGCCGCGCTGCAGGACTTGAAAAGATACCTCTCCTCCGCGCCAACACTAGTTGCACCTAGACCACAAGAGCCGTTGCTGCTATACGTAGCGGCTACGAATCAAGTGGCTAGTGCTGCATTAGTGGCACAGAGGGAACTCGATGACGAAGAAGCAACCACGACAAACCCGTCCAGCGACAAACCGGAATCTTCTCCGGCAAGATCTGGTGCCGACAAGATAAAGGTAGCGCAAGCAAATGAAGTTGATCAGCAAGAGATACCAAGGAAGAAGGTGGTACAGTGACCCATGTATTTTGTTAGTTCCCTCCCGCAGGGGGCTAGATCGAGATACTCTGGAGTGCAGAAATTGCTTTTCGGTCTTCTTATGGCCTCGAGAAAGCTGCGTCACTACTTCCAAGCGCATGAGATCACCGTCGTCACCCGCTTTCCGCTGCAGCGCATCTTGAGAAATCTAGAGGCAACCGGCAGGATAGTGGAGTGGGCATTGGAATTGTCAAGCTTTGCACTCAAGTTTGAAAGCACTTCAACAATTCAAAGCAGGGCCTTGGCGGAGTTCATCGCCGAATGGACGCCAACGCAAGACAAAGAAATTCAAGAAACGGCTCTCCCCGACAAGGAAACAACAAAGGAATGGATCATGTACTTTGATGGTGCCTTCTCGCTGCAAGGCACCGGTGCCGGAGTGCTGCTTGTCGCACCCACCGGAGAGCACCTCAAGTATGTGGTTCAAATGCACTTTCCCAGGGAGCAAGCTACAAACAACACTGCCGAGTACGAAGGACTCCTTGCCGGTCTTAGGATCGCAGTGGACCTTGGGATCAGAAAATTGATCATCCGCGGCGACTCGCAGCTTGTTGTGAAGCAAGTAAACAAAGATTACCAGAGCCCGTTGATGGAGGCGTATGTGGAAGAAGTGAGAAAATTGGAAGAACACTTTGACGGGTTGCAAACAAAGCACATTCCTCGTGCGGAAAACAGCGTTGCTGACAGCCTGTCAAAATGTGCCGCTCAAAAGCTTCCCGTGGAACCGGGAACATTTGTGCTCCATTTGAATCAACCAACAGTCACTCCATCAATGTAGGCCAGTAAGAGAAGAAAGTTGAATACCGGCAAGTATTTTCCAGCAGAGCTCCCGCGAGCCGCCGACAAGAATGTTGCTGGGAACAACAACACAGTTGCCGGTGAGCAGCCGCTTAGCGCAGAACCCCAGGTTCTTGCCGCGGAAGCAAGCGCTCCCGTGGCCGAAGAGATGCCTTAAATCCTTGTCGTCGAGCCACAGGCTCCGGCATGGGCACAACAGATAGTCCATTTCCTTCAAACAGAAGAACTCCCCGATGAGCAAGAAGAAGCTGAGAGAGTAGCCCGTCAGTCAAGTATGTATCAGTTTGTGGATAGCATTCTATATAGAAAGCGACCAAACGGTGTGAAATTAAAGTGCATTCGCCGGGAAGATGGACTAAAGTTGTTGGCGGAGATACACGGAGGCATATGTGGCTCTCACATAGGATCAAGGGCACTTGCCGGCAAAGCATTCTCGCAAGGCTTCTATTGGCCCACTGCCCTCCAGGATGCAACTGAGCTAGTAACCAAGTGTGAAGCATGCCAGTTCCATTCGAAAAACATACATCAGCTAGCTCAAGCTCTCCAAACAATCCCTCTCTCCTGGCCCTTTTCGGTCTGGGGGCTCGATATCTTGGGCCCCTTCCCCCGTGCTGCTGGGGGCTTTAAGTTCTTGTACGTCGCCATCGACAAGTTCACAAAGTGGCCTGAAGTGGAGCCAGTGAGAAAGGTGACAGCGCAATCAGCCGTCAAGTTCTTCAAAGGATTAGTTTGCCGTTTCGGGGCTCCTAACAGAATCATCACTGATAACGGCACACAATTCACGAGCCGCGCCTTCATGCAGTACGTCCAAGACCTTGGCAGCAAAATCTGTTTTGCGTCTGTTGCTCACCCGAAAAGCAACGGCCAGGCGGAAAGGATGAACCTTTGACAAGCTGCGCAGGTGTGGAAGACACTGGATTGATGAGTTGCCGGCGGTTCTTTGGTCACTCAGAACGACATGAAATCGAGCTACCGGCCAAACGCCCTTCTCCCTAGTCTATGGTGCAGAAGCGATGCTCCCCACGGAACTCATATACGGGTCACCTCGAGTGCTCGCTTACGATGAAGCTGACCAAGAGCAGTTGCGGCAAGATGACGCAACGCTCCTTGAGGAAGACCGTCTTCGGGCAGCTGTGCGAGCTGCACGCTACCAGCAAGCCTTGCGCCGCTACCATAGCCGCAAAGTGCATGCCCGAAGCCTTGAGGAAGGCAACCTTGTTCTTCGGCGCGTTCAGTCCGCCAAGGGATCAAACAAGTTGATGCCGAAGTGGGAAGGCCCTTATCGGGTAGTACGACTCACCAAAATTGGCGCGGTCCGTCTGGAGACCGAGGATGGCACCCCGGTGCAAAACTCATGGAATATTGAGCATCTTCGCAAGTTCTACCCATAAGGCGCGGTTGCCGGGCCTCCCGGCAACCCCTTTTGTACAATCTTTGTCAGCAAGACATGTAACCCTTTGTACAAAGCCAGGCGCAGATCCTGTGCATAATAAAGCTAAGTATTTCGCAACTCCTTGTACATATTCATTCTATATGTGGATACATGTGATGTTGTGACTTACATCTTAGTTTGTATGGAATGACACTGATGAACCGTCAAGGTTCCCAATCCACTCTTTTCTCTTCTTTCTTTTTCTTAAAAGGACAGAAGAATCCCTCGCGTGCAAGTTTCCCGGGGGAGTGGACATGGGGTACCATTTTAATGACGTTCAAGTGATCATTTCATGCAACAACAGAAGCGGCGCAAGGAAAAGCTAAGTTGAAAAACTTTGAAAATTTCTCCTTGTTACATTCACAATTCCCCTTGAACGGTTTTGTGCTTTGTATGAGAAACCTGCACGCGAAGGAACCTTTGAAAGCACATTTGCTCCTTTGGTGGTTTTGGTAATTTATGCCAACATACATGTTGTTGGACTAATGCTTTCATCCAGTGAATTTCAGACAAGTTCAACAATGGTGTGGCAGGGACAAGAGGACGTGGAACCCCTTCAAAATGCTAAGGACAAGGATTGGCAAAAGCTCAAGACTCTACATTTTTGGTTTAGTGATCCAAGATCACATTGAGTCCATAGGAAAGCCAATACTATTAAAAGGGGATGAGGTGTTGCTTAATGATCTTTTTGCTCAAGTGCTTAGTGATAGTACTCCTAAACCCTCAACCACTCTCTCAATCCCAAATATGTCCAAAACCTACATTCCAACTCGGCCCCACCGAATTTCTCTATTCGGCCCCACCGAGTTCATCCAAGACTTAGCCACTGCCAAAACCCTAACAAATCGGATCCACCGAAATGGATCTCGGTCTCACTGAGATGGCCTTGCCAACTCTCTGTAATCGTTTGCACTTACTTCGGTCTCACCGAGTTTTGCAAACCGGTCTCACCGAGATGGCTTGCCAACTCTCTGTTGCCTTATTGCTTCACTTCGGTCCTACCGAGTTGATGCAATCGGTGCCACCGAGATGAGGATTGCCCTAGCCATTGCACTTCGGTCCATCCGAGTTGTTTGTATCGGTCCCACCGAGATTCCTAAAGTTCATATCTTTTACACAGTTCGGTGCTACCGAGATTATTGTTTCGGTGCCACCGAGTTGAGTCAAAAGTGTGTAACGGTGGGATTTTGTGTGGAGGCTATATATACCCATCCACCACTCCCTTCTCAGTAAGGAGAGCCATCAGAACGTGCCTACACTTCCACCATACATTTTCTGAGAGAGAACCACCTACTCATGTGTTGAGATCAAGATATTCCATTCCTACCATTTGAACCTTGATCTCTAGCCTTTCCCAAGTTGCTTTCCACTCAAATCCTTCTTCCACCATAGCCAAATCTATGAGGAGTTGTTTGAGTGTTGGGAAGACTATCATTTGAAGCACAAGAGCAAGGAGTTCATCAACAACACACCGTCTATTACCTTTTGGAGAGTGGTGTCTCCTAGATTGGTTAGGTGTCACTTGGGAGCCTCCAACATGATGTGGAGTTGAACCAAGAGTTTGTAAGGGCAAGGAGATCGCCTACTTCGTGAAGATCTACCCCGAGTGAGGCTAGTCCTTCGTGGACGTAAGCCATAGTGGAATAGACAAGGTTGCTTCTTCGTGGACCCTTCGTGGGTGGAGCCCTCCGTGGACTCGCGCAGCCGTTACCCTTCGTGGGTTGAAGTCTCCATCAACGTGGACGTACGATAGCACCACCTATTGGAACCACGCCAAAAACCACCGTGTCTTCATTGCGTTTGATCTTCCATACTCTACCGCCTTTACTTTCCGTACTCTTGCATGCTTTACTATTTCCGCTGCTCAATCTCTAGATATGCATGTGTAGAAAGTATTGGAGTGATCTTAACTTGTGCCAAAATCTGCCTAAGTGCCAAGAGAAATTAAAAACTGCACCTTTGGCTGGTTAGGAGTCTATTCACCCCCCCCCCTCTAGACCTATCTCCTCGATCCCACAACCTTGTCACGATCGGTCTGCGCTCTAGCTTGTCTCGAGTGTTCTCGATAAGCCTAGCAGCTGCATTCTGTCCCGGCAAGTTGCCTTGCCGGCAGCGGCACTTCCAGCAGGCTGCTAAGGACCCGTTCCTCAAAGCGCTCGCGGCGAGTGTGTGCACCGGCAAGTTTCCAAACAAGCATAGGGACACAATCATACAAAGGCAAAATAAAACAAGGGGAATGGCACGCATCTATTTAAACCCGATAAGCACTGGATATTCATTAAAACCGGTGTTCAATTACATTTCAATCGGCCCTTTGCCAGGGTTTATCTCGAGCGCAAGGAGGGCAAAAGGGGCGCCTAGGCGGAGTCCGGCTTGTTCCCGGAAGGCCAGATGATGGTGCTGCTGGCGATCAGCTAGACTCTTCGCCGTCATCTTCGATCTTCATGCTCGGAGAGCCGTCGTCATCGCCGTCATCATCGTCATCCTCAGCATCGCTGGAGGAAGTGGTGTCGGTGTCGCTCGAGCTCTCCGCGCAGCACTCCAGACGAGCGCCTGAAGCCCCGAAGAACTTCACGATGAGCACGTCTAGTCCGTCCAGCCAGAAGTGAAGGAGGTGCCCTTGCCCTAAGCAACGGGCACGGGCAAAGGATTCCCACCCGCGCGTAAGGTACATGTAGGATCGAAAGTATGTCTAGAGGGGGGTGATTAGACTACTTGACCAAATAAAACTTAACCTTTTCCCAGATTTTAGTTGTAGGCAGATTTTAGCAATAGTACATTTCAAGCATCACCCTACACATGCAATTCTAAGAGTATAGCAGCGGAAAGTAAGCAATTGCATATGTATGTAGAGAGGGGATAGGAGATTTCAAACGCAATGAAGACACGGCGGTTTTTGGCGTGGTTCCGATAGGTGGTGCTATCGTACGTCCACGTTGATGGAGGCTTCAACCCACGAAGGGTAACGGCTGCGCGAGTCCACGGAGGGCTCCACCCACGAAGCGTCCACGAAGAAGCAACCTTGCCTATTCCACCATGGCTTACGTCCACGAAGGACTAGCCTCACTCGGGGTAGATCTTCACGAAGTAGGCGATCTCCTTGCCCTTACAAACTTCTTGGTTCAACTCCACATCTGGTTGGAGGCTCCCAAGCGACACCTAACCAATCTAGGAGACACCACTCTCCAAAAGGTAATAGACGGTGTGTTGTTGATGAACTCCTTGCTCTTGTGCTTCAAATGATAGTCTTCCCAGCACTCAATCACTCCTCACAGATTTGGCTATGGTGGAAGAAGGATTTGAGTGGAAAGCAACTTGGGAAAGGCTAGAGATCAAGGTTCAAATGGTAGGAATGGAATATCTTGATCTCAACACATGAGTAGGTGGTTCTCTCTCAGAAAATGTATGGTGGAAGTGTAGGCACGTTCTGATGGCTCTCCTTACTGAGAAGGATGGGGTGGAGGGGTATATATAGCCTCCACACAAAATCCAACCGTTACACACTTTTGACCCAACTCGGTGGCACCGAAAGGATCATCTCAGTAGCACCGAACTGTGTAAAAGATATGAACTTTAGGAATCTCGGTGGGACCGATACGAACAACTCGGATGGACCAAAGTGCAATGGCTTAGGGCAATCCTCATCTCGGTGGCACCGATTGCATCAACTCGGTAGGACCGAAGTGAAGCAATAAGGCAACAGAGAGTTGGCAAGCCATCTCGGTGAGACCGATTTGCAAACTCGGTGAGACCGAAGTAAATGCAAACGATTACAGAGAGTTGGCAAGGCATTTCGGTGGATCCGATTTGTTAGGGTTTGGCAGTGGCTAAGTCTTGGATGAACTCGGTGGGGCCGGATTGGAAATTTCGGTGGGGCCGAGTTGGACTTTGGGTTTAGGACATATTTGGGTAGAGTGAGTGGTTGAGGGTTTAGGAATACTGTCACTAAGCACTTTGAGCAAAAAGACCATTAAGCAACACCTCATCCCCTTTTAATAGTATTGGCTTTCCTATGGACTCAATGTGATCTTGGATCACTAAACCAAAAATGTAGAGTTTTGATCTTTGCCAATTCTTGTCCTTAGCATTTTGAGGGGTCCACATCTCTAGTCCATGCCATGCCAATCATTGAATATCCTGAAATCTTAATCTTGAATGGACATTAGTTCAATGAGATATATGTTGTTATGAATTACCAAAACCACCAAGGGAGCAAATGTGCTTTCAGTACATAATGCCATTGTTGGAGGTTTCAACGGTTACCCAGACGAGGCCATTGCAGCAACCGTCCATGCGCAGCCATAAGCCGTGCAAGTGGCGGCCTTCCATCTCCCTAGCAAAGGGGCGAGGAAGTCGTAGCCAGCTCCACGGCTGGTCGCGCAACTCCAGGACAAACTCTTCTACCGTGTCCACCATGTGGCCTTCTGCCGGCGGAGGAGGGGCCGAAGACGGAACGGCGAGCGCCCCGCCACGGCCGCCCCGGCCACGAGCGCCGCGCCGTCCACGACCACGGGCCGCGGCCCTCCCTTGAGCACTGGAGCCAGCTTCCGCAGCCGCGGCCGAAGCTTGAGCGTGGAGCCGAGAAGAAGCCCTCGCCGCGGCGGCGGGGACACGACCGCGACCTCTCCCTCTCGCCATGTCGTCGTCGAATGTAGAAGAAGGAGAAGATATGGGAAGGAGGCAGCAATTGCTGGAGATTAAGGCAGGAGGAGATGGGCGAGCGTCGCACCCCCACGAGCCCCCTCTTTATAGGGGAGCGCGGGGAGCTGGCTCTTCACCATCTTCGGACGGCCGCCCACGATCACCAATCCACTGCCCTGCATGCATGCAGATGCGCGTGATGGAGGGGCGCAGAAAAAGGAGAAGTAAAGACAGACAGGGCAGTTATCCTTTGCCACGCGTGGCTGTGCGCCGTCCAATTTGAACCAATGGCACCCCGCATGTGAGCATACCCTTGGTCTGAGTACGCATGCAAGCCGCCCACTCGACAACAAGGTTTGCCGGGAGGTGACCAAGAGCACACCCGGGACCAGATTAATAAGGAAGCAAAGAAGATCTCAAAGGATGATAACCATGATGACCGAAAAATTACAGCGGCAGTTTTCCCGCCGCGTGTCTGTGCATTATTTGGGCCTAGCCCAACGAAGCTTCGGACGCGCGTATGGCCCAGGCCCGGGGGCTCCTGTCGGTGTATAAAACATGGGTATTTTATACCCTGACTTATGCACAGACAGCAGCAGCCACCTTGCCGGCCGAGCCTTGTCGGGAACCGCCAGGACCAGGACTCAGGGACCAGTTGCAGAAGCTACCAGAAAGAAGCTCAAGGCACAGCACCAACGAGCACTCAACTAGCATCTAAAATGAAGACATTCCTTGCCGGCAAGGCTAAAACGGCAAGGTGAAGACCCGGCAAGCTCCGTACCGACAAGCTTCTGCCAGCCCTCCAGCGCTCCACCACACCGCACAGGTGTTCGCTAGTGGGTGAGGTGTCGACCGCGCAGGCTGGTTGGTAAGGTTTGTCAGGCACGTGTCAGCATACTGGGACAGGATTTGCCTCTAATGACACCCGTCCAGGAGGCGTGTCAAAATAATATGAGGTAGCTGGGCGAGCGGTGCAGAAACCTTGCCGGGACTACCTCTCCACATGACACCTAACGGTGCATTTAATGCTTTTGTCCTAAACTGGCAGAGTTAGGTATGATAGCACTGTTTGCTATCTAATCACTATGTAATTACTGTTTTGCCACTGTGGTAACCCCTTGAGCTATAAAAGGAGGGCCAAGGCAACAGTTAGAGGGATTCGGACCCTTTTCCAAACACTAGTACGTCTCGCGTAGCAGCTCTCCCCGCGCCTTGCCGGGAGAAGCGCTCCTTGTACTGTTGCCTTCATACAACCAATACACCAAAAGCAGGAGTAGGGTTTTACGCTTCTTAGCGGCCCGAACCTGGGTAAATCCCTTGCGCATTCCATTGTTCATGCTCTTTGTGCACGTCGATCCCCTCTGCCTAACCACAAGGGGCTGGATGGCCCCATAGATGGTCGTACACCACGACAAAACCAAAGAATCTTCGTATAACACTAAGTTACCTCAATGGGGATATGCATCTCCCCAACAATAAGAATTTCATATTTCTTTTTGACAGTAGGAAGAGGAAATTTGAAACCTCCAATAGTGATTGTCGAAACTTTTTCAATATAATTGATACCATTCACCGAACTTTGTTTCTTCGGGAAATAAACCGTATGCTCATTACCATTGACATGAAAAGTGACCTTGCTTTTGTTGCAATCAATAACAGCCCCTGCAGTATTCAAAAAGGGTCTTCCAAGGATAATCGACATGTTGTCGTCCTCGAGCATATCAAGTATAACAAAGTCTGTCAAGATAGTAACATTTGCAACTACAACGGGAACATCCTCGCAAATTCCAATGGGTATAGCAGTGGATTTATCAGCCATTTACAAAGATATTTCAGTAGGTGTGAGCTTATTCAAATCAAGTTCTCTATATAAAGAGAAAGGCATAACACTAACACCGGCTCCCAAATCACATAAAGCAGTTTTAACATAACTTATTTTAATGGAGCATGGTATAGTAGGTATTCCTGGGTCTCCTAACTTTTTAGGTACTCCACCCTTAAAAGAATAATTAGCAAGCATGGTGGAAATTTCAGCTTTCGGTATCTTTCTTTTATCTGTGATAATATCTTTCATGTATTTAGCATAGGGAGACATTTTCAACATATCAATCAGGCGAGTGCGCAAAAAGACAGGTCTAAGCATTTCAACAAAGCGCTCAAAATCTTCCTCATCTTTGTTTTTAGATGGTTTAGTAGGGAAAGGCATAGGTTTTTGAACCCATGGTTCTCTTTCCTTTCCATGTTTTCTAGAAACAAAGTCTCTTTTATCATATCTTTTATTCTTAGGAGGTGGATTATCAAGATCAACAGTAGGTTCTATTTCTACATCATTATCTGGTTGAGCATCAACATGAACATCATCATTATCATCATCATTATCATTATCATTATCATTATCAATAGGTGTATGTTCATTACCAGATTGTGTCTCAGCATCAGAAATAGAAGCATCATTATGATTCCCAGGAGGTTTTTCTATCTCAGGTTCACTAGAAGCATGCAAAGTCCTATCATTCTTCTTTTTCTTTTTCTTCTTAGATGGACTAGGTGCATCAACATTATTTCTTTGAGAATCTTGTTCAATTCTTTTAGGATGACCTTCAGGATATAGAGGATACTGAGTCATTCTACCCCCTCTAGTAACAACTCTGACAACATGATCATTCGTATTATTATTCATCTCATCAAGCAAATCATTTTGTGACTTAGCAATTTGTTCTAACCGAGTCTGGACCATAGAAGCATGTTTACTTAAGCACTTAACATCATTAGCAGTTCTAAACATCAAATCACTCAAGCGTTCAATCATGATGGCATTTTGTTTTAGTTGATTGCTAACATACATATTGAAGTGTTCTTGCTTAACAATGTAATTATAAAATTCATCCAAGCATTGACTAGCAGATTTATTATAGGGAATATCACCTTCATTGAATCTACGGAGAGAATTTACCTTTACTACCTGTGTCGGGATATCAAGTCCATGTATTTCTTTAATAGGTGGTAGATTCTTAACATCTTCAGCTTTAATACCTTTTTGCTTCATAGATTTTTTAGCTTCTTGCATACCTTCAGGACTGAGCAATAGAATACCTCTTTTCTTCGGAGTTGGTTTAGGTGGTGGTTCAGGAAGTGTCCAATCATCGGCATTTCTCAATATATTATTGAATAGTTCTTTAGCATGTCCAATAGTTCGTTCCCTGAAAACACAACCAGCACAACTATCTAGGTAGTCCCTAGAAGCATCAGTTAGTCCATTATAAAAGATATCAAGTATTGCATTTTTCTTAAGAGGATGGTGATGTCTACTACACAACTTATTCTTGTAGACTCATGTTGGGCCTCCAAGCACAGAGTTTTCTAGGACAGTAGCAATTTTCCCTCAAGTGGATGACCTAAGGTTTATCAATCCATGGGAGGCGTAGGATGAAGATGGTATCTCTCAAACAACCCTTCAACCAAATACAAGAAATCTCTTGTGTCCCCAACACACCCAATACAATGGCAAATTGTATAGGTGCACTAGTTCGGTGAAGAGATGGTGATACAAGTGTAGTATGGATAGTAGATATAGGTTTTTGTAATCTGAAAATATAAAAACAACAAGGTAACAAGTGATAAAATGGAGCACAAACGGTATTGTAATCCTTAGAAACAAGGCCTAGGGTTCATACTTTCGCTAGTGCAATCTCTCAACAATGCTAATATAATTGGATCATATAACCATCCCTCAACATGCGATAAATAATCACTCCCAAGTTCCTATTAGCGGAGAACATAAGATAGAAATTGTTTGTAGGGTACGAAACCACCTCAAAGTTATCCTTTCCGATCGATCTATTGAGCTATTCCTATAAGTGTCACAAACAGCCCTAGAGTTCGTACTAAAATAACACCATATGATACACATCAACCAACTCAAATGTCACCTAGATACTCCAATGTCACCACAAGTATCCGTGAGTTGATTATACGATATGCATCAAACAACTTCATAATCATAATATTCAATCCACACAAAGAACTCCAAGGAGCACCCCAAAGTTTCTATCAGAGAAAAGATAATGAAAACGTGCATCAACCCCTATGCATAGATTACCCCAATGTCACCTCGGGAATCCGCGAGTTGAGTGCCAAAACATATATCAAGTGAATCAATATAATACCCCACTGTCACCGCGGGTATTCATATGCAAGACATACATCAAGTGTTCTCAAATCTGAAATATTCAATCCGACAATAACGAAACCTCAAAGGGAAAATATTTGATTCATCACAACAAAGATAGAGAGGGAAGAAACACCATATGATCCAACTATATTAACAAAGCTCGCGATACATCAAGATCGTGCCAAATCAAGAACACGAGAGAGAGAGAGAGAGATCAAACACATAGCTACTGGTACAAACCCTCAGCCCCGAGGGTGAACTACTCCCTCCTCGTCATGGAGACCAGCGGGATGATGAAGATGGCCTCCAGTGATGATTCCCCCCTCTGGCAGGGTGCCGGAAAAGGGCTGTAGATGAGATCATGGAGGTACAGAGGCTTGCGGCGGTGTAAAAACTCATCTAGGTTAACTTTCGGGGGTTTCTAAATATATATGATTTTTGGCGTTGGAATCACGCGAAGAGGTGCCACAGGGGGCCCACGAGGCACCAGGGCGCGCCTAGGGGGGGCAGGCGCGCCCAGGTGGCTCGTGGGGCCCCTGTGGCTCTTCTGCTGCTCCTCCGAAGCTTCCTGGGTCTGTTTCCATCCAGAAAAAAGTATCAAAAAGTTTTGCCGCATTTGGACTTCGTTTGATATGGATTTTCTGGAAAACCAAAAACAAGCAGAAAACAACAACTGGCACTGGGCACTAGGTCAATATGTTAGTCCATGAAAACCATATAAAATCCATATAAAAGTGCACCAAAATCATACAAAACTATAATAAACATGGCATGAATACTTCATAAATTATAGATACGTTGGAGACGTATCAGCATCCCCAAGCTTAATTCCTGCTCGTCTTCGAGTAGGTAAATGATAAAAGAAATAATTTATGAAGTGTGAATGCTATCATAGTGCATAAGTTTGATCAATGATAATTTCAATCACTTTTTCTAGCATCAATATAAATCATAATCAGTAGCTCATCTCATAAAACTTCTCATGATCAAGTAGCAAGCTATTCACATGTTTAAAGTATAGGCCATAAATTTTCTTGAAAACTAACAAACTATGTTCTCAGTCATCAAACAATTGCAATTCATCTTATTTTCAGGAAGGGTCTATGTAAGAGCTTTGATCTATCAAATTCCACATACTCAACCATCATTTAGTCTTCCATGATTGCTGACACTCAAAGCATATTTTTAGAAAAAACCGTTTCAGTCAAACACATAGGAAGATAGGGGCTTAATGTTTCGCCTCCCAACTTATTTATCTCGGGGATAATGTCAACAATAATAACTCATGATCACCTATATTCAACTGGATATATGTGCCTGGATCTTTCCCTACCACATAATGCTTGCCAACTAAAGAGTAAATAGAGCGGAATAGGGATGAACATTAATGACTCTTGCATAAAAGTAAATACAGAAAAGTAAAAGATAGGCCCTTCGCAGAGGGAAGCAGAGGTTGTCATGCGCTTTTTGTTGTTGGATGCACAAGCCCTTAATGCAAAGGAACGTCACGTTATATTGCCCCTTGTGATAGTAACCTTTATTATGCAGTCCGTCGCTTTTATTTCTTTACCATCACAAGTTCGTACAACCCTTATTTTCCCTTGCAATAAAAGATCATACATATTTTAGGAGCAATTTTTATTGCTTTTTGCACCGATGACAACTTACTTGAAGGATCTTATTCAATCCATAGGTAGATATAGTGGACACTCATGGCAAGAAACTGGGTTTAAGGGTTTTTGGATGCACAAGTAGTATCTCTACTTAGTACAAATTTTTGGCTAGCAAAAGATCCTAAGCAAGCACCACATGTTAGAGGATCCATGACAATATAACTTCTATGTGAATATAAACAAACATAACTCATTACGTTGTCTTCCTTGTCCAACGTCAACTACTTGATCAAGCTTGAAAATAATTAATGGGGGCTCACAATCATAGAAGGTGTCCAAGATAGTATATTTATATGTGAAATTTCTCTTCCTTCAAAATTCTTTCATGAATTGTTCAAGTGACCAATGCTATGTTTGTTAACTTTCAATAAATTTTACCACTTATACTTCTTGTATGTCAAGTCACTACTCCCCATGGGACAAGCATATGAAGCATATAAATTTCAACTTTATGATATTCAATTCATTTCAACAATTTACTCATAGGATATAAGTGAAGCACAAGAGTAAATGACAAACTACTCCAAAAAGATATAAGTGAAGATCAAATGAGTAGTTAAGTAATTAAGTAGCTATGTGAGAACTCTCTCTCATTAAAAAAAATCAGATCTTATGTATTTTATTCAAACATCAAATAAAACAAAATAAAATGACATTCCAATAATAGCACATAACATGTGAAGAAGCAAAAACTTAGGCTCAACCAAAACTGACCAATAGTTGTTGAAGAAGAAAGGTGGGATGCCTACCGGGGCATCCCCAAGCTTAGATGCTTGAGACTTCTTGGAATAATAACTTGGGATGCCTTGGGCATCCCCAAGCTTGAGCTCTCGTGTCTCCTTAATTCCTCTTATATCGTGGCTTCTCCTAAATCTAAAAAAACTTCATCCACACAAAACTCAACAAGAACTCGTGAGATAAGTTAGTATAAATCAACTCAAAACCTTAACATTCTCTACTGTAGAAAATTACTAAAATTATAATTAAACATTGCATACTAAATGCCTCTTCATATTTAATACTCCTATCCACAAATAGAAACATTAAACATGCAAACATATGCAAACAATGCAACTATAACAGCAATCTGCCAAAACAGAACAGTCTGTAAAAGGGGAATAAGAATCCTTACTTCCCTAACTCCAAACATTCTGAAAAATTACCATGTTACAGAGAACTCATGCATTATTACTGTGTAAAAATTTCAGATTTTTATCATGTTCTGACTATTCAGGAATATTCTGTACATAACAGAAAACTTTCTGTTTTCAAACAGCAACACATGAACTTGCAAACTGAGCATGGTAAAGGCTATAATTGGCATTTTATTGAACTAAAAGATACAAAACATGATTATTGATAGCAGCAAGAAAATATAAACAAAATAAAATGACGCTCCAAGCAAAACTCATATTATGTGACGAATAAAAATATAGCTCCAAGTGAGGTTACCGATAATGTTGAAGACGAAAGAGGGGATGCCTTCCGGGGCATCCCCAAGTTAATTGCTTGGGTCTTCCTTAAATATTACCTTGGGGTGCCTTGGGCATCCCCAATCTTAGGGTCTTGTCACTCCTTATTCTCCTCATATCGATATCTCACCCAAAACTTGAAAACTTCAATCACACAAAACTGAACGGAACTTGTGAGATAGGTTAGTATGATAAAAATAAATCATCCACTTAGGTACTGTCAAGAAAAGATTCTTAATTGTTATAACATAATTGATACTGTATTCTATCATTTCCACAATTTATATTACTCAATATAACCTATGGAAACACTAAAACAAGCAAACTATGCATCGAAAACAGAATCTGTCAAAAACAGAACAGCATGTAGTGAGAGATTTAAAAACCATATTTCTGTACCTCCAAAAATTCTGAAAAATTAGGAAAACGTAAACAATTTGTAACCAAATACTGTGTAAAAATTTCAGAATGTTTTCACTCACCAGTACAGAATAGAAATTCCAGCACTGGACGCAAAAGTTTCTGTTTTTGCATAGAATCAAATCAACAAGCATCCACACTATCCCAAAGGATTTACTTGGCACATTATTGAAAGAGATTACCACAGTAGCTTAATCATGTGAACACAAAAAAAACAGTAGGTACAAATACTGGGTTGTCTCCCAACAAGCGCTTTCCTTTAATGCCTTTTAGCTAGGCATGATGATTTCAATGATGCTCGCATAGAAGTAAAGAATTGAAACATAACGGGAGCATCATGAATCATATGTTCCTCTCTCATAATAATTTTCAGTAGTATCATGAATGGATTCATCAATATAGCTAACACGTAAAGTATTCTTTTCATGATCCACAAGCATAGAATTTTTATTACTCTCCATATAAGCACATTTCTTCTCATCAATAGGAGTGGGAGTATCATATGATACTTGAATACTAAAAATTGTTTCCACATTAAAAGAGTAATGTTCAGTAAAAGGGTATTCATAATTATGAAAAGTATTATAATAATAATCATCACTCTTTTTCATAACATAAGTATCATCACAATAATCATCATAAGTAGGAGGCATGCAATCATCATAATAAATTTGATCATTCAAAGTAGGGGGACTAAAAAGATCATCTTCATTAAGCATAGCATCCCCAAGCTTGGGACTTGGCATATCATTAGCATAATCACTATTATCATCAATAGTATGAATAGCACCAATAGTATAACAATTATTATCATCACAATTTTCTAAGTTGGTGCCAAAAAGATTTTCAAGATTATAAGAAGTATCATTATTCTCCCAATCATAATCATCATAATGAGTAATAGGCATAATAAAATCATCCTCAATAGTTCCTTCGGACATTGTACCATAAGACAAAGAAGCAATATCATCATCAAGTATATCATCTTCCACAATTATTTTTGATTCACTCTCATGAGGCACAACAATAATAGGAGCAACATTATTTGGGAGGGATACCTTTTTACCTCTACTCTTTCTTCTTTTCTTCTTCTTCACCACATCATGTGTGGGTTTAATCAATTTTTTCGAGATTCTTATTGATGAGATTGGTTGAATAGGAAGCTCCTCCTCGTCACCTATTTCATCATGAGAGACAATAGGAGGGAAAGTGGAAATCTTTACCCTTTCATTAGTGTTCCTTTTATATTCTATTGGTTTTCCCGTCTTTCTATAGTTGTCAATATAAGCATTCTCATTGCAATTTACCACACAAAACATATAGATTTCCTCTAGATTAGTTTCAATGTTGTCTGTGAGAATGAATACTTCAAACCAACTATTTTTATGTGACAATTCCTCACACCACAAAAATAGATAAAGCTCATTATATAGTTCAAGGGCGGTCAAGTCATTACAATATTTAGCCATGATTCAATCATGAAAAAGTATGCATTGAAAATTAAGGTGACCAACTTTATTGCAAAGTTCACAAGTAATGGGATGAAGAGAGCATAATTTTGTAGCAAATTCATCTATCACTTTGAGCAAAAAATTGTTTCTATCATGTTTATGCTTCTTACAAAATCTATCATCCCTATAAGGCATATCTTCACAAACTTTATGCACTCCACAAAAATTGACATGCTTATAAGAAACATTTTTATCATGACTAGTGCAATCATCTTTAGTATTTTGGATATTCATAGAATTCATACTAACAACATTGCAATCATGCTCATCATTCAAAGATTTTATGCCAAACATTTTATTGAATTCTTCTTATATCAATTGAACACAATTTTTCGCTCCATCATTTTCAAGAAAGACATTATAAAGATGAATAATATGAGGCAACCTCAATTCCATTTTTTTGTGGTTTTCTTTTATAATCCAAACTAGTGATAAAACAAGAAACTAAAAGATTCGATTGCAAGATCTAAAGATATACCTTCAAGCACTCACCTCCCCGTCAATGGTGCCAGAAAAGAGCTTGATGTCTACTACACACCTTATTCTTGTAGACTCGTGTTGGGCCTCCAAGCGCAGAGTTTTGTAGGACAGTAGCAATTTTCCCTCAAGTGGATGACCTAAGGTTTATCAATCCGTGGGAGGTGTAGGATGAAGATGGTATCTCTCAAACAACCCTGCAACCAAATACAAGAAATATCTTGTGTCCCCAACACACCCAATACAATGGCAAATTGTATAGGTGCACTAGTTCGGCGAAGAGATGGTGATACAAGTGTAGTATGGATAGTAGATATAGGTTTTTGTAATCTGAAAATATAAAAACAACAAGGTAGCAAGTGATAAAACGGAGCACAAACGGTATTGTAATGCTTAGAAACAAGGCCTAGGGTTCATACTTTCGCTAGTGCAATCTCTCAACAATGCTAATATAATTGGATCATATAACCACCCCTCAACGTGCGATAAAGAATCACTCCCAAGTTCCTATTAGCGGAGAACATAAGATAGAAATTGTTTGTAGGGTACGAAACCACCTCAAAGTTATCCTTTCCGATCGATCTATTGAGCTATTCCTATAAGTGTCACAAACAGCCCTAGAGTTCGTACTAAAATAACACCATATGATACACATCAACCAACTCTAATGTCACCTAGATACTCCAATGTCACCACAAGTATCCGTGAGTTGATTATACGATATGCATCAAACAACTTCATAATCATAATATTCAATCCACACAAAGAACTCCAAGGAGCACCCCAAAGTTTCTATCGGAGAAAAGATAATGAAAACGTGCATCAACCCCTATGCATAGATTACCCCAATGTCACCTCGGGAATCCACGAGTTGAGTGCCAAAACATGTATCAAGTGAATCAATATAATACCCCATTGTCACCACAGGTATTCATATGCAAGACATACATCAAGTGTTCTCAAATCTGAAATATTCAATCCGACAATAACGAAACCTCAAAGGGAAAAGATTCGATTAATCACAACAAAGATAGAGAGGGAAGAAACACCATATGATCCAACTATATTAACAAAGCTCGCGATAGATCAAGATCGTGCCAAATCAAGAACACGAGAGAGAGAGAGAGATCAAACACATAGCTACTGATACAAACCCTCAGCCCCGAGGGTGAACTACTCCCTCCTCGTAATGGAGACCACCGGGATGATGAAGATGGCCTCCGGTGATGATTCCCCCCTCCGACAGGGTGCCGAAAAAGGGCTGTAGATGAGATCGTGGAGGTACAGAGACTTGCGGCGGCGTAAAAACTCATCTAGGTTAACTTTCGGGGGTTTCTGAATATATATGATTTTTTGGCGTTGGAATCACATGAAGAGGTGTCACAGGGGTCCCACGAGGCACCAGGGCGCGCCTGGGGGGCAGGCGTGCCCAGGTGGCTCGTGGGGCCCCTGTGGCTCTTCTGCTGCTCCTCCGAAGATTCCTGGGTCTGTTTCCTTCCAGAAAAAATCGTCAAAAAGTTTCGCTGCAATTGGACTTTGTTTGATATGGATTTTCTGGAAAACCAAAAACAAGCAGAAAACAGCAACTGGCACTGGGCACTAGGTCAATATGTTAGTCCATGAAAACCATATAAAATCCATATAAAAGTGCACCAAAATCATATAAAACTATAATAAACATGGCATGAATACTTCATTAATTATAGATACGTTGGAGACCATCTGATGAATACTTCATAAATTATAGATACGTTGGAGACCATCTGATACGTCTCCAACGTATCTATAATTTATGAAGTATTCATGCCATGTCTATTATAGTTTTGTATGATTTTGGTGCACTTTTATATGGATTTTATATGATTTTCATAGACTAACATATTGACCTAGTGACCAGTGCCAGTTGCTGTTTTCTGCTTGTTTTTCGTTTTCCAGAAAATCCATATCAAACGAAGTCCAAATGCAACGAAACTTTTTAACGATTTTTTCTGGAAGGAAACAGACCCAGGAACCTTCGGAGGAGCAGCAGAGAGCCACAGGGGCCCCACGAGCCACCTGGGCGCGCCTGCCGCCCCCCCCCCCAGGCGCGCCCTGGTGCCTCGTGGGCCCCCTGTGGCACCTTTTTACGTGATTCCAACGCTGAAAAATCATATATATTCATAAACCCCCAAAAGTTAACCTAGATGAGTTTTTACGCCGCCGCAAGCCTCTGTACCTCCACGATCTCATCTACAGCCCTTTTCCGGCACCCTGCCGGAGGGGGGAAATCATCTCCGGAGGCCATCTTCATCATCCCGGCGGTCTCCATGACGAGGAGGGAGTAGTTCACCCTCAGGGCTGAGGGTTTGTACCAGTAGCTATGTGTTTTATCTCTCTCTCTCTCATGTTCTTGATTTGGCACGATCTTGATGTATCGCGAGCTTTGTTAATATAGTTGGATCATATGGTGTTTCTTCCCTCTCTATCTTTGTTGTGATGAATCGAATCTTTTCCCTTTGAGGTTTCGTTATTGTCGGATTGAATATTCAGATTTGAGAACACTTGATGTATGTCTTGCATATGAATACCCATGGTGACAATGGGGTATTATATTGATTCACTTGATATATGTTTTGGGACTCAACTCGCGGATTCCCGTGGTGACATTGGGGTAATCTATGCATAGGGGTTGATGCACGTTTTCATTATCTTTTCTTCGATAGAAACTTTGGGGTGCTCCTTGGAGTTCTTTGTGTGGATTGAATATTATGATTATGAAGTTGTTTCATGCATATCGTATAATCAACTCACGGATACTTGTGGTGACATTGGAGTATCTAGGTGACATTGGAGTGGGTTGATGTGTGTCATATGGTGTTATCTTAGTACAAACTCTAGGGCTGTTTGTGACACTTATAGTAATAGTTCAATAGATCGATCGGAAAGGATAACTTTGAGGTGGTTTCGTACCCTACAAACAATTTCTATCTTATGTTCTCCACTAATAGGAACTTGGGAGTGATTCTTTATCGCACGTTGAGGGATGGTTATATGATCCAATTATGTTAGCATTGTTGAGAGATTACACTAGCGAAGGTATGAACCCTAGGCCTTGTTTCTAAGCATTGCAATACCGTTTATGCTCACTTTTGTTACTTGCTACCTTGCTGTTTTTTTATTGTTCGCACTACAAAAACATATATCTACTATCCATACTACACTTGTATCACCATCTCTTCGCCGAACTAGTGCACCTATACAATTTACCATTGTATTGGGTGTGTTGGGGACACAAGAGACTCTTTGTTATTTGGTTGCAGGGTTGTTTGAGAGAGACCATCTTCATCCTACGCCTCCCACGGATTGATAAACCTTAGGTCATCCACTTGAGGGAAAATTGCTACTGTCCTACAAACCTCTGCGCTTGGAGGCCCAACACGAGTCTACAAGAACAAGTTGTGTAGTAGACATCAAGCTCTTTTCTGGCGCCGTTGCCGGGGAGGTGAGTGCTTGAAGGTATATCTTTAGATCTTGCAAGTGAATCTTTTAGTTTCTTGTTTTATCACTAGTTTGGCTTATAAAAGAAAACTACAAAAAAATGGAATTGAGGTTGCCTCATATTATTCATCTTTAGAATGTCTTTCGTGAAAATGATGGAAAGGAAAATTGTGCTCAATTGATAGAAGAAGAATTCAATAAAATGTTTGGCATAAAGTCTTTGAATGATGAGCATGATTGCAATGTTGTTAGTATGAATTCTATGAGTATCCATGATGCTAATGATATGCAAAGCCATAAGCTTGGGGATGCTATGTTTTATGAAGATGATATTTTTACTCCTCCAAGTTTTGATGAGAAAATTTATTATGATGATTGGATGCCTCCTATTTATGATGATTATATTGATGAAAGTGGATTTGGAGAGGCCATGACTTTATTTAATGATGATTCCACTATTTTGGAAGAAGTTTCAATTGATTATGACAACAAAGTTGCTATCTATGATGATTATTGTGATGACATGTATGCTATAAAGAATAATAATAACCATGAAACTTGTCATCATGATTTTAATGCTCAAATTGATTATGCCAATCAAGTATCTCATGATAGTTATTTTGTTGAGTTTGCTCCCACTATTATTGATGAGAACATATTTGCTTATGTGGAGAGTAATAAAAATTCTATGCTTAAGTATCATGACAAAAATGCTTTGTGTGATGGATATATTGTTGAATTTATTCATGATGCTACTAAAAATTATTTTGAGAGAGGAATATACGCTTCTACATATTCCAACAACATCAAGTTTCCTCTCTTTATGTTGAAAGTTTTGAAGTCATGCTAGTTTTGCCTTCCTATGCTAGTTGATTCTTGCTCCCATAAACTATTTGCTCACAAAATCCCTATGCATAGGAAGTGGGTTAGGCTTAAATGTGCTAGTCATATGCTTCATGATGCTCTCTTTGTGTTTCAGTTCTTTACTTTTATGTGAGCATCATTGAAATCATCATGCCTAGCTAAAAAGGCATTAAAGAAAAGCGCTTGTTGGGAGACAACCCAATACTTATACCTTCTGTTTTTGTGTGTTCACATGATTAAGCTACTGTAGTAATCATGTTTTATGTGTTTTCTTTCAATAATGTGCCAAGTAAAGCCTTTGGGATAGTGTGGATGCTTGTTGATTTGATTCTGTGCAAAAACAGAAACTTTTGTGTCCAGTGCTGGAATTTCTATTCTGCACTGGAGCGTGAAAAAATTCTGAAATTTTTACACAGTATTGGGTTACAAATTTTTTACGTTGCCCTAATTTTTCAGAATTTTTGGAGGTATAGAAGTATGGTTTTTAAATCGCTCACTACATGCTGTTCTTGTCGGGCCCATGGAACCCGGGGTATCCAGGCCCGTCCGCCTTTGGCCCAGGGCGCAACGCCTGGCGTGGGCCCAGCAGGCCACCATCACCAAGCACCTCACCAGGGCTCCTCATGAGGCCTTGGCCTCCCGAGGCTCCCTCCTCAGGGAGCGAGCGAGCGAGGCTCGGCACGTCCATGAGCGGCCTCGCGAGGTCCTCTCGCGAGGCGACCTCCTGAGGTGGCCTCCCGAGGGCGCACGAGATGAAGGCCGTTCAGTGGAGGCGCCCGGTCTGGGGCCCATCACATGGGTGACGCGCGCGGCAACGAGCGGCAACAGAGGCCGCACCAGCAGGCGCGGATGAAGATGGTTTCCTCTTTTGTGTTAAGGGAGCAGGGCCAGATATCTACTCCCCAAAGCAACCCCAAAGGTCACCCGATCGGCGAAGGAAGACCAAGACGGCGGGCGCGCAGGGCGGAGGTCATCACCGAGCCCACCGGCGCGTCATGGATCATGCTTTGGCAGGCGAAGACCGCCTTTAGTCAGGATAGCCTGAGCGCCTGTCCCCTTTCAAAACCCGCCAAGTGTGGCAGCCCTTCCCGTCTAAGTTTCAAGGGGGGAGAGGACCGATGCGGGTATAAGGGGGGCAGAGCTGCCATTGTAGAGGGGGTGGACCAACTCTGGTTCCCATCACCCTCGACCTTGTACTCTCTCTCTCTCGCACCAGAGCAATACCAACCAAGCAGGAGTAGGGTCTTACACCGCAAGGTGGCCCGAACCTGGGTAAACCGCTGAGTCCACGGTCTGTCGCTCGCTAGCGCGCTCTCGCCGTAGCCTCGCCGTCGCTTAGCCGTGGTAGGAGACGAAGTGGTAGAACGAGCTCACCCTAGTGTTAGAACCTTTGGGTCCCCGGAGCCCGACTTTCGACATTTGGCGCGCCAGGTAGGGGTGCGCTACTGTTCTTCTGCTCCGCCCTCTGCTCCACCAACCCCATGGCCGACGCACGTCGCGAGCGCGCCGAGCGCAGGGCTGGCCGCGTGGCTCAGACGGAGCCAGTGGCCCGCGGCAATCGCCGCCGCCCCGAAGCCGAGGCTGCTGCCGCCACCGACCCCGCTGCCCGCGAGCAGCAGGACTCCTCCCTGCACCCCTCCGTGCAGGCGAACGGCCACACCGCCACTGCCTCCTCCCTCGCCCACCGCGGGCCGCCGAACCCGTAGGCCGCGCTGCTCATGACGCGCGAGCTGCTCCGTTACCGTCCAGCTGATGCCGGCTACGACGCCTGGCTAGGTCGCATCACCGAGCTCGTCAACGCCGCCGGGGACGCTCCGGCGCCTTCCCACTCGCTTCGCCCTCCGTCGTCTCGCGCTGGGGACCTGGCGCACGGCGCTCCCCCGCCGCCTTCTCTGCGCGACGAGCACGGCGGGTCTCAGTGCGGCGCGCGGGCTCGCGAGCCATCCCGCGGCGCGTCCTCGCCGAACCGAGACGAGGCCAGCTGCCAGATCATTCGCCGCGCACCCGCTGACGCGCGTGTGCTCCTCGAGCGGCAGCGCCGGCGCCAGGACCAGGCCGTTCAAGACGTTGCGGCGGCTGGGCGTCAAAACCGTGCCGCCCTCGCTGGCGGCTTCCCCTCAAGCGGCGTGGGCTGCCGTGCCTTCACTCGCGAGCTGCGTCGCGTGGTCTGGCCCGCGAAGTTTAAGCCTGAGCTGCCTCCGCGCTACGATGGCACCCCCAACCCCGCAGAGTTCGTTCAGCTCTACGCGCTGAGCGTCGAGGCGGCGAACGGCGACGACAAGGTCATGGCAAACTGGTTTCCCATGGCCCTCAAGGACGGCCCGCACTCTTGGCTCATGAACCTCCCCGAGGCGTCCATCTCCTCATGGGCCGAGCTCTGCAGCCAGTTTGTCGCCAACTTCAAGGGCACACAGGACCGCTCCCTCACCATCAACGACTTGCGGCATGTGCGGCAGCGCCCGGACGAGACCCTCCGCAAGTACATCCAGCGCTTCAGCCAGGTGCGCAACAAGATCCCGCGCACCTCCAACGCGGCCGTCATCTCTGCATTCTCCACCAGCGTCATGGACGTCAAGATGCGCGAGAAGCTCGCCATCAACGGTGAGCTCAACTCCGTGGTAGAGCTGCTCGATCTCGCCGACAAGTGCGCCAAGGCTGAGGAAGGCCGCCTCTTCATCCACAACGACCCCGACGCGGCGCTCGACGCCGCCAAGGCCAAGAGCAAGGATGCCAAGCGCAAGGGCCCGGTTGTGCTCGTGGCGGAGCCCGAGCAGAAGCGCGGCCGTGACCACGACGAGCCCAGGAAGGACGATCGGCCACTCTGCGCCTTCCACAACGTGCGCTCCCATAGCACCGAAGGCTGTCGGGAGCTCAAGCTGCTCCGCGATGAGCGCCAAAGCCGCCGAGACGACCGTAATGGCCGCGGCGCCGGCCGTGGAGGTGGCCGCGGCAGCAACCGTTGGGACAGCCGCAACGGCAGCGGCAACTTCCGCCAGGGTTGGCGCGACCAGCCTCGTGAGGCAGACCCTCAGGGCAATGCCGCTCCTCTGCCGCTGCCGCCGCCACCCCGGAGGAGCGACGTCAACCGGCCGGATGAGGGCACTGGGGGCTACCAGGAGCCCTACGCGATCGCCTGCATCCTTGGCGGGTCCCAAGCCCCTGCGTCCATCCACCACTTCAAGCAGCTCTTTTGCGAGGTGTATGCCGCCCTCCCAAGGCCCGAGGCCGCGCGCCCCCTCAAGTGGTCGCAGTACGCCATCACCTTCGACTCCAAGGACCACCCCAAATCCACGGCCTCCGTAGGCGCGCTCCCCATGCTGTGCACCCCCACCATCAGCAACGTTGCGGTCACCAAGACACTCATCGACGGGGGCGCCGGCCTCAACGTGATCTCCATCGAGACCTTCGAGACGCTCCAGGTGCCCTACGACCAGCTGATGCCGACCAGGCCCTTCTCCGGAGTGATCGATGGCTCCACCATCCCTCTGGGGCAAGTGCGCCTCCCCGTCACCTTCGGCACCCGCAAGAACTACCACACCGAGCTCATCGACTTCGACGTCGCGCACATCGGCCTGCCTTACAACGCCATCTTGGGCTACCCAGCTCTCACCAAGTTCATGGCGGCCACCCATCACGCCTACAACATCCTCAAGATGCCCGGCTGCAGCGGCATCATCACCGTCACCTGTGACGAGAAGGGCGCTGCCAGCACCCTCGAGTGTGCCTACAAGGCCGCCGCGGTCATGCACCCGGTCGACGAGGATGCGGCCGAGCCTCCTGAGGCCGCGCCCGCGAAGAAGAAGCAGTTGTTCTCTCAGGACCGCGCCGAGACAAAGAAGGTGTCGGTGGACGCCAGCGGCTTCGGCCCTGCCTTCGCCATCGGCATAGGCCTCCCTCCTGCATAGGAAAGCGCGCTCATCACCTTCCTTCGGGCAAACTCGGATGTTTTCGCCTGGAAAGCATCTGACTTGTCCGGTGTGCTGAGGAAGGTGATCGAGCACCACTTAGCGGTGTGCCCCAATGCACGCCCCGTCAAGCAGAAAGCACGGCGCCAGAGAAGCAAGATTTCATCGTCAAGGAAGTTCGGAAGCTCCAGGAAGCTGGGGTCATTCGCGATATGCGCCATCCCTAATGGCTCGCCAACCCAGTCGTCGTTCCCAAGAAGGGCGGCATGGAGCGCATGTGCGTTGACTTCACCAGCCTCAACAAGTTCTGACCTCAAGATCCATTTCCACTGCCCCGCATCGACCAGATCATGGATTCCACTGCCGGGTGCGATTTGCTATGCTTCCTGGATGCCTTCTCAGGCTATCATCAGATCAAGATGGCGGCCGAAGATGTGGAGAGGACGGCCTTCATCACCCCCTGCGGCATATATTGTTACGTCTGCATGCCCTTCGGTTTAAGGAGCGCGGGCGCCACCTTCCAGCGGCTAATGCGCATCACGCTGGGGCCTCAGATGGGGAGGAACACGGAGGCCTACGTCGACGACATCATAGTCAAGTCTCGTGAGGCTGGATCCCTCATTGCGGACCTCCAGGAAACATTTGCCAACCTGCGCAAAGTCAATCTCAAGCTCAACCCGGAGAAGTGCGTCTTCGGAGTCCCCTCCGGCAAGCTCCTCGGCTTCCTAGTCTCGCACCATGGCATCGAGGCCAACCCAGAGAAGATCAAGGCCATCGAGAAAATGCATCCTCCCCGGACCCTCAAGGAAATGCAGCGCTTGGCAGGATGTATGGCCTCCCTGGGGCGTTTCATCTCCAAGTTTGGCGAGCGAGCCCTGCCCTTCTTCAAGCTCCTAAAGAGGTCCGGCTCCTTCAAAAGGACTCCTGAGGCAGACGCCGCCTTCGAAGCCCTCAAGAGGTACCTCACGAGCCCGCCCATCATGGTCGCACCATGTTCTCGCGAGCCCTTGCTCCTATACTTGGCGGCCACCCCCCAGACGGCCAGCGTGGCGCCGGTGGCGGTGCGGGAGGAGCGCGTCTGTACTAAGGAAAAACCCTCCGCGCCCCTTCGGGCTCATGAGCCCGCTGAGCCTCGTGAGGCCACCGATCCTCGTGAGCCTTCCGAGCCTCGCGAGCCCGCTGAGCCTCATGAGGCCACCGATCCTCGTGCGCCTTCCGAGCCTCGCGAGCCTCCTGAGCCTCGTGAGGTCACCGATCCTCGTGCGCCTTCCGAGCCTCGTGAGCCTCCTGAGCCTCGTGAGAATCCTGAGCCTTCCAAGTCTTGCAAGGCGCCTGAAGAGCAAGCTGCCACAGTAACTACGCGCCTCGTCGAGCACCCCATGTACTTCATCAGCACCGTGCTAAGGGACGTGTGCGAGCGTTACCCCATGCAGCAGAAGCTCCTCCTCGCGCTCCTCGTCGCCTCCAGGAAGCTGCGCCACTACTTCCAGGGTCACCCCATCAAGGTCATTTCTTCCTACCCCTTGGAGCAAGTTCTGCGCAGCCCCAACGCCGCCGGCCGCGTCGCCGAATGGAACATCGAGCTGCAAGCCTTCCAGCTGGAATTCTCCAGCACCAGAGTCATCAAACGCACGGCCCTGGCCGACTTCGTGGCAGAATGGATGGACACATACGAGGAGGAGCCTCGCGAGGCCCAGTCCCTCCTGCCAGGGGACGAGGCGCCTGGTGGCTGGACCATGCACTTCGACGGCGCCTTCTCCCGACAGGGCGCAGGGGCGGGGGTCATGCTCACCTCGCCGACAGGGGATAGGCTCTACTACGCCGTACAACTCTGCTTCAGGCACACCGACAAGGTCTCCAACAACATCGCAGAGTATGAGGGCCTCATCGCCGGCCTCAAGGCCGCGTTCGCCCTAGGCATCAAACGTCTGACCAACAAGGGCGATTCGCAACTCCTCGTCAACTTCTCCAACAAAAGCTACAAGCCCAAGGACGAGCACATGGCCGCCTACCTGGAAGAGGTATGTAAACTTGAGAAGCGTTTTCTTGGCCTGGAGCTGCAGCACGTCCCCCGCAGTGGCAACAAAGAAGCCAACGACATCGCCAAATGAGCATCTCGCCATGAGCCTCAGAGCCCCGGCGTCTTCGAGGAAAGGCTCCTCAAGCCATCAGCCGCGCCTCCTGCCGCAAGCACGGCGCTCCTTCGCGAAGAACTGCCGCTCGCGCCACCCACGGGCGTGCCAGACTGCGGCCCGGCTTCAGGAGCCCGCCTGCTGCTGGCGCTGGAGCCTCAAGAAGATAGCTGGGCCACGGAGTTCAAGGCTTACTTGCTTCGCGGCACCCTTCCGGAGAAAGACTCAGAAGCAGAGTGCGTGGCCCGACAGGCCGCCGCTTACTGCCTGCAAGATGGCGAGCTGTACCGCAGGCGCCCAAATGGTGTCTCGCTACGGTGCATCTCTGAAGAGCAAGGGCGCGAGTTGCTAGCTGATATCCATGGAGGGGACTGCGGCCACCACTCCTCGTCACGCACCCTCGTCGGCAAGGTTTTCCGTAGCGGCTTCTACTGGCCCACTGCGCTGCGTGACGCTACCGCGCTGGTCCAAGCCTGCGAGGCCTGCCAATTCCACGCCAAGCAGATCCACCAGCCGGCGCAGGGCCTCCAGACGATTCCCCTCTCATGGCCCTTCGTGGTCTGGGGGCTGGATATCCTGGGGCCCTTTCCTCGCGCGGCTGGCAGTTACCGCTATCTCTACGTCGCCATCGACAAGTTCACCAAGTGGGCAGAAGTCGAGCCGGTGCGCACCATCCCGGCAGGCTCCGCCCTCAAGTTCATCAAGGGCCTCGTGAGCCGCTTTGGGGTTCCCAACCGCATCATCACTGACAATGGCTCCCAGTTCACAAGCGGCCTCTTCAAGTCCTACTGCGCCAGCCTCGGTACGCAGATCTGCTACGCCTCGGTGGCACACCCGTGAAGCAATGGTCAGGCCGAGCGTGCCAACGCCGAGATCCTCAAGGGCCTCAAAACAAGGAGCTTCAAGAAGAAAATCGAGGCTTGCGGCAAGGGTTGGCTCGACGAGCTACAGTCCGTGTTGTGGTCCATCCGCACGACAGCAAGCAAGCCTACCGGCGAGACACCTTTCTTCCTCGTCTACGGCGCTGAGGCGGTACTCCCACTGGAGCTTAAGCACGGCTCCCCGCGAGTCCTTGCCTTCGACGAGGCACGTCAGGAGGGCTCGCGGGAGATCGATCTGCTGCTCCTCGAGGAGGGCCGCCATCAGGCCGCCCTTCGTGCCGCGAGGTACCAGTAGGCCCTGCGTCACTACCACAGCCGCAGCATCCGCCCTCATACTCTCGAGGTCGGCGACCTCGTCCTATGCAGAATCCTCTCCAGAGAGGGGCTTCACAAACTCTCACCTATGTGGGAAGGCCCTTTCAGGGTTACTCATGTCTCCAGGCCCGGCTCAGCCCGGCTGGAGACGGAGGACGGAGTTCCTGTGCCTAACGCCTAGAACATCCAACACCTCCGCAAGTTCTACCCGTGACCCTCACACGTACGAACGAAATGGGGCTGTACACGCCCCGGAGCCTCTCATTACGTTCGCCTGATGGGCCCGCGAGAGCTCCCGCCCACGCCCAAGTGGAAGCCCCATGCTCCGCGCTGGCGGAACGGTCGACCCGCGATCATACCCACACCCTTGTGGAAGCCCCATGCTCCGCACTGGCGGAACAATCAACTGAGGGCGCCCCACGGGCTGCACCAGCCTCAAGATGACCCGTGCCGGACACGGCAGCACTCTTTTCCTCATTTTGATGTGTAACTGAGGGCGCCCCATGGGTTGCACCAACCTCAAGCTGACCCGTGCCGGACACGGCAGCCGCATCTAGTTCTAGCTATGTAATGGGTTGCTATCTTACTTCAGTAAAGCTCGGTTTCTTACATGCCATTTCGTTTTGTTCTTGCCTCATGAGCCTCGCGCGCTCACGACGTCCCTCATGAGCCTCACACGAGTGGGGGCTGGACACGGTGTCTGCGCTCGGGTCAGTCCCAGCAGCGCTGAAAAACCCAAGCAACCGGGCTCTGGCTCGCGGGTCTGCTCCCGTGCACGCCACCCCACCAAGGTCCTTGGTGTCTTGTCTCCTCGCGTAATGATCATGAGCGAATCGACGAGCGTGCGCTGCTCCCCTGTCGTTAAGTGCTCTGCATGCAGTCATCTCAGGAGCAGGTTCCCGGAAAGGCCTCACGAGGATGCCTCATGAGGGCATGAGGGCACGAGCGTAGTCTCCCGCCTCGCGAGCCGCTCTCGCCGCCTCTTAAGCCTTCCCTTCCGGCGGCCTCATGAGCGCCAGCATTCCTCTTGGCGCAAGGCGCTTGCGCGTCGAAGGGGGCCTCTTCGAGCATCGCGCCTCAGGAGCCCTCACTGGCTCCCGGTGCCCCTCGCCTCTTGGCCTTGTCCAGGCATCGCGACCTGACGTACCAGCGACGGCCGAGGCCCGCTCGAGGGCTGGGTCCTGACAACGTAGAGCATCATGGCAAGCAAAAAGAGCAAAACAGGCCTCAAGAGAAAGCCTCATGAGGGCACGAGCGTTCATTACAGCAAATCGTAAAGTACTTAAACACCAAGGCATCGTCTTCACGCCCCCATGGGGCCACATCAGTCTAGTGCAGGGTAACGAAGGGAAAAGGACCCTAGGAACTCGCGCCATCGTCGTCGTCGCCGGCGCCATCGTCGCCGCCAGAGCTCTCGCCGCTGCCGCAGGAGTACTTCCCAAGCAACGCGTCCACGTGGCCTTCTACCGCCTTTGCGAGGCCATCGCGAAGCTCCTCGGGGACCGGGGCTATCACCTTGTCAAAGTCAAAGTTGGGATAGGCGTGAAGGAGGTGGCTGAAGACGCGAGTCGCCGCCAGGGAGAAGAGGCCGCGGCACTCCTCCTCCAAGATGCCATCCACCGCCTTGGCCCCGTCCTCAAGCTGTTCCACGAGCTTGGTGGAGAAGTCGACATAGTTGGCATCGCGGGACTCGCGGAGGGCCCCAAGCCTTCCCTGGCAGATGGAGTTCAGGGCATCGTGGGCACGGAGCTCGAGGGAGTGAAGTGTCTTGACGCGTTCGCGCTGCTGCTCCTGTTCCCGGTCCGTGGCGCTGGAGCTGGGCTGCGGCGCGGCCCCCAGGCGGGTTTCCGCCTCGGCGAGTGCCGCCTTGAGATCAGTGATCTCCTGCCGGAATCACTCGCGTTCCATCTCGAAGGCGTCCCTCTGCTACGACAGCGTCTTACCGTGCTCCTCGGCAAGCGCCAGGCGCGCCTCCGCTACCTTCACGTCAGCATCCTCCTGAACCTACTTCTCCTTGGCCTCCAGCTAGGCGTTGGCCTCGGTAACACGCTTCGTGTGGGCCTCCTAGGCATCGGCCAGCTGGCGTCCCAGCAGCTCCAGGCACTCCTTCTCCGTGGCCTGCTCGGTCGCCGTCCTCTCGAGGCTCTCCGTGCGAGTCTCGAGGCCCGCTTCGTGGGCCGCAACCTCCTTCTCGCGGGTGGCGAGAGCGCCATCCCGCGCGAGGAGCGACTGCGCTTGCTCGGCGCACTGGTCCTGGAACTCCTTCAGGCGGGCCTCCGCCTCTTCGGCCTCCTGAAGGGCTCTAGCACGGACCCCCTCCGCTTCAGCGACGTCCTTCTCACCCTGTGCGCGAGCGCGTTCGCTCTGGCGCCGGGCCGTTTCGACGGCGACGCTGAGCCGGCACCACCCGTCAGCAAGCTTCAGGCGCTCCTCGGCAAGGCGCGTCTCCATGTCCTGGAAATCCGTCCCGATCTGAGCAAGCGCGGCCTTCGCATCGCGCAAGGCTTCGGGTCGGAGCAGGGTGTGGCCGCCCACAAGGGCCAGAGGCCAGTCCAGGTCGGGCCCTCTGGCACTCTCCGCCGCCGCGGCAAGGGAGGACTCGGTGCTGCTCGCCTAGAGCGGTGGGTTCGCCAGGCCACCCCCCGCGTTTGGCTGCGGCGGCACGCTATGGGGGCTCTCCATGCCTGCGACGGCGTGCCCCACGGCTCCTCCCCCCATGCTCAGGGAGGCTCCCGGCGGGGGGGTGGGTGTTCCGACCTCCCCCGTCGCCGCTCCTTTCCTTGCGGCGGGGTCAAGGGGGAGGGCGTCCCCGCCTCCTGAGCCTGCATCCCGAGGCTCCTCCGTCTCGGCTTCACGAGGCACACCCGCATGCGACTCCGGAGGAACGACCGTCTCCTCCCCGACCTCCATGCGCCACGCCTCATCGTTGGGACGGCGGGTGGCCCCTCCGTACCCCCCGGCACCCGTGGCGGGCGCCGACGCCCCTGCGGGCCGGGGGTCCCCTTCGCCTTCATCGTCTTCTTCTTCTTCTTCTTCTTCGTCTGATCCACGGCAGGCTTCCTGCGCGAATGGTGGCTCAGCTCCGAGCCCGGACGAAGAGCAAGGACTAGGAACGCCGGGAGGAGGCAGGGGACTTACTCGTCACTAACGTACCACTTCCTTTTCTTCTCCCCCACGAGGGGCGGGCCGTCGCTGCCACCGTCAGGCATCGCCCCGGCGCTGCCGTTCGGGCCCCTGGGGTGTATCGCAGTAGACCCAGACGTGTCGCCGCCCGCCTCGGGGCCCTGGGGGGCTTCGGCCTCGTGACGGGCCTCGGGCGTTGGGGGATCGGCCGCTTTTCGGCTGGGAGCACCCTCCGCCGTAGGAGGCGCGCTGTCGGCTTCGTCATCCCCAAAATCGCAGAGGAGGTGACGGTGAGTGCGCGGTGGCGCCCGGTTGGCGTCCTCCCCCGTGGCC
The DNA here is from genome assembly GCA_039707655.1 of Elymus sibiricus. Lineage (NCBI taxonomy): Eukaryota > Viridiplantae > Streptophyta > Magnoliopsida > Poales > Poaceae > Elymus > Elymus sibiricus. The sequence goes on from CM077674.1 coordinate 308,356,144, forward strand.
TCCGCTGAGTCCTCCTCGCCACCGCTGCCCCCTGAGTCCAGCTCCACCACGAGAGGGTCCTCGCGAGGCCCGACGTGGCCTTCTGGCACGAGGCCCCACCGGTCAAAGAGAGGCATCTCCTTGACCGGCTCCACCATCTCCTCGTAGCGGAACAGAGGGAGTGCATCTTCGGGCGGGCCCTCGGCAGGGGTGTTGAGCAGATTTGCCAGGGCCCCGTCCAACTCCTCTCGCGTCAGGCTGCTCGGGTGCAGCCTCATGGCGTCGCCCGCACCGGTGTACTCCCTGACGACCGACGCTCCCAATAGCTTCGCGGCCCGGTGCGCGGCCATCCGCTCCAGAACGGGTTCCATCCTCGGGTCGGTGAGCCTCTCGCTCCCCCACCGGGAGTTCTTCTCAGCCGGATCCGTCAGGATCATCAAGAGCGGGCTGGTCCGGCGCGCATCCACGAAGACCCAGCACTGCCGATAGCCCTCCACCTTCTTCGCGACCCTCAGGTTGATGATGCTATTTTCCGTTCCCTTAACGGCAAGGAACGATGCGCACCCAGAGCGCTGGTCGCACGCGGTCAGCCGCAGGCAGAAGAAGTGGCGGAAGAGTGCCACTGAAGGCATCACACCCACAAAGGCCTCATAGTAAAAGGCAAACATGGCAAGGAGGAGGATGGAGTTGGGCTGAAGATGGAGGGCATGAATCTGATAGTGTGAGAGAATGGCGTAGAAGAAGTCCGAGAACGGCGGCACCAACCCGGCATAGACGCTGTGGAGGAAGAAGGGGTAGGTCGTCGCCCCCAGGTTGCGCAGCGCGCGTGACCCTGGCCAGATTTGGGTCGCCTGGTTCTCGTTCGTGTCGCCAGCCACCAGCGGGAGCACCCGATCCAGGCCCTTCCCATCGACGATGGAGGAGCGCTGTAGCGCCGCCCCAATGGCAGGCGCGCTTGGGGACGGGGCCGCCGCCTTTCCCCTCTTGCCGGCGGGCGCCATCGGTGCAGCGAAGATACGGACGAAGGAGGGGGAAGAAGGTAGAACGCAGAGATGGGGTCGCGAGGGGCTGTGCGCAGGAGGTGAGGCACTGAGGAAGGCAATGATGGTCTCGCGTCGCCCGCGGCGGACTTTATGTCAGCGCGGGCGGTTACCGAGGCGTCGTGGGAGAAGTGGAGGCGTCCCCAGTCACATCGTGTGCCACGCGTCGTGCCTGGCCGCAGGCGGTTAGGGCCCGCGCCGTTTCGCCCCCCTGTAGGCGGGAACGTGCGCGCCGCGGGACCGGGGGCTACTATCGGGCCCATGGAACCCGGGGTATCCAGGCCCGTCTGCCTTTGGCCCAGGGTGCAACGCCTGGCGTGGGCCCAGCTGGCAACCATCACCAAGCACCTCACCAGGGCTCCTCATGAGGCGTTGGCCTCCCGAGGCCCCATCCTCAGGGAGCGGGCGAGCGAGGCTCAGCACCTCCACGAGTGGCCTCGCGAGGTCCTCTTGCGAGGCGACCTCCTAAGGTGGCCTCCCAAGGCCCCCTCCCGAGGGCGCACGAGATGAAGGCCGTTCAGCGGAGCCGCGCAGTCTGGGGGCCATCACGTGGGTGACGCGCGCGGCGACGAGCGGCGACAGAGGCTGCGCCAGCAGGCGCGGATGAAGATGGTTTCCTCTTTTGTGTTAAGGGAGCAGGGCCAGATATCTACTCCCCAAAGCAACCCCAAAGGTTGCCCGATCAGCGAGGGAAGACCAAGACGGCGGGCGCACAGGGCGGAGGTCATCACCGAGCCCACCGGCGCGTCATGGATCATGCTTTGGCAGGCGAAGACCGCCTTTAGTCAGGATAGCCTGAGCGCCTATCCCCTTTCAAAACCCGCCAAGTGTGGCAGCCCTTCCCGCCTAAGTTTCAAGGGGGAAGAGGACCGATGCGGGTATAAGGGGGGTAGAGCTGCCATTGTAGAGGGGGAGGACCAACTCCGGTTCCCATCACCCTCGACCTTGTACTCTCTCTCTCGCACCAGAGCAATACCAACCAAGCAGGAGTAGGGTCTTACACCGCAAGGTGCCCCGAACCTGGGTAAACCGCTGAGTCCACGGTCTGCCCCTCACTTGCGCGCTCTCGCCGTAGCCTCGCCGTCGCTTAGCCGTGGTAGGAGATGAAGTGGTAGAATGAGCTCACCCCAGTGTTCGAACCTTTGGGTCCCCGGAGCCCGACTTCCGACAGTTCTGTTTTTGACAGATTCTGTTTTCGATGCATAGTTTGCTTGTTTTAGTGTTTCCATAGCTTATATTGAGTATTATAAATTGTGGAGATGATAGAATATAGTAGGCATTATGTGAGAACAATTATGAATCTTGTCTTGACAGTACCTAAGTGGATGATTTATTTTTATCATACTAACCTATCTCACCAAGTTCCGTTAAGTTTTGTGTGATTGAAGTTTTCAAGTTTTGGGTGAGATATCGATATGAGGAGGATAAGGAGTGGCAAGACCCTAAGGTTGGGGATGCCCGAGGCACCCCAAGTTAATATTCAAGGAAGACTCAAGCGTCTAAGCTTGGGGATGCCTCGGAAGGCATCCCCTCTTTAGTCTTCAACATTATCGGTAACCTCACTTGGAGCTATATTTTTATTCGTCACATAATATGTGCTTTGCTTGGAGCGTCATTTTATTTTGTTGAGATTTTCTTGCTGTTATCAATAATCATGTTTTGTATCTTTTAGTTCAATAAAATGCCAATTATAGCCTTTACCATGCTCGGTTTGCAAGTTCATGTGTTGCTGTTTGAAAACAGAAAGTTTTCTGTTATGTCCAAAATATTCCTGAATAGTTAGAACATGATAAAAATCTGAAATTTTTACACAGTAAGCATGCATTAGTTCTCTGTCACGTGGTAATTTTTCAGAATATTTGGAGTTAGGGAAGTATGAATTCTTATTCACCCTTTACAGACTGTTCTGTTTTGGCAGATTGCTGTTATAGTTGCATTGTTTGCATATGTTTGCATGTTTAATGTTTCTATTTGTGAATAGGAGTATTAAATATGAATAGGCATTTAGTATGAAATGTTTAATTATAATTTTTGTGATTTTCTACAGTAGAGAATGTTAAGGTTTTGAGTTGATTTATACTAACTTATCTCACGAGTTCTTGTTGAGTTTTGTGTGGATGAAGTTTTTTAAGATTTAGGAGAAGCCATGGTATGAGAGGAATTAAGGAGACACAAGAGCTCATGCTTGGGGATGCCCAAGGCATCCTAAGTTAATATTTCAAGAAGTCTCAAGCATCTAAGCTTGGGGATGCCCCGGTTGGCATCCCACCTTCTTCATCAACAGTTATCGGTTAGTCTTGGTTGAGCCTAAGTTTTTGCTTCTTCCCATGAGTTGTGCTATTCTTGGAATGTCATTTTATTTTCTTTTCTTTGCTGTTTGAATAAAATACTTAAGATCTGAAATTTTTAAATGAGAGAGAATCCTCACATAACTACCTATTTACTTAACTACTCATTTGGTCTTCACTTATATCTTTTTGGAGTAGTTTGTCATTTACTCTTGTTCTTCACTTATATCCTATGAGTAAATTGTTGAAATGAATTGAATATCATAAAGTTGAAATTTATATGCTTCATATGCTTGTCCCATGGGGAGTAGTGATTTCACATACAAGAAGCATAAGTGGTAAAATTTATTGAAAGTTAACAAACATAGCATTGGTCACTTGAACAATTCATGAAAGAATATTGAAGGAAGAGATTCTATGATTGTGAGCCCCCATTAGTTATTTCCAAGCTTGATCAAGTAGTTGACGTTGGACAAGGAAGACAACGTAATGAGTTATGTTTGTTTATATTCACATAGAAGTTATATTGTCATGGATCATCTAACATGTGGTGCTTGCTTAGGATCTTTTGCTAGCCAAAAATTCGTACTAAGTAGAGATACTACTTGTGCATCCAAAAACCCTTAAACCCAGTTTCTTGCCATGAGTGTCCACTATATCTACCTATGGATTGAATAAGATCCTTCAAGTAAGTTGTCATCGGTGCAAAAAGCAATAAAAATTGCTCCTAAAATATGTATGATCTTTTATTGCAAGGGAAAATAAGCGTTGTACGAACTTGTGATGGTAAAGAAATAAAAGCGACGGACTGCATAACAAAGGTTACTATCACAAGTGGAATTTGCTAGATCAAAGCTCTTACACAGACCCTTCCTGAAAATAAGATGAATTGCAATTGTTTGATGACTGAGAACATAGTTTGTTAGTTTTCAAGAAAGTTTATGGCCTATGCTTTAAACATGTGAACAGCTTGCTACTTGATCATGAGAAGTTTTATGAGATGAGCTACTGATTATGATATGTATTGATGCTAGAAAAGGTGATTGAAATTATCATTGATCAAACTTATGCACTATGCTAGCATTCACACTTCATAAATTATTTCTTTTATCATTTACCTACTCGAGGACGAGCAGGAATTAAGCTTGGGGATGCTGATACGTCTCCAACGTATCTATAATTTATGAAGTATTCATGCCATGTCTATTATAGTTTTGTATGATTTTGGTGCACTTTTATATGGATTTTATATGGTTTTCATGGACTAACATATTGAACTAGTGCCCAGTGCCACTTGTTGTTTTTTGCTTGTTTTTGGTTTTCCAGAAAATCCATATCAAACGAAGTCCAAATGCAGCGAAACTTTTTGACGATTTTTTTCTGGAAGGAAACAGACCCAGGAAGCTTCGGAGGAGCAGCCGAAGAGCCACAGGGGCCCCACGAGCCACCTGGGCGCGCTTGCCCCCCCAGGCGCGCCCTGGTGCCTCGTGGGCCCCCTGTGGCACCTCTTTGCGTGATTCCAACGCTGAAAAATCATATATATTCAGAAACCCCTGAAAGTTAACCTAGATGAGTTTGTACACCGCCGCAAGCCTCTGTACCTCCACGATCTCAACTACAGCCCTTTCCGGCACCCTGCCGGAGGGGGGAAATCATCTCCGGAGGCCATCTTCATCATCCCGGCGGTCTCCATGACGAGGAGGGAGTAGTTCACCCTCGGGGCTGAGGGTTTGTACCAGTAGCTATGTGTTTTATCTCTCTCTCTCGTGTCCTTGATTTGGCACGATCTTGATGTACCGCGAGCTTTGTTAATATAGTTGGATCATATGGTGTTTCTTCCCTCTCTATCTTTGTTGTGATGAATCGAATCTTTTCCCTTTGAGGTTTCGTTATTGTCGGATTGAATATTCAGATTTGAGAACACTTGATGTATGTCTTGCATATGAATACCCGTGGTGACAATGGGGTATTATATTGATTCACTTGATATATGTTTTGCCACTCAACTCGCGGATTCCCGTGGTGACATTGGGGTAATCTATGCATAGGGGTTGATGCACGTTTTCATTATCTTTTCTTCGATAGAAACTTTGGGGTGCTCCTTGGAGTTCTTTGTGTGGATTGAATATTATGATTATGAAGTTGTTTGATGCATATCGTATAATCAACTCACGGATACTTGTGGTGACATTGGAGTATCTAGGTGACATTAGAGTTGGTTGATGTGTGTCATATGGTGTCATCTTAGTACGAACTCTAGGGCCGTTTTTGACACTTATAGGAATAGCTCAATAGATCGATCGGAAAGGATAACTTTGAGGTGGTTTCGTACCCTACAAACAATTTCTATCTTATGTTCTCCACTAATAGGAACATGGGAGTGATTCTTTATTGCACGTTGAGGGATGGTTATATGATCCAATTATGTTAGCATTGTTGAGAGATTGCACTAGCGAAAGTATGAAGCCTAGGCCTTGTTTCTAAGCATTGCAATACCATTTATGCTCACTTTTATTACTTGCTACCTTGCTGTTTTTTTATTGTTCGCACTACAAAAACCTATATCTACTATCCATACTACACTTGTATCACCATCTCTTCGCCGAACTAGTGCACCTATACAATTTACCATTGTATTGGGCGTGTTGGGGACACAAGAGACTCTTAGTTATTTGGTTGCAGGGTTGTTTGAGAGAGACCATCTTCATCCTACGCCTCCCACGGATTGATAAACCTTAGGTCATCCACTTGAGGGAAAATTGCTACTGTCCTACAAACCTCTGCGCTTGGAGGCCCAACATGAGTCTACAAGAACAAGTTGTGTAGTAGACATCAAGTAGTAACGAATTTTTTCCTCATGAGCAAATAGGGTGGCAATATCATTCAATTTAGTGAGGTGTGCCACAACAGTCTCAGTTTCATAACCATGAAAAGGATCAAATTCAACCAAAGTAATTAACTCAGGATCGACAGAGAATTCATAATCCTTATCGGTAACAAATATGGGAGAGGTAGCAAACTTAGGATCATATTTCATTCTCTCCCTCATAGGTTTTTCTTTCAACTCAGCAAGCAATTTTCTAACCTCGTCTCTATCATTACAAGCAAGAATTGCCCTAGCTGTCTCTCTATCAAAAACATAACCATCAGATGTCTTAGGCATTTCAACTCTAGTAGGAGATCTAGGCATAATAGGTGAATCATAATTTTGAAGAGTTTCAACATTTTCAATTCCTTTAGCTTTAGCAATTTGTTCATCAAGAAATTCACCAAGTGGCACAGTATTATCAAGCATAGTACTAGCATCATCAATAGTTTCATGCATAGCAAAAGTAGTATCATCAATAACTTGCAACATATCAGAATAAATAGCAGGTGGTGGTGTCGCAAGCCTACTCAAACAGAAGGTGAATCAAGTGCGGAGTGTGATGGCAGTTCCTTACCTCCTCTAGTCATACAGGGGACGATCTTGGTCTTAGCGTCTTTCAGATTCTTCATAGTGATCAACAGATATAAATCCCAATTGACTCAACAGATAGAGCTATGCTCCCCGGCAACGGCGCCAGAAAAAGGTCTTGATAACCCACAAGTATAGGGGATCGCAACAGTTTTCGTGGGTAGTATTTCACCCAGATTTATTGATTCGACACAAGGGGAGCCAAAGAATATTTGTGAGTATTAGCAGTTGAGTTGTCAATTCAACCACACCTGGAGAACTAAATATCTACAGCAAAGTGTTTAGTAGCACAGTAGTATGATAGTTTCAATAGCAGTAGTAACAGAGACAGTAACAGTAGCAGTTTTGTAGTGATTGTAATAGCAGTAGCAATGAAAGTAACTTAGCAAAGATCAATATGCAAAAAGCGTAGGCATTGGATCGGTGATGGATAATTATGTTGGATGACATTCATCATGTAACAGTCACAACCTAGGGCGATACACAATAGCTCCAATTCATCAATGTAATGTAGGCATGTATTCCATATATAGTCATACGTGTTATAGTAAAAACTTACATGACATCTTTTGTCCTACCCTCCCGTGGCAGCGGGGTCCATAAGGAAATCTAAGGGATATTAAGGCCTCCTTTTAATAGAGAACCAGAACAAAGCATTAGCACATAGTGAATACATGAACTCCTCAAACTACGGTAATCAACGGAAAGAATCCCAATTATTGTCACCTTGGGGTATGCGGATCATAACACGTAATAGGTGCATATAACTTGCAAGATAGGATCAAGAACTCAAATATATTCTTGAAAACATAAAGGGTTCAGATCTGAAATCATGGCACTCGGGCTCTAGTGACAAGCATTAAGCATGGCAAAGTCATAGCAACATCAATCTCAGAACATAGTGGATACTAGGGATCAAAGCCCTAACAAATTGAGTCGATTACATGGTAAATCTCATCCAACCCATCACCGTCCAGCAAGCCTACGAAGAAATTACTCACACACGATGGTGAGCATCATGAAATTGGTGATGGAGGATGGTTGATGATGACGACGGCGTCGAATCCCCCTCTCCGGAGTCCCGAACGGACTCCAGATTAGCCCTCCCGATGAAGAACAGGAGGTGGCGGTGGCTCCGTATCCTAAAATGCAATGATTCTTTCTCTCTGATTTTTTTCTCGATGAATAGGTACTTATAGCATTGGAATTAGGGTAAACGGAGCTGCCAGGGCCCCACAAGCCTGGGGGGGCGCCTAGGCACGCCCCCTGAGCTTGTGGCTCCTGGGTGGCCCCCCTCCAGTAGATCTTTTCGTCAATATTTTTTATATATTCTTAAATAATTCTTCGTAAATTTTTAGGTTCATCCGAGAACTTTTATTTCTGCACAAAAATAACACCATGGCAATTCTGCTGAAAACAGCGTTAGTCCGGTTTAGTTCCATTCAAATCATGCAAATTAGAGTCCAGAACCAGAGCAAAAGTATTTGGAAAAGTAGATACATTTGGGACGTATCGGTCTGTGGGGCTAGTCTAGATCTTAGGTGCAACGACCAAAATTCGGTGGGTTCGGTCGGGGCATTACAATTGGTATCAGAGTCGACCCTCGCGGTTACACAGGCATGTGCGGGTTAGTGATGCATATATGAGGCACATGTGGATGCTGGCACTGGCGTGCATGGACGTGTGCCAAAAGGGAATGTTCCTGCTGGGCTGAGGGGACGTCGGTTCCTTTGAGGGGGGGTGTATGTGACATTCTGGCTTAATAGGAATGATAGACTATTCATATGAACAAGATACACCTTCTTTTCTGGGAGTCCATCCGAAAGTAACCTCAAGATTAAGGATGCTCAGATTAGAGCTATTTAAGGATGGGTGACCGACTATGAAGTTGATCCTGGGTGCACATGAGTGAGGACAAAGTGCACAGAAAAGACTGGTGTTGGTCTGTGGGGGCAGTCTAGATCCGAGGTGATAGTGAGGCACAACAACCAGGAATAGTTGGGGTGAACCGATGTGTTTGGTCGGGGCGTTATAATTGGTATCAGAGTCGTCCCTCACGGTTACACGGATGCAACAGTGACACAAAAGTTCATACTGAAAATACCCTTGGTGAACGGTGACATGGAAGACTTTGTGGCCTGGCAGTTTACAAAAAACAATGTCTTTTCTGTGCGTTCGGCTTATCATTTAGAATGAGATTCACAATTCAGGATGAAACTAAGAAGTGAGGCCGGCCAGGGTGGATCATTCCTAAACCTTATTTGAAAAAAACTCCGAAAGATGGAGATACCAGCCAAAGGTAAATATTTTTCACTTGGTGTGTTATATATGGTGCTATTCACTGTAAAACTACCCTTGAAGATCGCCATATCAAGGTGTCCCCTTTATGCCCCAACAAGGGCAGGGAGGATATTCGACACTCGTTGTTTGGTTGTCGACGAGCATTTTTTTAAGAAGACTCGGAATCAATGATCTGATTGACATGCCATGCAAATTGATAGGGCAGGCTATGCTCTTCTTGAAGAATTATTTTATGGACAAGGAAGTGAACAAAGCTATCTCGATAGAATCCATATTGCAGTAATTTGGTGGGAAAGAAGGCAAGTTGATTATGGCGAGAATGTGCAAACAACTGAAAATCAGCTGCTTCCATCAAAGCCTGGCAATCAATTATATTTGGGCTGGAGGTATTGTAGCTCATCCAACAAAACAACCCTCATGGACAAAACCTCCAGCCGGTATGCTAAAGCTCTATGTTGATGTGTCCTTTTCATACGAGGATGGCTCTACAACTTGTGGAGCCTTTGTTCGTAGGCGCGCGGGCAGGCTTCAGGATTCCAGGGCCATGTCCAGGGGTGCAGCAAGCAATCCCTTCACTGATTGTAGCAGTAGTGATGGCAACAGTAATCACTACACATACAAGGCTGACTTGGGGCTTGGGCAGTGACGGTGTCCTAGACTAGGAGGTACTGATACGTCCTCATCGTATCCACAATTTTTGATTGTTTCATGCCAATATCCTACAATTTCCACATACTTTTGGCAACTTTTTATATTATTTTTGGGAATAACATATTGATCCAGTGCCCAGTGCCAGTTCCTGTTTTCTGCCTGTTTTTTGTTTCACAGAAAATCCATATCAAACGAAGTCCAAATACAATAAAATTTTACAAAGAATTATTTTGGAATATATGTGATTTTTGGGAGGTGGAATCAATGCAAACGGAGGCCCACAACCTCAGAAGCCACCTTGGCACGCCACCCCCCCCCCGACCGCGCAGTGGTGCCTCGTGGGCACACCGTAAGTCGGTTGATGCCCTTCTTTAGCCGCAAGAAAGATAATATCAGGAAAAAAATCATGTTAAAATTTCAGCCCGATCGGAGTTACAGATCTCCGAGAATTTAAGAAACGGTGAAAGGCCAGAAACCAGGAACGCGAAACAGAAGAGAACAGAGAGAGAGAGATCCAATCTCGGAGGGGCTCTCGCCCCTCCGGGTGCCATGGAGGCCAAGGACCAGAGGGGAAAACCTCCTCCCATCTAGTGGGGGAGGCCAAGCAAGAAGAAGAAGGAGGGGGGCTCTCCCCCCCCCCTCTCTCCTGGTTGCGCCGGAACGCCGCCGGGGCAATCATCGTGACGGCGATCTACACCAACAACTCCGCCGCCGTCACCACCAACTCTCTCCCCCTCTATGCAGCGGTGTAACACCTCTTCTCCCCGCTGTAATCTCTACTTAAACATGGTGCTTAATTCTACATATTATTATCCTATGATGTGTTGCCATCCTATGATGTTTGAGTAGATTCGTTTTGTCCTATGGGTTGATTGATGATCGTGATTGGTTTGAGTTGCATGTTTTATTTTGGTGTTGTCCTATGGTGCCCTCCGTGTCGCACAAGCGTGAGGGATTCCCACTGTAAGGTTTGCAATACGTTCATAATTCTCTTATAGTGGGCGGCTAGAGTGACAGAAGCTTACACCCGAGTAAGGGGGTTGTTGCGTATGGGAGTAAAGAGGACTTGTTACTTAATGCTATGGTTGGGTTTTACCTTAATGATCTTTAGTAGTTGCGGATGCTTGCTAGATTTCCAATCATAAGTGCATATGATCCAAGTACGAAAAGTATGTTAGCTCATGCCTCTCCCTCATATAAACTTGCAATAATGATTACCGGTCTAGTTATCGATTGCCTATGGACAAATCATTCTCTTGTGTTACAAAAAGTTTTCTACTAAACAACTAACTTTTATTATCTTGCAATTTACTCGTAGTTTTATTATCTTGCAAATTACTCCTAGTTTTATTCTCGTTAAGTACTTCTAGTCTTATCCTTACACCCGCAAAATAGTTTCATACTTGTTCTAGGTAAAGTGAACGTTAAGTGCGCGTAGAGTTGTATCGGTGGTCGATAGAACTTGAAGGGAATATTAATTCTACCTTTAGCTCCTCGTTGGGTTCGACACTCTTATTTATCGAAAAAGCTACAATTGATCCCCTATACTTGTGGGTTATCAAGACCTTTTTCTGGCGCCGTTGCCGGGGAGCAATAGCGTCGGGTTGATATTCTCGTGTGTGCTTGTTTGCTTTATCACTAAGTAGTTTTTATTTTGTGCTCTTGTTTTCTATCTTTAGTTATGGGTAGGAAACGTTAAGTACCAACAAAATTAGTTGTACCTGCTAAACCAATGGTTGAAGAACCACCCAAAATCTATCATATTGTTGAAGCTTTCTACTTGGATCATCTTCGATCCCTTTGTGCTCGTGCTGAAAACCCAACTAGCTTAGTTGAGGGAAAATCATTAGATGAGCATGCTCATTTTGTGTGACACCGCTTATCTCAAAAAGGGAAATTTTTATGGCATCATATTAATACTATGCATTGCTATACTTAGAATTTATGCGAAATACATGATTTTACTTGTTGTTCTGAAGACCCTAAAAAACACCTTCAGTACCAATGTGAGTTTAAGGATAATGGAATCTTATCTTCTTATGCCAGAGGTGTTTATAGTTACTATGATATTGAACAAATAGAAGAATTTGTTGCTTTTAAGGGTTCATATGAAATTGCTTCTTTGATTGAAAAGTGTGATCCTACTCTTTACAAATGTGAAAATTTTGCCATACTTAAATATTGTTATGAAAACTATGCTTCTAATGCTTATGTGAAAGAATATATTGAGGACACCTCCGCTGTCCAAGAAGAGAATAATATTTTGCAAGCTCCTATGGAAGAAGAAATTGATGACACTGTAAGCTCATTTGATGAAAAAGATGACGAGAAGAGCGAAGAACAAAGGGAGAAAGAGTGGATTAGCTACCCGTGCCCACCTTCTAATGAGAGTAACTCTTCAACTCATACATTGTTTAATTTCCCTTCGTGCTTACCGAAGGATGAATGCTATGATAATTGCTATGATCCCTTGGATTCGTTTGAAATATCCCTTTTTGATGAAATTGATGCTTGCTATGATTGTGGCCATGATGCCAATATGAATTATGCTTATGGAGATGAACTTGCTATAGTTCCTTATGTTAATAATGAAATTGTTGCTATTGTACCCACACATGATAGTCCTATTATCTTTTTGAATTCTCCCAACTACACTATATCGGAGAAGTTTGTGCTTATTAAGGATTATATTGATGGGTTGTGTTTTACCGTTGCACATGATGATTTTGATGAATATAATATGCATGTGCTTGCTGCTCCTAATTGCAATTATTATGAGAGAGGAACTACATCTCCGCCTCTCTATGTTTCCAATACAATAAAATTGCAAGAAACTGTTTATACTATACATTGGCCTTTACTTGATGTGCATGAATTGTTCTTTTATGACATGCCGATGCATGGGAACAGAGTTAGACTTCGTCATTGCATGATATATGTTACTTTGTGCTCACTACTAAATCACAAATCATTGTTAATTAAAATTGGCTTTGATATACCTTGGGATCCGGGTGGATCAATTACTTGAGCACTTTATGCCTAGCTTAATGGCTTCAAAGAAAGCGCTGCCAGGGAGACAACCTAGAAGTTTAGATAGTCATTTATTTCTGTTGTGTGCTTTTAAAAATTTTAAAAACAAAAAAAATATAGAGGGGAACCTAAAAACTTTACAAAAAGAAAAGTGAAAGTAAGACGAGCACCGTGGAAGCGGGAGCATGCCTTGAACTTTGTTCATGCCCATGGAAACTTTATGAATCTTGAACTACAGAAACTTTTCAACAAAAATAATTATCTCCTTGTACAAATCCATTGTATTATAAAAATAATGTGCCAAGATTTACCGTTAGGATGTTTAAATTGCTTGTTTGGTATGTGCGGTGCAAAAAAAGAAACTTTTGCTGTAGTGCGTGAATTTACATTTTTTACTGAAACATGCAAAAATTCTGAAATTTTTACACGGTACTGCTATGCAAATTATTTATTTTTCCTAATTTTTCAGAATTTTTTGAATTACAGAAGTATATGTACCATCTGCATCTTTAGAGACTGTCCTGTTTTCACAGATTGTAGTTATAGTTTCGTTATTTGCTTATGTTTGAAATCTTGTTGAGCCCCATTGACTTGGGAGCCATAGAATGGTGATAGCATACAGTGGGTAATGTTTGATTATAATTATACAATAATGTTATAGCAGGACATGATGGGATTTGATGTTATATGTACTAACCCCTCTAATAAAAAGTTTGGTTAAGTTTTGTGTGGATGAAGTGTTCAAAGAACGAGGAGGTATTGATATGAGGAGAATAAGGAGAGGCAAGAGTTAAAGCTTGGGGATGCCCAAGGCACCCCAAGTAAATATTCAAGGAGACTCAAGCATCTAAGCTTGGGGATGCCCCGGAAGGCATCTCATCTTTCTTCAACAATTATCGGTATGTCTCGGTTTTTGTTTTGTTCACATGATATGCGTAAATTCTTGGAGCGTCCTGTGATTTTTATTTTTATTTTAATAATGCAACATGCTGGTATGAGATAGTCCTTGGTTTATTTATAGAATGCTTCATGCACTTCACTTATATCTTTTGAGTATGGCTTTATAGAATGCTTCATGTGCTTCACTTATATCATTTGAAGTTTGGATGCCTGTTTCTGTTCATATAGAAAACCGTTATTTGTAGAATGCTCTTTTGCTTCACTTATATTTATTAGAGTGTGGCCTTTTGTAGAAAGAATTAAACTCGCATGCTTCACTTATATCTATTTAGAGAGTCAACAGGAATTGGTCATTCACATGGTTAGTCATAAAATCCTACATAAAACTTGTAGATCACTGAATATGATATGTTTGATTCCTTGCAATAGTTTTGCGATATTAAGATGGTAATATGTGGGAGGTACTAGTGAATGATTGTGGTTTAGTAGGAATATTGGTGTTAAGGTTTGTGATTCCCGAAGCATGCACGTATAGTCTCTCGTTATGCTAAGAAGTTGGAGCACGATTTATTATTGATTGTCTTCCTTTGCGAGGTCGAGGGCGCGTGATGGTTAACTCCTACCAACCTCCACCCTAGGGGCATGCGTAGTAGTACTTTGCTTTGAGGGCTAATAAACTTTCGCAATAAGTATGTGAGTTCTTTATGACTAATGTGAGTCCATGGATTATACGCACTCTCACCTTTCTGCAATTTGCTAGCCTCTTCGGTACCGTGCATTGCCCTTTCTCACCTCGAGAGTCGGTGCAAACTTCGCCGATGCATCCAAACCCCGTGATATGGTATGCTCTATCACACATAAGCCTCCTTATATCTTCCTCAAAACAGCCACCATACCAACCTATTATGGCATTTCCATAGCCATTCCGATATATATTGCCATGCAACTTCCATCATCATCATATACATGACTTGAGCATTCATTGTCATATTGCTTTGCACGATCGTAAGATAGCTAGCTTGATATTTTCATGGCTTGTCCATTTTTTGATATCTTTGCTACGCTAGATCATTGCACATCCTGGTACACTGCCAGAGGCATTCATATAGAGTCATCTTGTATAGTTTTTTATCGAGTTCTAAGTAAATAAAAGTGTGATGATCATCATTATTAGAGCATTGTCCCAGTGAGGAAAGTATGATGGAAACTATGATTCCCCCACAAGTCGGGATGAGACTCCGGACGAAAATAAAAAAAAGAGAAAAAAAAAGAGGCCAAAAAGAGCCCAACAAAAAAAAAGAAAAAGAAGAAGAAAAAAGAAAAAAAGAGAAAACAAAAAAATGAAATGAGAGAAAAAGAGAGAAGGGGCAATATTACTATCCTTTACCACACTTGTGCTTCTGAGTAGCACCATGTTTTTCATATAGAGTCTCCTATGTTGTCACTTTCATATACTAGTGGGAATTTTTCATTATACAACTTGGCTTGTATATTCCGATGATGGGCTTCCTCAAATGCCCAAGGTCTTCATGAGCAATCAAGTTGGATGCACACCCACTTAGTTTTATTTTTGAGATTTCATACACTTATAGCTCTTAGTGCATCCGTTGCATGGCAATCCCTACTCCTCGTATTGACATCAATTGATGGGCATCTCCATAGCCCGTTGATTAGCTGCGTCGATGTGAGATTTTTTTCCTTTTTTGTCTTCTCCATATTTACCCCTATCATCATACTCTATTCCACCCATAGTGCTATGTCCATGGCTTGCGCTCATGTATTGCTTGGGGGTTGAAAAAGCTGAAGCGCGTTAAAAAGTATGAACCAATTGCTTGGCTGACACCGGGGTAGTACATGATAAATATTGTGTGTTAAGAAGATGGAGCATGACAAGGCTATATGATTTTGTAGGGATAGCGTTCTTTAGCATTTTTATTCTGAAAGGAATGATTGTTTGTTGGGATGCCTGAGTATTAATGTCTTTATATCAAATTATAGACTATTGCTTTGAATCACTCGTGTCTTAATACTGTCGGAAGTTGGCCTCCGGGGACCCAAAGGTTCGAACACTGGGGTGAGATCGTTCTACCACTTCGTCTCCTACCATGACTAAGCGACGGCGAGGCTACGGTGAGAGCGTGCTAGCGAGGGACGGACCGTGGACTCAGCGGTTTACCCAGGTTCGGGCCACCTTGCGGTGTAAGACCCTACTCCTGCTTGGTTGGTATTGCTCTGGTGCGAGAGAGAGTACAAGGTCGAGGGTGATGGGAACTGGAGTTGGTCGGCCTCCTCTACAATGGCAGTTCTGCCCCCCTTATACCCGCATCGGTCCTCTTCCCCCTTGAAACTTAGGCGGGAAGGGCTGCCACACTTGGCGGGTTTTGAAAGGGGACAGGCGCTCAGGCTATCCTGACTAAAGGCGGTCTTCGCCTGCCAAAGCGTGATCCATGACACGCTGGTGGGCTCGGTGATGACCTCCGCCCTGCGCGCCCGCCGTCTTGGTCTTCCTTCGCCGATCGGGCAACCTTTGGGGTTGCTTTGGGGAGTAGATATCTGGCCCTGCTCCCTTAACACAAAAGAGGAAACCATCTTCATCCGCGCCTGCTGGCGCGGCCTCTGTCGCCGTGCGTGTCACCCACGTGATGGGCCCCAGACCGCGCGGCTCCGTTGAACGGCCTTCATCTCGTGCGCCCTCGAGAGGGGGCCTCGGGAGGCCACCTCACGAGGTCGCCTCGCGAGAGGACCTCATGAGGCCGCTGGTGGAGGTGCTGAGCCTCGCTCGCCCACTCCCTGAGGAGGGGGTCTCGGGAGGCCAAGGCCTCATGAGGAGCCCTGGTGAGGTGCTTGGTGATGATGGCCTGCCGGGCCCACGCCAGGCATTGCGCCCTGGGCCAAAGGCAGACGGGCCTGGATACCCCGGGTTCCATGGGCCGACAGTAGCCCCCGGGCCCGCGGCGCGCACGTTCCCGCCTACAGGGGGCGAAACGGTGCGGGCCCTAACCACCTGCGGCCAGGCGCGACGCGTGGCGCACGATGTGACTGGGGACGCCTCCACTTCTCCCACGACGTCTCGGCAACCGCCCGCGCTGACATAAAGTCTGCCGCGGGCGACGCAAGACCATCATTGCCTTCCTCAGCGCCTCCCTGTTGCTTCAATTCCCAATGCCGAAGAAGGCGGAGCGACGAGGGGAGCTCTGCGCCGAGTATAAAGAGGGACAGGGGTGAACTGAAGTCCTCCACCCATCTTCTCCTTCCTCCTGCTTCCTCTGTCGTCTTGCTAGAGCCGCCACGGAAATGGCCGTGCTTCCGCTGCCGCATCCCAGGCTCCGCCCCGGGGGTGTGGGCGCTCCCCGACGGCTACCGGCGCCGGGCCCAGCAGTCGCGGGAGGGGCGCAGCTCGTGGGCGCAGAGGGCGAGGTGCGCGGGGCCGAGGCAGCCGCGGCTGGGCAACCGCGCTACCTCCTCAGGCGGGGAGCCACTCGGCGGAGGCGGCGCACGAGTTCATCATGAACATGCACCGCAGCCCCTGCACCTGGCTCCGGCTTCCGGACTCCTTCGTGGCGGCGATGGCGGAGCGCGCGCCCTTGGGCTTGTGGGTGCTGGCCGACGGCTGCTGCAACGGCCCCTCTTGGGTGGCGACAGAGCTCACTCCTTCGGGCTTCATGTTCTTGAGGCAGGGGTGGAAGTTGTTCGCCCTCCCCCGCGGCCTGAAGCAGGGGCACGTCCTCCAATTCAAGTACGACGGGGCCGCCACGCTCTTCGTGAAGATCTTCGGGCTCTCCGGCAGCCGCCTGGAGTGCTCCACAGAGAGCGAGGATGGCAGCTACAGCGGCTCCTCCAGCGAGGACGACAGCTCCAGCGGTGCCGCCTCCGGCGGGGGTGGGAACGACGGCGACTCCCCCCGCGTCAAGAGCGAGGACGAGGACTCCGACTAGGCGCGGGCGGCGACAACTCTGGAGCCGGGGCACCGCGCGCACGGTGATGGAGCCGCACTTACCCGCAGCGCCTTCTTGGGAACGCGCGCGGCGCCTGCGCTGGAGTCTTGGGGGAGACGGCGCCTCGCCTAGGCCCTTTCTTTTTTTTATTTTCCTGCATTGAACCGATGTAGCCCCGCGGGGTCGTGAAAACAATATCTTCTATGCTCAGCTTAATGCTTTTGTGATTCGGGATGTATGCACTCCCTCCTGAAGTCCTCTCGTGAGGCTAGGTTTTTTTTCTTTGTTCGCCTTGGCGCTCTACGCCGTCAGGACCCAGCCCCCGAGCGGGCCTCGGCCGTCGCTGGTGAGGGTGTCCCGGACTAGGGGCTACTCGGGCTGCCAGCCTACCTCTCATGGGCCGGACTGGTGGGCCGCTCTCTACACGTCGATGGAAGGCTGGACTGGGGACGACCCCGTATGAAAGAAGGAAATCTCTGAAGTCTTGGCGTCTCCTCCAAGGAATAGATGGCGTAACCGGCATGTTTATCCCTGATGGTAACCGACCATATGTAACCCTAGGCCCCCCCTGGTGTCTATATAAACCAGGAGGTTTAGTCCGTAGGGAGGAGACTCATAATCTAGGGTTTAGCTCATCTAATCTCGAGGTAGATCAACTCTGTAACCTTCATACAATCACATCAATACAATCAAGCAGGACGTAGGGTTTTACCTCCTCGAGAGGGCCCGAACCTGGGTAAATCGCTGTCTCTACGCTCTCTGTTACCATCGACTCCTTGACCCATAGTTCGGACCCCCTACCCGAGATCTGCCGGTTTTGGTACCGACATTGGTGCTTTCATTGAGAGTCCCGTCGTGGGTCGCCAAGGATCAATGGCTCGCCGTCCCCGGACAGTTCTTCAGCAATGGAATCTGCAGCGGGGATATCATCGTCCTCGGACAGCTCTTCTCTTCAGCGACGGAGTTCGTGGCAGGGACATCTTCGTCCCCGGCCAGCTCTTCGCGTTCGGCAGCATCGTGTTGTACGCCGATCCGACCGGTCACCTCGACCAGGTCGGCAACTTCGCCCCCGAGCAGGAAATCAGGTTCGGCGGCCTTCAGTTCTTCGCCGACGCTCGAGGCGATTTGATCTTTACTGGGTTCTCGGCCTCACCCGAGGAGCCCACCAACCCCGAAGCCTTGACTTCGGATCCCTTCCCCGCCCCAGTCCTCGGGGCGGGCCTCGGATCGGCCCTGACCTTGAGTTTGGCTCCAACCCCGGTGCCGGAGAACCAGGAGTCACCCTTGGCCAAGCACACTCCCGTTAACGACGCGCCGGAGCTCAACTCCAGGGACCGCCCGAACATAGATCCGGTGGATCCCTCGATTTTAAATGAGATGCTGGACCGGATCCAGATGATAAAAATCGCGGACGGCCCGTCCTCGGACCAGGAGCAGGTCGGACAAGATGCCGGCCGCGGGGAATTTTGCGTCCCACCCACCACCCACTTGGTAGCTACTGTCGAAGATTTAACCGACACGCTGGACTACGCCTCTGAGGAGGCTGACTGTATGGACGAGGACATGGACGTCCCGCCCTCCACGGACACCTTCCTTGCCACTACAAATACCGGAAAGTGGACCGCCACCTCCACTTATGACGTCTACATGGTTGACACCCCCGTGAAGGACGGTGACACAACCAACAAAGGCGGCGACGACACCACCGAAGACCCGCCCAGACGCCGACGACGGCGAGCCAGAGGGCGGGGGAAGGGCAAGGAAAATCACACAGACACAAACGACACCGGAGCTAACGAGACTCCGGATAATTTGGGGGAGCTCGGCGACAACACACCTGAGCAACGACCTGACTCCCCTGAAGGGCATGAGGACCAGGGTGACCCCGAGGACCTCGAGGATTCTGAGGACAGTAATTACCTCCCCCCATCCGAAGAGGAAGATAGCCTCGGACCCAAGGACTTTATCGTCCCAGAGGATCCCCTGGCACAAGAAACATTCAAACGGCAACTCATTGCCACTGCCCGAAGCTTAAAGATGAAACAGCAACAGCTCAGGGCCGAGCAGGATACACTCAACGATAGATGGACGATGGTCCTAGCCGTCGAAGAAGGCCTCGACGATCAACGTCAGGGCCAACATAGGAGTTATCCGCGGCGGCGCCTCCTTCCAGACTTTGAGGATGAGGGCTTCGAGCCCGTACCTCCCAGATGAACTTACGCAGACCAGCCCGACCGGCCCCCTCGAGGACGAGATAGGCCTGCTGTGGAGGCCGAGCTCCCACCCGCGCCCCCTCGAGGACGAAACAGACCGGCCGAAGAAGCCAAACTCCCACCCGTGCCCCCTCGAGGACGGGATAGGACGGCCAGGGAAGCCGAATACCCACTCGTGCCTTCTCGCCGAGCAGGCAAAGACCCGGTTCAACCGGATGACCAATACGATCTACGCCACGACCTGAACACACGAGCGATTCAGTCGAGGTCCATCTATGGACCCACAGGATACGCACCCGCTGGACGGGACGGATACCAGGCCTGGCGCGATAGAAGCGACAGGGCTTGGGATCAGCACCGTGCCCGGATGACAACTGATCTTCGGCGCGACGCAGCCCGGGCCAGGGGCGCCGCACACCCAATGTGTTTTACTGACGAGGTGATGCAGCATCAGTTCCCCGAGGGGTTTAAACCCGTTAATATAGAATCCTACGATGGGACAACTGACCCAGCTGTGTGGATTGCGGATTTTCTTCTCCACATTCATATGGATCGAGGAGATGATCTCCATGCTATCAAATACTTACCATTGAAACTTAAGGGACCGGCCAGGCATTGGCTGAACAGCCTACCCGAAAACTCCATCGGGAGCTGGGAAGAACTCGAAGATGCATTCCGAGCTAACTTTCAGGGCACCTACGTTCGACCACCGGACGCCGATGACCTGAGCCATGTTATCCAACAGCCCGGAGAGTCAGCCCGGCAATTTTGGAACCGGTTCTTGACCAAGAAGAACCAGATCGTCGACTGTCCAGACGCCGAAGCAATTTCGGCATTCAAACACAGTATCCGGGATGAGTGGCTCGCTCGCCAGCTCGGCCAAGACAAGCCAAGAACAATGTCGGCCCTTACTTCTCTCATGACCCGCTTTTGCGCGGGTGAGGATAGCTGGTTAGCTCGTCGAAGCAGCCACCCCGAAGACCCCGGTACTTCAGAGACCCGGGACGGGAATGGCAAACCCCGGCGCAATAGGAACAACAAGCGCCGACACTCAAACAACGGCGGTGAAGCCGATGACGCAGCGGTGAACGCCGGATTCAGCGGCTCGAAATCGGGACAGCGGAGAAAACCTTCTAAAGGGAACCAAGATGGCCCGTCTGCGCTGGACAGAATATTGGATAGGCCCTGCCAGATTCATGGCACCCCCGACAAGCCAGCTAACCACACCAACCGTCACTGTTGGGTCATCAAGCAGGCCGGCAAGGCCATAGCCGAAGAACAGGGCA
This sequence comes from Elymus sibiricus, assembly GCA_039707655.1. NCBI lineage: Eukaryota > Viridiplantae > Streptophyta > Magnoliopsida > Poales > Poaceae > Elymus > Elymus sibiricus. Next base: position 308,377,224 of record CM077674.1, read on the forward strand.
AGGGCCCCCGCAATGAGGACGATGATGAACCTCGCGGGCCGAACAATGGAGGCCAAAAACAATTCCCTTCGGAGGTCAAAACCGTGAACATGATCTACGTCACGCATATACCAAAGAAGGAGCGGAAACGCGCGCTTCGGGATGTTTACGCCTTAGAGCTGGTAGCCCCGAAATTCAACCCTTGGTCGGCTTGCCCGATCACTTTCGACCGTCGAGATCATCCGACCAGTATACGCCATGGAGGAACAGCGGCTTTGGTACTCGACCCCATCGTGGACGGATTTCACCTCACTAGAGTTCTAATGGACGGAGGTAGCAGTCTTAACCTGCTTTACGCAGATATAGTGAGGAAGATGGGGATCGACCCGTCAAGGATCAAACCCAGCACCACCACCTTTAAAGGTGTAATACCTGGCGTCGAGGCACGCTGCTCGGGATCCGTGACTTTGGAAGTAGTCTTCGGCTCGCCCGACAACTTCCGCACCGAGGACTTGATCTTCGATATCGTTCCTTTCCGCAGTGGTTATCACGCTCTCCTCGGACGGACCGCCTTCGCTCGCTTTAACGCCGTCCCGCACTATGCGTACCTGAAGCTGAAGATGCCAGGACCAAGGGGCGTTATTACCATTAACGGTAATACCGAGCGCTCGCTCCGAACAGAGGAACACACTGCGGCTCTCGCCGCCGAAGTCCAAGCCACCGAAGAGGCGTCGCAATCCCAGTCCACTGTCAAGACACTAGACACATGCAAGCGCTCCCGAGCTGCAGCCTCGGTCCCGGCGCGCTCCCATGCTCCACCCAAATAGGGATACGCGCCCCACAGCACGGCCCACCTAGTCGCGAAATACGTACCTCGTGTACACAATTTCGCGCTCAAAATTCCATGGGCAGTTGTGGGGACACAGCAAACAAAAGGTCCAAAGCTCGGTTCGACCGACCAATGGCCACCAAATGTCTTCAAATCGACATCAACAATGGGCACCATCTAGGGCCCGATCAGCGTCCAGCTGATATACCACGGCGACTTCTCAAAACCCTTTTTCAAGGGCTCGCCCGCCAAAGATTCCTTCTTCCGCCGAATACACGGCGGACAGCTTCGCTTCCACGACAGCTTCTTGACGAGCAAAGGCGCAGACGTGCTGCAGGGCGTAGTAGGGACGTCAAACCACTCATGGAAGCCCTGTGTAAACCTTTACTCTCAATGCATACATTCCTTTAAAGTATCTATTTAAGCTACTTCGGCAATACGGATTGTACGGTTGGACGTCACACATTCAAAGGAAGTAAAGACCACTTTATTATGGTATACTCGTGCAGTCATTCACGTTGCATATTCCTTTCCGCCTTTTTCCGCCGAAGTACACTATCACGATACATTTATTTTAAACCGGCTAATAGACCGGGGGCTCGACCATAGATCTTGCCTTAAAACTTTCTACCGACACTTCTCTTTTCATGTGCTCGGTGTCACGGATATTGCATTATATGAATCAGTTCCGAATTGCGTCTTTGGTCAATAGTTGGGTTGCCCGGCTCCTGTGTTTACCCTCTTATGTTCCGCACTGTTCGGCTAGGAGGGTAAAGGGAGAACCACTACGATTGTACTTCTAGCTCGCCTGGTCAAGTACCTCAGTGGAGAAAGCCGAAAACTGACTGTCCCAATAAGTGAGAACTGGTCGGCGATCCGATGACTGGCGTTAGCCTAAAATCGTTGGCGGTTAATCCGTGTTATACGAAGGGTTTTCTCTTACGAAAACCATGTGATAATGGTGTCCACCGCGGCTCGTCCGAATATCACAAACACCGGGGGCTCGTTACCGGCCCCCACCATTAAGCTCCTCTGGCTAAGTGAAAGCACTAAAGCCGCATAGTCTGATTGCCTGGTTTTTCGTACATACAACCGCCTCCGGGCACCGAGACGTCGGCTAAGGGTTTACGTATTACGAGCAAACACCCCATGCAATATTTGCAAGGGGGCTGAAGCGGACGACTGGTAACTTTCAGATTAACAAACGGCCGCATAGGAGTCAAAATTAAACACAATTATGCATCTTTGTTCATAACTGAACAATTCACATTCAAGTCTTAACTCCTTGGTTACAAGGAAATTACATCTACTCATAAATTACATCTTTTGGGCATTGGGCATCTACTGCCCGAGCACCGTCCATCACGGCGGGAAAGTACTGCTCGGGACGCCTATGCTCTTTCCCTGACGGCGGAGGTCCGGTGGCTATCTCAGCGGGTTTCAGCTTCGGCCAATGTACCATTGTCTTGCCGAAGGCCATCCGAGCACCCTCGATGCAGGTGGAGCGCTTCCAGGCATCGACCTGAGCAGGAGCGCCGAACAGCCTCTGCACCAGACCGAAGTAGCTGCTCGGCAGCGGCTCCGACGGCCATAGCTTGACGCAGAGGTCCTTCATCACCGGCTCCGCCATCCGATGCAGCTCCATTAGCTGTTTCATCTGGTTGTTGAGGAGGGGAGGGTGTTCGGGCGCTTGAAATTGCGCCCAGAAAAGCCTCTGCTCGGCCCAACCCTCCTGGCCGGCGAAGAACCTCGCCGCATCTGCCGCACTCTTCGGGAGGTCCGCAAAGGCGCCTGCGGAACGCCATACCCGCGTGAGCAACGCGAACCTGTTACCTCCAAAGACACATTTAACAAGTAAGGCTTACCGTCCGCGATCAGCCTGACTTGGCGGAGCTCTTCTTGATAACCGCGCGCCTTTGTTCGCGCTTCCTTCGCCACCGCTGCCAATGAGGTCAGCTCGGCGGCCTGGTCCTTATTCTTTTGCTCAAGAGCCTCACACCTTGTGACGGCATCCCCGAGCTCCTGCTGCACTTCCAGCACCCTGGCCTCGTGCTTTTCACTTACGGTTCTCAGTGCCGCCAGCTCGGCAGCCGCCTGTTCGGCTATCGACTTTTGTGTCGCCACGTCCGCCTGCGCTGTCCTCAGTGCGGCCTTGAGGGTTTCGACCTCTGCGGCGGCAACTGCAGTTCAATTGGTTATCTCCGTTAGGATACATCGAACACTGCTTGCAAATCTACGGTTGTCTTTACTATCACAATTCGGCCTTACCTTGCGCCTCGTCGAACCTCTTGTTCACCAGGCTCAGATCATCCTCGGAGCTCTTTAGCTTCCGATTTAGCTTGGCCAACTCTTCGGCGTTGGCAGCTGCGGCCGAGGATGATGCCTGCGCATTATTCTACACATGTTAGTGTCCGAGATGTCGATTTTTGATCCTCCGACCGGCTTTGCTCAACCGGTCAGAGTCTCGGGGGCTACTATGTATGAGGCTGTATATTTGCACAAATGAATTTTCCTAAGGAAAAAGCATTACTTTGCTTACCTTGAATCCGGTAAGAAGGCCACTAAAGGCCTCCTTCAGTCCGTTGTCCACGGACCGAATACTTTGCAACACCGCGCCCATAAGGGCACGGTGCTCTTCGGCGATGGAGGAGCTGGTTATAGCGTCCTCCATCGTATCCGGCCACCCGGTTGACGCCTGCTCTGGGGCTGGCGGTGGTGGCGGTGGCGCTTCGGCTCCTTCCCTCTCGACGTCCTGGGCGCCGGACTCCGGACGCTTTGACATCTCTGGAGTCGTCCTCGGAGAAAGCTCGGCTCGTCCGAGCTCCTCTTCGTTCACCAGAGGGGCCCTCCCCTCTTGGTCTTCGGCGACCGAGGCATTCACCTCGGCCATGATAATATCGCCTCCTTCCCCTGTATGTGGCATGGGAGGAGTCCTCCTCGACAGGACCTCCTCGGTTTCCTTCACGATTGGGGAAGGCGAGGCGCGGGATCCAGTGCCGCTCTCCGCTAGCGCCGCCGGTGGAGAATCCCCCTCCGAGACTCGGTCGGTGGGGAGATCGCACAGCGGACTACAAAGTTGCAAACGGAAACTTGATTATTATCAAACCCAGTTTGGCTAAAAGACGGTCAGGCGGTCGCTAGAGCGCGTACCTTCGAGCCTGCGGCTTGGCCCTGGGAATTTTCTGAGGAATCTCTTCGGAGGCCTCAGAGTCCTCGGAAGAAGCCGAGCTATCGCCGGACAAGGCTACCTTGGCCTTGCACGGTCTTTTGGGAGCGGGTCGAGGAAGCTTCTCCTCGGCATCCTCGGACGCTGCCCTCTTCCCTGTTTGGGCGGAATCGTCCTCCTCCCCATCCTCTCCTTGCTCCTTCTCCTCCTCTTGTGCGGAGGGAGCATGGGTCTCCCCGGATCTAGCGCCCGGGGGTCTTTGGGAGCGGAGGCCCTCTCTGGCCTCCCCCTGTTGCTTCTTCTTCTCCTTCCTTTCCGGCACCTCGTATGGCACTACGGCCAACATGGCCGCCAGGAGGGGCGTCCTGGGTTCCTCTGGCAGCGGCGCCGGACTGTCGATCCGCTGAGCCTTCTCCAGCCAACTCTACGGATGAAAATTAGCAAAACTGAGTACCTTGTCAAAAGGGAACAGTTTGGATAAAACATACAAAATTACTCATACCTCCCGTGGGGGATTTGCAGCGTCAAGTCCGACGTCTTCTTCCTCGGCCGGCCAATCTTTCTGCGGCTTGAATAGCGCCCTCCACAGTTTGGCGTGGGAGGTGCGGAGGAAGTTGCGCACGGTGGCCGGGTCATCGGGCTTATAGGCCCACATGGGGGAAGCCCTGTCCTGGAAGGGGAGAATTCGGCGGCCGAGCATGATCTGGATCACGTCGACCAGCGCAACGCCCTTCTCTATCATTTTGGCAATCCGGCTCTGCAGCAGCCCCACCTCCTTGTTCGACCCCCAGTCGAGGCCCTTCTTGGTCCATGAGACCAGCCTTGTAGGGGGCCTGGAGCGGAAGGCCGGAGTCGCCTCCCAGTTCGCGTGCCTCGGCTCTGTGATATAGAACCACTCTTTTTGCCATACCTTGACGGTCTCGATGAAGGTACCATCTGGCCACTCCACTCGCGGAAGTTTGCTGATCATGGCCCCCCCGCAGTCCGCCTGTTGACCATCTATTATCTTCGGCTTGACGTTGAATATCTTCAACCATAGACCGAAGTGAGGCTGGACTCGGAGAAAGGCCTCGCAGACAATGATAAAAGCCGAGATGTGGAGGAAGGAGTTCGGCGCAAGGTCGTGGAAATCGAGCCCGTAGAAGAACATGAGGCCCCGGACGAAGGGGTGAAGGGGGAAACCCAGGCCCCGGATGAAGTGGGGTACGAACACCACTCTCTCGCCTTGCCGCGGCGTGGGGATAGCCTGGCCCGCCTCCGGAGCACGGTGGGCGATGTCGGCCGGAAGGTAGCCCGCGCTCTTTAACTCCAAAATGGCGCTGTTGGTGATGCTCGAAGCCTCCCACTTGCCCTTCGACCCGGAACCCGCCATGGCTAGATTGGGCGGGTGGAAGGAAGGGTTTCTGAGAGGGCGGATCTAGGCGTTGGAGCTCAAGAGATGGGAAAAGTGATGACGAAGGGGGGAGATGAGAGCATACGAAGGAAACGACGGTAGTGTCCCTTTTATGGGCTGTAAAAACCCACGGTCCTTTTACTGCGCCGTAGTCCTCGCCGCTTCCCCATATAACCGTGCCATTATGCGCGCGTGAGGTGAGGCGGATTATTGATTATATCCCTTGAAAACAGGACACGATCTCCATATCGATGGAACGTGCCAATGAAAACCACCTCGAACCGCGAATCGAGTTTTTCATAAACCAACTTGCGGTTGTGGCAAGGTGTGTCCCTTCGGTAAAAGTTGTCAAATGAGAACACTGTTCACGCCGAAGCGGCTAGCCTTCGGGGCTAAGTTATTATTATACTTCGTTACCAAGATATAGTTCGGCGCATACATGACCGGATGATGTTTGAAAATACAACTCGGAGTAATACACGCCTGTTACCGGTGTCACGGAGGAAAGTGAACTGGTCCACAAAGACGATGGTGTTCGGCATCTACCTCGGCTTCGAAGACTAGTTCGGGGGCTACTGAGGGTGTCCCGGACTAGGGGGTACTCGGGCTGCCGGCCTATCTCTCATGGGCCGGACTGGTGGGCCGCTCTCTACACGTCGATGGAAGGCTGGACTGGGGACGACCCCGTATGAAAGAAGGAAATCTCTGAAGTCTTGGCGTCTCCTCCAAGGAATAGATGGCGTAACCGACATGTTTATCCCTGATGGTAACCGGCCATATGTAACCCTAGGGCCCCCCTGGTGTCTATATAAACCAGGAGGTTTAGTCCGTAGGGAGGAGACTCATAATCTAGGGTTTAGCCCATCTGATCTCAAGGTAGATCAACTCTGTAACCTTCATACAATCAAGCAGGACGTAGGGTTTTACCTCCTCAAGAGGGCCCGCACCAAGGTAAATCGATGTCTCTACGCTCTCTGTTACCATCGACTCCTTGACCCATAGTTCGGACCCCCTACCCAAGATCTGCCGGTTTTGGTACCGACAGCTGGTATGTCCGGTCGCGATGCCGGGGCAAGGCCAGGAGGTGAGGGGCACGGGGAGCTAGTGAGGGCTCCTGAGGCGCGATGCTCAGGGAGCCCCCCTTTGGCGTGCAAGCGGCTTACGCAGAAGAGAAAACGCTAGCACCCAGCGGGATCGCGAGGGGGGAGAGCTTGCGTGATGGCAAGGGCGTCTCGCGAGGTAGTTAGACTTAGCTTTTGGCGGAGAGCGGTGTCGGGCGAGCCACAGCTCGTGAGGAGTTCACACAGCTCACGAGGCGTGCTGACGAGGCTCAGCGTTTGAAGTGTCTTCGTCTTGCGAGGCCGGCTCGCGAGAGGCCGCCTACGAGGTCCTCGCGCAGCTCACCTCCTGAGGGCCTGCATGTCGACAAATTCACGATGGGGGGAGCGGCACGCGCTCGCTAAGTCTCCCGTGGCCGTTGCGTGAGGAGATAAGGCACCAAGGACCTTGGTGAGGTGGCGTGCACAGGAGCGGGCCCGCGAGCCAGAGCTCAGTCGCTTGGATTTGACGGCACTGCAGGGACGGACCCGAGCAGAGACACCGTGCCTAGCCCCCGCTCACAGAATCGGCCAGGGGAGGGGTCGCGAGCGTGTGGCGCTCTCTGGTCGGCATCGAACTTAACAGGCAATTAAGTAGGTAACATAACTCATCAAGGTAAAATCAGCAAAATTCGTTACACAACCAAAAGGATAGGGGCTAGGCTGCCGCGTCCGGCACGGATCAGCTCAAGGTTGGTGCAGCCTGTGGGGCGCCCTCAGCCGCATTTAAACGAAATCACCTTGGCAGAAGGGTTCCGGGAGCGAGGCACAGGAGGCGCGGCAAGGAGTGTGGGCCGCGCAGGGCGACGCATCGAGCGCACCTGGTAGGACCGCACTGGGGCAACGTCAGACCGCTTAGCGAAGCGCGCCCAGGGAGTCCGCTCCTCCGGGGCCAGGGGGCTCACGAGGCCCTGGGGGCTCGTGAGGAGCAGGAGGCTCACGAGGCTCTGGCACGAAGGGCGCCGGCCTCTGGAAAGAGGCGCCGGCGTTCCTCAACCCGAAAGGCATGCACATGCCGCCGACTGTGGGGCCAACGCCCTGGCCAATCCGAGGCAGCCGGAAGGGATCCTGAGGGCGGAACTTGTTGAGGCTGGTGAAGTCAACGCACATGCGCTACTTGCCGCCCTTCTTGGGAACGACGACTGGGTTGGTGAGCCATTCGGGATGGCACACCTCGCGAACGACCCCAGCTTCCTGGAGCTTCTGAACTTCCTTGACGATGAAATCTTGCTTCTCTGGCGCCTGGCGCCGTGCTTTCTGCTTGACGGGGCGTGCATTGCGGCACACCGCTAAGTGGTGCTCGATCACCTCCCTCGGCACACCGGACAAGTCAGATGCTTTCCAGGCAAAAACATCCGAGTTTGCCCGAAAGAAGGTGACGAGTGCGCTTTCCTATGCAGGAGGGAGGCCTGTGCCGATGGTGAAGGCAGGGCCGGAGCCGCTGCCATCCACCGACACCTTCTTCGTCTCGGCGCGGTCCTGAGAGAACAGCTTCTTCTTCTTCACGGGCGCGGCCTCAGGAGGCTCGGCCGCGTCCTCGTCGGCCGGGTGCGCGACCGCGGCGGCCTTGTAGGCACGCTCGAGGGTGCCGGCCGCGTCCTTCTCGTCACAGGTGACGGTGATGATGCCGCTGCAGCCGGGCATCTTGAGGACGTTGTAGGCATGATGGGTGGCCGCCATGAACTTGGTGAGAGCTGGGTAGCCCAAGATGGCGTTGTAAGGCAGGCCGATGTGCGCGACGTCGAAGTCGATGAGCTCGGTGTGGTAGTTCTTGCAGGTGCCGAAGGTGACGGGGAGGCGCACTTGCCCCAGAGGGATGGTGGAGCCATCGGTCACTCCGGAGAAGGGCCTGGTCGGCATCAGCTGGTCGTAGGGCACCTGGAGCGTATCGAAGGTCTCGATGGAGATCACGTTGAGGCCGGCGCCCCCGTTAATGAGGGTCTTGGTGACCGCAACGTTGCTGATGGTGGGGGTGCACAGCATGGGGAGCGCGCCTGCGGAGGCCGTGGATTTGGGGTGGTCCTTGGAGTCGAAGGTGATGGCGTACTGCGACCACTTGAGGGGTCGCGCGGCCTCGGGCCTTGGGAGGGCGGCATACACCTCACGAGAGAGCTGCTTGAAGTGGCGGATGGACGCGGGGGCTTGGGACCCGCCAAGGATGCAGGCGACCGCGCGAGGCTCCTGGTAGCCCCCAGCGCCCTCATCCGGCCGGTTGACGTTGTTCCTCCGGGGTGGCGGCGGCAGCGGCGGAAGAGCGGCATTATCCTGAGGGTCTGCCTCACGAGGCTGGTCGCGCCAACCCTCGCGGAAGTTGCCGCTGCCGTTGCGGCTGTCCCAACGGTTGCTGCCACGGCCACCTCCACGGCCGGCGCCGCGGCCATTGCGGTCGTCTCGGCGGCTTTGGCGCTCGTCGCGGAGCAGCTTGAGCTCCTGGCAGTCTTCGGTGCTGTGGGAGCGCATGTTGTGGAAGGCGCAGAGCGGCCGACCGTCCTTCCTGGGCTCGTCGCGGTCACGGCCGCGCTTCTGCTCGGGCTCCGCCGCGAGCACAGCCGGGCCCTTGCGCTTGGCGTCCTTGCTCTTGGCCTTGGCGGCGTCGAGCGCCGTGTCGGGGTCGTTGTGGATGAAGAGGCGGCCTTCCTCAACCTTGGCACACTTGTCGGCGAGATCGAGCAGCTCTACCACGGAGTCGAGCTCACCGTTGATGGCGAGCTTCTCGCGCATCTTGACGTCCATGACGCCGGTGGAAAATGCAGAGATGATGGCCGCGTCGGAGGCGCGCGGGATCTTGTTGCGCACCTGGCTGAAGCGCTGGATGTACTTGCGGGGGGTCTCGTCCGGGCGCTGCCGCACATGCCGCAGGTCGTTGATGGTGAGGGAGCGGTCCTTTGTGCCCTTGAAGTTGGCGACAAACTGGCTGCAGAGCTCGGCCCATGAGGAGATGGACGCCTCGGGGAGGTTCATGAGCTAGGAGCGCGGGCCGTCCTTGAGGGCCATGGGGAACCAGTTTGCCATGACCTTGTCGTCGCCGTTCGCCGCCTCGACGCTCAGCGCGTAGAGCTGAAGGAACTCTACAGGGTTGGGGGTGCCATCGTAGCGCGGAGGCAGCTCAGGCTTGAACTTCGCGGGCCAGACCACGCGACGTAGCTCGCAAGTGAAGGCACGGCAGCCCACGCCGTTTGAGGGGACGCCGCCAGCGAGGGCGGCGCGGTTTTGATGCCCAGCCGCCGCAATGTCTTGAATGGCCTGGTCCTGGCGCTAGCGCTGCCGCTCGAGAAGCACACGCGCGTCAGGGGGCGTGTGGTGAATGATCTAGCAGCTGGCCTTGTCTCGGTCCGGCGAGGACGCGCCGCGGGACGGCTCGCGAGCCCGCGCGCCGCACTGAGGCCCGCCGTGCTCGTCGCGCAGAGGAGGCAGCGGGGGAGCGCCGTGCGCCAGGTCCCCAGCGCGAGATGGCGGAGGGCGAAGCGAGTGGGAAGGCGTCGGAGCGTCCCCGACGGCGTTGACGAGCTCGGTGATGCGACCTAGCCAGGCGTCGTAGCCGGCGTCAGCTGGACGGTAATGGAGCAGCTTGCGCGCCATGAGCAGCGCGACCTGCGGGTTCGGCGGCCCGCGGTGGGTGAGGGAGGAGGCAGTGGCGGTGTGGCCGTTCGCCTGCACGGAGGGGTGCAGGGAGGAGTCCTGCTGCTCGCGGGCAGCGTGGTCGGTGGCGGCAGCAGCCTCGGCTTCGGGGCGGCGGCGATTGCCGCGGGCCACTGGCTCCGTCTGAGCCACGCGGCCAGCCCTGCGCTCGGCATGCTCGCGACGTGCGTCAGCCATGGGGTTGGCGGAGCAGAGAGTGGAGCGGAAGAACAGTAGCGCACCCCTACCTGGCGCGCCAAATGTCGGAAGTCGGGCTCCGGGGACCCAAAGGTTCGAACACTGGGGTGAGCTCATTCTACCACTTCGTCTCCTACCACGGCTAAGCGACGGCGAGGCTACGGCGAGAGCGCGCTAGCGAGGGACAGACCATGGACTCAGCGGTTTACCCAGGCTCGGGCCACCTTGCGGTGTAAGACCCTACTCCTGCTTGGTTGGTATTGCTCTGTTGCGAGAGAGAGTACAAGGTCGAGGGTGATGGGAACTGGAGTTGGTCGGCCTCCTCTACAATGGCAGCTCTGCCCCGCTTATACCCGCATCGGTCCTCTTCCCCCTTGAAACTTAGGCGGGAAGGGCTGCCACACTTGGCGGGTTTTGAAAGGGGACAGGCGCTCAGGCTATCCTGACTAAAGGTGGTCTTCGCCTGCCAAAGCGTGATCCATGACGCGCCGGTGGGCTCGGTGATGACCTCCGCCCTGCGCGCCCGCCGTCTTGGTCTTCCTTTGCCGATCGGGCAACCTTTGGGGTTGCTTTGGGGAGTAGATATCTGGCCCTGCTCCCTTAACATAAAAGAGGAAACCATCTTCATCCGCGCCTGCTGGCGCGGCCTCTGTCGCCGCTCGTCGCCGCGCGCGTCACCCACGTGATGGGCCCCAGACCGCGCGGCTCCGCTGAACGGCCTTCATCTCGTGCGCCCTCGGGAGGGGGCCTCGGGAGGCCACCTCAGGAGGTCGCCTCGCGAGAGGACCTCGCGAGGCCGCTGGTGGAGGTGCTGAGCCTCGCTCGCCCGCTCCCTGAGGAGGGGGCCTCGGGAGGCCAAGGCCTCATGAGGAGCCCTGGTGAGGTGCTTGGTGATGATGGCCTGCCGGGCCCACACCAGGCGTTGCACACTGGGCCAAAGGCAGACGGGCCTGGATACCCCGGGTTCCATGGGCCCGACAAATACTCATGCCATGATTAGATTATATGATCAAGATTATGCTAGGTAGCATTCCACATCAAAAATTATCTTTTTATCATTTTCCTACTAGAGGACGAACAAGAATTAAGCTTGGGGATGCTGATACGTCTCCGTCGTATCTATAATTTTTGATTGTTTCATGCCAATATCCTACAATTTCCACATACTTTTGGCAACTCTTTATATTATTTTTGGGACTAACATATTGATCCAGTGCCCAGTGCCAGTTCCTGTTTTCTGCTTGTTTTTTGTTTCATAGAAAATCCACATCAAACGAAGTCCAAATGCAATAAAATTTTACGGAGAATTATTTTGGAATATATGTGATTTTTGGGAGGTGGAATCAACGCAAACGGAGGCCCACAACCTCCACAAGCAACCTTGGCACGCCACCCCCCTGGCCGCGCGGTGGTGCCTCGTGGGCACACCGTAAGTCGGTTGATGCCCTTCTTTCGCTGCAAGAAAGATAATATCGGGAAAAAAATCATGTTAAAATTTCAGCCCGATCGGAGTTACGGATCTCTGGGAATTTAAGAAATGGTGAAAGGCCAGAAACCAGGAACGCGAAACAGAAGAGAACAGAGAGAGAGATCCAATCTCGGAGGGGCTCTCGCCCCTCCGGGTGCCATGGAGGCCAAGGACCAGAGGGGAAAACCTCCTCCCATCTATGGGGGAGGCCAAGCAAGAAGAAGAAGGAGGGGGGCTCTCTCCCCCTCTCTCCCGGTGGCGCCGGAACGCCGCCGGGGCAATCATCGTGACGGCGATCTACACCAACAACTTCGTCGCCGTCACCACCAACTCTCTCCCCCTCTATGCAGTGGTGTAACACCTCTTCTCCGCGCTGTAATCTCTACTTAAACATGGTGCTTAATGCTACATATTATTATCCAATGATGTGTTGCCATCCTATGATGTTTGAGTAGATTCGTTTTGTCCTATGGGTTGATTGATGATCGTGATTGGTTTGAGTTGTATATTTTATTTTGGTGCTGTCCTATGGTGCCCTTCGTGTCGTGCAAGTGTGAGGGATTCCCGCTGTAGAGTTTGCAATACGTTCATAATTCTCTTATAGTGGGCGGCTAGAGTGACAGAAGCTTACATCCAAGTAAGGGGGTTGTTGCGTATGGGAGTAAAGAGGACTTGTTACTTAATGCTATGGTTGGGTTTTACCTTAATGATCTTTAGTAGTTGCGGATGCTTGCTAGAGTTCCAATCATAAGTGCATATGATCCAAGTACGGAAAGTATGTTAGCTCATGCCTCTCCCTCATATAAAATTGCAATAATGATTACCGGTCTAGTTATCGATTGCCTATGGACAAATCATTCTCTTGTGTTACAAAAAGCTTTCTACTAAACAATTAACTTTTATTATCTTGCAATTTACTCGCAGTTTTATTATCTCATAAATTACTCCTAGTTTTATTCTCGTTAAGTACTTCTAGTCTTATCCTTACACCCGCAAAATAGTTTCATACTTGTTCTAGGTAAAGTGAACGTTAAGTGTGCGTAGAGTTGTATCGGTGGTCGATAGAACTTGAAGGGAATATTGATTCTACCTTTAGCTCCTCATTGGGTTCGACACTCTTATTTATCGAAAAAGCTACAATTGATCTCCTATACTTGTGGATTATCAGGTACCAACCTAGTCGACCCATATTCCGTGGACTGGGCCAGTAGGCCCTCATTCTTATCAAGATGGACTCCGGAAGAACAAGATTACATCTGCCGAAGACTTGACGTCTACTCCAAGATTTCCCCTGCTGCCTCCTCGCCTGGATACCTACCTTGTAACCCTAGATACCCTATCTGGCATGTATATAAGCCAAAGGGTTTAGCCCTTAGAGGGGACCTCAACGCAATCTCATTCACCTAGCCTTAGGACTAGATCATACGATCTCGAGGTAGATCAACTCTGTACTTGATACTTCTCCATCAATATAAATAAGAGCAGGACATAGGGTTTTACCTCCATCAAGAGGGCTCGAACCTGGGTAAACATCGTCTCCCTGTTCCTGTTACCATCTGTCCGAGATCCACAGCTTGGGACCCCCTACCCCGAGGTCTGCCGGTTTTTACACCAACACTGGTGCTTTCATTGAGAGTTCCGCTGTGAGATCAAAAAAGGATCGATGGCTCATCTGCAGATCAACTGCGGCAATGGCTTTGGGGACACCTACATCCCCGGCTAACTTTTTGTGTTCGACAGCATGATCTTCTGCACTGACTCGACAAGATAATTTATGAGTAATTACGCTCCCAATCAGATCGTCACCTTCGGAGGTTTCGAGTACACCGCGAACTCCCGCCGTTGAGAATTACGCTCCCAATCAGATCGTCACCTTCGGAGGTTTCGAGTACACCGCGGACTCCCGCGGTGAGCTTGTCTTATCGGGCAGGACCCCCAGTCGGATCTCGGATCTGGCAAACACCAGAGGGTCGACCTCAGAGCGGATCTCCTCCGAAGACCGCGAATCGTGCCCCCCAACACCGCCGGGGGCTATGGAGGAACTTCCCTCCCCCTCTTCGGATAACCCTGTCGCAGGACCTGACTCCGACGTGGATCAGAGTTCGGCCTGGGACACCAAATCAGGCTTAGAACCGATCCTGGCGGCGGATCTCGAATCCACCCCGCCTCCTTGTACTGTAGAAAACGCATCAGGCGTACTACTACGGGTCAACCCGGCTTATGGCCAGACCATGAACCCTGAGGAGCTGTCTCACCTTAATGAGATGCTCGACCGGATCCAAAGTTTGTTGATCTCGAACTCCTCGGTTTATGACAAGATCTGACTTAAAGCCGACGATCAGGAAATTTACATCCCACCCACCCCCCATCTAGTCGCCACTGTCGATTATTTAACCGATATGCTAGACTACGACGAGGCAACCGACATGGATGAAGATGTCGGCAGCCCTACGGACAACACCTTGCCGCCTACTAACACCGGCAGGTGGAAAGCAACATCTACGTACGATGTACATGCTCAACACTCCCAACTCCCCTCCAAGGCATAGGCGAAGACGCAGAAGGGGCACTAATGGGGAGCCTAGCGGGAACAACCCTACTGCCGACACGGCGGCCAACGACGCAGAAGACCAAGGGGGGACCTTCGAGACTCCCCGAAACGCCACGTCGACCCCGAAGGCACCCCTAGGGACTCAAATCCGGATGACCTTTTTGAAGGGGCCGATGACAACTACATGTCGGAATCCGAGGAGGACGTAAGCCTCGGCACCGAGGACTTCATAGTCCCCGAAGACCCGATTAAACAGGAACGCTTTCAGCGACGCCTAGTCGCCATCGCCCGAAGCATGAAGCGCAAGCAGCAGCTGCTGCAGGCTAACGAGGACGCGCTCAATGACAAGTGGGTCGAAATACTATCGGCCGAGCAAGACTTCAAAGAACGGCGCCGCAGTGCGCCCAAATCCTATCCATGCAGGCGTTTGTTGCCTGAATTCGATGATGAACTAACCGCTGAGGCACCTGACCGCCCCCCTCGAGGACGTGACAGGCCCGCGCGGGAGGATTTCCACACTCAACCAGCTCCACGCCGTTATGACAAGGACCCTGTGGACTATCTTGACCCTCAGGACGTTCGACGTCAGATAGAGGCAAACCGGTCGCCACCCCAGTCCATTTACGGATCAAGAGGACGCGCTCCGGCCGGGCACGACAGCTACGACGCCTCGATTGGACAGGAACGGCCGCGCCCGAGATCAAACTCATACAAGGTTCTCTCCCGAAGCCCGGTATGACACCGCTTGGTTCCGAGGACCAGCTCACCCGATCTGTTTTACAGACAGGGTAATGGAACACCAGTTCCCCGATGGGTTTAAACCCATCAACATAGAATCTTACGATGGCACCACGGACCCAGCTGTATGGATTGAAGACTTTCTTCTCCATATACACATGGCCAATGGAGATGACCTCCACGCCATCAAGTACTTGCCGCCCAAGCTAAAGGGGCCGGCAAGGCACTGGCTGAATAGCCTACCGCCCTACTCCATTGGAAGCTGGGAGGCTCTTGAAGACGCCTTCAGAGCAAACTTCCAAGGAACCTACGTCCGACCTCCAGACGCCGATGACCTCAGTCGTGTTACTCAGCAGCCCGGCGAATCAGCTCGGAAATTCTGGAATCGGTTTCTTACTAAAAAGAACCAGATCATAGACTGCTCAGACGCCGAGGCCATCGCTGCATTTAAAAACAACATCCGAGATGAATGGCTCGCCCGCCAGCTCGGTCAGGATAAACCGAGGACCATGGCAGCCCTCACCTCGCTCATGACCCGCTTTTGTGCTGGAGAGGATAGTTGGCTGGCCCGCAGCACTCACGATGGAGAGGCGGGGACCTCGGAGACTCGCAACGCCAACGGCAAGCCTAAGCGCAACAAAAATAAGCGCATGCATAGAAACGGCGGAAGCGACACAGAAGACGCGGCAGTTAATGCAGGCTTCACCGGACCTCGATCCAGACAGAAAAGAAATCCCTTCAAAGGGAACAAGGATGGACCGAGCCAGCTCGACAAGATCCTCGATCGACCATGCCAAATTCATGGCACTCAAGAGAAACCAGCAACCCACACCAACAGGAATTGCCGGGTCTTTAAGCAGGCCGGCAAGATAGCGACAGAGGGTCAACATAAAACCCAAAATCGCAGCGAAGATGAGGATGATCCTCGGTGACCAAACAATGGAGGCCAAAAGAAGTTTCCTAATGAGGTAACAGAAGTAAACATGATTTACATTACCCACATCCCCAAGAGGAAACGCGTACTTCGGGACATCTACGCGTTAGAGCCTGTGGCCTCAAAGTACAATCCGTGGTCGGCTTACCTGATCACATTCGACAAACACGACCATCCGACAAGCATCAGGCATGGCGGATCGGCCGCACTCGTCCTGGACCCGATCGTTGATGGTTTTCACCTGACGCGCGTCCTCATGAACGGAGGGAGCAGCCTCAACTTGATCTACGAGGATACGATAAGGAAGATGGGGATCGACTCATCGCGGATTAAGCCTAGCAGCACCACCTTCAAAGGTGTAATACCAGGAGTTGAGGCTCGCTGCACCGGAACCGTGTCCCTGGAAGTAGTGTTCGGATCACCCGAGAACTTCAGGAGCGAGGAGTTAATCTTCGACATCGTACCTTTTCGCAGCGGATACCATGCGATCCTAGGACGCACCGCATTCACCTGCTTTAATGCAGCCCCGCATTATGCTTACCTTAAGCTCAAGATGCCGGGACCCAATGGCATTATCACAGTAAATGGTAACACCGAACGCTCTCTCCGGATGGAGGAGCAGACTGCGGCTTTCGCAGCCGAGGTATAGGCATCCGAGGAAGCCGCCCGTGGCGGTAAACGCACCCCCAGCTCTTTGAAACGTACGCGGGCTACGCCAGTCGACCTCGGACAGGCACCTCCCCACCCTAAGTAGGGGTACGGGCTCCTCGCGCGCCTTCCCTGGAAGGGGCACTACGTCCCCAGGGTGCACAACTTCGCACTGAAAATTCCCTGGGTCGCCGAGGAGCCACGACACCAGAAACGTCGGGTCGGCTAGACCGAACAACGATGAAGCCCCTCGCTCACACGTCGGCAGGGTTCTGTCAAAGAAGCCAGCCACTAGCATACCCATGTGGCTTTAACCGCATAACAAACAGCTGCAGACCTCTTCGAAGGGATCGACCAATGGACGCATCAAGCGCATGCTTGGCCGAAGCTGCATGTTGCCAATATCAACCCCCGCTATCAACGAGGAGGAGCTGGTCAACAGCACGGAGATGCAGACGTGCGGCAGGAAGCAGCCCGGGCTCATAGACCCGATGACAAGATCCACCTGTTTTCTTTTAGTTTCTCCCTCATTATCTTCACTTGCATTGTATCCTGCTTAGTTCCTTTCATCAAAAAGTTCGGCATGTAAAGCTTGGCTACTTAAATAAAGAAATCATACCCATAAAGGTCTTCAAAACGCATTTTCTTACAAGCACTGCCCACATCTTTAAGATACAATTGCTAAAGGGTTTCGATTTTACACCCTGAAACCAAAGTCCGAAGTACTCGGCGTATCGGATGTTGCACTATATGCATCAGTTTCGAACCTAGATTTTGGTCAATAGTTGGGTTGCTCGGCTCCTATGTGTACCCCTTACATTCCCGACAAATTCGGCTAAGGGTGTAATGGGAGAACCACCGCGATAGTGCCGCTAGTTTAACTGGCAGAGCGCCTCAGTGGAGAAAGCCGAAGCTGACTATCTAGGTAAGCGAAAACTGGTCGGCCATCCGAAGACCGCGTCAAGTGACGTGTCGTTAGAGAACACCCATGTCAAACGAAGGGCTTCTTCCTCGAATTGGCCGAAGTGGGCATGGGCATAGACCTCGGATGACCAAGCCGACCACTTTACTCACCGGGGGCTCGTCATCAGTGCCCACCGTCAAACTCCTACGACTAAGTGAAAGTCATAAAGCCACCATAGTCCGATTGCCTAGTCCCTATGTGCACAGACCTCCCCCGGGAACCGAGACGTCGGCTAAGGGTCATGAACACCTAAAAGGGGCACCCTTCATATATTGTACAAAGGGGTCGAAGCCGACGACTGGCCACTTTCAATTTAAACACGGTCAAACAGGGGGAATATTAAAAACGAAACATAAATATATGAGAGGAACTTCAACCATACTCATTAAATAACTTATAATCTTTATGCATCACACGCACTTCGGCATTACGAAGTGCTACCTAGAAATACAACTTGTCTTTAGGACACATGGCCTCGGTAAGACGGGCGCCCTCCTCCACTTCAGCGAAAAACTGCTCCGCAGTGCGCGCCTTCCCTTCGGGGGGCCCAGCAGTAACAACCTATGCTTCAACCTTCCGGAAGTGCGTTTTCACACAGGCATACGCCCGTCACGCTCCTTCCAGACACGCGGATCGCTTCCAGCGGTTGACCTGCGGGATGGCTTCTTGCAGTCGCACGAGGAGCCCGAAGAAGCTGGCTGGCAACACCTCCGTGGGCCACAAATTGACGCAGAGGTCTTGGAGCGACGGCCTCGCCATCCGAAGAAGTTTCGCCAGTTGCTTCATCCGATGATTGAGCAACTGCGGCTGCGACAACCATTGGAACTGACTCCAGAAGGCCTTCTCCGCCTCATGACCCTCTAGTTGACCAAAATGACGGCCGGCGTCCGCCGCACTCTTCGGGAGATCGGCGAAGACCTCTGCGGATCGCCATAGCTGGGTGAGCTCGACAAACCCCTTGCTACCAAATACACATTGCAGTAAATATAGCTTACCCGCGGCTATCCGCTCCACTTGCTGGAGCACGTGGTGGTCGGCCTGGTTCTGGGTCTGGAGCTCGGTATGAGACAGGCGTAGCTTTCGCAGCTGCTCGCCTGTCTCTTTTTCCTTCTTCTCAAGGGAGTCGAGTTCGAGATACATGCCCTTATGAGTCTCCTCGACCTCCAGGACCCGCGTCTGGTTTTTCTCCCTAGCCACCTTTTCGGTGGCTAGGTCTTTCTCCGCCTTGGCCGTCGCAGCTTTCTGCTGCTCGACCTCTTGCCGAGCCGTCAAGAGCTCGGCCTTGAGCCTCTCAAGCTCGGCCAACACCGCTGTTACCAAATCAGTTCGGCATCAGCCCTTGCTCAAAATCAAACTTCAAAGAAAAAAAAAGAGCACGACGCATCGGTCGCTTACCTTGAGACTGCTCGACTTGCTTGTTCATCAGGTCGAGGTCCTTTTTGGACCTCTCGAGCTTCCGGCTCATCTCCGCAATCTCCTCGGAGGCGGAGCCCGGAGCCGAGGTTGAAACCTGCAAAAACACTTTCTAATGAGCCCCATAATCGATTTATTGACGCTTCAGACACACATCTTGTCTTATCAGTCCTGGGGGCTACTCTTTCCTCTGCTCCTATATTTTGACCCCAACACCAGTTTTTCAAACTGGCCCTGGGCTCGGGGGCTACTCATTAGACATGTCGTCTAAACGATGAGTAACATATGCCTTCGGACAGTTACAAAGATTGATAAAACTAAGCAGAAGAGGCCCCTTTTTTCCTTAAAGACATAGGATTACCTTGAAGCTCGTAACGACGCCCTTGAAGACCTCATGCATTCCGGCCTCAGCGGACCAGAATCCCTGCAGCGTCGCGCCAATCAACGCGTGGTGCTCTTCCTTGAGGGAGGAGCATGTCAAGGTTGCCTCCACCTCTTCGGTCCACCCCACGCTAGCCCGCCCTGGAGCGGGAGGTGAGGGTGGAAAGACCTCGGGCCCCAGCGCCTGGGTGCTGGGTTCGTGGGTCTTTGGCTGCGGCAGTGGAGCCGGAGCAGACTCCGGCTGGGCCACTGATTGGCCCAACCCTTCCTGGGCGACCTCGGGGACCTCGTCCCCTTGGCCTTGCGGGGCTGAGGTGTCAACCTTGGCCATGACCACCTCTTCGACCCCTGCGGCGTCAACCTGGGGGGCGGGGTCGACGTCACCTCGCCCTACCCTTCTGGAGCCGGGGCAGCATGGTCCGGCGTCCCGCTGGTGGGCGGCAACCCGCTGGAGGAGTCGCTAAGGCGTGCCCTAGGTGGGCTGAGGAAATGCATTTACGTGGCGTTAGTCCTGCCAAAAAAACTTAATGTGAGGATAAATACAAAGGACAACGGTGTACCTTCGAGGCGCCGGCTTCTTCCTTCCCAGCGCGAGGGGGTCATCTTCGGACTCGTCGGAAAGCATGTTCTTCTCCGACGGCTCGGGCTGGTCGGCCGCCCCGGCCGAGGTTTCTTTCAACCTATTTTGTCCTATGGGCCGGGCCTCGGCCTCGGTGTCTTCTGACACCGTCCTCTTCCCCTTTGGGGGAAGGTTATCCTCGTCCTCCCCCCCCATCGCTTTCGTGGGTGGAGGAGGCATGGGTCTCCTCGGACCGGGTGACCGAGGTCTCCCGCCTCCGAAGACCCGTCCTGCCCTTTTGGGGCTTCGAGGCCGTGAGGATCACCACGTGCGGCTCCTCGGTGAGGAGTGCAGTAAGCAGAGGGGACTTCTCCCCCTCCGGAAGTGGTGCCGGGCACAACATCTGCTGCACCGTGTTCACCCAGTTCTGCAAACGCGGAATGAGTCGATTCATTAAGGCTTGTCCCCATTAGCAGGGGAGGAACATGAACGTGTATATTGAAAACTTACCGGTGTGGCAGTGTAGCCGACCTCGAAGCCGAGGTCCTTCCCCTCCTTAGGGATCTTGTCCTTGGCCAGCTTGAAGAGCCGCGTCCACATCCCGGCCAGGGAGGAGCGGAAGAAGTTGAGTACGTGTCCCGCATCTCTGGATTTGTGCTCCCACATCAGGGTAGCCCGGAGTTGGAGCGGGAGGATGCGGCGATGGAGCATGATGTTGACCACGTCAGGCGGTTGGAGCTTCTTCTTGAGGGACCACCACTGGATCTTCTTGATCAGTGTCTCCACCTCCTCTGGGTTTCCCCAGAGGACGCCCTTCTCCTTCCAGGACTTGAGCTACCTTGGAGGCCCTGCCGAAAAGGCTGGGACCTCGGTCTGGGCAGCGGCGAGCGGCTCAGTGATGTAGAACCACTCCCACTGCCACTCCTTGACCGTCTCGATGAAGGTGCCATCGAACCAGGCGCCCCCCTGGTTCTTGGTGACCATGACGCCTCCACACTCCGCCAGATCGGAGCCGCTGGACTTCGGCTTAACGCCGAAGGTCTTCAGCCATAGGCCAAAGTGCGGCTCGATGCGGAGGAAGGCCTCGCACACCGTGATGAAGGAGGCGAGGTGGAGGATAGAGTTCGGGGCCATGTGGTGGAAGTCGAGCCCGTAGTAGAACATCACCCCGCGCACAAATGGGTGCAGCGGGAACCCTAAGCCTCTGATGAGGTGAGGGATGAAGACTACCCGCTCCCCAGGGTTGGGAGCGGGCACCTGCTGGTCGGCGTCCGGAGCGCGGGCAGCGACATTAGCGGGGATGTACCCCGCACTCCGCAGCTCTTGAAGCATGCCTTCCGTCACGATGGAGCCCCCCCAGTGCCCTTTGAGGGTGTCGGCCATGGCTGGGTGGGGAAGCTCGGGTGCGCAAAGGTGGGAAGAGGCGAGATTGGATCTGGGTGCTGGAGCTCGAGGAAGCAGAAGGCAGGGGAAATGGGAGCGTAGCTACAGGCTCTGTTAACTTTTTACTATTATAGGCCGCTGAAAGGCCAAGAGTCCCCCTTGCCGCACCGATAAAAACGCCACTCTCCTCCTCCGAAGATGCCGTTATACGCATGGGGGGAAACAAAATCTTGATGATATCCCTAAAAATGCGGGCACGATCCCCACCTTGACGGGACGTGCCAGTAAAAAGACAGCCTCGAACCACGATTTGAGATAGGCAGTAACTTCCTGACCCATCGTGGGTAGCGGCGCTTCAATAAAGTTGTCAGTCTATGGGCTACTGTTCTCACCTTGGTGGCTAGCCTTCAAGGCTAAGTAAACTCATGACCCCGGATGAGGAAAGAGCCTGGCTGAGCCTCGTCTTCAAGTCATCACTCGTTAGAAGGACAGCTGAGAGATCCGGAATTTTGAAGGCGAACTCGTCTGTCAAGCCAAGGACTTCGGATCCGAAGTTGCCACCGTTGAAGAGGTTGTCCTCGGCGTAGAAGACCAGTTCGGGGGCTACTGACGGTGTCCTGGACTAGGGGTACCAACCTTGTCGGCCCATATTCCTCAGGCTGGGCCAGTAGGCCCTCATTCTTATCAAGATGGACTCCGGAAGAACAAGATTACATCTACCGAAGACTTGACGTCTACTCCAAGATTTCCCCTGCTGCCTCCTCGCCTAGATACCTACCTTGTAACCCTAGATATCCTATCCGGCGTGTATATAAGCCGAAGGGTTTAGCCCTTAGAGGGGACCTCAACGCAATCTCATTCACCTAGCCTTAGGACTAGATCATACGATCTCGAGGTAGATCAACTCTGTACTTGATACTTCTCCATCAATATAAACAAGAGCAGGACGTAGGGTTTTACCTCCATCAAGAGGGCCCGAACCTGGGTAAACATCATCTCCCTGTTCCTGTTACCATCTGTTCGAGATCCACAGGTCGGGACCCCCTACCCCGAGGTCTGCCGGTTTTTACACCGACAGGCAGATCCTCACTACAACACAGATTGTTTGAAATGACAAAGGGGATTTCGTTGCAGCGGAGAACCTGCACATTGGATCGACCATCGATGCTTAAACTGTGGAGGCCATGGCACTTAAGAGAGGCATGGAGCTGGCTTCGAATATTGGAGTCCAGTACCTCATGGTGCAGTCTGATTGTGGGCAGGTGGTGAATTTTATGAACAGGGGAGCCCCTGCTCCTACCGTGGCTACTCCAATCATTGAAGATTGTTTTGAATTATGTATGCATAGGGTTTGAGAAGATTATTATTGAGCATTATATGCGTGCCACAAATAGTGTTGCCCATGAGCTAACGAGCATAGCAAGGGTTCATCCTCCGTCATTGTAGATGGAGAACCAACCTCAATCGATCCGTGGATTGGTTGTTGACGATGTTTCTCTGTTTCATTGAGTTGATTGATGAATAAAGCTAGCGCATTATCTAAAAATCTAAAACAATAAAAAATAGTAATACAACCAGTACTATTTACTCCCTCCTTTCCGGTTCATATATATATACCTACTAATAAAGCACGGATTGCTTCCGTCAGGTCATCGTCATCTAAATTACCCTTGAAGTTGGCAAAAATTACCCACCAATGCCACCCATAAGTGAAAAAAAAACGTTTCACGAACGAGGAAAAAAGGTTTCGTATTTGCATAAAAATCTTGTAGAAAATCAACCCGCAATCCTCTCATTCGCCCGTAGTTGCCTGTGTCTGGTCTTTGGTATGTTCGCACCTGCTCGTATGTGTCAAAGTAGTACTCCCTCCGTCCCAAAATAAGTATCTCAAACTTAGTACAACTTTGTACTAAAGTTAGTATAAAGTTGAGACACTTATTTTGGGACGGAGGGAGTATACAACTAGGAAACCACACACGCGACGCTATAAAACCAATCTAATCTCCTCAATTTCCTATCCTAGCTTGAATAAGGACGTCGAGAGGCGCTAATGCCTCGAGCGGTCGTTCCCGTGGCGTGGTCACCGGGGAGCCTCGCAAGGTAGGCCAAGGCGACGCGACGACGATACCGGCGTCAGAACAGAAAAACAGAGGAGCCTCGGCCAGAGGCCCAGAGCACTACGAGCACTCGCCGTCCACCATGGCGACGTGCGGACACAGCCAGCGAAGCCTAGCTCGGCGGAGGAGGACGCACGATTTCAAACGAGTGGGGGGAGGGGAGCAGCAGGCTGGATCTCAGCGCCTACGTCCCCTGCCCGCACCGCCCTATTGCCTCGCCGCTTCAGCGCGGTGCATCAGCGCCGGCCCGACCCCCGCCGCCTCGCCCGGCCAACCTTGCCTCGCCTCGAGCCACCTCCCGCAGGGTGTCCTTCGCCCAGCCGATGATCTCCTGGCTAAATCGCCCAGCCTACGATCTCCTGGCTAAATCGCCCAGCTTGGACCACGCGGCGACGTGCAGAGTGAAACCAACCAGCTCATGCTAGGATGTACTGTTGTGTTGTTCGTCGGCAAGCATCGTTGTCTTTTTGTACATGTGCATCCAACCAGTGTAGGAATCGATCAAGCTGTACGGGCATGTGTTCTTAAGGAAAACTAAGACTAGATTTTAGGTTATAACGACTTTGTTCTCTAGCAAGATCAAAGTCTGACGTGTTTATACAGGTGAGATTGCAGCGAATTTGATGTGCAGATATAGTTGCTAATGTCCAGACTCCAGAGGCATTGATAGGCTCAGGTTGCACAAGCATAACAAAGGAATAGAGGAGTTTATGTCAGTAATTTTTCCTCTTCGAGAGATTTGGTGGCCCTTTTTGCTAGTATATACAATGGTGCCTCATTGTCAAATTGCACTTTAAACTAATAACTTTGTGGTGTAAGGGAGATTTTCATGACACAATTGGAGTTACTAATTATTTCACTAGGCAAACTGAAGTTTTGTTTCAGCTACTGTCATGTTGGTCTTGCAGATGAGCTCCAAACGTGGCCAATCCTCTCAAGCTTCAATGGAGTCTGATGTTGTTGATCACTCTTCTTCATTAATGCCTGCAGGCTGCAGTTGTTGATCAGTCACTCAGAGGTATCAACATTTGTCCACGGTATAATGTTCCTCTGCTCTGTACTTTGAACATAATGCCTCCATCCAAAATTGCAAGGGGCACAAGAATTTGTTCAACAGAATGTTCATTGCACAGTTGATGCCATTTGATTCGTATTAAAAAACACTTTTTTCTCATCGATTTGAACCACATACTGCACACATATCTGCAGTTGCCTCTCTGTCTTTCAGGGTATTGGTGCCAACGCTCCGTTTGGAGTTGGAGAGGCCCAAACCACCTGCCGCAAGAGGCAAATGGTCACCTCCAGCCGCAGGTTAATCTCTGTGTACTTACTGCCTTTGAGTTCGGCACCCCGATGATCTACTCGACTATATGACTCTTAATCCATGTGCACAACATGAGTTTGTTTTTTCTCCAAAAAAAACATGAGTTTGTTTTATTTTCGTTGGTTGCCTTTTGAGTCTGAGTTTGTTCACCAAGTGGGACCTTTTATTTCTCCACAAATGTTGGCCAACTGTCACGCCCAATATGCGATCCTATCCTCGAGGGACTCGGAGGTCCCACCAGGGATAGAAGCGCATATCGAAGACGCTTGCAAGGTGGATATCATTACATCGTACCATGTACATAATAGATGGGGATACATTCAAATACATACAGTCATCACAGAATACATCAATACATAGCAAATACCATACAGAAGAGCAGAATCCGACTACGGATGAAACACAAACGAAAAACATGAACGACATCACCCTGCTAGCCCAGGCTGCCGACCAGGAACATATCCCAAGATTGACGAAGAAGAAGAACTCCAAAAGCAGACGCGCATCGCTCTCACGTCAAATCATCGCATTAGCTGTACCTGCATCTGTTGTTGTAGTAATCTGTGAGCCACGAGGACTCAGCAATCCCATAACCATGGGTAGCAAGACTATCAAAGCTTAATGGGTATGGAAGGGGTAAAGTGGTGAGGTTGCAGAGCATTGTATGGTGGCTAACTTACGAGTACAAGAATAAGAAGAGTAAACTACGTATAACGGACGCATACTAATAATGATCAAGAAGTGATCCTGAACACCTACTTACGAGTCAAACATAACCCCACCGTGTTCTCTTCCCGAACTCCCTCGAAAAGAGACGATCACGGTTACGCACGCGGTTGGTGTATTTTAATTAGAATTAGTGTCAAGTTCTCTACAGCCGGAGGTTATAAATATCCAAGTCGCCACATAACCGTGGGCACTGCTTCGCGTAAGATTTAACCCTGCAGGGGTGTTCCAACCTGGTCCATCACAAATCAACACAAGCTGCGGTGGAAAACCTCAACCTCAAGAAAACCCGATCAACCTCGAGTTAGCCCGAAGTATCCTCGGAATCCCGGTGCACAAGACATTTCGACAATGGTAACACAAGTCCAGCAAGACCTCTCGGTATACTGACAATCCTGATAGGAGTCACACGTATCTCGTTCTCAGGGCACACCGGATGGGCAAGACGTCGGGTTAGCTGAGACCCTGGTTGCCCAGGGGGCGCCGGACATCGCCCAGTTTGGACAAACACCATCAGCACTGGCCCACCTGTATTATGTTGAATTAAGAATCCTCGGGTAGCGCTAACTCCCTGTGCAAATTAATTATTCAATTCAGTATTATTATGTTGGCAAATGTTAAAACCAATGTTGGGCCTTGCTGGAAGCGGTTATTCAAAGCGAACTGTCAAGAGGGTCCCATTCTCCTGAGCATGTTAGGAACGCTAATCAAGGATCATAACACCGGTATTACGAAAACTAGGGCAGCATGAGTGGAACAAAACACCAGGCAAAGGCCGAGCCTTTCACCCAAAACCAAGTATATAGATGCATTAATTAAATAAGAGATATTGTGATATCTCATGATATCCATGTCCCAACATGGAACAACCTGCACTGCACCTGCAACTAGCAACGCTATAAGAAAGGGGCTGAGCAAAGCGGTAACATAGCCAAACAACGGTTTGCTGGGTAAGGGTGGTTAGAGGCTGTATCATGGCATATGGGAGGCTGACATATATGTGGTAGGAAGCGCGACATAGCGATAGCAACGAGACAACTAGCAAGCAAAGATAGTAAAGGTATCCAAGGTCATGATCATCTTGCCTGAAATCCCGCTCGGAAGAAGATCGAGTCCATGAAGAAGACGAACTTTATATGCATGAGGATGACATACAAGTTGATGCAAATTTTATGAATATGTTGACATAAAGGATGATATAGAGCATTTGTCGCCATGACGAAAAGAATTGGGTGCCACGACGGCGAAAAACGGAAACGGTGCCACGGCAACGTTCCGGTTCCGGCAACTCATTGAGATACCGGTGCAAAGGAGCAAATGTGGGATGTGCGGAATATGCAAGAGCAACGGGGAGTGATCCCGTAATCGGGTGTCCCACACGTCGGAGCATGGCAAACGAGGAATGTGCAAGAACAATACGGACGCGGTGTGAACACGAGCATCTCATACATCGCGCATGCATTCGTTCATGGCCGGTCATCTCGGCGGTATACCTTCGAAACGTGCATTCGAGACGGATCGACTCGGTGCGGGTAGAGGAAGTAGACGTTCTCATGATGTAGTGGAAGTAGTGGTACACGGTGGCGGCCTTGACGGATCCACGACGACGGTAAGGTACGCTTGTTGTCGTGGTACTCGGGCGCGACGGGGGAGATCATTTTGTAGTCGTTCACGTTCGGAGAGAAACTTGGCGCATCCTAGGGTCGTCGTGGTACTTGACAAAATGCAGGACGGTGGTAGTTGAACTTGGCGATCCGTAAGAGTACTTGTGGTCTTCCGAGCACTTGTGTCGTCATGGGAACTTGACGAATCCGAGTCTTCGGTGCACGTTCGAAAGAACTTGGCGGATCATCGACTTCACGGTACTTGGGTCTTTGAACTTGCCGGTCTTGAAGAACCGAAGGGGTACTCGTCGTCTCGGGTCTTGGCGATGGTCGTCGAGGTTCGGGTCTTCCAAGTCTTGGCGGTCTTGGGACTTGGCGATGTTGGTCTCGGTCGGTGGCACGTGGAGCTCGTTGCACAGTCGTACACAGGATCAAATAGAGGGCCTAAAATAGGCCATCAGGCCGGAAGCGGTTGCTGTCTCGGGCCGGTGCGGGGACGCGGCCCTTGGGGGACTTGGCAAATGGCTGCGGTCCACGCAGACAAGATTGGGGTGAGGCGCCGGGAGGTCAACGCGAGTGGCGACCTGGCACGGGGCGAAGCAGGAAGAGGACCCCGCGAGGTCGAAGGCGACGACGGCGGTACTTGGAGCGGGGCTCTGGTGATGGAGATACGACGTGGACGAGGGGAACGGTTCCTGGGTGGCGGGTCCGATGGCCATGGGAGTTTGACTCCCTCGGCGACGTGCTCCTCGGCTCCTGCACGACGCGCACACGGTGGCAGCAGAGGATCAGAGGGGAGAAGAGAACGAAGAGAGGGGCCAGGGGCAAAAGGGCAGGGCGGCTCACCGGAGAGGTGGTGCGGGGCGGCGCGCGCGAGGCGGCGGGTTCCGGCGCGAGGCGCGGCGGGGGAAGGAGAGGATCCAGGCTTGGGGAGGCAGAGCGGCGCGACCTGCTGGACGGGCTTCATGCTCCCGGAGGAGGGGCGGCGACATGGGGCGGCGTTGGGAGCAAGGAGGAGCTCGGGCGCGAGGCACGCGCTCGCTGTCTCCTCCTGGCGGCGGCGTGAACAGTGCGAGGGAGAGAACGAGGGGATCGGGAGGAGGCTAGGGTTAAGAGGAGGCTGCGGCTGGGCCTTGGGCCAACTTTGGCTGGCTGTGGCCTGGGAGGCCGGCTGGGCTGCGCTGCGGGTGGCCTGGAAGCAAAGAGAAGGGCTCTTCTTCTCTAATTAAACAGAATAGAGAAAAGAAAGAAAAGAAAGAGAGGTGAGGAGTGAAGCTTGGACAAGAGGGTATTTTCCTTGGACTCGCAAAAATGAGCTAGATCCAAGAAAAATACATTTTGCACCGTTTGGAAGGATTGCATTCGAACATATTTGAATTTGATTCAAATAAGTTTGAATTAGGACAAGGTTTAGATAGGTCCAAAAATGTTGAGATTTATGGTGGAGCTTGGGAATAGAATAAAAGAATTAAGGGCCAAGTTCGTGGACCAAACTTGAAGTAGAAAAAGGCATGAGAATTAAATTGCAAGTGTGTTATGGGTGATTACAAATTAATGGAATATTTATTATAGCTCCCTAAAATATTAGGAGGATATGTTTTAAAGAGAAATCACCATGTGAATTTCCCTCGATTTAAATGGATCGAAGATCCATACAATTTATTTATTTGAGTTGGAATTTTTTTTATTGTTGGTGCAATATTTGCCCCTTTGTGTTTTGGAGATTGTTGACAGAAACGGGCTTGGACTAATTTGTTTGCTAGTGCACACAGAGAGAAATAGTCCATGCAGTGCCGAAGAGAATGTTGTCTCAGGTGTACAGTTCGAAGAACTTCACCGAAGATTAACTACGTCGAAGAGAAGAACAAGCTACATCTTGTGAAGACTTGTAGATGAGATGAATGAAGTGAAGGAGATGACCCCTCGAAGATTTATTGCTGACGCAAAGCAATTGGTTTGGTGATTGCGTCCGAAGAGATTGACTGCAGCGATGGAAGATGAAGACGAAGTGAAGACGTAGCATTCTTTTCGTCGTTTATCTTCCATTCATTTGAGTCATAGGACCTCCGTACTATTAAGAGGGGTATAGGTTCTCAAAGCTTAGATCAGCTGTGATGCTTAGCCCAAACCTATGCGAGACCGAGAGAAATCTCTTTATGCTTCGAATGATTACCTGCCAGCAGAAGACGTTGTTCTTCGTTGCTGTAGGAGATATCTTTCGAACTGAGGAGTTAGCATTACTTGCTCCGCACGTAATGTTACCGTTGCGCTCAAGTTCCGACCGTTGGACTGGTGTCGTTCAGCCATTGGCTGCTCCACATGTCCAATTTGGGCATTTCCCATCAGGGAAGGCTGCGGCTATAAATAGCCACCCCGCTCCAACGTTGCCCGTTGGCTGCTCCGCTTAAGATTTCTGAGAAGATTGATTGAGCAACCCCTCTTCGAGAGATTTGAGTTTAAAATCCACCGAGAGAAAAATCAAGAGCCGAAACTTAGACAGTGGTTGAGCATCACAGTAGTTCTGAGTTAGGGTTCTTGTACCTATTACTCTTGAGAGCTGCCCACTCTCTAGACGGATAGGTGTCGGCTCCAGTGTCGAAGAGTATTGTCTTCACCGAGCGAGATCTTCAGCAACCAAGAGTATTGTGGTTCGCGAAGAGAACTGAAGAGAGTTTATCTTCAGTGAAGGTTTGGAGATCGCCGACAAGTATCTACCACGAGTGAAATCAACTGGAGTCTGATCAGCTCCGAAGTTGATGGAGAACAGGGCGAGGAGAGTTTATCCTCTGTGTTAAATCACAACCCCTCCAACCAGACGTAGTCCTTTGGCAGAAGGGCGAACTGGTCTAACAAATCCTTCTGTCGCCATCGAGCACCACTGGTTCGCTTTACATTACTGCATTTCCTTCAGCAGTTTACATTCGTGCTATGTGCCGATAGTTGTATCTGATCAATCACAGTTCTTCAATTGTCTGTCAGATTCTCGTTATTATATTGCATCATCTCCGACTGATTTTCTTCGAAGTGTTGTTCAACTGTGATTTCATTCATGCTATATTCATTCACCTTGTCATCATTCCCAGTGCATTTCTATCATAGTCATATCTAGTTTTCTCTCGTAATTGTGTTCCTGATTGTTTATTGCATTTCCATCGACCATGTCATACTTGTGATATTCATCGGTCGATAAAATAGCTGCATTCTTTATCGATAGTTTTGGTCATCTATATCGAGCTAAATCAAGTGTGTTGCTACCGAACATTATTTCCGCTGCCGTGATTGGGATCGGTTCAAAACATTCGAAAGAAATTTTGAATCTCCCATTCACCCCCCCTCTGGTCGATATACTCTCGATCCTAACAAATGACATGATGGCATGATGAAATGATGCAATGCAAAAATAATAATAATAAGATAGAGCAACCAATATAATAATAATAATAGAAAGAATCAGTCTCGGGGTGTCACACCAACCCACCAAATCAGTCCACTCATGAACTCACAAAATGCACGGTCATCAAGGAAACTAGCACATGCTTTTAATGTGCCTAGAAATTAGATAACAAAGGGAAGTAAGCAACTCACCAGCTCTATAAGCATAAAACATATATATATATATATATATATATATATATATATATCAGTTTTTAGGCCACTACTTAATTTTGAATGGTTATTTTTTTCAAACAAAATAGATGCGTGAGCTTTTTCTAAACCGTGAGCATTTGATGTAGGTTACTGTTATTGTTAAACTAAAATAGCGAGTATTTGTTGTTTTTAATTAGGAAAGTGAAAAAGAAGTGCATCGATCTAGGACCAATCCCTGTGGTAGTGAAAACTTTTTTATTTACTCACAAGTGGAGTTCGGATATTTTGTGGATCAAACCTGCCCGAAAGTGAATTCACTCATAATTTAAAAGTATTCATGCATTTTAAAAAAGCCACGCAATTTAAAAAGTGTTCACGCCTTTTTACACTAATATTTATGCATTTCAAAAAATATATACAATTTAAAAGCGAGTCGGGGTACGAGGGGTGTGTATGAACCAGGTGCAGAGTGTAGCTCGCGGAGGGTGGTCCTCATGTCCAAATCGACGAGATTGGTTTCAAAAGTTTTAAACATTCTCTTGCATTGACGCTGTTCAACGAGAAGTTTGTCGTGCGGTGGCCGATATCTTTGCCTTGGGATTGACCACATTCGGATGCATTATGATCAAGTGAACATCATGACTACTCTCGCTTAAGTTGGGAAGGAGGATAAACGGCAACATGAGTGGCACGGTATTGAAATAGAGGACGTGGAAGTGCATAAGGGGCTCTTGAGCTGTGCTTATTAGGCTAGGGGAATGTGATATTTTTCTTTCTCCCGTTGCAACGCACGGGCATGTTTGCTAGTAAGGCTTAATTTTAAAATCTCTCCAACCAAGATAGATGGTGAGTGGTTGAATAAATTTCGTAGTTTGCATAAGTACTTAATTAGTACGCTAGTTTTCCTCAAAAAGTTATGTTTACCGATGCATTAATTACAACGCATGCATGCATGACCATTAAATGTCCATGAACTTCTACATGCATTGATGAGTTTTCTCTTGATACTTGCATTGGGTGATTTAATGCACCTCAAAATCCAAAATATGATGGTAAGTATTAAATTTGAGACTTATAAAACGAAAAAACAAAATTTTAGAGATGAGCCCGTAAAGCAGAAAGGAGGGAGTATCTGCCTATATCCGTGAAGATTTCAGAGCGCAATTAACGAACCTTCGACATATCACTCCATTCCATACCCCGCATCCCCCGGCCCCACCAACCCAGTTGCTTTTAATGTATATTACGTGCACATTGACCGACACTCCTGAAGTCTTCCTCCAGTCTCCTCCTCGCCTCCGCCTCGGCGACAAAACCATCGGGCAATCATCAGCTCCGTCTCCCCTGGCCCATCCGTCCTCCCCGATTCCCACCCTCAGATCCATCGGATTCCCGCCGCCGCTCTCTGCTCTCTGCTCTCCGCCTCGCAACCTGCTGCGCCGGCGGCGACGGGAGCGAGCAGACAAAAAGCCATTCCTGCCGCTGGTCCTGGGCTGGGGTGGGGTCGGCTTCATCCCTTCCCTCTGCTGCTGGTAAGGAACCCTAGCTCGATCGGACGGATCATCCCCGCGAGTGCGTTTCGTTGTTGGGGGTTCTTCCATCTTTGCTCTGCTGTGGTGGCATTGAGCAGCAAGGGCCCGAATCGTTCGCAGTTTGGTCTCTTCGCCCGCGGCTCCGTTAGGTTCTTCTTCTGCAGCGCGCGAGATCGATCGGAGTTTTCTTCGGCTAGGTTAGATCGATCACAGTTTTAGCGATGGATTTGGTGCGCAGTTTCGAGCGCGGCTTGTTTTCCTGAATTTTGGGGGATCCGACTAAACCCCCAAACCCCACGCTCGGCCCGCCCCTGCTTCGCCAATAATAGAGGGTGTTGCATTTCTTTTCGGAACGAATGAACAGGGTAGGTGAAGAAGCGTAGCGGGTGTAGAGGTTACCCTATTTTCGGGGAAATGTACGTCCCTGATTGTCTTATTGACAATTTTTTGGGTTCGCCTATTTTTTTTGTCGTTGACCTTTTTAGCTGTTCTTGGTTTCTTGCTTTACCCGAGCTGTCTGTTTGCTAGTGCCTGATGAAGTGGGATGTCTGTTTTTTTGTCGGCATGTTTATGCTACTGCATTGTAATGGGATTTATGCCACTGCAGTTTTTAGTTTTGGGTGAAACCGTTGTATACGGATCTACCTAGTTTTGGGTAAAACCGTTTGATTCTTTATTTATTATTACTAAGTACCAGTGTTTGACATTCCATATATTCCTGACTTCTTTATTAGTTTAGAGATTCAAATAAAAGAACTCAAATGTAAAACTGCAACATGGATTTCTTCCTAAATACGTAGAAGACCTGACATATATCTGCAGATCTGTCTATGCTTTCCAGTGACTGACTGTTTTTTTAATCATGATTATGCACTGCTGTAGTTTTGGTATGCACCATCACCATGGGCGGCAAGACTATTCAGGTGTCAGGGTTTCCTTCAACTGTCAATGCTGACCATGTCAAGGATTTGTTGGAACAAATTGTTGGTACTCGCAACGTCTTTGCGATCAAGCTCAGGCCTCCAAAGAACATCTCTGCAAACTCAAGATCTTTTGCCATTGTTCAGTTCCAGTCCGAGGTACATGCTTCGCTGGTGTTGAATGCGGCCCAAGGGAAAGCACTTAGGAGTGGAAGTAATTATCTGAAGGCCCGATATGCAGAGCGTGACATTGTTCCGAGGCCAAGAACTACGATTTTTAATCTACAGGATGCAACACTACATTTTGGCTGCCTTCTGAGGGAAAGAGTTCTATCTGTTCTGTGGAGCGGAACAGATGTTTCCGTTGAGTTTGGCTTTGCTATGAAGAGGATTGACTTTTGCCTGATCTACAACTCGAAGAACTACAAACTTGAACTCTCCTATGAGAGCATATGGGAGATCCAGCTTCATCGTCCACCTGGGTTGCAAAAAAAGTTCCTTCTGATTCAGGTATGTTAGTTGTACAACACATGTATTTGTATGCTTGACATGCTTTTCATGAATTCATAGTAGTATTTTTACTTGCATATCATTTTTCCTTTTCTGTTGCTGCGAATCGTAGAGTACAGTATAAGTACATTACTGTGTTCACATTGTTTCAAGTGTATAACTATTGTCTTCATATTACAGCTTCTGTATGACAGATGTAATTATGTTTTTGTAAATATTAAAATAGTTCATACACATGTCTTTTCTTCTGCTTGTCAACTTGTGCCAGAAACAATATAATTGCTATATTTCATTTTGTTGCCTTTTGGTCATTGATCATTTTGCTGTGTTTGGAATGCTGGAGGTGCACTTGAATTTTGTAGAGTTCAGCTTTGTTGTTAGTGTTTGCTCTTTCTTGATTCTTCTGTTATATATACTGGGAAAATGTTTATGTGTTGTTAAGTGTACAACAATAATTCTCTAGAGTACTGATAAAGTGATAATCAATCCATATAAAGTTATGCTAGTTGAGTTCTAATTTATAGCCCAAGATGATGGGATGGGAACACCAATTGCTATAATACAGTTTCCAGTATTTCCTCAATGGTTGCATGCATCTTTAAATGCCTATCAACATCTGTAACCATTTTTAAGTTACATCTAGTTGTTTCTGTTTGTTGAAAGCTCGAGAGATTTTTTATAACCTCAGTTGGAGAAATGTATCCGTTTCTCAGGTTCAGGCTGCTCCGAAAATTTACGAACAAAATATACGCCGTTCTGGTTCTATGTACGATGATCCTTTATTCAACTATTTTAGGGATGATACAGATGACCAGTGGACCAGAACAACTGACTTTACTCCATCAGCCAGCATTGGGCAATCATATATCCTATGTCTGGAGCTACCACATATTTGTTATCTCCCGAACATCCGAGAGTACTTTGTTTACTATGAAGTACATGATGATGTCTTCCATCTCCAGCGTGGATATTCATATTCAAGCAATACTTGCTTTGTTCCAGTTGTGAAATCTCATCATTTCATTGATGTCCCCTATGAGATACTCTTTAAGATCAACCACTTGGTTCAGAATGGGACACTTAGTGGGCCAACACTTGATGACAACTTCTACCGTCTGGTCAGCCCAGGATATGAATGTATTGACCATATAAAGCGTGCACTTGAAAAGATGTCATACCTAAAAAACACTTGTTTGAATCCAACAAAGTGGTTATCTGAACAATACAAAAAAATGCAGAGATCACGCTACATGTTAACATCACCAAACATAACCCTGGATGATGATGGGTTGGTATATGTCTACAGGGTGCAAATTACCCCTGCGAAAGTTTACTTTTATGGTCCTGAGATTAATGTCTCGAATTGTGTTGTACGGAATTACGCTGCTGATTTGGATAACTTCCTTCGGATTTCGTTTGTTGATGAGGACTGTGAGAAGCTTCGTTCAACTGATTTATCACAACGCTCTGCTCCAGGAAATAATACAAGGAGGACTGCTCTTTATAACAGAGTTCTTTCGGTCCTTTCAAATGGCATCACTATCGGTGACAAGCACTTTGACTTTCTGGCTTTTTCTTCAAGCCAGCTCCGAGATAACTCTGCATGGATGTTTGCTTCTCGGCCGGGGTTATCTGCCAGTGACATCAGGGAGTGGATGGGGAACTTCCGTAATATTAGAAATGTGGCAAAGTATGCTGCAAGGCTTGGTCAGTCTTTTAGTTCCTCAACAGAAACTTTGAAAGTGCATAAGTATGAGGTGAAAGAAGCTCCAGATGTAACAAACGGTACAAAGTATGTATTCTCAGATGGAATTGGAACCATTTCAGCTGATTTTGCAGATGAAGTGTCTAAGAAGTGCAACTTGACCCGCTTTACTCCCTCCGCTTTCCAAATAAGGTATGGAGGTTACAAAGGTGTTGTCGCTATTGATCCAACATCGCACTGGAAACTATCTTTAAGAAAAAGCATGTCAAAGTTTCAGTCAGATAACATCACACTAGATGTCCTTGCATACAGCAAGTACCAGCCATGTTTCCTGAACCGGCAGTTAATCACTCTTCTTTCGACACTCGGAGTCAGAGATAGCATATTTGAACTGAAGCAACAAGAAGCTGTGAAGCAGTTGAACAGAATGGTAGCTGAACCACAAGCTGCTATTGATGCAATTGAGCTTATGCCCATGGGAGAAATTACCAACATTGTTAAAGAGTTGTTGTTATGTGGCTACCAACCTGATGTTGAACCATATGTTTCTATGCTTCTAAAAACCTTTAGAGCATCCAAGCTGCTAGAATTGAAAACGAGGTCAAGGATATTTGTCCCAAAAGGGCGAGCAATGATGGGATGCCTGGATGAAACCCGCACACTGAAGTACGGACAGGTATTCATTCAAGCTTCTAATAGTGCACATGACCGTGGAAAGTCCATCGTAACTGGAAAAGTTGTCTTGCCAAAAACCCTTGCATCCACCCTGGTGATATCCGTATTCTCCAGGCTGTTCATAGTCCTCTTCTGGGCCACATGGTTAACTGTGTTGTCTTTCCACAGCTGGGGCCAAGGCAAGTATTTAGTAATGCATTCTTCTATGTTTTCCAGTAACTTTTTTTTAGCAAAATCTCATTTCTGGAATAATGTTCTTTCTGATTTGGTAGAAAGCATCAGTTGAAAGTGAAACAGCTTTGTGCATTTAAATCGAAGAACCTTTTGCTAGTGAAGTTTAGGCGCTGCTCATGGATGTCATGTGATCCATTATTATTTCTTGGATGTACTACTCTTGTTTTGTTTGTCCTTTGTTATTGAAATCAATGTCGAATTTTGTTCATGCAGGCCTCATCCTAATGAATGTTCCGGGAGTGATCTTGATGGGGACATATATTTTGTTTCATGGGACCCAGATCTCATTCCAACTCGTATGGTGGCGCCTATGGACTATACTCCAGCACCAACAGAAACATTAGATCATGATGTTATGATTGAGGTATTTTATGTTTGTAGCCCAGATTGTTCATTTTTCATGCCATTCACGATAACGTCTGTACACCTGTTGGCTGTTGCCATGAACTGTCATTTAGTCGTGCTTCTGATTGTGAATTTCCTTTCGATTCTGGTTCTTGCATTTCTGAAGAGTTGACTACTTAAACGTATTTTCTGACTCCTGAAGGGTTTTAATTTATTTGTTTGTACTTCCGCCGGTCCAAAATGTAGGTCTTTTTAGAGTTGAGCACATGAACTAAGGGTAGTGGTAACATGCCAATGTTACCCTTCATTCATTTCAAGTACTCTCTTCCTCCCAATACAGTAAGTGCTACAGTATAGGCTCAATTCTTGATGAAACTAATGAGGGGCTAGATTGGAACACATGAGAAGTGTATTGCAAATGTAGAAGGACCTACATTTTGGATGGAATTAAAAAGACCTACGTTTTGGATCGGAGGAAGTAGGAAGATAAATCTGTTTCTTCTCATTGTCTATTACTTGCAAGGAAATTCCAAGCATCTTGTAAAACAAATCTGACACCCTGCTTTGGAACCACTCTAATATCGTGCAGGAAGTACATGAGTATTTCACAAATTACATAGTTAACGAGAGTCTGGGAATCATTTCCAACGCGCACGTAGTCTTTGCGGATAGGGAAATCTTGAAGGCTGAAAGTACACCATGCATTAAGCTGGCAGAGCTCTTCTCCATTGCTGTTGATTACCCAAAGACAGGAGTGCCGGCTCAAATTCCGCCTGAACTACATGTGAAGGAGTATCCAGATTTCATGGAGAAGCTCGACAGGGCTACCTATGTATCCGAGGGAGTAATAGGGAAGCTCTACCGGGAAATTAAGAAGCAGAACCCTCACATTGGACACTTCACAAAGGATGTGGCAAGGCGGTCTTATGACACTGATTTGATAGTTGATGGCTACCAAGACTACATTACCGAAGCTGTGTGGTTCAAGGAACAGTATGACTTCAAGTTGGGTAATCTGATGGAGCACTACGGAATAAATAGCGAGGCTGAGATAATAAGTGGATGCATTCTTAAGATGGCAAAGAATTTTACCAAGAAGAGCGACGCCGATGCTATCAGACTGGCGGTGAAATCTTTGCGGAAGGAAGCAAGGTCATGGTTCAGCGAGATGGGTTCAGATGAGAGCGGAGATGGTCACGAGGCCTCGGACGCCAAGGCATCCGCTTGGTATCATGTTACCTATCACCCTGAGTACTGGGGTTGCTACAATGAAGGATATGATCACCGGCCACACCTCATCAGCTTTCCATGGTGTGTCTATGACAAGCTGATTGTCATCAAGCAGAAGAAGAACTTTCTCAGGAAGATGCTCGATCTCGAGAACAGAATGAGACGGAACACGATATTCGGCTGAGTGCGACCATCAGGTCGTTGTTGGTCTTGTACATATATTTGACCATGTCGATTCTTGTGCTAGAATGATCGCCCAAGAGCGATTGTAATTGTTAACTCTGATGTGTTGATGTACATGTGGCTATGAAGTACTGCGAACCTTGTGGGCATTTGGATGCAGTCGTGGAATGTATTTATGTGGCTTGATCTGTAATGTAGAGTAACTAGTTTCCCCCTGCCTTTAGGTCATATTCGTACTGCATATTAATCCTGTGCTTGCATTGAAAATTTGAAATGTATGGAAGTATGACCAGTATCAATGAATCTTTCCGTACTCTATCAAAACGATATATCTGGTTTTACAGTATGAATTTACACTCATCGCACGGCAACATTTACAGGATCCGACCAAAACCAAAAATCCAAAAGGATGGTAGAAATGAGAAACGAGAGAAGCAGGGGCCTTGATGTTAATTACAGGGTTCAGTTAGCATTTGGCATCAGGAGAACTGTACAGACTCAGGAACTGTCAAGAAGGAGACGGCGCGAGCAGGGAGAACTTGACGTGCAGCGAGATCTTGCCCTTGTCGACGTCGAGCCTCGCGCCGGTGGCGAGCCAGTACCCGGGGCTGTCGTGCGGGCCCATGGTCACCTGCGAGGTGTCCACGAACTTGAGCAGCTTCTGCGCACCCACGGGCACGGGCGGCCCGCCCGCGAACACGCCGGAGTTGATGTTGGCCACCACCAGCGGCGGGCCTCGCTTCTGGCCGCCACCGCCACCGGACGACGACGACGAAGAGGACCCCGAGAAGGGCATGGACAGGAAGCTCGACGACGACCACTTCCCCGACGCCGTCCTCGCCGTGCCGCGCCCCCATCTGGACTGCACGACGGCGTAGCCGGGCAGCTCCGAGTAGAGCAGCCGGAGGTGCAGCACGGTGGTGGAGTCGTGCGCCATGACGTGGAGCTGCGCGCCGGTCACGACGTAGGCGGCGCGGCGGCCGTCGTCGTCGTGGGAGTGCCACCGCGGGTCGTACTTGACCGGCGCGGTGCAGACGTGCGCGAACATCCGCCACTGCACCGGCTCGTAGTAGCGGTGGTCGTCGGTGACCGCCTCCGAGCCCCGCCACGCCGGTGCCATGTCGGCCTGCGCCTGCACGGCGGCGATGAACGTCGGGGTGGCCGACAGGTGCTGCAGGTGGATGCCTAGCCTGATGCACATGAAGTTGTCACTGAGTCAGTCACGCGTTGCATCAAATTCGTGGGAGATTGTCACGAGCAAGCAAGCTTATACATACCGGTTGTTCTTCTTGCCCTCGAGGTGCAGCCTCATCCCGGTGACCGGCAAATTCGACACAACCACCTGCAGACATATATTTTCGTCATGTCACATGATCATGCATCAATCATCAAACAATCTTTTTTGTCTTCAGTGATAATCATGGAACAATCCGAGGAGGACGACGAGGGGGTCTCTGAGTGAAAATACCTGGCTGGAGCTGACGTAGAGCTTAGAGCCGAGCAGGCTGAAATGCAGCGCCGGGCCGGAGCCCTGGCGGTTGGAGCACGGGCCGAGGGGCAGCTCGCCGAGCACCGGGGCCCACATTCTGTGATGCTGGAAATCCAGGAAGTACCTCAGGTCAGCCAACGGAGGCTTATCTGTAACAGTCATTTGGTAGATCACGTGTCACTTTTGAATGCAATTATTAAGCACGGACAGGTACTTGCTTGTAACATTAAAGAATTTTTCTACGCTCCATTATTGGACACAAGCTTTGATTAGGCTTAACAAAGGAGCGTGACATGGGATGGCATGCATGTAGATGTAGGTGCGCTCACATCTGAGGTAGAGGTTGATGGCGTGCGAGAGGAAGCCGGTGCCGGCGACGCCTCTGAGCAGAGAGGTGATGGGCACGAGCTTGGCGTTGATCACGTCGGGCGCCGCCGGCACCGTCGGCAGCCACTCGGCGTGGCTGCTCATCGTCGTGTTCCCTCCCCGCTTCGAGTATATCACCGTCACTCCCTGCAGACAAGGAAAAACACATAACTGAACTGAGTAAAATTGTTACTTCCTCCGATCCATATTACTTGTCGCATCTCGCCAGATAACTGTAATTACCTCCTTGGATGAGACGAGGGTGGTGATCCCTTGCAGCCTCTGCTGCGCCACCTGCGCGTCGAACACGTTGAAGGCCTCCGGTGTCTTGGTGAGCTTGGATCTGGACTTGGCGTGGGGAGGCGGCACGGCGCAGGCGCCGGTGAAGAGCTGGTCGCCGAGCCGGTCGAGATGGCCCCTGATCTCCGACGGCGACAGCGGCGACGACGCGTGCTGCCTCACGTACACCACGTCCTGCCCGCCCATGCTCAGCCCCACGATCACGTGGGTCCCGTACTTCTCGATGAAGCTGCATGCACGCACGCACGCACGCACAACGTTCATGCACAGATCAGTGACGTTCTTTCATATTCGAGGGTTCATACAAGGTGTCTGTTGGCCAGACTGTCAGTGTCAGCTCACTGTCTGAAAACTACGGCTCTGTCTGCCTGATAAAACCAAACCGGCGGCATGTGTCGCGCTCCGGTTTGTCAATGGCGACACGTTCAGAGCCCAGGGCGCCACATGCTGTACGTTCAACAAAGACGGGAGAAAAATGAACATTTTACTTAGATTAATACTCTGAACCACGTTGTTTTCTGTTTGTGGTCAGAGGTTTCAGTATGGACGTCTGAACCGCTTTGCGTGCGAGGGGCCGGTCGGCACGACACGGGCGTGGAACCAGTCAAAGTCCTGCACTGGTACCGTCGTACTAGTGACTGGTGAGAAAAAGGAAGGAAGGGAGGGAGCGAACCTTGCGATGGCGGAGGGGTCCCAGGCGGCGGGGACGTCGCGGAGGACGTGGGCGGCGAGGGCGAGCGGGCGGCGGTCGAGGCGGAGGTCGAAGAGGGAGATGAAGTAGCCGTCCATGGCGAGGCACTTGGTGGCGGACGCGTCCTGCGCCCACGACCCGCTGTCCAGGTCGAAGCACGCGTTGAACTGCCCCGACGGGATCTTCCCCTCCACCGCGCTCCGCTGGTTGAACAGCTCCGACATCTGCACCGGCACCATGCATGCCCGCCAAATCAGTTTTCTAATTAAGCACATTTCTCTTTCACGTATATATGCTCTTTCAGTAGAAATTTATATATGTCCTTTCTTCTTCGGAAATACTAACTAGCGAACGGTCCCTAGGAGGGGGGTGGCAAGCGAACGCATTTTTCTGTACGCGAAATCAAACAGTGTCAGTGTCAGTTTTAGAAGAAAAATGACTTCCAAAAATGCCTCCCTCTAAAGAAACCATTATGCCGTTCTAAGAAACTGTCAGCAAAAATGTTCGCAAATATCATCCCAAACAGCGAACGTTCGCCAGCTATTGCAGTCCTTCTTCGGAAATACTTCTTTTTGCAGGTATTTCTTCGGAAATACTAAACATCGAAGAATACTTCTTTTGTATATTTTTAAGTGTTTTTTTTTCCGGTTCGTTGATGTACATCTTACGGATCTTTGTGGTGAAAGTCAAACAGCTGCTAGTGCACCGTCACGATTCGAGGTGATGTTTGTTTATATAAGTAGTGACCATAATTGTGGAGCCAAATTTGACTTGAATTTACAAAGAAATTGTATAGTGGATAATGTAATGAGGACAGCAGGACCACACGATATGGCCAACCAAATCTACAATCTAATCTTGATTTTGGCTGCTTGATTTTGATCCAGTGGAACGCAGAGCATTTGACGCCGACAGTGCAGGGAAATACGGAAAAATGTTGCTTATACTCCCGGAATATGTCAAGCCAATAAAATCCACCCTTTGTCAGAAAAAAAACTCTAAAAAAATGTTGAGAACGGTCGACGGTTGTTACTCCCTCTGTAAAGAAATATAAGAGCGTTTAGATTACTAAAGTAGTGATGTAAACGCTCTTATATTTCTTTACGGAGGGAGTAGTTTTTATCAGGGAGAGGTGGATGATTGGTGCAGTTCGTGAGAATCACGTAGGACCGCACAGGCTTGGCCAGCACCCTAAAAATCGATATTTAAATGAGGGAAAGCTCTGCAAGCAGCCACCATTCACATTGGCAAAATAACAAATAAAATTAGAATAGCAGCCACCATTCACACCAACCGTACTACTCACTTGTGTTGCTTTCCCTACTCGGACGAACTAATTTAATCTGGCGTCTAATTCTGGAGCCAGTTGATTGCCTACGATGCTTTCTCACTTTCTGCAATGCAAAAAAAAAAAAAATCTAGCAGAAGTCCCAGAGAACTTTCCAAACAGCAGAAGGATAAACAGCCTAGCTAAATCTTATCTTACTTAAGTTCATCGCGTTTCATT
Source organism: Elymus sibiricus (assembly GCA_039707655.1). NCBI lineage: Eukaryota > Viridiplantae > Streptophyta > Magnoliopsida > Poales > Poaceae > Elymus > Elymus sibiricus. The sequence continues at coordinate 308,419,589 of CM077674.1, forward strand.
TTGCCCCAGTTTCTTGTACTTGATCTAACCAGCTACACCTAATTAATTTGGCCAAAGTTTCAGAGAACTTCACTGCAGAACCCCCGATTATGTTCAGAAAAAATAGCTTAAATTTCACTCCATTGCGTCTCGTTTGGCTCCGATTTCTTTCTTCTACTTACTAGCAACGTGCACGTATGTGCAAATCTTGCGAAACGGAATTAAAGGAAGATCAAACAGAAGAAGCGATCGGATGATCGAAAACTTTGATCATGCAGAACGAATGCTTATGTTATGTATGCGGCGTGCTAACCTTGTTGAACTCGAGCGCGTCGGACTTGAAGCGGACGCGGTCGCCCTTGCCGCACTTGACGTCGGCGGGCATGTCGCGGACCACGCCGACGCCCGGCACGGCTGCCGGGGCCGTCTCGCGGGAGCTCCTGGCGACCACGCAGCCGCCGGAGTCCTTGCAGAACTTGAGCCTCAGGTCGCACGTCATGTCGAACCCCAGCCCCAGGCACCGCACCGCCTTCTCCGCCGCCGCCACGGCCATCGGTCGGTCGGCAGGTCCTCGCCTCCCGGCTCCTATGGCCGCTGCTCCGCTACGCTCCCGGCCATGACTTCTTGCTGGCCGGCTAGCTAGGTAGCAAGTTGACTATATATATGGCACTGCTTGCGCCAGGAAGTTGTCCAGAAACTGAAGTCTGAAGGGGCGCAGCTGCTTGGCTAGCTACAGCCTACAGGGATTGTTAATGTTCGGTTGGTTCTTGGTGTGAATGGAACTAGGATGTGTCACTTTCTCTCTCCAATCAAACGAGAATGATTCTCCCTCTTATTTTACTTGAAACGAGCTTGGTTCCTGAGTTTTGAATCAGGAGTCAGAAGCTGTTGCTGTATATGTGGAAAGAGAAATGGAATGAGGACTTGTATGTACCACCACAGTGCTAGTTGGAACTAACAAAGTGTTTCCGTTGGGGTTTCAAGTTTCAATGGTACCCCAGGACGCCTCTGAGGGACAGGCATAGCAAAAAACGACCCGTCCCCGCGTCGCCTCCAGGGGCGACACGGGCGGAGCCCTAGATCGAGCCGCCGCCGGGCCTTCCCCGTCTCCTACCTCCCCTCGCCGTCGCCGGATGAGGTTGCCGGACTAAGTCCACGCGGCGGACGGCGGCGGCGGGGATTTCCCCTTTGATCTGCGGCTGGTAATTCGACGTGTGGAGGGAGGCTCGGCCCTCTTCTGCGGGGCGCCGCGGCGACTTCGGTGGCTGGGTTCTCCAAGGTTGCGTCTCCGGCGGGTGGCGGCCGCGGTGACGGCGCCGTCGGGCTCCTGGGCTGCGGCCCGGTGCTCCTGCCGGCGAGTCGGGGCGGGGTGGCGGCCCCCCTTCCGGCCTTTTGGTGGCTCCTCTGCTCGCGGACTTGCTGCTCGCCGGCCTTTGGTGGCCTCTGCGACGGTGCTGCAGTTGGGGGTCGCCGGATCTGGTCGTCTTGGCCGGGTACGGCTCGTCGGCACCTGCCGGCGGCGAGGTGGTTGGATCCGGCGTGGTGGTGGCGCCGCCACGGCGCCGGAGGTGTGCGGGCCAGCGGGTCTGCGGATCAGCTGCGGGTCGTCCCTGCCGGTGGCTGGTTACGTGGGGGTGTGGAGGCCAGCTGCTCCGGGTGATAGCATGCGTGGCTTCTGTCGACGCCGACGACGCGGCGCCCGTGGGCGTCGTTCTTCCTTCCTGAAGGGTCGTCGTGGAGCTCTCTGGCCTTGTCCATCCCCGGGGCTCGTCTTCGGGTGAAAGCCTATGGCCCTATCGTAGGGTCGGGCGACGGCGTCGCTTCCGCGTCGCTTCCCTCCTTGGGGCGTCATCTTGAAGACTTGTTCCCCTCCGCGGTTTCCCTGGGCTGGACGTGCACGTCATCACGGTTGGCTGGTGCCGAACCGGTGATGCGAGTGGTTGGCGTTGCGACTTGTGCGGTGACGACGATGGTGGCGTGTGGAGCTGGGTCGCGGCTGGTCCTTCTGATGTCGGCGGTCTGATGCGCCAATGGGCGTGCCTTTGTTTGTTTCTCGCTCTGACAGAGAAGTCGGAGCTGCGCGTGGCGGGGCCCCTGCGGCAACGATGACTCCATGAGGGCGGTTTCAGCGGACGGTGCTTTCCGGCGATGCAATGGACTAGGTCGGTGCGAGGCTTGCAACTTTCTCCTGCGAAGCGCATCAACAAAATCGGAGCTGCCGGTCATTGACGTCTCGGCTGCTTGTTTGGCTGTGGCCGGCGAGGTCCTCGGGTGTCGCTCGTTCGGAGAGGTCTTGATGGGTCGTCAGTGGCGAAGTCGGAGTCGCCTGCTCGGGGAGAGGTGATGACGATGACATTGCAGGCAACCTCGACGGTGTCCTCTCCTCGACGGTGTGTGTGGTCTTGTGGGTGCCAGGTCGGCCAGAGTGCCCTATTCTGTGGGCGTGTTGTAACGGTTTTCGCCCGGGTTTCCGTTAATTAACCGGGCAATTCTCTTCTTCTTAATCAATGAAAATGGCAAATCTTTTGCCTCGTTTCAAAAAAAAAAAATCGGAGTTAAAACCACAATTTCAAAGCAACTGACTGTCCACACAACTCCCAGGACAGGCCCGCACGCTGCTTAAAGCACCCCTCAATCAGGCCCGATAGGAATTTGGTCACTTTTAGGAAGGTGGGATCGCGTGAGTGTAAGGGTGGCCAAAGCGAGACACAAGTAACGCTTGGAGGCGTCGCGTCCTGTCAGTGTACTTGACATGGCGAACATGGCGACCCCACCTGGCAGTGACCTGCCAGGCCCTTCCTTAGCGCCAAGACCCACAAGACAACGCAAGCCCAACCCACGGGTTGCTGGGCCGGAGTGGGCGTGAGCCAGCCCAGCTAGTGGCTGCTATACCTACCTCGTATTATCGCGAAGCGTCGCCAATTATTCTTCAATTGCGCTATAAGATTCACCCCTCTCGCAAGCATCTGGAGGTATCCAGTGGATCAAGCGAAACGGCAACGCCGGCTACCCTCCTACCTACTCTCTTCCAATCCCCATTTGTGTAATCCCTACCTCGTTGTAATCGGACATAACTCGTGCTCGAATTCGAGCAAGGTGGTGAGTTAGATCGTTGAACCACATCCCGTACCTTACATATGGGATGAGACCAACCACCACTCTCTCCGTCGCGCAATCTGGCGAGCTATGGAACCCGCGATGAAGGAAAACATGGAGCGGATCACGTCCTCCATGGACGAATTCCACCTCGAGCTGCACAACAACACGACGGCGGTGCGCGCTCACTCCAGCAAGCTCGACGATCTGGTTGCCTAGCGACCTAATCTGGAGCGCCGCGTGGCCGATCTGGGCATCGTTGTTGCAGATCTCCAACATGGGTGCGCGCCTGCAGTGGCGGCGGCGTCCGGTGCAGCAACGGCGGGGCTTCCTATGCACGAGCCCATCCTCGTGGAGGTAGGTGATCTACCCGACGTTGATGCCCACGCGGAGGAGCTGCCCCACGGGCCAGAGGACAATGGCGATGCATTTCTACACCGTGGGAAGACGTCGATGGCCACACCGGCGCCTTTCCCGAGCACTGCTCGGTTTCCATTCCAGTCCCTTGTTTCTGCTACTATTCCATCTCCTTTCGCACATGCTAGTCAGTTGCTTGTTGGTTGGGTCAAGTGCATCCTTCCATCCGTTTCCCTCAATTCACTGGTGAAAATCCAAAGCTCCGGAAAAATTTATGTGAGCAATATTTTTCCATGTTTGCAATAAACAATTTCTTTTGGGTGTCGATGGCCACGCTAAATTTTGCCGGCTTCGCATCGGTTTGGCTGCTGAAAGATCGTGGATGTCGCCTAGAGGGGGGGGTTATAGGCGCTTTAAAATAATTACGTTTTAGGCTTGAACAAATGCGGAATAAAATTAGCGTTTAATTTGTCAAGCACAAAACCTAAATCGACTAGGCTCACCTATGTACACCAACAACTTATGCTAAGCAAGATAAACAACTAAGTGATATCAAGATATATAACAAGAAACAATATGGCTATCACAAAGTAAAGTGCATAAGAAAAGGGCCCGGGTAAGAGATAACCGAGGCACGCGGAGACGACGATGTATCCCGAAGTTCACACCGTTGCGGATGCTAATCTCCGTTTGGAGCGGTGTGGAGGCACAATGCTCCCCAAGAAGCCACTAGGGCCACCGTAATCTCCTCACGCCCTCGCACAATGCAAGATGCCGTGATTTCACTAAGGGGCCCTTGAGGGCGGTCACCGAACTCGTACAAATGGCAACCCTTGGGGGCGGTCACCGAACCCGTACACTTTGGCAACCCTTGGGGGCGGTCACCGGTACCCGTCAAATTGCTCGGGGTGATCTCCACAACTTAATTGGAGACCCCGACGCTTGCCCGGAGCTTTACACCACAATGATTGAGCTCCGACAACACCAACCGTCTAGGGCACCAAGGCACCCAAGAGGAACAAGCTCTAGTGTGCCCAAACACCCAAGAGTAACAAGCTTCTCAACTTCACTTCCATATATCACCGTGGAGAACTCAAACCGATGCACCAAATGCAATGGCAAGTGCACACGGAGTGCCCAAGTCCTTATCTCCCAAATCCCACCAAAGCAACTAATGCTAGGGAGGAAAATGAGAGGAAGAACGAAGAAGAGAACACGAAGAACTCCAAGATCTAGATCCAAGGGGTTCCCCTCACATAGAGGAGAAAGTGATTGGTGGAAACGTAGATCTAGATCTCCTCTCTCTTTTCCCTCAAGAACTAGCAAGAATCATTGGAGGGATTGAGAGATAGCAAGCTCGAAGAAGGTCAACAATGGGGGAAGAACACGAGCTCAAAGGATGGGGACCATTGGGGAAGAAGACCCCCTTAAATAGGCCCCCCCCAAATCCAACCGTTATGCCCACAAGTTGTGCACAAGTGGTACTACCGCTTGGGGGAGCGGTACTACCGCTTAGCACGGTCAAAATAGCCCAACGAGATAGAAAAACACGAACGGTAGTTCTGCCAGAGAGGTAGTACCGCTCGGGGGAGAGGTAGTACCGCTTGAGAGGTAGTACCGCTCGTGGGAGCAGTACTACCGCTTAGAGAGGTACTACCACTCTCTACTACCGCTCTACTACCACTCAAGCGGATTGGGTAACAAAAGCATAAAATAAGCGGAAATGGAAGCGGTATTGGTCAGCGGATGTAACACCCCAAAAATCGGGTTATCGATTTTTGTGCTGTTAACCCTTCCTAGCTTTTCTCTCCCAAATTTTTCCTCTGGAATCTGGTGGGTGACCAGGTAAATCCAGACAATCCTCAATCTCTCCATGCCTTTCCCATGCTCTTGTGCCAGCCAAGCTCTCGTCAGTAAATCCCGAATCTCATTCAAACCCTAGTTCCAAAATATTGGAACTGGAAATCCTGCCTTTGTGTTTACAAAGGAGCTATCATTTTTCTTGCTCTGTTGATCCTCCCAAAATTCCCAGAGATCATCCTTCACTCATAAACCCTAGATGTGCAAAAATATTGCTAAGTCATATGCAATATTTCTCATCTAGAATTAATTCCTCTTTCTGCCTTTCTGAGGAATTAAATCCAGAAAAATATCTATCCATCTCCAAAGTTCATGAAAACTTGTGGAGATATTCTTTGTGATCATATTGAGCTCTCACAAAAATATTGGCCATAATTAAATAAGGGAAATTGCATTTTCCTATTTAAAGCCAATATTTCAATTTGGGGCTTTTCCAAAGGAACTACCATTTTGGTAGTTAGGAAAAATCCCAAATAATTTGTGGAGCTTATGATATCCATATATTCACCATTTCCATCAAAATATCAAGTTCCACAATTCAAATTTTGAGCACAACATCCATTTGCAAATTCTGTCCAGATTTCCAGTTTGCAAAGGAAGTGCTTGCTCCCTTGATCTTTTTGGGCTGAGATTTTTCAGGGTGGTTAACATTGACCAATCACCTCTGGATACCAAAAACCAGCCCATTTCATCTAGCCAATCTTCCCCAGTAAATTATCTAAGTTTTTGTTCAGATTGTATCTCTGTGAAGGAAGTACCCTCATGGATGATCAATTTGAGCTGAAACTTTTCCAGCTATCTCTCATGACCAAATAATGACTCTACACCAAAATCAGCTAATTCCATTTAGCCATTTGACCCCAGCATCATCATCTTCATTTCTGGCCAGTTTGGTGCTTTGTGAAGGAAGTACCATCTAGAATTGTCCAACTGAGCAGAATTTTTGTCAGCATGGTCACCTTGATAGATGATTGACCCTTGCCCAAGACCAGGCCAAGAGGAGCACTGTGTTGACCACACCACATGTCAATAGTTTGCTGCTGGAAACTTGTTGACCAAGGTGCAGTCACACCAGGGCTCCCTGTTCTTGTTTGAGGGGTCAAGTCGACTCAGTGATGCGTGTAGAAGACCCTAGAGACGGTTTGGCTTCGTGTGCATCATGGCAACGCCGTGTCCACGTGGTGACCACGGGCAGAGCATGCCAAACCAGAGCTCTGTGCTCTGGACGCTTCAGGAGGCCGTCTCCAGCGAGCTCCAGCTTGTCCGCGAGCGCCGGCGAGCTCCCTACCGCACACGTGTGCCTTCTGGAGCCCTCTCCCCTCGTCCCCTAGCCCATGGACGCCTCTACCGACATGGGTTCTCCACCGGATCGCTGCCACGGTGCCGCCCTCTGGAAGCGCCGGCCGTCGTCACGTAGCCCCTCCCGCGGCTATTTAAGCGAGCTTCGAGCCCCTCCCGACCGCCAGCAACCCACAGCCCTCCCAGCCGAGCTCCGGAACCCCGCTCCTCTCCCCTTGACATCAATGGCCGCCGCCTTGGTCTCGGCCTTCCATCAAAATCGAGCCGTGGAGCCTCCCCCGCAGCCAATGATTTGCCCAGAAGCCCTCCTAGACCTGCCGCTTTGTTTCCCCCATCTTCATTCGGCCGGAGGAGCTCTCCTCGCTCGCCGTCGACAATGGCCATCTCGGTCGCCCGTCGGGTGCAGGCAGGGCAGCGCTCCAGCCACCCCCAGTATTCAGACGCAGCTCCGGCGGGCGTGTCAGGGCCCCGCGGTCCCGCCCAGGTGGCCAACGGCCTCCGCCGTGCTGCCGTTCGTCGGCAACGGCCGGAGCCGAGCCGCCCCTCTCCGTGTCCATCGGGGGGGGGGGAAGAAGACGACCAGGAGAGAGGAAGGAGATAAGGCGGGCCCCACATGTCAGCCGAAGAGTAAAGTCAACCCGGGCCCGCTGTCAGATTAAGTGGAGGCGTAATCGCGCGAGTGCGTTTTCCAGTGTTGAAAGTGTACTCCGCCGTGTTAATTACAGAGAATGCGCTTTCTGTTATCGAAGGCGTAATCTGTAAAATGCGCCTTCACTCTCTCAGCCGCGGCCGAAGTGGTTATTTAGCGGGCGTTCACCCGTTAAGGGCTAAAATGAACAGATTTCTGTTTGTTTTACCGCTTAACGAACGAACGGCCGTTTCTCCGCGACCGTAACTCCGATTGAGGTAAATCCAACGCCCACGTCTTCAGCTTGTCGAGTCCGTTCCGATGGTATCATTTTCATAATGTTTTCACACTGTGAAAATGACCATTTTGCCCTTTCCCTTTGATCAGCCCCTTCGAGAGGGAAACTTTTCCGGCAAATCTTTCCGCGAGCCCATCGCACTTCTTCCCGGTGACTCCATCAACCCCAAGGCAAGCCAACCTCTTATCATGAGCTCCAGAGTTGCGTGATGACTTTGCTTGCACCCTGTGTGTGTGTTGCATTATATTTCAGATCATCTGTTAGTCTGCACTGCCGTAGCCCTGTTATTTCATCTGTGCTAGATACTAGTGTTATTTACCATGTGATATCATGAATTGCTGTCATGTCATATTTTTCCCATGCTAGTAACAATATTTTTAGTACCATTATCATGTTAGTGCTATGATTCTATCTCATGCCATGATTGTCAGTACCGTTATGATTTTGCTATGCTGTTGTTAAGTAATTGTTCTTGCTCATAAATGTTGATGTTATGGTGTGGTGACGGAAATATTAAATTGTACTTGTAAATTAAACCTCCCCCGTCATCGATGGGATCGAGTCATAGTGTCACCTATCCGAGCTTACCCGTGCAGCCACATTTACCGGTATGGGACGGCCTTGACTTGGTCTAGCTTTGTGCTCTCTTACCGGTACCACCAAAGAGGGAAGGTTATGCGCGCGTGCTACCCTGGCCCGGTAGGTGGCGATAACCTTGTGAGCCCAGTTATTTGTTTAGCCCGGGAGTCCCCGTTTGGGATAGTTTTGTTTGGCCACGACGGTGGCAGGTGTCACGAGGTGACACAGGGGCCACCCAGGACATGACCCTGGGAGGGTATGATTGTCGGTGGTACGGTGGGGGAGTCACGGGTTAGGCAAGTTTTGTTGGAGCAGCACCGGTCCACCCGAATGGGAACATGTACTAAGTACAAGGCCGGGAGCTCCATGGTGTGGGTAAAGTGCGCAACCTCTGCAGAGTGTAAATCTATTCGAATAGCCGCGTCCTCGGTCATGGACAGTTCGTATTAGGCCACTATTTGGTCTTGGTCGATCTGGAGGACAAACCTATTATTATAAACTTGTTAAGGAATGTGCTACTAAGTGAATGTGGTAATCTGGATAATTGTGAGCAGTCACCATGTTGTTCTGATATGATCACGAGACGTGGTCTCGGTGAGTCATGAGTTAGCCCGGAAGGGCAGTAAAACTGAATAATGTCACAACGTGTTAATTCAGTGCTTCACGGGAGGTAAGAGTAGTGTAGGTTCCAGTTTGATTGTGGATACCATGTCTCGTAGAAATAGCCCTGCCATGTCATGATATGTAGTTGTTATGCCTGATCCATGTTATGCAATGTTTGATCCATGTTTTCCAGTTAATTCCATACCATGTTTAGATTAAATTCTTATAGAAGCATAGGGCTTGCTTTGTCATCTGCTTGTTTGGATGCTATGTATTTGGTTGTCTTGTGAGTACATTCAAAGTACTCACCTGGCCTTGCACGTGGCCAGTTGCAGGAGAAGATCCGTCAGGCTAGATCGTAACCCAGCCAGTACTGTGTGTTGTGGAGCCCAGCCAGAGATGTCGTTGCCGCCAAACCAAGACCTCCGCTGCCATTTAGTTAGCTTTGGAGCTATGTAATATTGTTGTAAGCAACAGTATTGTAAAACTCCATTTCATATAATAAAGCCATTTTTGTGCCTGGAATTGCTGTATCATGTCTCAGGCGTGCGCCAGGTCTTATCCTGGGACTGGCGTGCGTCGGCCCTCTATCGGGGTGCCATAGCGGAAGTACCGCCTAAGCGGTACTACCGCTCGGGGGAGAGGTACTGCCGCTTGAGGGGTACTACCGCTCAAGCAAAATAGAAGGAGCAAGAAAACCAGAACTACCATAACTTTTGCATATGAGCTCCGAATTGAGCAAACTCAAGCTTGTTGGATAGATGACGATGAGTACTATCCAAACAGCGAGTGGTTATAGTGAGAAGAGGCAGTAGAAAAATTCCAATGATATAGAGATGTGAAACCTCTATGAATGAAGAACCAGCAAAAACTCCAAAATCGAAAACATCATAGAAGATGCATATGAACTCCGTTTTCGATGAACTCGAGCTTGTCATGAGGATGACCATAAGCTCTAAAACTCACAAAGAGAAACACCAAATAAGAACCAAGAAAGATGATGCAAGGATGCAATGGTTTGAGCTCTCTACGAACGATACGATCAAGCTACTAACTTGAGAGCCCCCTTGATAGTACGGCAATCGATCATATAACCCGGTCTCCCAACTACCACCATGAGACCGGTAAAATAAAAAACCTATCAAGGGCAAACCTTTGCCTTGCACATAGTCCACTTGAGCTAGATGATGACGATCTTGACTTCCTCAAGTTGGACCACCTTTCTTGATTGTGTTGGCTCGATGAAGACTAGTAGATTGCTCCCCCATACTCCACTATGGGTGAGCCACTCTTCGTGATGCTCCACTTGAACTTGCACACCGCAAACTTGATGACGATCACCACTTGATGTCATCCTCCATGGGTTGAATGAGATCTTCCTCTTGACGCAAGCCCATGGAAACATACCTAACCCCACATAGAACTCTTACTGAAAGATCGTGGATGTCGCCTAGAGGGGGGGGGGTGAATAGGCGCTTTAAAATAATTACGGTTTAGGCTTGAACAAATGCGGAATAAACCTAGCGGTTAATTTGTCAAGCACAAAACCTACAACAACCAGGCTCACCTATGTGCACCAACAACTTATGCTAAGCAAGATAAACAACTAAGTGATAGCAAGATATATAACATGAAACACTATGGCTATCACAAAGTAAAGTGCATAAGTAAAGGGCTCGGGTAAGAGATAACCGAGGCACGCAGAGATGACGATGTATTCCGAAGTTCACACCCTTGCGGATGCTAATCTCCATTTGGAGCGGTGTGGAGGCACAATGCTCCCCAAGAAGCCACTAGGGCCACCGTAATCTCCTCACGCCCTCGCACAATGCAAGATGCCGTGATTCCACTAAGGGACCCTTGAGGGCGGTCACCGAACCCGTACAAATGGCAACCCTTGGGGGCGGTCACCAAACCCGTACACTTTGGCAACCCTTGGGGGCGGTCACCGGTTCCCGTCAAATTGCTCGGGGCAATCTCCACAACCTAATTGGAGACCCCGATGCTTGCCCGGAGCTTTACACCACAATGATTGAGCTCCAAAGCACCACCAACCGTCTAGGGCGCCCAAGCACCCAAGAGGAACAAGCTCTAGGGTACCAAGCACCCAAGAGTAATAAGCTTCTCAACTTTTCACCACCACGTATCACCATAGAGAACTCAAACCAATGCAACTAATGCAATGGCAAGAACACACAAAGTGGTCAAGTCCCTCACTCCCAAATCCCACCAAAGCAACAAAAGCTATGGAGGAATACGAGAGGAAGAACAAGGAGAACTCCAAGATCTAGATCCAAGAGGTTCCCCTCACATAGAGGAGAAAGTGATTGGTGGAAACGTAGATCTAGATCTCCTCTCTCTTTTCCCTCAAAAACTAGCAAGAATCCATGGAGGGATTGAGAGAAAGCAAGCTCGAAGAAGGTCAACAATGGGGGAAGAACACGAGCTCAAGTGATAAGAACCAATGGGGAAGAAGACCCCCTTAAATAGGAAGGGAAAAATTCAACCGTTATGCCCTTCAGCCCGTGCACAAGTGGTAGTACCGCTCGGGTGAGCGGTACTTCCGCTGGCACGGAAGTTCCGGCTATCTGCGTTCAATTGAACAAGTCAGGAAGGCGGTAGTGCCGCCGGAGCGGTACTACCGCTCCCACCAGCGGTACTACCGCGTAGTGTTGAGCAAACGGCTAGAACAACGGTAGTAGGGGAGGGCAGCGCGGTAGTGCCGCACGGGACAGTACTACCGCTGGGAACTACCGCTCTACTTCCGCTCGGAGGGCAGAGCTAGTCCAGAAGCCAAAAACAAGCGGTAGTGCCCACGGCACTGGAACCGCGGAAGTACCGCGCAAGCGGTACTACCGCTGACCAAGGCAGTACTTGTTGGAAATATGCCCTAGAGGCAATAATAAATTAGTTATTATCATATTTCCCCGTTCATGATAATAGTTTATTATTCATGCTAGAATTGTATTGACCGGAAACTAAATACATGTGTGAATAGATAAACAAATACTATGTCCCTAGTATGCCTCTACTAGACTAGCTCGTTGATCAAAAGATGGTCAAGGTTTCCTGACCATGGACATGAGTTGTCATTTGATAACGGGATCACATCATTAGGAGAATGATGTGATGGACATGACCCAACCGTTAGCATAGCAAATGATCGTTCAGTTTATTGCTATTGCTTTCAATATGTCAAATACACGTTCCTCTGACCATGAGATCATGCAACTCCCGGATACCGTAGGAATACTTTGGGTGTATCAAACGTCACAACGTTACTGAGTGATTATAAAGGTGCACTACAGGTATCTCCGAAAGTGTTTGTTGAGTTGGCATGGATCGAGATTGGGATTTGTCACTCCGACTATCGGAGAGGTATCTCTGAGCCCTCTCGGTAATACAGCATCACAGAAGCCTTGCAAGCACCGTGACTAAAGAGTTAGTTGCAAGATGATGTATTACGGAACGAGTAAAGAGACTTGCCGGTAACGAGATTGAACTAGGTATTGGATACCGACGATCGAATCTCGGGCAAGTAACATACCGCCAGACAAAGGGAACAACGTATGTTGACATATGAGGTTCACCGATAAAGATCTTCGTGGAATATGTAGGAACCAATATGAGCATCCAGGTTCCACTGTTGGTTATTGACCGGAGAGTCGTCTCGGTCATGTCTACATCATTCCCGAACCCGTAGGGTCCGCACACTTAAGGTTCGATGACGATTTAGTATTATATGAGTTATGTGATTGGTGGCCTAAGTTTGTTCGGAGTCCCGGATGAGATCACGGACATGACGAGGAGTCTCGAAATGGTCGAGAGGTAAAGATTCATATATTGGAAGGCTATATTCGGACGTCGAAAAGGTTCCGAGTGATTCGGGTATTTTTCGGAGTACCGGGGAGTTACGGGAATTCACCGTGAAAAGTAATGGGCCTTATTGGGCCATACGGGAAAAGGAGAGGCAGGCCACGTGAGGAGGCGTGCGCCCCCCCTTGCCCAAACCGAATTGGACTAGGGGAGGGGGCGCAGCCCCCTCTTTCCTTTCCCTCTCCCTTCCCCCTTTCCTACTCCGTATGGGAGGTGGAATCCTACTAGGACTAAGGAGTCCTAGTAGGACTCCCCACACTTGGCGCACCCCTAGGGGGCCGGCCTCCTCCCTCTCATCCTTTATATACGGGGGCAAGGGGGCACCCCAAAGTACACAATTGTCCCATAGCCGTGTGCGGTGCCCCGATCTCCGTTTTCCACCTCGGTCATATTTTCGGAGAGCTTAGGCGAAGCCCTGCCGGAATCACTTCACCGTCACCGTCGCCACGCCATCGTGCTGACGGAACTCATCTACTTCCTCGACGTCTTGCTGGATCAAGAAGGCGAGGATCGTCACCGAGCTGAACGTGTGTAGAACTCGGAGGTGCCGTACGTTCGGTACTCGATCGGTGGAGCTCGAAGGATTGTTCGACTACATCAACCGCGTTGTGAGACGCTTCCGCTAACGGTCTACGAGGGTACGTAGACACACTCTCCGCTCTCGTAGCAATGCATCTCCATGGATAGATCTTGCGTGAGCGTAGGAATTTTTTTGAAATTCATGCTCCGTTCCCCAACAGTACTACCGCTAGAGAGCTTCAAAATAGCCCAAGCAAACAGATGGAAGCAGGAAAACCAGAACTGCCATAACTTCTGCAAATGAGCTCCAAATTGAGCAAACTCAAGCTTGTTGGATAGAAGACGACGAGTACTATCCAAATAGTGACTATAATAAGAAGTGGTAGTAGAGAAATGCCTATGATATAGAGAAGTGAAAGCTCTATCAGTGATGATCCGGCATAAACCCCAACATCAAGAACGTACTAGAAGAAGCAAACGAAATCCGTTCTCGATGACCTTGAGCTTGTCAAGAAGGTGACCAAAAGCTCAAAGACCCTCAAAGAAAACAGGCAAAACAAGAACCAAGAAAGATAATGCAAGGATGCAATGGTTTGAGCTCTCTACGAATGATACGATCAAGCTACTCATCCGAGAGCCCCCACTGATAGTACGCCAATCGATCCTATAACCCGGTCTCCCAACTACCACCATGAGACCGGTAAAATAGAAAACCTATCAAGGGCAAACCTTTGCCTTGCGCATAGTCCACTTGAGCTAGATGATGACGATCTTGACCTCCTCAAGTTGGACCACCTTTCTTGATTGCGTCGGCTCGATGAAGACTAGTAGATTGCTCCCCCATACTCCACTTTGGGTGAGCCACTCTTCGGCACATCTTCACAAGTCCATTGTCACCACAATGGACGGCAAGCTTCAAGCATGTGATCTCTTCGTGATGCTCCACTTGAACTTGCACACCGCAATCTTGATGACGATCACCACTTGATGTCATCCTCCATGGGTTGAATGAGATCTTTCTCTTGACGCAAGCCCATGGAAACATACCTAACCCCACATAGAACTCTCACGTAGACCATGGGTTAGTACACAAAGCATAATGGACAATGCTTACCATACCATGAGATCATTTGATCTCGCTTGGTACATCTTCTACGCTTTGTGTGTGTTGATCAACTTGAATCACTTGTTGTACTTATTCTTGATCAACCTTGTATCTTTTCAACTCTCTTCATTAGGATGATGTCTTGAAGGTAAACATGAATGCTCACACAATCTTCTTCTTCAAGACATGTTTGCAATAGGCTCAACTCTCACATGACCAATCTTTGGATCAATCCTTGAATAGCACCTTGGTCAACACATATTCTTACACATATTCTTCTTCTAATAACCTTGAAACCAACAAATGGTCTTCAAGCAATGCCTATGGACAAACCCTTCAAATATAACTCAAGGCAACCATTAGTCCATAGAGATTGTCATCAATTACCAAAACCAAACATGGGGGCAGCACATGTTCTTTCACTTACGTAGACAATGGGTTAGTACACAAAGCGTAATGGACAATGATTACCATACCATGGGATCACTTGATCCCTCTCGGTACATCTTCTACGCTTTGTGTGTTGATCAACTTGATTCACTCATTGTACTTATTCTTGATCAACCTTGTATCTTTTCAACTCTCTTCATTAGGATGATGTCTTGAAGGTAAACATGAATGTTCACACAATCTTCTTCTTCAAGACATGTTTGCAATATGCTCAACTCTCACATGACCAATCTTTGGATCAATCCTTGAATATCACCTTGGTCAACACATATTCTTCTTCTAATAACCTTGAGACCAACAAATGGTCTTCAAGCAATGCCTATGGACAAACCCTTCAAATATAACTCAAGGCAACCATTAGTCCATAGATATTGTCATCAATTACCAAAACCAAAGATGGGGGCAGCACATGGTCTTTCAGCTGCAGTCAGTTCAGCGCAAATTGTCCGAACTCGACTAGGACTAGTTCACATCTTTGCTCTGCACGTGATTCGGGGGGGATAAGCATCAACTGCTTATTCGTCAGTTCTATATTGTCTGCCAAACGACTTGTGTTGCAGATTATATTGAGCGATTTGAGCAAATTGCTAATCATCTTACATCTTATTCTGATTCCATCCATCCTTACTATTATTTGACACGTCTTGTCGAGGAACTGTGCGCGGATATTCAAGCGGTAGTGCTCATCCAACGGACACTTGATCTGGACATGGCGTGTTCCCTAGCCCTGCTCTAGGAGGAGGTGGCGGCCGAGGCGTAAGCAGCTCATCCGCCGCAACCAACGCTGCGGGCGATCGACGTGGTGTCTCGCCAGGGCATGCCTCTGCTTCTGCCACCATCGCCCAGGGCTCCGCCAACTCTAGCACCGACACCTGTTGTTGATCATCAAGACGTCGAGGGCGCCCATGCGGATCACGACAAGGTCAAGGCGCTCCCTGAATATCGCCGTGCACGCGGACTCTACTTCAAGTGCGGCAAACGATGGGGCCATGATCACACTTGCCCCACCACGGTCGAACTACATGTGGTGGAGGAGTTGCTTGAGCTCTTCGACATCGAGGCTGTCTTCGACGACCATCAGCCCGAGACCGTGGAGACGGCCATGGCAATTTCGTGTCATGCCCTCACTTGCGACGCTTCCCCGAGAGCATTCCAACTCCATGTGTGGTTCCAAGGCCACGAAATTCTCATGCTCGTGGATTCCGGGAGCTCAACTTCCTTCGTCGATGCCCAACACACAAAGAAACTCTCGGGTGTCACTCCTCTGGCGTGTGTAGGGCGTGTCAAGGTTGCGGGAGGCGGCGAACTCCACTGCTTTGCCACCATCCTGCACTGTACCTGGTCATCTCAAGGGCACGAGTTCACTACAAAGATGAAAATCTTGCCGCTCGACACGTACGACGCGATTCTTGGCATGGACTGGCTCGAGAAGCACAGTCCCATGACCGTGGATTGGAAGGGCAAGCATATCGCCATGTCATCTGCACAAGGAGTGGTACATCTCCACGGCCACCCCTCGTCGATGGAATATGCAGTCATCAACAGCTTGCAGTTGCAAAGCACGTGTCGTCAGGGAACAGTGTCTCATATGGTGCAGCTCTATCAAGTGACAGTGGAAACGGACCAACCAGCGATTCCTGAGCCTATAGAAAAGGTGGTGAGCCAATTTGAGGAAATATTGGAGAGCCGGTGGGACTGCCACCGTGTCGCGCCTGTGATCACAACATACCCCTGATTCATGGGGCTCAACCGGTGAACATAAGACCATACCATCAGCCGGAGCACAAAACTAAAATTGAGCAGCAAGTTGATGAGCTTCTTAGATTGGGTATTATTAGGCGCAGTACCAGTCCGTTCGCTTCTCCCGTTATTCTGGTGAGAAAGAAGGATGGTATGTGGCGTCTCTGCGTAGACTATCACCATCTCAACGCCATGACAAGCATCCCCAAGTACCCTGTTCCAATCATTGAAGAGCTCCTCGATGAGCTACTGGGAGTTGTGTGGTTTTCCAAGCTCGATCTCTGGGCTGGTTATCACCAAATTTGCATCATCGAGGGAGGTGAGTACAAGACGACATTTCAAATGCATTCCGGCCACTTCGAATACACTGTCATGTCGTTTGGCCTTGTTGGAGGACCAGTCACTTTCAACGCTGCAATGAATGGCACTCTGCACCCACTGCTTTGCAAGTGTGTCCTTGTGTTCTTCGACGACATACTGGTGTTCAGTCGCACTCTCGAAGACCATGATGTACATCTCTCATAAGTGTTCCAGCTTTTGCAGAGGGATTAGTGGAAAATCAAGCTTTCCAAGTATTCTTTTGGACAGAGGCATCTCTCTTATCTCGGTCATGTGGTCAGCTCTGAAGGTGTGGCAACATAACCAAACAAGGTGGAGGCTATCGCCAACTGGCCGGCCCCAATAGACACTAAGGAAGTGCGACGATTCCTGGGGCTCGTAGGGTACTACAGAAGGTTTGTCCGCCACTTTGGGATCATTGCTCGCCCTCTGTTCAACTCCAACCTGCTTAAAAAGGGGGCCCGTTTGTGTGGACTAATATGATAGAGAAATCCTTTCAGTTTCTCAAGCAGAAGTTGACTTTTAACACCTGTCTTGGCTCTGCCAGACTTCACCAAAACTTGCATGGTGGAAATAGACGCTTGCGACATTGGCATTGGGGCAATTCTGCAACAATAAGGGCACCCCATAGCCTTTATGAGAAAAGCATTGTGTCCCAAATTCAGAGGGCTCTCGATGATTGTTGCAGTAGACCAATGGAGACCATATTTGCAGCAAAACGAGTTTGTCATTCAGACGGATCAGAAAAGTTTGGTGCACCTAGAAGAGCAGCGTTTAACTACTCCATGGCAGCAAAAAGCTTTCACCAAGCTTCTCGGACCGCGCTACACGGTCAAGTATAAGAAGGGTTTAGATAACAACGCATCAGATTCTCTGTCTCGTGCAACACATACAGAGCAGCTTCACACGATCTCTGTGTGTCGGCCTAGTTGGATGGAAGACATCATCTCTGGCTATAATTCAAATCCTCGGGCCCAGAAACTATTGGAACAGCTAGCCATCAAACCAGATCCAAAAGGACGATTCACTTGGAGCATGGCATCCTCAGATTCAGAGGCTGTGTGTAGCTGGGAGGTAGCACGGCGATGCATTAACAAGTGATCACGGCGTTCCATGACACACCCATGGGCGGGCACTCCGGATTTCTAGTGACCTGGCGCCGCTTCTGTCGTCTCTTTGCTTGGCCGAAGATGAAAACTCACATTATGCAGTACGTCAGGTGTTGCCAGATCTGTCAACAAGCAAAACTAGACCATGCAGCGTATCTCGGACTATTCTAACCTCTGCCAGTGCCTAAGCAAGCTTGGGAGTTGATCAACATGGATTTTATCGACGGGTTGCCGCAATCTAGAAACATCAATTGCATCCTGGTCATCGTGGATAAGTTTACCAGGTTTGCTCACTTATTGGCCTTGGCTCACCCTTACACTGCCTCCAAGGTTGCACTGCTTTATATGAATCAAGTCTATTGGCTTCATGGGTTCCTAGGGGCGATCATTTTAGATCGATACCCCATGTTTACAAGCCACTTTTGGAAGGAATTATTTAAGTACGCTGGAACTGGCCTACGGATGAGCTCGGTCAACCATCCACAGACTGACGGTCAAACAGAACGGGTAAACCAATGTTTAGAGACTTCCCTCCGTTGCTTTACTCAGGCCTTCCCTCATCGATGGAGCCATTGGTTGCCTCTTGCCCAATTTTGGTACAATTCTCCGCACCACTTTGCTATCGGCATGTCACCATTCTGTGGTATGTACGGGCATGAGCCGCGCCAATGGGGGCTCACGACCACCATCAACACCTATCATGTGTCGTCTCTGAGGTCCTGGCTCAATGAACTCAAAGTGATCCAAGACCTACTTCAGCAGCACCTTCATCGGGCGCGGCAATGCATGAAATAACAAGCAGACAAGAAAAGATCCTTCAGGACGTTCGACGTGGGTGACCAGGTCTTCCTGAAGCTGCAACCCTACGCCATGCGAGCTAATGATAAACTCGCTTTCCGTTACTTTGGGCCATATCGCATCATCAGTCGTATCAACGATGTGGCATACAAACTACAACTACCACAGCATTCGAAGTCCACCCGGGTTTCCACATCTCGCAACTACGTTGAGCTCTCCTTCCAGGTATGACAACATCTGTTGAACTTCCAGTCCATTCTGATATTCTTGTGGTTCCCATGGCCATTCTAGAGCAACGATGGCACAAGCGACACGGAGCTATGGTGGAACAGGTGCTTATCTGTTGGTCTCATCCAACATCCATCGTTGATTCCTGGGAAGACAAACTAGCACTCCAAGTGCGATTTCCAGCTTCAGAGGCTTGGGGGCAAGCCTCGTCTCAAGAAGGGGGATATCAGTGCACCTGACATGGCGACCCCACCTGACACTGATCTGTCATGCCCTCCCTCAGCATCAAGACCCACAAGATAGCGCAGGCCCAACCCACGGGTTGCTGGCCGGAGTGGGCGTGAGCCAGCCCAGCTATACCTACCTCTCCCGCAAGCATCTGGAGGCATCCAGTGGATCAGGCGAAACGACAATGATGGCTACCCTCCTACCTACTCTCTTCCAATCCCCATTTGTGTAATCCCTAGCTCGTTGTAATCGGAGATAATTGGTACTTGAATTTGAGCAAGGCAGTGAGTTAGATCGCTGAACCACATCCGGTGCCTCACACGTCCCAACATGTGCCATTTCTTTCATTGTCCCACCCCGATAACTCCCACTACTCCCCCCCCCCCCAATCCTCTCAAGCATCACTAGCGGCCACTTCTCTGATATATCCATTAACACATGCCACTTCTTTCATTGTAAGTATGCAATATTTTCAGTTGTTGAATGTACCTTTTATGTCCACTGTTGGCTCAGAAATTCAAAGTATATTTCCCTGCATCCAAAACTTATGAAAATTTATGTACATGTCATTTATGGCCACATTATCATCCCACAAAATTCTGAACTCCATTTGATTTGTTATTATATTATTCTCCTATTTCACGAAATGCCTATGTGATGACCATTGTGAAGCAGCTACCTTTTCCGTTGCTTCTAAAATGCTGAAAATATTCATGGACCTTCTCCTATGAATATAATGCCTTAATCCACCAAACAATGACCCAAGATTTCTCTCATTTTGATGGAGCATCCAGAACCCATTCTGCCTATGTGATGACCATTGTGAAGCACCTACATGTTCTAGGAGATGCTAGAATTCTGAAAATATTCGTAGACACTCTCATATGCATATGATGTATATATACGCAAGCTTGGATCCAGACTTGCTCTAGTTTTGAGTAGAGCATCCAAAACCCCCTTCTTAGACACTCTTTGACACTTTATGAATTAAGTGCATTTTGTACTGATCCTGTTGATCTGAATTTTTGCCAGTTGAATCACCTTCCCAAATGAGCCACCTGACAGGAAAATTATATCCGGTATCCTCATGTACGGATCGGATGTGGCGACGGGCACAGGCCGGTGCTGCTTGGCAGGGACGAGGTTTGCCGAATCAGGAGTATCTTGCGCTATGCATCAGGCATTGGCTCAGTCTAGTTGGGAGGTTGTGCGAGGCGCAGCCCTCCTATCCCTTATGTCGGCGAACACCGTTGAGGTGGTGCATCTAACGGTGATGACTATTTGGCACTAATGTGGCCCGCGCGACAATGGCATGGCAGTGATCGGAAGCAACATGATGGTGTCCTCCCTTCCGATGGCTTCTCCATTCGCGGCTAGTTACGTGTGAGCAAGCTGTAGTGCGATCAATGATTATAGTGGCAAACATTGCAGATGTATTATCTTCGGGTGAAAACTCATGATCTTGCCTACTAGCTTTATCAGTTAGCATCAATGTCTGCACCTCGTTATCCTATTGGAGGTGTTGATTTGAAGATCTGCATTGGGGTGATATTACTTGGTCCGACACTTGGTTGGATCAAGCAACATTAGCATGGGAGCCACGGGAGAATATCTGGTGCTCCCGCAGCTTGCATGCGACGGTGATATGATCCAACGGCTCCAGGAGGCCTGAAACATTTTGCCAAAAAACCCTCAAAGAGTCTAGGAATTACGGGCAAGTACAGAAGCTGCTCAGATGCCGTTGGATCTGAGATCCAAGGGCCCAGAAGCTCGTATCACCGTAGCATGTAAGCTGCGGGAGCACCTAATATTCTCCCTGGGAGCCACGGTTCCTTCCGAAGATGTTGTCTTAAGCGTTGCGACCTAGTTATATCTTTTTGATATTTTGTATAATGGCAGACTTATCTATATATGTAGTCAACTTTAAAATGTTTGAATACGCCGTGGCACAGTGGAGTACATGCCGTCGATGCAAAGCGAGAAGCCTGGGGAACACGACGGCACTTGCAGAAACCAGCCGCTGTGCATTCCCCGTCCCTATCTCCCGTGTGAACCTGCCTTCTCAGAACTCGCAATCACGTCTTCTCACCGATAAGCCGAAGTCGCTCTCGACAGAATACGTGTGACGCCACGTAGCGTCAGTCGAAACTGCACCAAAGATTCAGGAGAGCACCATGACCATGAACGCGACCAAAGCCGGTAATGTGCTGCACCAAACGGCAGCAGCCGGCAGGTGTGGAAGAGATCTGGCCAAGAACTCGGCACACCTGAACCTGACCGGGGCTGACGCCATAGTTTCCTCACACTTCACTCCAGAGACCCCGCGCTGGACTTCAAGTCACCACCAGGCAGGTCAAGTCCGGGATATCCCCGCCGCCGATCACGTTCACATGGCACCGAAACATAATGTGTCTGGAAGAGACTGGCAGTCGCAAAAGAGAAGATAATTATCAACTGCCGAGTGAGTGAACTCATGACTCGGTCCAGCCTGAAGACTCAAGGTCCAAGGTCCAGGTCCAGACCGGGATCGTCGTCGCATTGGCTCGTCACGCCTAGAACCACACGGTGAAAAGGAAAAAGGAATTTCGTACTACCATGCTTTATTGAATGAGGTGCAGCAAAAGTTCCCACTGTTCTTTCTTTTCGTTTCGTTTCTAAGGTCCAGGTTTAATCACAAGTGGAAGGAAGTATGGTGGAAAGGAAGGGCGTCGTGAGGGGATCAGACCGAGTTGCATCATCAGTTGGAGACCAAGAGATCAGACGGAGTTGCAGCATCAGTTGGAGACCATGCTCTCGGTCTCCTTGACGAACCCGTCGCCGGTCCAGTCCTTGTCCGACTGCAGCCCCATCCTGATGGCCTTGCGCTGCTTGATCGCCTCCTTCTGCCGCTGCACCAGGTCCGTGTGCGTCGTGAAGTAGGGGAGAGACGCCCTGCAACAGCGAAGCGTCAGCGATCTTGTTCCAGAAGTCGAGAAAATAAATTAACACGTCAGCAGAAGAGGTAGACAAAAAATATGTACACTTGAAAGGGAGCGGCTCAGGCATTCTCTATCAGTGGGGCACACATTTAGCACTCAACTACTGATGCTTCGGAGAAACTTCCTCCGGGCAGAGTAAAACAAGGCCAAATTGACAGGGGGTTGATCATTGCACGGTGCACAAGGCTTTCAACTTGTACCGTTCATACATGGTGGGGCTAGGCGTGCTAATCAGGCTATAGGAGGCATGATTAAGGTTGAAGGCAATAATAGCTAACCATGATTATTGCCCACACTTCCCAAGTCTTCCCTGTTGATGATTACCTTCCACCCATTTACGCAGAACCTTTTATTTTTTCGTTTTTCATGGAAAATTGTTCTTTTCCAGTTTTAACAAGGGAATTCTTTTCCAGTTTTTACAAGGGGCATGCTCCTTCACTAATCGTGTCCTGTATTTGGTAACATGTGTAACAAAAAAATAGCGAAGGGAACCTCCTGAGCTCTCATGTCGATGATGATCTACTACATCTAAAGCTCATTCGTTAGATTTCAGTAACACAATGGTGCTTGGAAGCTTAGCGCAAAGAAATGAACATTTAGAGGTAGCACAACATAGTCAAGTATTCCGTACATGATATCCTGATATGTACTGAAAAGAAAGGTAGTTCATCCAGATGGTTTCCAACACCAATTCTTCAACCACAAAGAAAAAAAAGGTGAAGGGGACATACCCTCGGAAATCTTCAATTGATGAAAAGTCGTGCATTCTCATAAAATCCTGCAACTCTGTACAGAGCTTCTTCACAAGGCCATAACCATGCATCATTACACCTGTACATACCTGTGATGAATAATCATTACTTCATTAGTGACTCGACTGAAAAATGATGGTACTACCTACAGCATAACTAAACATGACACGTGTACCAGCACGTCTAAAAAATGTGTACTGGCAGTTCACATAAGGATGCACACATCATAGAGCCACATCAGCGAGTGCGAAGTTTGTGTGCTCGGGCACCATGGTGCCCTTTTTTTGAAAAAATCAAAAACCATATTTAAAAGTTCCAAAAAAAATCGAAAATAATTCTGTGGAAACTTGTATGTATTCACTACGGATCCATGAAATTTTGTTTTGAAAAATGTAATTTGTAAGCAGTACAAAAAAACAAAATTCCAGCCCAAAAACAAAAAATTCCGGCCCATTTGAAAATACATATTTGTCTTTTTTTTGTATGTCACGTGTGAAAGTAAAATGTAATGATTTTTTGCACATATGTAGTATATATATGGGCGTGTTTACAAAATGTTTTGAAATATTTTGCTCTGTAAAAAGTGTTTTTTTTTTAAACGGGCACCATCGTGCCCGTGCACAACTAGCAATATTCGCACATCAGCCCCCTTGATTGGAAAATATGTTGCGTACTAAGTTCAAGAGTTCACCTGTACGGTATCTGCGCCAAGTAGAATAAACTCGGCAGCATCATTGCCGGTTTCAACACCGCCAATGGCGGAGAGGGACCGGCCTTCAGGAAATTCCTCTTTGATCAGTCTTGCTATCTGCATGACTTTCGCAAGTGCTATAGGGTGCACAGCTCTCGCAGAATATCCCCCAGGTGTGGAGTACCTGTGGAACAGAGTGTTGTTTCAAATTGCTAGCAATAAATGGACATGCTCCCCCCCAAAAAAAAACAGCCCAGGGAACTGAATCTAACCCCTCCACGCAAGGTTCTGGGCGCAAAGTTTTGAGATCAATTCCCATCACACTCATAATTGTGTTGATAGCGGCAATTCCTTCAGACCCTGTCTTAAGAGCAATCCTTGAAGGCTGCATGGTGTTAAGAGAAAAAATGAAAACATAAACAAATAAATATGGGCGAAATTGGCAAAAATTCTTAGCGCTATAATGTACAAAAAGAAGAAGTATCACGGAGAGTCATGTGCAGCACAACTGATGGCAATAATGTCATCTACCCTTATCAGTCCTATTCCAGGTTGCGCAATTAAATGAATAGAGATGCCAATGTATAATTGATGTTTCAGTGATCAGTACAAGTTATGATGCTAGACTTTGTGAAATACCCAAGAGAACGATCAACCTGGTACCGTGGAGTAACGTGGGTAGCAATGTAGCAATGTTGGACGTGATCAGTACAATGTGTAACGTGGGTACAAGTTTGATTTACTTCAGCATTTCATGATGACTCATCCTACAGTTGTCTTTGAAGATACAAATCAGACACTCACAGTTGCCGTCGGTTTTGCTAAACATGAACCTGAGACTAAAACCAGAATTCACATCCCTAATCCAGCAAAATCTCCTACCCTTTCCCAGTTGTTACCAAACATCCAAGGTATGTAGAGCAAGACAAAAACTATCGTACACTACCTGAGAACCAAACTACTAAGATCAATGCAGAGAGCAAACTAAGTATGTTTTTTTGAAAGATACTACAAACTAAATATGTGAAAAGTAGGCAAGGATAAAAACTAATTTAGGACTCATCAGTTGTTGAACCATAACAAGTAAACCACGGAAGATATGTGACTGCTAAGTACTCGATAGATGTATTATATGCGGAAGTAACCTCTGTAATATCTGTAATGTTAGGAGTCATCTTAGCCCAAACAGGCACAGTGGCCTTCTCATTTATCCAACCAGAAACCTCCTCTAACAAGGCACAGTCCTGTCCAACAGCGGCACCCATTTTTCGCTCAGGCATGCCATGTGGGCATGAGAAATTTATCTCAAGAGCGTCCTATTGAATGATAAAATAAAACAGATCAGTAGCACTTCATTATCATAACTCTGAAAAAGTATGCACCAAAACACAGATATGAAAATGTTACCACTCCAGATTCCTCAACACGTTCAATAAGCTCATGCCATGCAGCTTTGTTGTATTCCTCCATTATTGAGCCAATGAGTATCCTATCAGGGTATTCCTTCTTCAGTTGCTTGAACTCGTTAAGCATTGTCTCGAGAGGTCGATCACTGATAAGTTCAATGTTCTGCCATCCAATGATAGGACTCTTGGTAGCTCCATTAGGATCTGCCCTGAGCCGAGCATAGCGAGGAGTTACATTGATAACTTTTCCAGCATCCAAGGACACCTACCAGTCATAAATTAAACCAACAGTTAGCCATAATGTTACGTGAAAAAAGAGAGACCATTGCATGCCATTGGTTGAACTGATGACTGAGTAGGTTCAATGCAGAGTGGTATCGGCAATGTGAAAGTGATGATTGTAACAGTCTAATGTAGAATGGGACCAGTGACTAGTTAAAGCTTCTTTCTAATGTTTAGTAGTGGGAATAAATGTTCATCACAAAAAAAGTTGGGACACCTTACTCCAAAAGCAGATGGACATTGTTTCAAGCAAGTGGTTTGTCAGGAAAAATAAAAAAGCAGAGCTTAATCCATACAAAAATGTGATCTACAGGAGTCTAATGACTAATGTGGTCGCAGCAAACAAATTCTCCTATGATCTGCAGCAAAACAATTTTCAACCAGCCATATTACTGTCTTAATTCACATTCCAGGACTACATAATTAAGATTCATCCCCAACCCAATGAATCTAATGTGGACCAAACACACGGTTTCTGGTGGTCACCATCCACCTGGTCTGGCATCAACTTATGAGGTTAGGATCTACTGCTTCTCCAGTAGACTGAACTGGCCTTCACTCCATATCCAACCCAAATCGGAATCATACGGCCAAAACGCAATTGCGTTAAGCAAGCACTTCACATCAGGGGTGATCTAACGCGGTTCTTTGAACTGCAGCACATAGATCATATCCTATCCTATCCTATCCGTGCGCAGCGCGAAATTAACTTTTCCAGCATCCAAGGACACCTATCAGTCATAATTTAAACCAACAGTTAGCCATAATGTTACATGACAAAAGACAGACCATTAAATGTCATTGGTGAAGCAGATCACTGATGACTCCGTAGGTCCAATGCAGAGTGGTATCAGCAATGTGAAAGTGATGACTGTGACAGTCTAATGCAGAATGGGACCGGTGAGGAGTTAAAGCTTCTTCCTAATGTTTAGTAGTACTCCCAGTGGGAACGAAATGTTCATCGGAAAAAGTTAGAACACCCTACAAGTGGTTCGTCAGAAAAGAAAGCAGAGCTTAACCCGCACATAAATGTGATCTACAACAGTCTAATGTGGTCGCAACAAACAAACACTTTTTAACCAGCCATATTACTGTCTTATACAGTTCTCACGCCGGCACTATACCATACTTAAGATCCATACCCATTCCCCAACCCAATGAATCTAGTGTGGACCGAGCACAAGGTTTCTGGTGGTCATCACCCAGCTTATGAGGTTAGGATCTACTGCTTCTCCAGCAGATTGAACTGGCCCCCACTCCATATCCCACCCAAATCGGAACCACACGGCCAAAACGCAATGGCGCTAAGCATCCGAGGTGATCGAACGCGATTCCCCGAACCACAGCACATAGATCCTATCCTATCAGTGCACGCCGCGAAATTAGCTCTGAAGATGGCCACCGCACATGACGTAAGTAGCAGCGATTCATGGGAGCTAGCAAATGAGCAGTGGCGAGGTGGTGAGGGGATTACGGTCTTGGCGATGACGCCGCCCCAGCCCTCGTCGAAGGCGCGCTTCATGACGGTGTAGTTGGTGCCGGGGGGGCCCGAGCCGATCACGAACGGGTTGGGCATCTTCAGCCCGTTCACGGTCACGGACAGGTCCGGCTCGCTGGCGCCGGAGGAGGCGGAGGCGGAGACGCGGAAGGAAGCCGCACGCCGCCGGCCGGGCAGGCGGAGCAGCGGCGAGGCGGTCGACGGCGAGGCGCGCAGAGTCAGCGACTCCATTGCTGCTTTCTCTCTATCTTTTTTTTTTCTTTCTGTTTTGCGATGTGAATCTGTGGGGAGTATCACGGATGAGGGAGAAAGGAACCTCTTTATAACGTTTTTTAAAGTTAGTGTGGGATTACGTGATGGGGAAAGCCCTTGTGGGTTACGTGTTGTGATTGAAAATGCGCCGCTTGATAATCGACTAATCCAGCAACCAAACTACTTGACTTTTGTTATGAAGTGTTGGTGACTTTGAAGGTGCTTTTCTGAGCTCGAGCTCACGTGAGCTCGTGTGCACAGTAAAATTGAAAAGGAATAAAATAATTCTAAATTTTTTATAACTTTGTACTCCCTCCGTCCGGAAATACTTGTCCGAGAAATGGATGTATTTAGATGTCAAGTATTTCCGGACGGAGGGAGTACCAAACCAGCGATAAGTAATATGGATCGAAGGGAGTAGCAAACATTGACAAATGTTTTCGTTGCTTGTGAAGTTTCATCACTAAATGACGTTTGTGGAAGACATGGCAAAAAAAACGATGCTCCAAAATGCTTTTGCTTTTGACTATAACGTATTTAGAGCATCGATTCTTCTTTTCATGTTGTCCATTAATGTCATTTCATGATGAAACATTGCAAGCAATGAAAATATTTTTCAATGTTTGCTACAAAATCTCGTCTTGGTGACTTCTTCTTTTTCTTTGGACAAAGGTGATGGCGACTTCACGAACCAGGCTCACACCCCGCTTTATATATTATATATAAAGTCACCTTTATATATTATATATAAAGCCAATTGACCGAACAAGAATACATGATGTTGAGGAAGTCCTCAAAAGCTGATAAAAAGAAAAAACACGAAAAAAACACACCAAAACGCGGAAATGCCACTAGAGTGTCGCCGAGAAGAAGCGCAGGAGATTCGCCGCAGGACCGAAAACCACCACACACATCGATGACGCCCCCAAGAAGGTAACGGCGCCATGCGCCGCCGCCGCCGCCACATCCGCCAAAGCAAACGAAGGTTTTCACCCAGAGTGTCGAAAGGGTGCAAGAGGACCAAAGCGGCGCCCCCAAGGGAAATGCGACACCCGCGGGCATCACCACCGCCGGGGTCACAACGCAAAGCATTCGCTCGCCCCTCCACCCTCTGCGCTACGGGAAAAGGCCACAGACCTACCCTGATGGGGGAGCACCACGACAGCCAGGAATCCTTCGATCCTTCAAGAATTCTTGAAGGAGTTTAGCATTTTCCCCTATGTTGCCCATTTGGATTCGCAGGACTGGATCTATAGAATTTTTTCCATCAAACATTCAGTTAAATCTGTTGAAAAATTTCCATAGGCATGCCATTTCTATCCTGTGTATTTTATATTCATGCGTTTTTACCGTCATGCAAATCAAAGAGCCCTTAAATTTTCCACGAGGTCTCCTAAAAATTCTTAAAAATCGGACCAATATAGACACAATCCGAAGGAATTTGACATCTCCATTCTTGTGAAAACGAATATCACTTGAAGAAAAAAAAAGTTTAGCATCAATCATATGGAATCCTTAAAAGGTCTTGCAAACTGAATGATCCCGGAACGTCCACATGCATACTTTATCTCTATAAGCCCCTAAAAAAGTTTTAAGTAATGTTAAGATTTAAAAGGTTGCTACGGACAAACGGCGGCCTAGGAAAAGATGGCTGATTAGTTTTTTTTTATTGTAAATTTTGTTGGTAGCATACCAAGCTCACCGCTTGGTAAAAATGGCTGATTAGTTGGTGAGACGAATAAGTAACCACCAGTACTAGTAATTTTGTTATCTCAATGGATAACCATGACCATTTATCCCGGAAAGGTAGTTCAATTTGAACAGGAAGTGGAACCCTTGGCGTGCCGAGCACAAACGATGTTAACCGCGCACGAAGATTCTCTTCCACCGCGGCTAGTCACATGCGGCAGCCACCTCCCGAGATCAGAGCATCTACAGCCGGATCTTACAAATCCGGCCCTCAAACGCCCGCGGACGCACCGGGCGCGTCCACGGTCACTGACCGGGCACTCCCTAAATTCACACCTCCACACCTGCGTATCTCATATCCGGCACTCTATATTCATACAAATTCATGCAACGTAGTACGTAGATCACCGAACGACCAAAATCGACAGAAAACGGACATATAAACCGATACGAAACGGGCATAATTCACATAAACATCACCAAAAGATCAACAAACGGGCATAATTCACAGAGTTCAATGATCCGGAGCATTCTAACTAGATACTAGAGCTAGATTATATAGAAGGAGAGAGGGCCAAGCTTCACCACTTCCTCGCCGGCCCCTTACCCTTCCGGTCGACGGCGCTGCTGTAGGCATCCGCGGCAGGAGGTGGGTCGACGTCGGAGTCGGACCCGTCGTCGGAGGAGGAGGAGGAGATGACGATGTAGCCTTGCAAACGCCGGACGATGCGGTCTTGCTTGCGCTTGAGCTTGGCCACCCTAGCCGCTGCCGCCGCCGCCTCCCGCTCGGATTGCTCAATGCCGAGCCGGAGCTGCGCGGCGTTGATCCTCCGGAACCGTCGGGCGTCCGTCTCCGCCGTGGTAAGTGACCGACGGTACACCCACTGGAGGAGACGTTCCTCCTCGTCGGGCACCGGCATCACGCGGCGGCGTCGGGCGGACTGCGCATCCGCGTCGGACCCGCTCACCTCTCTCTTGCTCTCTGCCTTTCGCGGCGGGCCGCGCGTGCCTCCGACTCCGGAGTCCGCATCCGCGGCGCCGGCGGAGCGGGCACTAGAACCCACCGCTGCCCGCGCGGAGCAGCTGCCGGAGGTGGAGGAGGCCGTCGGGCGGGCGGAGCAGATTGGGCAGGCCTCGCAGATGCGCGCTTGGGCCGGGAAGGGCCGGCGCCGGCGTCGGCGCTGCGGCGACGGGAGACAGGAGGCGTCGCACCGGATCCGAAGCTGCCGCCCGTATCGACCCGCGAGTGCTCGAGCGCGATACGGAGCGCCAGCTCCTCCTCGTCTCCGGAGCTGCCGTCGGAGTGGCTGCCGGTGCTCGACATGCTCGCCGGCGCTAGGGATTGGACGGATTTGGAAAAGGGAAAAGTCGGGGAGCGGAGCGGAGTGGGGTCAAGTGAGCTAGGGTTTGCTCCGGAGGGGGTTTTGTGGGGTCGGGGTGGGCCAGCGGTGGGCCGGGCTGACGTGGCGGACGCGCCCGGGCCGCCTCATATCCGCCCTATATTTGGGCTGGATATGAGGGGTGCCGGTCAGCCCGGGCGTTTGTCCACGGTTTGAGAGCTCCGGTTGGGTCGGTTTTTTGTGACCGGTTAGTGACCGGACAGCCTGCCCGGACGTTTGAGACGTGTTTGATGGTCCGGCTGTAGATGCTCTCAGTCCCGAGCCTGATTAGGATCTCGGAATATTTATTTTTAGCTGCGAACACGTCACGCTTGCGCTACACCGGATCGGAGGTGCTGGTCTCGTTGTCCCGAGCTGGCAGCCACCTCCCGAGATCAGTCCAACGCAGCGGGATCGCATCCGTCCCTTTCACGCGTTCAGGCAGGCACGACGGGACAAAATAACGGCTCACCTTGCTGCTTACTACAAGTTTTTCCTTTTTTTTGCGAAAAGAACCCCAGAACTATATTAAAACCAGCCAGTGATACAGAGCACCCCACAAAGAAAAAGAATTACAAACGGGTCCCTGGGGAGCCGAACCACCCCACACACCACCGCGAGCTGCCGGCGCGCCGCCGCTGCCGCTGCCGCCGCTCCCACACGAAGCCAGCGTGACCTTGACATCTGCAGACGGATTAATCGCGGACGGGAAGTCTTCAGCTAAGGCCCAACTGGACCAGCACGACGGAGAGGGGGAGATCCAGCGACGCTCGACCACTGGAGCCGGCAGAACGAAGAACTGGAGTCCACCACGCCTTGTACAAGCAGCAACACCAGACGACACCGGCGCCACCGCCCAACCCCCAGCCATCCACAGCAAGGCCAGAGCATCCTTACCATGACGAAGACGAAGACGGGGGACCAAAAGCTCCAGTAGCGGGCCATCGCCTTCGCCACGACGGCCCCGCGCAGAGCACGAGCACCTCACAAGCACGGCCATCGACACAGCCACAACCGGCCAGGAGGACGAAGAACTCGCCGGATCCCAAGATCCGCGAGCACCAAAACTCACCGCACCAGAGGAGCGGGAGGAACCTACCTCCTCGAGCCCCACAACACCGCCATCGAGGGCGACGCTGGGAAGAGGCGAGAGCTCGGGGAACGCCAGCGACCGCGCCGCCGCCACCTCCTCCAGATCGACGGCGCAACGCACGCAACTCCACACCCTATATACACACCAGGTCGAAGATCCGGGGTTCCCCCACCCTCCCGCCGCCGGAGCGACCGGTGGAGGGGGAGGGAACCCACGGGTTCGCCGGCGGCAACGGGGGGAAACCTTGGCTCGCCTCCGGATCGCCTCGCACTCTACTGTAGAGGAAAGGGGAAAGGGGCTCGCCGTTGATGTGATGTACACTCGTGTACTATTACAAGTTTTTCCCTTTGACTGAAAGATCTGCTACGTAAAAGATTCAGTCTAACCTGTTGGGTAAATCATACTCCTACTAGGTAGCAGCATACTACAAGAATGTGAGTAAATTATGTTATCCAAAAAAGTTTAAGAACGGAGTGGAGTTCATTTACAGCTTAATTATGAAAACCAGACCACGACAATAATTATGAAACAGAGTGAGTAATGATTAATGTAAATAGCTAACCAATAATTAAGGCATACAACTCCATCAGTATAAAGTAGGTCGACTCAACATGATTATCATACACTAACTCGTAGCAAGAAGCACGTTGCTTGCACATGGCGAACCAGAGGGTCGGTGCCGGATAAGAACAGTTCCACACACGAGGCGTTTGGTTTTAGCAAACCATCTCATTCGTGATCTCGTCCAGGGAAGGCAATAATTGGGCAAAGTCGCAGAGAAGACGTGCACAACAAAAACTGCAACATGATGCGTACGCGTCCTCGTCTATCAACGGACGATGCACCGGGCGGCAGTCATCCACCACACGTCCAGTATACACACACACACACGCGTAACCTTGCCTGCTCCAAGTACATTTCCACAAGCATCTACTACTCCCTATATGATCTACCAACAATTTCCGTACATGTCACGACAACCAATCCACCCAGATCATATATATATATATATTCCTGCTTAAGACTTTTGTTCCTGCAGTGGATCCCAGCGCTCTGCCAGGTCAGACACGTGAATGACTTCCCAGCAAATTCAGACGCATTTTTATTATTCTCTTTATACTAAATCAGCGACAATTAATATAGATCGGTAAATACATGATTTACATAAACATGTCAATTGACTAAAAAAACACTACTGTAGCTTAAAGATCAGACTTACTCCTTCTGTCATACAATGTGGGACGGAGGGAGTAGTTGTTAAGCAACACCCTTCTGTGTCTCGTCCTGCCTGCACGCGTGAACGGGACCAGCCGGCGAACAACGGAAGAGACAGGTTCGTGAGGTGACTGTGTAAAACAAGCGTGACACCTCAGACTTCCTTCCTAGCCATGAAGATCTCTGGCTAGGAATGAAGCCACCATCTTCCGAAAAAAGGGATCAGGCGATCTCAGACTTCCTTCGCCCCAGCCATCAGCCACCGGTGGGATTTCTCGTCCAAAGCCCCTCCACTCTCACCCGCCCTCTCGTCGCCTCCTTAGGTCTCCGTGGGCTAATTAAGCCGTGCGGCTGCCAAGGACGGGGGCGACAGGGCCTTCCTCTGCCATGGTTCTGAGGCGCGGCCTTGGTGGATCTTCAAGTGGGTGTCCCGATCCGGCGTCGGCCGTGCAGCGATGGGGCTTCTTCTACGGTCGACGGCCCACCCCAGCAGTGCGGCGGTTCCTGACGGTGGTGGCAGGGCTACGGCTCCAGTCGTGTGCGGATGTCTATCGGCGGTGGGGACATTCCCTTGGGGAGTGGCGGAAGACAATGGAGGTGGATCCGAGGGTCCAGCCGGTGTTGGATGCGAGTTTGCCAGCGAAAGTTTGTTTCGGCCTCGGCCGGAGCCGTCGACGGCGGCGCCCGTGGGCGTCGTTACCTCGCTGGAGGCGTTGTGGGGCGATTCTCGGCCCCTGTGTGCTCCGGGGGGGACCCTAGATTTAGTCTTTCCAGATCGAATGATGGCGGGCGTCGTCACCCCGACGGGGGCATCATCTTTGGAGCCATTCATCGGTTGGAGGGACAAATGTTTGGCTTTGGTGGCTGGGCGCAAGTCTCCGCATGCTTCTAGTGCGGTGACCAAGGTGGAGCGGTGTGGCATCTACGGTCTCGACGGCGGCGAATCTGGGCGGCATGGTGCAGTGGGGTCTCGACAGTACTGGACACCGTTTGATGGGCGCACGCAGGAGGGTGACGTTGTCTGGCGTCGTGGTGGCGTCAACGACAGAAGGGTCTGGCAAGATCAATGCACTGATCACGCGTGAATATGGGACGACGGCGGATTCTAGAGCGCGCACATGCGGTGTGCGCTGAGAGTTTGTTACACCGATTGGTGCTCCCCACTAGCTGGCAGGCGGTTTGGTGAGGCCACCGGTTTTTAAGTGTGTGTTGGCAAGAGGTTAGGACACATGGTAGGGCGACAGGTTTCACAAGGAAGGTGGCTTTGAGTTGATTCATGTATTTATTTTGTAAGACTTTATTATGGATAATATAATAAAGATGACCGTGTGCATCACTTGATGCAGAGGCCAATGTTATCCTCCATTTTTTTTAAAATTTCCTAAAACAGGATCACCGGATGAGATTAGCAAAGGTGGAGGGGAATCTTCGTGCGTGGTTAACATCGTTTGTACTCCACTTCGCGTTCAAGTCCAACTACCTTTCTGGGATAAATAAACGGCCAGTGTTACCCGGGGTAAGGAGATGTTATCCATCAACAATAATACCTTTTCTTTTCTAATGCATAACAACAATAATGTGGTACTTAGTTTGTCACTCTTTTAGTACACCCTCAAAGCTGCGTCAATTAATTTAGATTGGAGGGAGTAACAAGTTTGGCCTTAGACCACTGCTGCAAGCCGTGTTCTCAACTTCTCATACCGGCGAACAACACCAGGTCCACGGCACAGGGCACCGAAGCCTCGTTGTGTTGGCCTACCAAGCACGATGGTCGGTCGACGAGCCCTACACACGGTAACACTTTCATTCGTACAGCCTACGAACAAAGCCTAATCTTTTGTGTCATCTATCTCATCTCTCTTGATGGTGGATGGATGTCCAAGGCACGGTTGATCCCAACCAAGGTCACACACGACGATGGCATTCCCTCCGATGCAAAAGTAAGGGGCACACGTATAGACTCAATCGTAGTAGTTCCCCTAAAAAGAAGACTCAACCGTAGTAGATGTGAGAAAAGAAACCCTAGACGTCATAAGATCAATCCCCCCTACGGCTATGGCTGTTGCGCCAGCACCGTAGGGCGGATGGGAGGGAACACTATTTTAGGACGGAGGGAGTAGGTTTTGGTGTCGCGGAGACGTCGCTCCGACGGTATTGGAGGCGGCATCACAAAAAGAGGAAGCCACATCGCGCGGCATTGCCGAGTAGTTTGGGAGTTTTCATCCCCATTATTCTTCATGGACAATGGGTTGATTATATGTGATGTCTGTTGGCGTGCCTCCATATGCATCATAAGCGACATCGTCATCTTTTTTCAACAACTCAGGTAGTTCAATGGCTGGATTTCTTGATATTATCCATTGTCAACAAGAGCTATGGCGATGCAGTCGATGACAAGTTCAGTTGTGACTTCTCCAAGAAGTTTGAGGCATATAGTCATAGTTATGATTTTCATTTTTGTTCGAGTCGTGTATTGTCACGTGCTTGTATCCAACGTTGATTGACATAATATAAAGTATAAACCGTATTTATCTTTAAAAAGTATAAAGCAATTTGACACAATTGTAATAGACAAAAGGCACACCGGTTGAATTGGCAATGACACCCCAAAAAAAAGTGTACACTGCATAAATCTCTGCATGTACCTAGTAAGGTAAATATAGATTTAAAATGAATAAGTGCACGCATAAACAACTGGTTCTACTGTGGAGGAAAGATCCACGTTATCGTATTGAAGTCAAGAAATTTCTTCCCCCGAAAGTGACCAATGTATCTCGCCTTGGAGGATTTCATGGTGAAGACTTCATCAAAATCGATAAAATAAATAGCATCTGGTTCCACCTCCCCGCGAGCTAAAACAGACTTGCTGAAGAGTTTGCTGATGAAAAGCGTCTGGCCACCTAGCCCGCCGCCGGAGATCGGAACCCATTCAAGGGCATTGAAATCGACCACAAAAACCTCCACCTTGTAAGTCAATCTCGGGCTATCGGCTTCTCGAATCACCATGAGAAGCTTCCTGCATGACTCGACCAAGTACCGAAAGATCATATAGTCAGCTTCAAATTGGATGTCGATGCCTATCATGCCATCCCTAGCTTTTAACATCAATTTGATGTGATTACGACGTTTGGCTTTGTCCTCTTCGCTAAGAAGAAGCTCATCATTATCATTCTCAGCCTCACCGTTGTTTTGCTCGTCACCCACATAGCCTTTGTTGTTTCCGTCTTCGTCCTCAACATCTCCTGCTACATCGGCATCATCATCAATGTTGGTCCAGATGACCTGCTCAATACTGGTAGCCATGGGTATGTCGTGCACATCGTCAAAGGTGAACGGGAGGGAGATAAGTTCCTCGTCCTTGGTGATTCCCCAAAGTTTGTCTCCAAAAAATGCAATGTCGATGATGCCGCCAAAGGCTATTATTTGTGGCTGTGGTAAAAGCGCACCCTTCCCTCGCTGAATTGAAAATATAGGAAGATCCCGGTTGTTGGTCATAACCACGATGAGGTCATTGGGGGTCGATCGCATGAGCACCTTGCGGATCCTAAACAACTCGGAGACATCACCGATGACGGCGTCCAGCTCCGGGAGCGGCACGGTTGCCCTTGAGAAAGGGTTGTGCAAGAAGTAGGCATGCCTTTTCTCATGGTCCGTCCAGTCGAAGGCGAGCCAGCTGTTGGTGGAGCCAACGCATTGCAGGTTCTCGGGGAAGGAGGTGGCTGCTTCCGACCCTGCGGTCGGATAACTCCGAAGCAAGGTCATCGAGGAAGAAGCCGTACGGGAGCACGGTCCACGGCTGTTGCCGCCGTGGTGGGAAGATCGACCGCCAGATACGGCACCATGGTGGCTGGCGTTGGGAGGTCGGGTGTGACGATCTTGAGAAACGGCGCCCCGCGCTGACCGAGGGTAGCGGTCTTCCAGGAGACGAAACGGAGTACCACGAACGACAGACTGTGTCGACCCAAGTTAGCTGCCGTGGGTAGGGGGCCAAGCGCCAGGAACGGCACACGGAACTGAAGCGGGCGCGATCGGCCGGGTCCGGGAGACTGGCGATGATGAGGCCTAGGAGGTCCAGTGGGAGTTCGGACCACGGCGGCGACGGCGTGGGGACGCAGCGGCACGAACGGCACGTCGCGCCGAGGCCAGCGACGACGGGACCGAGGAGCCTTTCAGGCCACGCTGATGGCGACGCCATCTATCTACGCTGCTTGATTAGGATCGTAATCGTAGAACTACAGTAAAGTAATATATGCAAGTTGATTTTGGGCACGACAAATAAAATAGAGTCAATTACACCACAGGTGCCTGAACTTGCCAAGAAAAGTCAGTTTGGTGCTATAACTTGCGGCATACATTGAACCGGTGACAAAACTTGGCTTGGGCATGCATCTACGGTGCTAAGCACGTTTTGTATACGCACAGCGTGCTGACGAGGTGCGCAAACGTGGGATGGGACCCAATGTCAGTGACCGGAAGGCGGAGACGGACGTGTGGCCTGATTTTTTTGTGAAAAACACCCCGATATTTTATTTTACTCACAAAAAGCCCCTCGATTTTTCCTTAAAATAACCCTGAAACGTCACTATGACAATTGGGCCCCACCCGCTAGGACACAATACAACAAAGAGAAATTAGGAAGCAAAATGTAGGACCGCCCAGGTTCGAACACACGAACCTGCCACCGCCGGACCGGACATGCTAGCAACCACAAGTGGGATTTCTACTCATCTCTACCTAATAATAAAGGGGCTATCGCTTCTTACCACTGTAATTTTCGTCCGTCATATTTTGGTCGTCTGTTCCCCGTTCTTCGTACGTCGGATGATGAAACGAATTGTCACACGGCTGGGCTTAGCCTCACGAAGCCGGCCCATCTGGCTTTTCTGTTTTTCTTTAAGGCGTGGCTTTTCTGTTAACAACCAGCACTAAGCCGAATAACGATTATAGCCCACTGCGGCCCAGGCCCATGATGCCTAGGAGAGGGAGGAGGCACAAATATATTCAGAAGATCCAGGGATCGAACTCCCAACCCGTCGCTCACTCCTAAATGGTGCAGCCAACTGAGCTATCTGAAGGCTTTGTTTTAGAAAAGAAGATTAGTCTTCATATTAAATAGTACCACCTCGCTCCTTTTCATTCTATTTAACTAATTTATATATGTGTGCAATCTGAAATCAGCAAGCCGTCTCAAGAATCAATGGAAGGAATTAACGAGGGAGAGAAAAGCGATACAATAAAGAAGGGAAAAAGACGCGGCTCCAGGGGAACACGCCTCGGAGGCCTGTGGGAAAGAGAACCACGGAAAAGGTGCGGGATGCCTCGGATGGAAAGAATGAGATTGGATCCGATGTGATCGGACGTGAAAATGAGGAAAAATAAAGAGTTCGCCATGGGCACAACGACGCGCTACAAACCGATCGGGAGTCAGAAACGACTGGAAGGCCGACGATGGCACACGCGCCTCGCCACCTTGACTTTGACCCGGGATCAGCTCCAGCGCTCCGCCACGTACCCTCGCTTATTGACACGGCCATGGAGGCGATCGAGGTCAGCTTGATCCACGATGCGATCGAATCGATGAGACGCTGCGGCAAGGAGCGGCCGACGCGGCGCCGCTCTTGAACGGCTGGGCCAGCCGCGACCCGTCGTGTTGGGTGGACCTGCTGGAGTTCCGGCCGAGAAGTTCCTAGGGGGGGGGGGACACACGCTTGCTCACTGGTAGCACTTCCACATGCTGCTGTGTTCGGGTCAGGCGGATCTGCCCCGGCGCATCGCACGCTGTGGTGGTGCAAGCTGTTGGGGAACGTTGCATGGGAAACAAAAAATTTCCTACGCTCACCAAGATCGATCTAGGAGATGAACATCTACGAGAGGAGAGATTGCATCTACATACCCTTGTAGATCGCTAAGCGGAAGCGTTAAGAAACGCGGTTGATGTAGTCGAACGTCTTCGCGATCCAATCACGATCCGTCCCGCGAACTCCCGATCAAGTGCCGAACGGACGGCACCTCCGCGTTCAACACACGTACGGCTTGATGACGCCTTCACCTCCTCGATCCAGCGAGCGATGGTGAAGTAGTAGCTCTAGTCCTCCGGCAGCACGATGGCGTGGCGGCGGCGGTGGTGGAGCAATCTCAGCAGAGCTTCGCTAAGCTACGCGGAGAGAGAGAGGAACTACGAGGGAGAGGGAGGGCAGCGCCGTGGCATAGATGGGTGCGGCTGCCCTCTCTCTACCCCTCTATATATAGGGGAAAGGGAGGAGGAGGAGGCGCCCTAGGGTTTCCCCTAGGGGGGCCGGCGGCCACAACAGATGGGGGCGCCCCTAGGGAAACCCTAGGGTGACTTGCCCCCCAAGCCAGGTGGAGGCAGCCCTAGGGGGGCGCCCCATCCCCTCTGGTGATCGTGGGATGGGGTGAGGGGGGCGTACAACCCCTTAGTGGGCTGGTGTGCTTCCCCCCTTGGCCCATGAGTCCCCCCAACACTTGCCGGGGCCCCCCGAAACCCCTTTCGGTTCTCCTGGTCATAACCCGGTACCCCCGGAACACTTCCGGACTCCGATTCCCTTCGTCCTATATATCGATCTTCACCTCCGGACCATTCCGGAGTTCCTCGTCATGTCCGGGATCTCATCCGGGACTCCGAACAACCTTCGGTCACCAACATAATAACTCGACTATACTTATATCGTCACCAAACGTTAAGTGTGTAGACCCTGCGGGTTCGTGAACTATGCAGACATGACCGAGACACCTCCACGGTCAATAACCAATAGCGGGACCTGGATGCCCATATTGGTTCCTACATATTCTACGAAGATCTTTATCGGTCGAACCTCGATGTCAAGGATTCAGCCAATCCCGTATGCAGTTCCCTTTGTCCATCGGTATGTTACTTGCCCGAGATTCGATCGTCGGTATCTCCATACCTAGTTCAATCTCGTTACCGGCAAGTCTCTTTACTCGTTCCGTAATACAAGATCCCGTGGCTAACTCTTTAGTCACATTGCTTGCAAGCTTATTGTGATGCTGTATTACCGAGTGGGCCCTGAGATACCTCTCCGTCATATGGAGTGACAAATCCCAGTCTTGATCCATGCCAACTCAATAGACACCCTCGGAGATACCTGTAGAGCATCTTTATAGTCACCCAGTTACGTTGCGATGTTTGATACACACAAGGTACTCCTCTGGTGTCAGTGAGTTGCATGATCTCATGGTCATAAGAACAGATACTTGACATGCAGAAAACGATAGCAATAAACTTGATACGATCATATGCTACACTTATAGTTTGGGTCTTGTCCATCACATCATTCTCCTAATGATGTGATCCCGTTATCAAATGACAACTCATGTCTATGACTAGGAAACCATGGCCATCTTTGATCAACGAGCTAGTCCGGTAGAGGCTCACTAGGGACATATTGTTGTCTACGTATCCACACATGTATTTGTGTTTCCAACCAATACAATTATAGCATGGATAATAAACGATTATCATGAACAAGGAAATATAATAATAACCATTTTATTATTGCCTCTAGGGCATATTTCCAACAGTCTCCCACTTGTACTAGAGTCAATAATCTAGCATTACATGGTTATGAATCTAACACCCATAGAGTTCTGGTGTTGATCATGTTTTGCCCGTGGAAGAGGTTTAATCAACGGATCTGCAACATTTAGATCCGTATGTACTTTGCAAATGTTTATGTCCTCCTCCTTGATCGCATCGCGGATGGAATTGAAGTGTCGCTTTATGTGTCTGGTCCTCTTGTGAAACCTTGGTTCCTTGGCTAGAGCAATGGCACCAGTGTTGTCACAGAACAGAGTCATTGGGTCCAGTGCACTGGGCACAACTCCAAGATCTGTCATGAACTGCTTCATCCAGACACCTTCCTTCGCTGCCTCTGAGGCAACTATGTACTCCGCTTCGCATGTAGAATCAGCTACCACGCTTTGCTTGGAACTGCACCAGCTTACCGCTCCCCCATTCAGAATATATACGTATCCGGTTTGAGACTTAGAGTCATCCGGATC
Organism: Elymus sibiricus; assembly: GCA_039707655.1. Taxonomy (NCBI): domain Eukaryota; kingdom Viridiplantae; phylum Streptophyta; class Magnoliopsida; order Poales; family Poaceae; genus Elymus; species Elymus sibiricus. Next base: position 308,459,955 of record CM077674.1, read on the forward strand.
AGTGTCAAAGCTTGCATCGACGTAACCCTTTACGACGAGCTCTTGATCACCTCCATAAACGAGAAACATTTCCTTAGTCCTTTTCAGGTACTTAAGGATATTCTTGACCGTTGTCCAGTGTTCCACTCCTGGATCACTTTGAAACCTTCCGGCCATACTTATGGCAAGGCTGACATCTGGTCTTGTGCACAGCATCGCATACATGATAGAGCCTATGGCAGAAGAATAGGGGATGACACTCATCTTTTCTCTATCCTCTGTAGTCGCTGGGCATTGAGTCTTACTCAACTTCACACCTTGCAAAACAGGCAAGAACCCCTTCTTGGACTGATCCATTTTGAACTTCTTCAAAATCTTATCAAGGTATGTGCTTTGTGAAAGTCCTATTAAGCGTCTCGATCTATCTCTATAGATCTTGATGCCTAATATGAAAGCAGCTTCTCCTAGGTCCTTCATTGAAAAACTCTTGTTCAAATACTCCTTCACGTTTTCCAAAAGTTCTATATTGTTTCCAATCAGCAATATGTCATCCACATATAATATTAGAAACGCTATAGAGCTCCCACTCACTTTCTTGTAAATACAAGCTTCTCCGTAAACTTGTATAAACCCAAACGCTTTGATCACCTCATCAAAGCGAAGATTCCAACTCCGAGACGCTTGCACCAGTCCATAAATGGATCGCTGGAGTTTGCAAACTTTGTCAGCATTCTCTGGATCGACAAAACCTTCTGGTTGCATCATATACAACTCTTCCTTAAGCAAACCGTTAAGGAACGCTGTTTTGACATCCATCTGCCAAATTTCATAATCGAAAAATGCAGCTATTGCTAACATAATTCTGACGGACTTAAGCATCGCTACGGGTGAGAAAGTCTCATCGTAGTCAACTCCTTGAACTTGTGAAAAACCCTTTGCCACAAGTCGAGCTTTATAGACGGTGACATTACCTTCTGCGTCCGTCTTCTTCTTGAAGATCCATTTATTCTGAATGGCCTTTCGCCCTTTAGGTAATACTTCCAAAGTCCATACTTTGTTTTCATACATGGATCCCATCTCGGATTTCATGGCCTCTAACCATTTGTTGGAATCCGGGCCCACCATCGCTTCTCCATAGCTCGTAGGTTCATCGTTGTCCAACAACATGACCTTTAAGACAGGGTTACCGTACCACTCAGGAGCAGTACGTATCCTTGTCGACCTACGAGGTTCGATAGTAACTTGATCCGAAGCTTCATGATCACCATCATCAGCTTCCTCTTCAATTGACGTAGGTTTCACAGAAACATCTTTCTGCGCAGTGCTACTCTCTGGTTGAAGTAAAGGTTCAACAACCTCATCAAGTTCTATCTTCCTCCCACTCAATTCTTTCAAGAGAAACTCTTTCTCGAGAAAGGACCCGTTCTTAGCGACAAACACTTTGCCTTCGGATCTGAGATAGAAGGTATACCCAACCGTCTCTTTTGGGTATCCTATGAAGGCGCACTTGTCCGCTTTGGGTTCAAGCTTTTCTGGCTGAAGCCTTTTGACATAAGCATCGCATCCCCAAACTTTAAGAAACGACAACTTTGGTTTCTTGCCAAACCACAGTTCATACGGTGTCGTCTCAACGGACTTAGATGGTGCCCTATTTAAAGTGAATGCAGCTGTCTCTAACGCATAACCCCAAAATGATAGTGGCAGATCGGCAAGAGACATCATAGAACGCACCATATCCAATAAGGTTCGATTACGACGTTCGGACACACCATTACGCTGTGGTGTTCCAGGTGGCGTCAACTGTGAGACAATTCCACATTGTCTTAAGTGACTGCCAAACTCATAACTCAGATATCCTCCCCCTCGATCAGATCATAGGAATTTGATTTTCTTGTTACGATGATTCTCAACTTCACTCTGAAATTGCTTGAACTTTTCAAACGTTTCAGACTTGTGTTTCATTAAGTAAATATACCCATATCTACTCAAGTCATCGGTGAAGGTGAGAAAATAACGATATCCACCGCGCGCCTCAATGCTCATCGGACCGCACACATCAGTATGTATGATTTCCATCAAGTCGCTTGCCCGTTTCATTGTTCCGGAGAACGGGGTCTTAGTCATCTTGCCCATGAGGCATGGTTCGCATGTGTCAAGTGATTCAAAATCAAGTGACTCCAAAAGTCCATCAGCATGGAGTTTCTTCATGCGTTTTACACCAATATGACCTAAGCGGCAGTGCCACAAGAAAGTGGTACTATCATTATCAATTCTACATCTTTTGGCATCAATGTTATGAACATGTGTATCATCACTATCGAGATTCAATAAGAATAAACCCCTCACAATGGGTGCATGACCATAAAAGATATTACCCATATAAATAGAACAACCATTATTCTCTGATTTAAATGAGTAACCGTCTCGCATTAAACAAGATCCAGATATAATGTTCATGCTCAACGCAGGCACTAAATAACAATTATTCAGGTTCATCACTAATCCCGATGGTAATCGAAGAGCGAGCGTGCCGACGGCGATCACATCAACCTTGGAACCATTTCCCACGCGCATCGTCACTTCGTCCTTCGCCATCCTCCGTCTATTCCGTAGTTCCTGCTTTGAGTTGCAAATGTGAGCAACCGCACCGGTATCAAATACCCAGGAACTACAACGAGAGTTGGTAAGGTACACATCAATAACATGTATATCATATATACCTTGTTTGGCGTTGGCCCCCTTCTTGTCGGCCAGATACTTGGGGCAATTCCGCTTCCAGTGGCCAGTTCCCTTGCAATAGAAGCACTCAGTTTCCGGCTTGGGCCCAGCCTTGGGTTTCTTCACGGGAGGGGCAACTACTTTGCCACTCTTTTTGGAGTTTCCCTTCTTGCCCTTGCCATTCTTCTTGAAACTAGTGGTTTTATTGACCATCAACACTTGATGCTCCTTCTGGATGTCTGACTCAGCGACTTTCAGCATCGCAAACAGCTCAGCGACTGACTTGTTCATCCCTTGCATGTTATAGTTCAACACAAAGCTCTTGTAGCTAGGTGGTAGCGATTGAAGAACTCTGTCAGTGATCGCCTCTGGCGGGAGCACAACTCCCAACTCAGCCAGACGGTTGTAATACCCAGACATTTTGAGTATGTGTTCACTGACAGACCCGTTCTCCTCCATCTTGCAAGCATAGAACTTATCGGAGGTCTCATACCTCTCGATCCGGGCATTCTTCTCAAAAATAAACTTCAACTCCTGGAACATCTCATATGCTCCATGACGTTCAAAACGCCTTTGAAGTCCCGGTTCTAAGCCATACAACATGGCGCACTGAACTATTGAGTAGTCATCAACACGCGCCTGCCAGGCGTTCATAACGTCCACAGACGCTGGAGGGGGTTGCTCACCATGCGGTGCATCAAGGACATAAGCCTTTTGGGCAGCCGTGAGGATAATCCTCAGATTACGGGCCCAGTCTACAAAGTTACTTCCATCATCTTTCAGCTTGGCTTTCTCTAGGAACGCATTGAAATTCAGGGAAGCTACTGCGCGAGCCATTGATCTACAACATAAATTTGCAAAGACAACTTAGACTATTGTTCAAGATAATGAGTTTAGTTTACTTAAAAACTCCCACTCAAATCGACATCCCTCCGGTCGTCCGAGTGTAACATGATCCAAATTCACCAACCCAAGTCCGATCATCACGTGAGATGAGGTGGTTTCAATGGTGAACATCTCCATGTTGATCATATCTACTATATGACTCATGTTCGACCTTTCGGTCTCTTGTGTTCCGAGGCCATGTCTGTACATGCTAGGCTCGTCAAGTTTAATCCAAGTGTTCCGCATGTGCAAAACTGGCTTGCACCCGTTGTATGTGAACGTAGAGTCTATCACACCCGATCATCACGTGGTGCTTCGAAACGATGAACTTTCGCAACGGTGCACACTTGGGGAGAACACAATTTTATCTTGAAATTTTAGAGAGGGATCACCTTATAATGCTACCGTCATCCTAAGCAAAATAAGATGCATAAAAAGATTAACATCACATGCAAATCATAAGTGACATGATATGGCCATGATCTTGTGCTTTTGATCTCCATCTCCAAAGCACCGGCATGATTTCCATCGTCACCGGCATGACACCATGATCTCCATCATCATCATCTCCATCATCGCGTCACCATCGGGGTTGTCACGCCAACCATGCTTCTACTACTATTGCTACCGTTTAGCGATAAAGTAAAGCATTACATAGCGCTTAATGATTGACACGCAGGTCATACAATAATTAAAGACAACCCTATGGCTCCTGCCGGTTGCCGTATTCATCGACATGCAAGCCGAGATAAACTATTACAAAATATGATCATCTCATACATCAAATATATTTCATCATGTCTTTGGCCATATCATATCACAACATACCCTGCAAAAACAAGTTAGACGTCCTCTAATTTGTTGTTGCATGTTTTACGTGGCTGCTATGGGTATCTAGCAAGAACGATTCTTACCTACGCAAAACCACAACGGTGATATGCAAGTTGCTATTTAACCTTCTACAAGGACCACCTTCGTCGAATCCGATTCAACTAAGGTGGGAGAGACAGACACCCGCCAGCCATCTTATGCAACAAAGTCGCATGTCAGTCGATGGAACCGGTCTCATGTACGTGGACATGTAAAGTTGGTCCGGGCCGCTTCATCCCACAATACCAATGAATCAAGAAAAGACCAAGGAAGGAAGCAATCTGAATATCAACGCCCACAAACTCCTTTGTGTTCTACTCGTGATGTCATCTACGCAAAGACCTAGCTCTGATACCACTGTTGGGGAACGTTGCATGGGAAACAAAAAATTTCCTACGCTCACCAAGATCGATCTAGGAGATGAACATCTATGAGAGGAGAGATTGCATCTACATACCCTTGTAGATCACTAAGAGGAAGCGTTAAGAAACGCGGTTGATGTAGTCGAACGTCTTCGCGATCCAATCACGATCCGTCCCGCGAACTCCCGATCAAGTGCCGAACGGACGGCACCTCCGCGTTCAACACACGTACGGCTTGATGACGCCTTCACCTCCTCAATCCAGCGAGCGATGGTGAAGTAGTAGCTCGAGTCCTTCGGCAGCACGACGGCGTGACGGCGGTGGTGGTGGAGCAATCTCAGCAGAGCTTCGCTAAGCTACGCGGAGAGAGAGAGGAACTACGAGGGAGAGGGAGGGCAGCGCCGTGGCATAGATGGGTGTGGCTGCCCTCTCTCTACCCTTCTATATATAGGGGAAAGGGAGGAGGAGGAGGCGCCCTAGGGTTTCCCCTAGGGGGGCCGGCGGCCACAACAGATGGGGGCGCCCCTAGGGAAACCCTAGGGTGACTTGCCCCCCAAGCCAGGTGGAGGCAGCCCTAGGGGGGCGCCCCATCCCCTCTGGTGATCGTGGGATGGGGTGAGGGGGGCGTACAACCCCTTAGTGGGCTGGTGTGCTTCCCCCCTTGGCCCATGAGTCCCCCCAACACTTGCCGGGGCCCCCCGAAACCCCTTTCGGTTCTCCTGGTCATAACCCGGTACCCCCGGAACACTTCCGGACTCCGATTCCCTTCGTCCTATATATCGATCTTCACCTCCGGACCATTCCGGAGTTCCTCGTCATGTCCGGGATCTCATCCGGGACTCCGAACAACCTTCGGTCACCAACATAATAACTCGACTATACTTATATCGTCACCAAACGTTAAGTGTGTAGACCCTGCGGGTTCGTGAACTATGCAGACATGACCGAGACACCTCCACGGTCAATAACCAATAGCGGGACCTGGATGCCCATATTGGTTCCTACATATTCTACGAAGATCTTTATCGGTCGAACCTCGATGTCAAGGATTCAGTCAATCCCGTATGCAGTTCCCTTTGTCCGTCGGTATGTTACTTGCCCGAGATTCGATCGTCGGTATCTCCATACCTAGTTCAATCTCGTTACCGGCAAGTCTCTTTACTCGTTCCGTAATACAAGATCCCGTGGCTAACTCTTTAGTCACATTGCTTGCAAGCTTATTGTGATGCTGTATTACCGAGTGGGCCCCGAGATACCTCTCCGTCATACGGAGTGACAAATCCCAGTCTTGATCCATGCCAACTCAACAGACACCCTCGGAGATACCTGTAGAGCATCTTTATAGTCACCCAGTTATGTTGCGACGTTTAATACACACAAGGTACTCCTCCGATGTCAGTGAGTTGCATGATCTCATGGTCATAGGAACAGATACTTGACATGCAGAAAACGATAGCAATAAACTTGATACGATCATATGCTACGCTTATAGTTTGGGTCTTGTCCATCACATCATTCTCCTAATGATGTGATCCCGTTATCAAATGACAAATCATGTCTATGACTAGGAAACCATGGCCATCTTTGATCAACGAGCTAGTCTGGTAGAGGCTCACTAGGGACATGTTGTTGTCTACGTATCCACACATGTATTTGTGTTTCCAACCAATACAATTATAGCATGGATAATAAACGATTATCATGAACAAGGAAATATAATAATAACCATTTTATTATTGCCTCTAGGGCATATTTCCAACACAAGCGGCGCCGGGCAAGCCTTAAAAGTTGCAAGGCCGCTGCTCTCTGCACTTTCAGCAATCATGGCAGCACCAAGCCGTATTGCTAATTCGAAATCTTTGCATTTTTTGGTATTTGCTGCGATTGACCATGATGCTAAGGTGCCTGATACAGACAAGGCACCACACAGGAAACTTCTCATCAACGGGGACTGCCGTGTGGGTGTGGGAGGTCTGCGGCAACGCCTTCTGCTACAGCGCTGGCGAGAACATATAATCCTCCTAAAGAATACAAGGTCAGGGTGAGATATCAGATGCTCGTAACTTTCAGGCCGTGTACTTAGTTGTCCCTTCTATTTTACACGCGCTGTGAGTGTTAATCAAGACCTATGTTAGTACATAACTCCTGTTGATGCACGTTCAGACAACTACATGTCCCTCCAAATTTCCTCAGTTAATATATATATGATAATATTATAATTATTGGTGTTATGATATTGGTTCAGAGTCAACTATACATTTACAATATTAAAATCGTATATTTTAAGTTTGGCACATGCAAAAAAGTTTACAACCCATAAACACCTTATGTGATAATTGATAAACAAATTAATGTGTCGTACATCCATCCATTTATGGTAACTATGGAAGTATCCATCACTATCATTTGTTTTTCCTAACCACATAAAAAAAATATTTGTTTTCATAATTTCCAAACATTTTTTTAACAATGGTCCTTTTATCTCGGATATACCTATTTTCATACATTTCTTATTCCAAAAAACACAAAGAAATTCAAAAAAGGTTAAGTTTCATATTTAAAATTATTAGCAATGACCTCTCTTTTACATTATTAAACATGTTATGACCTTAATATCGGGCATCCGTGATGCGGAGCATCCTACGGACATCACCATGTTAAGAGTCCGTTTGGCAAGTGACACGTGCCACATCTACGTCACATACATAAAGGTGAATCATCTCCTTTACACGTGTTCACTTGACCCCTTCGAGGATGGTATACTACTTGACAATCCTTCCGTGTGCATGCATAGGTTCTATCGGAGCTTCACACGTAGCGAGGACAAGTCCATGCGTAAGAGAACGAGTACACCATCCAAGAAGGAAGCTTGGAAGCGGAGAAGGAACCGTCAAGAAGAAGGCGAGGTTCCACGTGCATCGACGGATGTCCACGAGAAGGCGACGAGCTGTGAAGCTTCTGGACACCCCGTGCGCATGGGCCCCTAGACCCCGTGCACACGGGACCCCGTGCCCACGGTACATGCCCGTGCACACGGGCTAAGTCGTCAGGTCTCTGGATACCCCGTGCGCACGGGCTCCACTTACCCCGTGCGCACGGGGCCTCCTGCGTGTGCCTGTTGGGCTTTGCCATGTATTCCCATTTTGCCCCTCCTTACCCCCTTCATTGTCTAGGACTATATATACTCCTTATCCTCCTCCATTTAGGGTTAGCTATAGCTAAGGTTAGATCTAGACATTGGAGCTTAGCTCATGTATCTCCCCTTGTGGGAATCCTCTTGAGAGAGGCACACTCCATTGGAGTTCAAGACCTCCATTGGAGAAGATCCTTAGGGATATCAAGACCCCCTTGTGGGAAGGATATATCTAGATCATCAAGACCTCATCTCCTCTTGGATTTGGGATGAACTCTACCATGTATCTTTCCCTTTGTTGTTCATGTACCTTGTGATCTTGTGTGTTTGTGAGTCTAGTGGATGTGTGATTCGACTTGTTCTTGAGTGTTTCTCTTGTGATTTCCCCTCTTGTTCTTTGTGTTCTTCGCGTTCCTCTTCGTAGTCACCTCCAATTCGTGAACATCGGGACAAATCGGGGCACTTTGGCCCGTGCCCTACAACATCTTGGTATCATGAGCCACGTTGACACGAATTTGGAGCCCTACCCCCCATGTTCTAGCCTAATTTTGTTTGTTTTTGTCCAATTTTGAAAATTCCCCACAAAAAGAGCCATACCAATTTTTTTGTGATTTGTTGTTCCTTGTGAGTTTTTGTTGATTTTGATCCGTGGATCTGGTGTTTAGCAAGTAGATCCATCTCCTATTGCGTCCCCATAGTCCAATTTTTCTTTCCCCCCTTCGAATTTGGAGTTGAAATCGCAAAATTTCCACCATCCCCGTGTCCACGGACCCCAGACCCCGTGCGCACAGGCCCCCGCAAAGTTTCTTGACACCCCGTGTCCACGGCCTTGTACCGTGTGCACGGTACCCCGTGTCCACGGGCCTTAGACCCCGTGCGCACGGCCCCTACAGAACAGCAGCACCGCTTCACCGTTTTCTTCATATCTTCCACTTCCGAACTCCGATTTGGGTGTTCTTTGGCTCGTTGGAAAGCTAGCGACGTGCCCGAGCCGCTCATCTTGGTTTTACCACCTTTGGAGTCCATCAAATTTTGTGCATTTTTGCATCTTTTGCATAGGCCCTCCGCCATAACTTCCGCACCACCACCATAGACTTCCGCAACTTAACCCATTTTGGTTCCCATTGCATTTGTGGTTGTTTGAGTTGTGATTTGAGTCTCCTAAGGTGTTTCGGCTACTTAGGGACGGTTACATCTTCATCACCACCGGCGACTTGTATCGATCCATCGACTACATCTACCATGACATTCCGCATCGACGACGACCACCCATCCTTTGAGACCATCTTGAACCGGAAGCAAGGCCGGTTACCCCCGACTTTGTGAAAGGTTAAGTGTGACGAAGGTATCCATTCCGTCATAAACTTTTCCTTCCTTGCCATTACATCTTGATAGCCCCACCATCTTTGCGAATACCTTCCTACCTATTGAGACTAGCATTCCGAGTATTGCCGGGCTTCACGAAAACTTGTGCACCTTAGTGATACGCTATCATATTGTTGCATCATTTGATATATCATATAGTGAAATTGCTTGCTCCCGTGCATATCTCATTATACTTATCTCATGTGTTTGGTTGAGGCTCATTAAGCATAGTGGAAAGGAAGAGAAGATAAAAAAAAACAAAAGCTTTTAAGCAAGAAAAAGAAAGATCATAAGCTTATAAGCAAAAGAGTGTTGAGCATGAAAAGAGATATTTGTGCATGAGGATACATGGAATAGGAAACGTTTTGCTTGCATACATATAGGTTGGTGCCAAATGGTGAATCGTGCCCAAACGTGCAATCAAGCTAGCGTCTCTCCTTGTGTTTGTGCAACACGAGCTTAGTCTTCGTTAGGCAATTTTGTATTGCTCATCCCTATAGTTGCACAAGCCCCATTATCCCACCGTGTGTGTTTCTTTTTTGCCCTCCTCTATATTTGTGATCACTTGCTTTGCATTTTGAGTCCTTTGGATTGATTTCAACAATTACATATCTTGGACTTCAATTTGCATGAATTTGTGCCACTTGTCCTAACCAAGCCACTCGATAAGCTTTACTTTGTAGGTGTGAGTGAACAAGTCCGGTACCAATTCCACTATTCTTTCATTTCACATTGAGTGAAACGGGATACATTCTCAACTTTGGGAAAAGGTAGCTTGGTATTGTTTATCTCATTTCCTACTCACCTTTGCTCGAGTCTTGTGATGGATAGGCGAAGCACATCATCTCCGGTCTACAACAACGACGACGAGTTCGGTGCCATGAAGAACTTCATCGACGCCAAGATGGACAAGTACATGGAGGAGTTCAAGATCCTCATCAACACTGGCAAGCGGTCTTCCTCATCTTCGAGAAGACGCTCAAGTGCAAAGACTCCCGAGCTACCATCTCCGGCAAGTACAAAACGGCATCGACACCGACAAGACCAGGAAGAGCAACCTTCTGGACGTGACTTGGCTGCTCTGGCACCCCCGTGCACACGGGCCTGCGACCCCCGTGCACACGGCCTCCTGCACCCCCGTGCGCACGGGCTCTACAGTACAGCGACATCGACCCCAAGGCTGCGGCTTCATCCACTACATTGGCATCTTCGCCAAGTGACTTCAAGGCATCTTTGCCTTCGGATGTACGGCATCTTCGCCTACTCCACGAGCTCAAGTCCGCGACTTCCACGAGCTACTACGACCTCGACACCGACCACGAGCTTCCGTTCTATGGAACTCAAGACCCCGAGGAGTATCTCGAGTGGGAGCGCAAGATGGACGACTACCTCAAGCTACATCAAGTCCCCTTCGAAGATCAAGTGAAGTGCGCCACAAGTACCTTCCACGACTACGCGTCGACATGGTGGCTTCACACACCTTCGAAGAGCTACAACACGAGTTGGCCCAAGACGAAGAAAGTGATGCGGCGAGAGTTTGTGCCTTCCGCCTACACGGAACATCTTCTTCACCAATTGGAGAATACCATACAAGGATCCAAGTCCATCGACGAGTACTTCAAGGAGATGAAGAAAGCCTTGCGACGAGCCAGTGTGGACGACTCCATTTGGATGAAGTTCCACTTCATGATGGGATTGAACAATGACATCGCCAAGACTCTCTTCACCAACAACTACGAGTCCCTCGACGACATGTACGTTGGTGCTCTCCAAGCGGCACAAGAACACATGAAGGCCAAATCTACGCAACCCCAAGCACACTTCGTGACGACCATGCTCCAAGACGGTGAGCATAAGGCTAGTACCACCGAGATGTCCATGCCTAACGAGCTCCAAGACGATGCTTCCAAGTTTGACTTCACTGCCATACCTCTTTGTGGCATTGACGATGCCGAGTCTACCACGACTCTTTTTGAGGACGGCATGGCGACGACTACGACTACGGAGCAACTCAAGGATCAAGATTTGGAGGCGAGCGACAAGGTGGCGAGCAAGGATGATGCTTCCATCTTTGGAGGCGAGAGTGATGATGTGCCATCTTCGGCCTTCATCCATGGCGACGGTGACGAGATGATCGAGCATGGGATATTATTCCCTTCGGTCATGGAGGAGAGTGATGATGTGCCATCTTCGGCCTTCATCCACGGCGACGGCGACGATGAGTTGAGCGACTTATGCACCCATATTGAGAGTGAGAGTGACTTCACCACTAGCCCCATATATGATGAGATGACCCAATTCCCATGTGAGGAGAGCCACCACCACCACCACTTGAGTGATTTGAGTGACTCCACCATATGTGACATTGAGTGCAACTATTTTGAGGGAGTGAATGAGCCACCACATAGAGAGAGCGAGGTAGTTGATAGGGCATGTGAGGCCATTTTGATTTCTAACGACTTAACCTCTACCTCTATTGTGTCTTCTCATTTGGTGCTAGGTCCTATATATGATGACGTGCCGATCCTTGACCACTTCATCCTTCCTTTGGCCAAGACGATGGCCATGGTGGACTATGATACACCCCCCACATGGTTCCATCACGATGATGATGACCACGAGTTGGTCCTTGCCACCTCATCTACACCACATGAGTGGAATGAGAAAGGTAACATAGGTGAAGGTGATGCTCTTGTCCCACTAGTGGACATTCTTGACATTGATTGCTTGCATGATGTCGATCCTCCTATTAACATGCTTGATGCTAGTATGACTTCCCCATGCGATGATTTACCCATTTATGATGAGTTTGATGATTGCCTTGTGGAGTCTATTAGTTGTGATGCCATGTTGCATAGGATTTCTTGTGCTAATTCTCTTGGTCACATTATGTTTGCAACCCCTCTTGACTTGTCATATGTTATGAATGAGATCTCCCATATGTCATATTTGCAATCTCATCGTAGTGACTATGCATATTCCATTAAAATAAACCCAATTTGCACATATGGCATAGATGACAAGCCCATGGTTATTGGCATTTGTTTTTCTTGTGATGATATTGATATGCTTTCTTTGCATCATTTCTCTTATATGCCATGCCATGACCACCTTGCTTCGGACATGCATTGTTTGCCATGTTGTTCCACTTCTCCATATTATGCTTTCGCTATTGCTCATGAGGCGACCCCCATAGTTTCCTCATACATGTTAGGAGATTTAGATCCATCCTATCAATTGCATGATTTCCATGATTGTGTGCACCATATGCATCCCATGAATGAAAATGCTTTTGATGTGCCACACACTTGCTATAATTTGCATCCTAATCATGTCATACATAACAACTATTCTTTCATGATGGATTACATGTTTCTCTACCGTGCCTCAAATTTCTTTGAGCGATGCTTATCTTGTGCTAATTCTCACGTGCACATACACATCATGATGGATGATGTGTACATTTATCTCGCACACACTTTGTTTCGTTTGTCCCCATGTTGTGTAGGTACACATGCTTCCTCGTCGACCTCGCAAGCGCAAGAGTTGACGAAACGAGCTCTAGCGAGCAATGATGATTTGGGATCCCGCGGATTGTCATTCCCACCGCTCCCTTCGCGCAAAGACTTCACGCATTTCTTCTACATGGCCCTCACATGGTTATGGGTTATTGTCCATTATATATCATTTGCCCATCTTGCCATGTTCACTTTGCATGATATGCTCATTCCTATGCCTTTGCCATGCATTTGTGACCCATTCTTTGCTTCTCACATGACACTTGATTCTAGTACTTATATGTGTGTTTGCATGCTTGGTGGAGATATCACTTGTAATTGCCATGTTTGCTATGTACCCCATGCCTATGATGATACTTTGATCATGTTTCGCTTTCGTGCTTGTGATATGTCATGCGCATTTGTTATGCCTACTATTTGCTCACATGACATGATTGCCATGATTTCCTCTAGTGTGTTGCATCTTCGCTCCACTAGTTTGCACGACATGATTACTACGATTGCTTGCCTTATTGCATCACCGATGATTCATACTTGCTCATTTCATGCGGTTGATGACAACCATTGCCTTGCTTTACACATGATTGCTATTGAATATTGTCCACTTGCTCCATATGTTGCTTCTCTCATGCTCGATGAATTGCCATGTATTGAGTGGAACAATGCTTTTAGTCTTGCTAATGAGATTGCCCCCATAGTTTTCTCCCATATATTTGGAGCTTTTGCCATCGTTCATGTGAAGCATGCTTGTCTTCCTTCTTTGCACCTTATGCCTAGTGCCATGAATATCACCATTGTTGCACCATATAATTCATGCACTTTTGCTTATAATGGTTATGTGCAAGAGAAGCGAACCATCATGATCATGGAGACCGCCGGGATGATGAAGATGGCCTCCGGTGATGATTCCCCCCTCCGGCAGGGTGCCGGAAAAGGGCTGTAGATTAGATTGTGGAGGTACAGAGGTTTGCGGCGGCATAAAAACTCATCTAGGTTAACTTTCAGGGGTTTCTGAATATATATGATTTTTTAGAGTTGGAATCACGCGAAGAGGGGCCACAGGGGCCCACGAGGCACCAGGGCGTGCCTGGGGGGGGGTGGCGCGCCCTGGTGGCTCGTGGGGCCCCTGTGGGTCTTCTGGCCCCCTCCCGAAGCTTCTAGTGTCTCTTATGTTCCAGAAAAAATCGTCAAAAAGTTTCGCTGCATTGGACTTCATTTGATATGGATTTTCTGGAAAACAAAAAACAAGCAGAAAACAGCAACTGGCACTGGGCACTAGGTCAATATGTTAGTCCATAAAAATCATATAAAAGCCATATAAAAGTGCACCAAAATCATACAAAACTATAATAAACATGGCACGAATACTTCATAAATTATAGATATGTTGGAGACGTATCAGCATCCCCAAGCTTAATTCTTGCTCGTCCTCGAGTAGGTAAATGATAAAAGAAATAATTTATGAAGTGTGAATGCTAGCATAGTGCATAAGTTTGATCAATGATAATTTCAATCACTTTTTCTAGCATCAATATATATCATAATCAGTAGCTCATCTCATAAAACTTCTCATGATCAAGTAGCAAGCTATTCACATGTTTAAAGTATAGGCTATAAACTTTCTTGAAAACTAACAAACTATGTTCTCAGTCATCAAACAATTGCAATTCATCTTATTTTCAGGAAGGGTTTATGTAAGAGCTTTGATCTAGCAAATTCCACATACTCAACCATCATTTAGTCTTCCATGATTGCTGACACTCAAAGCATATTTTTAGAACAAACCGTTTCAGTCAAACACATAGGAAGATAGGGGCTTAATGTTTCGCCTCCCAACTTATTTATCTCAGGGATAATGTCAACAATAATAACTCATGATCACCTATATTCAACTGGATATATGTGCCTGGATCTTTCCCTACCACATAATGCTTGCCAACTAAAGAATAAATAGAGCGGAATAGGAATGAACATTAATGATTCTTGCATAAAAGTAAATACAAAAAAGTAAATACAGAAAAGTAAAAGATAGGCCCTTCGCAGAGGGAAGCAGAGGTTGTCATGCGCTTTTTGTTTTTGAATGCACAAGCCCTTAATGCAAAGGAACGTCACGTTATATTGCCCCTTGTGATAGCAACCTTTATTATGCAGTCCGTTGCTTTTATTTCTTTACCATCACAAGTTCGTACAACGCTTATTTTCCCTTGCAATAAAAGATCATACATATTTTAGGAGCAATTTTTATTGCTTTTTGCACTGATGACAACTTACTTGAAGGATCTTATTCAATCCATAGGTGGATATGGTGGACACTCATGGCAAGAAACTGGGTTTAAGGGGTTTTGGGTGCACAAGTAGTATTTCTACTTAGTACGAATTTTTGGCTAGCAAAATATCCTAAGCAAGCACCACATGTTAGAGGATCCATGACAATATAACTTCTATGTGAATATAAACAAACATAACTCATTATGTTGTCTTCCTTGTCCAACGTCAACTACTTGATCAAGCTTTAAAATAATTAATGGGGGATCACAATCATAGAAGATGTCCAAGATAGTATATTTATATGTGAAATTTCTCTTCCTTCAAAATTCTTTCATGAATTGTTCAAGTGACCAATGCTATGTTTGTTAACTTTCAATAAATTTTACCACTTATACTTCTTGTATGTGAAGTCACTACTCCCCATGGGACAAGCATATGAAGCACATATAATTTTAATCTTTATGATATTCATCATTCAACAATTTACTCTTAGGATATAAGTGAAGCACGAGAGTAAACGAGAAACTACTCCAAAAGGTATAAGTGAAGGTCAATGAGTAGGCAAACAATTAAGTAGCTATGTGAGGACTCTCGCTCATTTAAAAATTTCAGATCTTAAGTATTTTATTCAAACAGCAAGAAAAACAAAATAAAGTGACATTCCAAGAATAGCACATATCATGTGAAGAAGCAAAAACTTAGGCTCAACCAAAACTGACCGATAATTGTTGATGAAGAAAGGTGGGATGCCTACTGGGGCATCCCCAAGCTTAGATGCTTGAGACTTCTTTAAATATTAACTTGGGATGCCTTGGGCATCCCCAAGCTTGAGCTCTTGTGTCTCCTTAATTCCTCTCATATCATGGCTTCTCCTAAATCTTTAAAAACTTCATCCACACAAAACTCAACAAGAACTCCTGAGATAAGTTAGTATAAATCAACTCAAAACCTTAACATTCTATACTGTAGCAAATCACTAAAATTATAATTAAACATTGCATACTAAATGCCTCTTCATATTTAATACTCCTATCCACAAATAGAAACATTAAACTAGCAAACATATGCAAACAATGCAACTATAACAGCAATCTGCCAAAACAGAACATTCTGTAAAGAATGAATAAGATTTCATACTTCCCGAGCTCCAAAAATTATGAAAAATTACCACATGACATATAACTCATGCATTCTTACTGTGTAAAAATTTCAGATTTTAATCATGTTCTGACTATTCAGGAATATTCTGGACATAACAGAAAACTTTCTGTTTTCAAACAGCAACACATGAACTTGCAACTGAGCATGGTAAAGGCTATAACTGGCATTTTATTGAACTAAAAGATACAAAACATGATTATTGATAACATCAAGAAAATCTCAATGAAAGAAAATGACGCTCCAAGCAAAACTCATATTATGTGACGAATAAAAATATAGCTCCAAGTGAGGTTACCGATAGTGTTGAAGAAGAAAGAGGGGATGCCATCCGGGGCATCCCCAAGCTTAGTTGCTTGGGTCTTCCTTGAATATTTCCTTGGGGTGCCTTGGAAATCCCCAAGCTTAGGGTCTTGCCACTCCTTATTCTCCTCATATCGATATCTCACCCAAAACTTGAAAACTTCAATCACACAAAACTTAATGGAACTTGTGAGATAGGTTAGTATGATAAAAATAAATCATCCACTTAGGTACTGTCAAGACAAGTTTCATAATTGTTCTCACATAATGCCTACTGTATTCTATCATTTCCACAATTTATATTACTCAATATATGATGGAAATATGCCCTAGAGGCAATAATAAAGTTGTTATTATTTTATATTTCCTTGTTCATGATAAAGGTTTATTATTCATGCTAGAATTGTATTGACCGGAAACTTAAATACATGTGTGAATACATAAACAAATACCGTGTCCCTAGTGAGCCTCTACTAGACTAGCTCGTTGATCAAAGATGGTTAAGGTTTCCTAACCATAGACATGAGTTGTCATTTGATAACGGGATCACATCATTAGGAGAATGATGTGATGGACAAGACCCATCCGTTAGCTTAGCATATGATCGTTCTGTTTATTGCTACTGCTTTCTTGAATTTCAAATACATGTTCCTCAGACCATGAGATCATGCAACTCCCGGATACCGGAGGAATACCTTGTGTGCTATCAAACGTCACAACGTAACTGGGTGATCATAAAGATGCTCTACAGGTATCTCCGAAGGTGTGCGTTGAGTTGGCATGGATCAAGACTGGGATTTGTCACTCCGTGTTTCGGAGAGGTATCTCTGGGCCCTCTCGGTAATGCACATCATAAGAAGCTTGCAAGCAAAGTGACTAAGAAGTTAGTTACGGGATGATGTATTACGGAACGAGTAAAGAGACTTGCCGGTAACGAGATTGAACTAGGTATGGAGATACCGACGATCGAATCTCGGGCAAGTAACATACCGACGGACAAAGGGAATTACGTATGTTGTCATTGCAGTTCGACCGATAAGATCTTCGTGGAATATGTAGGAACCAATATGGGCATCCAGGTTCCGCTATTGGTTATTGACCGGAGAGGCGTCTCGGTCATGTCTACATCATTCCCGAACCCGTAGGGTCCGCACGCTTAACGTTCGTTGACGATATAGTGTTATATGAGTTATGTGAATTGGTAACCGAATGTTGTTCGGAGTCCCGGATGAGATCCCGGACGTCACGAGGAGTCTCGGAATGGTCGAGAGGTAAATATTTATATATGGGAAGTCATATTTTGGGTTCCGGAAAAAGGTGCAGTTTTTTTCCGGTATTGTACCGGGAAGCTTCCAGAAGGTTTCGGAGGATTCCGGAGGGGTCCGGAAGTCCACAAGTGGGTCCACCACGTCCCAAGGGCTGGCATGGGCTAAGGGGAGGCGCCCTGGCCTTATTGGGCTAGGCGCACCAAGTCCTCAAAAGCCCACGCAGCTAGGGAAGGAAAATGGGAGAGTCCTAGTAGGAATAGGATTGGACTTTGGAGTCCAAGTCCACGTGTGTACTATTCATGGTTACTGTTCACGTGACACTATTCCTTCTACTCCAAGCCCCTACACATATATAAATAGAGGAGAGGGGGCACCCCAAAGGAACACAACATTGTCTTAGCCGTGTGCGGCGCCCCCCTCCATAGTTCCGTCCCTCGGTCATATTTTCGTAGTGCTTGGGCGAAGCCCTGCGGAGATAGCATCACCATCACCGTCACCACGCCGTCGTGCTGCCGGAACTCATCCACTACCTCGCCGTCTTGCTGGATCAAGAAGTCGAGGACGTCACCGAGCTGAACGTGTGCTGAACGCGGAGGTGCCGTACGTTTGGTGCTCGGTCGGTTGGATCGTGAAGTTGTTCGACGACATCAACCGCGTTGTTCTAACGCTTCCGCTTACGGTCTACGAGGGTACGTAGACACACTCCCCCTCTCATAGCTATGCATCTCCATGGATAGATCTTGCATGTGCGTAATTTTTTTTTGTTTTCCATGCAACGTTCCCCAACAGTGGTATCAGAGCCAGGTTTATGCGTAGATGATATGCACGAGTAGAACACAAAGAGTTGTGGGTGGTGATCGTCATACTGCTTACCACCAATGTCTTATTTTGATTCGGCGGTATTGTAAGATGAAGCGGCCCGGACCAACCTTACATGTCCACGTACATGAGACCGGTTCCACCGACAGACATGCAACTTGTTTTGCATAAAGGTGGCTGGCGGGTGTCTGTTTCTCCTACTTTAGTTGAATCGAATTTGACTACGGCCGGTCCTTGAAGAAGGTTAAAACAACAAACTTGATAATTCACCGTTGTGGTTGTTTTTCCGTAGGTAAGAACGGTTCTTGCTAGAAACCCGTAGCAGCCACGTAAAACTTGCAACAACAAAGTAGAGGATGTCTAACTTGTTTTTGCAGGGTATGCTGTGATGTGATATGGTCAAGACATGATGTGATATATGTTGTTGTATGAGATGATCATGTTTTGTAATTTATCGGCAACCGGCAGGAGCCTTATGGTTGTCTCTTTATTGTATGAAATGCAAGCGCCATGTAATTGCTTTACTTTATCGCTATGCGTTAGCAATAGTTGTAGAAGCAATAGTTGGCGAGACGACCATGACGCAATGATGGAGATCAAGGTGTCGAGCCGGTGATGATGGAGATCATGACGATGCTTTGGAGATGGATATCAAAAGCACAAGATGATGGCCATATCATGTCACATATTTTGATTGCATGTGATGTTTATCCTTTATGCATCTTATTTTCCTTAGAACGACGGTAGCATTATAAGATGATCCCTTCACTAAATTTCAAGATAAAAGTGTTGTCCCCGAGTATGCACCGTTGCTAAAGTTCGTCGTTTCGAAGCACCTCGTGATGATCGGGTGTGATAGATTCTACATTCACATACAACGGGTGTAAGCCAGTTTTACACAAGCAGAATACTTGGGTTAAACTTGACAAGCCTAGCATGTATAGACATGGTCTCGGAACACTGGAGACCGAAAGGTCGAACATGAGTCATATAGTAGATATGATCAACATGGAGATGTTCACCATTGATAACTATCCCATCTCACGTGATGATCGGACATGGGCTAGTTGATTTGGATCATGTATCACTTAGTTAACTTGAGGGATGCTAATTTAAGTGGGAGTTCATTAGTAATTTGATTAATTGAACTTAATTTATCATGAACTTAGCCTTGATGGTTTCTTTACATATCTATGTTGTAGATAAATGGCCCGTGCTACTGTTCCGTTGAATTTTAATGCGTTCCTAGAGAAAGCTAAGTTGAAAGATGATGGTAGCAACTACACGGACTGGGTCCGTAACTTGAGGATTATCCTCATTGCTGCACAGAAGAATTATGTCCTTGATGCACCGCTAGGTGATGGACCTGCTGCAGGAGCTGCTGCAGACGTTGTGAACGCCTGGCAGGTTCGAGCTGATGACTACTCGATAGTTCAGTGTGCCATGCTCTACGGCTTAGAACCGGGACTGCAAAAGCGTTTTGAATGCCACGGAGCATATGAGATGTTCCAAGAGCTGAAATTGATATTTCAAGCTAATGCCCGGGTTGAGAGATATGAAGTCTCCAACAAGTTCTTTAGCTGTAAGATGGAGGAGAACAGTTCTGTCAGTGAACACATACTCAGAATGTCTGGGTACCACAACCACTTGACTCAGCTGGGAATTGATCTTCCGGTTGAGAGTGTTATTGACAGAGTTCTTCAGACACTGCCACCAAGCTATAAAGGCTTCGTGATGAACTATAATATGCAAGGGATGGAGAAGACAATTCCCGAGCTCTTCGGGATGCTGAAATCGGCGGAGGTAGAAATCAAGAAGGAGCATCAAGTGTTGACGGTTAACAAAACCACTAGTTTCAAGAAAAAGGGTAAGGGAAAGAAGGGGAACTTCAAGAAGAACGGCAAGCAAGTTGCCGCTCCCACGAAAAAACCCAAAGCTGGACCCAGGCCTGAAACAGAGTGCTTCTACTGCAAAGGGACTGGTCACTGGAAGCGGAACTACCCCAAGTATTTGGCGGATAAGAAGGATGGTAAAGTGAGCAAAGGTATATTTGATATACATGTTATTGATGTGTTCCTTACTAATGCTCGCAGTAGCGCCTGGGTATTTGATACTGGTTCGGTTGCTCATATTTGTAACTCGAAACAGGAGCTACGGAATAAGCGAAGATTGGCTAAGGACGAGGTGACGATGCGCGTCGGGAATGGTTCCAAGGTTGATGTGATCGCCGTCGGCACGCTACCTCTACATCTACCTTCGGGATTAGTTTTAGACCTCAATAATTGTTATTTGGTGCCAGCGTTGAGCATGAACATTATATCTGGATCTTGTTTATTGCGAGACGGTTATTCATTTAAGTAAGAGAATAATGGTTGTTCTATTTATATGAGTAACATCTTTTATGGTCACGCACCTTTTGTAAATGGTCTATTCTTGTTGAATCTCGATCGTAGTGATACACATATTCATAATATTGATGCCAAAAGATGCAAAGTTGATAATGATAGTGCAACATACTTGTGGCACTGCCGTTTAGGTCATATTGGTGTAAAGCGCATGAAGAAACTCCATGCGGATGTACTTTTGGAATCTCTTGATTATGAATCATTTGATACTTGCGAACCATGCCTCATGGGCAAGATGACTAAAACTCCGTTCTCCGGAACAATGGAGCGAGCTACTGATTTGTTGGAAATAATACATACCGATGTATGCGGTCCGATGAATGTTGAAGCACGCGGCGGGTATCGTTATTTTCTAACCTTCACAGATGATTTGAGTAGATATGGGTATATCTACTTGATGAAACACAAGTCTGAAACATTTGAAAAGTTCAAAGAATTTCAGAGTGAAGTAGAGAATCATCGTAACAAGAAAATAAAGTTTCTACGATCTGATCGCGGAGGCGAATATTTGAGTTACGAGTTTGGCCTTCATTTAAGAAAATGTGGAATTGTTTCACAACTCACGCCACCTGGAACACCATAGCGTAATGGTGTGTCCTAACGTCGTAACCGTACTTTATTGGATATGGTGCGTTCTATGATGTCTCTTACCGATTTGCCACTATCGTTTTGGGGTTATGCATTAGAGACAACTGCATTCACGTTAAATAGGGCACCGTCTAAATCCGTTGAGACGACACCGTATGAACTATGGTTTGGCAAGAAACCTAAGCTGTCGTTTCTTAAAGTTTGGGGATGCGATGCTTATGTGAAAAAGCTTCAACCTGATAAGCTCGAACCCAAAGCGGAGAAGTGCGTCTTCATAGGATACCCTAAAGAAACAATTGGGTACACCTTCTACCACAGATCCGAAGGCAAGGTCTTTGTTGCCAAAAATGGGTCCTTTCTAGAGAAGGAGTTTTTCTCGAAAGAAGTGAGTGGGAGGAAAGTAGAACTTGATGAGGTAATTGTACCTTCTCTCGAATTGGAAAGTAGCTCATCAGAGAAAACCGTTCCAGTGATGCCTACACCAATAAGAAAGGAAGATAATGATAAAGATCATGAAACTTCAGATCAAGTTACTACTGAACCTCGTAGGTCAACCAGAGTACGTTCCACACCAGAGTGGTATGGTAATCCTGTTCTGGAAGTTATGTTGTTAGACAACGGCGAACCTACGAACTATGAAGAAGCTATGATGAGCCCGGATTCCGACAAATGGCTTGAGGCCATGAAATCTGAGATAGGATCCATGTATGAGAACAAAGTGTGGACTTTGGTGGACTTGCCCGATGATCGGCAAGCCATTGAGAATAAATGGATTTTTAAGAGGAAGACAGATGCTGATGGTAATATCACTGTCTACAAAGCTCGACTTGTCGCAAAAGGTTTTCGACAAGTTCAAGGGGTTGACTACGATGAGACTTTCTCACCCGTAGCGATGCTTAAGTTTGTCCGAATCATGTTAGCAATTGCCGCATTTTATGATTATGAAATCTGGCAAATGGATGTCAAAACTGCATTCCTTAATGGATTTCTCAAAGAAGAGTTGTATATGATGCAACCAGAAGGTTTTGTCGATCCTAAGGGTGCTAACAAAGTGTGCAAGCTCCAGCAATCCATCTATGGACTGGTGCAAGCATCTCGGAGTTGGAATATACGCTTTGATGAGGTGATCAAAGCATATGGTTTTGTACAGACTTATGGTGAAGCCTGTATTTACAAGAAAGTGAGTGGGAGCTCTGTAGCATTTCTAATATTATATGTGGATGACATATTGTTGATTGGAAATGATATAGAATTTCTGGATGGCATAAAGGGATACTTGAATAAGAATTTTTCAATAAAAGACCTCGGTGAAGCTGCTTATATATTGGGCATCAAGATCTATAGGGATAGATCAAGATGCTTGATAGGACTTTCACAAAGCACATACCTTGACAAAGTTTTGAAGAAGTTCAAAATGGATCAGTCAAAGAAAGGGTTCTTGCCTGTCTTACAAGGTGTGAAGTTGAGTCAGACTCAATGCCCGACCACGGCAGAAGATATAGAAAAAATGAAAGTCATTCTCTATGCCTCAGCCATAGGTTCTATTATGTATGCCATGCTGTGTACCAGACCTGATGTGTGCCTTGCCATAAGTTTGGCAGGGAGGTACCAGAGTAATCCAGGAGTGGATCACTGGACAGCGGTCAAGAATATCCTGAAGTACCTGAAAAGGACCAAGGACATGTTTCTCGTTTATGGAGGTGACGAAGAGCTCGTCGTAAAGGGTTACGTCGATGCAAGCTTCGACACTGATCCGGATGACTCTAAGTCACAAACCGGATACGTACTTATATTAAATGGTGGAGCTGTCAGTTGGTGCAGTTCCAAGCAGAGCGTCGTGGCGGGATCTACGTGTGAAGCGGAATACATAGCTGCTTCGGAAGCAGCACATGAAGGAGTCTGGATGAAGGAGTTCATATCCGATCTAGGTGTTATACCTAGTGCATCGGGTCCAATGACAATCTTTTGTGACAACACTGGAGCAATTGCCATAGCCAAGGAGCCCAAGTTTCACAAGAAGACCAAACACATCAAGAGACGCTTCAACTCCATTCGTGAATATGTCAAGGATGGAGACATAGAAATTTGCAAAGTACACACGGATCTGAATGTGGCAGACCCGTTGACTAAGCCTCTTCCACGAGCAAAACATGATCAGCACCAAGACTCCATGGGTGTTAGATTCATTACTATGTAATCTAGATTATTGACTCTAGTGCAAGTGGGAGACTGATGGAAATATGCCCTAGAGGCAATAATAAAGTTGTTATTATTTTATATTTCCTTGTTCATGATAAAGGTTTATTATTCATGCTAGAATTGTATTGACCGGAAACTTAAATACATGTGTGAATACATAAACAAATACCGTGTCCCTAGTGAGCCTCTACTAGACTAGCTCGTTGATCAAAGATGGTTAAGGTTTCCTAACCATAGACATGAGTTGTCATTTGATAATGGGATCACATCATTAGGAGAATGATGTGATGGACAAGACCCATCCGTTAGCTTAGCATATGATCGTTCTGTTTATTGCTACTGCTTTCTTGAATGTCAAATACATGTTCCTCGGACCATGAGATCATGCAACTCCCGGATACCGGAGGAATACCTTGTGTCCTATCAAACGTCACAACGTAATTGGGTGATCATAAAGATGCTCTACAGATATCTCCGAAGGTGTCCGTTGAGTTGGCATGGATCGAGACTGGGATTTGTCACTCCGTGTTTCGGAGAGGTATCTCTGGGCCCTCTCGGTAATGCACATCATAAGGAGCTTGCAAGCAAAGTGACTAAGAAGTTAGTTACGGGATGATGTATTATGGAACGAGTAAAGAGACTTGCCGGTAACGAGATTGAACTAGGTATGGAGATACCGACGATCGAATCTCGGGCAAGTAACATACCGACGGACAAAGGGAATTACGTATGTTGTCATTGCGGTTCGATCGATAAGATCTTCGTGGAATATGTAGGAACCAATATGGGCATCTAGGTTCCGCTATTGGTTATTGACCGGAGAGGCGTCTCGGTCATGTCTACATCATTCCCGAACCCGTAGGGTCCGCACGCTTAACGTTCGTTGACGATATAGTGTTATATGAGTTATGTGAATTGGTAACCGAATGTTGTTCGGAGTCCCGGATGAGATCCCGGACGTCACGAGGAGTCTCGGAATGGTCGAGAGGTAAAGATTTATATATGGGAAGTCATATTTTGGGTTCCGGAAAAAGGTGCAGTTTTTTTCCGGTATTGTACTGGGAAGCTTCCAGAAGGTTTTGGAGGATTCCGGAGGGGTCCGGAAGTCCACAAGTGGATCCACCACGTCCCAAGGGCTGGCATGGGCTAAGGGGAGGCGCCCTGGCCTTATTGGGCCAGGCGCACCAAGTCCTCAAAAGCCCACGCAGCTAGGGAAGGAAAATGGGAGAGTCCTAGTAGGAATAGGATTGGACTTTGGAGTCCAAGTCCACGTGTGTACTATTCATGGTTACTGTTCACGTGGCACTATTCCTTCTACTCCAAGCAAACTATGCATCGAAAACAGAATAGCATGTAGTAAGCGATTTAAAAACCATACTTATGTACCTCCAAAAATTCTGAAAAATTAGGACAACGTAAAAAATTTGTAACCCAATACTTTGTAAAAATTTCAGAATTTTCTCACGCTCCAGTACATAATAGAAATTCCAGCACTGGACGCAAAAGTTTCTGTTTTTGCACAGAATCAAATCAACAAGCATCCACACTATCCCAAAGGCTTTACTTGGCACATTATTGAAAGAAAACATATAAAACATGATTACTATAGTAGCTTAATCATGTGGACAAAAAAACAGTAGGTATACATATTGGGTTGTCTCCCAACAAGCGCTTTTCTTTAATGCCTTTTAGCTAGGCATGATGATTTCAATGATGCTCACATAAAAGTTAAGAATTGAAACACGAAGAGAGCATCATGAATCACATGGCAAGCTCATTTAAGTCTAACCCACTTCCTATGCATAGGGATTTTGTGAGCAAACAATTTATGGGATCAAGAATCAACTAGCATAGGAAGGCAAAACAAGCATAACTTCAAAACTTTCAACGTATAGAGGGAAAACTTGACATTATTGAAATATGTAGAAGCATATGATCCTCTCTCATAATAATTTTCAGTAGCATCATGAAGAAATTCAACAATATATCCATCACACAAAGCATTCTTGTCATGATGCATAAGCATAGAATTTTTATTACTCTCCACACAAGCAATTTTCTTCTCATTCATAATAGTGGGAGCAAACTCAACAAAATAACTATCATGAGATACTTGATTGGAATAATCCAATTGAAAATAAAAATCATGATGACAAGTTTCATGGTTATCATTATTCTTTATAGCATACATGTCATCACAATAATCATCATAGATAGCAACTTTGTTGTCATAGTCAATTGAAACCTCTTCCAAAATAGTGGAATCATCACTAAATAAATTCATGACCTCTTCAAATCCACTTTCATCAATATAATCATCATAAATCGGAGGCATGCAATCATCATAACAAATTTGCACATCAAAACTTGGGGGACTAAAAATATCATCTTCATCAAACATAGCATCCCCAAGCTTATGGCTTTGCATATCATTAGCATCATGGATATTCAAAGAATTCATACTAACAATATTGCAATCATGCTCATAATTCAAAGATTTTATGCCAAACATTTTATTGAATTCTTCTTCTATCAATTGAGCACAATTATCGGAATCCTTATTTTCAAGAAATACATTATAGAGATGAATAATATGAGGCAATCTCAATTCCATTTTTTTGTAGTTTTATTTTATAAACCAAACTAGTGATAAAACAAGAAACTAAAAGATTCGATTGCAAGATCTAAAGATATACCTTCAAGCACTCACCTCCCCGGCAACGGCGCCAGAAAAGAGCTTGATGTCTACTACACAACTTATTCTTGTAGACTCGTGTTGGGCCTCCAAGCGCAGAGTTTTGTAGGACAGTAGCAATTTTCCCTCAAGTGGATGACCTAAGGTTTATCAATCCATGAGAGGCGTAGGTTGAAGATGGTATCTCTCAAACAACCCTGCAACCAAATACAAGAAATCTCTTGTGTCCCCAACACACCAAATACAATGGTAAATTGTATAGGTGCACTAGTTCGGTGAAGAGATGGTGATAAAAGTGTAGTATGGATAGTAGATATAGGTTTTTGTAATCTGAAAATATAAAAACAGCAAGGTAGCAAGTAACAAAAGTGAGCACAAACGGTATTGCAATGCTTGAAAACAAGGCCTAGGGTTCATACTTTCACTAGTGCAATCTCTCAACAATGCTAACATAATTGGATCATATAACCATCCCTCAACGTGCGATAAAGAATCACTCCCAAGTTCCTATTAGCGGAGAACATAAGATAGAAATTGTTTGTAGGGTACGAAACCACCTCAAAGTTATCCTTTCCGATCGATCTATTGAGCTATTCCTATAAGTGTCACAAAGAACCCTAGAGTTCGTACTAAAATAACACCATATGATACACATCAACCAACTCTAATGTCATCTAGATACTCCAATGTCACCACAAGTATCCGTGAGTTGATTATACGATATGCATCAAACAACTTCATAATCATAATATTCAATCCACACAAAGAACTCCAAGGAGCACCCCAAAGTTTCTATCGGAGAAAAGATAATGAAAACATGCAGCAACCCCTATGCATAGATTACCCCAATGTCACCTCGGGAATCCGCGAGTTGAGTGCCAAAACATATATCAAGTGAATCAATATAATACCCCATTGTCACCACGGGTATTCATATACAAGACATACATCAAGTGTTCTCAAATCTGAAATATTCAATCCGACAATAACAAAACCTCAAAGGGAAAAGATTCGATTCATCACAACAAGGATAGAGAGGGAAGAAACACCATATGATCCAACCATATTAACAAAGCTCGTGGTACATCAAGATCATGCCAAATCAAGAACGCGCGAGAGAGAGATAAAACACATAGCTACTGGTACAAACCCTCAGCCCCGAGGGTGAACTACTCCCTCCTCGTCATGGAGACCGCCGGGATGATGAAGATGGCCTCCGGTGATGATTCCCCCCTCCGGCAGGGTGCCGGAAAAGGGCTGTAGATTAGATCGTGGAGGTACAGAGGTTTGCGGCGGCGTAAAAACTCATCTAGGTTAACTTTCGGGGGTTTCTGAATATATATGATTTTTCAGCGTTGGAATCACGCAAAGAGGGGCCACAGGGGGCCCATGAGGCACCAGGGTGTGCCTAGGGGGGGGGGGGGTGGCGCGCCCTGGTGGCTCGTGGGGCCCCTGTGGGTCTTCTGGCCCCTCCCGAAACTTCTAGTGTCTCTTATGTTTCAGAAAAAATCATCAAAAAGTTTCACTGCATTTGGACTTCATTTGATATGGATTTTCTGGAAAACCAAAAACAAGCAGAAAACAACAACTGACACTGGGCACTAGGTCAATATGTTAGTCCATAAAAATCATATAAAAGCCATATAAAAGTGCACCAAAATCATACAAAACTATAATAAACATGGCATGAATACTTCATAAATTATAGATACGTTGGAGACGTATCAATTATCTCATGCTATTCCTATGTGTTTGATTGCAACAATGTCATTCCTTCACATATGCCATGTCCCATTGCTTGCTACATGTTTGACTTGATTGCCTCACACATGATGAACAATTGCTCCTTCCATTGTGTTGAGTGCCACACTATCTTCACTACACCATGTGCACTTTATGCTTGGATTGTCTTGCCCCATGTGTTTAGACACTTCATTTTATTTGGTGTTGTGAATGATTCTTATGCATACCATAGACCATTTGTTGAACGCTTGATGCATGCTTGCTATGACATTGAGGTAGATGCTTGTTCATTTGTCACACATGTTAGCATCTTTACCTCACCTTTGCATGATTGTTTCCATGATGACTTTGCATGTGCTCATTTGATATGCTTAAATGCCATGTCTCACTTCCTTCTCAAACCATATGCTATGCTTGATGACTACACTTGTTGGGTGAATAACCACTTCAATGTTTGGTTTTGCACTAACGCTAACCACATTTGTTTTTCCAAGTGTTTGTTGTCATTGCTCCTTTTGAAGGAATCACACGACGGTGCGACATTGGAGAGTGCCCATTTCGAGCATCAAGATGATGAATGCTTGGTGATCGTCCACTTCTACACGGCGACGTCATCTCTTTCCCATGGAGATTTGGTTTTTGATCCGAGGACGGATCTTTTCCAAGGGGGAGGGGATGATGCGGAGCATCCTACGGATATCACCATGTCAAGAGTCCGTTTGGCAAGTGACACGTGCCACATCTACGTCACATACATAAAGGTGAATCATCTCTTTTACACGTGTTCACATGACCCCTTCGAGGATGGTATACTACTTGACAATCCTTCCGTGTGCATGCATAGGTTCTATTAGAGCTTCACACGTAGCGAGGACAAGTCCATGCGTAAGAGAACGACTACACCATCCAAGAAGGAAGCTTGGAAGCGGAGAAGGAACCGTCAAGAAGAAGGCGAGGTTCTGATACGTCTCCAACGTATCTATAATTTTTGATTGTTCCATGCTGTTATAATATCAATCTTGGATGTTTTTATAATCATTTACAGCAATTTTATATCATTTTTGGAGACTAACCTATTAACCTAGTGCCCAGTGCCAGCTGCTATTTTCTGCCCTGTTTTTGTTTCACAGAAAATCAATATCAAACGAAGTCCAAATACAGTGAAACTTTTTGGAGATTTTTTCTTGGGCAAGAAGAATACCAGAAGCTTCGAGGGGAGGCTAGAAGACCTTGGTGGGCCCCACGAGCCACCAGGGCGCGCCTGGGGGGGGGCAGGCTTGCTCTGATGCCTCATGGGCCCCACCAAGCTCCGTTTGACCTAATTCCAGCACTATAAATTCCAGAAAAAATCAGAAACCATCAGGGGAGTCCACGAAATACTTTTTACGCCGCTGCAAGCCTCTGTTCCAGAGAGATCCCATCTGGGGTCCTTCTCCGGTAATCTGCCGGAGGGGGAATCGATCACGGAGGGGCTCTACATCAACCTTGCTGCCTCTCCGATGATGCGTGAGTAGTTTACCACAGACCTTCGGGTCCATAGGCAGTAGCTAGATGGATTCTTCTCTCTTTTTGATGTTCAATACAATGTTCTCCTTGATGTTCTGGGAGATCTATCCGATGTAATCTTTCTTTGCGGTGTGTTTGTTGGGATCCGATGAATTGTGAGTTTATGATCAGATTATCCATGAAATTATTTGAGTCCTTGCTGCACTCTTTTATGCATGATTATAGCCTCATATTTCTTCTCCGATCTATTGATTTGGTTTGGCCAACTAAGTTGATTTATCTTGCCATGGGAAGAGGTGCTTTGTAGTGGGTTCGATCTTGCGGTGCTCAATCCCAGTGACAGAAAGGGACATGACACGTATGTATCGTTGCTACTAAGGGTAAAAATATGGGATCTATTCATTGGGTTTATTAATTCGTGAGTTTGTCTTGTCTACATCATGTCATCGTTCTTAAGGCATTACTCCGTTCTTATGGACTTAATACACTAGATGCATGCTGGATAGCGGTCGATGTGTGGAGTAATAGTAGTAGATGCAGGCAGGAGTCGGTCTACTAATCTTGGACGTGGTGCCTATATACATGATCATTTCCTTGGATATCGTCATGATTATTTGCTTTTTCTATCAATTGCCCAAGAGTAATTTGTCTACCCACCGTATGCTATTTTCTCGAGAGAATTCTAGTGAAATCTATGGCCCCCGGGTCTATCAAAATCATATTACTAAAATCCTAAAAATATTGCTGCCATTTTCTTTTATTTATTTTATTTAGTATTTTTGCTGCAATCTATCAATCTATCAAATACAATTTAATCTTGCAATCTTACCGCCAAGGGATTGACAACCCCTTGTTCGCGTTGGGTGCAAGGATTTGTTGTTTGTGTGCAGGTACTGCTTACTAGGTGTTGTGTGATTCTCATACTGGTTCGATAACCTTGGTTTCATAATTGAGGGAAATACTTATCTCTACTGTGCTGCATCATCCCTTCCTCTTCGGGGAAATACCAACGCAAGCTACAAGTAGGAGGAAGAATTTCTGGCGCCGTTGCCGGGGAGACATCATCAACATTTATCAAGTACCTTTGCACAAACACTCATCTCCTTGCATTTACTTTATTAGCCATTTGCCTCTCGTTTTCATCTCCCCCACTTCTAAAACATTTTTACAAAAATACAAAAATATTTTCCGTTGCCTTTTTGCCTTTCTCTTGTTTTCTAGTTTGCTTGTTTGCTTTTTGCTTGCTTATCATTATGGCTAGTTCTTCGCTCGTTACTATTACTCCTAAAAATGAAGTACTTAATTTTAAACAAAGGGGAGGAGAGAATTTAAAAGATGCTTGGTATAGGATTTGTGATGCTCATAATAGATCAACTCGTAAGCAATCCTCCACTATTCTCCTCCGCAATTTTTATGTGGGAATTACTACTTGGTATAGATTTGTTCTTGATACTATTACTGGAGGGAATTTCTTGATGTGTCCCTCTACGGATCCATTTAATGCTATGGGAAATTTAGTGGGATCACCACCTATCACTATTAATGAAACAACTTTGACTTTGGAACATGTTATGCAAAGGTTAGAGGCTATTGAAAGTAAGATGTCTATTATTGAACACCTTGAGAATTTGGATAAAAAATTGCATAATCATATCACTCAATTTGGTTCTAAGGTTGGAAATGCATTGAAAACCTTAAAAGAAAAGGAACCGGTAGTTAACGAAAGAATAGAACAAGGTCCCGCTAGAATCGATAAGATAGAAGAAATTATTATCAATTTGGGATCGGCTTTTTCCTCCATTAAGAATATTGATAAAACTCCTCCCAATAAAAATTGCAAGTTCGTGTATGTTCCTAAAATCAATGGTGCTACTTCCAGTAAGGGAAATGAGGATCTTAAAATGATTAGCGTGCACCCCAATTTCATTGATATGATTAAGGAACCTATTCACAAAAGTGAAATTCTTGATTTTGTGCCTAGAAGTGTGAGGATGAAAAACACTTATGTTGAATCTGTTAGAAAAAATGGATGTGTGATTGAGGAGTTGGAAACCAAAGATGACAATACTTGAAACTATGCATTATGCCTAGCTAGGGGCATAAAACAATAGCGCTTGTTGGGAGGCAACCCAATGAATAAAATAAATTTTTGTTATAAGTTTCTGTTATGGTGTGTTTTTACTGTCATGCTACTGGTATGATAGTGTTTTTATGTTTTTAATTAGTGTTTGTGCCAAGTAATACCTTTGGGATGATTTGGAAGATAGTATAATTGATGCTGTTTGGAAAACAGAAAGTTTTGCGTCCAGTGCCCGAATTTTTTTTCTGTACTGGAGGGTCAGAAAAATCTGAAATTTTCACACAGTATTGGTATATGAATTTCCCACGTTTTCCTAATTTTTCATAATTTTTGGAGTTACATAAGTATGGCTTTTAAATAGATTGCTACAGACTGTTCTGTTTTTGACAGATTCTGTTTTTGATGCACTACTTGCTTGTTTTGATGAATCTATGGATTGTATCGGGGGGTATAAGCCATGGTGAAGTTAGAGTACAGTAGGTATAATGCAAAAATAAAATATGAATGGGTTTTCAACAGTACTTATAGTAGTGATTTGTTTTGTTATACTAACGGATCTCACGAAGGTTTTGTTGAGTTTTGTGTGATTGAAGTTTTCAAGTTTTGGGTGAGATCACGATGGATGAAGGAATACGGAGTAGAAAAAGCCTAAGCTTGGGGATGCACAAGGCACCCCAAGGTAATATTCAAGGAAGACTCAAGCGTCTAAGCTTGGGGATGCCGCGGAAGGCATCCCCTCTTTATTCTACCGACCATCGGTAATTTTACTTGGAGCTATATTTTTATTCGTCACATGATATGTGTTTTGCTTGGAGCGTCTTGTATGATATGAGTCTTTGCTTTGTTTGCTTTTTAGTTTGTCACAATCATCTTTGCTGCACACACCTATTTTGATAGAGCCACACGTTATCATCATAATTTGTAGAATACTCTATGTGCTTCACTTAAATTTTTTGAGCTAGGCAGTTGCTCTAGTGCTTCACTTAAATCCTTTTGAGCACGGTGGTGGCTAAAATTTTGTAGAAATAAACTCTCATGCTTCACTTATATTATTTTGAGAGTTGATTGAATTTTTTTTGAAATAAATTCTCATGCTTCACTTATATCATTTTGAGAATTGACTTGATTAAAATTTTGAAGAAATGAATTCTCGTGCTTCACTTATATCATTTTGAGAATTGACTTGATTAAAATTTTGAAGAAATGAATTCTCGTGCTTCACTTATATTATTTTGAGAATTGTTAAGATTGAAATTTTGAAGAAATATTTGCACTCTCATGCTTCACTTAAATCTTTTTGAGAGATGACGATAGTAACGGTAATTTGCACATGTTATGCAATTGGTCCCAAAGTGATGAATATTCAAGAGGGATATAGATAAAAACTTTCATATAGATCATTTGATATGACAAGTGTGATTCCTTGCAATAGTTTTGCGATATGGAAATGATGATATGTGATGCCATGTTAGTGAGTAATTATGCTTAAGTAAGAATATTAGTGTTAAGGTTTGTGATTCCCTATGCAAGCACGTTAAGTCAATAGTTATGCAATGAAGTTATATCCTACTATGGTGCATTATTCGATGTTAGTTATGTTCAATGCATGTTTATGACCGTTTTTGTTTTTTGGTTGGTTGCTTCTCAATCTTTTGCTAGCCTTCATTTGTACTAAGCGGAAATACTGCTTGTGCATCCAAAATCTTTAAAACCAGTTTTGCCTTATGAGTCCACTATATCTACCTATATGCGGTATTCCAATGCCGTTCCAAGTAAATTTGCGTGTGCCAACTCTAAATTTCAAAATAATTTTTCTGTTTTGTGTGCCCGTACCGCTCATGAAGCGGAAGGGGGTAGCCAATATCTTCCATGCTAGGTGTGTTATTCTCAAGATGAGTGTTTATTCACTTGTCATTGCACAAGAGTGTGGCGGTAATAGGGATGCCCAGTCCCGAAATGTGAAATGAAATAAAATGAAAAATCCTATGTGATCACAATAATAAATTCCTTGGAAAGTGATGGTATGGAGGGCACCCGTGGATACGGCTAGCCATGGATTGTGAAAGAATTGGTGGAAAGGAATAAACTTTATTTTCTGTTTGGGAACCGCCTATGATGTATGTAGCTTGGAAGATATTGGGAATTCTCATTCGTTTTCGTTGACAGGAAAAGCATGCCTCCCAAAATATTTTTATCTCTTTAATTTCAGCTTTGAGCTCTGGCACATTTGACAAATCTCTGCTTCCCTCTGCGAAGGGCCTATCTATTTACTTTTATGCAATTTTTATTTTTCTTGAGTCTCGATCTTCTCTTACAAAAGCACCAACTAGAGAACACTATTGTCATACTTGTGCATTGGTTGTAGCTAATATTTGAGTGTGTTTCATGAATGGATCAATGATTGAGCATAATGGGCTAGGGATAACTTTCTTTAGCATTGATATTTTGAAAGACATGGTTGCTTGTTAGTATGCTTGAGTATCTATGTTTTCATGTCAAATTATAGACTATTGATTTGAATCATATAAGTCCAATGTCCATGCTACAAAAAGGAAAATAATATGTGATGAATATGTTAGGCAGCATTCCACATCAAAAATTCTATTTTTATCATTTACCTACTCGAGGACGAGCAGGAATTAAGCTTGGGGATGCTGATACGTCTCCAACGTATCTATAATTTTTGATTGTTCCATGCTGTTATAATATCAATCTTGGATGTTTTTATAATCATTTACAACAATTTTATATCATTTTTGGAGACTAACCTATTAACCTAGTGCCCAGTGCCAGTTCCTGTTTTCTGCCTTGTTTTTGTTTCACAGAAAATCAATATCAAACGAAGTCCAAATACAGTGAAACTTTTTGGAGATTTTTTCTTGGGCAAGAAGAATACCAGAAGCTTCGAGGGGAGGCCAGAAGACCTTGGTGGGCCCCACGAGCCACCAGGGTGCATCGGGGGAGGGGGGGCAGGCGCGCCCTGATGCCTCGTGGGCCCCACCAAGCTCCGTTTGACCTAATTCCAGCACTATAAATTCCAGAAAAATCAGAAACCCTCAGGGGAGTCCACGAAATACTTTTAACGCCGCCGTAAGCCTCTGTTCCAGAGAGATCCCATCTGGGGTCCTTCTCCGGTAATCTGCCGGAGGGGGAATCGATCACGGAGGGGCTCTACATCAACCTTGCTGCCTCTCCGATGATGCGTGAGTAGTTTACCACAGACATTCGGGTCCATAGGCAGTAGCTAGATGGATTCTTCTCTCCTTTTGATGTTCAATACAATGTTCTCCTTGATGTTCTTGGAGATCTATCCGATGTAATCTTTCTTTGCGGTGTGTTTGTTGGGATCCGATGAATTGTGAGTTTATGATCAGATTATCCATGAAATTATTCGAGTCCTTGCTGCACTCTTTTATGCATGATTATTATAGCCTCGTATTTCTTCTCCGATCTATTGATTTGTTTTGGCCAACTAAGTTGATTTAGCTTGCCATGGGAAGAGGTGCTTTGTAGTGGGTTCGATCTTGCGGTGCTCAATCCCAGTGACAGAAAGGGACATGACACGTATGTATCGTTGCTACTAAGGGTAAAAAGATGGGATCTATTCATTGGGTTTATTAATTCGTGAGTTTGTCTTGTCTACATCATGTCATCGTTCTTAAGGCATTACTCCGTTCTTATGGACTTAATACACTAGATGCATGTTGGATAGCGGTCGATGTGTGGAGTAATAGTAGTAGATGCAGGTAGGAGTCGGTCTACTAATCTTGGACGTGATGCCTATATACATGATCATTGCCTTGGATATCGTCATGATTATTTGCTTTTCTATCAATTGCCCAACAGTAATTTGTCTACCCACCGTATGCTATTTTCTCGAGAGAAGCCTCTAGTGAAATCTATGGCCCCCGGGTCTATCAAAATCATATTACTAAAACCCTAAAAATATTGCTGCCATTTTCTTTTATTTATTTTATTTAGTATTTTTGCTGCAATCTATCAAATACAATTTAATCTTGCAATCTTACCGCCAAGGGATTGACAACCCCTTGTTCGCGTTGGGTGCAAGGATTTGTTGTTTGTGTGCAGGTACTGCTTACTAGGTGTTGTGTGATTCTCCTACTGGTTTGATAACCTTGGTTTCATAATTGAGGGAAATACTTATCTCTACTGTGCTGCATCATCCCTTCCTCTTCGGGGAAATACCAACGCAAGCTACAAGTAGCAGGTTCCACGTGCATCGACGGATGTCCAAGAGAAGGCGACGAGCTGCGAAGCTTCTGGACACCCCATGCGCACGGGCCCCTAGACCCCGTGCACGCGGGACCCCGTGCCCACTATACATGCCCGTGCGCACGGGCTAAGTCGCCAGGTCTCTGGATACCCCGTGCGCACGGGCTCCACTTACCCCGTGCGCACGGGGCCTCCTGCGTGTGCCTGTTGGGCTTTGCCATGTATTCCCATTTCGCCCCTCCTTACCCCCTTCATTGCCTAGGACTATATATACTCCTTCTCCTCCTCCATTTAGGGTTAGCTATAGCTAACATTAGATCTAGACATTGGAGCTTAGCTCATGTATCTCCCCTTGTGGGAATCCTCTTGAGAGAGGCACACTCCACTGGAGTTCAAGACCTCAATTGGAGAAGATCCTTAGGGTTATCAAGACCCCCTTGTGGGAAGGATCTATCTAGATCATCAAGACCTCATCTCCTCTTGGATTTGGGATGAACTCTACCATGTATCTTTCCCTTTGTTGTTCATGTACCTTGTGATCTTGTGTGTTTGTGAGTCTAGTGGATGTGTGATTGGACTTGTTCTTGAGTGTTTCTCTTGTGATTTCCCCTCTTGTTCTTCGTGTTCTTCGCGTTCCTCTTCGTAGTCACCACCAATTCGTGAACATCGGGACAAATCGGGGCACTTTGGCCCGTGCCCTACAACAATCCGTCTCGGAACACACATTACATTAACGATGAATGAGCCTCTCTCTCTTTTAATAGGATGATGTAGGATTTTTTTTCCCGTTGCAACGCACGTGCCTTTTTCCTAGTAATGACCTATACACAAGCACGCACATAAGGCTTAAATGGGCTGCAGTCACCGCTGGACATTTTCACATGTTAGTTTTATTTATTTTTCATAGCATTTTGTAAGAATACGTTAACTAAAAAGATTATACATACAAATAAATTAAATTATTTTAAATAATGTTCTCGTAATTATAAAAACTATATTTAAAATAATGTTCATGTAATTCTAAAAATACATTCTTATTTAACATAATGGTCATGTAATTCAAAAAATTATTATTATATAAAATAATGTTCATGTAATTCTAAAAATAATATTATTTAAAATAATGTTCACGTAATTCTAAAAAATGTTCTTATTTAATATAATGTCAATTTTATCCTAT
Organism: Elymus sibiricus; assembly: GCA_039707655.1. NCBI lineage: Eukaryota > Viridiplantae > Streptophyta > Magnoliopsida > Poales > Poaceae > Elymus > Elymus sibiricus. The sequence continues at coordinate 308,497,230 of CM077674.1, forward strand.
TAAATATTCAAGTATTAATTCAAAATGTTTTTATAGTTAATATAATATTTATGAATTATAATATTTTTTGTAAATTAAAAATTATTCATGCATTATTATTGTGTTCAGAAAAATATTCATGTATTTTTAGGCTGTATTCATGCATTCGGATAAATATTCATGTATTCACTTTACGCGAAATATTATTACTTAAAATACTGTTCAGGTAATTCTAAAATATATTCAATCATTATTTAAAAAAATATATAATTTAAATTGTAATTTTTTTGAGGTTTTAGTAAATATAAATTATAATCGTAATTATGAATTGAAAACACTATCATGGAAAAAATGGGCCGCGGTCACTGCAGCCCATTTAAGCCCCATCTGTGTCATTATGGTTTTTTAGACAAATATGGGTGGCTAGCACCTGTGGCTTGTTTGCATGTGGTCGCGTGTTCGAACTCCTGAATTTTCCGTGCTCGTTTCCTCTTTGTACTATTTCCTGACGGGTGGGCCTCACTGGTTTTTTAAGGGAAAAAAATCAAAGGGCTTTTTTGTGATGAAAAAAATTCCAGGGTGTTTTTTCGCAAAAACCCAGGTCACACGCACATCAATGCCTTTCCGGTCATTGACAGTGGATCCTACACCAAGTTGGCGCACCTCGTCAGCACACTGAGCGTATACAGACGTGATTAGCACCGTAGATGCACGCCCAAGCCAAGTTCTGTCATCGGTTCAATGTATGCCGTAAGTTTTAGCACCAAACTGACTTTTCTTGGCAAGTTCAAGCACCTGTGGTGTAATTTGTAGGAGATATGCCCTAGAGGCAGTAATAACAGTTATTTTGTATCTTCAAGTTTTTAATGAATGTTTATGTTCCATGCTATAACTGCAATGATTCTCGAGTCTGCAATATCCACGAGGCTCGGAGGGAAACTCATGTGCACGTGTGGTATAATAAACGGTAAAATGTATTCCTAGTCATGCCTCTAAGACTGGCTCAAGTATTGCATGATGATCCTGTTTTCCTAATCATGGGCATGACTATGCCGGCAATTTTGAGGGCACATTGTTAGAAGAACACTTGTGTTGAATTGACCCGAATTGATGTTATGCTATGAGATACATTCGTCACAAGTTAATGGCTTATAACACAGAGATAGTTAATGTTTGCATAATTCCTTAAACCATGAGAGTATCGAGTTCTTTCGTACTTGCTTTGTGAACTTTGGGGTTTGTTAAACGTCATCCGTAACTGGGTGGCTATTACGGCGGCTTACGGGTTCACGAAAAAGTATGACAAGGAACGAGATAGCTCGAGATTGGGATTTGCTCCTCCGACGATGGAGAGATATTCTCGGGCCCTCTCGGTGTTATGGTATCCATCATCGTCTGGCCAGACACAATGTGATTTGATCACAGGGATGCCACAATACGGAAACGACAAAAGAGAACAAAACCGATAACGAGGTAACTGGCATAGTGGACAAGTTGTTGATCCACGGGGATACCGATAATTCTCACATCTGGTGTTTGTAACATATCGCGAAGCAACATGAATAACACACCGCAACTGGAGGTTCACTCGAATATTTATTCGTGTGGGTATAGGGGTCAATATGGGTGTCCACGGCTCCGATGTTGATCATTGATCGGAAAGTGTTTTAGTCATGTCTATACTTCACCAAACCTAAAGGGTCACACGCTTAAGGGTCATTTATCTGCTGAATACTAGACAGGGAGTCTGAGAGAAAGTCACCAGAAAAGTTTCGGAGACAACGGAAGAGTTCCGGAGAGAGAATACCGGAAGAGTTTCGGTAAAACTAAAAAGTTGTTTTGGAGTATACCATTAAGTCAAATTGGTTTTGGCACACGCCTGGAAATTCTTGGAGGGTGCTAGAATTGTTCTGGGAACTTCTGGGATTTTTCCGGGGAAAAAACCGGAAATGTTCCGAAGCTGTCGGAACCGCTTTGGTTGCTTTTCGCTGAAGAAAATCATTGATCCAGAAATGTTTCGGAACACGTTCAGAATTGTTTTAGTGGGTGCTGGAAATGTTCTGGACCTACAGAAATATTTTCGGATTTAACGGATGCGAAAAATTGTCTTCATGAATAGTGAAAACGCATTCTTGTTTGCTTTTCGCTGATGAAAATCATTGATCCGGAAATGTTTCGGAATGCGTCCATAATTGTTTTAGTAGGTACTGGAAATGTTCTGGACCTACAGAAATATTTTCGGATTTAACGGTCGCGGAAAAATATTTTCATGAATAGTTGAAACACTATTTGGTAGCTTCTTTGGGAAGCCACCTTTGAGGGAATTTTGGTATTTCCAAGTGTCCTCTACCCCTTGGGCTTGGCCTATAAATAGGGGTAGAGGGGGCTGCCCAAACTCACTCCTTACTCTCATACAAATGCCATGCATGATCTGGCCTTCTCTCTCCCTCCCCGCGAAATAGTTTCGTAGAGCCGAAAGGCTGTCTGGGTTCCGGCAGGAACTAGTTCTGGACGGCGAAGACCTGCCGGATAGCTGACACCGTATGTGTGCAACCCCGTAGAGAGGTCGTAGGTTCAATCTTTTGCCCGAGGGGCTGTTCGAGGGTCCTCCCGAAGGGCTGTCCGAGTTACCGTTCGAGCTTCGAGGGTCCTCCCGGAGGGCTGTCCGTGACATCGTCCGGGGGACTGTCCGACCGCCTCCCGAAGGGCTGTCCGATGAGGGAGTACATCCTCGCGGTTGGGAGGTTCACATCGACTCTACTTCCGCTGCACTACGAGTCGGTAATGATCAGATCAAACCTTGTATGCCATCTCCATAGTGATCCTGGGCGTGCTCGCTGTACCAATTTTTTTTGTTTTCTGTCGCGTTCCCCTATAGTGGCATCAAGAGCCTTGCTATGCATAGATGCAGGTTACGATCTAGAGTACATAGAGATGTATGGGTATTGCATAATATAATTTTGTAGTAGATGAGATCTATTGCTGAAAATTATTTATGCGGGTGGCAGATGAAATCTGTTACCCGATGTTCTTGTTGCTTCCCTAGAATTTGCATATTTCTGATCTTGAAACATCATGGTGGAATTTCAGAAAGTTCTGGCAATCCGCGATCCTGATTGATCAACGAAGTGCTATCAGTTCTTTGGATTCCACCATAGTTAAGAGAAAGATGAAATTTCATAGACGAAAGGGCAATGCAGATATGATCTGCACGGGGGTCATGCGTATGACGAAGTTCAGTATGGGGCACGAGATTTTATTATCTCGTGTTTCATACACCCAGCAAAGTTAATCTAGTGGCTTGAATAATCATACTTGATGATAAACGTTGGTAGCTGCGGTTTAAGTCAAAACCTTAGAAGCCACGTAAAATAAAATTTTGTATAAACCGATTAGAGGCGTCTAACTTGGTTTTGCAGGATGTGCATGTGATGTGGTATAGCAGCTCTCATATTAATTCGATTATGTATGAGATGACTATATGATGTAAATTTATTAACATGACCTGCGTGTCATGATTCAGCATGATGGCTGGAGCCATATGATTGTCACTTTAATGACCTGCGTGTCAACCTTAAGTAATGCACTTATTTTTATTAGCTATAGAGATAGCAATATTATTTGGTGCATCGACAAGGTGGTGGCAATCTTCGCGAAGGTGAACACCGACGCAAATGCCGAAGACGAAGAAATACTAGACTTCTCCGTCAGAAGGGGCTATACCATATCATGCTATTATGAATTGCCTAAGATGTTTATCCCTCTTGATGCACCCTTTTGATTGCGCGGTAGTCGCTTTTTATTAGGGTGATCTCTCACTTAAAAATATCAAGTAGTTAGTGTTCTCCCAAGTGTAGCACCGTCACGGCACCTATCTTTTAGGGGTATCACATGGATGCATGGGTACGAATGATTAGAGAAGTGTGAGGCGGGTGAGTTGAGACCTCGCAGCAAGATCACTTGGTTGTCTTGACGTTCCGGAGGATCGTCCTGAGCTCGGAACACGCCCATCGAAAGATGAACAAGAGTCACATAGAGATGTGATTGGCAAGTTGGCCTACCAAATGAAATTCTCGTCACTTGAGATGGATGCATCCTTGGCGTTGAATTGAAATTTGGATCTTGAATCACTCACAATCAATTATGAGAGATATTGAGTTGAGTGGGAGCGCACTTTAGAATAAAATTGTTTATTCACTAGTGCAAATTAATTATGAACAAAGTCTAAGTGAAACTTGTGTTTACCGTTGTAGATCAAATGGCTCGCAACGCCGCATTCAACTTAGGCCCGATGTTAGAGAAAGAGAAGTTAGCTGCGACTGGAAACAACTATGCGGACTGGGTCCGTAACATGAGGATTGTCCTCAGGGGCGCTAAGAGAATGTATGTGCTTGAATCTCCTCTTCCATCTAAACCGGCGGCAACTGCCCCGGAAGATGAACAAAATGTCTGGGCCACTAAGGATGATGTTTACAACTTAGTGCAGTGCCTCATGCTAGCTTGCATGAGTCCAGAGCTTCAAAAATGTTTTGAATTCCATAACGCCCGTGATATGATCCGGGAATTGGATGCTCTGTACAAGGAAACCGCACGGTCTGAACGATTTGATATCATGAAGACCGTGATGGATTGCAAGATGGCTGAGGACAGTTCAGTTGGCGAACACGTGGTCAAAATGATTGGCTATGCTGAAAGGCTTAAAACCCTGAAATTTCCAATTCCACCAGCCCATATGATGGACATGTTGCTTGCTTCACTCCCCCCCGTCTTACGACGGCTTTACCATGAACTACAACATGAGTGGGATGGAGAAGACACCAAATGATGTGCTCGCCATGCCGAAAACTGTGGAAGGAGGACTGTGGAAAAATCGCAAGTAAGTGTTGCTTGTGAATAAAACCGCCAGTTTCAAAAAGAAAGGCAAGTCCAAGAAGGGCAAGGGCACCGGTAAGACCGACTCCCAAAGCAACTCTAAGGGCGGAGCCAAGAATGAAACTGAGTGCTTCTACTGCAAGGGCACAGGACACTGGAAGATAAACTGCAAGAAGTATCTGGAAGATAAGAAGTCCGGGAAAACCGGAAAAGGTATAACTATTATACAAGTTAATGTCATTGATGTTTTGCTTGCTAGCGAAAATTCTAAGTCTTGGGTATTTGATACCGGATCGGTTGCTCACATTTGCAACTCGATACAGGGGCTTCAGAAGGTGCGCAAGCTGGCAAGGAATGAAGTCATGATGTGCGTCGGGAACGGCGCTGGGATCACCGCTCAAGCCGTCGGCATTATGCCTCTACGTCTCCCTTCAGGATTTACCTTAGAACTAAGTAACTGTTATTTTGTTCAGGCATTGTGTAGAAACATTATCTCTGGATCATGTTTAGTACACGATGGGTACTCCTACAAGTCTGAGAGCAATGGTTGTTCGCTTTATTGTAAGGATATGTTTTATGGATTTGCACCCATTATTGGGGGCCTTTTCATACTAAATCTTGAATGTGGAAATGTTGTCTTTAATGTGAATACTAAACGCCTTAAGAAGGCTGATACCACCACCACTTACTTGTGGCACTGTTGGCTTGGCCACATCGGAAAGAAACACATGCAAAGACTCCAGAGAGATGGAGTTTTACCGTTCTTTGATTTTGAATCATTCGACACATGTGAAGCTTGTCTGATGGCGAAAATGACCAAGACGCCATTCACGGGTCATCCTGAATGGGCGGGTGAATTATTGGAAATAATACATAGTGATGTATGTGGTCCAATGAGCACAGCCGCACGGGGTGGGTATTTCTACTTCGTGACTTTTACTGATGATTTAAGTTGGTATGGCTATATCTACTTGATGAAGCATAAGTCGGAAACCTTTGAAAAATTCAAAGAATTTCAGAATGAGGTAGAAAATCATCGTAACAAAAGGATGAAGTTTCTGCGATCAGATCGCGGGGGCGAATATCTTAGTCATGAGTTTAGCCAACATCTGAGTGACCGTGGAATCGTTTCACAGCTTACGCCTCCCGGAACTCCACAGAGAAATGGAGTATCGGAACGACGTAACCGAACCCTGTTAGACATGGTAAGGTCGATGATGTCTCTTACAGATCTGTCGATATTGTTTTGGGGTCACACACTGGAAACTGCCGCTCACACACTAAATAAAGCACCGTCTAAGTCTGTTGAGACGACACCACATGAGATGTGTCATGGGAAGAAACCTTGTGTGTCGCATCTTAAAATTTGGGGTTGTGAGGCATACGTAAAGCGTTTACAGCCAAGCAAACTCGATCCCAGATCAGACAAATGTTACTTTGTAGGTTATCGCAAAAACACCGTTGGGTATTCCTTCTACCACCAGTCCGAGGGCAAAGTGTTTGTCGCAAAAGTTGGACACTTTCTCGAGAAAGAATTTCTCGCTAAAGAATTAAGTGGGAGGACAGTACAGCTTGATGAGATTAGTGAATCTTCGGCAACCGTTGTTATGGCTAAGGATTCGGAAGAAATTCCGCTAATTATCCCTACAACCGAGCCGGAAGTTGTCGCATGTGATGCGGAAACTTCAGACAAGTTTGTATTTGAACCGCGCAGATCAGGTAGGGCTATCGAGCCACCTGAGTGGTTTCATAACGAAATCTTCATTCTTGAAGACGATGAACCTGCGTATTACAAGGAAGCGATGGCAGGGCCCAGCTCAAGGGAATGGCACAAAGCCATGAAATCCGAGATGGAATCCATGTACGAAAACCAAGTTTGAAACTTGGAAGAACTTCTAGAAGGCGTTAAGCCCATTGGTTGTAAATGGATTTTCAAAAGAAAGACAGACGCAGATGGTAACATTACTATCCATAAAGCTAGACTTGTCGCGAAAGGGTTCACGCAAGTTCCAGGAGTGGACTACGACGCGACTTTCTCGCCCGTAGCTATGCTTAAGTCTGTTCGGATATTACTAGCAATTGCTGCTTATTTCGATTATGAAATATGGCAGATGGACGTCAAAACGGCTTTCCTAAATGGAAATCTCAAAGAAGATGTATACATGATACAGCCTGAAGGTTTTGTCGTTCATAAGGATGCTGGAAAGGTATGCAAACTTCAGAAGGCCATTTATGGTCTGAAGCAAGCATCAAGGAGCAGGAACATTCGTTTTGATGATGTAGTCAAAGAGTTTGGCTTCATCAGGAATGACAAAGAATCTTGTGTTTGCAAGAAGTTTAGTGGGAGTGCAAAAGCATTTCTAATCTTGTATGTGGATGACATATTGTTGATTGGAAATGACGTGAATTTTCTTAGCGAAATAAAAGACTCATTGAAGAAGTGTTTTTCAATGAAAGACTTTGGCGAAGCGGCATATGTATTGGGCATCAGAATCTATAGAGATAGATCAAAACGCCTGATAGCGCTTAGCCAAAGCACGTACATTGACAAGGTGTTGAAAAGGTCCAACATGGAGAACTCCAAGAAAGGCCTACTCCCCATGTCACCTGGCAAAGTGCTTTGCAAGAATCAGTGTCCTCGGACTCTCGATGAGTGAGTACAAATGAATGATGTTCCATATGCTTCGGCAGTTGGTTCTATTATGTATGCCATGCTATGTACAAGACCGGATGTTTCCTATGCGCTAAGTGTTAGCAGCCGGTACCAAAGTGATCTAGGATTGGAACACTGGGCCGCAGTCAAAAATATTCTTAAGTACCTCAGTAGGACCAAGGATTTACTCCTTGTGTACGGAGGTGATGAAGAGCTCATTGTAAGTGGTTACACTGATGCAGGCTTCATGACTGACCCAGATGACTTCAAATCTCAATCAGGCTATGTTTTCATATTGAACGGTGGGGCAGTTGATTGGAAAAGTTCCAAATAAAAGACTGTGGCCGATTCTACGACGGAGGCGGAATATGTTGCAGCTTTAGAAGCCTCCAAGGAGGCGGTCTGGATCAAGCAGTTTCTTGAAGACCTTGGTGTGGTTCCAAGTGCGCTGGACCCGGTGGAGATCTATTGTGATAATAGTGGCGCCGTGGCTCAGGCTAGAGAGCCATCTTCGCACCATAAGACAAGACATATTGAACGCAAATATAAACTCATTTGACATCATGTCGAAGCGGGTTTAGTGAAAGTACGCAAAGTTCACACGGATCTGAACGTGTCAGACCCGATGACAAATCCTCTACCACGAGCAAAGCATGAGCAGCACCGGATAGCCATTGGCGTTAGGGAAGCCATGTAACTGGATTATGACTCTAGTGCAAGTGGGAGTCTATAGGAGATATGCCCTAGAGGCAGTAATAACAGTTATTTTGTATCTCCAAGTTTGTAATGAATGTTTATGTTCCATGCTATAACTGCAATGATTCTCGAGTCTGCAATATCCACGAGGCTCGGAGGGAAACTCATGTGCACGTGTGGTATAATAAACGGTAAAATGTATTCCTAGTCATGCCTCTAAGACTGGCTCAAGTATTGCATGATGATCCTGTTTTCCTGATCATGGGCATGACTATGCCGGCAATTTTGAGGGAACATTGTTAGAAGAACACTTGTGTTGAATCAACCCGAATTGATGTTATGCTATGAGATACATTCGTCACAAGTTAATGGTTTATATCACAGAGATAGTTAATGTTTGCATAATTCCTTAGACCATGAGAGTATCGAGTTCCTTCGTACTTGCTTTGTGAACTTTGGGGTTTGTTAAACGTCATCCGTAACTGGGTGGCTATTACGGTGGCTTACGGGTTCACGGAAAAGTATGACAAGGAACGAGATAGCTCGAGATTGGGATTTGCTCCTCCGACTATGGAGAGATATTCTAGGGCCCTCTCGGTGTTACGATATCCATCATCGTCTGGCCAGACACAATGTGATTTGATCACAGGGATGCCGCAATACGGAAACGAGAAAAGAGAACAAAACCGGTAACGAGGTAACTGGCATAGTGGACAAGTTGTTGATCCACAGGGATGCCGATAATTCTCACCTCGGGTGTTTGTAACATATCGCGAAGCAACAGGAATAGCACACGGCAACTGGAGGTTCACTCGAATATTTATTCGTGTGGGTATAGGGGTCAATATGGGTGTCCACGGCTCCGATGTTGATCATTGATCGGAAAGTGTTCCGGTCATGTCTATACTTCACCGAACCTAAAGGGTCACACACTTAAGGGTCATCTATCTGCTGAATACTAGACAGGGAGTCTGAGAGAAAGTCACCGGAAAAGTTTCGGAGACAACGGAAGAGTTCCGGAGAGAGAACACCGGAAGAGTTTTGGTAAAACTGAAAAGTTGCTTCGGAGTATACCATTAAGTCAAATTGGTTTCGGCACACGCTTGGAAATTCTTGGAGGGTGCCAGAATTGTTCTGGGAACTTCTGGGATTTTTCCGGGGAAAAAACCAGAAATGTTCCGGAGCTGCCGGAACCGCTTTGGTTGCTTTTCGCTGAAGAAAATCATTGATCCGGAAATGTTTCGGAACGCGTTCAGAATTGTTTTAGTGGGTGCTGGAAATGTTCTGGACCTACAGAAATATTTTCGGATTTAACGGACGCGAAAAATTGTCTTCGTGAATAGTGAAAACGCATTCTTGTTTGCTTTTCGCTGATGAAAATCATTGATCCGGAAATGTTTCGGAACGCGTCCAGAATTGTTTTAGTGGGTACTGGAAATGTTCTGGACCTACATAAATATTTTCGGATTTAACGGTCGCGGAAAAATATTTTCATGAATAGTGAAAACACTATTTGGTAGCTTCTTTGGGAAGCCACCTTTGAGGGCATTTTGGTATTTCCAAGTGTCCTCTACCCCTTGGGCTTGGCCTATAAATAGGGGTGGATGGGGCTGCCCAAACTCACTCTTTACTCTCATACAAATGCCATGCATGATTTGGCCTTCTCTCTCCCTCCTCGCGAAATAGTTTCGTAGAGCCGAAAGGCTGTCTGGGTTCCGGCAGGAACTAGTTCCGGACGGTGAAGCCCTGCCGGATAGCTAACACCATATGTGTGCAACCCCGTAGAGAGGTCGTAGGTTCGATCTTTTGCTCGAGGGGCTGTTCGAGGGTCCTTCCGAAGGGCTGTCCGAGTTACCGTTCGAGCTTCGAGGGTCCTCCCGGAGGGCTGTCCGTGACATCGTCCGGGGGATTGTCCGACCGCCTCCCGAAGGGCTGTCCGACGAGGGAGTACATCCTCGCGGTTGGGAGGTTGTAAATCCTAGCTGCGGGGATCTGCATCGACGATCTACATCGACTCTACTTCCGCTGCGTTACGAGTCGGTAATGATCATATCAAACCTTGTATGCCATCTCCATAGTGATCCTGGGCGTGCTCGCTGTACCGATTTTTTTTGTTTTCTGTCACATTCCCCTACATAATTGACTCATTAAAATAGGATAGGGGAGTTGGGGAGCTTGGTTGTGCCGAGCTGGCACGGTTGCCTCGCGAACGAACACAGCGGAATCTCCGATCCACCGTTCGCCCATCTCTTTCACGCATCCAGGCAGGAAGTGACAGAAGAGATAACGGCTCACCTCGCTGCTTGAAAAGGTTTGATTTTTGAGAGAAGTTCATATTACAATCGCAAACTACCATTAAAGTCTAAAACACGACCCTGAACTACAAATCTAGTTTACATTCCTCAACTTTCAAAAACGGGACAAGAGCAACCATGTGGTGGTTTTTGACTGTTTTGGACCGGTTTTAACCGATCAACAGTGCCAACTCATCTGCTAGGTCACCGTGCTCCTGAATTTGAATAATGCTTGTATTTTTTTATCTATTGGACGAAACTTGTTGAAACTCTTTCAGATTGAATATAAGGGTAGTTTGATTTTGAGATTTTTTTTTTGGAATTTATCTAAATTTTTTTGGCCAAATTTTGACCCAAAATGTCTTTGAATTTGATTTTTGTTCTATTTCTTTCTACTTGGTAAAGCTTGTTGAAAATTTTCCAGATTGAAAATAATAGAAGCATGGGTTTTTGAGAAAACATATTTTTTGTGATTTTTTTATTTGGCCAAAATTTGACCCAAAATGGCTATGAATTTGAATTCCTGTTCTATTTTTTTCTATTTGGAAAAACTTGATGAAACTTTTCCAGATTGAATATAAGGGTAGTATGTATTTTTTGGAATTGTTTCAAATTTTTCTGGAAACTTTCATCTTTTAATTTTTTTTTTAACATAGGAAACTTCATTTTTTGGAGATGTCCTAGAATCAATGTACTCATATATTGGTTGTAATAACATTCATGTTATGAGATGGAGGGAAAACTAGTTACTTAGTTTGTCTCTGTTCTCGACTTCTCTTACAACACCAGATCCACGATGGTCGATGGGCCCTGCACACGGGAACGATTCTTACGGCCTATGAACAAAGCCTAATCTTTTTTGCCATCATCTCATCTCTCCAGTCATCATAGTGGATGTCCAAGGCACGTCTGATCCAAACTAATGTCTCACACGATGACGGTAGTCCCTCTGGTGTGACAATGCAAAAGTGAGGCACATGTACATCTGTGGACTCAACCGTTGTAGACGTGAGAAAGAAACACTAGCCGTCACAAGATCAATCTCATCTCCCCTCTGGCTAAGGCCGTTGCACCGGCACTGTAGGGTGGATTGGAGGGATTCTTGTCTCTCATCATTTCACTAGTAGGCTCTGGTGTCACGGATATGTTGCTTCGATGGTGATGGCAATCTCGTCTAGAAAAGTCCTCCTATTTCAATATCACAATACTAGCTCAGCTGCCTGTCAAAATCAAGGTGGTCTACGGTTGAAGCGCTGCAATGAGGTATTTTTAGGTACTTCAATGGCTATTTCTCGATGTTATCCATCTTCAAGAAGAGCTATGGTGGTGCACCGATAGCAAGTTTAATTTTCGCTTCGTTAAGAATGTGCGGCATATAGTCATAGCTATAGTTTTCCCTTTTGTTTAGAGTCATGTTTTGTCACTGGATTAAGTTATACTGTACTATACTTGGTTGTATCAAACGTTTGAATGCCATAATATAAAGTATAAACCAGATTTGACACAATTGTAATAGACAAAAGACACACACTTGAATTGACGGTGACACCCCAAAAGAAAATCAACATCCACTACATAGAACTCTGCATGTATCTAGTGAGGCAAAAATATGTTTTTTCTAAAGCAAAAAGTACCTAATACATATTTTTTTAACACAATATAATCGCGCAGATGCTCACATACACGTACATGCACTAGCACACACACATCCTACCCTTATGAGCACCTTCAAGATACTGAGCCGACACAACATCTTGAGATTGACAAATTCACCACATATGCTTCGTAGTCGAAGGAAAAAAAAATGCAAGTATCAGTGTCAAGTCTAGTACTTGAACCCTTGTGGGCTGGTTCACCACAAGTAACCTAAGCTTATGAGCTACGCTCAGTTCGCCCCTAATGCATAAACTGATTCAGTGTAGAGGAAAGATCCACGTTGTGGTATTGAAGTCAAGAAATTTCTCCCTCCGAAAATGACCAATGTGTCTCGCCTCGGAGGATTTCACGCAAAAGACTTCACCACCAAAATCGGCAAAATAAATAGCATCAGGTTCTACCTCCCCACGAGCTAAAACAGACTTGCTGAAGGGTTTGCTGACAAAAAGCGTATGGCCACCTAGCCCGCCGACGGAGACTGGAAGCCATGCAGCTGCATTAACATCGAGCACGAGAAGCTCCACCTTGTAAGTGAATCTCACGCTATCCGCTTCTCGAATCACCATGAAAAGCTTCCCACATGACTCGACCAAGTACCGAAAGATCATATATTTGGCTTCACAATGGAGGCCGGGGCCTATCATGCCATCCCTAGCTTTTAACATCAATTTGATGTGATTACGACGTTCGGCTTTGTCCTCTTCGCTAAGAAGAAGCTCATCATTATCATTCTCAACCTCACCAAAGTTTTGCTTGTCACCCTCATCGCCAGTGTTGTTATCGTCCTCGTCCTCATCATTGCCTGCTACATCGGCATCATCAATGTTGCTCCATATGATCTGCTCAATACTAGTAGCCATGGGTATGTCGTGGACATCATCAAAGGTGATGGGGAGGGAGACAAGTCCATCCATGGTGAGTCCGTAGAGTTTATCTCTAAGAAAGGCAATGTCGACGATGGTGCCCAAGTCCACGGGAGCTGTTTCCGGCTGTGGTAACAACACACCTTTCCCTCGCTACACTGAAAATATAGGGAGATCTAGGTTGTTTGTCATAACCACGATGAGGTCATCAGGGGTCGATCGCATGAGCACCTTGCGGATCCCAAACAACTCGGAGACATCGCCGATGACGGCGTCTAGCTCCGGGAGCGGCACGGTTGCCCTAGAGAAAGGATTGTGCAAGAAGTAAGCATGCCTTCCCTCACCGTCCGTGCAGTCGAGGGCGAGCCAGCTGTCGGTGGAGCCAACGCATCGCAGGTTCTCGGGGAAGGAAGCGATCGGTTCCGGCCAGACGTCGGATAACTCCGAAGGGAGGTCTTCGAGGAAGAAGCCGCCCGGAAGCACGATCCACGGTTGTTGCCGCCGCGGAGGGAAGACTGAGTGCCAGATTTGTCGCCATGGTGGCTGGGGTTGGCAGGTCGGGGGTGATGATCTTGGTAAGCGGTCGGCGCTAACTGAAGGGAGCTGTCTTCCAGGAGACGCAAGGGAGTACCAGGAACGGCACACTGCGTCGACCCAAGTTAGTTGCGCTGGGTAGGGGTAGGGGACGGAGCGCCAGGAAAGGCACACACAGCTGAAGCGAGCGCGATCGGCCGGGTCTGGGAGGCCGGCGATGATGAGGCCTAGGAGGTCCTGTGGGAGTTCGGACCACGGCGGCGGCGAGGGAACGCTGGACCACGAACGGCACGTCGCGCGGAGGCCCGCGACGACGGGACCGAGGAGCTTTTCAGGCCACGGTGACGGCGATGCCATCTATCTACGCTGCTTGATTATTAGGATCTTATAAAACTACAGTAATATGCAAGTTGATTTTGGGCACGAGAGGAGTTGGGGAGCTTGGTTGTCCCGAGCTGGCACGGTTGCCCGTGAACGAACACAGCGGAATCTCCGATCCGTCTCTTTCACGCATCCAGGCAGGACGAGACAGAAGAGATAACGGCTCACCTCGCTGCTTAAAACTAGGTTTGATTTTTGAGATAAGTCCATATTACAATTGCAAACTATCGTTAAAGTCTAAAACACAACCCTGAACTACAAAAGCGGAGAGATTCCGCACCCGGAGAGATTCCGCAACCCCGGAAATGCCCCCCCGCGGCAGCGACCCTCCCCTGCGCACCCCCGCCGACGAGCCCATCCCCCGGCGATTGAGTGGCGACGGACGGACCCCGCGGCGTCGAATCCCATCTCCGTGCTCAGGAGCAGGTTCGGCGGTGGCTATCGGGACTTCTCCGAAGCAATCTCGCGAAACAGAGTCTGCATCAGCGGGCGTGGTTCTGAGATCTGCTGATGGATCCGGATGGCGGAGCGGCGGCGGATCAGGAGATTCCGCGGTTGCTGGCAGAGGTGGCTCACTGGGAGCGCGCGGCGGAGAGGGCTGCAAGGGCGGCCGATCAGGCGTCTCGAGCCCTGGCGGTGGCGAGGATGAATCTAGCACTAAGGGCGATGGCGAACACCTCAGAGATGGAGCGCGCTCGGATTTTTGCTCTGGGGCAGCCTCTCTCCCCCGCCTTGATCCTATCATGGGCGGCGGACGAGGCGACCTCGTCTTCGCGGCTTCAGCGGCGGCGCTGGAGGCCTTTCAGGAGAGATGTGCTGTGACGGAGACTGCGCCGGTGACCAACAAAGGTATATTCTCTGATGCGGTCAATACCTGTTTTCCTCTGCGGGTCTCGCCGGCGAACCTAGCTCGCCGGAGATTGACATCTCCGCCGCCTTTTGTTGTTCTGCCACCTAAGAGAACAGTCAACGGCTCTGGTGTGGGGAGACCCAAGCGGACCCCCCCTGTCAGTCGTGGTTCTGAGACTGCCGGTGGGGCTCACCCGTCAGACCTCGGTGCTGATAAGATCAGACCCCGACACCATCTCACCAAACCCAACAACCACAGATCGGATCCCCAGGCTGCTAGGGTTCGGCGCCGCCCACGGCGTCGTCCTCCTCCTACATCTCTGTTTTGGGTGAGGCGAGACAAGTTTGTGAGCGGGGATTTTTCAGCGAATGATTGCTTCCCTGTTGGCACTACGGACTACCTAGTTGAGCCGAAGCGATTCAGTTTCTCTATTGATTTCTGGGCTAGAAGGGAGAATAGACCGACGTTTGCTGCTGTTGTGCGAGGGATGGCTGGAGCTGGTGCCCCTCAGGGGTCCCGAGGTGGTAGATACGCTAGTGGCCAGAGCCGGAATGAGGGAATTCGCCCCACAATCCAGCAGCTGGCTGCGGATCCCCCTCCTACTATCCCTCCTGGACCTGTGTATGCTCGTCCTTCTATGGCCCCCAATCAGCCTCATCACCAATCTCCCCCTGTCTCTATCTTTGCTAAACCTCCCATCGTGCCTATGGCTACTGCCCCTTCCATGATGTATCCTGCTATGGGACAGATGTACCCTGGTTTTGCTGCGGCTGGCTATCAACAATACCCAGCCAACCCATGGCCGCAGAATTCTCAGCAGCCACATTTCCAATTCCCTTACCTGGGCCCTCCTCAGTGTGCTCCTAACCCTTACCCACAAAACTTCCCCCAGCCGGCTGTGGTTGGTGGTAGTGCTTCTGGTGGTAGTGGCCAAACTGGCTCTAGCAAGAACAAGAAAAAGCAAAAGCAAGCTGCTGGAAAACAAGCTTTCAAAGTATTTCTGTTTCTGCTGAATCTTCAAAAGATCCTAATTCTGCTGCTGCTGACATATTCAATGTTGACCCTAAATACATTGGTGCAATCTACTACAATTGTGGCCTCCCTGGCCACTTTGTGGGAATGTGTCAAGCCCCCAAAATATGTTTCATTTGCTCCACCCCTGGCCATCACATGGATGTTTGTCCTAAATGGTACAAGCCATACCCTGCTGCCCAATTCTGGGGGAGTGGCGGGAATGGGTTAGGGTTCTTCCATATTGAAGCTGGAGACAAGAAAGACAGTGATTGGCTTAATTTTGGTAATGTTGGTTTGGTGGTCATTGAAGATGGGGTGATATCTACTGATGAGCTTGGATCATGCTTTGCTAGTATGTGGAAGACCAACTGGCCATGGCAAATCAGACCTTATGATGAGTCCCAATACCTTGTCAGATTCCCTCCCAACAAAAAGATTTCTGATCTAGTTGCCTATGACTCCATTAACCTCAAACAGAAAGGGGTCACTATTTCCTTTAAGAACTGGCATGGTGAGTTACCTCCCTATGATACCCTGACAGAAGTGTGGATTGAGATAGTTGGCCTGCCTCCTGTTTGGTGTTCTTGGATGGTTATAGCACAGATTGCTGCTTCTCTGGGAGTGATTACCAATGTGGACTGGCATGGCATTTTCAGAAGTTTCTATGAGGTGGTTAGAGTTCAGATTGCTGTCAGAGACCCTTCCCTCATGCCTAGAGACAGGATCTATGAGATCCAGCAAGAACTTTTCCTTCTTACCTTTAAAGTGGAGGAAGATGCCCCTGCTCTCTCCGATGATCCTTCTGACCCATCTGACCCTAAGAGAGATGGTGAAGAGAGGAACAAGAATCATGATGAGGTAGATGATGACAGTAATGACGATCTTTTGGGTGAAGAGATGGACCATGATCTTGGCACAAGCAGGAATGTTAGGACTGGCTCTGCTCCTGGTGGATCCAAGAACAAAAATACTGCCCCTACTCAATCCTTATTGCTGTCCAAGTCCCCTGTGGCTCAGTCCATCCCTTTGGAGAGATCTGTCTTCTCTAAAATCCAAGGAGCTCCCCTGACCAAAAGTTACCTTCAGGCAGTGAAAAGAACTCCTCTGGAGAACTGTGGCAACATTCTTCTGCCACAGTTTGATGCTGCTGACATAGTGGATACTACCGTTAGCAGGACTTGCTCTGTTTCTCAGGATGCTTTGATCCCTTGCCCTAAAACCAACAACATGCTTAATAAAGCTGGAGTTGGGAAATGGGGCCCTGTTGTTCCTCCCAGAATGAGCAACAGAATCAAGAGAGATGGTAAGCCATCCTTGATCAGAGCTCAGGAAATCAAGCAGGTGCAGAATCTAGAAATACCAAAAGGTAATAAACCTAGAGTGTTTCAGAATTCCTTTGCCTGTCTTGATAATGACATTCTTATCTCTAATGCTGATAAAGCTGGTGTGAGTCTGGGTAATAACCCTACTCAGATCAATCACAAGATTGATGTTATTAGGAAAATAGAAATAAATAGGCTTGAGAAATTCAAGCAGGAAAATCCTGATTTATTTTTGCCTCCTGGCATTGATGTCTCTGGGGAGGATTATAATATTGTTATTCCTGATTCTGATGGTATAGAAACCATTGGCCTTGACCAAAATACCAAATCTAATACTGATGATGGTACTGGCTTGGACTCCTCTTGGTCTGAGGTAGTCAGTCAGAGGTCTAGGAAATGTCAGGCCAGAATATCTAACAGATTTAAATGATTGGTCTATTTTGGAATGTGAGGGGATTAAATGGGTCCCCTAAGATTACTAGAGTGCAAGAGCTCATTAGAGCTCAATGCCCAGATTTTCTTTGCCTTTTTGAAACTAAAAAATCTGATTTCAGCCTTAATCAGTTGGATGCCATTGATACTAGAAAGGGCTATGATTGGCATTGGCTGCCTGCTAATAATACAGCAGGTGGTATCCTTGTGGGATTTAAAGTAGACCTATTCGAGCTGCTGAATTGTGATATTCATTCCTTTTGCATTTCCTGCCTTCTGAAGAATAAAAATAATAATTTGGTTTGGAGATTGGTTTCTGTTTATGGTTCTGCTTATGATAATTTTAAACTAGATTTCATTAATGAGCTGCACAATGTATTAGCTGGTTGGTCTGGTCCTACTCTCATAGGTGGTGACTTTAACCTAGTTAGATGTGCTGAGGACAAGAACAATGGTTTGATTAATCAACATTGGGCAGATCTTTTCAATGACTGGATTAATAAATTTGGTCTAATTGAAATTAAGAATGCCGGTAGGAAGTTTACTTGGGCTAATAATCAGGATAACTTGATTATGGCTACTATTGATAGAATCTTTGTTTCTGCTGACTGGGAGGGCTTATATCCTGCTTCCCAGGTCAAAGCCCTTCCCAGGATTGGGAGTGATCACACCCCCTTAATCTTTAATTCTGAAGCTTTTTCTTTTCCTAAGACTAAAACCTTTAGATTTGAGAAGTGGTGGTTGGAGGTCCCTGGTTTTGATGATATAATTCACAAAGCTTGGAATATTGACTGCCAGTTCACTAAAGCCATTGACAGGTGGCAGTTTAAAATCAGGAACACTAGGAAAATTGCTAAAGGGTGGAGTGCCAATTATGAAGCCTCTCAAAACAAGCAGAAACAATCTTTGGTTGCTGAATATAATTGTTTAGATATTATTGCTGAATCTCAACCTTTGTCTCCTGTTTCTAAAGCTAAAATGAAAAATATTTCAGGAGAGCTTAATGAAATATGGAAGAAGGAGGAGATCAAGTCCAGGCAGAGGGCAAGGGAGAGAGACATTCTTGAAGGTGATCTTAATTCTGGATACTTTCAGGCTATAGCTAATCAAAAAAGGAGGAAGAAACACATTGCCATGTTGGAAACTCTTGAAGGCCCTGTGGAGGATCAAGAAGGTATTATGCAAACTGTTGTTTCTTATTATAAAAAATTATTTGGTTACTCTCCTGCTATTGACATTAGTCTTAAAGAAGACTTCTGGGATCAGCCTAGCTTGGCCACTGCAGAACATATCAGGATTTTGGAAACCCCCTTCTCCGAAGAGGAGATTAAAAATGCAGTTTTTGGGTCTTATGCTGAGGGTGCCCCTGGCCCAGATGGTTTTCCTTTTCTTTTTTACCAACACTTTTGGGAACTGATTAAGAGTGACCTTTTTGCTTTATTTAGAGACTGGGAGAAGGGGGAGCTGGATCTACACAGACTCAACTTCTCCCTGCTTACTTTAGTACCTAAAGATACTAATGCTGTGACCATGGATAGGTTCAGACCTCTGGCCATGATCAATTGCAGCTTTAAGATTTTTGCCAAGTGTGCTTCTAATAAATTTGGTCCTGTTTGTAATGATTTGATTTCCCCAAACCAGACTGCCTTTATTAAAGGTAGATTCATTCTAGAGAGCATTGTTTCTGCCCATGAAGTAGTGCATGCTGTAGTTAGTAACCATTTACAAGGTTTCTGTTTTAAATTAGATTATGAAAAAGCTTATGATACGATTAATAGGGAATTTCTTTTGGATATGCTCAAGAAGAGGGGTTTTGGACCTAAATGGATGCATAAACTGGAAACCCTTCTTCATAAAGGATCTGTTGGTGTCAGAATTAATGACACCAATAGTGACTTTTTCATTACTGGGAAGGGGGTGAGACAAGGGGATCCTGTCTCCCCCTTACTCTTTAACATAGCAGCTGATGTATTCACTAGAATGCTAGTTAAAGCTGCTGACATGCAACTTATTGCTGGGGTTTTCCCTCCTTCTAACCCTGCTGGTGTCATCAGTATGCAATATGCAGATGACACCCTGCTTTTCCTGGACAATAATTTAGAGCATGCTAGAAACTTAAAATGGTTATTATCTTTCTTTGAACAAATGTCTGGGATGAGAATTAATTTTCATAAATGTGACCTGGTGCCCATTAATGTTGATAGAGATGAGGCTGTGGTCTTTGCTCAAATATTAGGCTGTAGGTTGGGTACTTTCCCGATTAAGTACCTTGGTGCCCCCCCCCCTCCATCATAATAAGCTGAGAAGAGAGGATCTGCAGCCTTTAGTTGACAAGATCATCAAGAAAGCTGCAGGATGGAGAGGGAGGTTGCTTTCCTTTGGTAAAAGACTTATTTTAGTTCAGGCTTATCTTGCTAGTATCCCATCATACTTGATGGGATACATTAAATTCCCCAAATGGGCTATTAAACTTATTAACTCTCAGTTAGCTCACTGTTTTTGGGATGATTATGAAGGTCATCACAAATACCATTTAGCCAACTGGGGTTCCATCACTTTGAAAAAAGAGTTTGGAGGCTTGGGGATTACTGACCTAGCTGATATGAATCTTTATTTATTAGCCTCTTGGGTCAGTAGACACCACAGAGATGAAGGAAAAATTTGGAAAAGCATCATTGATGCTAAGTACAACACCCAGAATCCTAACATTTTCACCTGCTCTCCTGTGGGGGCTTCTCCTTTCTGGAAAGGAGTTATCTGGGCTACTAAAGCTGCCAAATTTGGCTACTCCTGGATGATAGGAAATGGCAATAGTGTGAGATTCTGGGAAGATCACTGGTTTGGTACTGCCCCCCTAGCCACCCTCTATTGGGACATCTACATCCTTGCCAATGAGCATAATATAACTATCGACAGGGTGTGGGATGGCACTGATCTGATGATCACTTTTAGGAGATGTTTTACAAAGGAGCAGCTGGGACTTTGGTTTGAGCTGACCGAAATAGCCAAGACTATCAACTTTACTGATGTTGTGGATTCTTTAGTTTGGAATCTTAATTCTAGTGGTGTTTACACTGTTAAGTCTTTATATAAAGTGGTTAATTTTAGAGGAGTCCTGCCTAGCAATACTCCTGCTGTTTGGTCTATTAAAATTCCTGGCAGAAATCATATTTTTATGTGGCTTTTGGCTAACAACAAGATTTTGACGAGAGACAACCTTAGTAAACGGCAGAATGTCCCTGACATTTCCTGCCCTTTTTGCTCAGATGCTGAGTCTTGTCATCATCTTTTCTTTGGCTGTGCCATTTCGATTGAGTTCTGGAGAAATATCTCTGACATTACTAGCTACAGGGGGGGACCAATATGTTTTCCTTCTCTGATCTTTGGGCTAGAGGTGGTAAATTTGCTGCTATGAATATTATCAATGCGGCTGGTCTGTGGGCCATCTGGAATATCCGGAATGACTTAATTTTCAATCGCACAGGATCGGATGGACCAATATGCAGGTCTTCTGGAGAAGAACTGCCTCATACATTGCGCTGTGGGAGCCGCTGTCCTCAGATCCTGTCAAAACCCAACTTCGTGCAGCGGTGCGGAGTCTGGAGCAGCTGGCAAGAAAACCTCCGCCGTTGATGTGGCCAGACCCAGGCTGAGGGGGTGCAGGTTTACCCAGGTGTGAAAGTTACTGCTCAGGAGATAAGCCAACAGCCAGGGGACAGTAAAAATAGGGTAGCTTCATAGCTATATTTCGCCCTGTGTTGGCTGGATGTTTGCTGCCTGTATGCAGTGGTTTTCATTTCTTTTTTCAGTTCAGTTTAGTTCTGTACTTTCCGTGAGTGATTGTTGCCTGCGGGCTGGATCTGTAAGACTATGGTTTCTTTGCAATGCAATGGAACCAGGGCTCCGCCCTTTTCCTCTAAAAAAACTACAAAAGCGGACAAGAGACAACCATGTGGTGGTTTTTGACTGTTTTGGACCGGTTTTAACCGGTCAACATCCCAGTCAGCGCCAACTCGTCTGCTAGGTAACCATGCTCCTGAATTTGAATAATGCTTGTATTTTTTTATCTATTGGGAGAAACTTGTTGAAACTCTTCCAGATTGAATATAAGGGCAGTTTGATTTTTTGAGATTTTTTTGGAATTTATCTGGGATTTTTTGGCCAAAAGTTGACCCAAAATATCTTTGAATTTGAATTTTTGTTCTATTTTTTTCTACTTGGTAAAGCTTGTTGAAACTTTCCCAGATAGAGATTAATGGTAGTATGGGTTTTTGAGAAAACATTTAAAATTTTCTGATTTTTTTATTTGGCCAAACTTTGACCCAAAATGGCTATGAATTTGAATTTCTGTTATCATTTCTTTGTATTTGGCAACACTTGTTGAAACTTTCCCAGATTGAACATAAGGGTAGTGTGGATTTTTGGGAATTGTTTCAAATTTTTCTGGAAACTTTCATTTCTGAAAAAAAATAATACAGGAAACTTTCAAGTGTCCTAGAATCAATGTACTCATATAGTGGTTGTAATAACATCCATGTTATGAGATGGAGGGAGAAATAGTTACTTAGTTTGTCTCTGTTCTCGACTTCTCGTACCGACGAACAACACCAGATCCATGATGGTCGATGGCCTATGAACAAAGCCTAATCTTTTTTGCCATCATCTCATCTCTCTAGTCATCATAGTGGATGACCAAGGCACGTCTGATTCCAAACTAATGTCACACACAAGACGATAGTCCCTCTGGTGTGACAATGCAAAAGTGAGGCACATGTATATATGTGCCCTCAACCGAATTAGACGTGAGAAAAGAAACATTAGCCGTCACAAGATCAATCTCATCTCCCCTCTGGCTATGGCCGTTGCACCGGCACTGTAGGGAGGACTGGAGGGGATTCTTGTCTCTCATCAGTTTAGTAGTAGGTTTTGGTGTCGCGGTGATGTTGCTTCGACGGTGATGGCAATCTCATCTCGAATAAAAGTCCTACTTCAATATCACCATACTAGCCCAGCCGCCTGTCAAAATCGAGGTGGTCTACGGTTGAAGCGATTCAGTGAGGTATTTTTAGGTACTTCAATGGATAGATTTCTCGATGTTATCCATCTTCAAGAAGAGCTATGGTGGTGCCACGATAGCAAGTTTAGTTTTGGCTTCGATAAGAATGTGGTGCATATAGTCATAGCTATAGTTTTTCCTTTATTTAGAGTCATGTCTGTCATTGGATTAAGTTATACTATACTTGGTTGTATCCAACATTTTTTGAATGCCATAATATAAAGTATAAACCATATTTGACACAATTGTAATAGACAAAAGACGCACAGTTGAATTGGCGGTGACACCCTAATCGCGTAGATGCTCGCATACACGTACATACACTCACCCCTATGAACGCACGCACACATCCTACCTTTATGAGCACCTTCGAGATACTGAGCCGGCACAACATCTTGAGATTGACAAAGTCACCATAGACGCTTCATAGTCGAAGGGAAAAATGCTAAATCCAGGACTTGAACCCTAGTGGGCTGGTTCATCACAAGGAACATAACCTTATGAGTTATGCTCAGTTCGCTCCTAATGCATAAACTTGTTCAGTGTGGAGGAAAGATCCATGTTGTGGTATTGAAGTGAAGAAATTTCTCCCTCCGGAAATGACCAATGCGTCTCGCCTGTGAGGATTTCATGCAGAAGACTTCACCAAAGTCGACAAAATAAATAGCATCTGGTTCTACCTCCCCACGGGCTAAAACAGACTTGCTGAAGAGTTTGCTGATGAAAAGCGTCTGGCCACCTAGCCCACCGCCGGAGATCGGAACCCATGCACGTGCATTGACATCGACCACGAAAACCTCCACCTTGCAAGTGAATCTCATATTCGCTCCTCGAATCACCATGAGAAGCTTCCCGCATGACTCCACCAAGTACCGAAAGATCATAGAGTCGACTTCAACTTGGATGCCGTAGCCTACCATGCCATCCCTAGCTTTTAACATCATGATGTGATTAGGACGTTTGGCTTTGCCCTCTTTGCTAAGAAGCTCGTCGTTATCCATCTCAGCCTCACCATTGCTTTGCCCGTCACCCACATAGCCTTTGTTGTTTCCGTCCTCGTCCTCATCATCGTCTGCTACATCGGTGTCATCAATGTTGCTCCAGATGACCTGCTCAATACTAGTGGCCATGGGTAAGCCGTCGAGATCGTCAAAGGTGATAGGGAGCCAGATAAGTTCCTCGTCCATGGTGATTCCCCAGAGTTTGTCTCCAAGAAATGCAGCGTCGATGATGACGCCCCAGTTTATTTGCGGCTGTGGTAAAAGTGCACCCTTCCCTCTCTGGATTGAAAATATAGGGAGATCCCTATTGTTGGTCATAACTACGATGGGGTCACCTGGGGTCGATCGCATGAGCACCTTGCGGATTATGAAAAACTCGGAGACATCACCGATGACGGCGTCCAGCTCCGGGAGCGGCACGGTTTCCCTTGAGAAAGGATTGTGCAAGAAGTAGGCATGCCTTTCCTCGCCGTGCGTCCAGTCGAGGGCGAGCCAGCTGTTGGTGGACCCAACGCATCGCAGGTTGTCGGGGAAAGAGGTGGTCGGTTTCGGCCCGGAGAACTCCAAAGCAGGCTGGTCCAGAAAGAAGCCGCCCGGGAGCACGGTCCACGGCTGTTGCCGCCCCGGAGGGAAAACCGATCGCCAGAGACGGCGCCACGATGGCTGGCGTTGGGAGGTCGGGGGAAACAGTCCCGAGAAACGGCGCTCGGCGCTGACCGAAGGTAGTGGTTTTCCCGGAGACGAAACGGAGTACCAGGAACGGCAGACTGCGTCGATCCACGGTAGCTGCCGTTGGTAGGGGCAGGGGACCGAGCGCCAGGAACGGCACACGGAGCTAAAGCGAGCGCGATCGGCCGGGTCTGGGAGGCCCGCGACGATGAGGCCTAGGAGCTCCTGTGGGAGTTCGGACCACGGCGTCGAGGGGACGCAGCCCCACGAACGACACATGGCCCGGAGGCCGGCGACAACGAGACCAAGGAGCGACCACGGTGACGGCGTTGCCATCTGTATGCTTCTTGATTAGGATCGTAGACAAGTAGAACTACTACGCAAGTTGATTGGGTATGGCAAATAAACAAGATAAGAGGGGCGGCGCCTCTTGGGGTTTGGGTCCTAACCGGAATTGAAAGCGAGTCCTGGTCGGATCGGAGAAAGATTTGGAGGACCATCTGGTTGACTTGCAAGGTTTTTCCCGTCTTTCATCTGTAGCGGGCATAGGGAATCGTCTGGTAAAAAGATCAGTCGGTATGGAAAACGGAAATAGGAGGGATTGGGTATCGGTTCATCAGAAAATAAGCGGTTGAAGTCAACAAATAAAATTTGAACCCTAATATCTAGCGACGGGTCGCCAGGAGCTGCTTCCCATCGAACGTTTTCGTTCGATTTTTTGTTTAGGATAACTTTTTTTTTCTTCCAAAAAATGCCATCAACAATAAAATATCCTAACTGCCATGCACTTATGAAAAAAATGCCATGTTACTTTGTAAAAAATGTCATCTATCTCATTTTATAAATATACAATGAGTATGATTAAAAAAAGATGCATGAACTACAAAAATTAAAAATGCCATGCTAAAACTTTAAAACTGCCATCCTCGTGATAAAAATGTCATGAACAAAACTGTGCCATGTGAACACAAGAAGAAAGAAAAAAATGCCATGACAAAAAAAATGACATATCTTAATAAACAAAAAATGCTATCTAAAAAAACTCAAGTGCCATCTCTTAATAATAAAAATGCCATCTCGTAATAAAGAGATGCCATATCTTAATAATAAAAAGCCGTCTCTTAACATAAAAATGCCATCTCTTAATAATAAAAATGCCATCTCTAAATAATAATAATAAATCCCATATCTTAATATAAAAATGACATCTCTTAATAATAAAATGACATCTCTTAATATAAAAATGTCATCTCTTAATAATAAATGACATCTCTTAATATAAAATTATATCTCTTAAAAATAAAAAAATCATCTCTCAATACAAAAATGTCATCTCTTAGTAATAAAAAATGCCATTTTTATAAAAATGCAATCCCTATTGTTAATAAAAATGCCATGCGCTTAGTAATAAAACTATCATGCCATTAAAAATAGAAAATGCATCTCGCATTAATAAAAAAGCCATCCTCTTAAACAAATGCCATGCTATAAAAAATAAAACTGTCATGTGAGAAAATGAAAAAAATGAGGATTTTTGGGATTGAAAAACATATGTGGCATTTCTAACACAGAAGATTCACAAAGTCCCTCTCAGGCCAGTGGCGATGGGCGCCTGCACACGCATATGAGGTTGCGGGTTTGATCCCCACGTCTTGTGAATTTTTGGAAAAAATAACCGGGAATCCTAAGTGGCATTGGCAGGGAGCACGTTCGTTGGGGTTAGCCCCCCGGCGAACGGTCGCCGCATAGCATATCCGTAAAATTTAGCATCAATTACGTTGTGCCCTTAACTGGATCTCACTACTCAAAGTCAGATCTACATCTATACCTACCTACTAATAAAGGACGGTGCATTTCTTCAATTTTTTGGTCCGCCACCCATGCATATACAGATTGAAATTTTAATGCATATTTAGGATAGTAAAAATGCACCTAAACCGAGCTCTCTCATGCCCCCAATCTTTTCGGCCGTCGAACTTCGCGTTTGAATCGTTATTGGCCGCCAGATCAATGTTTCAGTGCCATTTTACTGCGACCTGGGCCGCTTGTCCTAATGGGCCGCTATTCTCGTGACTTTTTTCAAGAACCGTGGTTGATTGGGCTTCATTGGGCTACTATGGAAGCCCATTTATCTAACCGAGCGATTGTTGCTGGCTCGCTGCACTCGGTCGAGGGATCCAGCCGAGTGAGGCAATCATAACCCCACCGTCTTCTCTTTCCGAACTCCCTCGAAAAGAGACGATCACAGTTACGCACACGGTTGGTGTATTTTAATTGGATTTACTATCAAATTCTTTACAACCGGAGGTTATAAATTTCCAAGTCGCCACATAACCGCGGTCACGGCATTCCGAAAGATTTAACCTTGCAAGGGTGCTCCAACTAGTCCATCACAAACTATCACAAGCCGCTTTGCAAGACCTCAACATCGAGATAGCCCGAAGCATCGTCGGAATCATGGTGCACAAGACATTTCGACAATGGTAAAACAAAACCAGCAAGACCTCATGATGTGTCGATGATCCCGATAGGAGCCGCGTATCCCGTTCGCAGGACATGGCGGATGAGCTAAGCGTACAGTAACTGATGTCCCGAGTTGCCCCAGGTAGCCCGCACGGTGCTTTAGTTCAGACCAGCACCATCAGCACTAGCCCACCTGTATTATGTTGAATAACGAACCACGGGTAGCGCTAACTCCCTATGCGTCAAATTAATTATCAGAATTATTATGTTGGGCAAATTTTAAAACCAAAGCTGGGTCTTGTTGGAAGAGTTTTATTCAAGGCGAACTGTCAAGGAGGCCCCATAAACCCCGTACATGTTAGGAACGCTAATCAATGAACATAACACCGGTATTACGGAAACTAGGGGGACATGAGTGGAACAAAACACCAGGCAAAAGGTCGAGCCTTCCACACACAACCAAATATATAGATGCATTAATTAAATAAGAGATATTGTCCCATGATATCCATGTCCCAATATGGAACAACCTGCAACTGCACCTGCAACTAGCAATGCTATAAGAGGGGCTGAGCAAAGCGATAACATAGCCAAATAACGGTTTGCTGGGAAGGTGTGGGTTAGAGGCTGTATCATGGCAATTTGGGAGGCTGACAAACAAGTGGTAGGTAGCGAGACATAGCGATAGCATCGAGAAAACTAGCAAACAAAGATAGTAGTGATGTGGTCATCTTGCCTGGAATCCCGCTTAGAAGAAGATCGAATCCGTGAAGTAGTCGAACAAGCGTAGTCGAACGAATCCTCACAACTCCGAAATGTTACCGGGAACTAGCGAGAAGAAGCACAGCCGAAAAGAAGCAAACAACACGGTAAACACATAATCATGGCATGATGCACAACCAAGTATGATGCATGACAAGGTTAAAGAGGCATGACATGGCAAAGTGCAACAATCAAATACTACACATTAAGTGAAGCTCAATATGCAACGAATTGCATGTTGACGAAACTCCACGTTCAATTTATTTAGTTCACTCCCGTTTATGTACATGACAAGACTAAATGTTGTTAATCATGGCAAGGGGTGAAGCATAATATACTATCTATCTAGCCAATTTAAATGAGGCCGGAAACAACACATAACAATTTCGGAAAATCTCCATATGCAAATTTCGAATTTGGTACTGTTCTACCCTAAACACAATTTTAAAGTTGTTAGACATGCAAAGTAAGTGCACCATTTTATTCTACACGTTTTTCTAGTCAAGTTACATATATAGTTTATTTAATTTGGAGCTACGGTTAATTAGTTATGTAATAAACCATTTTAGCATGTTATTTATGCAAAATAATGCAAACAACAATTTTAACATTTTTAACATGGATGAAATTGCATATTATGAAACTACATGAAATTCTACCCAAGTTGCATATATGAGATGTTTTATTTGGATGCACGGTTATTTAATTATTAGCATTTTAAAAGAGTGGCATTTCTGTAAATATGCAATACACTGGATATTACAAAAATTCGTAGCAGCAGAAAAAATACATCACGGGCCGAATCAGGTGGACTGCTGGGCTGAACAGGAACGTGCGCAACATAGGATAGATCGCTCAGGGCGATGGGTAGCTGTTGGGTGCTCACCTAGGGGCCTTGGCCCGGTTGGTGAAGCAAACCACCAGCGGCGGGGAGCTGTGCCGGTCGTGGTCGGGCTGGCGAATCGGGTGTCCCGCTCGCTCGCTTGTTCCCGAGCGAAAAGATAGCAGGCGGCGGCGAGAAGCAGGGGACTTGGCACGGTGGCGCGATGCAGGGGACTTGGGGATGAGCGGCGGCGGCGGAGCTTGCTGCCGGCGATGTGTTGGCCCACGCGAGGAAACAGTCGAGGACGGCGAGGCGCTTGTGCGGCAGGAGGTTGGGACCCGGCCCGATGCGGACGCACCAGCTCGATGCAGCACGGCGGCGCGGCTAGCTCGGATCCGGAGAAGAGGGCCGACACGGCTGTGAACGGGGGGACGACGATGATGGATAGATCCGTTCGAGCGAGGCCAGATCTAGCGGTTTTTGGGTGATGAAGTGTGCTCCTTCCAGCGGCCATGGCGTGTCCTGCGGTCGAAGAAAATTAGAGAGAGGGAGATTGAGGGCCTGTTCTGATCTCCTCCCACTCCACACTTCAAAAAAATTCTGCCCGAAGCCAGCCCGAACGGAATAGCTTCACGAAGCTGAAATCCAAGAAGCCACGATGGGCTCTAGTTCATTTTTTCGAAGCGACCGATTCCCAGCTTCCCGTTTTTGTGAATCTGAAGCTGCTCGTTATTTACGGCCAAATGCCACCGCCAAGAAAACGTTTCGCTCAACTCCCCCTCGCTCGATCCCGCAGGTCAACCCACTCTCTCACAACTCCCTCCCCCTCGTTTCTCCTCTGTAGCCCTACCGCCGCCGTTGCCGCCGCCACGCCCGGCAGCCCCCGTCGTCGGCCAAATCGTTGACTCGGACTATAGATCCGGCCGCCCTAGTCTATATCCCGCCGGATCCCATCGTCGCCGCTGTCCGTCGTGCCTGGTGCAAGGAGCTGCGACCCCATGGCTCGGAGGAGCTGGCCCCAACGCCATTGACGCCCAAGCGACGCTCCCAAGCCAGGAGTGGCACCAGGACGACCGCGCCTCCAAGCCTAAACTGCAAGGTGAGCTCGTCCCCTTCTCTTCTTCCCTATGGATTAGTGTCCTGGCTCATGTCCTCTGTTCTGTACATCTGTGGAGTTTATTTTCAGAGTTGTATTTGTTGTGTGCAAATTCCTACACTGGAACCTATTGTTTATTGTGCAATTCTGGAATATATGTGTGCAATTATGGAATCATAAGTTTTAATGCATATTGCTATGTGGGTACTGCCATGAGTGCTAATGTGTTACAATTTTCAGAAAAGTGAAATACAATTTTGGCTATGCAGAAAATGTACTGCTATATGTTTGCAGTTTATTATCAGAAGTCTAGTGGTATATGTGTGCAAATGTACTGCTAGTTCAGATATTACATGCCCTTGGCTGTGCAGAAAAGTATAATTTTTGTATTTATCAAAGTGACATGCATTTTTTAGAGAAGATTCAAGTATGGCTGGGGCTACTGAATGGAGCGTTGAAAACACTCAGATTAACTCCGAGTTGTTTGCTGAGCAAGTGAACGCCGGAAATAGGCTAGGCAATTACTTGACACCAAATGCATTTGATGAGGTAGGAAGGCAATTTAAGATGAGAACTGGGCCTGACTACACATATACACAACTAAAAAACAAATGGGACAAGCTTAAAGGTTATTTCAGTTTGTTCAAGAAACTCATGTTCCGGGAGACCGGAGCCGGATGGGACTATGTGAACAACACCGTGTCACAAGATGATGAGTGGTGGAAAAAGGCCAAAATTGTGAGTTCTTTCGCTAATGTAATGCATATCTTGATTCATCCATATCACTTTGATTACTAATAATGTGTTTCCTTTGTTGTATTATAGGACATTAAAGGTTGTGGCAAGTTCAAGAAGAAAGGACTTGCTAATGAGCAAAACTTGCGGATTATATTTGGAGATATCACAAGTGATGGTACTGACCATTGGAATCCCTCTTCTGGCATACCTCCCCCCTCTAGTGCGGCGGTGAAAGCCGCCATCAATGTTGATGAGATCGAAGATCTTGATTTGGATGATACCGAAGAACAAGCATCTCAGGCAACACTGTTAGGACAGAGAGTATATCGACCAGAGGGGGGGTGAATGGGAGATTCAAAAATTCTTGCGAATGTTTTGAACTGA
Source organism: Elymus sibiricus (assembly GCA_039707655.1). Lineage (NCBI taxonomy): Eukaryota > Viridiplantae > Streptophyta > Magnoliopsida > Poales > Poaceae > Elymus > Elymus sibiricus. The sequence continues at coordinate 308,527,768 of CM077674.1, forward strand.
TCCCAAATACAGCAGTGGAAATAAGGTTCGGTAGACAGGGAATTAAACAAGCATGTTACAGAGGAGCAAATCTATCGAAGAAGAAAGTAGTAATTGATCAAGCGACGAATATCACAAGATTGACTGGTATGATGGTAAAGCAATATATGAACAGATGCAATAGTACGAAGAAAAACTAGATATGAACTGCGATGGAAATGCATGGGAGATGGTGACACGGTGAATGAATTCGGCACTGAATGAAATCACGCAGACATACAGTAGTACGAAGAAAATAAATTAACCTGAGACGAAGGGAATGAATGATGAGAATGCAGCAGATAATTGATGAACTATGATTGATCAGATAAACTATCGACACAGAGCACGAAAGTAAACTGCTGAAAGAAATGCAGTAAAGTAGAATGAACCAGTGGTGCTCGATGGCGACAGATGAATTTGGTAGACCAGTTCGCCCTTCTGCCAAAGGACTACGTCTGGTTGGAGGGGTTGTGATTTAACACAAAAGATAAACTCTCTTCACCCTATTCTCCTTCAACTCGGAGTTGATCAGACTCCAGTTGATTTCACTCGTGGTAGATACTTGTCGGCGATCTCCAAACCTTCGACAGACTTCTTCGCAAACCACAATGACTCTTGGTTGCTGAAGATCTTGCTCGGTGAAGACAATTACTCTTCGACACTCGAGCCGACACCTATCCGTCTAGAGAGTGTGCAGCTCTCAAGAGTAATAGGTACAAGAACTCTAACTCAGAGCTACTGTGATGCTCAACCACTGTCTAAGTTTGGGCTCTTGATTTTTCTCTCGGTGGATCTTAAACTCAAATCACTCGGAGAGGGGATGCTCAATCAATCTTCTCAGAAATCTTAAGCGGAGCAGCCAACGGGCAACGTTGGAGCGGGGTGGCTATTTATAGCCGCAGCCTTCCCTGAAGGGAAAAGACCAAATTGGACATGTGGAGCAGCCAATGGCCAAACGACACGAGTCCAACGGTCGTAATTGATCACAACGGTAACATTGCGTGCAGAGCAAGTAATGCTAACTCCTCAGTTCGAAAGATATCTCCTACAGCACCGAAGAACAACATCTTCTGCTGATAGGTAATCATTCGAAACATAAAGAGATTTCTCTCAGTCTCGCATATGTTTGGGCTAAGCATCACAGCGGATCTAAGCTTCGAGAACCTATACCCCTCTTAATAGTACGAAGGTCCTATGACTCAAATAAATGGAAGAAGAAAAGCAAAAGGAATGCTACGTCTTCAGTTCGTCTTCGTCTTTCAACGCTGCAGTCAATTTTCTTCGGACCGAATCACCGAACCAATTGCTTCGCGTCAGCAGTAAATTTTCGAGGGGTCAACTCCTTCACGTCATTCTTCTCGTCTACAAGACTTCAAAGGATATAGCACATTCTTCTCTGCTGAGCAGATATTCTTCGGTGTAGTTCCTCGAACTGGACACCGTTGACAGCATTCTCTTCGGTACTGCATGGACTATTTCTCTGTGTGTGCACTAGCAAACAAATCAGTCCATGCCTGTTTCTGTCAACAATCTCCAAAACACAAGGGGGCAAATATTGCACCAACAATCTCCCTCTTTTTGGACGATTGTTGACAAAACAGAGCACATCGAAAGATAGAAAATAGAATGAAATGGAATGCGAAGGGTTATGAAGGACGAGAGAAAATTACGAAGATAAAACACGCTCCCCCTGAAGATATGCATCATTCTGACTCAGAGTAATCATAGAAGATAAAATGGAGGGCAGCGAGGTGAATCTTCGTTTGAGTGATATTGACATAAGATCACAATCGTAGTTTCATCCAGTGCACTCGACATTGTCTGAGGTATTTCCTGCCACACACACAACTAATGAAGTAGATTTGTTAGATAGTGAGGATATATTGAAGTGAGTTGTGGCAATGGATAAGTCATGAAGATTTTCTCAGAACACAGTTTGAATTCACACGAGATATAAGTTCCCTGCAAGTTAGATAAGCAATGGATAAGCCAGGGAGTCACACGTATATAGCTCGGAGTAGATATGTTTCAGTCGAGGTTTTCCTGCAACAAAGATGATACGATAGAAATATGCGAGAAAAAACAGCATGTGAATCAGAGCAATCTGCTCAGAAGCAACCTTTCTTCTCCTGCATCATTAGATAGCGAAAGATAAGCATAGGAGTAAGATATATGCGGTTTCAAGGTACAATTAACCTTGCACGATAGAAAAGTATCGAGGATAATTGTTGCAAGGAAGTAAGCATTCGATAGCACCTGCAGACAAAAAACTGGAAGCAAATATAGCAATGCAGGGGTTATTAACGGTACATGACGATGCAGTAACCATCACCACAAACGGTGAGATCAAGTTTCACGACCAAAAGTTCAACGAGTTTAACGACCAAAACAAATTGTTCGAAAGAGAAAGCAAATGGCGAATGGAATGGAAACACCCTGCAAATAACCCGCTTTTCTATCTCTCGATGTTCTTCTCCCCCTTTTTGTCAACAAGTGTCAAAAAGGAAAGAGAATACATGCAAGGAACTACTCGTCCGAAGAATCCCCAGAGCTCGAACTATTTGGCGAAGCAGAGCGAGCGATGGTCGAGGCCGAAGCAGGAGTTGGAGACGCAACACGGGCTTCGGGATCAGCTTCGGGAGTAGCAGTGCGAGGTGCATCTGGCTTGTATTTGAATGTGCCTGCTGTGTCTTCAAGTTCATCATCGGGTTCAACAAACAGCAGGTCGGTGGAGGCGGAACGCTGAGGAAGCACTGGAGTTTGCCTTCGGATGCGAGGAACCTCAAATAATTCCAGATGATCATAATCTTTCTCAATACCTTTGGCAGACAGTTGAGTGCGAGAATAATGCTTGCGCAGAAGGGTCCACGAGCGCTTCTTTTGTTCCTTCTCATATAGAAGGGCTTGGTGAGCATAATTGTGAAGCAGATTGATCTCAGTCATCATTTCCAACTTCTCTTTGCGATCAAGCTTGATGTGACTTTCCAGAGCCTGCTGAGTGCGAAGACAAATCTCATATAGTGAGGGATTTTCTTCACGAGGGATTTCAACTGTTGCCTTCTTGACCTTCGGAGCTTTAGCGGAGGCAGAGGCAGTGGCATCAATAGGTGTCTTCCCTTTGCCGATGTCCTTCACGATCCGGAGAGTGTCTCGGACTAGTGGAATGAAAACTTTCGGAACATGTGGGCAGAAGAACTTTTTCTCAGTAAGCTGCTTAATGGCAAACATGACCCATGGTGCATATGGCTTTAGGACTTGAGGGCTATCAGCTGCATAGGCCAGGTTGCGAATGAAAAGATCCGGAATGTCAAACCGAATGCCATGAGCTATTGCTAGAAGAGCATTTGCCACGATGCCCTGAATAGACTCTGGCCGATTCGTTGGCGTGAGGGAGTTGCAGAGGATATAGAACAGCACCTTGTTCTCATAGGCCAGTTTCTTAGGATTTGCTTCGGTACATTCATCACCAACAAGCTTGGGGTCCATCAGCATATGAAGTTCAGCTTCGGATACATCCCAATAGTGCAGTCTGTGTTCCCGAGAGGCATCGAATTCACACAGAGAAAGATTTAACAGTGCTAAGAACTGGTCAGCCGAACATTTGATCTTATCTTCCTCGGTCATCCATTCGAGGATCCAAGTACTGCTGTTTGCAAGATCTCCTGAGATATAAAGAGTAGCGTAGAACTGAAGGATAACTTCACGATTCCAGCCATGATTGAAACGAAGGAAACTCTTCAGGAAGACCTGCTCAATCTGCTCGATGGTGTGATGGAAGCAGGGTAAACTTTCGAAATCCAGAATCTTATGCTTGAAGATGCGATTCTTGCCATACAGAATGCGAGCATAATACACGGCCTGTTCCTTTGTCCAGAATCTTGGTGACATGGAAGTTCTTTCTCCTTCATATGGGCTGGTCCCAAAGAATGCAAGTTTCGAACGATGAAACTACTCGTTGAAAGCTGGACCATTCGGGCCATCATCAACAAGAAACAGAGGAAAGGTTTCCAAAGGATTTCTCAGTGGTTCTTCATCGGCCATATATCAGGTCCGAATTTCATCAAGTGAAGGCACTCCTTCTTCAATAGGCTTGAGAGGAGCATGAGGCTTCCTCGATTTTTCTCGTGCAGATGGCTTCGAAGAACTTGACTGATTGTCGTTCTTGCTTGTCGGAACTCCTTCGACAGCTTTCTGATTTCCGGGCACAAGGGCCTTTTCTTTCTTTGCACCTTCTTCGGCAGGAAGCACGACAACCTCTTTCTCGGTTGCTTGAGACACAGTGGGTGAGACAGTTTCTTCTCGAGCCATCAGCTCATTAGATTTCTTTTCTTCCTCTACCACCTGTGGTGCAGTGATAACAGGAGCAGGATCAACATCCATCCGGGTAGGGGCACCAGATGATGTGACCGGGGGTGTATTCTCTCGGGAGGCTTTTAGCTCCACCTCGATCTTGTCATCCTCCTCATTTGGTTCAGAGGGCTCAGCTTGCAATGTTCTCGGAGGCGATGGATCTGCCTTCTCAACTTCAATCTCTTCATCAACCTCATCAACAGGGGATTGCTTCTTAGGAGGCGCATTTTCCTCATCAGTCTTTTCTAGGAATATATCTACAACTTCATGTTGCTCTTGGGCTACTAGAGCTGGAATAATGACTTCCTCGGCGCCAGCTTGCTGCATCGGTTCATCTACGTGAGGTGGAGATGGAGGAACCTGCTGTAAGGGTACATGGGAGTGTAGAGGAATAAGCTCATCAGCGACAGTCTGAAGGCGGCGATCTTTACTTGCTTTCGGTTTGCTCATTCTTGCCCTACCCTTCTGACGTTTTTCCTCTTGAATTCTTCTTTGAGCAAGATCTGCCTTGCGGTCAATCTCCTCGTTTCTCCTGTCACACAACTGAGATACCTCCATGTGCAGACGCGAGTGCCACTCAATTTTCTCATTGCGCAAGACACTGAGGGCCTTGGTGAGTTCAACAATTTCTTTGTTCATCTTTTTCCTTTCGGATTCAATTTTAGCCTCATTCCTCATTCTCTCGACAGCTTGCTTGTCTTTCACAGCTTTATTCAGCTTCTTGGAGATTTTCCTCAGCTCGCTGAAATGCTTCGTCACCATTTGGGTAACATCATCAGGCAGTCCCAGACCGCTTACCTCATCAGCTTTTGCATCATATGCAGCACTGTCAATCACATCGATCATGAACTTGAAATCATACTTCTGTTCCTCTGTGGAGGCAGGAATAGTGACCCTGGTCTTCTTGGCAGCCACATCAGCATTTTCTTCAGACTGCAGCTTTCTCTTCGCTGCAGTGCTCGTCAAAGTTCTCGGAGCTGCAGAACCCGAAGGTTTGTCAATAGATGAAATTGGTGCATGCCTGGGTGACTTCCTTGGAGAGGGTAAAACTTTTACTGGAGAGGGGCTCTTGGATGGCTTGTTGAGAATGGCGGGACGATCATACAATGGAATTTCATCAGGGGTATTTTCTCTGGATGACTCATTAGACGAGTCAGGAGCTGCCTTCTGGATTCTCTTGGCGAGAGTTTTCTTTCGTGGTGCACGAGGGGAAACAGATTTCCCAGATATGCTTTCCTTTGAAGCAGATGCTCGTTCCTTCTTCTTCTATACGTCTTGCTGGGTCAACATGACGTTTTTGGCTTCAACTCGGTTTTTCTTTGCTTCTCTAGCTTCATGCTTGGCTTTGGCCTTCGCCCTCTTAGCCACTTCATCGGGAAAATCAGCGATGGTTTTGAGGGAGTTGGGGTGAGCATTTTGAGGCTGTGGTGGTCTGACTTTTTCGTCATCGGGGCCAATGCAGTTTTTGGCAATGCAGTTATTCCACGGTGGTGTGAAAGCAAACAAAATCTAGTACTTCTCGCGAACATTTTCATATCTGTACCATTTGCTAGCCCAGTGACGGCGAATTCTTTGAAGCCTGTTGTTGCGATCTGTCGTTGATTCACCCTCAGGTGGAGTTCTGTAGCTGTCAGGATCAGACATCTCAGCAGTGGTGTTCTTTTCTCTGCCGCGTCCACCCTTTTTAGGATTTCCATCAGAGAAGATGGTTAGGGCGTCTGTGACCAATTCATCCTCGGGCTGACTTTGAGCAGAGGGGATTTCCTCATAATCTTCTTCGTGTTCAGACTCGTGTTTCTTCTTCGGGGCCTTGGGTGGCTTCGAAGATTTTCCACCTCCAGTCATTCTTGTTCGTTCAGACCTTGATGGAAACTGAGGCAATTCTTCGTCAGAATCTGAATACTCTTGCGAATTCTGTGACATGACCAACCTGTGAAATAGAAATAGATGCGAGGGAAAAACGGTAGGGTCATAAGCATGCACAGAAATATTTTGTATGAAAATGATTTTTGAGGGAGTCCAACAAGGAACACGTGGAAAAACAGAAAGATATAATCGATAGATTTTACGAGCTAGCCACAGAAAAATTCTAGGCAGGTTGATAGCTATCTAATCTTTCGGATAATTACACATGAACCCAAGATGAAGAAAACCAGTACGAGGAAGATCTACAAACCGTACCAGTCAAATCCTAGTGATTCCTAATGATCTACCGCGGTGAGATAAATCGTAGAAAATAGCATCGGTAAGAACTGCCCTAAGAATAGAGAGTTGGAGAGGAGCAGTTCTAGATCCAAGCGCCCTAACTTGGCAACTTAGATCGACTACGGCAATGCGGGAGGGAGGATTACCGCACCAGCGTGACCAGCTACGCCGAGACTTCACCGGAGTTGCACGGCGTAGCTTCTCGCCGGAGTTGCTTCGAGCTCGGGCTCGGGTGGTGGTGGACGAGGGTTTGTGGAACTGAAGAAGAAGACGTGGCACGATGAGGGATATATATAGCTGGAGAGCAGAACTTCCGCTCCGAAATCTACGGCCCACAGTTGCGGGACGTTCCGCATTCAACGGACACGATCACGATTGTGGAGATTGTGGGCATGTGGCAACCGTTTTCTGCGAGAAACTCGGGGAGAGAGCGGGAGACCGAAAGATTTGAAGAAGGGCTTCGAGACAAAAATGGATAAAGTTTGAAGTTGATTTCTTTCGCGACCAAGGACGTCGGAGAGAGATCTTCTTCAGATCAAATTGCATGCTCATGACGGACAGCATAGATTTGGTTGAGATAGAATGGAGGGATAAAGAGGGTTCGAAACAAAACACTCAGTCAGAGGAAAAAAGAAAATACCAAACGAGGAGCTATGAGTGAGTTGTTCATCGGACGAAACACAAACACGGCAATTCGAAGACAAATAACAAACTGAGAACTAATTAACACGAAGAACCGGCACCAACAAGATAGATCTCAGGGCTAAAGATAATCGAATGAAATCCCTGAGAGAGAGTTCGTGCAAGAAGAGTTAGTTCTTTCTCGCAACCCACACTTGTGTGGATGGCGCAGACCTCATTTGTCTTGTCTGAGCAGGGACGTTCCGTCGTTGATTTCTGTGGTTCACCTGTGCACTTTGAGAGTAATCATATAAGTAAGCATTGAAATTGTTCCCAGACACATGAGTATAATGATTCGAGGAGATACGCATGTACTCCTTTTGTCGAATGTTTAATCGACATTCATCCGAGGAAGTTTCAGCGTCAATATGCGAGTAATTGTCATTTCCTCGAGGAGAGTTGCTCTGCATATTCAGGTTAGCAGTGACAGATAAATTTTCAATGATGCACTTCTTCACCCAGATTTGCTTCTTGGGTGAACCAGACCTGCAGTTAGTCCCAACATACCGAGCGAAAACCTTACCATTCTGTTGTTTGAAGAATTTGTAGTTTGAGTCATTAGACTCGTCAGAAATAACAGGAATGGGAGTGTCATATCCAGACAGGAGTGCAGGTTCGAGAGTTTTGCTTTTAGCAAGAACCAACTAGTTCGAGGATATTGCTCGGGAGTCCAGTAAGTTCCATCAACGTTGAGTTTCCTTTCGAAACCCAATCCTTCCTTTCGGGGATTTTTGTGCAGTATTGACTTCTTGAGCACATCACAGAGTGTTTGATGTCCTTTGAGGCTCTTTAGCATTCCTGTCTCAAGCAAGTTCTTTAGCCTGTAATTTTCATCAGAGATAGCCACAAATTCCTCGGAAGAGGGGTTAGAGATATCGTTCGTAGTAGTTGCAATATTCTCTATGGCAATATTGGATATTTCAGCATTCGAATCAGCATTGCTACGTTCTAGGCATTTTGAGCAAGGAGGCACAAAATCATCAGGAAGGTTGTTAGATTGCTCGGCGAAGAGAGAAGCCTTTTCTTTCGCAAGCACGTTATAAGACTCTTTCAGCGACTCGAGTTCTTGATTCCTGCTAAGGAGTTCATCTGATAAACTCTCGTAGTCGACTGCAAGAGAATCATATCGTTTGGAAAGATCATCAATCGTTGAAGAAAAGGCATCATGCTTTTCAGTCAACTCTTGATTCTTCTCCATCTCTTCGACCAGTAATCCTTCGGTTTTCCTGAGATTCATCTCAAGTTTTTCAAGCTCATCTTGTTGAGATTTTGCAATCTTAACAAGTTTAGCATAGGCAATGTATTCAGAGGAATATTCAGTCATAGATTTTTGGTGTCTTGCTGATACCTGATCCTTTGAGGTTTTTGCCATGAGACAGAGTGCGATTGGTTCATCATCTCCTGAAGCATTATCATCAGCGTCTGATTCGTGAGACTTCTCGGATGATTCATAGGCGACGAATGCATTGCCTCTTCCTTGTCTTCTGTAAAGCTCTTCGTCTTCTGACTCTGATTCGGATGTTTCATCTTCAGATTCCATATTCATTTCAGCACACACTCTAGTCGGCTGCGATATTCTCTTCGTATTAGATTCAATGGTCGCTCTGGTTTGCACGTCAGTGACTGGTCTCGTCGAAGAAACAACGACAGATTCATTTTTCTCCGAGAGCTTAGTGTGACGATCTACTCGAGTGAACAAGGATAGTCTGCGATGTAGTGGCCGAATTGTTCGCATTTGAAGCACTTAATTTCTTTCGGAGTTAATCTTCTTGAAGATTCAGGCAAGTCAACTTCGTCATCATTTGTGAGACACAGATTTTGTCTTCTGAGATCACCAAATCTTTCTGTGAGCATTTCGAGTTTTCGTGTGATGGAGTGTTGATTCTCGACATCTTCTTCTTGTGAACTGCCATAGTGTGAAAGAATTTCCACTTCACTTTCCGAAGAAGATTCTTGATGCCCATTTTCAAGTTCCATCTTTTCTTCGTGAATAGACAACAGCGTCATGACCTCGACATAGTGAAGTTCTTCAAAGTCTGGTCTTTGCTTGATTTCAGCCACGATTGGATCGAAGGTTGCATCAAGAGCACTCAGTAGTTTGTTGACCACATCTCTATCGGTGATATCAGTTACTCCTCGTTGATGAAGTCTTTCAACAATATTTGTCAACCGATCGGTGAGTTCCATAGCACTTTCCCTACGAAGACTCCTGAAACCTGCAAACATGGCACGAAGCATATCTGTGTGTTGATCTGTTCTGGTAATGGATTCTTCATGAACATCCTTGATGGCATCCCAGAGTTGCTTTGCCGAGTCAAGCTTTCGGAACCGAATGAAAATGTCTTTTGAGATGCTGTCACAGATAATATCTTTTTCTTGAGCATTCAATCGCATTCTAGCTTTGTCATCGGAGGTAGGATCATCAGGGTGCTGAACAGTGTATCCATTTTCCAGAATCTGCCAAAGTTCAATGTTGATGGCTTGAAGTCTGATTTTGATTCGCTCTTTCCAGTAGACATAGTCATTTCCATCGAAGATAGGAAACCTTTCAGAGTGCGAGGATCTACCTGCAAACGACATACTCAAAACTCCAAAGTTGTTAGACCTTTAATAAACAGAGACAGGGAGTACCTGCTCTGATACCAATTGTTAGGACCGAGAGTATATTGACCAGAGGGGGGGTGAATGTGAGATTCAAAAATTCTTGCGAATGTTTTGAACTGATCCCAAATACAGTAGCGGAAATAAGGTTCGGTAGACAGGGAATTAAACAAGCATGCTACAGAGGAGCTAATCTATCGAAGAAGAAAGTAGTAATTGATCAAGCGAAGAATATCACAAGATTGACTGGTATGATGGTAAAGCAATATATGAACAGATGCAATAGTACGAAGAAAAACTAGATATGAACTGCGATGGAAATGCATGGGAGATGGTGTCACGGTGAATGAATTCGGCACTGAATGAAATCACGCAGACATACAGTAGTACGAAGAAAATAAATTAACCTGAGACAAGGGAATGAATGATGAGAATGCAACAGATAATTGATAAACTATGATTCATCAGATAAACTATCGACACAGAGCATGAAAGTAAACTGCTGAAAGAAATGTAGTAAAGTAGAATGAACCAGTGGTGCTCGATGGCGACGGATTAATTTGGTAGACCAGTTCGCCCTTCTGCCAAAGGACTACGTCTGGTTGGAGGGGTTGTGATTTAACACAGAAGATAAACTCTCTTCGCCCTATTCTCCTTCAACTCGGAGTTGATCAGACTCCAGTTGATTTCACTCGTGGTAGATACTTGTCGGTGATCTCCAAACCTTCGACAGACTTCTTCGCAAACCACAATGACTCTTGGTTGCTGAAGATCTTGCTCGGTGAAGACAATTACTCTTCGACACTCGAGCCGACACCTATCCGTCTAGAGAGTGTGCAGCTCTCAAGAATAATAGGTACAAGAACTCTAACTCAGAGCTACTGTGATGCTCAACCACTGTCTAAGTTTGGGCTCTTGATTTTTCTCTCGGTGGATCTTAAACTCAAATCACTCAGAGAGAGGATGCTCAATCAATCTTGTCAGAAATCTTAAGCGGAGCAGCCAACGAGCAACGTTGGAGCGGGGTGGCTATTTATAGCCGCAGCCTTCCCTGAAGGGAAAAGACCAAATTAGACATGTGGAGCAGCCAACGGCCGAACGACACGAGTCCAACGGTCGGAATTGAGCACAACGGTAACATTACGTGCGGGGCAAGTAATGCTAACTCCTCAGTTCGAAATATATCTCCTGCAGCACCGAAGAACAACGTCTTCTGCTGGCAGGTAATCATTCAAAACATAAAGAGATTGCTCTCAGTCTCGCATAGGTTTGGGCTAAGCATCACAGCGGATCTAAGCTTCGAGAACCTATACCCCTCTTAATAGTACGGAGGTCCTATGACTCAAATAAATGGAAGAAGAAAAGCGAAAGGAATGCTACGTCTTCAGTTCGTCTTCGTCTTCCATCGCTGCAGTCAATTTTCTTCGGACCGAATCACCGAATCAATTGCTTCGCATCAGCAGTAAATTTTTGAGGGGTCAACTCCTTCACGTCATTCTTCTCGTCTACAAGACTTCAAAGGATATAGCACATTCTTCTCTGCTGAGCAGATATTCTTCGGTGTAGTTCCTCGAACTGGACACCGGAGACAGCATTCTCTTCGGTACTGCATGGACTATTTCTCTGTGTGTGCACTAGCAAACAAATCAGTCCATGCCTGTTTCTGTCAACAATCTCCAAAACACAAGGGGGCAAATATTGCACCAAAAACACCTATATCATCTAAAGTGAGGCTTGGGATCTTCATTCCGGAGAAGAACAAGAAACCGAAGACCGCACAAGTGATGTGTGAGCAAGTTACAAGAATTGGTGACATTGCTGAGGCTTCTCACTCATCATTTCAGTCTTTCATGAAGCAAGATGAGGCAAACTGTGTCACCTCGGTCATGGATGAAGTCATTGCTTGTGGTGCAACAGTCGGTACCGATGAGTTCTTCATGGCTAGCGAGTTGTTTGTGAAGAGGGCACAAAGGGAGATGTTTCTTTACATTCCTCTTGAGTCCCGAAAGAGTTGGTTGTGTAGGAAGTATGACTTAAAGTATGGGAACTAGTTTACATGCCTACCATCTATGTGTGATGGCCATCTTTTATGTTGAACCTAGTGCTTGATACCATTTCATCTTTTATGTTGAACCTAGTGCTTGATACCATTTCATCTTTTATGTTGAACCATCTTTTATGTTGTTGAACCATCTTTTATGTTGTTGAACCTATTGTTTGCTATTTACGAATGCATTTTGCGGAACCATTTTCTATTTATGAATGCATTGTGAACCATCTCTATGTTCATGTTGTTGGACCTAGTGTTTGCTATTTATGTATGTATTATGTATATGTTCTTGATCCAATTGGTGCTGACTTGTGTTTCATATGTTGACGGTTGTTTATTTGCAGATGTCATCGGATAGTGAAAGTGACGATGACACTAATTATGAAAGAAAGAAAGTTATGGTTCTCCAATTTCAACATGATATGGTCATGCTTTATTCGGGTGTGTCATCCATAGTTGGGAAGTATTGCAAAAGTTGGGTCATGAAGGCCGATCCTAGGACATCTAGGTTGAGTGGTTTTGAATGGTTGCGAGAGACTATTGGCACACCCGGAGAGACGTACACAATGTTGAGAATGAATGCAAATGTGTTCTTTGATCTTCATGACAAGTTGGTGGCGGAGTATGGTCTCAAAGAAACATGTTTTGTTACCACTTATGAGTCTCTTGCTATGTTCTTGTGGAGCTTGGGCGGGTGTGAATCAAACAGGAGAACCCAAAACCGTTTCAAACATGGAGCAGATACAGTCCACCGTAAGTTCCATGAGGTTCTACAATGTTTGGTCAAGATGTCATCTCACTACATTAGGCCTCAAGACCCAAATTTTCACATCGTCCATGATAGGATTAAGCGTGACAAAAGGGCTTATCCTCATCTCAAATATTGCATTGGTGCAATAGATGGGACACATATTAGGGCTTCTATTCCGGAAGGACCTTCAAAAATAAGGTACATTGGAAGAACCGGTGCAACAACACAGAATGTGATGGCAGTATGTGACTTTGATATGCATTTCACCTATGCTTCAATTGGACAACCGGGTTCTATGCATGATACAAGTGTGCTATTTCATGCAATTGAAAATGACAAGGCCACATTCCCACATCCTCCCAAGGGTAAGCATTTCTTGTTGTTGCAATTTATATAACATGTCCTTCAACTCACAATCATGTTTGTTGTTCATTTCTATAGGCAAGTATTACCTTGTAGACGCCGGCTATCCTAATAGGGATGGCTATCTAGCACCGTACAAAGGAGAACGCTATCACGTCCCCGACTTTCAATGAGGTGCACCCCCAACTACTCCTGTAGAGAAGTTCAACCGGATCCACTCCTCCAAGCGCAATACCATAGAGAGAACCTTTGGTGTGTGGAAGATGAAATGGCAAATCTTGCTCAAGATGCCAAACTATTCGATTCAAACACAAAAGATGATAATTGCGGCTACCATGACACTACACAACTATGTCCGCATCCATGACAAAGAGGGTATCCACTTTCTTCGGTGTGAGAGGGATCCGGATTATGTCCCAACTATTCCAGAGAGATACAAGAAGTATGTTATTCCTCCAAATGCATCGGATTCTTCAACACCGGCGAAAAGTGGTCCTAACATGGATTTGTTTAGACATGAACTAGCTACCGCCATTGCTCTTAGTTGGTGAAGTAATCATGTTCATGTCTTTAGATGTGACACCATTTTGATTTGCAAACTTATATGCAAATCAAACTTTTGTTGTATGACATATAACAAAACTAGTTATTCGTCTTTATTATAATTTGTCTTAACTGGGAATTTTTGTGGCAAGTTCAAAAATACATGCCGGCTGTGTGCAGTTCTCTGTACACCTCTCTGTACAGCCAGAAATTGCACACCTCTCTATACAGCCGGCTGTGTGCAGTTCTCTGTACACCTCTCAGTTAAAAAATATGTTCAAAAATAAGCCCTGTACAGGTCAAAAATACATGCCGGCTGCACGCCCAGCTCTCTGTACACCTCTACCTCTCCGTACACCTCTTTGTACTAGCAGAAATCGCACAAATTATCTCGTGTGAAAAAATAAGACCAGCCATTCACCCCAGGAAGCAGGCCCAACTCGTTTCTCTCTTTTTTCAGCTTGTGTGCGGTTTAACCCGAAATGGGCTGCTTGCAGCCGGCCCAAGGTGGCAAGAAGCTGGGCTTCAATGCCCCAGCTGGGCTGCCAGCTCACCCAGGCGCTATGAGAAGTTGCCTTGCCTCCAGAACGGTTTGCGTAGCGCCACCTGAAACGAGAAGTCGGGGTAGAAGCTGGATACGAGAAGTTTTGCAGAAGCTAGCGTGTTTCAGAACAGGCCCTGAGAGGAGGAGAAAGAAGATGCGGTGCGGGCGACCTGGTGCTGGTGCTGCTCGCCGGTGGTGGCGAGGCTCGCCGGAGCAGCCGAGGGTGGCGGGGTCGAGGTCCGGGGCAGGCACATAGGAGGAGCGGGATTGCGCTCAGGAGATCAGGCTCCTCCCGATCCAGAGCGAGGGAGGCTGCGGGGAGACGGCGGCGTACAGGCTCGGGCGGGCTGGATCTGGGCCACGGTAGGCCCGCTGAAAGGATCGATATGGTTGACTAGAGAGGGGGGTGAATAGGCAACTACCAATTTTTAGCTTTTCTTAACAAATTAGGTATATCAACAAATAGGTTGTCTAGATATGCAACTAGGTGAGCAACCTATATGATGCTAACAACAATAACAATCACAAGTAAGCAAATGATACAACACAACAATAGCTTGCACAAAGTAAAGGTAAGAAGTAACCACAAGTGGAGCCTGTGAAGACGAGGATGTGTTACCGAAGTTCCTTCCCTTTGAGGGGAAGTACGTCTCCATTGGAGCGGTGTGGAGGCACAATGCTCCCCAAGAAGCCACTAAGGCCACCGTATTCTCCTCACACCCTCGCACAATGCAAGATGTCGTGATTCCACTAGTGGTGCCCTTGGAGGCGGCAACCGGACCTTTACAAACAAGGTTGGGGCACACTCCACAACCGAATTGGAGGCTCCCAACACCACCACGAAGCTTCACCACAATGGTATGTGGCTCCGAGGTGACCTCTTCCGTCTAGGGTGCTCAAACACCCAAGAGTAACAAGATCCGCTAGGGATCAGTGGGGAGAATCAAATATCTCTTGGTGGAAGTGTAGATCGGGACCCTCTCAACCAAACCCTAGAAAATCAACAAGAGTTGTTGGCTAGGGAGAGAGATCGGGTGAAAATGGAGCTTTGAGCAACAATGGAGCTTGGGAGGATAAGAGGCAAGTCTTCTTGGGGAAGAAGACCCCCTTTATATAGTGGGCACAAATCCAACCGTTATCCTGTCCACAGCCCGCACTCAAGCAGTACTACCGCCCGGACGGTAGTTTCCAGGAGTGCAGTGCAATGGCGAAGGGCCACGAGGCGGTAGTGCCGCCGGAGCGGTAGTGCCGCTGAGATTGCAGCACTTAGGAAACAACAGTGGTAGGGGGTAGGACGGCGGCAGTACCGCAGCAGCGGTACCACCGCGCGCTTACTACCGCCCTACTGCCGCGGAGTGGAAAACAAGTCCAGAAGCTCAAAAATAACCGGAAGTAGCGACGGTAGTGAACGGGCGGCAGTACAGCCTACAGGTAAGCGGTACTACCACTCTACTGCCGCGCCACTTCCGCTCAACACTCTGTACTCCAGCGGGTGCAGCGGTAGTGGAGCGATGGTAGGGCCGGAAGTACCGCGAGCGGTACTACCGCCCTACTGCCGCGCCACTTCCGCTAAACGCGAAAGGAGAACAGAACACTTTGACTAAGCGGTACTGGACCGGCAGTACTACTGCTTACAAGCGGTACTACCGCTCCGAAGAACGGTACTACCGCTTGGTAGCTTCAGAACAAGTATCAGGAAAATAGCTGGAGCTCCAAAGATGCGAGAGGGAAAGTGGGTGCCAAAATAGAAGACGTGTTTGTGATGATTCCACCCAAACCTTTCGAAGCGGACCCCCTCTTAATAGTACGGTTTTCCTATGACTCAATTCCACCAAAAAAGAAATGAAGGAACAAAAACCGTCTTGACTATAAACTCCGAGGGACACGAATCGTCTTGTGCCATATGATGAATTATCTGAAATGCTCAATGCACATGATTAGTCCGCAAATGCATTGTCATCAATCACCAAAACCACTAAGGGAGAAATATGCCCTAACAATCTCCCCCTTTTTGGTGGATTGATGACAATACGGGATTTGCACAAAGTATATAACGAGATAGTAGGCAAACCCAACATCTACAAAATATAGACGGGCTCCCCCTAGATGTGTGCACTATTTTGGGTATGCTTTTGGAATGCAAAGCACACACACTAGGATCAACACTCCCCCTATATTTTATAAACAAGGCAACACTTGCATCAACAAAATACGAGAGACAAGCATGGATGCAAGAGATAGCATGTGAGTATAAAGATAGGGCACAAGATAGACATAAACTCACACACTAATAAAGTGCTTAGGCATAAATAGATAAGAGTAGGGTAGCATATGTCTCACACCATATGATAAGCACTTAAGGTCTCACAACCAAAACGTCAAACGATTAGAGAGTTCACGAGAGAACGAAAGCAAGGGCAAATAAGACACACTCGTGACTCAGCAAATCCCTAAACTCTCTACCCCTTTGGCATCGAGACACCAAAAGGGCAGAGGGCACAACTACGATCGAAGGTGGTAGCAACACTCCAGGACATCATCACCACTCCTCATGATCGTCGGACTCCTCATCTGCAGCAGCAGGCTGATCATCCTCGGAATCCGTCCACTTGCAGTGCATCGTGGTCCATTCCTCCTCGTCCGTGATCTTGTCCTCAGACCCGCTGGCAACCTCTAGCCCAATATGCCTCATGATGGCCTTGTCACGACTACGGGCCTTCTTCGCTGCCATGTGAGCCTTGTACAGACCCTGTGCCTGAATACAGAATAGCTTCTTCATCTTCTTCTTCAGCTTAGAATCCCAAGAAGGCTCCTCGGTAGAAGGCACATAATCTGGCTCATCACCACCCTCAGACTCAGAGACATGAGCCTCAACCTCAGGCGCTGCAGGAGTGCCCCAATGCTCCTTCTGCCTCAGCTTGATAACCTCATATGAGACGAGATCACCGGTCACTAGCATCTCCTGTGGAAAAGTAGAAGCCCAAGTCTCCTTAATGAGCTTCATCAAATAGGGACCATAGATCAGACACTTGCGCTCAAAGACTGCAGAACGAAGTTCAGACCACATAACATGAGAAACATCCAACATCTGTTGTGTATTCTTCTCCTTCTGGCACATGAGCAACATATCCACAAGATAAGAGTGAACCATGTCCAAGTTCCCAATGCGGGGAAACAGAGTGTTCCTGAAGATACGATGCATGATATCCAAGAAGGGGATTAAATCATACGTCTTGTTGCCGGTGGTGGAGGTCTTTTCCTTGCAGTAACGGTAGAGAGCGGACTTGTGCGTGGATGCTTCCTCCTTGTGAGGGCGCAACCCAAGAGGGTTCTCAAGCCCCTCGTCATTGTAGCTAAAAAATTCCATGAAATCCTTCCAAGTTGAAGTCAGAACTCTTCCATTTGTCATCCATGTGAGGGTCCTTGCATCATCAGAGCCAAAATGAACAGTGGCATAGAATTGGGCCACAAGCTCTGCATCGTAGTCGCTGTTGAACGAGATGATCCTGAGAATATCCAGCTGAGCACAAAGAGCCATAGCTTCTCCAAAGTATTGAGGATCCTTCTCCATGTGACCGAGATCAATAGACCTGACATTGACAAACACATTCTTCTTGGCCTTGAGAACACCATGATAGATAGACATCTGCTGCTTGGTCCAGAAGGGACGGTTGATGAGTGAAGGGTCTTGCGCCTTGTGATATGGGTTGCGACGGCGAGCAACATAGAACTCCTTGGAAGGCAACTCATTCCTCGATTTCTCCTTTTCTTTCTGCTTGCTGACAACTTTCTTCACCCTCTGCTTGGGCTGAGCACTGGAAGCGGCACCGGCTTCCTCTGAAGTGCGAAACTGCTTCGAGCCCCCTTGACGTTCCGGATTCTTGCGACGGGCTTGGTGCCCAGAGCTACTACCACCTGGAACCCACAACACAGAACGAGGGAAAAGCAGGTGTAAAACATTTGCATAAGCCAAAAGGAATCAACGAGAGAACGGAGTTGAGTTGGGGAAAATAGGAGTTGGATAGCTCAGAGCGATAGTACCGTGACCTGCCGCGGTAGTACCGCCTATAAGCGGTAATACCGCTCCAGGAGGAGCGGTAGTACCGCTTGAGGCGGAAAATTACCACCGTGGCAAGATCCGGCACTACCGGAGGTATCAAATTCAAATTTTCCCCGCTAAACTTTGATTCTCCTACTCTAGCAGTCTTCCACGTCCTACTCATGCCTCGATTTAGCCAAAAATCGACAAATGCAACACATATTTTCCTAGAACCTAGATTCAAAAGATAGAACCGTAGGAGAAGGGAACGGGGGCAATACCGGCACCCATGGCAAGAGGAGATGGTGGGGATCGATTCCACCGGTCGAAATCGTGGAAGACGGTCCGGAATCAGCGGCGGCTGCCGGGCCAAGTTCGTCGCCTGGAGTGAGAGAGAGTGGGGAGCGAGAGAGATGAATGGGTATGGGGGAGTTGGAACTCCCCCTGCCCGACTCATAACCCCCACCCACGCACCGCAGAGCGGTAGTACCGTTCGAGGAGCGGTAGTACCACCCCGGTACTACAGGACGGCAGGAGGCCTGGTAGTACCGCTCCAGCGGTAGTACCGTGGGACGCGGTGGTAGTACCGCCCCAGACCCAGCGGTAGTACCGCCCCAGACCCATCGGTAGTACCGCCTTGTCTCTAGAACTTGCCAAGAAGGACAAGGAGGGTGGCTTATGCAATATTTAGAGGTTGTAGATGAGAAATGGCTTGGGTTGGAGACACAAAGACCAGTAGATGGGAAGAGACACTCCAAATTAAAATAGGCAAACAAAAGGAGAGCAAACTCGGAGTGACTCAAAGCACAAACAACACCCTAAAGACTAGAAAAACCAAAACGAACCAACTCGAACAAACACCTCTCAAGGAGGGGGCGGTGGCCGAAGCCACCTATGTTTGAGTCAATTGGCATGGCACCGCGAAGATTTTAACCTTGGGCCCATGACCAAAACTCGTCTTTGAAGCATAAGTACCATAAAAAATGGCTAATGTGAAAGACTTGGTCGATTTATGCATAATGGGGGGAGGGAGAGTTCATTGAGAGAACACCACTCCCCCTATGTCCATGCCTACATCTAGAACAAGATAACATGATGAATGCGGTGGGGTGTGCCTAGTTTCAAGCCATATTGCTCAAATCAATGATATTTAGCTCATGCCTTAACTCACAAAATCTTGCTTCATCCAAAGGCTTCGTGAAAATATCCGCAAGTTGCTCTTGTGTACCTACATAAATAAGATCAATCTCTCCACGCTTGATGTGATCCCGGATGAAATGATGACGAATCTCAATATGCTTCGTCTTGCTATGTTGCACCGGATTGTAGGAGATCTTAATCGCTCTTTCATTGTCACATAGAAGAGGCACTTTGTCACAAGTGACACTGTAATCCTCTAAAGTTTGCCTCATCCATAGCAATTGAGTACAACAAATTGCGGCGGCGACATACTCGGCCTCGGTGGTGGAGAGAGACACAATTTTGCTTCTTTGAAGACCAACTCACAAAAGAGCGACCAAGAAATTGGCACCCTCCGGAAGTTGACTTCCTATCCACACGGTCTCCCGCCCAATCCGCATCTGAATATCCCATGAGATCAAAGCTTGCACCTTTGGGGTACCATAAGCCAAATATTGGGGTATGAGCCAAATATCAAAAGATTCGCTTGACCCCCCACATAGTGGCTTTCCTTAGGTGCGGCTTGAAACCTTGCACACATTCCCACACTCAACATGATATCCGGCCTAGATGCACAAAGGTAAAGCAAGGATCCAATCATGGAGCGATATACCTTTTGATGCACCGCTTTACCATTGGGATCAATGTCAAGTTGGCATTTGGTTGGCATAGGAGTCTTGGCCGGCTTGAAATCATCCAACTTGAATCTCTTGAGCATGTCTTGGGTATATTTGGCTTGGTTGATGAAGGTTCCTTCTCTTCTTTGCTTGACTTCGAACCCGAGAAAGAACTTCAATTCTCCCATCATAGACATCTCAAACTTCTCCGTCATGAGTGTGGAAAACTCATCATTGAAACCTTTGTTAGGAGAACCAAATATAATATCATCAACATATAGTTGGCATATTAACAAACCCCCTTTAGCCCTCTTGGTAAAAAGAGTGGGATCGATTTTCCCAATTTCAAACCCACGATCTTGCAACAACTCAGTAAGGTCCTCATACCACGCACGTGGGGCTTGTTTAAGGCCATAGAGTGCCTTATCGAGCTTGTATACATGATTGGAGAACTTGGGATCCTCTAACCCTGGAGGTTGTTTGACATATACCAACTCATTAAGAGGACCGTTAAGAAATGCACTCTTCACATCCATTTGTTGTAACTTAAAATCGTGATGAGAAGCATATGCAAGCAACATGCGAATATATTCAAGGCGAGCAATGGGAGCAAAGGTTTCACCATAGTCGATACCCTCAACTCGGGAGTAGCCTTGAGCTACCAATCTTGCCTTGTTGCGAGTGACAACACAGTTCGCATCTTGCTTGTTCTTGAAGATCCATTTGGTTCCAATGACATTATGGTTCTCCTTTGGCCTTGGGACCAATTGTCAAACCTTGTTGTGCTCGAAGTTATTGAGTTCATCATGCATGGCTTCAAGCCAATCCGTGTCCTCGAGCGCCTCATGTACCTCTTGGGGTTCAATACAAGAAAAAAACGCGTGATGCTCACAAAAGTTTGTTAATTGTCTACGAGTGGTTACCCCATTTCTTAAGCTTCCATAAGCATTCTCCATGACATGTTCTTGATGTTTGAGTTTGGAAGCAATCTTGGCGGTACAACGCTCCAATAGCTCTTCAATAGGAATTTGTGGAGTATTATCTTAAACACCTTGAGTGTCTTGTTGAGCTTGCTCTTGATCTTGAGCTTGCACTTGATCTTGAGCTGGCTCGGTGTCATGGACATGATCTTGGGCATCACTTGGTGCATCACCATCATCATGAGGTTGATCTTGCCCTTGATCATGTTCACTTGGTTGAGGGCCTTCGGTTTGTTCTTCGGAAGTGTGTGGGTCAATAGTTGGTGATGGCTCCACTTGCGTAGAGCATTGTCCTTCTCCTTCGGCCACAAGGGGTTCCTCAATGGGGAGGAATTGACCAATCCCCATTCTTCTTATGGCTTGGGGAGGAATTTCATCACCTAAATCACAAAGACCACTTTGCTCCACTTGTGTTACCCGTCTCCTCAATGAGTCCATTGGACTTGTTGAGGACACAGTAAGCATGAGAGTTTGTAGCATAACCAACAAATATGCCCTCTTGAGCTCTAGGTTCGAATTTAGACAATCGAACACCTTTCTTGAGAATGAAACACTTACAACCGAACACCCAGAAGTACTTGAGGTTGGGCTTTGATACGTCTCCAACGTATCTATAATTTATGAAGTATTCATGCCATGTTTATTATAGTTTTGTATGATTTTGGTGCACTTTTATATGACTTTTATATGATTTTTATGGACTAACATATTGACCTAGTACCCAGTGCCAGTTGTTGTTTTCTGCTTGTTTTTGGTTTTACAAAAAATCCATATCAAATGAAGTCCAAATGCAGCGAAACTTTTTGACAATTTTTTCTGGAAGGAAACGGACCCAGGAAGCTTCGGAGGAGCAGCAGAAGAGCCACAGGGGCCCCACGAGCCACTTGGGCGCGCCTGCCCCCCCCCCCCCCCAGGCGCGCCCTGGTGCCTCGTGGGCCCCCTGTGGCCCCCTCTTCGCGTGATTCCAACGCTGAAAAATCATATATATTCAGAAACCCCCCGAAAGTTAACCTAGATGAGTTTTTTACGCCGCTGCAAGCCTCTGTACCTCCACGATCTCATCTACAACCCTTTTCCGGCACCCTGCCGGAGGGGGAAATCATCACCGGAGGCCATCTTCATCATCCCGGTGGTCTCCATGACGAGGAGGGAGTAGTTCACCCTTGAGGCTAGGGGTATGTACTAGTAGCTATGTGTTTGATCTCTCTCTCTCTCTCGTGTTCTTGATATGGCACGATCTTGATGTATCGCGAGCTTTGTTAATATAGTTGGCTCATATGGTGTTTCTTCCCTGTCTATCTTTGTTGTGATGAATCGAATCTTTTCCCTTTGAGCTTTTGTTATTGTCAGATTGAATATTTCAGATTTGAGAACACTTGATGTATGTCTTGCATATGAATACCCGTGGTGACAATGGGGTATTATATTGATTCACTTGATATATGTTTTGGCACTCAACTCGCGGATTCCCGAGGTGACATTGGGGTAATCTATGCATAGAGGTTGATGCATGTTTTCATTATCTTTTCTCCGATAGAAACTTTGGGGTGCTCCTTGGAGTTCTTTGTGTGGATGGAATATTATGATTATGAAGTTGTTTTATGCATATCGTATAATCAACTCACGGATACTTGTGGTGACATTGGAGTATCTAGGTGACATTAGAGTTGGTTGATGTGTATCATATGGTGTTATTTTAGTACGAACTCTAGGGCTGTTTGTGACACTTATAGGAATAGCTCAATAGATCGATCGGAAAGGATAACTTTGAGGTGGTTTCGTACCCTACAAACAATTTATATCTTATGTTCTTCGCTAATAGGAACTTGGGAGTGATTCTTTATTGCACGTTGAGGGATGGTTATATGATCCAATTATGTTAGCATTGTTGAGAGATTGCACTAGTGAAAGTATGAACCCTAGGCCTTGTTTCTAAGCATTGCAATACCGTTTATGCTCACTTTTGTTACTTGCTACCGTGCTGTTTTTTTATTGTTCGCACTATAAAAACCTATATCTACTATCTATACTACACTTGTATCACCATCTCTTCGCCGAACTAGTGCACCTATACAATTTACCATTGTATTGGGTGTGTTGGGGACACAAGAGACTCTTTGTTATTTGGTTGCAGGGTTGTTTGAGAGAGACCATCTTCATCCTACGCCTCCCACGGATTGAGGGAAAATTGCTACTGTCCTACAAAACTCTGCGCTTGGAGGCCCAACACGAGTCTACAAGAATAAGTTGTGTAGTAGACATCAAGCTCTTTTCTGGCGTCGTTGCCGGGGAGGTGAGTGCTTGAAGGTATATCTTTAGATCTTGCAATTGAATCTTTTAGTTTCTTGTTTTATCACTAGTTAGGTTTATAAAAGAAAACTACAAAAAAATGGAATTGAGGTTGCCACATATTATTTGTCTTTATAATGTCTTTCTTGAAAATAAGGATTCCGATAATTGTGCTCAATTGTTAGAGGAAGAATTTAATAAAATGTTTAATATGAGTTCCTTGAATGATGAGCATGATTGCAATGTTGTTAGTATGAATTCTATGAATATCCATGATGCTAATGATATGCAAAGCCATAGGCTTGGGGATGCTATGTTTGATGAAGATGATATTTTTAGTCCCCCAAGTTTTGATAAGAAAATTTATTATGATGATTGCATGCCTCCTATTTATGATTATTATATTTTTGAAAGTGAATTTGGAGAGGTCACAACTTTATTTAATGATGATTCCACTATTTTGGAAGAGGTTTCAATTGATTATGATAACAAAGTTGCTATCTATGATGATTATTGTGATGATATGTATGCTATAAAGAATAATGATAACTATGAAACTTGTGATCATGATTTTAATTTTCAAATGGATTATGCCAATCAAGTATCTCATGATAGTTACTTTGTTGAGTTTGCTCCCACCATTATGAATGAGAAGAAATTTGCTTATGTGGAGAGTAATAAAAATCCTATGCTTGTGGATCAAGAAAAGAATGCTTTATGTGATAGCTATATTGTTGAATTTCTTCATGATGCTATTGAAAATTATTTTGAGAGAGGAATATATGCTTCTACATATTTCAATAATATCAAGTTTCCTCTCTATGTGTTGAAGGTTTTGAAGTTATGCTTGTTTTGCCTTCCTATGCTAGTTGATTCTTGCTCCCATAAATTGTTTGCTCGCAAAATCCCTATGCATAGGAAGAGGGTTAGGCTTAAATGTGATTGTCATATGCTTCATGATGCTCTCTTTGTGTTTCAATTCTTTACTTTTATGCGAGCATCATTGAAATCATCATGCCTAGCTAAAAAGGCATTAAAGAAAAGCGCTTGTTGGGAGACAACCCAATATTTATACCTACTGTTTTTGTGTGTTCACATGATTAAGCTACTGTAGTAATCATGTTTTATATGTTTTCTTTCAATAATGTGCCAAGTAAAGCCTTTGGGATAGTGTGGATACTTATTGATTTGATTCTGTGCAAAAAACAGAAACTTTTGCGTCCAGTGCTGGAATTTTTATTCTGTAATGGAGCGTGAAAAAATTCTGAAATTTTTACACAGTATTGGTTTACAAATTTTTTATGTTGTCCTAACTTTTCAGAATTTTTGGAGGTACAGAAGTATGGTTTGTAAATCGCTCACTATACGCAGTTCTATTTTTGACAGATTTTGTTTTCGGTGCATAGTTTGCTTAGTGTTTCCATAGCTTATATTGAGTAATATAAATGGTGGAAATGATATAATACAGTAGGCATTATGTGAGAACAATTATTAATCTTGTCTTGACAGTACCTAAGTGGATGGTTTATTTTTATCATGCTAACCTATCTCACAAGTTCCGTTAAGTTTTGTGTGATTGAAGTTTTCAAGTTTTGGGTGAGATATCGATATGAGGAGAATAAGGAGTGGCAAGACCCTAAGCTTGGGGATGCCCAAGGCACTCCAAGGTAATATTCAAGGAAGACCCAAGCAACTAAGCATGGGGATGCCCCGGAAGGCATCCCCTCTTTCGTCTTCAACATTATCGGTAACCTCACTCGGAGCTATATTTTTATTCGTCACATAATATGAGTTTTGCTTGGAGCATCATTTTATTTCATTGAGATTTTCTTGCTGTTATCAATAATCATGTTTTGTATCTTTTAGTTCAATAAAAATGCCAATTATAGCCTTTACCATGCTCAGTTTGCAACTTCATGTGTTGCTGTTTGAAAACAGAAAGTTTTCTGTTATGTCCAGAATATTCCTGAATAGTCAGAACATGATAAAAATATGAAATTTTTACACAGTAAGCATGCGTGAGTTATATGTCACGTGGTAATTTTTCAGAATTTTTGGAGTTAGGGAAGTATGAATTTTAAATCCCCCTTTACAGACTGTTCTGTTTTGGCAGATTGCTGTTATGGTTGCATTGTTTGCATATGTTTGCTTGTTTAATTTTTCTATTTGTGGATAGGAGTATTAAATATGCAGAGGCATTTAGTATGCAATGTTTAATTATAATTTTAATGATTTGCTACAGTATATAATGTTAAAGTTTTGAGTTGATTTATACTAACTTATCTCACGAGTTCTTGTTGAGTTTTGTGTGGATGAAGTTTTTAAGATTTAGGAGAAGCCATGATATGAGAAGAATTAAGGAGACACAAGAGCTCAAGCTTGGGGATGCTCAAGGCATCCCAAGTTAATATTTCAAGAAGTCTCAAGCATCTAAGCTTGGGGATGCCCCGGTAGGCATCCCACCTTTCTTCTTCAATAACTATCGGTCAGTTTTGGTTGAGCCTAAGTTTTTGCTTCTTCACATGAGATGTGCTATTCTTGGAGTGTCCTTTTATTTTAATTTTGTTTGCTGTTTAATAAAATTATCAAGATCTGAAATCTTTATTTGGAGAGATTCTTCACATAGCTACTTAATTGTTTAACTACACATTGATCTTCACTTATATCTTTTGGAGTAGTTTGCCATACACTCTCATGCTTCACTTATATTATTTTGAGAGTTGACAATAGTAATGGCAATATGCTTAAGATATGAATTTGGTCCTAATGTGATGGATATTTAAGAATGATATAATAAAAACTTTTATGTAGACCACTGAATATGATAAGTTTGATTCCTTGCAATAGTTTTGCGATATGAAGGTGATAATATGTGAGTCATGTTAGGTGAGTAATTGTGATTTAGTAAGAATATTGGTGTTAAGGTTTGTGATTCCCTATGCATGCACGTAAAGTCAATAGTTATGCAACGAAGTTATATCCAACTTATGGTGCATTATTCAGTGTTAGTTATGTTCAATGCATGTTTATGACCGTTTTCGTTTTTTGGTTGGTCGCTTCTCAATCTATTTGCTAGCCTTCACTTGTACTAAGCGGGAATGCTGCTTGTGCATCCAATTCCTTAAACCCAAAGTTGTGCCATATGAGTCCACCATACCTACCTATATGCGGTATTTCCATGCCATTCCAAGTAAATTTGCAT
Source organism: Elymus sibiricus (assembly GCA_039707655.1). Lineage (NCBI taxonomy): Eukaryota > Viridiplantae > Streptophyta > Magnoliopsida > Poales > Poaceae > Elymus > Elymus sibiricus. The sequence continues at coordinate 308,554,183 of CM077674.1, forward strand.
GTGCCAACTCTAATTATTCAAAATAATTTTCCGTTTTGTGTTCCCGTACCGCTCATGAAGCGGCAGGGGGTGGCCAATATTTTCCATGCTAGGTGTGTTATTCTCACGATGAGTGTTTATTCACTTGTCATTGCACGAGAGAGTGGCTGGTAATAGGGATGCCCAATCCCATAATGAATCAAAAACAATAATAACAAAATTCCTTGGAAAGTGTTGGTATGGAGGGCACCCGTGGATACGGCTAGCCATGGATTGTGAAAGAATGGTGGAAAGGAAATAAACTTTATTTTCTGTTTGGGAACCGCCTATGATGTGTCTAGCATGGAAAATATTGGGAATTCTCGGTCGTTTTCGTTGACAGGAAAAGCATGCTTCTCAAAAATACTTTTATCTCTCTAATTTAAGCTTTGAGCTCTGGCACATTTGCAAATCTCTGCTTCCCTCTGTGAAGGGCCTATCTATTTACTTTTATGCAATTTTTATTTTTATTTCGAGTCTCCATCTTCTCTTACAAAGCACCAACTAGAGAGCACTATTGTCATACGTGTGCATTGTGTGTAGCTAATATTGAGTGTGTTTCATGAATGGATCAATGATTGAGCATAATGGGCTAGGGATAACTTTCTTTAGCATTGATATTTTGAAAGACATGCTTGCTTGTTAGTATGCTTGAGTATTTATGTCTTCATGTCAAATTATAGACTATTGCTTTGAATCATTCAAGTCCAAGTGTCCATGCAATAAAAGAAAAGATTATATGATGATTATGATAGGTAGCATTCCACATCAAAATTTCTGTTTTTAATTGCTACTTTATCATGATGAGTTTTATGAGAAAAAGTTGATGTTATGATGCTAGAAAAAGTGATTGAAATTATCATTGATCAAACTTATGCACTATGCTAGCATTCACACTTCATAAATTATTTCTTTTATCATTCACCTACTCGAGGATGAGCAGGAATTAAGCTTGGGGATGCTGATACGTCTCCAACGTATCTATAATTTATGAAGTATTCATGCCATGTTTATTATAGTTTTGTATGATTTTGGTGCACTTTTATATGACTTTTATATGATTTTTATGGACTAACATATTGACCTAGTGCCCAGTGCCAGTTGCTGTTTTCTGCTTGTTTTTGGTTTTACAGAAAATCCATATCAAATGAAGTCCAAATGCAGCGAAACTTTTTGACGATTTTTTCTGGAAGGAAACGGACCCAGGAAGCTTCGGAGGAGCAGCAGAAGAGCCACAGGGGCCCCACAAGCCACCTGGGCGCGCCTGCCCCCCCCCCAGGCGCGCCCTGGTGCCTCGTGGGCCCCCTGTGGCCCCTCTTCGCATGATTCCAATGCTGAAAAATCATATATATTCAGAAACCCCCGAAAGTTAACCTAGATGAGTTTTTACGCCGCCGCAAGCCTCTGTACCTCCACGATCTCATCTACAGCCCTTTTCCGGCACCCTGCCGGAGGGGGAAATCATCACCGGAGGCCATCTTCATCATCCCAGCGGTCTCCATGACGAGGAGGGAGTAGTTCACCCTCGAGGCTAGGGGTATGTACTAGTAGCTATGTGTTTGATCTCTCTCTCTCTCGTGTTCTTAATATAGCACGATCTTGATGTATCGCGAGCTTTGTTAATATAGTTGGATCATATGGTGTGTCTTCCCTCTCTATCTTTGTTGTGATGAATCGAATCTTTTCCCTTTGAGGTTTTGTTATTGTCGGATTGAATATTTCAGATTTGTGAACACTTGATGTATGTCTTGCATATGAATACCCGTGGTGACAATGGGGTATTATATTGATTCACTTGATATATGTTTTGGCACTCAACTCGCGGATTCCCGAGGTGACATTGGGGTAATCTATGCATAGGGGTTGATGCACATTTTCATTATCTTTTCTTCGATAGAAACTTTGGGGTGCTCCTTGGAGTTCTTTGTGTGGATGGAATATTATGATTATGAAGTTGTTTGATGCATATCGTATAATCAACTCACGGATACTTGTGGTGGCATTGGAGTATCTAGGTGACATTAGAGTTGGTTGATGTGTATCATATGGTGTTATTTTAGTACGAACTCTAGGGCTGCTTGTGACACTTATAGGAATAGCTCAATAGATCGATCGGAAAGGATAACTTTGAGGTGGTTTCGTACCCTACAAACAATTTCTATCTTATGTTCTCCGCTAATAGGAACTTGGGAGTGATTCTTTATTGCACGTTGAGGGATGGTTATATGATCCAATTATGTTAGCATTGTTGAGAGATTGCACTAGTGAAAGTATGAACCCTAGGCCTTGTTTCTAAGCATTGCAATACCGTTTATGCTCACTTTTGTTACTTGCTACCGTGCTGTTTTTTATTGTTCGCACTATAAAAACCTATATCTACTATCCATACTACACTTGTATCACCATCTCTTCGCCGAACTAGTGCACCTATACAATTTACCATTGTATTGGGTGTGTTGGGGACACAAGAGACTCTTTGTTATTTGGTTGCAGGGTTGTTTGAGAGAGACCATCTTCATCCTATGCCTCCCATGGATTGATAAACCTTAGGTCATCCACTTGAGGGAAAATTGCTACTGTCCTACAAAACTCTGCGCTTGGAGGCCCAACACGAGTCTACAAGTATAAGTTGTGTAGTAGACATCAGGCTTGTTGCCGGTAAGTATCTCATATGGAGTCTTGTTCACGCCTTTGCGGAGGTAGATCCTATTGGATGCATGACATGCGGTGTTGATGGCTTCGGCCCAAAAGTTGTATGGAGACTTGAATTCCACCATCATGGTCCTTGCCGCGTCCATCAACGTCCGGTTCTTCCTTTCCGCAACACCATTTTATTGAGGGGTATATGGTGCGGAGTATTGATGCTTTATCCCCTCATCACTAAGAAACTCATCCAACGTGTAGTTCTTTAACTCGGTGCCATTGTCACTTCTAATCATCAATATCTTTGCAACATGTTGACGTTGAGCTTCATTTGCAAAGTCGATGACTGTTTGTTGGGTCTCACTCTTCCTCTTGAAGAAATATACCCAAGTGTATCTTGAATAGTCATCCATAATCACCAAGCAATATTTTCTTTCCCCAAGACTATCAAAGGATGTGGTTCAAAGAGATCCATGTGAAGGAGCTCCAAGGGCCTCTTCGAGTGAATGATAGTTGAGGGTCAGTGAGCCATCTCATGCAACTTTCCTTCGATACAAGCACTGCAAGCACGGTCTTTGGCAAAACTCACATTTGTTAGTCCACGAACGTGATCCCCTTTGAGGAGACTTTGCAAAGATCTCATATTGACGTGGGCTAAACGTCGATGCCAAAGCCACCCCACGTCAACTTTAGCCATTAGACAAGTCGCGGTCTTAGTGGGTCGCTCCGAAAAGTTAACCACATAGAGACCGTTCTCGACATGTCCAACAAAGGCTACTTTAAGAGTCTTGCTCCACAAAAGGGCCACGATATCAAGATGAAAGAATGTAGCAAAGCCCATGAGTGCAAGTTGATGAACGGAAAGTAAATTTTATGCAAGGGTCTCAACAAGCATGACCTTCTCAATAGATAAATCATGAGAAATCACAACCTTGCCAAGACCCAATACCTTAGATGTTGAAGCATCACCGAATTGGACATGAGTGGGCATATATGGGCTTGGTTGCACGTCCACCACCAAGTCCTTGCTCCCGGTCGTATGATTTGTTGCTCCACTATCGAGCAACCATGACACCCCACCGGAAGCAAACTCCTACAAGAGATCAAAGCTTGGTTTTAGGTACCCATTTTTGAATGGGTCCTTTGATGTTAGCAACAAGGGTCTTAGGAACCCAAATAGACCATTCAATGTTCTCATAAGAAGAACCAACAAATTTGGCATAAACATGCCCATCACTAGCACGGCAGAGAACATAAGAGGGGTTAAAGTCGCCGACTTTGTTGGGAGGAGTGGTTTTGCCCTTCTTAGCATTACCACCCACCACCTTGTTCTTCTTCTCCTTAGGAGCACCCTGTCCCTCTTTGACAAATACCTCTTTGAGAGGGAGAGGAGTCTTGGTCTTGCTTTTGTTCTTCTTCTTTGACTTGGGTGCAAACCCAAGTCCCTCCTTAGCCACAACTTCCTTTTGATTGCTCAAAAGTTCGTTGAGCTTCTTCTCACCTTATATGCAACTCACAAGGCCCTTCTCAAGTTGCTCTTTTAGCTTGGCATTCTCCTCCACAAGGTGCACATGCTCACAACAAGGGTTAGTAGCACGGGCATTATCAATTAATATAAAAGGAGGGCAAGTGGCTATTTCCTTTGTTAGCTTCACTTGGAGTTGATCATGAGACTCTTTGAGAGTGGCGTGAGCACTCTTCAATGCCTTGTGAGCCTTGTCAAGTAACTGAAACTCCTCTTTGAGTCTAGCATGGCTAACCCCTAGTTCAACCTTCTCGGATTTGAGCACACGAGCAAGAACTTGAGCATGTTCATGATCTTTCTTTAGTTGAGCAAGGTCAACGTTATGTGACTCCTCAAGAGCCAAACGAAGACTTCGCTTTTCCTCAAGAGAAATGGAAAGATCCGCAATCTCATAGGCATAATCACGACTATGGCCTTCCAAGTTAGTGATGGTCTCTTCATGAGACTCAATGAGATCATTGGCCTCTCCTAATCGTTCCAAGAGAGCAACAAAGTGCTTCTTGGTCTCACCTTTGAGCTTACCCAAGAATTTGTCGAACTCATTCTCATCCATCTTCACCTCCTCATGTTCATCCACACAATCCAACAATGAAGGATTAGTAGAGATGGAAGTTTTGATGTTGGAGGTTACCTTGTTGATGCCTTTTTCCATGAGGCACTTGGGGATGAGGTTTTCATTGGGAGCATTGAAGAGAGACACCGAGGTTGGGGAAGAGGTGGCAATGGCCACGGAGGCCGTTGCGTACCCTGCACAACTTGCATCATCATCATCCTCATCGGAGTTGTACTCTTCAAGCGCCACCAAACCCTTTTGTGGCGCCTTCTTAGTGAAGTTGTTCTTGTTGGGGAAGGACTTGGCCTTGCCTTTGCGGATGAGCTTGCCACCATTGTCTTCCCTCTTCTTGTAGGGGCAATCTACCACAAAGTGACTCACATGTCCACAATTGTAGGAAGTCCTCACACGTTGCTTGCCCTTTGTCGGGGATATAACCCTAGGATATGACCCGCCCATCCAGGGCCGGGTCATTACATGGCGACTCAAGAGGAAGGCTTTGGCTAGGTGGGCCGTGATGATCCAGAAGACATAGGCCAGAGGATGAGCCGCCCTTAGTGGGCCGACTTACGGTCAACCTCCTTGAGCACTTTCCTCGTAAGGTGCCACGAAGAAGTTCCCTTACTTGTGTAATAAGATGAGTAGGAGTAAGAGTAGGTCACGGGTCATGTTATGACCCGGACTTTGTTGTAAACCCAGGGCCTCGACCTGTATATAAAGGCGAGCCCCTGAGGCAGAAAGACTTAAGTTACAAGCTCTCGAGTACTAGGTTAGCCAAGTCGCACCCTTGTAATCGAGATCATCATCAATACAACCAAAGCAGGACGTAGGCTATTACCTCCATCGTGAGGGGCCGAACCTAGGTAAATCCTCGTCTCTCGATTCCGATCAACCCCGTTCGAGTTACCACCTAGCTGTGATGGCCTCACGATTAAGTCCTTTCACGAGGACATCTGCCGTGACAAAACCACGACAGTTGGCGCTCACCGTGGGGCTATCGCTCGGTGGTGTTGAGTACTTGAAGGGAACTCCCACAGGGATCGAGGGATACGCGATCGGCCGCATGACCAAGAGTCGCCGCGGCAAGCTCTACATCGACGATTCAGGCTGGGGCCCCGAGGCCGACTCAATCGAGTATGGGTACCGGGTCCCCTTCGGCAACATCCACGTCTTCATCAGCAAAGCCGGTGGATCTGAACCCGAGCTAGACATCTGCACCGACATCGTCGAGCCGGCTCGGTGCGCGCAACCCGCCCAGGCTCAAGCTGTCCGGAAGCACGTCTTCGTCGGTTTCACCCAGGGGGTGGACCTCGCAGATAACTCTACGTCCGGCGGCGAAACCCTCGTCTACTCTGATGGCGAGTCCTCGGTAGGCGAAACCGAGTCGATCCTCCTGCTCTACGATGGCGGGCTTGGGGGCTACTCCGACGACCAGCCAGCTCAGGACTCCTTCAACACGCCCCCCCGGGTTGCTGTCTATATGGCAGGCTCAGCCCCGGCCCTTAACTCCACGGTGGCTAGCGCGGCGACGGGAACCGGCACCTCAGGGGCCGGCTCAGCCATACCGCCAGCTCAGGCCTTGACAGAATTGGCAACCGCCCTGGCGACGCTCCTTGTGACACCGGTGACCGCAGAGAACCAGGCGGAACGTAACACGGAGGTAACTAAGCTCCGCGACCAGATGGCTAAGGTACAGGCAGCTATCAACACTGAAAACACTCGCATGGCGGAGTTGCAGTCTCAAGTCCAAGCCGAGGTAGAGCGCCTGAAAGCCGAAGCCTGGCGCATGGGGCTCCGTCAGAATGCCTCAGAGGCGGTTCATCAGAGGTGCCACATGAGTCGTCTACCGCCCAACTATGAGCCCATGCGTCTGTTTAACACGCCGCAGGATGCGCCTGTTCAGAGGGCTGGGGCAGGCACCCCGGAAGTTCCGTTTGTACCCCCGAGCGGAAGCAGGCAGCCGTCGCCGGGTCAACCACATCGACCGGCTCAGCAGCGCCCGCAAGAGCCGGCCCAGCGATTCCCGCCGGTTCAGACGCCTCCGCATCGTTTCCTCACACCGGCGGGTCATTTCACCAACCCTTTGGATAACTTGGTGGCAGCAGCGACCAACCTGGCCGCGCTCCCAATCACGGGAAACTCGCCGGTTGAGATTGAGGCCCGGAATTCCATTGAGATGTTAAAAACTGCGGTTGCCCAGCAGGCGAACTACTCCTACAGTCGGCAGCGAATCCACTCTACCCCGCTTCTGAGCCATAGTAGGAGCCGCCATGATGAGTCACCGGCCGTCTCTAGCAGTGCTCGTCGACATCGTGAGCAACCTCATGACCCGCCGCATCGTCAGCCCCTTCGCGCCCAGGAGATCGTTGACACGGCTCGGGCTCAGCGGGCAGCAGAGGCGGCCAATGCGGCGGCTCAAGCACCGCTTGTCACAACCCAATTGACTTCCAGCAGCAGGACCATCGGGATACCGTGTTTGGTGCCCACTTTACGCAATGAGCGCATGCCCAAGGACTTCAAAGGCCCTCGTAAGGTTCCGAATTACACGGCTGACCTTGAGCCGGCCGCTTGGATTGAGAGCTACGAGATAGCCATGGATATGTTGGATGTCAGTGACGCTGTCTGCGCCAAGTACCTGACGATGATGTTGGAAGGACCGGCTCGTACATGGTTGAAAAACTTGCCCCCTAACTCTATTAACACCTGGGCGGAGTTGAAGGACCGTTTCATCAAGAACTTCCAGGGAACCTGCAAGCGCCCAATGACGATCGTCGATCTTCAGTACTGCATCCAACGTGAGGGTGAGTCGGCCCATCACTGGACGCGCCGGGTCACAGAAATTATTCACACCTCCGACAGCATCACGGCGGCTCAGGCGGTTCTGATCTTGGAGAAAAACTGCCACTTTGAGCCGCTCGTGCAGAAACTGGGCCGGCTCAAGCGGAAGGTTCAGGATATGGGCGAGCTCATGGATGTACTCACCAGGTATGCCGAGTCAGACACCACGAAGGATCCCAGCCCAGACGATGACCAGACTGGCAAGGGAAAGAAAAACAATGGTGGCAAGGGTAACCAGCAGAACAATTCAGGGAGCAATGGAAATCATGGCAATGGAGGGAAGCGTAAGAATCAGGAAGGAGGATCAGATTTGGTCGCTAATACCAACACTGGTTACAAATACCCAAAGGGGAATAATTCGGGAAGATCCTATAGTGGCAACAAGCCCCGTAATTTTGCGGAAGCCCTCAAAGCCCCATGCCCAAAGCACAGCCTCCCTAATAAGCCGTCAACCCACTCTTGGGAGAACTGTCATGTAATGCAGGCTTTCGGCGAGGAGTTCTATCAGAACCATCAAGGCGGCGGCGGAGGCAACCCGGGGCAGCCTGGAGCCGGCTCGTCCGGTGGTTTTCATAACCTGGGGTTTCATGGCCCGGGCAGCTCAGGTGCAGGTTACCAGGGTTCTGGCAACAACAGTGGCAATCAACATTCGGGTCAAGGAAATCAACAACAGGGCAATCATCAGCATGGCAATCAGTCTGGTTTTCAGAGCAATCCCAAGCAGTTAAATAGTGGGCAGTACCATGTGTTCACGACTCACACTGACAAACGAGATCGCAAACTCCGGAACAGAGCCGTCTGTGCTGTTGAGCCGGCGATCCCGGAATATCTACGTTGGTCGGAACAGCCCATTACGTGGAGCAGAGAGGATCACCCTCCCCGGGTTGAGAATCCGGGTTGTCTGGCCCTGGTGGTGGCACCTCAGGTGGGCGGCTATTCACTCACAAAGGTGCTCATGGAGAGAGGAAGCAGTATAAACATCTTGTATTACGACACTTTTCGACGGATGAATCTGTCTGAAAAACAGCTCCAGTCGTCTTCCACCGTGTTTCACGGAATTGTTCCCGGAAAGTCTGCATATCCTATCGGGCGGATCAAGCTGGACGTCGCATTTCGCACTGATGATAACTACAGGTGTGGGTCATTAACCTTTGAGGTGGTCAAAATCAAGAGCCCTTATCACGCCCTGTTTGGGCGGCCGGCTTATGCTCGCTTTATGGCTCGACCTTGCTACGTCTACCTCAAACTCAAGATGCCTGGACCAGCAGGCACCATCACAGTTAATGGAGATCGAAAGATTGCCCTTGAGTGCGAGGAAGGGGATGCAGCCTATGCCGAGACAGCATGCACTGCGGAAGAGTTGAAATTTTACACTGCGAATGTTGACCCGGCCGATATGACACCCTTGAAGAAACCCACCGCAGAATCTGACCCGCCACTCAAGTTTAAGTCGGCCGAGGACACTAAACAGGTTGAGTTCGTTCCTGGTGACCCGTCCAAGACGTTCACTATTGGGACTGGTATGGATCCCAAATAGGAAAGCACGCTCATCGAGTTCATCCGTGAGAATCGGGACATCTTCGCGTGGAAACCTTCTGACATGCCAGGTGTACCGAGAGAACTCGCTGAGCACCACCTTAATGTGGATCCGAAAATGAAGCCTGTTCGACAATTCCTCCGTCGTTTTAACGAGGAGAGACGCAAGGTTATTGGGGAAGAAGTAGCCCGGCTCCTCTCTGCCGGGTTTATCGTTGAAGTTTTTCACCCTCAGTGGTTGGCTAATCCAGTGCTTGTTCCAAAGAAAAATGGCACTTGGCACATGTGTGTTGACTACACGGATCTCAACAAGGCTTGTCCCAAAGACCCGTTTTCCCTCCCTCGCATTGATCATATCATTGATGCCACGGCGGGTTGTGAGAGTTTGTGTTTCCTGGATGCTTACTCCGGCTATCATCAGATAAAAATGGTCGTTGAGGATCAGGAGAAGATGACTTTCATCACACCCTGTGGGGCCTTCTGCTATGTCTCTATGCCTTTCGGACTCAAAAGCGCAGGGGCGACTTATCAGCGTTGTGTCCAGAATTGCTTCCACAAACAGATTGGGTGCAATGTTCATGCTTATGTGGATGATATCGTGGTCAAGTCATTGAAGAAGGAGACCTTGCTGGATGATCTCAAGGAAACTTTCGCTAATCTTTGGACTTACCAGATGAAACTTAACCCGGATAAGTGTGTTTTTGGTGTTCCTGCAGGCAAATTGCTGGCTTTCCTGGTATCAGAGCGAGGCATTGAAGCCAACCCAGATAAAATCAAGGCAATCACCTCACTTGCGAAGCCAGAGAATATCAATGACGTCCAGCGCATGGCGGGTCGTATTGCAGCTCTAAGCCGGTTCATAAGCCGTCTTGGTGAGAAGACTATCCCCCTGTACCAGATGCTGAAAAAGACTGATGACTTGGTCTGGAGTGACGCTGCTGATGCAGCCTTTGAAGCTCTCAAAAAGCAATTGGCCGAGCCGCCTGTTCTCGCTGCTCCCATCGCCAAAGAGCCTATGCTCCTGTACATTGCTGCCAATAACAAAGCAGTAAGTGTTGCAGTTGTTGTCGAGAGGAAAGAGGCAGGGAAAGAATATCCAGTGCAGCGGCCAGTCTATTATGTCAGCGAGGTTCTATCTGAGTCCAAGCAGAGGTACCCACATTGGCAGAAACTGGTGTTTGGCGTTTTCATGGCTAGTCGCAAGCTCAGGCATTATTTCCTGGAGCACCCCATTACTTTGGTCAGTTCAGCACCCTTGGGAGACATCATCCAGAATAGGGAAGCGACATGCCGGGTTGCCAAGTGGGCGATTGAGCTTGGCCCACAAAATCTTAAATATGTCCCTCGCACGACCATCAAGTCCCAGGCACTTGTCGATTTCATCAATGACTGGACTGAACTCCAAGCTCCGGAAGAGAAGCCTGATAATACATATTGGACTATACATTTTGATGGTTCCAGACAGCTCGAAGGCTCGGGGGCTGGAGTCGTCATATCTTCCCCTCGAGGTGATAAATTTTGTTATGTCCTGAGGATTTTGTTTACTTGTACTAACAATGCAGCTGAATATGAGGCTCTCCTCCACGGTCTTCGGATAGCTAAGGAGATGAATCTCAGCCGGGTCAGATGCTTGGGCGACTCAGATTTGGTCGCTCAACAAGTTTCAGGAAATTGCGATTCCAAGGACCCGCTTATGGCGGCTTATCAGCAAGAAGTAACCAATGTGGCTGGACACTTCAAAGGATATCAAGTCGATCACATCAACCGGCGACTTAACGAGGCGGCTGACGCGTTGTCACGACTCGGCTCTCAACGTAAGCCGGTCCCCCCTAATGTGTTCCTTGATGTGCTCCATAGCCCTTCTGTCAAGCTACCTTCCGAAGAAGATCTCGCCGTTCCTGACCCGGAGGCACTGTTGGTGGCGGCTCTTCACACTATTCCGGATTGGACAGTTCCTTATCTGGATTATCTGACTCGAGGCGAGCTTCCTGCCGATGAACTCATGGCTCGTCAGATCGTTCGCCGCTCCAAGTCTATGTCTATCGTTAACGACGAGTTACACAGAAGAAGCATCACAGGGGTTTTCCAGCGTTGTGTCTCCCCTGATGAAGGGCAAGAGATTCTCAATGAGATTAATTCTGGCGATTGTGGTCATCATGCCGGCTCAAGATCCTTGGTGGCAAAAGCTTTTCGGCATGGTTTTTACTGGCTTACGGCTCACGCAGATGCTGAGGATATCGTACAAAAGTGTGATGGTTGCCAGAAGTTTGCACGCCAGGCCCATGTTCCGGCTCAAGAGCTCCGGATGATCCCTATCACATGGCCTTTTGTAGTCTGGGGGCTTGACATGGTTGGTCCGTTTAAGCCGTCCAAGGACAAGAAGACCCATCTTTTGGTTGCTGTTGATAAATTCACCAAGTGGGTTGAGGCCGAGCCAATCAGCAATTGTGATGCAGCCACAGCAGTCAAGTTCTTGAAAAAGTTGATTTTTTGCGTTGGGTATCCACATAGCATCATCACTGATAATGGCACAAATTTGTCAAAGGGAGCTATGAAGCAGTTTTGTCAAAGAGAACATGTCTGGCTTGATGTTTCCTCAGTTGCACACCCTCAGTCCAATGGCCAAGCAGAACGTGCTAATCAAGAGATTCTACGCGGTATCAAGCCAAGGCTTATGGTCCCCCTCGAGCGCACGCCGGGTTGTTGGGTTCAGGAGCTTCCTTCTGTCCTTTGGAGCATCCGGACTACCCCTAACAGGTCAACAGGCTTTACGCCTTTCTTCATGGTATACGGTGCAGAAGCTGTTTTACCCAGCGATATTCGTCATGATTCCCCCCGGGTCACTGCCTATGTCGAAGCAGATAACGAGCAGGCTCGTCAAGATTCTCTCGATGCATTGGAGGAGGAACGTGATTTAGTACGAGCAGCCACAGCAGCACGCTCTGCAATCTATCAGCAAGACCTACGTCGCTATCACAGCCGTCGGGTTCGCAGCCTTACTTTCCAAGAGGGCGACTTAGTACTCCGTCTGATTCAAGACCAGGCGGGTATGCACAAGCTTTCCCCTCCCTGGGAAGGGCCTTTTGTCATCAGCAAGAATCTCAACAACGGTTCATATTACCTGATGGATATACGTGAGCACAATAAGTCACGTACGTCGGAGGAGGAGACCAACAGGCCTTGGAATATCGCTCATCTCCGTCCTTATTACACTTAGAGCCACCGGCTGAAGTTACTTGTACATACCTTTGTATATATTATGATCAATAAACATAAGACGGCACCCTCGAAACTCGGGGCCTCTGTCGTTTCATCTCTAATATTATGCATGAGTCTTTTCGTTTTTGATCATTGGTCACTTGGGGGCTTCCAACTCACCGAGTTTAGCTATCTCACCCTCTTGACCCGGCAATTAACGCCACATTATCTTGGTTAAACCTGCATGTCTGCTTGATGCTACTCCGATTAGGTGACCCGGTGTACTCTTGACAAGTCAATCATCTCTATGACCCTGAACTTGTCTTGGTTAAGACATCGGATGTCATGTGAGAGCCGGCTTACAGAGAGCGAGGATAAACCATGGGCTATCACGCCAGCTTCATTGAAGCAAGAGTCGAGCCTCGAAAGCCGGTCTATATTGTCGTGCCTCGAAAGCCGACTCAACATTGATATCTATTCATGATTTCTGTTCAATTTTTACAAGGGATGTCTTTGTTTCCCTTTGGCCATGAGCCGCCGGATCATGGATGAAGCCGGGTTAAAACAAACATCCTAAAACAGGTTATTTCATACGTGCTAACCATGAGCCAGACAGCTATTAAGCGACCCGGATTATTTTACACCTGTGTTCTGCAGAGCAGGATAAGCTATTGCCGGTTCATACCAACATGACTCGCCTTTCTGATATTCAACAAAGCAGTTTTCTTCCAAAGAAGATTGGGCGGGTTAATATTCAATCTTACCAGTGCAGCTGTTTCCTCCACAATACTGCAAAATTCTACGTGCGCGAAGGCACGTCAGAGCACTTAAATGTTTCAACTATCCTATTACAAGGCCACAGCTGGGCTCCATGATGTCAAAGTTTTTGAAGCTCTACTCCTGGGCACCAGTTTCAGCGCCCTCCGGTTTATCAGTCCCCGGGTTAGCTCCCTCTTGCTGCTTCTTGGCGGCTTGCGTCTCCGGGTCATCCTGCTCCGGCTCTGTTCTTCCTCTTATCTGAAGATTTTCGAAGTCCCAGTCAAGAGTGGTCAAGGCTTGGAACTCAGCATCCTCTCCCATGATAATTGATGGATCTACGTCAGGAGCAAAGATGTGCTTACGGTGAGCTGGAGTCAGGTCGATTGGCTCGAAGATTGGCGGTGTGACCCGTTGGTTATCTTCAGTATAAGCCGCCTAGTACCTCTTCAGATCCAGTTCTTCAACAATCTGACTCGCCATGACACGAGTTTCTTTCAGACAGCTGGAGTAGTCCGTCGAACTGAATTCACTGCCGCCCGTCTTAAATTCCGGAAACCCACCAGCCAGCTCGGACAAATCCATATCTGGCACATACGCCTTGGTTCGGCCCAGCGATAGCATGCTGGCTGATCGGGCGGCTGATTTCTTGAACTCTTCGATGTAATTTGGCACGGTGGAGAGCTGATTCAACACGTCTCTGATATATTTTGGCGGCTCTTTATGTCTCATCACTGACATAATTGTGAACAAACTCCCTGCATAGAGTTGCTCAACTAAGGTGTACATCGCCTTCAGCTTGACCACCGGCTCTTGTCCAAGATTTACAGCCCGGTTCCCTGCAATTTTTTGCCCAAGTATGAATCAACTACTGATTGCAGTTCGCAGGCGAGTTAACAATACCAACTATGAATCAACTACGATTGGCGGGTCGCTTACCAAAGATGGCTTGGGTCATGTGATTGAGGTGACGCTTTAACCCGGCCAACTCATCGGAAAGGGGCTTGAGTTTGTTTTCCGCTTCTTCAGCACGTTTCAACAACAAGGTTCTCTCTTTCTCATGAGAGGCCGTCAACGCTCTCAGTTTTTCGGCGATCGTTGATGTTGATTCTTCTAGAGACGCGGCTGCTGATTCGGCATCAGTTCGCAGTTTTTTCTCCGCCTTAAGTTGTTCTTGCAAGCCGGCCGTTCTTGACTCGGCATCATTCAACAGATCCTGTCATAACAAGGTCACATCAGTACAACAATATATGGTCCTGAGCTTATCAAATTGCACACGTTGGTGTTTGAAAACTGAAGTCCCAAGCAGTTGCTAGCAATCTACATGGCACTTGGGGGCTAATGCAAGTTCATTTTTTCTTTTACAAATATCAAGGGAAAGCTCCAACTCATCTCAGTACAATGAGTCGGCCCTTGGCGGCTATCACGATTAATTCTTTTCTACATACTGAATGAAGATCCGGCTGTTTCACAAAAACAAGCCGGCCCTTGGGGACTACACAACAGTTTGCTCTCTAATTGATGAAGACCCGGCTGTTTCACAGAAACAAGCCGGCCCTTGAGGGCTACACCACAGTTTGCTCTATAATTGTTGAAGATTCGGCTGTTTCACAGAAGCAAGCTGGCCCTTGGGGGCTACATGTCAATTCAGTTTAAAAGACGAAGTTTAAGCACCAGCTTGTTATATGCATAACAACCCGGCCCTTGGGGGCTACGGTTCAAGGAAAAGATAAGCATATTTAAAGTCTTTCACACAATCATGTCTGTTTCTGTCCAAGACTTGGCGGCTACATATGATATATACAGTATGGAAAAGAGAAGTTTTCTTACCTCATATTTCCTCTTCAGCATGTTAACCATGCTAGCTTCCATATCCCGGCTTGTGGATAGCCGGGTCAAGTACGCCTCATGAAGGTCAGCCGTGCTAAGTTCTTCAAGGCTTGGGAGTGCATGTTTTGCCAAAGCGGTTGAAGTCTCTGGAGCTTTAAAGGATGCTCTTGTGATGGTGACCTTGTCGGCGGCTTGGGGAGACGACAACCCTACATTTTCCGCCGCCTTTGTTGGGCTCGAAGCATGGTCAGGACTCGGCGGGTTGACGTCTCCCACCTCGTCTATCACACAGGTTTGAGTGTCCACCTTTCCAGTCGATGGCGGCTTATTCTGTGGCGGCGGCTCAACAATCTCGTCAGCCTGGTCCTTCGCAGTTTCAACTTGACCTTCAGGGGTCACCAACTCTGGAATTCCGGATCCGGGTTTTTCTGGGGTCGCGGGTAATTCGCCAGTTTTCCTTTTCTTGGCCTTGGCCCTGGGAAAGCACAAAGCAGATTCAGAAAAACAATACAGCATGTATAACCAAGTATGACTCATCAAAAAGCACTTACCCTGGTTTGATGACCATGGGTGGCAGTTGAGTGGCAGATGAGTCGCCAGATGATGGTGGCGACTCCTGATAATCCAAATCAGATGGGTTACGTGGTTGTTTAAAAAGACCGGCAAGCGGGTGAGATGGAGTTGGACTATGAGGCACCTCATTTCGACGCTTGCGGGGGTTTGGCACGTCAGATAAACCGCCCAAAAGCTCTCCAGAGCCACTTCGCGTCTGGCGCCTTATTGATTCGGCATGCTGTGATTTCTTTAAAGAAAATTTTAGGTCTAAGTATGCAAGTGGATGAAAAAAGGGCACTTTCCTCACAGTTTTCCTTAGCTTTTGGGGAACAAAGGTGTCCGAGTCGGAAGAGATAGAAATTACCTCAACGTCATCAGCCCGGCTTATATCAACATCGCCCTGGGAATAAGAGGCATCAGCAAGTTCAATAAACAGACGGCCAAGGGAGTCAAGTTCTACCTATGATTCATCATCAGCCAATGGCGACTGGCCCCTAGCTGCCGTCTCATTTTCAGCGGCCGGCTTATTCTTTTTCTGAGCTAGCACGGCCTTGGTCTTGGCGACTGCCTTCTTTGTCTTCCTGTTCCAGAATGAAGAGTTGGCCTGTAGTTTAAATGAGATCAACGAGTAAGCTTAAGTTATGGATTGATAAGTCAGATAAAACAAATTACAAGAACACTTACTGGAGGAGCTTGGTTGAGGGCATAAAATGGCTTCAGTCCGGTCTTGTTGCATGCTTCTTGAGGTTCCCCGAGTAGTTTCTTTGTAGCCTTATTTATGTCATCAGCTGACATATCAATGGGACTGAACCATTGTGGGTCGGTTAACTCGCCAGAATAATTACACATTAAGTCGCCTCGGCGGCTTAAGGGCAGGATCTTCCAGGTAAGCCAGCACCGGGTCAAGTCAACACCAGTCAGACCATTGGCTAGCAAACCCCTCAACTTTGGATATACATGGGCGACTTGGGCACGTTCTTCTTGAGAAGCCCAGCCAGGAAGTTCAAAGGTTGGGGGAAGGCATTCAGTTCTATAACCCGGCAGAGGGTTTTCATCAGCTGGAGCTGTGTTCTTGCAGTAGAACCATGTTTTGTTCCAACCTTTAGGGTGACTCGACAGAATAGCTGAAGGAAAAGGAACGTCTCTTCTTCTTTGAATTGAGACCCCGCCAAGTTCTAGGCAGGGGCCATCGGCGCACTCAGTTTGGCGGTTGAGATAGAAGAACTCTCTGAAGAGAGGAACGGTGGGTTCTATTTGCAGATATACCTCACACAAGACTTGAAATTGGCACAGGTTGGATACAGAGTTTGGACCAATGTCTTGAGGATGAAGGTTGAAGAAGTGTAGAATATCCCGGAAGAATTTTGACCTGGGTGGAGAGAAACCCCTAAGGAGATGGTCCGTAAAAATCACGACTTCCCCTTCGCGGGGGTGAGGGATGTTTTCTGCTGCTTGAGGGGCTCGAAAGCCAATTACTTCCTGAGCCGGTAGGAAGCCTTGCTCTTTAAAATCGTTCAGTACAAGGTCAGAGACTTGAGAACACACCCAGTTGCATACTTTGGTCTTCGCCATAGTAAATCGCCTGAACATGGATAAAGATGCAAAGATATAAATGGCGAATTATCTACGAAGAGCCATATTTGAACAATCAAGAGTTTGGCGGCGAGTCAAACATATTCTGACAAGCCGCTAAGAGTATAAGCCGCCCAAACAGTGACTGTTATCAAAAGGGCAGTTCAAATAACTATGCCTAAATCGCCAGGATTTATGGCCGACTTACAATGATTACGCCTAATTCGCCAGTATTAAAGGGCGGCTTACCAGATGCTAAAATTTCTAGTTTTTGCTAAGTGTTGCACAAACAGGTTTCACACAGATCGGATGATATTTCAGATCTATAAAATCAGTTTAAAGAAGAATATTTTCAGCGCCGAGTTCATACATTGGAAGCCTAAGTTGATCTATCTATTGTTTCTACCAAAGTTCAAGTTCGTCCAGATACAAAAACAATGCTACAACTAACGGCGGGGCATTTCTAAGTCAAGGAAGTGCAAAACCTAGATCTAACAAATGGCAATGTCGGTATGGCCGAGGCGAGAACAGAGATGAACTATGTTGAGCTACAGTACAGATCTATGGCGACGAGGATGAGTACCTGGTTGCGGGAGATGATCCCGGGCGTTTTGAATGAGCTCTGACGACGACGCGCGTGAGGAAGACGAGGTCTTGGGGACACCGGCGAGCGGCGGCGGAGCTCCAGGCGCACGCGTGGCGAGAGGAAGAAGAAGAAGAGTCGAGGCGGTAAAGTGAAAATGAGGACCCCTCAGGAGCATTTAAAAGGAAAGGAGAAGCGAAACGACAGGTGCGGGAATCAAGGCGACACAGTGCTAATGGGCTCCTCGATTATCGCAACAGTCAGATCCACTCAAAGATTTGAGATGATGTCACACGATATTCGTGGGGATCAGTTGAATGACGTCCCGAAGATCAAGAAGGAATATATGACAAGTGTGGAACATGTTATAAGCCGGCACACATAAGCCGGCCATAACATGGAGGACAAGTTTAAAAGATTGTTTCTGTCCTTAAGGTTGACATGAAAAAATTCAAATCAACCTGGGGGCTAATGTCGGGGATATAACCCCAGGATATGACCCGCCCATCCAGGGCCGGGTCATTACATGGCGACTCAAGAGGAAGGCTTTGGCTAGGTGGGCCGTGATGATCCAGAAGACATAGGCCAGAGGATGAGCCGCCCTTAGTGGGCCGACTTACGGTTAACCGCCTTGAGCACTTTCCTCGTAAGGCGCCACGAAGAAGTTCCCTTACTTGTGTAATAAGATGAGTAGGAGTAAGAGTAGGTCACGGGTCATGTTACGACCCGGACTTTGTTGTAAACCCAGGGCCTCGACCTGTATATAAAGGTGAGCCCCTGAGGCAGAAATACTTAAGTTACAAGCTCTCGAGTACTAGGTTAGCCAAGTCGCACCCTTGTAATCGAGATCATCATCAATACAACCAAAGCAGGACGTAGGCTATTACCTCCATCGTGAGAGGCCGAACCTGGGTAAATCCTCGTCTCTCGATTCCGATCAACCCCGTTCGAGTTACCACCTAGCTGCGATGGCCTCACGACTAAGTCCTTTCACGAGGACATCTGCCGTGACAAAACCACGACACCCTTGGAGCCACTTGAGTTGTTCTTGGAGAAGTTGGGCCTTGAGTTCCTCTTGTTCCCCCAAATTTACCTTGACGCAAGAGCCATGTGCTCGTGGTAAGCATATTTGGTGTCTTCGGGGCAACACTCTTCTTCTTCCTCTTCTTCTTCTTCTTCCGGAATGGCCTTGGCCTTCAAAGCAAGGTTGGTCTTCTTTGACCGTTGGACACGAGCTAGAGCGTTGTCGGCGGTCTTGTTCAAGATGTTCATTGCAATGAACTCATCCAACACTTCACTTGAGGACAAGGTGTGGAAGTCTAGTCTTTGACGGATCACGGAGGACATGCTCTTGTTGAATGGCATGATAGCTTTTAAGAACTTGCGCTTGACCCATGTGTCATCCGTATCCTTGCTCCCATGGTCTCGGAGTGAGACCGCGAGAGTAGTCAATCTCCGGTATAGTTCACGAGGATCTTCATCTTCTTTCATCACGAACTCATCGGCCTCATCAAGTATGACCTCAAGTTGGAGCGTTGAATGCTTGAGATTCCCTTGTACAATGAAATAATGTGCTCCCAAGCATCATTGGCACGAGTGAATGGCCGCAAATGAGAAAGTTCTTCTCGCGACATTGCGGCTTGAAGAATGAACAAAGCGGAATGATTGAGTTGATTGTCCACTTCTTCTCTTGGTGTCATGTTGTTTGGATCATGCGGGTAGAAGCCTTGCTCAATGACTCTCCAAAGATGTGTTGAGATGTGATTCAATGAGACTTGATACGAAAAACCCAGTCATGAAAGTTATTCAAGTCAAGCTTAGGAGGAGGACCATGGGTGGTAATATGAGGCGATGGAACCGGTCCTCCATAGACCGGGGGAGGGGCAACCGCGGCATAGATGCCCGACCCATTCCTTCCTTGAGGCAAAGTAGGCTTATCACTACTAGCCCCCTCCTTACCGGAGTTGGCATCCGACTCCGAGTTAGTGGGGTTAACCACTTGCAACGGATCGGTAGAAAGTTTGATGCCCTCAAGAAATTCTTTAAACAAGGATTTGACCTCGGTCATCACGGAAGTTTTAAGTGAGGCAATTGCCTCATTTAAATCCTCATGTCTGACTGTGGCCACCGCCTCGGCCGCGGGTAGGTTCTCCGCCCTTGGCCCGTCGTCAACCATACTATTTAGGCGATTAAGCCCTTAAAAGAGACGAGGCTCTGATACCAATTGAAAGGATTGATATGGTTGACTAGAGGGGGGTGAATAGGCAACTACCAATTTTTAGCTTTTCTTAACGAATTAGATATAGCAACAAATAGGTTGTCTAGATATGCAACTAGGTGAGCAACCTATATGATGCTAACAACAATAACAATCACAAGAAAGCAAATGATACAACACAACAATAGCTTGCACAAAGTAAAGGTAAGAAGTAACCACAAGTGGAACCGGTGAAACGAGGATGTGTTACCGAAGTTCCTTCCCTTTGAGGGGAAGTACGTCTCCATTGGAATGGTGTGGAGGCACAATGCTCCTCAAGAATCCACTAAGGCCACCGTATTCTCCTCACGCCCTCGCACAATGCAAGATGTCGTGATTCCACTAGTGGTGCCCTTGGAGGCGGCAACCGGACCTTTACAAACAAGGTTGGGGCACACTCCACAACCGAATTGGAGGCTCCCAACACCACCATGAAGCTTCACCACAATGGAATGTGGCTCCGAGGTGACCTCTTCCGTATAGGGTGCTCAAACACCCAAGAGTAACAAGATCCGCTAGGGATTAGTGGGGGGGAATCAAATATCTCTTGATGGAAGTGTAGATCGAGGCCCTCTCAACCAAACCCTAGAAAATCCACACGAGTTGTTGGCTAGGGAGAGAGATCGGGCGAAAATGGAGCTTTGAGAAACAATGGAGCTTGGGAGGATAAGAGGCAAGTCTTCTTGGGGAAGAAGACCCCCTTTATATAGTGGGGACAAATCCAACCGTTATCCTGTCCACTGATACGTCTCCAACGTATCTATAATTTTTTATTGTTCCATGCTATTATAATATCAATCTTGGATGTTTTATATGCAACTTTATGCAATTATATATCATTTTTTGGGACTAACCTATTAACTCAGTGCCCAATGCCAGTTGTTGTTTTTTGCTTGTTTTTGTCTTTTCAGGAAATCATTATCAAAAAGTGTCCAAATGAGAAAAAAAACTTTGGATTAATTTTTTCTGGACAAAAATAGACCCACGAAGCTTCGGGAGAAGACCAGAGGAGTTACGAGGGAGCGACAAGCTCAGGGGGCGCGCCCCGGGGGTGGCCGCGCCCCCCAGGCTTGTGGGCCCCTCGTGTCTCCCCCTGACCTAATTCCAACGCTATAAATTCTAAAATATTGCCATTATACCTAAGAGACAGAAGAGAAAACGCCGCCGCAAGCCTCTGTTCTTCCGCGATCCCATTTGGAGGCCTTCTCCGGTACTCTGCCGGAGGGGGAATCGATCACGGAGGGCTTCTACATCAACCTTGCTGCCCTACCGATGATGTGTGAGTAGTTTACCACCGACCTACGAGTCCATAGCTAGTAGCTAGATGGCTTCTTCTCTCTCTTTGATCTTCAATACCATGTTCTCCTCGATGTTCTTGGAGTTCTATCCGATGTAATCTTCTTTTGCGGTGTGTTTGTTGGGATCCGATGAATTGTGAGTTTATGATCAGATTATTCATGAGAAATATTTGAGTCTTTTGCTGCACTCTTTTATGCGTGATTATTATAGCTTTGTATTTCTCTCCGATCTATCGATTTGGTTTGGCCAACTAGATTGGTTTATCTTGCAATGGGAGAGGTGCTTTGTGATGGGTTCAATCTTGCGGTGCTCAATCCCAGTGACAGAAAGGGACATGACACGTATTTGTATTGTTGCCATTAAGGATAAAAAGATGGGGTTTATTCATATTGTTTGAGGTTACTTCTCTACATCATGTCATCTTGCTTAAGGCGTTACTCTGTTTTCATTAACTTAATACCCTAGATGCATGCTGGATAGCGGTCGATGGGTGGAGTAATAGTAGTAGATGCAGGCAGGAGTCAGTCTACTTGTCTCGGTCGTGATTCCTATATACATGATCATTGCCATGAATCCATCATAATTATTTGCTTTTCTATCAATTGCCCAACAGTAATTTGTTTACCCACCGTATGCTATTTGTTCAAGAGAGAAGCCTAGTGAAAACTATGGCCCTCGGGTCTATTTTACCATATATAAAAAACCAAAAATACCTTGCTGCAATTTATTTACTTTTATTTAGTTTAGTAATTTACTTTATCTATTTATCTCTATCAGACTTAATCCTTGCAAATAACCGCTAAGAGGATTGACAACTCTCTTATTTGCGTTGGGTGCAAGTGTTTGCTTTTGTGTGTGCAGGTGCTGCTCACTGGATTTTGTGTGGTTCTCCTACTGGATTTATAACCTCGGTTCTTAATTGAGGGAAATACTTGTCTCTAATGTACTGCATCATCCTCTCCTCTTCTGGGAAATACCAACGCAGACTACAAGTAGCAGGAAGAATTTCTGGCGCCGTTGCCGGGGAGACATCACCAAAATTTATCAAGTACCTTCGCATAAACTATCAATCACTTGCATTTATTTTATTTGCATTTGCCTCTCGTTTTCATCTCCCCCACTTCTAAAACAATTTTACAAAAACACAAAAATATTTTTATTTGCTTGCTTGCTTGCTTTTATTGCCTTCATGTCAAACACACAAGAACAAAAAATAAAACCAAAATTTAAGACACTATGGACCCACTTAAAGTTTTCTACTTGGATCATTTTCGATCCATTTGTGCTCGTGCTGAAACCCCAACTAGTTTATTTGAGGGAAAATCATTAGATGAGCATGCTCATTTTGTGCGTCACCGTTTGTCTCAAAAAGGGAGACTCTTATGGAATCAAATAAATTGTTTGCTATGTTATGCTTGGAATCTATGTGAAATTTATGATTTTACTTGTTGCTCTAAGAACCCTAAAAAACACCTTCCCTACCTATGTGAGTTTAATGATAATGAAATATTATCTTCTTATGCCAAGGGTGTTTATAGTTACTATGATATTGAACAAATTGAAGAATTTGTTGCTTTTAAGGGTGCTTATGAAGTTGCTTCTTTGATTGAAAAGTATGATGCTACTCTCTACAAATCTGAAAATTTTGACATACTTAAATATTGCTATGAAAACTATGCTTCTAATGCCAATGTGAATGAATTTATTGAGAGAATGTCTGCTACTTTGGAAGAAAATAATGATATGCATGGATCCATAGATTATTAGGATTCTGTTGATTCGATTGAAACATCCCTTCTTGATGAATGTGATGCTTGCTATTCTTATGGCCATGATGCCAATACTAATGATGCTTATAGAGATGAACTTGCTATAGTTCCTTTTGTCAAAAATGAAATTATTGCTATAGCACCCATACTTGATAGCTCCTTGAATGAAAAGCATGATTGCAATGATGTTATTATAAATTCTATTAATGTCAATTGTGCTAATAATATGCAAAGCTACAAGCTTGGGGATGAAAATTTTGTTATGTGCACTACTTATTGCAATGATCATGATTGGGGTGATGATGCTCCTTATGATCTTGAAAATTTATTTAAGCCTCATGATGAATATGTTGCTGATAATAAAATTTGCAATACTATTAAAAGTGGGTTTGGAAGAGCATCAACTTTAGGTAATAATGATCCCACTACTTTGGAGAGTGTTCAATCTTATGAGATTTTTGATAAAAGTGGGTTTGGAGAGGTCATGACTTTAGTTGATGTTAATCCCACTATCTTGGAAGATTATAAAACTTTTATGCATGTGGATCATGAAGAGAATATTTTATATGATAGCTATATTGTTGAATTTGACTATGATCCTACATGTAATTATTATGAGAGAGGAAAATACGGTTGTAGAAATTTTCATGTTACTCAATTACCTCTCTTGGAGTTCAAATTGTTAATGCTTTGTTCTTCTTCCTTGCATATGCTAGATACTTTTTGTCTTGATAATTTGTTTGCCTATAAAATGCCTATTAATAGGAAGTATGTTAGACTTAAATATGTTTCTTACATGCTATATGATGCTTTCTTTGTGCTTCAATTCTTATCTTTTATGTGAGCATCATTAAAATCTCGAAGCCTATCTTAATGGCTATAAAGAAAGAGCTTGTTGGGAGACAACCCAATACCTTCTGTTTTTGTGTGATTACATGATTATAGCCTCTGTTATGATTGTGTTTTTATCTTTTAATTAGTGTTTGTGCCAATTAATGCCTTTGGGATGATTTGGAAGCTAGTATGATTGATGCTGTTTGAAAACAGGAACTTTTGCGTCCAGTGCTGAAATTTTAGTTTTTCGTGGAATCTCAATAATTGCTGAATTTTTTACACAGTATTGGAATATGAATTGCCCACATTACCCCAATTTTTCAGATTATTTGGAGTTACAGAAGTATGACCATAATTCAGATCTTTACAGACTGTTCTGTTTTAGACAGATTCTGTTTTTGTTGCATAGTTTGCTTATTTTGATGTATCTATGGATCGTATCGGGGGGTATGAGTCATGGAGAAGTTGGAGTACAGTAGCATTATGCCAATATTAAATATAAATCAATTTACTACAGCACTTAGAGTTTAATATTTATTTGTTATACTAATGGATCTCACGAGGTTTCTGTTGAGTTTTGTGTGCTGAAGTTTTCAAGTTTTGGGTGAGACTACGATGGATAAAGGAATAAGGAGTGTCAAGAGCCTAAGCTTGGGGATGCCCAAGCCACCTCAAGGTAATATTCAAGGAAGACTCAAGCGTCTAAGCTTGGGGATGCCCCGGATGGCATCCCCTCTTTCGTCTACAATCTATCGGTAACTCACTTGGAGCTATATTTTTATTCATCACATGATATGTGTTTTACTTGGAGCGTCTTGTGATATAGTTTGTTTGCTTTTGTTTGATTTTTAGTTTGTCACAATCATCTTTGCTGAACACACCTTTTTGAGAGGGACACACATTATTCGGAATTTGTTAGAATACTCTATGTGCTTCACTTATATCTTTTGAGCTAGGCAGTTGCTCTAGTGCTTCACTTATATCTTTTAGAGCACGGCGGTGGTTATATTTTAAAGAAATAGTTACACTCTCATGCTTCACTTATATCTTTTTGAGAGTCTAATAAATAGTAATGGCAATTTGCACATGTTATGAGAATGGTCCTGATATGATAGGTATTCAAGAGGGATATAATAAAAACTTTCATGTAGATCACTGAATATGATAAGTTTGATTCCTTGCAATAGTTTTGCGATATTGAGATGGTAATATGGGGGAGGTACTAGTAGATGATTGTGGTTTAGTAAGAATAATTGTGTTAAGGTTTGTGATTCCAGAAGCATGCACGTATGATCTGTCGTTATGCCATGAAATTGGAGCATGATTTGTTATTGATTGTTTACCTTATGAGTGGCGGTCGGGGACGAGCGATGGTCTTTTCCTACCAATCTATCCCCCTAGGGGCATGCGTAGTAGTACTTTGCTTCGAGGGCTAATAAACTTTCGCAATAAGTATGTGAGTTCTTTATGACTAATGTGAGTCCATGGATTATACGCACTCTCACCCTTTCGCATTTTGCTAGCCTCTTCGGTACCTTGCATTGCCCTTTCTCACATCAAGAGTTGGTGCAAACTTCGCCGGTGCATCCAAACCCCGTGATATGATACGCTCTATCACACATAAGCCTCTTTATATCTTCATCAAAACAGCCACCATACCTACCTATCATGGCATTTCCATAGCCATTCCCAGATATATTGCCATGCAACTTCCACCGTTCTTTTTATATGACACACATCATCATTGTCATATTGCTTTGCATGATCATATAGCTGACATAGTATTTGTGGCTCAGCCACCGTTCTTCATTTTTATACATGTTACGCTAGATCATTGCACATCCTGGTACACCGCCAGAGGCATTCATATAGAGTCATATTTTCTTCTAAGTATCAAGTTGTAATTTTGAGTTGTAAGTAAATAAAAGTGTGATGATCATCATTATTAGAGCATTGTCCCAGTGAGGAAAGGATGATGGAGGCTATGATTCCCCCACAAGTCGGGATGAGACTCCGGACGAAAAAAAAAGAGAAAGAAAAAAAAATGAAAAAGAAAGAAAATAAATAAATAAATGAGAGAATAAGAGAGAAGGGGAAATGTTACTATCCTTTTTCCACACTTGTGCTTCAAAGTAGCACCATGCTTTTCATATAGAGAGTCTCCTATGTTGTCACTTTCATATACTAGTGGGAATTTTTCATTATAGAACTTGGCTTGTATATTCCGATGATGGGCTTCCTCAAATGCCCGAGGTCTTCATGAGCAAGCAAGTTGGATGCACACCCACTTAGTTTTCATTGTTGAGCTTTCATACACTTATAGCTCCTAGTGCATCCGTTGCATGGCAACCCCTACTCTTCGCATTGACATCAATTGATGGGCATCTCCATAGCCCGTTGATTAGCCGCATTGATGTGAGACTATCTTCTTCTTTTTAACTTCCCCTTATTATTTCTATCATCATATTCTATTCCACCCATAGTGCTATGTCCATGGATTGCGCTCATGTATTGCATGGGGGTTGAAAAAGCTGAAGCACGTTAAAAAGTATGAACCAATTGCTCGGCTTGTCATCGGGGTAGTACATGATAAATACTTTGTGTGAAGAAGATGGAGCATGACAGGATTAAATGATTTTGTAGGGATAATTTGCTTTAGCATCGTTATTTTCAAAGGCATGATTGTTTGTTAGTATGCCTGAGTATTGATGTCTTTATATCAAATTATAGACTATTGCTTTGAATCATTTGGATCATAATATTCATACCGTAAAAGAGATTACATGATGAAACATGTTAGGTAGCATTTCACATCAAAAAATTCTGTTTTTTATCATTTACCTACTTGAGGACGAGCAGGAATTAAGCTTGGGGATGCTTGACACGTCTCCAACGTATCTATAATTTTTTATTGTTCCATGCTATTATAGTATCAATCTTGGATGTTTTATATGCAACTTTATGCAATTATATATAATTTTTTGGGACTAACCTATTAACTCAGTGCCCAGTGCCAGTTGCTGTTTTTTGCTTGTTTTTGTCTTTTCAGGAAATCATTATCAAAAAGTGTCCAAATGAGAAAAATACTTTGGATTAATTTTTTCTGGACCAATAGAGACCCACGAAGCTTCAGGAGAAGACCAGAGGAGTTACGAGGGAGCGACAAGCTCAGGGGGCGCGCCCCCTAGGCTTGTGGGCCCCTCGTGGCTCCCCCTGACCTAATTCCAACGCTATAAATTCTAAAATATTGCCATTATACCTAAGAGACAGAAGAGAAAACCTTTCTGCCGCCGCAAGCCTCTGTTCTTCCGCGATCCCATCTAGAGGCCTTCTCCGGTACTCTGTCGGAGGGGGAATCGATCACGGAGGGCTTCTACATCAACCTTGCTGCCCTACCGATGATGTGTGAGTAGTTTACCACCGACCTACGGGTCCATAGCTAGTAGCTAGATGGCTTCTTGTCTCTCTTTGATCTTCAACACCATGTTCTCCTCGATGTTCTTGGAGTTTTATCCGATGTAATCTTCTTTTGCGGTGTGTATGTTGGGATCCGATGAATTGTGAGTTTATGATCAGATTATTCATGAGAAATATTTGAGTCTTTTGCTGCACTCTTTTATGTGTGATTATTATAGCTTTGTATTTCTCTCCGATCTATTGATTTGGTTTGGCCAACTAAATTGGTTTATCTTGTAATGGGAGAGGTGCTTTGTGATGGGTTCAATCTTGCGGTGCTCAATCCCTGTGATAGAAAGGGACATGACACATATTTGTATTGTTGCCATTAAGGATAAAAAGATGGGGTTTATTCATATTGTTTGAGTTTACTTCTCTACATCATGTCATCTTGCTTAAGGCGTTACTCTGTTTTCATTAACTTAATACCCTAGATGCATGCTGGATAGCGGTCGATGGGTGGAGTAATAGTAGTAGATGCAGGAAGGAGTCAGTCTACTTGTCTCGGACGTGATGCCTACATACATGATCATTTGCATGAATCCGTCATAATTATTTGCTTTTCTATCAATTGCCCAACAGTAATTTGTTTATCCACCGTATGCTATTTGTTCGAGAGAGAAGCCTCTAGTGAAAACTATGGCCCCCGGGTCTATTTTATCATATATAAAAAACCAAAAATACCTTGCTGCAATTTATTTACTTTTATATAGTTTAGTAATTTACTTTATCTATTTATCTCTATCAGACTTAATCCTTGCAAATAACCGCTAAGAGGATTGACAACCCTCTTATTTGCGTTGGGTGCAAGTGTTTGCTTTTGTGTGTGCAGGTGCTGCTCACTGGATTTTGTGTGGTTCTCCTACTAGATTGATAACCTTGCTTCTTAACTGAGGGAAATACTTATCTCTATTGTACTACATCATTCTCTCCTCTTCGGGGAAATACCAACGCAGACTACAAGTAGCATCCACAGCCCGCACTCAAGCGGTACTACCGCCCGGGTGGTAGTTTCCAGGAGTGCAGTGCAATGGCGAAGGGCCACGAGGCGGCAGTGCCGCCGGAGCAGTACTACCGCTCGCCCCAGCAGTACTGCCGCTGAGATTGCAGCACTTAGGAAACAACGGTGGTAGGGGGGTAGGACGGCGGTAGTACTGCTGCAGCGGTACTACCGCGCGCTTACTACCGCCCTACTGCCGCGGAGTGGAAAACAAGTCCAGAAGCTCAAAAATAACCGGAAGTAGTGACAGTAGTGAACAGGCGGCAGTACCTCCTACAGGTAAGCGGTACTACCGCTCTACTGCCGCGCCACTTCCATTCAACGCTCTGTACTCCAGCGGGTGGAGCGGTGGTAGGGCCGGAAGTACCGCAAGCGGTACTACCGCCCTATTGCCATGCCACTTCCGCTGAACGCGAAAGGAGAATAGAACGCTTTGACTAAGCGGTACTACGCGTGGTACTGGACCGGCGGTACTACCGCTTACAAGCGGTACTACCTCTCCGAAGAATGGTACTACCGCTTGGTAGCTTCAGAACAAGTATCAAGAAAATAGCTGGAGCTCCAAAGATGCGAGAGGGAAAGTGGGTGCCAAAATAGAAGACGTGTTCATGATGATTCCACCCAAACCTTTCCGAAGCGGACCACCTCTTAATAGTACGGTTTTCCTACGACTCAATTCCACCGAAAAAGAAACGAAGGAACAAAATCATCTTGACTATAAACTCCGAGGGGCACGAATCGTCTTGTGCCATATGATGAATTATCTGAAATGCTCAATGCACACGATTAGTCCGCAAATGCATTGTCATCAATCACCAAAAGCACAAAGGGAGAAATATGCCCTAACACCCGGGCGTGGAGGTGGGAGACAGGGGACAAGTGGCGGCACAGGGGAGGGGCGAGGTGGCGGCTGGAGGCTGGCGGTGCGGAATTTTAGGGGGATGGCTAGGGTGTCCATTTATAGTAAGGGGGATCTAGGGTTGGGGGTTTGAGGCCGTTTTCGAGCCGTTCGATTTCGATCGGACGGCTCCAATCGAGGGGTTGGTGTAGGTGGGCTAGGTGGGCTGTGTAGTGTGGCTTGGGCTGAGCTGAGAGGGAACACAGGCTGCCCGGCAATAGTTTTATTTCGAAAACATCCGACAATTTAACTGGCTATAGTGCCGCTATAGTTTAACCGTTGGGGTATCAAACGGACTCCGAATGGGACGAAATTTGGCAAGTGGTCTACCTACAATATATTGAGACCGGACGTCAACTTTCAACCCATTCCGAGAACGTTTTATTCCCACTTATAAAAAATAATTATTTAACGATGCCGTGGGCACGATGCAAGTGTGTGGTTGGTCTCGGAACGGCCAACGAAGGCGACGAGGAGAAACGGCAACTACGAACAGATGCAATTTCAAAAAATGACGATAACGGAGTGCCGATGCAATGCGAATGATGCGATGATGAGTGCAACAAACAAATAATTAACGCGACTATAACAAAAACATGGAAGGCATCTGAAGCGTCGGTCTCGGGCTGTCACACGGGCACGTTGCGTCGATCCGGCCGAGGAAAGGCTAGTGAGGGGATCCGACACTTGAGGGGATCCAACCGAGGCGATGTTCTGCGAGCCTCGCCTATCGATACAGGGTGAGGTGATGCACGCATTGGCAGCTGATACGGTAGGGGAGGCGGTGTTGCAACTATTGGGTGGCGATTGAGGCCAATTTGATTCGCCATCGTTCAGATCAGTTCCTTGTACTCATTCATGGCACCTAAAGTGCTCCACTCGCAATTGCTTTTACTATTTCGGCAACCTACAAAAACTTGAGTCCATGCGGAAATCCAATTCGGCTCTTGCGAGCATATGTTCATACGCATTAATTTTTTTTGGAAAAATAGATGTGCTCATTGTCACACCCAAATGCTACTACAATTTTTTACTGGAAGGCTTAAGCATTCTGATTTCGCAAAAAATAAGTCCAACGCCAAATGTTACACGTATTTTATTATTTTCACCGATGAAGCATTGCTATCCCATTTAAAAATCATAATTTTTTAAAATTTCTTTACTTTTTATTTCGAATTTACTGTTCAGCAGGGAGCACGTGCACCCCAGAGGAACTCATGCGCCTATATATACATATGTGTATATGCTTGGTCGCCTCACGCTCTCATGTTCCCCTTCTTCCTCTGGCAGTAGAATCTCAAGGCTATGGTCTATGGCTAGATTGCCCCACTATCTTCCACCTTTTTGCAGAATTTGACTTACAATTCCATCTTCAATCCAATGATTCAACTCTCCGTCCCAAAATAAGTGTCGCCGATTTAGTACAAACTGAAGTATATGTGTATCATTCATCCCATGGTACCGTTTATTGATGTATTTGACTGGTTACACAAACAAGCTATTATATCCATAAGCGAACAAATACTAATCTAGATTCTTTCGGCGAACGTTCTGCACAATCAGTCTCATCTAGGAAAACCTTGTTTCCATATGACAGCACTATGACACATTTTTCTGGTGGAACGAATGTGTGCAAAATGACTTCAGCTGGTTAAAATGACATGTTGCATATAACTGTTGTTGCAGTGCAGGTTGTGCGTACTTACCAAATATTTTAGATTCGTCGTGATTCTTGGGCGCAATCGTTTCTTCTCCCACTGCCTCTGTGGCCTCGACGGATATGCCAGTGCGGTCCGCCTTGGAGGGGCAGGCGGAGCTGCTGTGCTCTGAGCTCCTTGGCATGGCTTCCTTCCAGTTTGAGGAGGCAGTCCAGCCTCTCCGTGATGTCACTGACTCCATGCAGGGCTGAATGGTGCGGATGGGGAACTTTCTAGAGGGAGCTGACGTTGCATTGGGCATACTCTCCCTGGGTGTGCCTGTGTTGTCAGACACTCCTGTGTCATGCCCTCTAGTTGAGCTTGGTGTCAGCTTCAAGGGCGAGAAGGGAGTCGAGCTTCATGGCATCTTCTCCCCTCGTGCTAGGGCCAACTCGCCGTCGTCTACTTCTGAGGGTCCGGGCATTGATGTGGTCGTGGCTCCGGCGCTGCAGATCATCCTTGAGCTTCTGGAGGTATGTTGGGAGCCGGTTCTTCCTCTGCTGAAGGTGCACCCCCTCAAGGTGTCGGTTGTGACTTCACCGCTAACACCACCCCTGGAGCCTAGCCAGACGCCCAACTTCGAGGAGAGTGGTGTTTTGGACGCTACAATCTCTCTCTCGCCTAACGCTACTGCACACATGGTTCCTGTAGATGATGTGGTTGTTGCGTCCAGGGCATTGGCACCTGTGCCCGGGGCTCTCTTCGCCAAAGAGATTTATGATTTTCTTGCTACTTTGGAATTTGTCGAAATTATCCCCATGATAGGTTCTTCCTCCACACCTACATCTTGCCTCCCTCTCTCCTCCATTAATATTCGAAGCTTATTCTTGCCGGATGTCCTTTTATAGCCAACCAAACTTGTTGATTTGCTAGGTATTGAGGGAGGAGATCTAGATCTATACTTCCACCAAAGGAAATTTGATCCTCCCTACATTCTATTGTGGATCTTGTTGCTCTTGGGTTTTGGGGAACCCTAGACGGAAGAGGTCACCTCGGAGCCACATTCCATTGTGGTGAAGCTTCATGGTGTGTTGGTAGCCTCCAATTAAGTTGTGGAGATTGCCCCAACCTTATTTGTAAAGGTTCCGGTTGTTGCCTTTCAAGGGCTCTGCTAGTGGATTCATGGCACCTTGCATCGTGCGAGGGCGTGAGGAGACTATGGCGAGCCATTGTGGCGCTTGGCAAGCATCGTTCCTACACACCCGTCCAATGGATACGTACCTCCCCCAAAGGACGAAACTTCGGAAACACATCCTTGTCTCCACTTGCGGTTACTTCTACCCTTTACTTCCTTTGTGAAAGCTTGTTATATTGTACTTACTGTAGGAACGAAGTATGTCTACCGGAGGGGGTGAATGAGAAATTTAAAATTTATTTCAGAAACTTCAAATCTCTCGGAACTCAGCAGCGGAAGGAAAGTAAACAGTGAATAGAGTACGAAGAACAACTAACGAATGAGAACTAAAGCATGCATCCATAAGTAATCACATGGCCGAAACATAGCATACGATGACTGATACGTACAATTTGCATCATGATTTCCTACTGTTATTTATTATATATTTGATCATAATTCACTTTATGATGCAATTCTTATGCCTTTTCTCTCTTAATTTGCAAGATTTATATGAAGAGGGGGATTACTGGCAGTTGGAATTCTGGACCTGAAATAGCTACAACAGAGATACCTATCATACAGAGCTCCAAATGACCTGAAATTTCACGAGGATTTTTTATTGAATATATAAAAAATACTAGAGAAAAGAAATAACAGAGGGGACCCACCAGCTGCCCACAAGGCAGGAGGGTGCGCCCTAGTGCCTTGTGGGGCCCACAGCTGGCCTCTGGCCCACTCCTTCTGCTATATGAAGCCATTTGCCCTAAAAAATATGAAGAAAGACTTTCGGGATGAAGCGCCGCCGTCTCGAGGCGGAACTTGGGCAGGAGCACTTTTGCCCTCCGGCGGAGCGATTCCGCCGGGGGATACTTCCCTCTGGGAGGGGGAAATCGAAGCCATTGACATCACCAATGATCCTCTCATCGTGGGAGGATCAATCTTCATCAACATCTTCACCAGCACCATCTCATCTCAAACCCTAGTTCATCTCTTGTATTCAATCTTTGTCCCAAAACCTCAGATTGGTACCTGTGGGTTGCTAGTAGTGTTGATTACTCTTTGTAGTTGATGCTAGTTGGTTTATTTGGTGGAAGATTATATGTTCAGATCCTTAATGATATTCAATACCCCTCTGATCTTGAACATGAATATGATTTGTGAGTAGTTACTTTCGTTCTTGAGGACATGGGAGAAGTCTTGTTATAAGTAATCATGTGACGTTGGTATTCGTTCGATATTTTGATGATGTGTATGTTGTATTTCTTCTAGTGGTGTCATGTGAACGTCGACTACATGACACTTCACCATAATTGGGTCTAGGAGAATGCATTGGGGAGTAATAAGTAGATGATGGGTTGCTAGAGTGACAGAAGCTTAAACCCTAGTTTATGCGTTATTCCGTAAGGGGCTGATTTGGATCCATATGTTTCATGCTATGGTTAGATTTATCTTAATTCTTCTTTCGTACGTAGTTGCGGATGCTTGCGAGAGGGGGTAATCATAAGTGGGAGGGGAGGCTTGTTCAAGTAAGAACAACAACCAAGCACCGGTCCACCCACATATCAAATTATCAAAGTAGCGAACGCGAATCAACTAAACATGATGAACGTGACTAGACGACAATTCCCATGTGTCCTCGAGAATGCCTTGCTTTATATAAGTGTTTGTTCCGGCTTGTCCTTTGCTATAAAAAGGATTGGGCCACCTTGCTGCACTTTTGTTACACTTGTTACTCGTTACTTGTTACGAATTATCTTGCTACCAAACTATCTATTACCGATACTTTCAGTGCTTGCAGAAAATACCTTGCTGAAAACCGCTTATCATTTCCTTCTGCTCCTCGTTGGGTTCGACACTCTTACTTATTGAAAGGACTACGATTGATCCCCTATACTTGTGGGTCGTCAACGACCAGTTCGCTCTTCTGCAAAAGGACTACATCTGGTTGGAGGGACTTGTGATTGAACATAAAAAATAAACTCTCTTCGCCCTATTCTCCTCGGCAACTGATTCGCCAACCGGTGTCGATCACTCATGGTAGATGCTTGAGGCGATCTCCGAACCTTTACATACTTTATCTTCGTGAACCACAATTACTCTTGGTCAGTGAAAGACTTGACACCTAACCGTCTAGAGAGTTCGTGGCTCTCAAGAGTAATAGGCAGAGCGTACTTGACTTGGATTCTAGTGATGCTAAACCACTATCTAATTTTTCAGCTCTGGGGTTTTCTCTCGGTGGATTTTAAACTCAAATCACTCGGGAGAGAGGGTGCTCACACAATCTTCTCGGAATCAAATGGAGCAGCCAACGATGCACGTTGGAAGGAGGTGGCTATTTATGGCCGCGGTCTTCCCGAGGGGGAAAATACCAAATTGGACATGACCACTAGCCAATGTCCAACTGACACGTATCTAACGGTCCGATTTTTTAGCACAACGGTAACATTGCTTGCGGAGCAAGTAATGCTAACTCCTCGGTTCGAATCAAATCTCTCGCAGCTAAGAAGAACTACGTCTCTTGCTGGCAAGTATTTATTCAGAACACAAAGAGATTTCTCTCAACTCTCATAGGATTTGGGTTTAGCACCAGAGAACCGTAAGCTTCAAACACTATACCCCTCTTAATAGTGCGGTAGTCCTATGACTCAAGAAAGAGAAAGAAAAACAAATGAAACAAAAGCTACGTCTTCGCTTCGTCTTCAAACTTCTCGGCTGCAGTCAATTTCTTCGGACAGTCACCG
Source organism: Elymus sibiricus (assembly GCA_039707655.1). Taxonomy (NCBI): domain Eukaryota; kingdom Viridiplantae; phylum Streptophyta; class Magnoliopsida; order Poales; family Poaceae; genus Elymus; species Elymus sibiricus. Next base: position 308,588,858 of record CM077674.1, read on the forward strand.
AACCAATTGCTTCACATCAACAATTTTGGGGGATCACTTTCAATGGACATAATATTCAGTGATAATCCTCGTTGCCTCGCAAGAGATTATCTTCAGAGCTTGTTCCATACTCCACATGACTTCAGGGACTTGTCACTCTGTGTGCACTAGCAAACACATTAGTCCCACACTGTTTATGACAACAATCTCCAAAACACAAGGAGGCAAATCATTGCACCAACACATAAACTCTAGCTTGTACTTGTTGTTGAGCTTGTCATATAGGTTGTCCACCTAGTTGCATATCTAGACAACCTACTTTCTTGTCAAGCCTAAAATTTGAAAAGAAGTTCAAAATTATTAGTCGACTATTCACCCCCCACTAGTCGACCATACCGATCCTTGTAATTGGTATCTGATGACCCACATGTATAGGGGGTCAATTGCAGTTCTTTCGATAAGTAAGAGTGTCGAACCCAACAAGGAGAAGACGGAATTGATAGGCGGTTTTTAGCAAGGTTTTCTCTGCAAGTGCTGATAGATAGTTTGATAGCAATATAATTGATAACAAGTAACAAAAGTAGCAATGTGCAGCAAGTGGCCCAATCCTTAATTGTGTCAAGGACAAGCCGGTGATACTTCTTATAGTGATCAAAGCGCTCTTGAGGACACACGGGAATATCGCCAAGTTACTTTCACCATGATACATTGACTTCATGATCATTGCCTTGATAAGTGTTACGTGGGTCGACCGGAGCTCAGGTATTGTTCTTACTTGAACAAACACCTACTTATATATATATATATATATATATATATATATATATATATATATATATATATATATATATATATATATATATATATATATATATATATATATAGAGAGAGAGAGAGAGAGAGAGAGGGTGAGACTATTCTGCAACCAACGCCCACTCTAGAGTTCCTAAATAAGCTTATTTAGAAACCCCTCCCGCTTCTACATGTAGCTACCCGCAACCTCCCAGCCCCTCCTACCTGTAGTTACCGCGTAGCCAGCGGCAGCGAGCGGAGCCAGTGCTTTAGCCAAGCCCGCCATCTTTCTCCGGCCAACTGCCCCCAGCCCGCCGACTCACTTCCTCCCGCTGCCCCCGACGCAGCCGTCCCCGACTGCGCCGCGTGACCACCACCTGCTCCCGCACCGCACGACCACCATCTCCTCCATGACGCGCGCCTCCCCCACCTCCTCCCCGCCGCTTGTCTTCCTCACATCTGGCGTCGGGCGCCTCCACTTTCCCATTCGCAATGGCCCTGCGTCGCCACAACCCGCAACGACGCGCAGCTGGCCCCGCCTCGGCTCTCCCCTACAGCGCCGCCTCAGCTCTCCCCGGTCCTGCTCGACGGTGACAACCCAGCCCCGCCGGATCCGTCAACCCGTTCCTGGATCTGTTGACCCCAGGCTTGGATGCGTCCAACTCCGCCGGACTCCGAAGCTGCTCCGGTGTGCGTGCAGTTAAGTTTTGCAAGTAACTTCAGTTAACTTCTATAGGCCATCATCAATCCCTTCATGGGGCAGTTACCGGCGGCCGCGGCGGCATTTAGTAGAGCTCGTGTGCGTGTGCGCGCGCACGCCATGGAGGAAGCACGGGAGGTGGGGCGCGGGGGAACGTGGACGCACAACCCAATCCTTTGACTCGTGCCGCCGCCCATCTCCACCTCCTCTGCAGCGAATGAATTCCCGTTCGGAATGTCGGGGATGAGCTCTCCCATCGCCCAGCCTCCTGCTGCTGCCTCCCTTATCCTCTGTCGCTGGAGAAGTTAGCTCGTAGCCCTGTGGGAAGGGAAAAACACAGTGTGTTTCTGCAGTTATCTGTACTAAAACAAAACAATTAGCTTTTTGAGATGTAGCGGTTCTTTTGCACTTATTTATGAAAAAAATACATATAGAATTTAGCTTTGCAAATTATGTCAGTTAAGTCTGCAATTGCAGCAGTTATGTGAAGCCGATGAGGATGTTGGTTCGATGGTGATCAAGCCCCTCCCTAAAGATTGATTGAAGTTAAGCTAGCTAGCTCGGCTCAATTGAATTGGATCGGCCCATTGCGCGGATGCGGCCTCGTCGCTAGTCGTTGACGTTGAGCCGCAGTTAATAGCTGCACTCCATGGGCGTTGTCCCCTACAAGCCGCTGAGATCCATCTCCAGTGAAGACCAAAGCAGTTTTCTGTTAACTGCTAGTCAATTTGGGTCCCGCATGACCCATGCCTTCTGTAACTATACTATGCAAAGTTAACCCTGTATAACTGCTACATCATTCCAATTCTGGATGAAGCTTTGATATTCTTTTCTGATGGAGTAGTTATCATGGAAAACACTTCGGTTATCGCAAAATAAATAGATAGCGGTTGACTTAGCAGTTGGCTTTAACAAATTTACAATCGTTGACTTTTTGATTTCTAGCACTTAACTTTGGACGTGGAAAAATTTAAGCCTTTAATGCTGAAGATTGTGGCAGTTTGCTCTGCTTAAAAAAGTCTAAAAAAGTAATGCAGTTAGCTATGGGAGCATTAACAGTTAACACGGCTCAATCCAGTAGTTAAGCGAAAACAATTAAAAATTGAATATAATACTTTAATTTTAAAAATGGTACTATAGTTAACTTCAGTGACCGTAGCAGTTAACATCACGTGGCTATAGTAGTTAACTACAACAACCGTTAAATCCGCAAAATTAACTCGTCCAAAAACAATAGTTCACTTTTGCGGTTTGAAAAGCCAGAAGTTAAGTCTTTCAAAACAAAATTGGTACACTTACAAAATTATGTTAGGTGGTTAACCTCCGCAACTGGAGTAGTTAACCTTGGCTACAGTTAACTTCAGCAAACTGTTGCTAACGTTTCGCCAATTCTATTGCTAACTGCTCCCAAAAAATGAGAGTGACCTTGTAAAAATTATAGATCCGAAACAGTTAGTTTATCGGCGTCGGGCAGTTAACTATTTAACTCTCATCGGTTAGCGAGATTCGGGAAAAAAGAAATAAAAAATAAAAATAATTACAATTTCGGCAGTTAGCTTGCTCGCCGCAACGCAGTTAGCAATTCAGTCCCAACAGTTAGCGTGACCTGGGAAAAAAGAATAAAAAAATTGTAGTACATTTAATCCCGGCAGTTAACTTGGTCCTAACTGCTGCGATTCCCGGCAGTTAGCTATTTCACCCCCGGCGGTTAACTTGACCCGACGATAAATGTATAGAAGAAAAAAAATCTTCAGTCCCGTCAGTTAGCTTTGTTAGCATATGTCAGTTAGCTATTCCACGTGAGCAGTTAGCGTGTACTGTAGCAGTTCGGGCAAAAAATGTCGAAAATGATGTTAGTTTTTTGAAAACTGCTCTTAAACCGTAGCAAATCTGAAAACGTGTTACATATGCCAAAGTTCGGGCTAATCGGTAGCTTTCTAGCGGTATATCATATGCATCATTCCGACAAAAAATTTGAAAATTCCTTTCACAAAAACATTGAAAACTCGTTTGATGGATTTTTAGTTTTTTGAATTTTGTTTAAAAACCGAATCGATTTTGGGAAAACGATCAACATGAGTTTTTTGCTCCATTTCAATAGCTATCCAACGGTATATCATTTGCATCATTCTGATTAACGGTTCAATAATTATGACCCAAAAACAGTGTGAAAAAACGGTGCCAGAAAAAGTCCGCCCGGCAGTTAACTAGTATAGTTCGCACAGTTAGCTGCCTGTTCTCGGGCAGTTAAGAAGGGTTCCTGAATAGCTTATTCCGGAATGGGTTGCAGAATAGCTGGGATGTGTGTGTGTGTGTGTCTATATATATATATATATATACGCACTGTTAATCCGTGAACCCTCCTTGCTACTTATGATTATATATATACGCAATGTTAATCCGTGAACCCTCCTTGCTACTTATGATTATATATATATATACGCACTGTTAATCCGTGAACCCTCCTTGCTACTTATGATTATATCCTCCATGCAAGCATCTGCAAACACCTACTTATCACCATACACAGCGTGGGCTTGCAATCCTTACCGCTAGGGTTCGAGAAACTGGACCATGTTGCACAACAAATAGAAAGAAGCATCGAAGTCACCATATCAAGTGCCTATTGAGAGTGTCCCGGACTAGGGGGTACCGGCCCATGCGGTATGTCACCTATGGGCCGAACTAAGGCTCACCAGCCGCCGCCTGGAGGATAGACCAAGCTGTGAACCTCGTCGTAAGCAAGATGGAAACCATTGAAGACTTGGCGCATACTTCAAGGACAACTCTTGTATCCGGCATGCTTATCTCCAGTTGGCAACCGACCTTATATGTAAACCTAGGTACCCCTGGCATCTATATAAACCGAGGGGTTTAGTCCGTAGAGGCATAATCACAAGCCTTAGGGTTTATAACACAATCATACGATCTCGAGGTAGATCATCTTGTACTCAACACTCCATCACATCAATATAATCAAAGCAGGACGTAGGGTTTTACCTCTTCGAGAGGGCCCGAACCTGGGTAAACATCGTCTCCCTTGTCTCTTGTTACCCATTAACCCCAGATCCACAGCTCGGGACCCCCTACCCGAGATCAACGGTTTTAGTACAGACATTGGTGGTCCATGCAAGTCCCGCTGTGTGGTCGAAAATGATTGATGGCTCGTCTTCAGAACAACAGCGACATCGGCTGTGGCGACATCTTTGTCCCCGGCCAACTTTTTGCGTTCGGCAGCATTGTTCTTCACGCCGACACGACTGGCCGTCTCGACCGTGTCGAAAGCTTCACCCCAAACCAAGCCATCACGTTCGGAAGTTTTGAATACACTACTGACTCCCGGGCCGGTCTCGCCCTCTCTAGCTGGAGGCCAGATCGGCTTGAGACTTCCCCGACCCCGGAGCCAGCCTCCGATCCAATACTTGGGTTAGATCTTACGTCGGACCCTACTTTAAGTACGAATCCAACCAGTATCCCATCGGATCTCGACCTTGAGTCAAATCTTACTCCGGAACCGGCTTTGAGCTCGGATCCGATCACTTCACCAGCGGGCCAAGAGTTAGCCCTAGCTCGCCAATGCTCTGAGGTTGCGTGTAACATCCCGATGTTCGGAATGTTTAGGAAAAGTTTCTAAAAAGTAGGGCCAGAAAATTTCATTTGTTTTATTGGTTAATAAAAGTTCAAATTGAGTTTTATATAATTTGGAGGTATTAATTTGATTAAATACCAACCTAAATTAAAATTTCAGTTTTGCTCTTCTCTTTTAGTTGGGTTTATTTTCTTGCCTTTGGCATATTAAATTATGCGTCTGGTGAATTATTTTGATTTTTAGTCGTTCGATATTTGCTACTTTTATTCCTTTCTAGATTTTCCTCTCCTACAAGGAAATTCGATTTCTATTTAATTTTTTCTCTATCAAACTCTGCTCATAATTTCCAAGGTACAATTAATCTGCCTCCTTTCTTTCTCATTTTTCTTTCACCCGATTGGGCCATGCCCATCTATTTTTCCTTGCTCCCTATGTTGGGCCGTGGCCAATCTCTCCCTCTCCCTGTTTTTTTTCCTGCTCCCTTCCTCACTCATGGGCTGACTGATTTGGCCCAACACCCAGCCGAACGAGCGAAGCGTAGTCTTCCACCTCCATCCATCACGAGGAATCCGAAAAGGGGACCCAATATCCCCATACTTGTTCTTGTTAGCAGCAGAGGGCCTGTCGTGCCTCCTAAAATCAAGAAGTGAGTCATCTAACCTAAGTGGGATACAAGTGGCACCCTCGGCGCCACCGGTAAACCATCTTTTATTCGCAGATGACAGCCTGCTATTCTTCAAGGCAAATGGTATGGGAGCTACTGAGGTGAACCAGGTTTTGGATATTTACTGTCAAGCTACATGTCAGCGAATCAACTATACAAGGTCATCCATTTTCTTTAGTAAAGGGGTCCCGGACAATGTAAGACAGGAGATAAAGGGAGTGCTAAATGTGCCCAATGAGACACTGAATGAAAAGTACTTAGGCATGCCCTCTGACATTGGCTCATCAAAGAGTGGAGCCTTCAAGTACGTAAAGGACCGCTTATGGAGTAAGATCCAGGGATGGATTGAGAATACCTTATCAACTGCAGGTAAAGAAGTGTTAGTGAAAGCCGTGGCCCAGGCCATGCCAGTGTATTCCATGTCATGCTTTAGGCTACTAAGAGGGCTATGCGAACACCTCAACATGCTCATACGGAAGTTTTGGTGGGGTAGCAAAAATGGCCAACGCGAGCCACATTGGGTGTCTTGGAAAGAGATGACGCAACCGAAAGGCATGGGAGGCCTAGGTTTTAAAGATATTGAGCTTTTCAATTTATCCCTGTTAGCCAGACAAGCATGGCGTTTATTGCAGAACCCTGATTCTCTGAGTGCCCGGATATTAAAGAGTGTTTACTTTTCGAGGTCAACAATTTTGAATGCTAACTTGGGATCCCACCCAAGCCAAATTTGGAGAGCAATTGTTGATGGTCGGGACACCCTCGCGCAAGGACTTATCAAGAAAATTGGCAACGGGGAGGACACACTGATTTGGACAGAGAATTGGCTGCCGAGGGATGAGATTCTCAAACCATATGGATGCATGGCGGATGACCCGCCTCAGCGCGTTGCAGAGATTATTGACCCGACAACAGCATCCTGGAACATGCAGAAGTTACGCGAGGTATTTCTTCCCTTCGATGCAAAGATAATAGCTGGAATCCCACTCTGTACTAGAAATGTCCCCGATTTTTGGTGCTGGCACTTTGAGAAAAACGAACAATTTTCAGTCAAATCAGCTTACAACATGTTGGTTGCGACGAGACGTCGAAGGGAGTCATGGCTTGAAGGTTCAGCGGGCTCGTCGGGTATCAGGGGAGAGGAAAAGCAATGGAAAATGTTGTGGAATACTCAAGTCCCAGCAAAAGTAAGGATGTTCCTATGGAGGCTGTCCAAGCAATCTTTGCCGACGGAAGATGTTCGTGCTCACCGACACATGTCAAACACATCTACGTGCGGTCTCTGTGGTTCTCCTGATTCTTGGCGACATTCCCTGCTGGAGTGTACCATGGCAAGATGCACTTGGGCCCTGGTGGACGAGGAACTTGGGCAGTCTTTGATCTCGAATACAGAGCAGCATGCAAAGCACTGGCTTTTTTCTCAGATTGACTCGTTATCACATGTACACTTTGTGAAGCTTGTTGTCACTTTATGGGCCATATGGACAGCTAGAAGAAAGGCAATTCATGAGGGTGTCTTCCAAAGCCCGCAATCAATACACTCCTTCACCACGAGATTCATCAGTGAACTGCAGATAATCAACGAGAAGCAGTCGAACATTTGTTCAGTTCCTGTACCGAACAGAAATGGCAGTGCAGCTACACGCCCAAGAGCACCACCCCCAAATCACGCAAAAATAAATGTTGACGCCGCAATAAGAGCAGGAAGGGGAGGTTCTGCAGTGGTGGTATGCCGAGATGCAACAGGGAATTACCTGGGGAGTTCTGCAATAGTGGTTCAGGGAGTGGATGATCCCATTATATTGGAAACGATGGCTTGTAGAGAAGCATTGTGTGCAGCTGAAGATCTCCTCCTCCAGCAATTCGTGGTGGCCTCTGATGCTAAACAGGTTATCAATGACATCAACCTGGGCAACCAAGGAAAACATGCGGCAATCATTAGAGAAATTAAATCTTGTAGTACTTCTTTTTCTTGTAAATTCATTTTTAAAGGTCGATCGAGTAATGTAGAAGCTCATAGTTTAGCTAGATTTGCTTTGAATTTAGCACCTGGGCGTCATGTGTGGTTTGGCCAACCTCATGACGAAACAGTTATCCCATATTTTGTGGTCTTTGATCAATAAAGAGTAGGCTTTCCCTCAAAAAAAAAAAAAAACCTCCATCCAGCACGTACGCTTACAGTACCTAAACGCCATGGCTGCCCCTTCTCCTCTCTCCCATCAATTCTTGTCACCGTTTCACCTCGACTTCCACACGAAAATTACTCCCCACTCAACCACGAATCCATTTAGATAATTTATTTCATGCATAATTGCCTTAATCTCCCGTAAGAAACTGGTGGACAGAACGCCAACCATTGGCATTCGTCGCTCGATCTCCCTCTACAGAGCACCGTTTTCCATTCCACTCGCGTCACAAGATGCGCCTGGACCTCCTCTATAAAAGCCCCATCATCCCTTTTCTCAATTCGTTTGGTACGTCTCACAATCATCCCCGGATCAGAACCCCATCCACAAAGTATTTCGCCTGCCATCGCCGTAGATAAGCATTTCGGCTCCATTCCTTTGAGCGGCCAAACCCCCTGACCATGTCCCACCTTTGGGACAGCTTTCTTCCACTGTTTGTCGTTGTTGGCCGCGCGCACGACGGACGCGTGCCACTACCACCACTTGGGACCACCGCCGCTGTCACGAGGACCTATCCGACGGCTCCATCCGCGTCATCTTCTTCGCCTCGCGCGCAGGAGCATGTCAACATCTTCTTCCACGCCGTTGATCAACCACACGTGATTTTCTACATCTTCTCCGACTCCGTTCGTCGGGTTCATCTCACCGTTCCTCAAACCCGGTGAGTCACTCTTCAATTCCTTTACACATGGTCAACATCATACGGTGTATCTCCTAGACATCACTATGCAACCCATCTATGTTGTTGCTCGCGCCGATGCGTGAACGGAGGCCATCCGATGGCATGGTCATGTTTCTGTCGTATTTGTTTACCGGTTGATCTTGTGCCCAATAGGTGAAACACTTCTTATGGACATGGTGACTCCGTGGTGAAGTTAGATTGTTAGTTTGGTCAAGCGTGTTTTAGTATAGATTTTATCTTAGTCGTTTTGTATAGAATCCAAGTATGTTTTGTGTTCGGTAAAACTTTTTATAGATATGTTATTTATCATATGCACATGATATGCCTAGGAGCGCATCCTATTTGTCTTGTATCTTTTGATGTGGCAAGTGACTTGTTAGCTTTATCTTTTACCGGTTATAGTTATTTGAAAATTGTTGAACATGTTGTTTCCTGTGTTTTTTTTTTCTTTCGTGCGGTAATAGTCATATGATATGCCTATGAACAAATTTTTGCGTATTATTACCATGTGTAGGTTTACATAGGATTATCTTAAGCTTTGCATGATTATGGAATATTTCATGTTTTGATTATATTCATATTTTTTGTTTTGCATGAATATATCTTAGATATGTTTTATCTAGTCTTTTACATCCTTGTATCATGTGTTTTTTTGGTGCAATTGAAATCATGTCATGCCTTTGATGGTTGTTTATCAATTTATTGTATCTGTGGTTTAGTTTCTTTATAATAGTTGTTATGAATCGGTGTGTTAACTTAGGACATAGTTGCTTGTGGCAAATTGCTCATTGTTGCATCATGTTTCAAGACCATTGTATTATTTTGTGTTAGCCATACTTTGTGTCACATGACATGTTTCGTGTGATATTTTAGTAGAACCTTTTATGTAGGTGTTATTCATATTTGTAGATCTTTATTATCCAAGATTTACCTGGTTGGATGCTTTTATGTCATGGTTATATTTGTGTTCCTTCGTAGAATTTATTTCTTGTGGCATAGAACTTAGTATATTACATCTTGATAATTATTCGATGTGTTTTGTATACCTAGGACAATGCCATGCCATGCTAGTACTTGCTCAAACGTTGAATGCATGTTTTATTATATGTGCTCCATGTGTATAACATTGCTAGTATGTACGATATAAGGGTGTATATGATTAGCTTATGCATGCTATTAGATATGTGCTAGATGATCTCATATATTTAATTAAGTAGGATCCCTTCTTGCCTGATCAATACCATATCATGATGTTGTGTTTGTATAACTATATTGCATGGTGTGTGTGTGTGTACCAATTCATGTTATAGATCATGCCTAGTTGAGTGCCCTATGTTGGTGCAAGTGTAAGTTGTAGTAGATAGCAAATGCATGTCATTTTTGTTATTCATGCTTTGATATTTCATTGCTTGATGTCATTGATGTCATGGCCTAGATGTTTACTTGCTTAGTATGATTTATCCCTTGTACTTATTTATCATAACCATCATGATAGTGTTGTGTGCTAATGTCATACTTGATAGTCGTGTTAGTTGATATCAACTAAGTTATGTCATAGTTATGTGTTGTATTGATTTGGTAGACTAGTGTGGTATCTCGTGTGATGAGCATCCAATAGACGTTATATTTGTTTACCTTTCTATTGCGTTATTCTATGCCTAGACATCTTTCATGCAAGTACCCTTTAATGCTTATAATGTTATGTGTGTTATAGTTGCCTGGTTTACTTCTTCCTTATAGATGTTGACTTTGTCTCATGTTAGTATTATAAGTGTTTTAGTACTTGTTTCTATGACTCATCATATGCGTAGGAGGAGTCATATGTCATGTTATTAGAGTTGTACTTGATCATACACTTAGTGTGTGTATCATGCTTATTAAATTTTAGCATGTGGTGATAATATTATTGCTAGTGGTTACTCGCATTAGTTGATCTTTATTATGAAGAGAATGTCCTAGTTTTGTATCTTCCCATGATCACGTATGTTTGATCCTTGTGTTGTTAGATAAGACACATTTATGATTAGATATTCACATGCCTTGTAAGATATGTGTCTTATTATTTAGTTGTTTAATTAGCTTTCACCATAGTATTGTGCTGGCTCTTGTTATAGAAATGGTTGCTAATAGTTTTTATGATTGATGTTTGACTCTGCGTGATGTTAACCATTGTAAATATTTAGAAGCATCTAAATATTTGTTGTGGTTAATTATTACTCTTAGAATGCCATGTTCTTGCTTGTGGTACGATGAGATTACATTAGCTTGCATTACCATGTCATGTTTAGGACAGTTGTTGTTATTTATTTGATGTGTTGTTTAATTTATTTATATTAGTTGACATATATTTTTGTGTGTGATATTAGATCTCAGATTGTATGGTTTAGTATTGCTCTAGGACCGAAGATATATCCAACTCAATTCAAGTGTGTTGTATGTTGTTTCATTCCTTAACTACTATGGTTTGAAATGTTGGTTTGTTTGTCTTATGGAACACTTACTTTTGAATTATTATATAGTTGGTGTATATGTTTGGATGCTATTGATCATTATAGATATTTAGATTCTATCTAAATATTTATTTGTGGTTAACTTTTATCTTCATCATGCCATGTTGTGATTGTGTAGTTAAAATGCATAGGATGGTTCCATTCCTTGTGTGTTGATGATGTCGTTGTGATTGTTTTGCAGCAGTTTCCTATATAGTTAGCCGAGACGTGTAGTGGGCACTATTAGTGGTTAGTTACATAGTTCATGTCGGAACGTTAGTCTTGTTGGCAAACCTTCCTTAGCCATGTCAACCTAAACCCGGTCACTTCATTGAATCCTATCTTTTACCACCCTATCATGCTACCTCATTTAGGAATCTCCATCTTGATCAATACCTTGCTATCTATCCACTCTTAATTTGTTTTGGATGTTATTTGGATTTACTATTGCTTTGGTATTTATTTGATTTTCATTTGCTATCGTTACGACGAGTAGGGAGTGACGACCATGTTGGACATGGACAGAAACAGGTTACCGAAGGACTCAACAACGAAGGCATGCCTCCTTCTTTGACCATACTTATACTATCTTTTACAAAATTGCATTGTGTTTTATGGTTACTATATGCATGCTATTTTAATCTCGTAGCTAGCGTGTCAATTGACACATTACCTTGATCCGCTTGTCGCCTATTTGCTTGACACCTGAGTAGAATTATATAGTATTTTGATAGAGTAGAAATGATTAGCCATGCTTATTACCTTATAGGTGCTTTGTTGAATGACCTTTTGAGTCATTGACACTTGAAACTTGTTGCTGAGCTGGCTGAGCTAGGCCGGTTGGCCATTGTTGATCCCTTCTATCCTCTTCTACTCTGGGTGAAACTTACCATCGGAATACTGACGCGGGCGACAGCTGAATCAAGGATTGAAGGAGCGATTGGCTGCCCTTCATGAGCTGAAGGGAGCAATCAGTCGTCCATGCCGCATGAGGCCTAATAAGTCTTGGATTTGAAGATTGTGATAACAGTACAGCCACATGCTATATGGGCACTGGCTTGGTCAAGTAAGCTAGTCAGCCTTAGGTGTCGATGTCGCCGTACCACAGATGGGATAGCTGCCCTGCGGGGAGTATCCTCGGCATAGATGGGGGGACCGGTTTGAGGACGTACTATCAGTTCCGTGTGCCAGACCCGGTGGGCATGTCACATCTTTGAGGGATCTAGTCCAAAGACCTCGTCACAATCTCCCTGCCGGTATACCGAACGGTGTACTACGCTAGCGACGGCTAGTGGCAACAAGTCGGGATTGTGTCATGTGGGTAAAGTGTACAACCTCTGCAGAGTGTAAAACTATTCGAATAGTCGTGTCCACGGTCATGGACGACACATGAATCTTTCTTGACATACAGGACCTGTCTTGCTTATTCCCTCTTTGCCCCTATTCTTGGAACCTATGAAGAGTGTGAGTTGATCGAGGATCCTCACTTTGATGAAAGTTATTCTGGAGATAAAATATGTTTTCATCTAAAACTATTTTATCCAACTGCTATGTTATTTCAAACAAAATTAGCCTTTATGCAAATGAGCCATACAGCCTTCCTTTGAAGCCACATGTAGCTAATAGGTCCTTCTCCGAAGGAGGCATGTTGAGTACGTAATGTACTCATGGCAATACTTTTGTTGACAACAGAGTTCCATGAAGACGAAGGTGATGACTACGACTACTATGAAGATCCGTAGGAGTGAGGTCACGTGGACTACATCGACTGCCTGTGGCTGAGATGGAGTCGCTACGCATTATACTTTCCGTTGTTTTCTGATTGTAACAAATGTCGTGAGACATTTTGATATGTATGCCTGGTGGCAAGATTTATTAAACTTGTAATACTTTTAGTATTGTGCAATGATACCATTTCGCTGTGTTGTCAACAATGATCCTAGGATTGACAAATATACACAGGAGGGTCTGTAAGTTAATTCTGGGTTCTCACATTACGTCAGGCGGCCTGGCAAGCATACTAAAAGTTAGCCCGACCTACAGTCAAGTAATGGACCCGGCAGATCTCTCGCACTTAAATGAGATGCTAGATCGAATCCAAAATCTTGCGATTACATCCTCGGTCTACGACCAGATCGGATGTAAAGCCAACGATAGGGAAATTTACGTCCATCTCACCACCCACCTAGTCACTACGGTCGAAGATTTAACCGAGGTACCGAACTATGCCTCCGATGAGGCGACCGACATGGATGAAGATGTCGTTGGCGCATCAGGAGTGGCTTCACCCATGGCTATATTCCATACTAGCAACTGCGCCTCTACTTATGATGTCTACATGGTCGACACCCCTAAGGAAGATGAGAAGGAGGACAAAGATCCCGCCAAGCGCCGACGTTCTCGGAACCCATCCGAGGGTGCCGGTAGAGGTAACGGGAGCCGCACTAATAAAACAGATGCCACTGATAACGTGCCACTTCGGATGAAGCCGAGGACCAGGCTAATGGCGATAACGCCACGCCTGGTCAGTTTGACGACCCTGCAGGAATGTCCAAGGATGAGCACCCCGAAGATCCCGAGGACCCAGAAGATAGTAACTATCTCCCCGAATCCGGGGAGGATGTCAGCCTAGGACCCGAGGACTTTGTCATCCCTGAGGACCCATACGAGCAACAGAAGTTTCGGCGACGGCTCATTGCAACCGCCCGAATCATGAAAAAGCAACGGCAGCAGCTTCAAGCTGATCAAGACACGCTCAATGATAAGTGGGTAGAGGTCCTCGCAGCTGAACAAGACTTTGAGATATGGCACACTGACCCAGATAAATCCTATCCACGACGGTGTTTACTGCCTGCATTCGATGACGAAGTCGACAAAAACGTGCCCTTCAAGCACGACCGAGCCGATCAACCTGACCGTCCTCCTCGGGGGCGGGACAGGCCAACCGGAGGGAATAAAAAATCCACCCACAGTACCTCGCCGTGAAGGCAAGGAACCAGTTCAGCCGGCTGAGCCTTATCATTTGCGAAGGAAATTAAACGCAAATCCTGCCCCAACGAGATCCATTTACGGATCAAGGGGGCATGCTCCCGCTGGACGGGCCGGCTATGAAGCCTGGCTCGATAAAAACGCAAGGGCTCGGGAGCATACACATGCTCGGATGACAACGGATGTCCGGCATGACGTAGCTCAGTTTCGAGGGCCTGTGCACCCTATATGTTTTACAGACAAGGTCATGGAGCATCAGTTCCCGGAAGGGTTTAAACCCGTAAACATTGAACAATACGATGGAACGACGGACCCGGTAGTGTGGATTGAGGACTTCCTTCTCCACATCCATATGGCTCAAGGAGATGATCTCCACGCCATCAAGTATCTACCGTTGAAACTTAAAGGACCTGCAAGGCATTGGCTCAACAGCTTGCCCGAGAACTCTATCGGAAGCTAGGAAGAGCTCGAGGACGCCTTCGGGGCGAACTTCCAGGGTACGTATGTTCGGCCCCCGGATGCCGATGACATTAGCCATATCATCCAGCAGCCTGGCGAGTCTGCTAGGAAGTTTTGGAATCGGTTCTTAACTAAAAAGAACCAAATAGTCGACTGTCCTGACACAGAAGCCGTCGCTACTTTCCGGCATAGTATCAGTGATGAATGGCTGGCGCAACAGCTTGGACAGGATAAGCCTAGAACCATGGCTGCTCTTACATCTTTAATGACCCGATTTTGCACGGACGAAGATAGTTGGTTGGCTTGTAGCAATCACAGCAATGAGGCCGGCACCTCGGAGGTGCGAGACAGTAACGGGAAGCCTAGGCACATCAAGAACAACAAGTGCCGACATAAAAACAGTGGCAGTGATGCCTATGACGCAACCGTCAACGTCGGATTTAGCAATCCGAGGACTAGTCAGAAAAAGAGGTCGTTTAAAGGGAGCAGGGACGGTCCCACAGCATTTGATAAAATACTCGACAAGCCTTGTCAGATTCATGGCACTTCGGACAAACCTGCTAATCACACTAACCAGAACTGTTGGGTTATCAAGCAGGCCGGAAAGATCGCAGTCGAAGGTCAAGGCAAGAGCCACACTGGTGCAGCGACCTGCTATACAAACGGTTTTTACCCCCTTTTCGCGACAGAGTTTTAAACCGTCGCCTTGCCTGTGTGTGCAATAGGGGGGTCCTTCCCACATGACCTAGAAACCATCCGCGATAGGGCCTCTGGTCACACATGCGGGGCAAAAAGAGCTCGTGTGTGATCGGGCGAGCCATCGCAGACAATTATACTGTCCCAATCGTTTCTGTTCGTATGTACATCCCACACAGTCAATCTCAGAAAAACGTTTCCGTTCATATGTACATCACACACAATTTTTATGTGGAAACATTTGTGCAAGGTGGCCTAACGCAAACATTTGTCGGGCGGAAGTCGTGTGTGATTGTTCATTGATCCAACACGGCTACTTTCTAGAAACTGTGTGCATTGTTTGAGGTCATCGCCCACGGTGTTGTCTGAGAAACCGTATGCAATACAAAAACCCAATAAGCAGGCTAATTCACCTATTATTGATAATGCATTTAGTAATCAAATTGACATTTCATATCAAACACACCATATGTTTCATAGCCGTATTACGGCATCCAGGATTTCATAGCTGAATTACATCAGAGTACAACATCACATAGCTTCAGCACTCAGTTACACCATATATGCATATAGTTAGCTACGCAATTACACAACAACACGAAGTTCCACATGCAACATCTAAAACCTTTGGAAAGTAGCAGCATATACAGTATATAGAGAGATGAATCTCATCTGGAAACTGCTGAATCTGAAGGCGAATATTGAGCCTTCAATGATGTTGAATGTCCTTGCAACTTTACGCCAGTGGCTGCGGATGATTGCCCGCCCATCCTTCATCCTCTTGAGGAAGACTTCAATATTGTACCGTGGGTGTTGAATGAGTACCTTCCTCGCCTCTCGACCATGGAGGTGGTTTGAGAGGTAATCATCGGTTAGTACCATCCTATAGTTGACTGATGTCTTCTTCATTGTGCAAACAAAGATCTTGTTGTTATTCATCGCTAGTTTCTTTATCCTAACAATCTTTCAGAGTTTCTTGACTTGACTGATATTCATGTCGATCTCATTTCCCCATATGCAAAATGGATCGAACAGTGGGTCTAAACCTCTGACAGCAGGACCTACATGTGCAAGAGCAAATTGTTAAAAACCTAAATATTAGAATGGTTCCTGCAATTGCACAATAATGTGCTATTAGCCAAAGGACCATGCATGTGCAAACCTCGATGGTAAACCTCAGTGCCTCCCATTGTTTCCCTGCAACACATATAAGGCAGATATTGATCAGTTTAAGTGAGAGTTGGCATACTATCAGTAGAATATATTAATGAAAACTTGTACCCACAACAAATGAACATCACACTGCAGAATTGAACCAAAAAGTTAACTGGACACCACAATAAATGAAGCAAGTAGTTAACTGAGAATCACATTGCAGAATAGAACATATACTAGAAGATCATATATTTAACCAAGCCTAGCGTGCTTAAGAACTACTAGGAAATATAGCATTTGTGTATGTTTCTCATGTATACAGTACATCCAAATTCGATTTTATTCCTCACATGCATAACAATAAAAAAATTGTACCCACGGGAATTGAACATCACATTTCAGAATTGAACTAAACAGTTAACTGAACATCACAACAAATGAACCAAACTGTTAACTGAACATCACATTTCAGAAGATCAGATTGCATATTAACATTACATAGGACAATTCACTAGAAGGCACCGGAGGCGGCCTTTAGAAAACACCACGAACTATCGTTTAAAGTAGCCAACCGTGTGGCGGCGTCCGCGCGCGAGGGGTCGACGGTGGCCTCGACGGCGAGGTGCTCCTCCAAGATTGGCGGTTGGCACGCATGGCAGCCATCGCGACCTCATCCGCGCGTGCGGCCGCGATTTGCTTCACCGCTGCCAGATGCTCCTTGAGCTCCTGGCTATAATGCGTGCACCATGGCTATGGGCGGCGCTTATTTGGAGGATGGGGCAGTGATTTGGGTGGAAGGTGTTGCGCTGGCGGTCGAGGCATGTGGGATGGAGAAGGAGGAGGATGGGGGTGGGGTGTGGATTACCTGACTATATCGACGAGGCCGCGCAGCGGGAAGGAGCGCCGCCGGCAAGGAGGCAGCGCTGCAAAGCAAGCAGTGAAGGTTTGAACTTGGAAAGGAAGGAGGAAACAGTGGAAATGTGGCTTTTGGTGGGGGGAGGGGGCGGGGACCTAGATATTTCCGCGATTGCCGAAAATTTATGAACGGTGCAGCGAAAAACTGGCGCGCAAGTGTGGTTGATGCGCGGCCGGTGGACTGTAGCCGACGAACCTTCCGGCTTAAGCCATACATGAGGGAGCCCCAAGATATTTTATACTGCATCACACACGATTCTTGCTAATAAACTGTTTTTGGTGTACTTGATTTTTTCATTTTGATTTGAAAGACAAAATGGGGTTACGGCAGGAAAGGTCGGTGTTTGAATTGCTAGAACATTTATCTACAGTGAACATGCAACTATAGGAGTGTCGTGCTAAAATTTGGAATTAATCCGGGTTCGTTTGGCATTTTTTATACATTAATTGAGTTTTCTAGGCATTTAATGTGCATAATTCAAAATTGAAATATAGGCACATGCTCCAGTGCACCAAAATGGGTTGAAAAATCGTATATGTGTCCTTGGGTGAATGTTTAGGTCCCATACAAGAAATGGGAGTGAATTTCAAACATCTGGGCGTCGTGGCTCATGGTTTTTAAATTCCTGTAAATCCAAAAATTGCCTAAAAATCACGGAACTTGGCATGGTGTCTTGACATGGCACCAACATGCTATGGTAAAAATTTTGTTCGATTTGGGACAAGTTTTGGTATAAGCTTCTTACAAACCGGAGCTTTTCTCAAGAAGGCTCATGGTTCCGATAGGGGATGTGTCACCTTGGTGGGCGAAACGACATACGCTGCCTCTTCCTTCCTTGATTTTTTTACAGAGGCAACAAAGACCAATAGGAGTGTCCTGTTAAAATTTGGAATTAATCCGGGTTCGTTTGGCATTTTTTATACATTAATTGAGTTTTCTGGGCATTTAATGTGCATAATTCAAATTTGAACTACAGGCACATGCTCTAGTGCACCAAAATGGGTTGAAAAATCGTATATGTGTCCTTGGGTGAATGTTTAGGTCTCATACAAGAAATGGGAGTGAATTTCAAACATCTGAACGTCGTGGCTCGGCCGAAACATTGAGAAACTTGGTTTTTAAATTCCTGTAAATCCAAAAATTGCCTAAAAATCACGGAACTTGGCATGGTGTCTTGACATGGCACCAACATGCTGTGGTAAAAATTTTGTTCGATTTGGGACAAGTTTTGGTATAAGCTTCTTACAAACCGGAGCTTCTCTCAAGAAGGCTCATGGTTCCGATAGGGGATGTGTCACCTTTGTGGGCGAAACGACATACGCTGCCTCTTCCTGCCTTGATTTTTTTTACAGAGGCAACAAAGACCAATAGGAGTGTCGTGCTAAAATTTGGAATTATTTCGGGTTCGTTTGGCCTTTTTTTATACATTTATTGAGTTTCCTAAGCATTTAATGTGCATAATTCAAATTTGAACTACATGCACATGCTCCAGTGCACCAAAATGGGTTGAAAATCGTATATGTGTCCTTGGGTGAATGTTTAGGTCCCATGCAAGAAATGGGAATGAATTTCAAACATCTGGGCGTCGTGGCTCGGCCGAAAATATTGACAAACTTGGTTTTTAAATTCCTGTAAATCCAAAACTTGCCTGAAAATATCATGAAACTTGGCATGTTGCCTTGACATGGCACCAACATGCTGTGCTAAAATTTTTGTCCGATTTTTTGAAGGCGCACAGATTAACAACCAACAAAGTCATTTTGGAACACAAGTGTTATTCAAACCGTGGGCGTTGTACTAACCATTTATGTGCCGCCACGCGTCCCCATTTTTATTGGCTAGGAGGCGCCGTGCGGGGTAGCTATTTGAGCAGACGGGAGGTGTGGAGCAGACCGCTGCGCAGGCTCACCGGGAGGCGAGCCCTTTGACCTCCATCCGCCGCCCACCTTGCTCCCAACTTCTCCATTAATGGCGCCCGAGCCCCTGTTTTAATGGCGTGGCTAGGTCTAAGTCGACTGAGATTTAAGAGAGAGAAAAGAAAATCCGAAAAGCAAATTTTGCATAGATCTTGATGTAAGATCTCACGGACATAGCATCGACTGAGACTTAGCAAGACTGACATATATGACAATGATGGCAATGGATAATAATAATTGTCTTACATATTCAGGAAGATAATTAAAGATGCCACATGCGGCAATGCCAGAAAGACACAAGGGAAAAAGAAGGAAGACACAGACAACGATCTGGGTCGCTGCTCTCTACTTCACCTCGATCTACTCCGCCATCTTCGTCATTTCGTCCATATGTCGCAGGAGTTCTCGCGGCGAGCGGCGTTGATATCTTTCACGTCCTCAATACGTCGCTTGAGAGCATCCACGGATTCCTCCACGAGCCTTTCACGCTCGATGCGGAGCTTAGCATTCTCGTCCATAAGTTTCCTGGCCATGACGGCCATCTTCTTCAACACGGCAGTTGTCTCCTCGTGCTGCTTCGCCCTGCCGGCGATCTTCACCCTCAGTAGGTCGCGCTCGGTGCGGAGCCTAACCTTGTCACCCCTTAGTCCCAGGATGACGCGGGTCGCCTTATCCAACGAGGCATAGCTCTCCTCCTGCAGCTTCACCCAGCGGGAGATGTCATCCATCAGCTTATTGAGCATAGCGCGCATGCGCCTGTGAGAGCCCTCGACTACCCGCGAGAGATCCATCCAGGCTTCCGCGGCGCAGCAGGACCTCTCTGATGTTTCCGCGGCGCGGCGGGACATCTGTGCTGCTTCCGCGGCGCGGCTGAACCACTCTGCTGCTTTGGCGGTGTGGCGGGACCTCAGTGCTACTTCGGCGGTGCGGCGGGACCTCTGTGTTGCTTCGGCAGCGCGGCGGGACATCTCTGCTGCTTTGCTCGCCGCTCCGTGGTCATTTCTCGACCAAGAACTCCTCCCACGGGCCATGGTAGACGCAAGGAACGACGAAGACTTGTTTGTTTATTGATGAGGAATTGAGGAGGAATGTGCAGTCATTTTCGAGTAGGTAGTATTTATAACCTAGTAATAAGCTGCTAAGTGGGAAAACGTTTATGTTTTGATCGGTGTGAACAGGTTTGCAATTAAATATAGTGTGGTAATTTGGAATGTGACGGGAAACAAGCTCAAAATTATTTGACGGTTCCGGTCTCGAAATGCGGCATGATTCCCAGATGGTGTAACGTGGGCAAGCGTTCTCGGATGCGTATGTGGCGTGTGCACCGCAATTGGCGATGTCAGCACACGAGTTGTTCCATCAAGCGTGTGCGCTTGTTATTACCATCACGCACAATTATTTTAATTAGAATGTGTGCCCGTATATCGCAGACTCCTTGATCTGGCTGACCGTTTCTGTTTTTTTGGCTCATCGGAAGCAGTTCAACCGAGTGAACTGTTTACCGTCTATTGCACACACCTTGATCTGTCTGATCATTTCTGTTGTACTGGATCGTCGCAAACAGTTCATCCGAGTGAACTGTATGTCGTCTAGCGCACACACCTTGATCCGGTTGACCGTTTCCGTTGTTCTGCCTCATCGCAAACGGTTCATATGGATCAACTGTATGCCACGTATCGCACACGCAACTCTAATCTGAATTGTGCTTGATGTCTCCGCCATCGCACACAGTTCGTCTTATTGGTGACGGTTTTAGTACTAATGCATGTGTCGCGTTAGGACCATCCTGCAGTAGTGCCAGTCTCGCAGCGAGGACGAGGATGAACCTCGTAGGCCCAACAATGGAGGCCAAAAGCAGTTTCCTCCTGAAGTAAAGGATGTGAATATGATTTAATTCACTCACATCCCCAAAAAGGAGAGAAATCGCACACTTTGAGATGTCTACGCCTTAGAGCCTATAGCGCCGAAGTACAACCCATGGTCGGCTTACCCTATCACCTTCGACCGACGAGACCATCCGACCAGTATCCGTCATGGAGGATCGGCGGCTCTGGTCCTCGACCCAATCGTAGATGGGTTCCACTTAACACGGGTCCTCATGGACGGAGGCAGCAGCCTGAACCTGATCTACACTGACACGGTCAGGAAGATGGGCATTGATCCAACAAGGATTAAACCCAGCAACACCACTTTTAAGGGTGTCATACCAGGTGTTGAGGTGCAATGCTCCGGGACCATCACATTGGAGGTAGTCTTCGGCTCTCCCGAGAACTTCCAAAGTGAGGACTTGATCTTCGATATCGTTCCTTTTCGCAGTGGTTATCACGCGCTCCTGCATTCGCCCGATTCAATGTCGTCCCTCACAACGCTTATCTAAAGCTCAAAATGCTGGGACCGAAGGGTGTTATCACATTTAATGGTAACACTGAACGCTCCCTTAGCATAGAGGAGCAAACCGCGGCTTTCGCAGCCGAGGTCCAAGCAGCCGAGGAGGCATCTAGGACCCTCGCTGAGTCAAACGCACAGGGCTCTTCAAAGCGCGTCCGAGGTGTTCCATTACCCTCCCGACAGTCACATTGTAACCCCAAATAGGGGTGCGCGCTCCACGGCTCTCCCTGCTTAGCCGAGGATTATGTACCTCTGGTACACAACTTCGCACTTAAGATTCCATGGAAACTGTGGAGCATAACAACAAGGTTACGCTGTTCGGCTCAACCAAGCAGTGGCCCAGTTACGTCCAGGATGTTTTTCCAGCACTGTCAAAGGCTCACCAGGAACTATACAATAACGGCATTAAGTTGTTACTCTGCGGCTACTTGGTACCACCTCTTTAAAGGATCCGCCACTTGAATGCATTACTACGCATAGCAAGCAGTAATGTAGCACGCAGAATTCATGAACCTTGGACTTGACAAGGAATAGCTGGTAAACAGCACAGAGGCGCAGACGTGCGGCAGGGCCAAAACCAGGATGCTAAAACCCAACTACAGATGCCCTGTGTAAACCTCCCCCCTCTTATATTTTTATGTATCTTTTCAGAAATTTCTTCGATAGCTCGATTTGTACGGTTCGACCTTACAAATTAAAAGTAAAAAAAGACCTTTTGCGGTCGTTGTGCATTCATTTGTGTAATAGATTTTCTTTCCTGCCAACAAGCCGAAGATAACTCTCGCGATACATCGTCTTTCGGACCAATCGGTTTTCGACCGGGGGCTCGGATTTAAACCTTGCCCATTACATTGTTCCGGTACTCATATAAAAAGTGCTTGGCGTCTCGGATATTGCCTTATATGCATCAGTTTCGAATCATGTCTTTGGTCAATAGTTGGGTTGCCCGGCTCCTGTGCTTACCCCTTACGTTTCTGAATCGTTCGGCTAAGGGTGTAAATGGAGAACTACTGTGATTGTACTTCCATCTCGATTGGTTAAGTACCTCAGTGGAGAAAGCCAAAAACTGACTATCATGATAAGTGTAAACTGGTCAGCGATCCGATGACTGTGTCAAACTAAAAATCGATAGAGGTTCTTCCGTGTTAAACGAAGGATTCTTGTCAAAGGAAACGAAGTGTTAATGGCTTGACCTCGGCACACCCGAACACACACGCCGAGGGCTAGTCACTTGCCCCCACAGTCAAGCTCCTATGACTAAGTGAAAGTTATAAAGCCTCATAGTTTGATTGCCTCATTTCTATTAACACAAACCACCTTCAGGCACCGAGACGTCGGCTAAGGGTTTATGTGTTATAGAAACACCCCGCGTAGCATTTGCAAAGGGGTGGAAGTCGACGACTGGCCACTTTCAGTATTAACGGTCGCACACGAGTCAAAATAACACATCGGACATTCAAGACATACATTTCAAAATAAAACTTGTCTTCTTACACTATCAAGCCTCGGCATACCGCGGAGGCATCTACTCTAGAAAAACATTCTTGCTGCACCTGGCCTCGGTTATCCGGGCACCCTCCATCACCTCGGAGAAATACTTCTCGGGGACTCGGTTCTTCCCTTCAGGCGGCCTCGCAGCCACAACCTCTGCCTTGACCCCTAGATAGTGCGTCTTCATAGACGCATATGCCAATCGAGCACCTTCCAGGCAGGCGGAATGCTTCCGGAGCTGGACTTGGGGGCTGGCGCTTTGAAGCCATTGAATCAGTCTGAAGTAACTGCTCGGCGGTGGCTCCACGGGCCACAAGTTGATGCAGAGGTCCTCCATGGCCGGTTTCGCCATGCGGTGCAGCTCCATAAGCTGTTTCATCTGGTTGTTCAGGAGCGGCGGATGCGAAGGCACTTGGAACTGTGCCCAGAATGCCTTCTGATCGGCTTCACCCTCACGGGAGCCGTAGTACTAGCAGGCATCCGACACGCTCCTTGGCAGGTCCGTGAAGGCGCCTGGGGAATGCCAGATCTGCGTCAGCTGGGCGAACCTGATATCGCCAAAGACGCGTCATAGTAAGTATGGCTTACCAGAGGCTATTTGCTTCACTTGCTGAAGCTCCTCATGGTCCGCCCTCGCCTGGGTCTGGGCCTCTTTGCAAGCCAAGCCCAGTTTTTTGAGCTCGGCGGTCTTCTTCTTCTGGTCGTCCTGCAGGGTGTCGCATTCCAAGTACAAACCCTTCAAGCAGCCTTCCTCGACCTCGACCACCCGGGCCTGGTCCTTGCCACGGGCAACCTTCTCCTGGGCTAGCTTTGAGCTAGCCTTCTCGGTCACAGCCTTATGCTGCTCGGCTTCTTGCCGAGCTTTTTTGAGCTCGACTCGAAGGGCCTCAACCTCCGCTTTGGCAGCTGGAAAACAATTAAACACCCTCGTGTTAAAAGTGCTCCTATTAAAATGATAGTAAGTACAGGGTGCCAGTTTTTTCCTCACCTTGCGCGTTATCCATCTGCTTTTTAAGCAGATAGATATCCTGCTCGGAGCGCGTAAGCTTGTGGTTCAGCTCCTCCAACTCCTTGGAGTTGGACACCGAAGCTGAGGCCAAGGCCTGAAATTAAGCTATTAGTCTCCCGACAACGATATCAATCCTCCGGTCGGCCTTGTCAATCCGACCTGAGTCTCGGGGGCTACTGCATATTCACTCTTATACCAATTAAAGCTAAACACAGACGACCCCCAAGTCTGTTTATCAAGCTAACTTAGGGCTCGGGGGCTACTGTCACTACGCTCTTAAGCATGCATGCATAGTTTATCTTTTTTAGGATTAAGTCATTGGACAATTTCTCCAATTTGGTATGTTAAGGGCTACTGGGTATATTAGGTGCTAGTTAAAAGCCCTGGAATCATAAAAATGGTAAAAAGATTATGATTGCCGTACCTCAAAACCTTTGCAAAGGCCTTTGAAGGCCTCCTTCATCCCGGCCTCTGCTGACTGGAAGCGATGGAACACCATGCCAAGGAGGGCATGGTGTTCGGGAAGGATGGAGGAGCTCGTCACATCCGCCTCCATCTCCTCTTGCCACCCCGTGTGAACCTGTCCTAGAACAGGTGGGGATGGTGGAACCACCTCGGCCCCTCCCTTCATGGAGACATAGATGGTCGTCTCCGGTTGCCGTGGCGGCTCTAGGGTGACCGGGGCCGAGGACTCGGGGCGGCCGAGCTCCTCTCCTTCTTCGACCAAAGGCATTTGTTCCCCTTGGTCCTCGGCGACCAAGGTTTGAACCTCGGCTGTAGGAACACCGGAGCCGCCTTCCGTTTTTAACGCAGGAGGGGCCAAGTGTGATGACACCTCCCCTAGCCCGTCTTGAGCAGGGGAAAGGGATGCGCGCGCGCCTATGCCGCTCTCGGCCATTTCGGCCGGAGGGAGCTCGTCCTCTGACCCTTTGCCGCCGAGGAAGACGCGTTGTGGGCTGTGAAAGCAGGCGGCGTCTCATAAATCAAGAATGTGTTAATAAAACCATGGCAAGTAAAGCACGCTAAATGGGATACCTTGTCGGCGGTGGCTTCTCCCTGCACTACGGAGGCGGCACGTCCTCACAGGACTCGGAGAGCATGACCTTGGCGAGGGCAGGTGGCTGGCCGAGCTGGTCCGTGGAGGCTTTCCGAAGCCTTCTATGAACTCGGGGAGGGTCATCCTCCTCGACGCCCTCGGACGCCGCCCTCTTCCTCTTCGAGGAAGAGGCTTTCCCCTCGTCCTGTTCCTCCCCCTCTTTCTCCTCTTCCTCTTCATGCACGGAAGAGGCAGGGCTTTCCTCGGACTTGACATCCGAGGGGCCTCAGATCCTCAGACCCCCCCCCCCCCTCTTCCTCTTCGGCTCCTTCTCCTTGACCAGAACCACGTATGGCTTCTCGGCCAACAGAGCTTCGAGCTGAGGAGTCCGGGCTTCTTCGGGCAACGGCATTGGGCACTTCATCTTGTCCGCCTTGGTGCACCAGCCCTCATCATGGGAGGGGGAGCTTAATTACTTTGTTAAAAAGTTGGAAGATACTGAAGGGACAAACATCATAAATAGACTGTTTTTACCTCGGATGGACCATGAGCGGCGTCAAGGCCGCAGTCTTCTCCTTTTTTGGGAATTTATTCTTGGACGGTTTGAAGAGTGTCGTCTACATACCATCAAGATCAGCGCGGAAGAAGTTCCGCATGGTCACCTCGTCCTCGGGCTTGTACAACCACATCGGGCTGGCCCGAAGTTGGAGGGGAAGGTGGCGGCGCTGGAGCATGACCTGGATCACGTCCACCAGCTTGATGCCGCGCTTGATCATCGATTGGATCCTCTTTTCGAGTGTTGTCACCTCGTCTGGGTTCCCCCAGTCGAGGCCCTTCTTCGTCCAGGAGACCAACCTCTTCGGGGGCTCGGCTGTGAAGGCTGGGATCTCAGGCTGGTCTTCGGCGGGCAGCTCGGTGATGTAGAACCACTCCTGCTGCCAGACTTTGATGATCTCCACAAATGTGCCCTCTGGCCAGGACACCTTGGGGAGCTTGCTCACCATGGCCCCGCCGCAGTCGGCGTGTTGGATGCCGCTGCTCTTCGGCTTGATGCTGAATATCTTCAGTCATAGGCCGAAGTGCGGCTCGACGTGGAGGAATGCTTCACAGATGGTGATAAAAGTCGTGATGTGAAGAATGGAATTTGGGGCTAGATGGTGGAAATATAGCCCGTAGAAAAACATCAGCCCCCTCACGAAGGGGTGGAAAGGAAACCCCAGACCTCGGATGAGGTGGGGGACAAAGACCACCCTCTCCCCTTGGTTGGGAGCTGGGATGGGATGGCCGGGCTCCGGAGCCCGACAGTTGGCTCCGGCGAGTATGTAACCCACGGCCCGGAGCTCGCTAATGGTACCCTCTGTGAGATTGGAGGACACCCACTTGCCCATCAGCTCAGCGTCGGCCATGGCAGATGGGGAAATGCGAGCGAGAGAGGAGCTTGGGAACAGATCTAGGGTGCTGGAGCTCTGGAGGCTGTGAGCAATGCGCAAGAGATGGGAGCGTGGGAGAAAAACAAGTTACACCCTTTGCTTTTATGAGTCAGTAAAAGACTATGAATCGCCGCTTTCCAACCCATCGTGCCGTTAAGCACGCATCGGTTAAAAAAATTTGTTGTCGATATCCCTTGAAAAATGGAGCACGATCTCTGCTTTGATAAGACGTGCAAATGAGAAAGCTACTTCGGGCCGCGATTCGATTCGCAGTAACTAGCTCGATTAGCTTTATACATGGTGACGGTTCGGTAAAAGTTGTCAGATAAAAATGATTGTTCACACCTATGTGGCAAACCTTTGAGGCTAAGCGATCTCGAGACTTTGGATACCGAAGTGTGACTCACAAAGCATATGGTCGGCGGGTTCAGTGGTAGAGGAGGAACCCGAAAGGCTACCTCGGATAAAACATACCTCGGATGCAAATGTAAGCTAGTCGTGGAGGAACTTGCCTGCCAATACGAAGACGTCAAGCGTGAGAAGCTAATCCGAGGAGAGAACAGTTGTCCTCGGCGTTGGAGACTAGTTCAGGGGCTACTGGGGGTGTCCCGGACTAGGGGGTACTGGCCCATGCGGTATGTCACCTATGGGCCGAACTGAGGCCCACCATCCGCCGCCTGGAGGATAGCCGAAGCTGTGAACCTCGTCATAAGCAAGATGGAAACCACCGAAGACTTGGCGCATACTTCAAGGACAACTCTTGTATCCGGCATGCTTATCTCTAGTTGGCAACCGACCTTATGTGTAAACCTAGGTACCCCTGGCATCTATATAAGCCGAGGGGTTTAGTCTGTAGAGGCATAATCACGAGCCTTAGGGTTTAGAACACAATCATACGATCTCGAGATAGATCATCTTATACTCGATACTCCATCACATCAATATAATCAAAGCAGGACGTAGGGTTTTACCTCTTCGAGAGGGCTCGAACCTGGGTAAACATCGTCTCCCTTGTCTCCTGTTACCCATTGATCCCAGATCCTCAGCTCAGGACCCCCTACCCGAGATCAGTCGTTTTTAGTACCGACACCTATCATATGCTTCCCTTGACTCTAATAGGTAGAGCACGTTGCCTTCCTGATGTCCCTGCCGCGAACAATCTTTCACGCTAGGAGGCTCATGCAAGAGAACGACATTGTTCCCTCTGGGAGGCTCCTTCGTGCAAACATTTCAGTAGTTGCCATGCCATAACAGAGAGATTTGCCATGCTAAAGAAAAAATGCCATGCTATAGCAGAAAAAAAAAGTCATACTACAACAAAGAAAAATGTTATGCGTTTCAGGAATTTGCCATGCTGCAGCAGAGAGAATTCCATGCTAAGAGAAGAGGAAGTTGCCAACATGTTCAAAAATTGTCATGCTGCAGTAGAAGAGAATTGACATGTTAGCATAAGAGGATTGCCATATTGCGGCATTTTTTTGCCATGGTACAAACAAAGAAAGTAAACATGCATGTCCAAGTTTTGTCATGCTACAAGCAGAAGAGAATTGACATGTTTTTTATGAACGTAAAGAGAATTGACATGTTAGCATAAGAGGATTGCCATATTGCGGCATTTTTTTGCCATGGTACAAACAAAGAAAGTGTTCAAAGTGAAAATGGAAAATTCTATTGATTGAGAGTTGTTGAGTACAATTTATATGAACTGGAGAGACGCGACGATCCGAGGGGATGCGTCGGTTCTAGGGGACACAAGAGATAGGCGTCGGTTGCGGGAGGAACCGCACGGCGGTTGGGCAAGGGGAGATTTTCCCCCTAATTACATGTTATAATTAATCATAACACTCACCCTAATCTATGCTTGACCATGTAGAATCATCTCACGACTGTCCAGGTAGCGCTATCATCTCAAAAGGATTCTCCTCCAAAAGTTCTTCATAAAAATCTTTGATGAGAACCTGAAACATAAACTCACAAAGAGAAATAGCGAAATATGATGTTTTGAACAGGGATAGTTCAAGAAGATACTCCCCCTGACACTTGCAAATCCCGAAGTCGTCGCATACCAATTCCATGAATATAATTCTGCAATGTAGAATTTTGTAGAGACTTGGTAAATAAATCAGCAAGACCCACTTAGGAGAAATATGCTTAGTGATATTACTCTTGATGTATCCTATTTGCATTTGTGCAACACAGGCGCATTATCTTCAAAGATAATGGTAGGTGATTCTATCGAACCAATTCCACATGATTGTTGTATGTGGTTTATCATTCTGCGAAGCCATACACATTCACATGTTGCTTCAAATAATGAAATTATTTCAGAATGATTGGTAGATGTTGCCACCAGAGTCTGTTTTGAAGACTTCCATGATATAGCAGTACCACCATGTAGGAACACAAAGCCGGTCTATGATCTGGCATTATGGGGATCAGATAAATAGCCAACATCTGTGTATCCAATCATATCAGAGTCCTGATTTATCTGAACTAGAAAAATAGGCCAAGATCCTTTGTGTCTTGGATATCGAAAGATATTCTTCACTCCAGACCAATGGCGTTTGGTGGGAGCTGCGTTGTGTCTAGCAAGTAGGTTCACTGCAAATTCGCAGGTCTCGCGCGTGCAATTTGCAAGATACATAAGCGCTCCAATGGCACTGAGATATGGAACCTCAGGTCCCAACACCTCTTCTCCATCATCCCTTGGCCTGAATGGATCCTTCTGTACGTCTAGATAACGACCACCATGGGAGTTTTAGATGGGTAGGATTTGTCCATATTGAATTTTTCCCAATATTTTCTGGATATAGGCAGCTTGGTGTATGATGATTCCCGAGGGAAGGTGCTCAAGTTGAATACCTAAGCAAAATTTGGTTTTACCCAAATCCTTCATCTCAAATTCCATCTTTAGGTGATTGCGTGCTTCATCAATGTCTTGTGTGTTGCCAATGATGTTGAGATCATCGACGTACACAGAAATGATGCAAAATCCTTTAGAGGACTTTTTGATGAAGACACATGGGCAATCACTACTATTGAAGTAACCTTTCTGAAGAAGGTACTCACTGAGTCGGTTGTACCACATCCGTCCAGACTGTTTTAAGCCATATAACGACTTATTCAGCTTTACACAATACATATTGCGTTTTGCGCTTGTATTCGGGACAGAGACTCCATCAGGAACCTTCATATGTATATCCAAATCTAGTGACCCGTAAAGATATGCGTTCATGATGTCCATCAACTGCATAGATAGACGATTCTGCACTGCCAAAGATATAATATATCGGAAAGTGGTTCCACTCATTACTGGAGAATATGTTTCATTGCAATCAATATCGGGTTTCTGCGTGAACCCTTGTGCTACGAGCCTCGCTTTATATCTCACCACCTCATTGTTCTCATTCCATTTCCGGAGAAAACCCCATTTGAATCCCACAGGGAAAACACTGGGAGGTGTCGGTATTGCTTCAGTGAATACCTTTCTTTTGTTAAGCGAGACAATTTCTGCTTGTATTGCATCCTTCCATTTAGGCCAGTCGGAGCGCTTTTGGCACTCAACGATAGTCCTTGGATCATGATCAGTGAGAAGGGCTATCTGCAATTTTTTCAGCAAAATATATGTCGACAGTCGTAGTCTTACGGTCGAATAATTCTCCAGAATCAACATAGTTGATGGAAATTTCCTGCATCCCTAATGACTCTTCGTGATTTCCCAATACACGTGAGTTCGGGTGTTCCGATGGCCCAGCCAGTGTGTGCAAACTGAAGCTGGGTTGTGGCGGTTTCCCTTCCACTGGGTGTATACTACCCGTCAGGTGTTTGTCAACGTTGAGTTGACTTGCATTTACTGACTCCGAGGTTTTTCTCCTTGATTTCCTTTGCTGCTTGCTAGAAGCTTGCTCCAGATCAGAGGGCGTACTACTCCCCCTCTTTTTAGGAACAGGGAGTTGAGTGGTTTTTATTGGTACCTCCACTTTTTCGGGCGCATTTCTGGCCGGATTTAAGGATTTTGTAACACTTTTAGATCAGTAAATGAATCTGGCAGATTATTTGCAAGATGTTGCAAATTAATGATTTTCCGAACTTGGAGTTCGGTCTCCTGGGTACGTGGATCAGAGGATGAAATGGCTTGAGCATTCCAATCAAGTTTCGGGCATTCTTTCTGGTACTTGAAATTCCCCTAATGCCGGAAAATGCTCCTCATTAAATATGCAATCAGCGTGACGAGCTATGAACATATCCCCAGTAAGGGGTTCCAGGTACTTGATAATCGACGGCGATTTGTACCCCACATAGATCCCCAGTTTCTTATGTGGGCCCATCCATGTCCGCTGTGGTGGTGAGATCAGGATGTATGCAGCACATCCGAACTTACGCAGATGGGAAATGCTAGGAGGATTTCCACGTACCAATTGCAGAGGGGAAGTACTGTGATATGCAGTTGGCCTCAATTGTATCAAGTCAGCAGCGTGTAAAACAGCGTGACCCCAACAAGAGGTTGGCAAGTTGCAATTCATCAACAAAGGTCTTGCAATGAGTTTGATCCTCTTAATCAATGATTCAGCAAAACCATTTTGTGTATGGACATATGGAACATAGTGCTGAACTTCAATCCCCAAAGCCATGCAATAATCATTGAAAGCACGTGAGGAGAATTCTGCAGCATTGTCCATTCGAATTGACTTAATTCGACTTTCTGGATAATGGGCTTGCAACTTAATGGCTTGCCTCATTATCTTGGCAAATGCATGGTTCCGTGTGGATAGAAGACAGACATGTGACCATCGTGTAGATGCATCAATGAGAACCATGAAGTACATGAAAGGTCCAGATAATGGTTGGATGGGACCACAAATGTCTCCTTGAATATGTTCAAGAAACTGAAGTGGTTTGGCTTGTATTTTGAGGTGCGAGGGCCTCAAAATTAGCTTTCCTGTGGCACAAGATGTGCACACAAAGTCTGAAGATTGAGGAAATTTTGACTCAAGCAAATTATGACCAATGGAATTGCTAGTAATTTTTCTCATCATCCCGATTCCGGGATGACCTAAGCAGTCATACCAGGTTTGGAATGCGTTAACATTCTGAAAAATTACTTTGTATGCAACATGTTCTACGGGTTTGATGTACGTATAGTACAAACCAGACGATAGAGAAGGAATTTTCTCATGTACCTTTTTGCCATATCCGTGATCTTTGGTAAAGAGTAGATACTCCTCTTTGTTGTCTTCATGGGTTTTAGTGTGAAAACCATTTTTACGGTTATCTCGATAACTGATCAGGGTACGCGATGAGTCGGGATACAATAAAGCATCCTCAATCGTCACTTGTGTACCACTTGGTAGGGTAAATATGGCACGTCCCGTGCCAACAATCACTGTATCGCGTCCAGCGATAGTAAAAATATCTCCATTCATCTTTTTCAGAGTTTGGAAATATTTCATCTCCCTCAGTATGGAGTTTGTGGTACCACTGTCCACAAGGTATAATTCCTCTTCCATCGAATTGTCCCTGTAGAGAACTATATATAAAACAAAGAATTTTCAATAAACCACTTGGAGTTCGGTCGCCAAACACATCGTTTGAGGTGTACTCAAGCAACATGTTCTCCGTGTGAGCGGGATCCTCAGGTAGAAGGAAAATCATGGTGTTGCTCGGTCCAGGAGGAACATCGTGCGAACAACCAGCTCCATTGGCGCTATGCGGATGAAGGTTGAAGTTGGCTTCAAACCTTTTCCCTTGAGGTGCTCTGCGTCCCTGAGATTGCTGGTACAGCATAACCAGATGCTTGGGCATTTGGCACTTGTTAGTGGAATGCGTGTAGCATCCACACTTGTTGCAAAGTTTAGATTTATCAAACTTGGGCTTTGCAGTGCCTTTTCCCTTGCCTGGGTTTTTGGATCTCCTGTTCCCATTGCACTTTCGTCTATGCTCGAAATTGGATTGTTTACCCCGAAAGGTACCATTAAACCTCTGTCTATTCGCGACATTCAAATGAACTTCAGGTAAAGGTTTGTGCCCCAACTGGGCGCTGAGAGCCATTCTTAGCGAGTAGCTCATCATGCTTTTCAGCCTGAAGTAACATGTGAATAAGCTCAGAGTAGACAGTATAGTTGCGAGCACGGTATTGCTGTTGAAGAATCCTATCTGATGGGAGCATAGTAGACAAAGTCTTCTCTATCTTTTCCGCATCAGTAGGTTCCTTCTCACAGAAACGCAGTTTGGAACATATCTTATGAACCTCATGATTGTACTCACCAATGGACTTGAAATCCTGAAGACGGAGATGAGTCCAATCATGGAGTGCTTCTGGCAGGACTACTGCCTTCTGTTGTTCATACCTCGTTTTGAGGGCCAGAAACAAAGTACAAGATGTGCACACAAAGTCTAAAGATTGAGGGAATTTTGACTCAAGCAAATTATGACCAATGGAATTGCTAGTAATTTTTCTCATCATCCCGATGCCGGGATGGCCTAGGCGATCATGCCAGGTTTGGAATGCGTTAACATTCTGAAAAATTACTTTGTATGCAACATGTTCTACGGGTTTGATGTACGTATAGTACAAACCAGACGATAGAGAAGGAATTTTCTCATGTACCTTTTTGCCATATCCGTGATCTTTGGTAAAGAGTAGATACTCCTCTTTGTTGTCTTCATGGGTTTCAATGTGAAAGCCATTTTTACGGATATCTCGATAACTGATCAGGGTACGTGATGAGTCGGGATACAATAAAGCATCCTCAATCGTCACTTGTGTACCACTTGGGAGGGTAAATATGGCACGTCCAGTGCCAACAATCACCGTATCGCGTCCAGCGATAGTCAAAATATCTCCATTCATCTTTTGCAGAGTTTGGAAATATTTCATCTCCCTCAGTATGGAGTTTGTGGTACCACTGTCCACAAGGCATAATTCCTCTTCCATCGGATTGTCCCCGTAGAGAACTATATATAAAACAAAGAATTTTCAATAAGAAAACCTCATGTTAATACATAGAATACAATCTTATTATATCAAATGTGCTGATACAATATAATATAAAGACAACAACAAACTTATGTTCTTATTACAATCATCACTAATGGACATAATTAAGTAGATCACTAAGGAGATTGAGGGACTAAGTCGAAGTCGCCAAACACATCGTTTGAGGTGTACTCAAGCAACATGTTCTCCGTGTCAGCAGGATCCTAAGGCGGAAGGGGGATCATGGTGTTGCTCGGTCCAGGAGGAACATCGTGCGAACAACCAGCTCCATTGGCGCTATGCGGATGAAGGTTGAAGTTGGCTTCAAACCTTTTCCCTTGAGGTGCTCTGCGTCCCTAAGATGCTGGTACAACATAACCAGATGCTTGGGCATTTGGAACTTCTCAGTGGAATGTGTGTAGCATCCACACTTGTTGCAAAGCTTAGATTTATCAAACTTAGGCTTTGGAATGCCTTTTCCCTTGCCTGGGTTTCTAGATCTCCTGTTCTTGTTGCGCTTTCGCCTATGCTCAAAATTGGATTGGTTACCCCTAAAGGTACCATTAAACCTCTGTCTATTCACGACATTCATATGAACTTCAGGTAAAGGTTGTGCCCCAACTGGGCATTGAGAGCCATTCTTAGCGGGTAGCTCATCATGCTTTTCAGCCTGAAGTAACATGTGAATAAGCTCAGAGTAGACAGTATAGTTGCGAGCATGATATTGCTGTTGAAGAATCCTATCTGACGGGAGCATAGTACACAAAATTTTCTTTATCTTCTCCACATCAGTAGGTTCCTTCTCACAAAAGCGCAGTTTGGAACATATCTTATGAACCTCATGATTGTACTCACCAATGGACTTGAAATCCTAAAGACGAAGATGAGTCCAATCATGGAGTGCTTCTGGCAGGACTACTGCCTTCTGCTGTTCATACCTCGTTTTGAGGGCCAGAAACAGAGTACTAGGAGATTCCTCTTGTAAATACTCAAACTTGAGATCTGGATGAATATGGTGCCTTATGATGAATAAAGCAACATAGTTCTGCTGGTTTGTCAGCGGCGTGGCTCCGGCCGGGAGAGGAGTCTCGGGGGCCTGGATTGCATGCGCAATCCCACGGGACGCAAGACTGACCTTGATGTCCATGGCCCATGTAGGGTAGTTGTGGCCATTGAGGGCAAGCTCCTCAAACTCTTTGGCGGTCATCATGACCTACATGGGTGAACCAGAGATAATTAATTTACGGACGGTAAATTAAAGACCATCATGGTTATGTAGTAAGAATGCAAACTTTTGATACTCAAGCGAATAACTTGAAAATTTTCTCAACCTCAATTGTGTTAACATAACACATTGAAGATCGCATAGATCTCACAGTAATGGGATCCCCACAGTAATAGGCTGCATAATCTAACAATGTCAGTAGATGCGCATGTTTCTATTACCTTGTGTATGTTACAATTTAAATATAAGGAAATACACATTGGAGGTAATCGCTTGTCGAGACTGACAAAACGTTGACCTCGCAGTAAGAGGGGATAGTCTGCAAGTGAGCACTAGATCCAACTCATACCTTGTGATTCCAAATATAATGAGGGAAAATTATTCTAAAATTTGCAAGTTTGATATGCGAGAGAAAATAATCTTGACCGCATAAACATGTTCAAGAGAATTTGATATGTGGTAAACACCCAGATGAAATCCGGTTCTTTATTTATATTACCAAATTCATTGCATAATATAAACACACCTACTAACAATTACACAAGTCCTAATAAGTATAAATCTAGAACATGACTAGAATGTAAGTAGCAGTCAAACTAGGTACTAAACAGAGTCTAAAACTGCACAAATACAATAATTAGTACTACTGTTAATAAACCAGAGAAGAAAATCAACGAAATCCAGCCCAGAGGAAGCAGCCGGAGGTCACACCAAGCGCCTGGGCCTGGGCCTCCACGGCCTTTGGCCGGCCCACCCGCAACCGCACCGCATAAGAGAGGGAGGCGCGGTTAAGAATAAGGGTCAGAGTGGCCGCCGCCGCATCCCCTCGCGTCTCCGACGGTCACCGGCGCAGCACCGACGAGCCCTCCTCTCCCGAAGAAGAGGCGACAACGACGGGGTCGTGACGAGCTCCCTGCGGCGGGGCGTTGGTGAAGCCGAGCCTTGTCGGAGCCCAAGAACCGGATCGGCGGCCGGGACAGCGGTCGATGGCAGCAACGGCATGCCCGAAGAGCCGCCCGAAGCGCCGTTCCGCGCGGCTGCTCGAGCCCGCGGCCATCTCTGGCTGTGGCGGGGTGTTGGCGTCGGCGCGCTCCATCCCGGCTCCAAAGCATACGACGCCGGAGGCGCCGGTTGGCGCGGAGACGAAGGCGAGCACCTCCTCCTCGTCCACCACGGAGCGCATCGGCACAGGTGCGTAGCTAGGGGTTCGTGACTCAGACCAGCAGCCTCGGCTGCGGGCGTCGGCGTCTGCGGCGCGAGCCACTCCGCCGGTGGAGGAGGGGATGGAGGCAGAGCCCAAGGGGCTGACGCGGCGGCATCCATCTGCACCATGGGGGCGCTCGGGCCAGCCATCAGCCAGGGGTCAAACCCCATGTTCACTGGCGGTGCGTGTGCACTCCATGCAGCGGCACCGAGGCTGCGTCCAGGGGCGTGGTGAGCACCGCGGGGGGCGCGTCCAGCGGCGCAGTGGCCACCACGGGCGCCACGTCCAGCGGCACGGCGGTCGAAGCGACGGATGGCCTGCATGCGGCGACGGTGTCGACGGAGGCCATCAACTCCATGGCGGCGACGGGCAATGAGGCGGCTGCGACAGCCATCCTCGCAGATCGGACAGAGGAAGAAGGAGACAAGGCCTAGCATCTCACCGGCGAGTGCTCGCTCCTCCCTTCTCTGTTGTTTTCGCTCTTGTTGGTAGTTCTACGTGCGTGATAACGTGTTCGAAGTGAAAATGGAAACTTCTATTGATTGAGAGTTGCTGAGTGCAATTTATATGAACTGGAGAGATGCGACGATCCGAGGGGATGCGTCGGTTCCAGGGGACACCAGAGAGAGGCGTCGATTGGGCAAGGGGAGATTTCCCCCCTAATTACATGTTGTAATTAATCATAACAGAAAGTAACCATGCATGTCCAGGAATTGTCATGCTATAGCGGGACTAATTGCCATGCTATGTAGAGAAGTTGTCATACATGCATCCAGTAATTGTCATGCTACATCATAGGGGAATGTGATGCTACACATGGGGTCATTCACTCGGGAGGATGGATGGGAGTAAATGTTTGCGTCGTTCGCTTGGGAGGATGGAGGTGTGAATGGTGTGCTCTTGGGAATTGCCACGTGTCATTGCTTTGAAATTCGTGCGCGGAATCGAGCGTACCATAGTGTTCCATAAAAAAATCGCTCCCAGGGAACGTCAACCCGTTGGAATTTTCATATTTCAATGTGTTATCGCCGCCACCACTCCACCAATGTCAAAACCAAAACCTAAGAGAACACAAGGATGAATGAAGACTAACAAAAAACAAAAGAGATGGTCCCCACTATATTGCTGCCGCCGCCGGCATGGGAGAACCAATGCGGCGGCATGAAGTAGTAGAGCTTTTGTGGCTGCTTAGGGTTGGGAGATACTATCTGGCTAATGGTTTTCAGCGGTACTTATAGAAAGCATTTATCGAAGAAAAAAGAACAGGCAGAAGAACCAGAACAAACGTCGAACTGTGCCGCCCATTTATTTTGGAAACTGATTTGATGCATCCGGCTGTAAACACGAAAACAACAGGGCAGCTACTAGGCGCCATCCGGATGTAGGAGCGGAAATAACAACCGCCTTCTCGGCCGTCCGATGAGCCCGCAATTGACTGTCTGATCCCTTCTTTCTCCTCCCGCACGCTGCCTTTCTCGCGGCTCGCGCATGCAGCAGGCAGCAGAACACGCCCTCTCCCCTCACCTGTCGTCCTCACCTGTCGTCGTACATCGCCGTCGATGAGCTCATGCTCGCAGCATCGTCAGCAGCGTGCAGCATCACCTCGCAGCATCCAATGCTTCCGACGAGCGGCCTCGCAGCACCGGTGCTCCCGCCGGCGAGCGACGTTGCCGCAACCGATGCTTCCGGCGAGCGGCCTCGCAACACCGGTGCTTCCTCCGGCGAGCGACCTCGCAGCAGCTGATGCTTCCGGCGAGGGTCCTCGCAGCACCTGTGCTCTCGCCGGCGAGCGACCTTGCAGCAACCGATGCTTCCGGTGAGTGGCCTCGCAGCACCGATGCTCCCGCCGGCGAGCGGCCTCGCAGCAGCTGATGCTTCCAGCGTTCCTTCGCCGTGCCCGCTGCTGGACTTGCAACATCTCCGTCGTAGCTTCGTCGGAGTGCTGCTCGCAGCTCACAGCAACGTTGTAGCCCTCGTAGGCACGCAGCGGGCGGCGCTCCTCGCAGCAGCAGTCGCGGGCTCACAGCTCCGCCATACCCCTTGTCTCGCAGCAGCAGCACCGGCCATATGGATTATCGAATCCCTTCTCCGGTGAGGTGCAGAAGGAGAGAGAAAGGAGGAAGACGCACAGGAAATCGGAGATGCGATAGAGAATGTGTGGAGGAGGTTCTTCGGCTGAAGATAAGGCAAAAAGGAGATAAGAGGTAGATGGGCCCACTCAACACGCGTCGCACAAAAAGGAGACGAGCGGCCTGTGCGTGCGACGCGTGTTGAGTGGGCCCATCTACCTCTTATCTCCTTTTTGCCTTATCTTCAGCCGAAGAACCTCCTCCACACATTATCGCATCTCCGATTTCCTGTGCGTCTTCCTCCTCTCTCTCTCCTTCTGCACCTCACCGGAGAAGGGATTCGATAATCCATATGGCCGGTGCTGCTGCTGCGAGACAAGGGGTATGGCGGAGCTGTGAGCCCGCGACTGTTGCTGCGAGGAGCGCCGCCCGCTGCGTGCCTACGAGGGCTACAACGTTGCTGTGAGCTGCGAGCAGCACTCCGACGAAGCTACGACGGAGATGTTGCAAGTCCAGCAGCGGGCACGGCGAAGGAACGCTGGAAGCATCAGCTGCTGCGAGGCCGCTCGCCGGCGGGAGCATCGGTGCTGCGAGGCCACTCACCGGAAGCATCGGTTGCTGCAAGGTCGCTCGCCGGCGAGAGCACAGGTGCTGCGAGGACCCTCGCCGGAAGCATCAGCTGCTGCGAGGTCGCTCACCGGAGGAAGCACCGGTGTTGCGAGGCCGCTCGCCGGAAGCATCGGTTGCTGCAACGTCGCTCGCCGGCGGGAGCACCGGTGCTGCGAGGCCGCTCGTCGGAAGCATTGGATGCTGCGAGGTGATGCTGCACGCTGCTGACGATGCTGCGAGCATGAGCTCGTCGACGGCGATGTACGACGACAGGTGAGGGGAGAGGGTGTGTTCTGCTGCCTGCTGCATGCGCGAGCCGCGAGAAAGGCAGCGTGCGGGAGGAGAAAGAAGGGATCAGACAGTCAATTGCGGGCTCATCGGACGGCTGAGAAGGCGGTTGTTATTTCCGCTCCTACATCCGGATGGCGCCTAGTAGCCGCCATTTATTTTTGAGCAGTCCAAATTACTGTTTCCAAGCACGTTTGTTTTTGAGTGACTCAATCAATTTTATTTTATTTTTTGAGAAAACAAACAGTTTTCTGTGCTTTCAGACCTATCAACATGTTGAAAAATACGAAATACAAGAAAAGGCCCATCTCAACGAATAAGGCCCGGGCCCATACACGCAGTGGGGATGCAGAGGAGCTGTTTCTAACCTAAAGCCGCGTATCCCTAAAAAAAAAACCTAAGCCGCACAAGACTCCTCGGCGCCGCCGACCCCCATCGCCGTCTCCCTTAATCCAAATCAAATCTCCAGTCCGGCGATGGCGCCAGCGATGGCAGCTATCAGCGCAATCGGGGAGGCCGGGCTAGCGCTCTCCAATTGGAGCGGCGTTCTTGACCAGCTGGCAAAGCTGTACGAGAAACTCCACCCACGCCGGTGCCCCCAGTACACTGCATAAAATGCGACATCGACATTGCGTTCAGGGAGTACGCAGAGCACTGGGAGATACACATGTAAGAAACTGAAGCGGGCGCAATTTGTACACTTTGCTGAGATCTCTGTCCCTAATCTTCCGTTCTTGCAGGAAAAACATCTTAGCAAAGGAAGAGGAGCTAGAACTGGACACAACAATGGATTGTCCGGTGCAGAACTGCAATCGCCAGATCCGACTCAGGAAATATGCCGACCACATACAGTGGCATGAGTAAGTGTCCTTCAGAACGTTCAGTCATCTTTATGACTTGATTGTAGATACAGCGTGTAACATTCTAGTTGGGACAGGGTGGCCAACGCAGCACATCTGCGTGCTATAGATCTGGACGCCAAGGGTGTTGTTGCTCGATCCGAGAGGAGCAGTGATATTTCCAGGGGGTACGTCAAAGTCAAGAGGCCAAGCACCACCCGTAACAAGGAGTGATTGAGGTATAACTCGAGTCCTGCTAGAAAATCCTACTGCAAATGCTTGCATCACTTCAAATATGAATGTGGCCTTAGGAAATTAACAAACCGTGTGCGTGCTATTAAAAATGCTCAAACATTGTTTGAATTCATGAACATTTTTTGTTCATCCAATTCAAAAAATGTTCAACCATCTAAAACAGTGTTCAACAATTTAAAAAATGTTCATCGAATTTGAAAATTGTTCATCAAAATTAAATTTTGAGAGTAACCCTGAGTACAAAGGGAGCTTAAACTAGCTAAGACAGGGCAGGAGTCCCTGTTGTGACTAACTCCAGCACAGGTGGAGATGTAGGCACCAACATTGTGAGAGGTATACCCAAGTTGGGCCTGTCTATGAGCTACTTTGTTGTTCATCCTATTGATTTTGAAGATTCGAACATCTCTGCTGTTCGTGTTGCAGATGAACCGATTGAAGATGACGAAATATTGACAATCTAAATCGTGACGCCAGGGATCCCTACGGGCAATCTGGGGGTTCTAATAATCTGGGGATTGAAAGAATAAAAAAACAAACCTTGCTCCTCCGTTGCTTGATCCCCCGATCTGATTTCGCCAGGGATGTTGCTCCTTCGTTGCTTTGGCGAGCCTTCCGCTCGGGCTGCTTGATCCGCCGATCTGGTTTCGCCAGGGATGTTGCTCCTCCGTTGCTTTGGCTAGCCTTCCGCTCGGGCTGCTTCCAAGTTTTCATTTGTGAGCAGGCAATATAGGGGGATAGATCAGCAGGCTTTCTGCGCTAGGAGCAATGGCGGATTAGACAGGTGCCTCGGGCGCCCCCAACCCGCGTCGGAGCAATGGCTGACAGGACAGGAGCGTCGGGCGCTGACCAGAACGCGGGCGGGTAGATGGGGAAGCATTTGCTGCTAGGCTAGCTGCGACCTGCGATGCAACGGCGAACAGAGCACAGTTAAGGCTAAAATGACTTAAAATGATTTTTAAATTGCATATCTAGTAGTACTAAAAAAATTTTTTGCATCGTTTCTCAGTCTTTCCGAATAGAGGTGTAACTGGATTAGTGACTAGATTTGAGTAGAGGTTTGGATATTGCCCGTATGAGTAAATCTTGACACAACCTTGTAGCTCCGGCTCGCCCAACCTGTTTGACGCAATGCACGATAGGGCTGACGACGAGGGGAACACGGAGAAGGCCGTTGCCGGCGGCGAGGACCGCATCGGCTCCCTCCCGGACGACGTCATCAGCCCTCGGGCTTCTCCTCCTACTAGCTTTCTGGCCGGATGCTAGCTCGCGGGCTGCTCATGATAGAGGGCAGTTATTTTTATTAACATCCATATATGTGAATGAGAGGAGAGAGATGCTTATCCTGGAAAAAAGTTATCAGGTGGTGTGATTGGTGTGACATAA
This sequence comes from Elymus sibiricus, assembly GCA_039707655.1. NCBI lineage: Eukaryota > Viridiplantae > Streptophyta > Magnoliopsida > Poales > Poaceae > Elymus > Elymus sibiricus. Next base: position 308,630,268 of record CM077674.1, read on the forward strand.
AAGAGCAGGTCAAACCGTAGCGTCCACAAACCCAGTCCAAAACCAGGCATCTCGCCGGGGCCCACTAGCCATAGACACACACTCACCTCGCCAACTCTCTCTCCCTCACCAGCCGCGTGTTCGCAGTCGCCTGCTCGCAGGTCGCAGCTAGCAAGCATCTAGCAGTAATGGAAGGCGCCTGCAACTCTGCTTCTCCTCTCGGCGCCCGAGGCTGCCGTCCAATCGCCATTGAAAGTACGCCGACCGGCGCACGAAACCTCCTGTACTCTGTCCCTTAGGTATTATAGACACACTATGAAGACTAGGAGCAAACGGAAGCTGCAGGCTTGCCAAAGCTTAGCGGCGAAACCCGGTCGGCAGATCAAGGTTCGTTCCTTTTTTCGTTTCTCAGTCTTTCCGAATAGAGGTGTAACTGGATTAGTGACTAGATTTGAGTAGAGGTTTGGATATTGCCCATATGAGTAGAGGTTTGGATGAAAACGGCGGTGGGATCTCGATCTGGCGCGGAGGCGAGCACGGCGACGGCAGCCTGACAGTGGTGGCGACGGAGGCATCTGGTGCGGAGCTTCTCATGGACGGCGGCGGGCAGCGGTGGGCGCTGCAGTGGCTGGGCCTTGCAACCCAAATCTAGGCCCGTACGGGCCCCATCTGGCTTGGGCAGGGCCTCATCTTCTGCACGCGGTTCCTGCCGTCCTCATCTCCGGCGAGGCTGAGGGCACACTCCCTGGGGCAACAAATCCGGGCCCAGATTTGGTGGTTCAGTAGTTGCCGGGCAAATGCGGGGGCAACTTGTTGGTGACACGGAGGGCCGTGTCTGCTGAGCTTGTGGCACCGCCACCTCCGAGGGCTGGCTTCCGGCGGCCTCCCTACTCCGTCGTTTTTCCCAAGCCCGAGCCCGGCCCGATGTTCGGGCTCCAAATTTAGTCCCGAACTCGGCCCGACATGAGTACATTTGTGCGTGGAGAGATGGGGGAGGGTGACGGCGATGTTGTGACCTTTTCAGCCAGGACGAGGAACCCGTCGGTGGTGACGGAGACGACGAAGTAGCGGCGGAGCATCGGGATGTCCCTGACGTGGAAGCGGCCGGTCTCGGTGTTCCTAGGACGCGGGAGTCCTCGCCGTGGGACGAGTAGTCCAGCATGACCCAGTTGTGTGGGCGGAAGCGGTGGTCCATGGTGTTGGTGGGGTCGGCGGTGTCCAGCAGGCCGCCGGCGATGCGGTGGATGAGCTCCGGCGGGAGGGAGGACCAGTCCATGGCCGGCGGCGGAAGCATGGGAGGGAGGCGCGGGTGAGGAATGTGAGCAGGTTTCGCTGTCGCGTGTACTGGCTGGTGCTTTTATACTGGTCCGTGGGCAAGCGTCTCGGCTTCCCGCCGGCGAGTTCCCGTAGGACGGGTAGTCCAGCATGACCCAGTTGTGCAGGCGGAAGCGGCGGTCCAGGCCGCCGGTGATGCGGTGGATGAGCTCCGACGGGAGGGAGGACCAGTCCATGGCCGGCGGAGGAAGCGTGGGAGGGAGGCACGGGTGAGGAATGTGAGCAGTTTTCGTTGTCGCGTGTACTGGCTGGTGCTTTTATACTGGTCCATGGGCAAGTTCCTGCCGCCGAGTTCCCATGGGACGGGTAGTCCAGCATGATCCAGTTGTGCGTGCGGAAGCGGTGGTCCATGGTGTTGGTGGGGTCGTCGGTGGCCGCGCGCCAGTTGTGGCAGAGGGCGCGGAGGGCCATGTAGCACTCGAGGTCGGCGGTGTCCAGCAGGCGCCGGCGATGCGGTGGATGAGCTCCGACGGGAGGGAGGACCTGTCCATTGCCGGCAGTGAAAGCGTGGGGAGGGAGGCACGGGTGAGGAATGTGAGGTCGTTGGTGGCCACGCGCAACCCATTGGGCCTCGGTTGTCGTGAATGTGGTTGAAACAACAAATGCTGAGGTCTTGAGGAGGTGAACTATTAGTACTGCTGGACGAGCTCTCTCCGCTGAGCGTCACATACTACTGGCATAATAGTAGAGGCCAGCGGAACGCAACGAGAAGGAGAATAAAGGTGGTTGAATAAGCAAGGTAAGAATGGCGATTCAGCAAGTCCAAATTAACAGTGCTATAAATATGGAAACATCTGAGTTTTATACGCAGACTTATTGCAATCTCATCTTTGGAGGGGTTTGGTCATGCACGATTCTCTATATATCCAAACTGTGCCCACAAGCTGACAGCTTAATGGTTTGTTCCCTGCTGCGGCAGTACTGCTCCTGCAGATCAATATTCCAGTTATATCCTTGTGCCAAAAACAGAGTATTTTCTTTGCAGGGAAAAATCAGACACAGCATGAGTAGATAACTTAATATACTAACTTGACACACTGAACGTAATTAAATAAAGTCATTTTATAGTATATGAAGATCAAATTTGTAAAAAGACAACCATTCTGGGTATTACTTGGGTAAACAGAAAATATACCATCGAAGTTTATGTTTTAATTGTGACATCTTTGTCAAACTGCCTAATATGAAAGATAGTTCATCATTATATGTGTAGTAACTAATGAGCCATCGTTTATAAGCATTGTCCTCTTTCTTGTAACCAAGCGGCTCATGTGCTAGCGAACTTTGGCTTTTGTAATAAGTCCTATTTTAGTTGGTTGGACGAGCCTCCTGACCTCTTGACTGTGTGGTCAGTAAGCTCGTAGACAATGTAAACGTTTTATGATCTTAATAAAGCTAGCCATGATGGCCTTCCCTCAAAAAAACTAATGAGCCGACGTTTCAAAAGCTAATCCAATTGGGATATGCATGCATCCCTTTTCAGTTAACATGTTTTCTGGTATCACTTTTGACATGTTAGTTGTATTTAAATGAACTGACAAGTGAATTTAAACCAAGCATTAAAAGATTAAGGTACAGAAGATTTTTAGTTCAAAGGGATATCTTAATTCAAAGAAGAGTTCTTACCGGATGCTGGTTAGAGTTTTCATTGTTGTAGCAAGATACTGATTCTAAATGTTTTTTCTCCTGGCCCTTGAACTGCTTATTCACTGAATGTCATCTCCCTACATTTTTTTACTTTCAAGTAGCACCCAAAGCATTTCGTTGATTTATACAACCTCCGTCCCAAATTACTTGTATTAGATTTGTCTAGATACGGATGTATCTAGACACGTTTGATGCATAATGTCTGCAAACTATTCTTCCACTAATGATTGTTAGCACTAATACCCTCATCAAATATCCTGGAAATTAACAAGCATGCACATCTACATGAGAAGCAAATGTGCAGTACATACAAGTTTGACCACATGAAAATGAATCTTCTCATGTAATCATTGACAAGCAATATTCTTAATGGTTAATTTGTTAATGGTTAGGGCTGCTACAACTCCTAATTCACTATCTAATCGGGTATTGATGCATTGTATTAGTGCATCTGATTATGTGTATTTCATGTCTCAAATGTTTTGAGTATTTCATGGCTTTAAAAGACATAATGTTAGAAGTTAATGTGCATGGATTTAGCTACTTAATTCATCGGTTACTTGATGATGTATTTTGAGAAGGCACACCCACTTTTCCATAAAATAGCTGGCTATAAATCTCTTTCTCAGAAAATCTGTTCTCTACTTGCAGGACTGCATGAACGAAGCAGAGAATAATATGGCCGGCACAACCACATGGGCTCTAAGGAAAAAATATTACCAAATCGTGTGCTTGTGGACTAACAGCGCCGTTTTGTTGTAATAATCAGTACAATGCCGGACCGTTATTTTTTTCTTCGTATGTTCGTGTCTGAAGCTTAAATATTCCTACACTATATTGGCGTCTTGCTTCCGGTTGTGGGGAGTTGGGTCTGCTCCTCACCACAAGATTGAGATATTCATTTTTTTATATCCTTGAATTTTTAGTGAGGTGACCTTTGATTTTGGCTAATATCATGTACTTTGCCCTGTCCACTTGAAAGTTTCATTTCTCCCGACATTTTATTTTTGCAGGAAACTACTCCTTTGACCATCACCTAAATACAACCACGTACAAACATGCTCCCATTCCCTAAAACAACACACCTGCCCCTAGCCAACAAGCGAGCGTGCATGCATATGGAGCTAATTCATAAGCTACCCCTAAATAACTAACTAATTCTCTGCTCTAAAAATACAAGACGTTTTAGCAAGCAAATCATTGGTTCTGAAGTGGCAAACGTGGCTCTCTAGTTGCCTAAAAGCATCATGACAAGTACTCCATATTTCTTTACAGAGGGAGTAATGTTTAAGTTCAGAAAACAATACGAGCAAGTGAACGAGATTGTACCAGTGATATACGGGCGGGAATCCTGATATACTACTGAACTGGTTCTCTTCAATCAGCCTGTCGTTGACTGGTCAAACCACGCACAAATCAACCTAGCCATAACCAAAAGATTCGTTAAATAAGAGAGGGCAACAACAGAATTCCCAATGAATCAGCATGGCGTTTTTGTCAGAAAAAACATAGTATTGCATGAGAATTTTACCGATTATAAATTGCAGTCGTGTCGAGAGTTCATCCTGTGTTCCTGGCACTGACGTGATGCAGCGCAGTGGAGCCTATCCTTCGGCAGAGAAGCTTTGGCAGGTTGAGACAGAGCATCTCACGCCTAGCAATGCATTCCCGAAAGGACTACTCCTAGCTAGTACAAGCAAGCATCTTCATGGATGCCTTTTTGGATCCCGAGAGAGGGGAAACAACACAAGCCTGTGCCAAGGAAGAAGATAGCTCCATTACCAACATAGTCCCGATAATGACTACTCCAGTCTGGACTCGTCAGATCCAAGAAACGTATCAATCTAACCACACTTTCATTGAATCAAATCAAATCTACATAAGAAAATTTTGTGTACAAATAGGGTCGTTATACATCGGTTCTTCAAAATACAATTAAAATGGTTCTAAGGGTCTCGCCAATGATTTTTTTTAAACAAACAAAAGGCAGTACACAATCGTCAGGCTTTTAAGACGATCAATCTCAAACATCAAGGGATCTAAACGATCAAACGAGGAACTTGGTAATCCAGTGAACATACCTCCTACTGACCTTTTATGTCCACATGAACTAATTTTAAATCCTGTTAAGCATCAGACATAACATCTAAAAACATTCTAAAAGAAAATAAATGATACGGTTTAATAATCGAAAAAGAAGCAGAAAGATTGTAACTTAAAATCAATAATGAAATTTCAATAACGGACCTTGACAAGTAAAAATAAACTCGATTCCTGACGAGTAAAATAAACCAAATACTTTCTTTAAGGGACAAAATAAACTGAACATACAACCAAAATGGTTCTAAGGGTCTCGCCAATGGTTCCTTTTTAATGAAACAACCTCGAACATCATGGGATCTAAACGATCAAACAACGAACTGGTAACCCAATGGACAGACCTCGCAATGACCTTTATGTCCACATTCAAAAGAGGATTCATGAGGCATAACTAATTCTTAATCCTGTTAAGCAGCAGACATAACATCTAAAAACATTTAAAAAAAGGATACAGTTTAATCAAAAAGGAAGCAGAAAGATTGTAACTTCAAATCAGCCACGAAATTTAAATAACGGACCTTGACAAGTAAAAATAAACTCTATTCCTGACAAGTAAAATAAACCGAAAACTTATTTTTAGAAGGGACAAAATAAACTGAACTTATGATCAAAATGGTTCTAAGGGTCTCGCCAATGATTTAAAAAAAATGAAACAACCTCAAACATCATGGGATCTAAATGATCGAACGAGGAACTGGTAATCCAATGGACAGACCTCGCAATGACCTTTATGTCCACATTCGAACAAGGATTCGTGAGGCTTGAACTAATTCTTAATCCTGTTAAACATCAGCCATAACATCTCAAATCAAAAACATAAAGAAAAAGGATACGGTTTAATCAAAAAGGAAGCAGAAAGATTGTAATAACTTATAAAAAAAACAAGCAACTCAGAAAACCAGGATTGTAACTTAAAATCAGCCATGGAATTTCAACAACGGAAAGGAAATCAAGTAACGAAAGACATATGACGATCCTTGACAAGTAAAATAGACTGAACGCTTTCTTTTCAAAGGGACAAAATAAACTGAACTTACGGTTCAGTAGTAGAGCTGAGTTTTATTTTCCTATGCTCTATTCTTTTTCTCGTCATCTTGACTGGTTCTTCTTTCCGGTCATGTTACAGTCTCTGTAACCAGATCACTACTTTCCCTCTTCTATAATGCATCGGCCGTACAACTGCTAACTGCTAAGTTCTCAAAAGAAATGAAAAAAAAACGGTACTGTAGAAGAAGAATCACGCTTATGACCTTTCGTAACCACAGGCGGTTAACACTCAAGAGGCAACCATGGAATCACCGCGGCATGGTCAAAATCAAACACCATCTGACACGCAAAATCAAACGCGGCGAACTGGTAATCCATGAAGAAACCTGCACCTGAAAAGAGAGAGGAAGAAAGACTGCAACAGATTAGGAGTATGTGTCGACAGTCCAACAAAGATTCGTGAGATTAACAGCAGATCAGGGCGCTGTGACCGAAATTTCTATGTGGTTAACCAACAGCCCTAACATCTCAAAGCAGATTTAGAAAAACGTACATACCTTTGGATTGAAAACGACCAGGAAGATTGAAACTTGGGATCAACACGTCTTGATCTCGTCTTCGGGTTAGGTACGGGAGAGCTGGAGGTGTAAGCCGCCGGTCAGGGCCGGCAACGGGCGAGCCTCGTGTCTGGTGTGCCGAGGCACGCCGCTCGGCGAGCAGCGTCTCCCTCTTCACCCGTAGGGTACGTGCTCCGCCATGCATGTTGGCACGGCGCGTTCACCGATTGCCGGTGGAAGGAACGGGTGCCGGCCCCCGGCGCATGGCAGCCTGGCAGGGCGTGACACCACCTGCCTGTTGAGGAGCCAGGGCGGTCGGTCGTCGGCCGGCGAGATCCGTCGAGGAGGAGGTTCCATGGCGAGATCCAGAAACCAGGGGAAGAGAGAGAGAGAGGGAGGGGCCAAGGGATAAGGCGACGAAGAAAAATAACAAACCCTAGCCGCAAAACGCGATGCGCGTCAAATGTTTGGCGTCACGTCGCGGAAAGAGCGGACCGCGCCGGCTGCGGGTGGGCCCGGCCAAGAGGGCACCGGTTCCCGATGACTGGAAAAAAAGGTGAATAAATCTGGCACGACTGACCGCACGAGATTTGACGGAAAGTGCATACGTGTGTGTGGGGATGGCAGGGCAGGTCGCACGCCGTCACGTCCAGCTTTTGTGTTTGTTTCCTTAACAGAGAAATAACCTGGAGACTTTACCTCCCTCCAAAAAAAAAAAAAAAAGCTGGAGACAGGGATAGCCGAGCACGACCCGGCGGCGCCGACGAAGTGATCTTCCAGCCGTGACGCTAGGTAGGGTTTACAGCTTACAGGCATATCGCTCGGAAAGCTTTGGCCGGATGGGGAAGATGAAGGGGGAGAGACCCAGCGTCGCCGTCGGCACAAACTCACTCGAGCGCCGCCATCCTCAATCCTCTCACCAACTGGTGTATTATTTTTACTAAATGACCCCCGGAGGTCCTTATGTCGCGCACTGACCCCCTAAAAAACTTATTTCGTCGTCTGACCCCATTCGCGTCGGGCCGTCGGGCATGTCAAGTGCACGTCGCCGCGCCGCGTGCGAAGGCGCCTTTGACCGAAGCCGACGACCGGCCGCCAGCGTGGCAGCCGCCATACGCGCCAACCCGGAAGGCGTTGCAAGCCATGAAACGCCAGATAATTTAGCGTTTAACCATTTTCCTTCAAACGCCTATTACTACGGCGTGTTATGGTGAACTGCGCCCGCGGGTTTTGCTTAGGCGTGTATAGAACCATCGCAGAGACGCCTGGTCGTTAGGCGTGTTGACACCTCATACCGCCTTCTCGTTTGTCGCTACTGTCTGCTGGGTAAAATTAAAATATCCACCGCTGTGTTGCTTTGGTATTTGGGTGCGGCAGGGGTCATGAAGACTCTGCCATTAAAACCCACTGATGTGAAAGGGCATGGACTGGGGAAAAGCAAAAGATTCAGATTGATCTATAAGGAGGAGGACCTCTATCTTCGTGCTCTGGCTCGTTCCGCATTGCCGTTTCGCCCCGTCTTGCTTTCCTTCCCCATTCCTTCTACCGGTTTCCATGGCGGCGCACGAGAACACCGTGTCTGAGCTCAGGCGCCTGAGAGAGGAGCTCGAGGCCAAGGATGCGCAGCTCCGGGCCAAGGACGTGCAGCTCCGTGAGCTCAGGGAGGAGAAGAGTGACTTGCTCCTCCGTTATGAGCGACAGTTCATAGAGCTTCAGAAGCGGCAGGAGTCCACCACTAAGATGCTTCAGGCGTCGTCGGCGTTGTTGCAGGAAGCGGCAGCTACGCTGGAGCGCGAGCGGGCCGATCGTGAGGAGGTCCAGGGTCGCCTAGACCGCTTGCTGGATCATGTTACCGGGCAGGTGTTGAAGCTTCGTGATGCGTACCGTCGTGCCAGCGCTTCCATGCCGGTCGTCGGGCTAACCCCGTTCGATCACCCCATTGACTTCTGCGAGCTGCGGCTTGAGGACCTGGTCTCCTTCTTCACCTATCTCTCCGAGGAACTTAACCGTCTCCGCGCGGTGGTGGGGGAGGCGCTGGACAAGGAGGGGGTTCGATGTGCCGTCGCCGTTGCCGGTCGAATCCTCTCCGGGTTTCATCACCGGAATCCATTTGTGCCATTGGACGCCGTCTTTGACGAGCTTGCTCCCGTCGACCGGGAGCGGGCTCTGCGGGCGGTGGCGCCCTACATCACCACCGTCGTGCGCATGGAGAAGCAGAGGGACTTCGGTGGTTTGGTATGCCTGTTAATTTAGGAGTTCTTCCTGAGCAGGGACTGTTAATTGGCGTGACTTATTTAGCCTTCTTTTAAAGAACTGACGAAGTTGCAGAACAAGTGAAGCCTAGTTAGGTATGCTGATTAGGTGTAAATTTTAGCATGTTGCTTTTGTTGCTTTCGTATGGTGTGAACTTGGTATGTGTCTGTAATGCTATGGTATGCAGTGAACAAGTTATCAATGTTGCTTTGCTTTTCAGTTATTTTTGAACACCAGGACAAATTCGGTTAAGTGAAAGATTCATGTAAATTTGAGCAACGAGACAAATTCAGTAAAGTGGAAAATTCAGTAAACTTTGAACAGCAGGGCAAATTCAGTAAACTGCAAAAATTCAGTTAAGTCAAACACTAAGACAAATTCAGTTAACTGAAAAATTCAGTAAACTGCAAAGTTCCTGTTAAATCAAAAACAAACTGAGACAAATTCAGTAAAGTGAAAAATTCAGTAAACTGCAAAGTTCCAGTTAAATCAAAAACTAACTGAGACAAATTCAGTAAACTGAAAAATTCAGTTAATTTTTAACACCTGGCCAAATTCAGTAAACTGGAAAGCTTCAGTTAACTGTTGACACCAGGACAGAGTCAGTTAACTGAAATATTCAGTAAACTGCAAATTCAGTAAACTGAAAAATTCAGTTAATTTTGAACACCAGGTCAAATTCACTTAACAGTAGACTGAAAGGTTCTGTTAAAATTGAGCAATGAGACAAATACAGTTAACTTGAAAATTCAGTTAACTTATAAATGCAGGGCAAATTCAGTAAACTGCAAATATTCAGTTAACTCTTAACACTAGGACAAATTCAGTACGCTTCAAAGATTCAGTTAAATCTAACACTGACACCGATTCAGTTAACACAAATTCAGTAAACGCAGACAACGATAGGGGTCTTTGCGCTAAACTTAGTTGCCAACGACCTTCATGATGGGTTGGTCGGCGAGTTTTTCCTCTATCTCTTTCTTCATTGCCTCCACGAATGTCATCTCCTCTTGCCTCTCATCCTCCAACTTCTTCATTGCGTCCATGGCCTTGGCGGTCTGGACGCGAGCTCCCATGATCTCTTTCATGTCCTCAATACATTGCGTTAGAGCAGCCATGCGTTCATCCATCAGGAGGTCACGCTCGATGACGAGCTTCTCTTTGTCATCCATAAGTTCGGCCATGACGGCGGCCGCCTCATCCAGTGAGGCCGCCTCCTCCTCGTGCAACTTTGCCCAGCCGGCGATCTCCTCCTTCAGCAGGTCTCGCTTGATGTAGAGCCTCTCCTTCTCATCCATTAGTTTCACGATGAGAGCGGTTGCCTTCTCCTTGTCATCCATAAGTTTGACGATGTGAGCGGTGGCCTTCTGAAGCGAGGCATTGCTCTCCTGCAGCGAGGCATTGCATTGCTCTCCTGCAGCGAGGCATTGCTGTCCTCGTGCAGCCTCGCCCAGCCAGCGATGTCCTTAGCCGGCATGTCGTCGCGGGCGAAGGACTGTTCGCCTTCGCGGCGAATGCGCTTGTGCGAGCCCTCCCCTGCGTGTTCTCCTTCGGGGCGAATGCGCTTCTTAGAGCCCTCGCCTGCGTGTCCGCCTCCGGGGCGAATGCGCTTCGAGCCCTCGCCTGCGTGTCCACCTCCGCGGCAAATCCGCTTGTTAGAGGCCTCGCCTGCCGCCCGTCCGGCCGCCGCGAGGCGTCTGTCCCTCTCTGCCTTTTCCGCGGCCTTGGTCAATTCTCCCTGGTTATTTCTCCACCCACCGGCCATGGCAGACGAAAGGAAGGACGAAGAAGAAAGCCTTGTTCTTTTGCTTCCAACTTTGGATGGTGAGGAGAGGAGAGTAGAAGGAATGTGCAGCAATTCTTTGGTTGGTAGGTACCTTTTATAGACACCTTCGCGATTGGCGTGCTGCAGCCGCGTATTTTGATTCGGCATGTATTCCAATGAGAGGACGCCAGACCATTACGCGTTTCCACGGAGTATGACCCTTGGGAAATGGAAGTTGCGCAAGCTTTGATTGTTGTGATTTCGTGGTTACTTTGGGAGTTGTAACTTGATGGGGTCAACGCGTGTGGGTTAGTTTACAAGTCCCATTGTCGTGGCAACTAAAAAAAAGTATAGAGAGCCATTTTGTCAGAACTCTAGTTAAACAGGCCTCTATGGAGGACCAATGTTTACATAAGTTGCAGTAATAACGTCTTTTGATCAAGAAGGTAAATTTGTCCTGTCACTTTCTCATTACATGACGTGCTGGACTTCAATGTTCCAGTCCCAGGCGTTTCTCATAGAAGGCACGATCCATAGTGGTGGGCTGCGAGAATATCTTTCGCAACTGCTTAGTCTCATACCCCATGAATAATTCCCATCGAAGCTGAAGCGGCTTAAATCAGGCAGAGGGCCGTCCCAGTTTTCTTTCCGGTGGTGCATTGTGAATACGCACCCATGCTTCATGAACGGCAAGCCTTGTGCATCGTGGACGGAAGGTGGCATCCTTCTGACTATTGGGTAGATGTCCCCAACGAAAATAGAGTGCTCACCAAGATCATTTGCTACCGCCCAGATAGCATCACGGAGGTCTATCGAGTTGCCATCCATCTGGTATACCTCACATAGCATACCTGAACACATAATGTCACATACGTTTGGTCAAGGTGAGCTTTAGTGATTTACAGCTTTTCAGGGTTCAATTCTGAAGCATTACCTGGGTGCATCGTCAGGGTTCGATCGAAGTAGTTTATGGTAACTCCTCCAACGACGAGGGGACTGTTCACACGGACTAATAAGATATTACGTCCCAATCGCTGAATGTCAGTTACAAGGTTCCATGTAACAACGGGCCCAACTCCAAGATCAGGCAGAGCGATTCTGATAGGGGGGTGGCTCGCTCCTGCAAAACATGGGATGCCGGTTGCAAATGTCAACAGGAATATATGTACATGAAGACTGAATTTCATTTGCCGTCCTGCATACCATAAGACGTAACCCATACGAAGCAATCCCCGTGGTTTGTTATCGCGAAGACCCTGCCTGCATGGTACATGGCATCTTCGTATGTGTATGGGTACAAACTTGCCGCAGGCAACATGAACCAGCCATTCTCGTCTACATGACGATGCGTCATGGCTATCGTGATGTCAAACACCGCGATGAGAAGGAAGTCGGCGTAAGCGCGCAGTCTTGTGGGGGGTTTCGCGAGTGCCATTTTATTCAAAATTGCTGTCACGCCAGAGTAACGCATGTACCTTCTATGCAAATTTTCACTGTCGAACCCGACGCTAGACATCGGGGCTACGACAGTGTTGAAACCGGTGTAGATGTTGTGAAGCTTCACCACGGTATCCTCCATTAAGTAAACAAGCCAGTCGTCGTTTGCGCCAACCCAAACCTATGCATGATTGAACAAGTACATTCAGAAAGTATGTGTGTTCGAAGGTAAATCGATTATGCGGTCTTAGGTAAGTACATTCAAAAAGTATGTGCCTGGAACAAGCTAGTAGATTCAGAAAGCAAGTACATTTACAAAGTATCAGTGGTCCTTGGTAAATGTATGCATCATGCAACAACTAAGTACATTTAGAAAGTATGTGCCTGGAACAAGCAAGTACATTCAGAAAGTGAGTACATTCAGAAAGTATCCGCGTTCCCTAGTTAAATCTATCCATGATTGAACAACAGCAGATTGATGAGACCAGTTACACAGTAGGTGTACAATCTCAAACTCTCTTTGGTAAACTGAAGTATTTGTTGACGCCAAACACATCAAAGTCTTATAAAAGTACTGCCTAAGTAGATTCAGAAAGTATGTGCCTTCAAAGGTAGAAACGTATGCATGATTCAACAAGTAAGTAGATGATCCAACTCCATATCACTAACCTTATCCTCGGACAAAATCCTAGTGTCTTCCAATTCTTGGCCCATGCCTTCCAAGGTAGGGCATTCTAGAGGCGTAATCGTGCATCTTCGACCATGCTGCGGTGCACCGGCCCACCAAAAAACATGTTCCTCAAGGACGCATGGAAGACCAACGATCATCACCTTGTCACCTGCATGTTCACGCACAAGCGTCCTGAAGTAGTTGCTGCAGGAACCGTCGAGTCTTGCGGCGGTGAGGAAGTTCGCGCGATTTACGATCTGTCCCAGAGTATCGTCGTCGATGGTCTCCCAGCGACGACTAGGAGGAGCGCGCGGCGGCGCATCCATGGCAGCGGTGTTGTCCGTGGGGAATGAAGGGAACCCGCAGTAGTAGATTGTAAACGAAGTGGACGAGCGTAGGGAACAGCAAGTTTTGGGGGCGGCGATAATATCGTTTATTGTGGAGATGGGCGGTACCCATGTAACTAGAGTGGGCGCCTGGTCGCTAGGCGTGTTACATCAGGATTTGGCGCATGGAAGGAGTACCTGTGTCAGGTGCAACGCCAGATAGCCTGGCATGTGTCAATATCCTAAATTTCAGTATATACGTTGTTTCCCCTCCGAAACATTCCGAACCCTTAGGTAGTCCAGTACTCCAGTGGGCCACTAAAGTAGGATGGATAGTGTAGCTCTACGATCGATGGCTCTCTTGGGATCTCACCGCCAACAGATTCGGGAGCGACCGGAAGAGGGTTGGCATATTTGCATCGAGGTCGAGATAGACGGCTGGATAGAGTATTGCAAACAGATTGTTAGGGCTGAGAGGGATTTTTCGTGCTATCCTGACTCATCCATGCTACTTGTAGCTTGCGTTGGTATTATCCCCGAAGAGGAAGGGATGATGCAGCACAGCAGAGGTAAGTATTTCCCTCAGTTATGAAACCAAGGTTATCAATCCAGTAGGAGAACCACGCAACACCTCATTAGCAGTACCTGCACACAAACAACAAATCCTTGCACCCAACGCAAACGAGGGGTTGTCAATCCCTCGGCGGTAAGTTGCAAGATTAAATCGTATGTGATAGATAGATAGATTGAAACAAAAATACAAAATAAAATAAATAAAAGAAAAGTGCAACAAATATTTTTATGGTTTTAGTAAATGATTTAGATAGACCCGAGGGCCATAGTTTTCACTAGAGGCTTCTCTCAAGAAAATAGCATACGGTGGGTAGACAAATTACTGTTGGGCAATTGATAGAAAAGCAAATAATCATGACGATATCCAAGGCAATGATCATGTATATAGGCATCACGTCCAAGACAAGTAGACCGACTCCTTCCTGCATCTACTACTATTACTCCACACATCGACCGCTATCCAGCATCCATCTAGTGTATTAAGTCCATAAAGAACGGAGTAACGCCTTAAGAGCGATGACATGATGTAGACAAGATAAACTCACGTATGAATAAACCCCATCTTTTTACCCTTAACAGCAACAATACATACGTGTCATGTCCCTTTCTTTCACTAGGATTGAGCACCGCAAGATCGAACCCATTACAAAGCACCTCTTCCCATGGCAAGATAAATCAATCTAGTTGGCCAAACCAAATCAATAGATCGGAGAAGAAATACGAGGCTATAATAATCATGCATAAAAGAGATCAGAGAAGACTCAAATAATATTCATGGATAATCTGATCATAAACTCACAATTCATCGGATCCCAACAAACACACCGCAAAAAGTGATTACATCGGATAGAACTCCAAGAACATCGAGGAGAACATTGTATTGAAGATCAAAAAGAGAGAAGAAGCCATCTAGCTACTAACTATGGACCCGAAGGTCTATGGTAAACTACTCACGCATCATCGGAAGGGCAGCAAGGTTGATGTAGAGCCCCTCCGTGATCGATTCCCCCTCCGACGGAGTGCCGGAGAAGGCCTCCAGATAGGATCTCTCGAGAACAGAAACTTGCGGCGGCGGAAAAATTATTTCATGGAATCCCTCGTTGGTTTCCTGATTTTTGGGAATTTATAGTGGTGGAATTAGGTCAAACGGAGCTGAGGTGGGCCCACGAGGCACCAGGGCGCGCCTCCCCCCCAGGCTCGCCCTGGTGGCTCGTGGCCACCTCCTCTGGCGCCTGGTCTTCTCCCAAAGCTTCTAGTGTTTATCTTGTCCAGAAAAAAATCTCCAAAAAGTTTCGTGGCATTTGGACTTCGTTTGGTATTGATTTTCTGTAAAACCGAAAACAGGCAGAAAAAGCAACTGGCACTGGGCACTGAGTTAATAGGTTAGTCCCAAAAAATGATATATAATTGTTGTAAATGTATATAAAAACATCCAAGATTGATAATATAACAGCATGGAACAATAAAAAATTATAGATACGTTGGAGACGTATCAGCATCCCCAAGCTTAATTCCTGCTCGTCCACGAGTAGGTAAATGATAAAAACAAAATTTTTGATGTGGAATGCTGCCTATCATATTCATCATATATTCTTTTCTTTTATAGCATGGACATTGGACTTGAATGATTCAAAGCAATAGTCTATAGTTTGACATGAAGATATCAATACTCAAGCATGCTAACAAGCAACCATGTCTTTCAAAATATCAACGCTAAAGAAAGTTATCCCTAGCCCATTATGCTCAATCATTGATCCATTCATGAAACACACTCAAATATTAGCTACATCCAATGCACAAGTATGACAATAGTGCTCTCTAGTTGGTGTTTTATAAGAGAAGATGGAGACTCAAATAAAAATAAAAATTGCATAAAAGTAAATAGATAGGCCCTTCGCAGAGGGAAGCAGAGATTTGTCAAATGTGCCAGAGCTCAAAGCTTAAATTAGAGAGATAAAAATATTTTGAGAGGCATGCTTTTCCTGTCAACGAAAACGACCGAGAATTCCCAATATTTTCCATGCTAGACAGATCATAGGCGGTTCCCAAACAGAAAGTAAAGTTTATTTCCTTTCCACCATTTCTTTCACAATCCATGGCTAGCCGTATCCACGGGTGCCCTCCATACCAACACTTTCCAAGGAATTTTGTTGTTATTATTTTTGATTTCATTGTGGGACTGGGCATCCCTATTACCAGCCACTCTCTCGTACAATGACAAGTGAATAAACACTCATCGTGAGAATAACACACCTAGCATGGAAAATAATGGCCACCCCCTGCCGCTTCATGAGCGGTATGGGCATACAAAACGGAAAAATTATTTTGAAAATTAGAGTTGTGCTACTTGTAGCTTGCGTTGGTATTTCCCCGAAGAGGAAGGGATGATGCAGCACAATAGAGATAAGTATTTCCCCCAGTTATGAAACCAAGGTTATCGAACCAGTAGGAGAATCATGCAACACCTCGTTAGCAGCACCTGCACACAAACAACAAATCCTTGCACCCAAAGCAAACGAGAGGTTGTCAATCTCTCGGCGGTCAATTGCAAGCTTAAATTGTATGTGATAGATAGATAGATTGAAACAAAAATACAAAATAAAATAAATAAAAGAAAATGGCAGCAATATTTGTAGGGTTTTAGTAATATGATTTAGATAGACCCGGGGGGCATAGTTTTCACTAGAGGCTTCTCTCGAGAAAATAGCATACTGTGGGTAGACAAATTACTGTTGGGCAATTGATAGAAAAGCAAATAATCATGACGATATCCAAGGCAATGATCATGTATATAGGCATCACGTCCAATACAAGTAGACCGACTCCTTCCTGCATCTACTACTATTACTCCACACATCGACCGCTATCCAGCATGCATCTAGTGTATTAAGTCCATAAAGAGCAGAGTAACGCCTTAAGAACGATGACATGATGTAGACAAGATAAACTCACGTATGAATAAAGCCCATCTTTTTACCCTTAATAGCAACGATACATACGCGTCATGTCCCTTTCTGTCACTAGGATTGAGCACGCAAGATCGAACCCATTACAAAGCACCTCTTCCCATGGCAAGATAAATCAACTCAGTTGGCCAAACCAAATCAATAGATCGGAGAAGAAATACGAAGCTATAATAATCATGCATAAAAGAGTGCAGCAAAGACTCAAATAATTTCATGGATAATCTAATCATAAACTCACAATTCATCGGTCCCAACAAACACACCGCAAAAAGTGATTACATCGGATAGAACTCCAAGAACATCGAGGAGAACATTGTATTGAAGATCAAAAAGAGAGAAGAAGCCATCTAGCTACTGTCTATGGACCCGAAGGTCTGTGGTAAGCTACTCACGCATCATCGGAAGGGCAGCAAGGTTGATGTAGAGCCCCTCCGTGATTGATTCCCCCTCCGGCAGATTACCGGAGAAGGCCTTCAGATGGGATCTCTCGAGAACAGAAACTTGCGGCGGCGGAAAAAGTATTTCGTGGACTCCCGTGAGGGTTTCTGATTTTTTTTCTGAATTTATAGTGCTGGAATTAGGTCAAACGGAGCAAAGGGGGGCCCACGAGGCACCAGGGCGCGCCTGCCCCCCTCCCCAGGCGCGCCCTGGTGGCTCGTGGCCACCTCCTGGGTCTTCTGGCCCTCTCCCGAAGCTTCTAGTGTTTATCTTGGCCAATAAAAAATCTCCAAAATGTTTTGTGGCATTTGGACTTCGTTTGGTATTGATTTTCTGTAAAACAAAAACAGGGCAGAAAACAGCAACTGGCACTGGGCACTAAGTTAATAGGTTAGTCTCCAAAAATGATATATAATTGCTATAAATGATTATAAAAACATCCAAGATTGATAATATAACAACATGGAACAATCAAAAATTATAGATACGTTGGAGACGTATCAAGTTGGCACACGAAATTTACTTAGAACGGCATTGAAATACCGCATATAGGTAGGTATGGTGGACTCATTTGGCACAACTTGGGTTCAAGGAGTTTGGATGCACAAGCAGTATTTCTGCTTAGTACAAATGAAGGCTAGCAAATAGATTGAGAAGCAACCAACCAAAAAGCGAAAACGGTCATAAACATGCATTGAACATAACTAACACCGAATAATGCACCATAAGTAGGATATAATTTCATTGCATAACTATTGACTTAACGTGCATGCATAGGGAATCACAAACCTTAACATCAATATTCTTACTAAATCACACTTACTCACTAACATGACTCACATATTGTCATTTCCATATCGCAAAACTATTGCAAGGAATCACACTTATCATATCCAATGATCTATATGAAAGTTTTTATTATATCCCTCTTGAATATTCATCACTTTGGGACCAAATTCATATCTTGTGCAAATTACCGTTACTATTATCAACTCTCAAAAAGATTTAAGTGAAGCATGAGAGTGCAAATATTTCTTCAAAATTTCAATCTTATCAATTCTCAAAATAATATAAGTGAAGCATGAGAATTTATTTCTTCAAAATTTAGCCACCACCGTGCTCAAAAAGATTTAAGTGAAGCACTAGAGCAACTGCCTAGCTCAAAAAAAATTAAGTGAAGCACATAGAGTATTCTAACAAATTATGATGAACGTGTGGCTCTCTCAAAATAGGTGTGTTCAGCAAGGATGATTGTGACAAACTAAAAAGCAATCAAAGAAAAGACTCATATAATACAAGACGCTCCAAGTAAAACACATATCATGTGACGAATAAAAATATAGCTCCAAGTAAAATTACCGATGGTTGGTAGAAGAAAGAGGGGATGCCTTCCGGGGCATCCCCAAGCTTAGACGCTTAAGTCTTCCTTGAATATTACCTTGGGGTGCCTTGGGCATCCCCAAGCTTAGGCTCTTGCCTCTCCTTATTCCTTTATCCATCGTAGTCTCACCCAAAACTTGAAAACTTCAATCACACAAAACTTAACAAAACCTTCGTGAGATCCGTTAGTATAATAAAGCAAATCACTACTTTAAGTACTGTTGCAAACCCATTCATATTTTATTTTTGCATTATACCTACTGTACTCTAACTTCACCATGGCTTATACCCCCGATACAATCCATAGATTCATCAAAATAAGCAAGTAGTGCATCAAAAACAGAATCTGTCAAAAACAGAACAGTCTGTAGCAATCTATTTAAAAGCCATACTTCCGTAACTCCAAAAATTCTGAAAAATTAGGACAACGTGGGAAATTAATATACCAATACTGTGTAAAACTTTCAGATTTTTTTGACACTCCAGTACAGAACCAAAAATTCAGCACTGGACGCAAAACTTTCTGTTTTCCAAACAACATCAATTATACTATCTTCCAAATCATCCCAAAGGCATTACTTAGCACAAACACTAATTAAAAACACAAAAACACAATCATACCAGTAGCATAATTGTGAAAACACACAATAATAGAAACAAAAGGTAAAAATTTTATTTTATTCATTGGGTTGCCTCCCAACAATCGCTATTGTTTTATGCCCCTAGCTAGGCATAATGCATAGTTTCAAGTATTGTCATCTTTGGTTTCCAACTCCTCAATCACACATCCATTTTTTCTGATAGATTTAACATAAGTGTTTCTCACCATCACACTTCTAGGCACAAAACCAAAATTTTTACTTTTGTGAATAGGTTCCTTAATTATATCGATGAAATCGGGGTGCACACTAATCATTTTAAGATCCTCATTTCCCTTACTAGAAGTAGCACCATTGGTTTTACGAACATACATAAAGTTGCAATTCTTGCTAGGAGTAGTATTTTCAATAATTTTAGCGGAAGAAAAAGCGGAAACTAATTTATTAATAATTTCCTCTAACTTATCGATCCTAGCGGGACTTTGTTCTACCCTTTCATTAATTATTGGTTCTTTCTCTTTTAGCATCTTAAGAGTAATCCCTACTTTTGATCCAAATTGAGTAACATGGTTATGAATCTTTTTTTCTAAATTTTCAATATGCTCAACGGTGGGCATTTTATTTTCGATAGCATCTAACCTTTGCATAACATGTTCCAAGGTCAAAGTTGTTTCATTAATAATAATAGGCGGTGATCCCACTAAATTTCCCATAGCATTAAAAGCATCCGTAGAGGGACACATCAAGAAATTCCCTCCAGTAATAGTATCAAGCACAAATCTATACCAAGTAGTGATGCCCACATAAAAATTTGAAGAAGGATGGTAGAGGATTGCTTACGAGTTGATCTATTATGAGCATCACAAATCCTATACCAAGCATCTTTTAAATTCTCTCCTCCCCTTTGTTTAAAATTAAGTACTTCATTTTCTGGGGAAATAGTAATGAGCAAAGAACTAACCATAATGATAAAGCAAGTAAGCAAACAAGCAAACAAGAAAAAGGCGAACGGAAAATATTTTTGTATTTTTGTAAAAACGTTTTAGAGTGGGGGAGATGAAAACGAGAGGCAAATAAAATAAATGCAAGGAGATGAGAGTTTATGCGAAGATACTTGATAGATGTTGATGATGTCTCCCCGGCAACGGCGCCAGAAATTCTTCCTGCTACTTGTAGCTTGCGTTGGTATTATCCCCGAAGAGGAAGGGATGATGCAGCATAGCAGAGGTAAGTATTTCCCTCAGTTATGAAACCATGGTTATCAATCCATTAGGAGAACCACGCAACACCTCGTTAGCAGTACCTGCACACAAACAACAAATCCTTGCACCCAACGCAAACGAGGGGTTGTCAATCCCTCGGCGGTAAGTTGCAAGATTAAATCGTATGTGATAGATAGATAGATTGAAACAAAAATACAAAATAAAATAAATAAAAGAAAAGTGCAGCAAATATTTTTAGGGTTTTAGTAAATGATTTAGATAGACCCAAGGGCCATAGTTTTCACTAGAGGCTTCTCTCAAGAAAATAGCATACGGTGGGTAGACAAATAACTGTTGGGCAATTGATAGAAAATCAAATAATCATGGTGATATACAAGGCAATGATCATGTATATAGGCATCACGTTCGAGACAAGTAGACCAACTCCTGCCTGCATCTACTACTATTACTCCACACATCGACCGCTATCCAGCATGCATCTAGTGTATTAAGTCCATAAAGAACGGAGTAACGCCTTAAGAATGATGACATGATGTAGACAAGATAAACTCACGTATGAATAAACCCCATCTTTTTACCCTTAACAGCAACGATACATACATGTCATGTCCCTTTCTGTCACTGGGATTGAGCACCGCAAGATCGAACCCATTACAAAGCACCTCTTCCCATGGCAAGATAAATCAATCTAGTTGGCCAAACCAAATCAATAGATCGGAGAAGAAATACGAGGCTATAATAATCATGCATAAAATAGATCAGAGAAGACTCAAATAATATTCATGGATAATCTGATCATAAACTCACAATTCATCGGATCCCAACAAACACACCGCAAAAAGTGATTACATCGGATAGAACTCCAATAACATTGAGGATAACATTGTATTGAAGATCAAAAAGAGAGAAGAAGCCATCTAGCTACTAACTATGGACCCGAAGGTCTATGGTAAACTACTCACGCATCATCGGAAGGGCAGCAAGGTTGATGTAGAGCCCCTCCGTGATCGATTCCCCCTCCGGCGGAGTGCCGGAGAAGGCCTCCAGATGGGATCTCTCGAGAACAGAAACTTGTGGTGGCGGAAAAAGTATTTCGTGGACTCCCTCATTGGTTTCCTGATTTTTGGGAATTTATAGTGGTGGAATTAGGTCAAACGGAGCTGAGGTGGGCCCACGACGCACCAGGGCGCGCCTGCCCCCCCAGGCGCGCCCTGGTGGCTCGTGGCCACCTCCTCTGGCATCTGGTCTTCTCCCGAAGCTTCTAGTATTTATCTTGTCCAGAAAAAAATCTCCAAAAAGTTTTGTGGCATTTGGACTTCGTTTGGTATTGATTTTGTGTAAAACAAAAAATAGGCAGAAAACAGCAACTGGCACTGGGCACTGAGTTAATAGGTTAGTCCCAAAAAATGATATATAATTGCTGTAAATGTATATAAAAACATCCAAGATTGATAATATAACAACATGGAACAATAAGAAATTATAGATACGTTGGAGACATATCAATCCACACTGCTCAACGTTGCGCAACAGGAGATTGATCTTTCCGTCGTCAAATAGGAAGAGATCCTTCAGTCGCTACAGGCGGAAGAAGTTAAGCTGAAACACAGGTTGGCTATGCAGATCTCCGCGACTGCCAGTATTCAAGAATTAGACGAGTTGGATATTGACAGTCCTGGGCAGATCATAGGCTGGGCGTTAAGGCAAGGAATATCGTCCAATCCTGCCCGAGCTGCTCACTGGTGTTTCGTACGCCAAAAAGAGCATCTTCTCATGTACTGGGCTGGATCCTGTGATTTTGCCTTATGATCCCCTACCAAAGCCCTGTCAACAGTATTTTCCTTTTTTGTACTAGTAGCTCTTTAGAATCTTTAACCTATTTTTCTGTGATCTAGCCCGGTCAGCTGTATGTACTGTGAATCATAACTTGTATTCCTGGCATCCAATCTATACGCGCCTAACAGTCCGGCGGAGCAGGACTACTGGAACATCCAATGTTCCTCACGTGCGTCTGACCTGTATCGGCGCCTCCTCTGGCGCCACATAAATCGCATAGTCTTCGCCTCGATTCTCATTGGGTGGTCGCGTCGGTCGGTGAGCCTACTCAATAAACCAGCGGACACTGTTCCAATTCCCCTCGTCTCTGAGAAACCCCAACCCTCTCGCATTCTCAAGCATTGGCTGTGGAAGCTCTCTCGCATTCGAGCTCCCCGTTCGTCTCGACCGTGCGAGCTGTCGGTCCGAACCAGCCGTCGCCTCCTCCTCGTCGCTGTCGTCTCGTCCCTCGTCCCCGCCGTAAAGGTGCACCTTGTCTTTTCCGTCGGATTCTTGTTCTTCAGGTTATTTACACCCCCATGTGAGCCGTAGGTTGTTCATGCTTCAGATTTAGGATTTTACCTAACACCTTTAGATCTATCGTCAGTAGTTATCTCCATTAGTTGTCTGTGCATCTCTACTGCAGTGCTGTGAACAGTGTTTTCAGACTAGTTGAACTAGTTTCGTGTTCGTCCTCTTAACCGTCGGATTCTTGTTCTTCCGGTTCCTTATAGCACCCTCCATGTGCGCCCAGCCTTATTGATGCTTCAGATTCAGTATTTAACCCAACACTTTTAGATCTGTCGTTAGCAGCGTCTAACTAATTTCTCCCGTAGTGCACTTTGTATCTGTGCTTCAATGATGTGAACAGTGATTTAGTTGGCACTTTTGTTGTCAACATTGTTGAACTTGTTGGTCCGCCCGTGAACTGTTTACATGATTTTACATGATTCCTTCACCTAGTAACGATACAGTTTTTAGGATAGTCAATTTTACATGATTCCTTCACCTGGTAATGATACAGTTTTTAGGACAGTCTATTTTACACGATTCCTTCGCCTGGTAACGATACAGTTTTTAGGACAATCAATTTTATATGATTTCTTCACCTGGTAATGTCTCTGAATTAGTTCGCATTGCAGTTAGTGTTTTCACGGTCGGATTTGTTCGTTGTGAATGATGATATTTGTTGATGAATGATGACAACTGTTGGATCTGTTATAAGGTTCGACATTTCATTTACTGATGTAGAGCGTGCTAAGCTTTTGTGTAAGGTCTGCAATGATCACAGATTCAGACGTTGTTGATGAATGATGATATTTTTTATTCATGCAGAGATGGCTTCGATGGGTACGCCTGTAATGATCATAGATTCAGACAGCAAGCGGGACGGAAGCATGCCCAGCGTCCTGAAGGCCATGAAGGTGAAAGCTGAGGAGAAACACCATGAGGGTTGTGGCATGCGCGCCAACACGAATAGCTGGTGGGAGCGGAGGCTTGCGAGGAACCTCGATGCGCTTACCTATCCACCGGGTCGTATAGAACCAGGATCCAGATGTAGGCGGCGTTTTCGTGGCGCCGAAGGATGCCCTGGATCTAGTGCTTCGAAGGTTAATTCCAAATAAAAGAAAAAGAAGAAGACGATTAAGATGAAGGGCTTCGAACAGGAGGAGTAGAAGAAGATGAGGGATGACCAGGAGAAGATGAAGGGTGTTGCACAGGAGGAGCGCCATGAGGGTAGTTACCATGAGTAAATCATGCAAAAGGTAGATGAAATGGGTAGTGAAATTGCCGGGCAGTAGAAGAGGAACTCGGTTTGGCTTGCCTATGAAAAGGAGAGGAAGAAGATGAGGGATGCTGGCCTTAAGGAACTGTAGAAGATGAAGATGAGAAGGGAAGTTCTCCAGGAGGAGGAGAACAAGATGAAGGGCGTCCAGCTGGAGGAGCACAACATAGATGGTTCTGCTGCAAAGATGAAGAGGGGGCATCCCGTTACGGTTGGGCATATACTCCATCCGACTTTTGGAACAAAATTTGTTTGCATCCTAATCCCCTGTCACCTGCAGTCAACCCTTCCTATACCCAAGGAGTTTGCGAAGCGCCTTAGTTGTGGCAAACTCGGCCACCGTACCGTTAACCTTCGTGTTGGCAGAAGCTGCTCCTGGTCAGTGAAGTTGTGATCTTCAGGTCAAAAGATGTTCCTCAGCGAGGGATGGTTTCGTTTCGTGAAGGACACAAAGGTGTCTCTCGGCTACATTCTACATTTCGATGTTGTTTGGCCTGATTACTGGGAGGTCACGGTATTCAACCCATCACTGGTTGAAGCTCCCATGGTATGTGATCACGAAGATCACTATGTGTAGTTAAGTTTGGTAACTTTCGGATTGTGTCCCCCATTTTAGTATCGTACTCTGCTGAGGTACGTAGATGTTGAACTACGCATCTTCTGCTGTTTACAATCGCACTGTGGCTGAATGTTAGCTTCAAATGTTACCTTCTATTCTGCACCCTGTTGGATTCCTTATGGTGACTTATTGAAAGCACATTTGCTCCCTTGGTGGTTTTGGTAATTTATGCCAACATACATGTTGTTGGACTAATGCCTCTATCTAGTGAATTTCAGACAAGTTCAACAATGGCGTGGCAAGGACAAGAAGATGTGGAACCCTTCAAAATGCTAAGGACATGGATTGGCAAAAGCTCAAGACTCTACATTTTTGTTAAGTGATCCAAGATCACATTGAGTCCATAGGAAAGCCAATACTATTAAAAGGGGATGAGGTGCTGCTTAATGATCTTTTTGCTCAAGTGCTTAGTGACATTGCTCCAAACCCCCCAACCACTTTCTCCATCCAAATATGTCCAAATCCTACATTCCAACACGGCCCCACCGAAATTTCCTATCCGGAGCCACCGAGTTCATCTGGACTTAGCCACTGCCAAACCCTAACAAATCGGATCCACCGATATGGATCTCGGTCCCACCGAGATGGCCTTGCCAACTCTCTGTTACTAGTGGCAATTATTTTGGTCCCACCGAGATTTGCAATCTTTACCACCGAGATGGCTTGCCAACTCTCTGTTGCCTTATTGCTTCACTTCGGTCCCACCGAGATGATGCAATCGGTGCCACCGAGACGAGGTTTGCTGTAACCATTGCACATCGGTCCATCCGAGATGTTCCAGTCGGTCCCACCGAGATTCCTAACATTCATATCTTTTACACAGGTCGGTGCCACCGAGATTTTTGATCGGTGCCACCGAGTTGGGTCAAAAGTGTGTAACGGTTGGATTTTGTGTGGAGGCTATATATACCCCTCCACCCCTTCTTCCTCAGTGAAGAGAGCCATCAGAACGTGCCTACACTTCCACCATACATTTTCTGAGAGAGAACCACCTACTCATGTGTTGAGATCAAGAGATTCCATTCCTACCATTTGAACCTTGATTTCTAGCCTTCCCAAGTTGCTTTCCACTCAAATCCTTCTTCCACCATAGCCAAATCTGCGAGAGAGAGTTGAGTGTTGGGTAGTCTATCATTTAAAGCACAAGAGCAAGGAGTTCATCATCAACACACCGTCTATTACCTTTTGGAGAGTGGTGTCTCCTAGATTGGTTAGGTGTCACTTGGGAGCCTCCGACATGTTGTGGAGTTGAACCAAGGAGTTTGTAAGGGCAAGGAGATCACCTACTTCGTGAAGATCTACCCGAGTGAGGCTAGTCCTTCGTGGACGTAAGCCATGGTGGAATAGGCAAGGTTGCTTCTTCGTGGACCCTTCGTGGGTGGAGCCCTCCGTGGACTCGCGCAGCCGTTACCCTCCGTGGGTTGAAGCTTCCATCAACGTGGACGTACGATAGCACCACCTATCGGAACCACACCAAAAACCACCATGTCTTCATTGCGTTTGATCTTCCATACTCTACCTCTTTACTTTCCGTACACTTGCATGCTTTACTATTTCCGCTGCTCAATCTCTAGACTTGCATGTGTAGAAAGTATTGGAGTTATCTTAATTTGTGCCAAAATCTGCCTAAGTTCCAAGAGAAACTAAAAACTGCTACTTTGGTCGGTTAAGTGTCTATTCACCCCCTTCTAGACCTATCTCCTCGATCCCACAATTGGTATCAGAGCTTTGGTCTCCATTGCTTTGGTTTAACCACCATTGGAGGGAGATGGATGTGTCTACTTTGGGGAGTCTTAGAGGTAGAGTGCCTATTCTCAATGGGGAGTATTAGAATGTTTGGAAAAATGAGATGCTTGATATCTTTGATGAATTTAACTTGAGCAAGTATATTCATAATACATATGTGCCCCCTATTGATCCCTTGCATCCTACTCATGAAGAGGAAATTGACATGCTTCATAATCTTAGAATCGTCAATCTTATCATTAGAGGATTACCTAAA
This sequence comes from Elymus sibiricus, assembly GCA_039707655.1. Classification (NCBI taxonomy): domain Eukaryota; kingdom Viridiplantae; phylum Streptophyta; class Magnoliopsida; order Poales; family Poaceae; genus Elymus; species Elymus sibiricus. Next base: position 308,656,725 of record CM077674.1, read on the forward strand.
GTTGTGCTTCGTTGTATGCAAAACTTTGGATGTGCTTATACCCTATGGCATGATTTGGAAAAGCGATATCCCGATTACTCTTTAAAGAATCTTGATGACATTCTTCATAAGACTATTGCTTTTTACAAGATGAGTCCTAATGATCCTAACTTTGATGATTGCTTGTTTGAGCTTCGTGATCTTATGCGTGCTAAAGGAGATGTTGGAACTATTAGTAACATTATCATGGAAGCCATTAGAATTCATAAACTTGAACATTGTCATGATCATGAAACTAATGAATTCATTGCCCTAGGTGATGATCATATACATGTTGATGATGGTGATGTTGAGCACGGCTATTATGATGAGGACGAAGAATTTGATATTGAATTTGAGAAGACCATGAGGAATCTTAGTCTTATGGCAAATCTTCGAGATTACATGGCCGGAGGAAAAGAGTGGATTCTTGATAGTGGATGTACCGATCACATGACCGGAGATAAAGACATGTTTCGTGAGCTTGCTAAAAATGATGGTCCACGCAAGTATGTGACTTTTGGAGACAACTCCAAGGGTAAGGTACTTGGCCTTGGTAAGGTGGCCATATCCAATGATAGCTCCATTCAAAATGTTATGCTTGTTGAATCTCTTGGTTACAATCTTCTTTCTGTATCTAGACTAGCCGATTTTGGTTTCAATGTTCTATTTACCGAAGTAGATTGCCAAGTGTTTTGTCGAGATAATCATAATATGGTCTTTACCGGCATCCGTAGAGGTGATCTATACATTGTTGATTTCACTAAGAGAGCCCAACCTCGTACATGTTTAATTGCTAAATCTTCTAAAGGTTGGTTATGGCATAGGGGACTTGGACATGTTGGCATGCGTAACCTTGATAAACTTGTTAAAAGAGATCACATTCTTGGTGTGAAAGATGTTATATTTGACAAGGATCGACTTTGTAGTGCTTGTCAAGCAGGAAAACAAGTTGGAGGAAGCCATCCCGTGAAGAACATTATGACCACAAGGAGACCACTCGAGCTACTTCATATGGATCTTTTTGGCCCCAACTCCTATAAGAGTCTTGGTGGTAACTCTTTCGGTTTGCTCATTGTTGATGATTTTTCCAGATTTACGTGGGTGTTCTTTCTCGATGAGAAATTGTAACACCCCGATTTTTGGCCCTTTCTTCTTCTTTCGGATTTCTTCGAATTTTTATTTGGAGTTCTTTTTCCGTGGCTATGTGGTCTTGAAACCTGGGAAGATCTTCTCTCCTGCCACTTCCTAGTGGCTTGTCATTCTCAAACATATCCCAAGGCCATGTCATTTCCATCTTAGCCCAACCCCAATATTTATTTCTTGGGAATATTCCTTTTTCTATTAAAGGAATAACCCCGTTTGCTTTAGGTTGTGAAGCAACCTATATTTATACCATTCCAAAAATTCCCAAAAAATTCTCATAAACTCTTTGGATAATATCTTCCACAAATATGTCAAAATCCATCCTTGCCTAGTTCAAAAATAATTCAGGAATATTCATTTCCTATTCTGGCCAGTATGGCACTTTGTGAAGGAAGTGCTATTTATCTTTTTTTGATTGGCCTAAAAATTTTTTGGAACTCTTTCCTATCCAAATAATTGCCACATGCCAAAATTCAACTTCATTTTCCTAGTAAATCTTTCTCAGCAAATTTCGAAAGTTTCTGTCCAGAGAGAAGCTTTGTGTAGGAAGTACTAGCTAGGATTATCCAAATGAATTGAAATTTTGGGAGATCATCCATATGATCAAATCATGACTCTCCACCAAATTTCACCTCCATCCAACAATCTATGTGAGCACATCTTCCAAACTTTGCTTCTGGTCACAATTTCAGTGTGTGAAGCAACTATATTTTATATTGCTTCAAAAATTCTGAAATTAATCCAGGACCTAAGTATCCCTATATTATTTGAGCATGCCAAAATTCACATCATTTTGCCAATCCATTTGCTCCACGATATTCCCCCAAGTTTCTGTCCAGTAGAAAGCATTGTGAAGCAAGTACCATTTTGGTGTATCCAAATGGTATGAAATTTTTGCAGTGCCTTCATATGCCCAAATTATCATACTCCACCAATATTTAGCCCAATCCAATCATCCAGGTGAGTGCTACTTCATGATCAAGTTTCTGGACCAGTTTTTGCAGTTGTAAAGCAACTATGTTAAATACTGGTCCAAATCTTTTCAAAATTCACAGGATCATAGTCCTTCCTACCCTAAACCTCTGTGACATCCTGGTTAGCTCTTATCTCATCCCACTTGACCACAACTTCTTGATCTAGTTTGCAACAGCAAACTTCGGTCGATCACTCCCATCAGCACACAGTCGATTTCTTCGAGCTATCACCTCAGGGAGGTCCCACTTTGGAAGGACTACACTCTAGACACAGTTTGGGTGGCCCTAAAGTCCCGCGTGCGCCAGTGCATGCGGTGACCACGCGGCCTGGCGTGCCAAAAGTGCGCTCTGGACGCCGGGACCCCTCGGCCGCCGCCCAAACGTCGCCCTCGCGACACCGCACCTTGTCCACTGCGCTGCTCGAGCTCTCCTGCGTCCACGCGTCCCCTCTATTCCCCTCTCCCCCTCCTCTTTCCTCTCCGGCGAGCCACGCCGCACCGCGTGCCCGTGGCCGTCGTCGCCTTGCCCCTGTCTTCTTCCTCCCCGTGGCATCTCCGCGCCGCGTGAACCCCCCTGGCCTCTCTTCCCCTCCGCGCGTGCGCACGTGTACGCGGACGCGTCAGAGCGGTGCCCACCCGCCCTTGGCGGCACCCGAGCACGGGCATCTTGCCGCGGCTATATAAGCAGTTCCCGAGCCTCCCCGAGCGGCCAAACCTCCTCTCCTCCCTCCCAGCAGTCTCCCCAACCACTCAATTAAGCTCGAGGAGCTCTCTTCGCCTCCCTTTGGCCGCCATTGCCGCCTCGGCCTCGGCTCGGATTCGAGCAATGCCGGCCCTCCCTCCTCCTTCTGACCTCACCAACCTCTTCCCCGAGCTCCAGTGATCCTCCCCATATCCTTGTTTCATCGCCGGAGTGCGCGTGGCCGCGACCCCTAGAACGGCCGCCGCCCCGTCCACGGCCTCCGCGAGCCGCCGTGGCTGCAGCCCTCCCCGCCGCGCGCTCTATGTCTGGACGGACGCGGCGCTCCTCCCTGAGCTCGCTGGTGCCTCCAGCTCCGCCGGAGGTGGTCGGAGCTGGCCGGGCGAACGCCGGCGACCGCAGCGTCTCTCTGCGTCACAGGCGAGCGTGACAGAGGAAGAAGATGACCTGTCAGCAGGCCCCACCTCCCCGCGGACCCCACCTGGCAGGCGCACGGGCGTTGACCCGGACCCGCTGACGTGTTTAAGTGAAGGCGCCTTTCGGTGTTTACGTTTTCCGTGGTTGAAGGCGTATTCGGCTGCGGCTACGGGCCAAAATACGTTTTCTCTGCGGTAAAGCGTAATCTAAGAAATACACTTTCTATCTCCAGCCGCCGGCCGAAACTATTAAATAGCGGACGTTCACTCATTAAGCGTAGAAATGAATAAGTTTTTATTTGATTTCTGCCTAACGAACGAACGTCCGTATCTCCGCAACCGTGACTCCGATTCAGGTGATTCCAAAGCCCACGTTCTCTATTCATCAAGCCCGTTCAGATGGTATCATTTTCACTATGTGGTAACATTCTAAAAATGACCATTTTGCCCCTGCCCCCTATTCAGCTCCACCGAGAGAGAACTGTTTCCGGCAAAATTTTCCGCGGGTGCTCCGCACTTCTCCCCGGTGAATCCTTCATCCCCAGGCATGCCACAACAGCCACTTGCATGATGGCATTGCAATAGCCATGGTTTCCACTTGAATATTTGAATAATTGCTTGTTCATTTATTGATTTTGTTAATGCTTCGAATATGCTTGTGAATCCATGTCCATGCTTATGCCCTATTCATTTTCATCTAGTAAGTGAAATGGTTAATTGCCAAAGGTTATTATTATCATGTTTCACTTCCGATGCTAGTGATAATGATATGCTCATATGAATGGTTAGGGTTTGTTTTGAAATTACTTGCGATGTTCATGATCATCGTTATGCTATACTCATTTGCATCCCGTAGACTAAATGATTTATCATTGTTGATGTAATGATGTTAAATGGTTATATTGCCCATCCATGTTTATGTTGATATCATGCTCATATGCATTATCATGTTATTTTATTGTGACTCAGCTCATCACCATTCAAAGTTAAACCTGACATTAATCGAACTTGAACAAATCTGTTGGCTGAGTCATGGTGCCACAGAATCGAGCTCACCAGTGCAACCACACTTGCCTGGATGGGGAGGCCCTAATGCGGTCTATTGTCATGCCTCTCGCCGGTGCCTCCAACTAGGGAAGGTTATGTGCGTGCGCTACCCTGATCAGGTAGGCAGCCATAAGCCTTGTGTGCCCGAGTTGTTTGCGCGTGGTTGTCCCTATTTGGGATGAGTTTGTTTTGGGCCACGACGGTGGCAGCCACAGAGGTGGCGGATATCACGAGTTTGCATCGGGGCCACCCAGGACATAGCCCAAAGGGGAGTTTGTCGGAGTGGCCAGGAGAGTGTCATGCAATAGATTGGTTTTGTCGGAATATCGTTGGTCCACCCGAATGGGAGCACGAGGCCATGAGTTCCGTAGTGTGGGTACAGTGTACTAACCTCTGTAGAGTGTATAATCTATCGATAGCCGTGTCCTCGGTCACGGACACAGTTCATAGTAGGTCACACTATGGGTCAACGGTAATATTAACCTAAATAATAACAACCCCGGTTCGATGAGAAAAGAAGTTGGTTGATCTTTATGTGGTCATGAGATGATCACGATGGTATTCTTGATGATGGTTGATTATGAGGTGATCGTGTGATGATCACGACGGTAAGAAAGATTGATATCTATGGTGGTTATGAGATAACCTCCGAACAGAGTAAGTGGGTCCATGAGACCTTAAATGTTAACTCCCTTACATACTAGTGCTAGTATCATCATGTTCATATCATGAACTGTATGCACCTGCCATGCTCATGTTGTTTTAGAAGTATCGTGTTCATCCTTGATGATTAACCTGTAAATACCATGCTGTTGTTTGTCTTGATTACTTTGGTTGCTGTGAGCTTGCGAGTACATTCAAAGTACTCACCTGGCGTGTCATGCCAGATTGCAGGTGATGCCGTGATTGCTTGTTTGTTGAGGATCCCGAGGTTGCGCTCTAGGATGCGTCCCAGCCAGAGTCCCTGTGGAGTGGAGTTCATCACCGTCGCTGTCGTTCCGCCGCTAGAAATTATTCCGCTTCGAGATGTTCCGCTGCTAGCATAGAACTACCTTAGCAGGCGAAGTGTCGCCGTGCCCCTGTAACCTGTGTAATATTGGACCCTTGTACCCCGTTTATTCGTAATAAAGAGCTGATTTGTTCTATGCCAAGCAGTGCCGTATTCCAGAAGACTTGATCTCTGGGCTGGAATACGGGGTGTTCCGGTCTCTCTGAGCCGGGGTGCCACACGAATCGCAGGTACAAAAGATCTTCAAGAACTTCGCAAGAAAGGCCCAAAATCAATTTGAAGTGAAGATCAAGAAGGTTCAGAGCGATAACGGAACGGAGTTCAAGAACGCCAATGTGGATACCTTTCTTGATGAGGAGGGTATTTCACATGAGTTCTCGGCTACGTACACACCTCAACAAAATGGAGTTGTTGAGAGGAAGAACTGGACGCTTATTGAGATGGCAAGAACAATGCTTGATGAATACAAGACACCAAAACACTTTTGGGCGGAAGCAGTTGAAACAGCTTGTCATGCGACAAATCGACTCTACCTCCACAAGCTTCTTGGTAAAACGGCGTATGAACTGCTCACCGGTAACAAACCACAAGTTGGATACTTTCGAGTATTTGGCTCAAAATGTTACATTCTTGATAAGCATCGTCGTTCAAAGTTTGCTCCTAAATCTCATGAAGGTTTTCTACTCGGTTATGGATCGAACTCTCACACTTACCATGTCTACAACAACTTCACTCGAAAAGTTGAAGAGACGGTAGATGTGAAGTTTGATGAGACTAACGGCTCGCAAGTCGAGCAATTGCCAATTGATGTAGGAGATCAAGAACCATCGGAAGCAATCCAAGACTTGTCCATTGGCAAGATTCGCCCCGTGGAAGTAAAGGAGAGTACCTCGTCTATTCAAGTGGAAGCCCCAACTTCACGTCAAGGTGAACAATAAGTTGATATGGAGGCATCCACAAGTGGAACACGTCAAGACGATGGGAATGAGGAAGTGCAACAAGATGATCCACCTCAACCTCCTTCTCCACCTCCACAACCGAACAACGACAACACCAACGAAGAAGAAGAAGATGATGATGAGGAAGCCTCACCACAACCCAAGCAAAAGCTACCTCGAGTTAGAGCAAGAATCGACAAGAATCATCCCGTCAAACAAATACTTGGAGATATCCAATCCGGGAGAATCACTCGCTCGAAATCTCGTTTAGCTAACTTTTGTGAGCATTACTCATTCATCTCTAGCGTTGAACCCTTGAAGGTAGAAGAAGCTCTCGAGGACCCTGATTGGGTGAATGCAATGCATGAGGAGCTACACAACTTTGAGAGGAACCAAGTTTGGACATTGATTGAGAAGCCTAAAGATGAGCAAAACATCATTGGAACCAAATGGGTGTTTCAGAATAAGCAAGATGAAGATGGACAAGTTGTACGCAACAAGGCTCGTCTCGTAGCACAATGTTACACACAAGTCAAAGGTATGGACTATGGTGAGACCTATGCCCCCGTTGCAAGAATTGAGTCCATTCGCATTTTACTTGCTTATGCCAATCACCATGATATCACTCTTTACCAAATGGACATTAAAAGTGCTTTCTTGAATGCTGAAATTGAGGAGGAAGTGTATGTTAAACAACCTCCCGGCTTTGTTAATCCCAAGAAACCTAATCATGTTTACAAACTTCGTAAAGCTCTTTATGGTCTTAAACAAGCCCCTAGAGCTTGGTACAAATGCTTGACAAAGTTTCTTCTTGAAAAAGGTTTTGAAATTGGGAAAATTGATTCAACTTTGTTCACTAAGAGGGTTAATGGAGAATTATTTGTATGCCAAATTTATGTTGATGACATTATCTTTTGATCTACTAACCCCTCTTTTAGTGAAAAGTTTGGAAGGTTGATGTCGGAAAAGTATGAGATGTCTATGATGTGTGAACTCAAATTCTTTCTTGGTTTGCAAATCAAGCAAACTAAGGAGGGTACCTTTGTTTCTCAAACAAAGTATACCAAGGACTTATTCAAGAAGTTCAACATGCAAGAAAGTAAAGGTATGAAAACTCCAATGCCCACGAGTGGACATCTTGACTTGACCAAGGATGGCAAACCGGTTGATCAAAAGGTTTATCGATCTATGATTGGTTCATTGCTATATCTATGTGCCTCCTGTCCCGACATTATGCTAAGTGTGTGCATGTGCGCACGATACCAAGCGGCACCAAAAGAGTGTCACCTTAAGGCTGTGAAAAGAATTGTGAGATACTTGTTACATACACCAAACTTTGGCATTTGGTATCCCAAAGGATCTACTTTTAATCTTGTTGGCTATTCCGATTCGGAATATGCCGGAGACAAGGTTGATAGAAAATCCACTTCGGGTACATGTCAATTTCTTGGTAGATCTCTTGTGTCTTGGTCCTCCAAGAAACAAAACTCGGTATCTCTATCTACCGCCGAAGCGGAATACATTGCCGCGGGATCATGTTGTGCACAATTACTATGGATGACACAAACTCTTAAAGACTATGGTGTGCATGTGAGACATGTACCACTACTATGTGACAATGAGAGTGCTATTAAGATTGCACACAATCCCGTGCAACATTCTCGAACTAAGCATATTGAGGTTCGTCACCATTTCATTTGAGATCATGTTGAGAAAGGTGACATTGACCTTAAACATGTTCGTACCGACAAGCAATTGGCGGACATCTTTACCAAACCTCTTGACGAGAAAGTGTTTTGTCACTTGAGAAGTGAGTTGAACATCATTGATGCTTCAAACGTGAACTAGAGGTTCATGTGGATGCATACAAGGGCATGAGCATTCTTGACTAATCCATGATACTTCTGTGATCATATTATATCTTGGACACTTTTGCCCCCTTGTATTGTATCTAACCTTTTATAGGTACTTGGACAAGCATCATGTCACAAGATTGCATCTCACTCCTATCACAAGCAATCTTGTATAACCCAAGTATCAACAATTGTTGGTGGGACAAGGAACGAGACAACCTAAACATATCCTTTGACAACTTTTGAGTTATGCTTCATTCTTGTCATTTTGGGTATACATGTTGTTCCTTGCAAATCTAACCCATGTAGGAAGATGAACTACAAATGATAGGATCGCTCCCAACTTCAACTCATGAGCATCCACTTCAAGTTCAACTACATGAGGGAAATCACCACCAAATCCTAAAGTAAGTTCTCACACCTTAGAGAAGCTTTACTCAAAGACATGAGCAAAAGCAACTCAACAAGATGTGAATACATTGAAATGCTTAAAGGAAAAATGGCAACCCCATTTTGATCTTAACGATGAGTATGACCTATGATCAAGTGTTCTCACTTGACTCCTAAGTCAATATACTCTAACATAGGTGACCTAGTCGCCGACCCCTCTAGATGAAGTTCTCTAGTGTTTCTTTTTTTGTTTCTCTTCTTGCTAGAGTGTTTCTATTTCAAAAAAAAACTTCATCTAGACGTTTCCTGTTTCTTTTCTGTGTTTCTTTTCTTTTAGATAGTTTCGCAGCAAATTCTTTGCAAATCTTTGTGAGAATTCCTTTACCTAGTGAGTTGAGTTGACAAAATGTTCCTTTGCACCAAACTCGGTTCCACCGAATTGATTCAACTCAGAGTCACCGACTTTGCTGCTCTAAGGAGTTTTCTGTCAAATATTTTCTGAGATTTTCTGCTCCAGCTCCACTCAATGATTCTTATCCTCTACTTGCATCTAGAGCCACTCAATGGCTAGAAGTGTTTCTCAAGGACCAAACCCACTTGACCAATAACCTTGAAGTACCTTCTTGGAAATTGATGTCAAAGGGGGAGAGAGGAATACATCAAAGCTTATCATTACAAGCTCTTCCTTGTAAAAAGGGAAGAAAGAGAGAGATGCACCTTACAAGAGGAAAGAATGTTACATGTTTCTAAGAGGGGATAAACATGATTTCAGTGTGTTTAGTGCTTTTGATTGCTTTAGTTTTATCACCCTACCTACTCCCAATATCCAATGTCAGATTCAGGGGGAGAGGAAGTTCTTTAAGGGGAGACAACTATTTCTTTCTGTTGGGGACATGTCTGCTTCAAAGAAGTATTCACCTAGTGATACTTTCTTCTACATGTCATCCCAATCTTGATTTCTTGTTGATCTTGTGTCTTTTCTTGAAGAATTTATCTTGTGTTATCTAACCTTGTTTTCTCAAGTGTATTTCTTCAGGGACTTGATCAAGAACTTTAAGGTAAGTATATGCATCACACCCATGTACATGATGACCTCTTGCTAGTATATATTGTTTGCAAGAAGATAATCATGAACATGTGGATACCTAAATGTCATATATTATGGTCTGATGCATGTAGCCAAGATACATGTTGCATGTATATTTCCCATGTAATATCATCATTCTATATGCACATTTTTAGGGGGAGCTCATAAATGTTGCATGTTTTCTTCAAAGCTTTCATACTAACTTCTGCTAAATATTTATTTGAAGCTTTGATGTATGTTGTCATCAATTACCAAAAAGGGGGAGATTGAAAGCACATTTGCTCCCTTGGTGGTTTTGGTAATTTATGCCAACATACATGTTGTTGGACTAATGTCTCTATCTAGTGAATTTCAGACAAGTTCAACAATGGCGTGGCAAGGACAAGAAGATGTGGAACCCTTCAAAATGCTAAGGACATGGATTGGCAAAAGCTCAAGACTCTACATTTTTGTTAAGTGATCCAAGATCACATTGAGTCCATAGGAAAGCCAATACTATTAAAAGGGGATGAGGTGTTGCTTAATGATCTTTTTGCTCAAGTGCTTAGTGACATTGCTCCAAACCCCTCAACCACTTTATCCATCCAAATATGTCCAAATCCTACATTCCAACTCAGCCCCACCGAAATTTCCTATCTGGAGCCACCGAGTTCATCTAGACTTAGCCACTGCCAAACCCTAACAAATCGGATCCACCGATATGGATCTCGGTCCCATCGAGATGGCCTTGCCAACTCTCTGTTACTAGTTGCAATTATTTTGGTCCCACCGAGATTTGCAATCGGTACCACCGAGATGGCTTGCCAACTTTCTGTTGCCTTATTGCTTCACTTTGGTCCCACCGAGATGATGCAATCGGTGCCACCGAGACAAGGTTTGCCGTAACCATTGTACATCGGTCCATCCGAGATGTTCCAGTCGGTCCCACCGAGATTCCTAACGTTCATATATTTTACACAGGTCGGTGCCACCGAGATTTCTGATCGGTGCCACCGAGTTGGGTCAAAAGTGTGTAACGGTTGGATTTTGTGTGGAGGCTATATATACCCCTCCACCCCTTCTTCCTCAGTGAAGAGAGCCATCAGAACATGCCTACACTTCCACCATACATTTTCTGAGAGAGAACCACCTACTCATGTGTTGAGATCAAGAGATTCCATTCCTACCATTTGAACCTTGATTTCTAGCCTTCCCAAGTTGCTTTCCACTCAAATCCTTCTTCCACCATAGCCAAATCTGTGAGAGAGAGTTGAGTGTTGGGGAGACTATCATTTGAAGCACAAGAGCAAGGAGTTCATCATCAACACACCGTTTATTACCTTTTGGAGAGTGGTGTCTCCTAGATTGGTTAGGTGTCACTTGGGAGCCTCCGACATGTTGTGGAGTTGAACCAAGGAGTTTGTAAGGGCAAGGAGATCGCCTACTTCGTGAAGATCTACCCGAGTGAGGCTAGTCCTTCGTGGACGTAAGCCAAGGTGGAATAGGCAAGGTTGCTTCTTCGTGGACCCTTCGTGGGTGGAGCCCTCCGTGGACTCACGCAGCCGTTACCCTTCGTGGGTTGAAGCCTCCATCAACGTGGACGTACGATAGCACCACCTATCGGAACCACGCCAAAAACCACCGTGTCTTCATTGTGTTTGATCTTCCATACTCTACCTCTTTACTTTCCGTACACTTGCATGCTTTACTATTTCCGCTGCTCAATCTCTAGACTTGCATGTGTAGAAAGTATTGGAGTTATCTTAATTTGTGCCAAAATCTGCCTAAGTTCCAAGAGAAACTAAAAACTGCTACTTTGGTCGGTTAAGTGTCTATTCACCCCCCCTCTAGACCTATCTCCTCGATCCCACACTTATGTTTTGTTAGTACTTAAGTAATCACAGTCATCGTTTGGACAAATAGCCCGGTCTGGCATGACAGAACCCTAAGCCGTCAAGGACAGGCTATGTACGCGTCGACCCCCGGACGTCAATTGGCCGTTCTAGTTGACAGGTCCGACTGGCGGCCCCGACCACCGACGAGGGATAGGCCACCGGCAAGGGCGAGGGTTTTAGTGGATGTTGGTGCTTATGGCAATACGGGACTGATGTCTACTACACAACTTATTCTTGTAGACTCGTGTTGGGCCTCCAAGCGCAGAGTTTTGTAGGACAGTAGCAATTTTCCCTCCAGTGGATGACCTAAGGTTTATCAATCCGTGGGAGGCATAGGATGAAGATGGTCTCTCTCAAACAACCCTGCAACCAAATACAAGAAATCTCTTGTGTCCCCAACAAACCCAATACAATGGTTAATTGTATAGGTGCACTAGTTCGGCGAAGAGATGGTGATACAAGTGTAGTATGGATAGTAGAAATATATTTTTAAAATCTGAATAAATAAAAATAGCAAGGTAGCAAACGATAAAAGTGAGCACAAACGGTATTGCGATGCTTAAAAACAAGGCCTAGTGTTCATACTTTCACTAGTGCAATCTCTCAACAATGCTAACATAATTGAATCATATAACAATCCCTCAACGTGCGACAAAGAATCACTCCAAAGTTCCTATTAGCAGAGAACATAAGATAGAAATTGTTGTAGGGTACGAAACCACCTCAAAGTTATTCTTCCGATCAATCTATTGAGCTATTCCTATAAGTGTCACAAACAGCCCTAGAGTTCGTACTAAAATAACACCATATGATACGCATCAACCAACTCTAATGTCACCTAGATACTCCAATGTCACCACAAGTATCCATGAGTTGATTATACGATATGCATCAAACAACTTCAGATTCATAATATTCAATCCAACACAAAGAACTTCAAAGAGTGCCCCAAGATTTCTACCGGAGAAAGTAGGACGAAAACGTGCATCAACCCCTATGCATAGATTACCCCAATGTCACCTCGGGAATCCGCGAGTTGAGTGCCAAAACATATATCAAGTGAATCAATATAATACCCCATTGTCACCATGGGTATTCATATGCAAGACATACATCAAGTGTTCTCAAATCCATAAAAATATTCAATACGATAATAGTGAAACCTCTAAGGTAAAAACTCAATTCATGACAACAAGATAGAGAGGGAGAAACACCATATGATCCAACTATATTAACAAAGCTCGCGTACATTAAGATCGTGCCAAATCAAGAACACGAGAGAGAGATCAAACACATTGCTACTTGTACATACCCCTAGCCTCAAGGGTGAACTACTCCCTCCTCGTCATGGAGACCGCCGGGATGATGAAGATGGCCTTCGGTGATGATTTCCCTCTCCGGCAGGGTGCCAGAAAAGGGCTCCAGATGGTATTTTGAAGGTACAGCGGCTTGCGGCAGTGGAGTCAAAGTTCTAGGATTATTTCTGGAGGTTTTGGTATTTATAAGAATTTTTGGCGTTGGAATCACGCGAAGAGGAGCCACTGGGGGCCCACGAGGCACCAGGGCGCGCCCCAGGGGGGCGCCCATGTGGCTTGTGGGGCCCCTGTGGCTCTTCTGCTGCTCCCCCGAAGCTTCCTGGGTCTGTTTCCTTCCAGAAAAAATCATCAAAAAGTTTCGCTGCATTTGGACTTCATTTGATATGGATTTTCTGGAAAACCAAAAACAAGCAGAAAACAGCAACTGGCACTGGGCACTAGGTTAATATGTTAGTCCATAAAAATCATATAAAAGTCATATAAAAGTGCACCAAAATCATACAAAACTATAATAAACATGGCATGAATACTTCATAAATTATAGATACGTTGGAGACGTATCAGGGACATGCCAGCTGATGTGGGGAGTAGTCTCCCCATCGTCCCATTGCCCGCTAAGCCGATAGCCCAGGCCCAGCCTAAAGCTTTTTCGGGCCGTCCGGTTTACGAGAGCCCATAGGAACCATCTAGCACGTTACACCGGTGCGTCTGATGTATCTACCTGCATTGAGTTTCGCCCACTAACGTGGCGCGTTCACAACACTATAATAGCATCCGTTCCCTCCCCCTGTATTTCAAATCTACATCCCCTCTACCCAAGCCGCCGCAAGAGCAGGCATGTCCTCACAGGATAGGCATGGCCATGGTTCTTGGAGGTGATTATCCATGCTTTCCCTGCTTTCAGATCCTTGTTCGTGTTTGCCACCTTGTTAGATCTGTCATAACAGCTATTTTACAGAGCGGCTTGTGGACTGGGATGAGTTCAACATGCTTCATGCCCTCACGAAGAAGAGCAAGGGTAAGTACCCTACTGTTGCTTCCAAAGATGCTCCTGTTCCACCTAGGCTGCCAGTTCCTCTATGCTGCTGCGGTGACCCAGCATTCATATTCCAATCGATGCATCCAGATACAGCCAGACGTGTGTACTACTGTTGTGGACATTGGGAGGTGTGTTTCTGCTTATTTCATCCAACAGTATCTATGGAAGCGGTTTCCTGTTAACAGAGTTCGTGTCTTCATTGTAGAGTGAGCTGTGTTGCTACTTTTTCCAATGGATCGATGGCCCAGAGGTGTACGACGATTATATGCTTACCAGCATAGCCCGTTTTGCACTCCGTAAGAAGCCGCAGAAACCTGGACGCGGGCGGTCTGTCGTCCCCCATCGCCGCCAGCGATATGGTGTCCGGGTCAGACAACACCACGGGCGCCAGATCCGGTGTGGTGCCAGCATTACCAAGACATAACTCGGTGGTGCCCATTGTACGGTCCAGACACATTGGACCAAGCTTGGAAAGTCTTTGACGAGGAACTTTGCAAGGAACAGGAGGTCAGAGATAGAGAATTTGAAGCTTCATGGCGTCAGAAAATGGAGGCCCGTCAATCTGAGCGCCTCAAGCAGGAACGTAAGGCGAAGGCGGCACAAGAGCTCGAAGAGATCGCAAGGCAAGAAAGGAAGAAGTGGCATATGGAGGAGAACTATAGCTGGCTAGCCGATTCGTACAAGACGTTCCAGCATATTTAGTCTTCAGTCATCTGATTAACTATGCAGGCCAACTATTGTGTACTCAGTTGGCACATTTATCATCTTTCTTATCGTTCTGATGCGTAATGTAATATTTTATGGAATCACACCTACTTTATCAAAATTCAGTCAATCCTTAGCAATGAAAAGTAAACATAAGAGGTAGTAACTTCAGGTTCGTTCAGAAAACGAACTGTGACAGAACTAGATTTTGTTTGACAGCAACATTACTACTGAATGACTAAACAGGAGGATGATTGAATAGCAACATTACTACTGAAAGATTAAACAGGTAGACGAATAAACTATGACAGAACTAGATTTTGTTCGACAGCAACAGTACTACTGACAAAACTAGATTTTCTTCGACAGCAACATTACTAGAACTCATCACCACATTCATGTGTTGTGGAAATAATCCATGGCCTCATCTGGGTCCTCGGGTATGTTCCAGTCCCACATGTTGTCCATGGACGGGAGCATCCACATAGGCGGGCTTCTAGATGAGGCCTCACAGCTTCTGAGATCGGTACCTAATGCAGGAGCCCCATCAAAGCTGAAGCGGCACAGGTCAGGGATACGGTTCGCCGTTCCTCCTCCAAGCCGCCTGTGGGCATTGAAAACACAACCCGCCTTTAGGAACGGCAGGCCGTCGACATCTTGCACGTCTGGTCCCAGCTTCAACATTAGTGGGTGGCTGTCCCCAACGAAGATCGAGTGCTCACCGAGAGTGTTCCTGGGTGCCCATGCAGCATCACGTACGTCATGGTCGCCGCTGTCCAAGCTAAAGACCAAGCAACGCAACCCTATGAGTTCACAGAAGTGGTCAATGCCGAACCATGGGATGATGATGAAATTAGATTATCATGCCGTAGTTTTTGAGGATCGGCCGAACCTGTGTACATGGTCAGGGTCCGATCCAGGTAAGGCTTCTCGACTTCTTGCCCTGTGACCTGACCATAAGTGACTACCAAGAAGACTTTGCCCGCGCATACCCGCTGCTCCATCGCAAGGTTCAATGTGAGCCCTACGGGAGGCGGAACTTCCTGCCATGGCGAACTGATCTTCACAGGGGGATGTGCATTCCCTGCGAAGTAGATAAAAAGAGTTACTCCAGCCTAGGGGAACGTTAATAGTACGATCTCTTACCATAGGTGTAAGGATGCCAGACGAAACAAGTCCCCTCGTTTGTTAACGCGTAGATCAGGTCCCCGGAGCACAATGCGTCTTCGTATTTGGCGGGGAACAACAATGCGGGGGCCAGCACGCACCATCCTTCCCTGTGCTCCTTCATAGCCAACGCTATGTCGAAAACAGCGATGAGATGCTGGTCGTCATACCCTTGGTACCTTGTTGGTGGACTGGTAATCACCATCTTCTTCAACGCTGCTTCAGTGTAATTGTATCGCATGGTCCGTCGGTCCGAGTCAGTACGGCCAAAACCAATCTTAGACAGCGGCTCCACACCCACGGTCACACCGGTGAACACATTGTGTAGCCTGATATCGGTGTTCTCTCCGATGTACGCCATCCAATCTCCTGTTGCGCCTACGCACACCTGCGAACGGATGAAAACAATGCACAAGTGAGCGAAATCAAGAAATTATAACGACCCGGTGTAATAATCGTAACTTCGAACCTCCTCATCTGTTGCAATCCAGGTGCCCGTGAAAGTCGGGTTGTTCAGTGGCATGATGTTGCAACGCCGGCCAACACCCGGGGTAGGTTCGGGCCCTGGGACATGATCGTTCTTGAAGAGGCATGGAAGACCAAGGAACTTGCGCAACTGGCTTGAATGCTTAACGATAACCTTCAAGAATCTAGAGCAGCCAGCGGCGGGCCTTGTGGCATTCAAGACATCAATGGTAGATGCGATCACCTTGAGCGCATCGTCGGACATGGCGCCCGCTAGCCATCTTGGCCGGCTGCCGCCTGGTTCATCCATGGCTCCGGCGGCGGCGAGTGTCGTGTGTGCGGCAGGAACCGCAGGGTCCGTTGCTCTGGGTTGGAAGTTGTGCGGTAGGCAATAGGCAAAGGAAGTGAATGAAGGGGAAGGAATAGATTGTGGGGGTGGGCGGGGGGCGCGTGAAATGGAAGTTGAAGCAATTGGAGGTGGCGGTTTCTGGATTTGCCGGTTTTAAGGCCTTCATCTGAATGCGTGTGTAAGGGAGGAGAGGGAACGACATTTGACAAGTCTACCGTGCCAAATTAGTTGTCGTTCAGAATGACCTCGTTTTCACCGAAAAATTGAAACGTGCGCGGCCAAGGAGTACGGCGGATCTGGATTACGATAAAAGGCACGGACACGGTGCCTACGGCTCATTCCCCAATCTACCCACCCCAACCGCCGCTCCCCCCAGCACCCCCTCCCCCCCGCCCCCGCCACGCCTCCATCACCAAGCTCGGACCACACGAACCGGTCCATGGTCTCAGCTGGTGGAGGCTCTAACAACATCGGAGCAGACAGCTTCGACGTCGATTCCCTGTTCAACATCGTGAGTTGCATCTTTCGGGTCCGCCGACACATCTTGATTTGTCATTCGTTCAATAAATTGACATGTTTTGGTTACTAATCTGTTCACACAGGTGATAGACACCATCCACGACGCGGAATACTGCGGCCGGGTGGTCGACGACAGTGCGCGGTGCCATCACCGAGCGTACTGTCGTAGACTAGTCGCGTTCGAAGGAACTAACACAGGCCGGAGATTTTTAGGATGCGCTGATCTGGTGAGTACTCTAACTAACTGGCTGTGTGATGTACTGGTTGATCTGCGAGACAGAGTAACTCATCCATCTCTCTGTGCAAACACTGTGTAGGGCAGCTCCAACTGTGGCTTCTTGGATTGGGTTGACCAGGAATGGCCGGAGTGTCTGAAGAAAGCTTTGACAGAGCTTTGGAGGTTGTATGATGAGGAGAGATGCGGAAGAATCAGGGACAACGTTTCTAGTGCCGAACAGTATTACAAGCTGGAGGCGGAGAAGATGAAGCTGCAGGCTCAGGTTCATGGGCTCACTGCAGATCTTAACAAAGCCAGGGAGGAGAAGATCGAGCTCCAATCACGGGTTCAACAAGTCATGAACGAAAGAGAGGTGTCGAGGTATAAGATTAGGAGAATCATGTGAGGCGTCATGTACAACCTTGGAGTGAAGAACTGTATGGTTGTTACTGTCATGTACCATCAATGTACGTTATTACGTGTCTGTATACTAGTCATTGTTGCAGGTAACTCGTGTCTGTATCCACTGTATTCTAACGTTATTGGATGGAAGCGTTGTTCTATTAATTTGAGAACACAGTCACATTCATTCATGACTCCATTATCATGAATTGCATAGTGTTACATGGTTACCCATGGAACCGGGGAAAGGCAGGAAATGCAGCACACTCTTCAGGGGAATCCAACAGCGGTGTACGCTCGCACAGGAAGGACCATCGTGCCGCCTGCTCCGGATTCGGAGACGCGCCTTCTAGGATTGCCCACCTGATGGCTGTGCCGGGATATGGTAGCTCTCTAGCCTGAGGACCCATCTGATTCCTCTCCTCCTGGTTAGCTTCCATCCATATGCACATTTGCATCAGATGCAGTTTGTGACGGTTGTCCTGAGATACTCCTTCAACTACGCCTCCAAGATGCCGCCGTCAGTGAAGAGCTCTTTTGCCCTATTGTGCTGCAACACACTATTGAGCCAAGCAAAAAACGCGTCCCTCAGCCGCCTCCCTCGCTTCTTCTCTGCCGCAGAGAACTGCGCCGACGAATTTGAAGCTAGCTTCTGTCGGCACACCGTGCGGCCATGTTTAGTCAGTGCTCTTAATAAGATATTGCAATGAGAAAATAGTATGGCAAGAGAGAGAGAGAGAGAGAGAGAGAGAGAGGTTACTTACGGTGGCACTCCTAGGCCTAGATTCGGGGATGTTCTTGTTTCCGTCGTCGGACTTTAGAACAGTGTTGATCCAATCGTAAACATGAGCTGCAGGTGCTTCGTCTCCGTGGGGCTCATAAATTGTTTTCATTGACAGTTGGTTCGGGTGATTCATACCCGTCTTGAACAAGTCGAGTTCGTGGTCAAGATCTATGGCCTCAAGAGCTGCTTGAACCATTTCCTACGCCGTTGTTTAGACGGACAAGTTATGGCAGAAAGATTTGTGCAACACCAGATGCGCGTTCGCCTAAATAATCCCTACAGAACCCTGAATTAACAGTGTTGGATTTGAAATACTTACAGTACATGGAGGCTTGGTAAGTGTATCCTGCTGGATGGTAGTACTTCGAACATCTTCTTTGCGAGCTACATCCCCACGTCCGTCAGATTTCCTCTGGCCAACGATACGCAGCCAGCGTTGGACGAACCGCGAATTACCTGAACTGCTCTCCTCATCGTTCATTTACGGCGGCGGGGATTAACACATAGCCACCGTCAACGCCGGGAGGTGAACACTGTAGAGAGCTGGGATGGGTGTGGGGTGGGTGGGGTCGTAGGGGTGACTTCCGCCGAAGAGACTTTTAATACAACACGGCCGACCCAACCACTCCAGCAATAGAAACCAGAACATCCAGTGTATGTTTCCACGCCAAACAGTGTGGCGTGACCCAGGCAACCTTACCGTTCACTCGAACGTACGAACCAGATCATCCAATATACATTTGTACGCCAAAGGGTATGGCGTGATGCTACTTGTAGTCTGCGTTGGTATTTCCTCGAAGAGGAGAGGATGATGCAGTATAGTAGAGATAAGTATTTCCCTCAGTTAAGAACCAAGATTATCAATCCAGTAGGAGAACCAAGAAAAATTCCGTTAAGCGCACCTGCACACACAAGAGCAAACACTTGCACCGAACGCAAATAAGAGGGCTGTCAATCCTCTTAGCGGTTACTTGCAAGGATTAAATCTTATCGAGGTAAATAGATAAACTAAAATACTAATTAAAATAAAAGTAAATAAATTGCAGCAAGGTATTTTTAGGTTTTATATATGATAAAGATAGACCCGGGGGCCATAGTTTTCACTAGAGGCTTCTCTCTTGAGCACATAAACATACGGTGGGTAAACAAATTACTGTTGGGCAGTTGATAGAAAAGCAAATAATTATGACGGATTCATGGCAATGATCATGTATATAGGAATCATGTCCGAGACAAGTAGACCGACTCCTGCCTGCATCTACTACTATTACTCCACTCATCGACCGCTATCCAGCATGCATCTAGAGTATTAAGTTAATAAAAACAGAGTAACGCCTTAAGCAAGATGACATGATGTAGAGAAGAAAATTCAAGCAATATGAATAAACCCCATCTTTTTATCCTTAATGGTAACAATACAAATACGTGTCATGTCCCCTTCTGTCACTGGGATTGAGCACCGCAAGATTAAAGCCATCACAAAGCACCTCTCCCATTGCAAGATAAATCAATCTAGTAGGCCAAACCAAATCGATAGATCGGAGAGAAATACAAAGCTATAACAATCATGGATAAAAGAGTTCAGAGAAGACTCAAATATTTCTCATGAATAATCTGATCATAAACTCACAATTCACCGGATCCCAACAAACACACCGCAAAAGAAGATTACATCGGATAGAACTCCAAGAACATCAAGGAGAACTTTGTATTGAAGATCAAAGAGAGAGAAGAAGCCATCTAGCTACTAGCTATGGACCCGCAGGTCTATGGTAAACTACTCACATATCATCGGAAGGGCAGCAAGGTTGATGTAGAAGCCCTCCGTGATCGATTCCCCCTCCGGCAGAGTACCGGAAAAGGCCTCCAGATGGGATCACGGAAGAACAGAGGCTTGCGGCGTCGGAAAGGTTTTTTCTTCTGGCTCTCTAGGGGTTTCCCAATATTTGTGAATTTATAGAAGTGGAATTAGGTCAAACGGAGTCACGTGGGACCCACAAGGCAACACGGCGCGCCCCCCCGGGGCGCGCCCTGTTGCCTTGTGAAGCCTCCGTGAGGCTTCTGGCCTCCTCCCGAAGCTTCCAAGGTTTCTTTTGTCCAGAAAAAAATCTCCAAAAAGTTTCGTGGCATTTGGACTTCATTTGGCACTGTTTCTCTAAAAAGCCAAAAACAAGCAGAAAACAGCAACTGGCACTGGGCACTAGGTTAATATGTTTGTCCCAAAAAATGATATATAATTGCATAAAAAAATATCCAAGATTTATACTATAATAGCATGGAACAATAAAAAATTATAGATACGTTGGATACGTATCAAGCATCCCCAAGCTTAATTCCTCCTCGTCCTCGAGTAGGTAAATGATAAAAACAGAATTTTTGATGTGGAATGCTACATATCATGTTTCATCATGTAATCTTTCTCTTACGATATGAATAATAAGACCCAAATGATTCAAAGCAATAGTCTATAATTTGATATAAAGACATCAATACTCAGACATACTAGCAAACAATCATGTCTTTCAAAATAAAAATGCTAAAGAACGTTATCCCGACAAAATGATATAATCCTGTCACGCTCCATCTTCTTCACACAAAGTATTTATCATGCACTACCCGATGACAAGCCGAGCAATTGGTTCATACTTTTTAATGCGCTTCAGCTTTTTCAACTCCCACTCAATACATGAGCGCAAGCCATGGATATAGCACTATGGGTGGAATAGAGTATGGTGGTAGAGATAAATAAGAGAAGTTAAAAATGGAGAAAGTCTCACATCGATGAGGCTAATCAATGGGCTATGGAGATGCCCATCAATTGATGTCAATGCAAGGAGTAGGGATTGCCATGCAACGGATGCACTAAGAGCTATAAGTGTATGAAAGCTCAACATGAAAACTAAGTGGGTGTGCATCCAACTTGCTTGCTCATGAAGACCTCGGGCATTTGAGGAAGCCCGTCATTGGAATATACAAGCCAAGTTCTATAATGAAAAATTCCCACTAGTATATGAAAGTGACAAAATAGGAGGCTCTCTATATGAAAAACATGGTGCTACTCTGAAGCACAAGTGTGGAAAAGGATAGTAACATTGCCCCTTCTATCTTTTTCTCTCATTTTTTTTTCATGGCTCTTTTTCTCCTTTTTTTTTCTTTTTTTTTAGAACAATCTCATGGACCTCATCCCCACTTTTTCGAGGACTCATCAGTCTCCATCATTCTTTCCTCACTGGGTCAATGCTCTAATAATGATGATCATCATACCTCTATTTACTTACAACTCAACATTACAACTCGATACTAGAACAAAAATATGACTCTATATGAATGCCTCTGGCAGTGTACCAGGATGTGCAATGATGCTAGCGTAACATGTATGACAATGATGAACGGTGGCTGAGCCACAAATACTATGTCAGCTATATGATCATGCAAAGCAATATGACAATGATGATGTATGTCATAAAAATGGAATGGTGAAAGTTGCATGGCAATATATCTCGGAATGGCTATGGAAATGCCATGATAGGTAGGTATGGTGGCTGTTTTGAGGAAGATATAAGGAGGCTTATGTGTGATAGAGCGTATCATATCACGGGGTTTGGATGCACCGGCAAAGTTTGCACCAACTCTCGATGTGAGAAAGGGTAATGCACGGTACCGAAGAGGCTTGCAAATTGCGGAAGGGTGAGAGTGCGTATAATCCATGGACTCACATTAGTCATAAAGAACTCACATACTTATTGCGAAAGTTTATTAGCCCTCGAAGCAAAGTACTACTACACATGCCCCGAGAGGGATAGATTGGTAGGACAAGGTCCATCGCTCGTCCCCGACCGCCACTCATAAGGTAGACGATCAATAATAAATCATGCTCCAACTTCTTAGCATAACGACAGATCATACGTGCATGCTTCGGGAATCACATACCTTAACACAATTATTCTTACTAAACCACAATTATCTACTAATACCTCCCCCATATTACCATCTTAATATCGCAAAACTATTGCAAGGAATCAAATTTATCATATTCAGTGATCTACATGAAAGTTTTTATTATATCCCTCTTGAATACCTATCATATCAGGACCAAATTCATAACCCGTGCATATTACCATTGCTATCATAAGACTCTCAAAAAGATATAAGTGAAGCATGAGAGTGCAACTATTTCTTTAAAATATAACCACCGCCGTGCTCTAACAGATATAAGTGAAGCACTAGAGCAACTGCCTAGCTCAAAAGATATAAGTGAAGCACATAGAGTATTCTAACAAATCACGAATAATGTGTGTCCCTCTCAAAAAGGTGTGTTCAGCAAAGATGATTGTGACAAACTAAAAAGCATA
Organism: Elymus sibiricus; assembly: GCA_039707655.1. Classification (NCBI taxonomy): domain Eukaryota; kingdom Viridiplantae; phylum Streptophyta; class Magnoliopsida; order Poales; family Poaceae; genus Elymus; species Elymus sibiricus. Next base: position 308,679,491 of record CM077674.1, read on the forward strand.
CAAAATCAAAGAAACTATTTCACAAGATGCTCCAAGTAAAACACATATCATGTGATGAATAAAAATATAGCTCCAAGTGAGTTACTGATAGATTGTAGACGAAAGAGGGGATGCCTTCCGGGGCATCCCTGTAACACCCCTGTGTAATGAGCAACAGTGATCCCTAATGATAATGCTAAGTCAAGTTGATTTGCAATGCATGATCACAGTGGAATCATATCTCATTTCAAATTCCATCTTTGAATTCAATTCAAATCATAAGTGAAATTTGAAGCTGCTCAAAAATTGCTGAAAAATAGTTCATCATTTAGCAAAATTCCAAAACAAATAGTTGTTCAGGAAAACAACATCACCATCAAGCTAAATGTGGATTGTGGCAATTAATACAGTGCAAAACAGCAATTTAAATGCCATTTCATTTATGAAAAATTCAAATGAATTCAAATGGCCTCCAAACTTTTTGTGGCAGTGCAGAAAATTGCATTGTATTTATGTGGCCAAGTCACATATTTTACAAAAGTCAATTGGGCAGCTCAATTATTGCAAAACTATTTCTGTAAAAGAAAACAGAAAATGAAAAAGGCAAAAGGCCCTAAACAACTACTGTGAGCTGGGCCTAAGTGCACAGTGGCACAGCCCAGCCCACCTCCTTCTTTCTCCCTCCTCCCGCTCTCTCTCTGCGCGTGTCGACGCCTCGCGCGCCCGACGCCGGCGATGCACACGCGTTGGCCATCCCCGGTGTCGTCGCCGCCGCGGAGTGGATAAGGGCGTCGCCCTCACCTCCCTGGCGAACCCTAGCCACTTCTCCTCCTCTCTCCCTCGCTCGCTCGCCCTCTCTCTCTCTCTCGCACCCGAGCGCCCCCGTCGCCATCGCCGTCGATCCCGCGGCCACCGTCCTCCTCTCACCTCGCCGACATGCCGTAGGGCTCCGCCGTCGACTTCTCCATCGCCTGGTGCCCTCTTTTGGAGCCAGGAGCCACCACAACACCCGCAGTGAGCTCGTCTTCTTCCTCAGGTCGCCGGTGATCTGCGCCGATTCCGGCCACCCCTGCTGCTCCTAAGCCTCTCACCGGCCTCCGTGTGCCGCTCGGTGAGCTCCTCCCTCTCTCCCCTCTCTTCCCCGCTCTTATCCGCGCCCGTAGCCACCGCACTCGCCATGGCCGTACTCGCCGCCGCAGCCGAGCTCGTCGTCATGGCCGCACTCGCCGTCGAGCTCAACTGAGCACGGCAACGTGCTCAGTGCGTGCGTAGGAGCCCAACGCCACCGCTAGCCCGCTTCACCGTGCCCCGAAACGCCGTAGCCGAGCACGCCCGATTCCGGCCGCCGCCTGCGAGCTCGCTGCCGCCGTTTCCGGCCACCCCAGCCCGCGCCACCGGTGCCATTCGACGCGGCGTCGAGTACACGTTCGAACGGCACCGGCCGCGCTCGAAACGGCCCATCGTAGCGCGTTTCCGGCAAGGCCCGAGGCCCTCCGCCGTGTTTTTCGGTCGCCGACATTTAAACACCGGCAGCCGCTGACGTGGCCGCCACGTGGGCACCCCTGGGTCACTGACCAGTGGGCCCAGGGGCCCCAGTTGACTGGGTTGACCAGTCAATGTGCTGACTGGGCAACCCCAGTCACTGACATGCGGGCCCCACCCGTTTAATTAACGTTTTATTATTAAAAACTAATCTGTTAATTTAATTAGACACTGACAGATGGGGCCCACTAGCTAATTAACCTAATTAGTTAAATTTAACCTCTGTTTAGTCACTGTGTCAATGACATGTGGGACCCAGCTGTCAGGTTTGACCTGGAACAGCTGGGGTTGAATGCTGATGTCACCCTGACATAATGCTGACGCAATAAGGCCTTTTCTGTTATTTTTGAATTTGTTTTAATTTCCAGGAATTTTAGAAAATAGTTTAAAACTTTGAAAAATCGTAGAAAATAAACCGTAGCTCGGATCGAAAAGTTTTCTACATGAAAGTTGATCAGAAAAATGAGACAAACCCGAATATGCCCTCAGTTTATCTGTCACATGCCCACAACCATGCAAACATGGAACCTTCTCCTCCGGTTCATCTGTCTAACAGATGCCCAAAGCCGGGAAAATATCCCCAGATATTTTCCCGCACCGTCTCTAACGTGTAGTGCTGCATTAGGTCACCCTAGCACAGCTTACAGCCTTGCCATGCATCTGTGTTGCATTTGTTGCTTTTATTCATTTGTTTCTTCCCCCTCTTCTCTCCGGTAGACCCCGAGACCGATGCAGCTCCGGAGTATGACTACATCCCCGATGACCCCTCTTTCCCTGCAGAGCTTCCAGGCAAGCAAACCCCCTTGAACATGCCTATATCACCTATTCTTTCTCCCTCATGCTTGCATTAGAACTGCTACAATTGTTTTCCCGAAATACCTATTCTGATGCATAGCCTACTTTTTGTAACTGCTGTTGATACCATTCCTGTTATCCTATATGTTTAGTATAGGTTGGTTAGTAAACCATCTGTGGCCCCTCATCCTTGTCCTAGTTGCCCCGCTTTGTTACTGGTGCCCCGATCCATGTGATCGATGGGCTGAGACCGACTCATCACCGCACACCCCTTACTTGTACGACTCTACAGAGTTACCATCGAGTGTCGAGGGTGATACCTCTTATCTCACTCCTGCTGTTGCCTCTGTAGTGTAGCTCGTCAATTGTGGGTTATCGAGGGTGATTCCTCTTTCACCACCTCCGATGAAGCCTCTGTCGTGCAACCCTTCGAGTGTGAACCCATCGAGGGTGATTCCTCCGGGTTCACCTTGACAGATACGTCGAGTGGGAATCCAACGAGGGTGATTCCTCGGATTCCTTCTTGATGTTGTGGACACACGGATACTTTGACTCTACCACAGAAACTTGTTAAAGACGGGTCAGCCCCGAGGGGTACCCGCGAGAGATGTGAAGCCGGGTTGACCATGAGGGTACCCGTGAGATGATTACGTGGCACGGACGGGCATTCCTGGCCCTTGCCGTAAGTCCACGAGATGGGGCGACGGGGTCACATGATCGTGAGTCTCTGCTCGTTTCCGCGAGCTCCCAACGCACTAATGGGTTAGGATATGTGATCTGAGTAGGCATCTGGCCTTTTTTGCACTAACCACCACGCGGGAATAGTATGGGCACTCGGCGTCGTATGTATCAGCCGAAGCTCTCCAGATGTCAGCGGGTGAGCGGCGCGCGCCGGGTTGGACTGGGAAAGCATGCGCTTGTATTAAGGGGGCTAGGTCTGCTCACCGGCCGCGTACGCAACGTGCAGGAGTGCAAAGGGCGATGGGCCCAAGACCCCTGAGTGCTTAGGATTTAGACTGACATGCTGGCCTCTCTGTTGAGCCTAGGTAGGGCTACGACGTGTCGATCAGCCGAGGCCGGGCATGGACCGAGTAAGTGTGTCCGGCCAGAGTTAATCGAGCGTGTTGTGTAAGTTGGTGCACCCCTACAGGGAAGTATATCTATTCGAATAGCCATGTCCACGGTAACAGGACACTCGGAAAGTATCCCGATCTACTACAACTAGAACTGGAGACTTGTGAACTTAATAATATGTTAGCTCCGGGATCGCTTTCTCGCAGGGAGTCGAGGAAGGATCTCTGGGCGTGGCTATTATTATGCTTGTTGTTACTACTTTATTTATGTACTAATCTGCACTCTTCTAATGCTGCAAGACGATGAAGATGCTTGTCTTCGATAGGTTAGGCCTTCCCTCTATTCTGGCATTTCTGCAGTTCAGTCCACTGATACAGCCCCTCTTTGATACCGATGCATAAGTAGAATAGTTCTGATGTATGTCTTGCGAGTACTTTGGATGAGTACTCACGGTTGCTTTGCTTCCCCTTTTTCCCCATACCCGATTGCTGTGACCAGATGACGGATCCCCAGAGCCAGCTGCCCCAGTCGACGACTACTACTACCCCTCCGGTGGAGAGTACTACTACGTGGAGACCACCGACGACCAGGAGTAGATAGGAGGCACCCAGGCAGGAGGCCTGCGCCTTTCGATCCAGTGTCGTTGTTTTGCTCAGCATTCTTAAGGCAGACTTGTTTAACTTTTATGTCTGTACTCAGATATCTGATGCTTCCGCTGATGCTTGTATGACTCAAGCTTATGTATTCGAGCCCTCAAGGCCCCTGGCTTGTAATACAAAGCTTGTATAATTTTTACTTGTGTTTAGAGTTGTGTTGTGATATCTTCAAGTGAGTCCTTAGGCTTGATCGTGTGCATTTGCGTGTATGATTAGTGCACGATTAAGTCGGGGGCATCACAAGTTGGTATCAGAGCCGACTGCCTGTAGGAACCCCCTTTCCAACTCCTTGGCCGAAGTTGAGTCTAGTCTTTGAAAAACCGTTTTACTAACATGGCTGTGTGGCTTACGGGCCCACGTTGCCAATGGGTGGTATTAGGATCTTTTATTCCTCTTCCTTACTCTGGGACTCTGAATCCTCTTCTATCCGGGTTAATTTTTTTTGCTAACTCTAACTCTAGGTTCTCGTGATCACATTCACCCGGAGAGCTGGATTATCTGCAAACATTTCTTTCCAATGCTATCATATGCTTCTCACACTGTCGTTTGACATCTTGCACTCCTTATATCAGATGCGTCCCGCAAGACAGCTCGTACGCCACACTATGGCTGTTGATGCGACTGGGTTTCCTGCTATCTTGGTCGATCTCTTGACCAGGCTGGGATATCGCTGGTACCCCGAGTACATAGTTTACGAGGACTACCGCGAGTTCAACCAAGAGCAGTATCACGCTGTGGTCCGTATCTTTGATCGACAGAACAACTCCATCACTGAGTTGCACACCTTTCATGGTGTTGGAGTGACTGTTGACATGGCCGTCCATGATGCTGCCTATACTGCTATTGTCCGTCTTCGTGGAGAGCACAGTCACTTGGAGGAGACTGCTTTCAGATATGTCCCGTATGCCCCCGCTAGGAATGAGAGTGGGTACTACACTGCTATCTGTACACCTTACGTGCGACGTCGTTATTATCCGCAGGTTTTGGTTCAGTACACTGAGGCTCTGGATCGCACTGCTCGAGCTCTTGCTATCGAGTTATACGCCACTCGTGCTTGTCTTTACGACGCTCTGACACAGTTGCTGCCAGCAGTCTGTGCATGGATGCATCCAGAGTACATCCTTTACCCGCGCAGGACGGAGATGCCACCAGGTCTAAGTAGCAAAGCAACCGTGAGTACTCATCCAAAGTACTCGCAAGACTGACATCAGATCTATGCTAAATATGCATCAGTATCAAAGGAATGGGGCTATATCTTTGGACTATACTGCAGAACGCTGGATCAGAGGGGGAGAGGCCTAGCCTATCGAAGACTAGCATCTTGAAGCAATCTTGCAGCATCAGGAGAGAGTAGAACAAGATAATATATAACAATCATATTTTAGTAATGCCCTGAGATCCTTCCTCGACTACCCTGCGAGAAAGTGATCCCGAGAGCAGTTGTAACAGTTTATCATTGTATCAGTATCCATTTGTAGTTGTAGCAGATCAGGATACAACTCCGAGCGTCCTGTTACCGTGGACACGGCTATTCGAATAGATTACTTCCCTGCAGGGGTGCACTACTGTTACCCAACACGCTCGATCACATCTGGCCGGACACACTTTCTGGGTAATGCCCGGCCTCGGGTGATCAACACGACACAGTCCTACCTAGGCTCAGCAGAGAGGTTGTGACACCCTGGTTTTTGGCAACTTTTTCTTTTCAAAATCTTTCGGGCTTTATTTGCAATCTGGTTGGATTTTGAACCTTTTCAGTTGACTTTGGACTTATGAATTCCTCTCAGTGACCCAAAGCCCTCAGCATCTTGCCAAAACCTTGTCACTCACCTTCTGGATCAATTTCCAATTCTCCATCTTTCCCAAATACTCATTTTCTTCCATTGGGAAAATCTGTCATCACTATGGGTTACAAAGCAACCTATAGTTCTGGTGATCAGAAAAATCCCAAATTAATCCCACACCTTCTTGTCATCATACTCCCACAATCTTCAAAAACATTTCATGGCCCAGTACAAAATTTTGTCCAGAAAACTCCATTTGCTCTCTGGACAGTACTGGTCATTTGTGAAGGAGCTCATACTTTCCCTACTCAGTTAATTCCCAGAAAATTCCCTGAGATATTAGAAAACCTATCTTTCCACAATATCCAAAAATATCATCTGGTCCAGTACAAATTTTCACCAGCAATATTCTGCCAAGTTTCTGTTCAGTTGGAACCTCTGTGAAGGAAGTACCAGCTAGAGGTATCCAATTGAGCTGAAAATTTTATGGCATCTTCTCCTCATCAAATAACCCTACCACACAAAAATTCAGCTCCAGCAGATCACCCAGATGAGTGCTACAATCTCATCTAGGTTCCTGGTTCAGTACAGCGGTTGTACATGAACTATATTCAAATCTTGATGAAATCTTCTCAAACTTGGTCAGCTTGGAGTCCTTCCAAGATAGATCACCCCAGACATCTCCATTGGCTCCATCTCCAGCTCACCTCTCCTCTAGATCCCTCTCAAAGTTTCTGTCAGAAACTGTAGCTGAAGCTACACTTCACAGCAGAGTGAACCTAGCCAAACCAAGAGTGCAGAGGGGCTAAATGATCAAAGGAGAAGACCCTAGACATGGTGCGCTGGACCTGGACGGCCTGCAGACATCAGTTCCCGTGGTGAGCACGACAATGGCATGCCATTGCACGCGCTCTGCATCTCGCCGGCGTCTGTCAAGGTCATTCCAGAGGCCTCCTGCTGCCATTTCATGTCCTGAGGTGCCGACATCGTCGATGCCGTCCACGTACCTCACTCCCGCAGCCTCCCTTTGCCGGAATCGCCCTCGCCGGCCGCCACGCACGCGGGCACTGTGCCGCCCGTGCGGGCATAGTGGCTTTGCGGTGCGTCTTCTTCCTCCGCTAGCCGCCGTAGCCGCATTAACTCCTCCTGCTAGCTCCCGTCACTTCGCCCTACGTAGCGACGGCCAGCGCAACGTCCTAGCGCTGGCGACGTGTCCCGGTCCTCGCCGTTTCCAGAGAGCTCGCCCGAGCTCGCCTCCTGCCTATAAAAGGCCACGCCCGGCCCTCCCGAGCTCCTCACCCCACTCCTCCACCTCCCAATCGCCCTCCCGAGTAGCGAGCCACGGCCGAGAGGCCCTCTGGCCTCGAACCTCGCCGGAGATCCGCCGCCCCTCAAGCCCAGCCTCCTCGCCGTTCCACTTCTCCCCGAGCTCCACTGACTCCGCCATCGAGCTCAGCTCGTTCCACTGATCGCGCCCAAGCTCTTGCCCGACCAAATCGCTGCCGAAACCCCCGTCTCCGACGACACCTGAAACCCACCACCGCCGGAGAGGAAGGGGACGACGTCGTCCGGCCACCGTTCGCCAACCCACGGGTACGTGCGTGTTCATCTCGAAGCGCTCGATCCATTCCAGTAGTCGCCGGACTCCGCCGCCGTCTGTATCGCTGGCGACGATCGCCGGAACCCCGCCGCTCTCTGTTTCTCTCCTCCCCCTTTTAAATCTGACAGCGGGGCCCGCTCGTCAGTGGCTTACCGAAGCGGTAAGTGGAGGCGCCCGGGCAGATTACGCCTTCGACGTGGCCCGCTGTGGATTTTCTGTTTTTCTGATAATTTCCAGAGTTGACCAGAAATTTTGACCATCCATAACTTTTAAACCATAAGTCCAAATCAATTGATTCTTTTTGCATCTGGTTTGTCTTGAGCTTCTCTATTTTCTGGCAAAATTTGGTATTTTTCCCATGTTCCCAGAATTTCTGGTGCACAAAACAGTAGCATGTGACATTTTCATTGTCTTTTTAAAATGTTTTTAGAAGGAAATACTTTTGAATTTGAAGCCCAGGAGTTTGTGGACAACCCAACAGAGCAAGGCAAGCCATGTCATCCATTTCATGAAGCATTTCAATAGTGTTGGTTATTTAACTGGATTATAGGCATTATTTTAATACATGATAAATTCATAGTAATCTACTTTAATAGCTACTGCCATATTAAGTTAATTATGTGGAATATCTATGCTGGTTAAGTATTTGACAACATTAAACTTAGTTGGTTGATCAAGAGCCACCTATCCGGACTTATCCGTGCAGCCACATTTGCCGGTATGGGATGGCCTTGACTTGGTCTGGATTTGTGCTCTTTTATCGATACCACCAAACTAGGGAGGGTTATGCGTGCGTGCTGCTTGATCAGGTAGACGACGATAATCCTGTGAGCCTAGTTGAGTTATTTTGCCGGCGTCCCCATTTGGGACAGTTTAGTTGGCCACGACGGTGGCAGGTGTCACGGGGTGATACAGGGGCCACCCAGGACATGACCCTGGGAGGGTATGATTGTCGGTGGTACGATAGGGGAGTCACGGGTCAGGCAGGTTTCGTTGGAGCAGCACTGGTCCACCCGAATGGGATCACGAGGCCAGGAGCTCCATGGTGTGGGTAAAGTGCGCAACCTCTGCAGAGTGTAATAATCTATTCGAATAGCCACGTCCACGGTATTGGACAGTCTGCTTAGGCCTCACTAGGATGGTCAACCGTGATAATGATAATAATGATGGAAGAACTTGTGTTATGTTCGGAAGTGCTCAGCGGATTATGAGCATTCCGAGGGTTGTGGGACAACCCAGAAGAGAGTAAGTTGGTAACAGTAAGCAACCTAAGTACTTGTTATGATCATTGCCATGCTATTGTTTGCTGCATTGTTTTGGTAGCCATGAGCTTGCGAGTACATTCCAAGTACTCACCTGGCGTATCATGCCAGATGCAGGAGAAGCCGAGGACGGAGGTCCCAAAGGTTCATGCTACGCTAACTAGGCCGTGTCCACAGCAGTGTCCCTGTGGATGGAGTTTCCGCGCTATGTTCCGCTACGCCATAGTTCTACCCAGTAGTATCGAGGCCCTACTATGTTCCATAAATAATGTAGATATTGTCATAGCACGCGCAGTGCTTTTGGCCTCGCTATCGATGTAAATTATGATCTTGTACTCGAGATATTTCAATAAAGTTCTGTTCAGTTCTGTTCCAAGTTGTTTTGTGTTTCCAGAAGACATGATCTCTGGAATGGAAACACTGGTAAACCGGTTCTCTGAGCCGGGGTGCCACAAGGCTTGGTAATAGAGCCGTGCTGACTATAGGACACCCTAGTTAACCCTGCGCTAGAGCCGCGAGTAGTTTACAGTCTTGGTGTGTCTTGCTTGTTGCATTTGATTGCTGCATTGCATGGCATGCATATAGTTTTATTGTGCTAACCGCTGGTTTGATGAGTGTAGATGGCACCAGTCCCGTACCACTACAATCATGAGCCGGCACCGTTCACTTTTCCAGTACTGCTTCGTAACGTCTTGCTTCGGCTGTATCCCAATGGCGAAGACCCAGTGTACCAGGTGTTTCGAGAGAAGCTTGTTGGTTCAGTATTCGAGTATCACGCGCAAGCCTTTCTCACTGCGAGTTCAGATATTGGCAGCTACTCCCGTTCTTCCAAGGGCGGAACTGCTTCTACTCCAGAGTTGGCGATCCAGTTTGCTGCGATGGAGGCTCTCACTGACTTGCGCTTCCACGAGGTCGAGATGCAGACTCATCCAGGTTTCTTTCACTACCCCACCCTGTCGCCTACGACAGGGCGAGTCCTGTTCGCACCTGTTGATTCGACGAGTGATCGTGCTACTGGTGTTTTATCTCGTTATCTGAACGCCAGTTACCGCATGATCACTTCTCTAGCCGAGGAGCTGACTTCTGCTCGCGAGGCACTTGCGGCTGTTGCGGCAGCACAGTCTCCTCCTCCACCTCCGTTTTCACCTATGTACACTCCACCCCTTCCACCTTCCGACACTCCTTCTAGTTCGTTCGGACCGCCAGGCTCTTCGTCTGGTAGCCGACGTGAGACCCCGTCAGAGTGGGCCTCACTCCTAGCTACTATAGCTGCTCCGATGCTGTGGCGCCGTGCTTCTTCTCCTTCAGAAGGAGAACCTTCCCGTCAGCGTCGTCGTGTTTCCTTTGATCCGGAGGCCGAGGTGCACATCATCAGCTCAGATTCCGAGACAGAGTCAGATGACGAGGAGTCTTCAGTTTACCAGTATTCGTGCCACCGGCGTCACTAGAGTGGAGGCTTGAGTCTCAGTGCATGCATCATAGCATCTCTGCATATGTCAACTGCCGTATGAGCAGTCTAGTCATGATCATCCCCCTTCTAGCTTGTCATGTATGATGTTGGGTTGCCTTGTATAATTATTTGGTTTGCTTTTTCCTCTTGTTATTTGGCTTCTTTTTCTGGTGTCATATTGCCCTGCTTTCCCTTATGAATATGGCTCATCGATTCGGTATTTTGCTATGGGAACAAAATTTAGGATGAAGAGGTGTAGTAATCAAGGCGGCGATGGAACTCCCGTTCGTCGATCCGCCAGACAGGCAGGACAGTCACCAGAATATTTGCCACCTCCACCCCCACAGACACCGACCACTGATCAGATTATGAGGATGTTTGAAGAGAAAAGAAACCAAGATCTCATGGAATTTCTGAAAAGTATGCAGACTATGGTGGGTCAGAACAACCACAATGGGACACACTCGAAGCTGTCTGATTTTCAGCGGACAAAGCCACCCAGTTTTGGCCAGGCTGTGGATCCGATGGAAGCTGATGACTGGCTGAGGACTATGGAAAAGAAACTGGACATAGCCCGCTGTGATGAGGCAGATAAGGTTCCTTTTGTTACTCACTACCTGGAGGGACCAGCAGCCATATGGTGGGACAATACAAAAATGTTATGGCCTTCTGGAGAAGATATTTCTTGGGAGAAGTTCAAGGAGGTATTTCACAAGTATCATATTCCTACTGGCATAATGAAGGTGAAGCAGAGGGAATTTCTGGCTCTTACTCAAGGGAACATGTCAGTGGGTGAGTATCTAAACAAGTTCAATAATCTGGCACGGTACTCTACCCATGACGTGTCCACGGAAGAAAGGAAAATTGACCGATTCCTAGGAGGGCTGAATCATACCCTTCGCTGTCAGCTTTGTATGCTGGACTTTCCTGATTTCCAAACTCTGGTAAACAAGGCATTCATAGCTGAACGAGAGCATAAGTCAGGATATAATGATCACAAGCGGAAGTTTGAACCCAAGAAAGACAACCGTGAGCAGTTTGTGCAGAAGCCGCGTATCTGGCAACCAAGTTCATTTGAGTACAAGCCTGCCTGGAACAATGGCAACATCAACAATAAGCCTGTCAGCCAGGACAAGACCTTCGGCAAACAGCCAGTGCTGGAGGACTGCCGCTGCAACAACACATGCTTCACTTGCAGCCAGAGCGGGCATTACTCCAAGCAGTGCCCCGCAAGAAATGGGAAGCCACCATCCGACTTCAAGCCACAAGTCAACAGTGTTGGACGCCGCCCCAATGCAAACTTCTACCACGGCCAAGTCCATCATATCTCCGCTAAGGAAGCCCGCGAAGCACCAGACATAGTTCTTGGTATGTTTTCTATTAACAACATACCTGCAATCATTTTATTTGACTCTGGGGCTTCTCATTCGTTTATTTCGCGGAGTTTTGCCACCTTGCACAAATTTCCCCCTTCTCTTTTGGACAAAATCATGGTGGTGCAATCCCCTGGCTCCATGCTCAGAACAAATGTGATATACAAGAATCTGGAGATTTTGATACATGATGTAAAGTTTCCAGCTACTCTTGTTGCCATTGAATCCCCGGGACTGGATATAATATTAGGGATGGATTGGTTGGTACCACATCAGGTGTGTATCAACTGTGCCACCAGGAAGGTGACATTGGTTAACCCGGCAGGCCAAACAGCGCAGTTCACTGCTTGCAGAATGATGTCAAAGAAAGGAATGGCATTCAAAGCCACTGCTACAGATATAAATCTGATTCCAGTAGTCAGTGACTTTTCGGACGTATTCCCGGAAGAGATACCAGGAATGCCACCTGATCGGGAACTGGAGTTCGTTATTGAGGTTGTTCCCGGAACAGCTCCAATTTACCAGAAGTACTACCGCATGCCTTCCCCAGAGCTGGTGGAACTAAAGAAACAGTTGGATGAATTATTACAGAAAGGGTATATTCGTCCAAGCACTTCACCGTAGGGATCACCCGTGCTGTTTGTCAACAAGAAGGATGGCAGCCTACGAATGTGCGTGGACTATCGCCAGCTGAATGAGGTCACCATCAAGAATAAATATCCGCTCCCCCGCATTGATGATCTGTTTGACCAGTTGAACGGAGCCCGGGTATTTTCCAAGATTGATCTTCGAACGGGGTATCATCAGTTAAAGATCAGAAAAAGAGGATATCCCCAAGACAGCCTTTACTACCAGATATGGTCTATATGAGTTCACAGTCATGTCATTCGGGCTGACAAATGCTCCAGCCTATTTCATGAGCATGATGAATAAAGTCTTTATGGACTTCTTGGACAAATTTGTGGTAGTATTCATCGATGATATTCTCATCTACTCCAAAGATGAAGAAGAGCATACACAACATCTCCGTACTGTCCTGGAAAGACTAAGGACCCATCGCTTGTATGCCAAATTCAGTAAATGCGAATTTTGGCTAAGAGAGGTGGGATTTCTGGGACATATTCTGTCAGAACAAGGGGTGGCTGTCGACCCCAGCAATGTGACTGCAGTATTAAATTGGAAGACCCCAGCCACAGTAACGGAAGTCCGTAGCTTTCTGGGATTGGCATGCTACTACCGTCGCTTTATTGAAGGCTTCTCAAAAATAGCCAAGCCACTGACCGAATTGCTGAAGAAGAACCACAAATTTTTCTGGACGGAAGAATGTGACAGCAGTTTCATGGAATTAAAGACGAGGCTAACTACAGCCCCTGTCTTAGTTCTTCCAGAAATTCACAAGAGCTTTGACATATACTGCGATGCTTCCAGACGTGGAATCGGCTGCGTCCTAATGCAAGAAGGAAAGGTTGTAGCATATGCATCCAGACAGCTATGACCTCAAGAAGAGAACTATCCCACTCATGATTTGGAACTGGCAGCCATGATTCATGCATTGAAGACTTGGAGGCATTATCTTATTGGGCAGCGATGTGAAATATACACAGACCACAAGAGTCTTAAGTACATTTTCACCCAACCTGATCTGAATCTCAGGCAGAGAAGATGGCTTGAATTGGTCAAGGATTATGACCTTGGGATTAATTACCATTCGGGAAAAGCCAATGTGGTCGCCGATGCCCTCAGCAGAAAGCAAGGTACCCTAAATGCACTAATGGAGGGAATGCATCCGAGGCTGCAGGAAGAGTTTGCCAAGCTGAACATGGTGCTATGCGGCCCAATAAGCCCGGATACCTTGGAAATTACTCCAACACTGATGGAGGAAATTAAGGCAGCTCAGAAATCAGATGAAGGAATACAAGAGATCAAGGAGCGCATTCCGCAAGGAAAGGCCAAGTCCTTCCGAATTGATGACCAGGGCACTGTATGGTTTGAAAACCGAATATGTGTGCCTGATCAAAACAGCTTGAGACAGCAAATACTCAGAGAGGCACATGAATCTGCATATTCTATCCATCCGGGAGGAACAAAAATGTACCAGGACTTGCGAGAACCTTTTGGTGGCCAGGAATGCGAAGGGACATAGCATACTATGTTGCCTGTTGTGACATCTGCAACAGAGTCAAGGTTGAGCACCAGAAACCCGCTGGGCTACTGCAACCTTTACCAGTTCCCCAGTGGAAATGGGATGACATATGCATGGACTTCATTGTTGGACTACCTAAGTCAACAAGAGGCCATGATGCTATTTGGATTATCGTGGACATACTTACGAAGGTGGCTCACTTCCTTCCAGTAAAGACCACTTTCAACGCGAATCAGCTCGCACAGCTCTACATGTCCCGGATAGTCAGCCTTCATGGAGTACCCAAGTCTATCACATCAGATAGAGGCTCCCTGTTCACTTCAGCATTTTGGCTGCGACTGCACCAAGCCCTGGGCACAGTACTAAAGCATAGTGCGGCATATCATCCACAGACAGATGGACATACCGAGCGCGTGAACCAGATATTGGAAGATATGCTTCGGTCCTGTGCTCTCTCCTATGGACCCAAATGGGACGATAGCCTGCCTTATGCAGAATTCTCTTACAATAACAGCTATCAGTCGAGTCTCAAGATGTCACCGTTTAAAGCCATGTACGGACGGAAATGCCGCACTCCTTTAAATTGGTCTCAGACAGGAGACAGATGTATCTTCGGCACGGATTTGATGCTCGAGGCTGAGAAGCAAGTCAAGGATATTCAGGAACGACTTCGAGCAGCCAAGTCCCGACAAAAGAGCTACTATGACCCGAAGCATCGGGAAGTAACTTTTGAGCCCGGAGAATATGCCTATCTCCGAGTTACCCCCTTGAAAGGAATAAAGAGGTTTCATACCCGAGGAAAGCTTGCACCGAGGTATATCGGTCCCTTTCCAGTCATGGCTAGAAGAGGCAGAGTGGCATATCAACTAGAGTTACCACCAGAGTTGTCAGACGTTCACGATGTCTTCCACATATCACAGCTAAGAAAGTGCATTGCACCTCCGATCAAGCAGGCAGATATGAGTGAACTAGAGCTGACTAAGGATTTGACATACGAGGAAAAACCTGTCAGAATTTTGGATGAGATGGAAAGAACTACCAGGAGTAAGACAATTAAGTTTTACAAGGTATTGTGGGATCACCACACTGAGGAAGAGGCTACCTGCGAAAGAGAAGATTTTCTGAGATCAGCATATCCATACTTGTTCCCTGAGCAACCGAATCTCGAGGACAAGATTCATTCTAAGGGGGGTAGGTTTGTGACACCCTGGTTTTTGGCAACTTTTTCTTTTCAAAATCTTTCGGGCTTTATTTGCAATCTGGTTGGATTTTGAACCTTTTCAGTTGACTTTGGACTTATGAATTCCTCTGAGTGACCCAAAGCCCTCAGCACCTTGCCAAAACCTTGTCACTCACCTTCTGGATCAATTTCCAATTCTCCATCTTTCCTAAATACTCATTTTCTTCCATTGGGAAAATCTGTCATCACTATGGGTTACAAAGCAACCTATAGTTCTGGTGATCAGAAAAATCCCAAATTAATCCCACACCTTCTTGTCATCATCTACTCCCATAATCTTAAAAAACATTTCATAGCCCAGTACAAAATTTTGTCCAGAAAACTCCATTTGCTCTCTGGACAGTACTGGTCATTTGTGAAGGAGCTCATACTTTCCCTACTCAGTTAATTCCCAGAAAATTCCCTGAGATATTAGGAAATCTATCTTTCCAAAATATCCAAAAATATCATCTGGTCCAGTACAAATTTTCACCAGCAATATTCTGCCAAGTTTCTGTTCAGGTGGAACCTCTGTGAAGGAAGTACCAGCTAGAGGTATCCAATTGAGCTGAAAATTTTATGGAATCTTCTCCTCATCAAATAACCCTGCCACACAAAAATTCAGCTCCAGCAGATCACCCAGATGAGTGCTACAAGCTCATCTAGGTTCCTGGTTCAGTACAGCGGTTGTACATGAACTATATTCAAATCCTGATGAAATCTTCTCAAACTTGGTCAGCTTGGAGTCCTTCCAAGATAGATCACCCCAGACATCTCCATTGGCTCCATCTCCAGCTCACCTCTCCTCTAGATCCCTCTCAAAGTTTCTGTCAGAAACTGTAGCTGAAGCTACACTTCACAGCAGAGTGAACCTAGCCAAACCAAGAGTGCAGAGGGGCTAAATGATCAAAGGAGAAGACCCTAGACATGGTGCGCTGGACCTGGACGGCCTGCAGACATCAGTTCCCATGGTGAGCATGACAATGGCATGCCATTGCACGCGCTCTGCATCTCGCCGACGTCTGTCAAGGTCATTCCAGAGGCCTCCTGCTGCCATTTCATGTCCTGAGGTGCCGACATCGTCGATGCCGTCCACGTACCTCACTCCCGCAGCCTCCCTTCGCCGGAATCGCCCTCGCCGGCCACCACGCACGCGCGCATTGTGCCGCCCGTGCGGGCATAGTGGCTTTGCGCCGCGTCTTCTTCCTTCGCTAGCCGCCGTAGCCGCATTAACTCCTCCTGCTAGCTCCCGTCACTTCGCCCTACGTCGCGACGGCCAGCGCAACGTCCTGGCGCCGGCGACGTGTCCCGGTCCTCGCCGTTTCCAGAGAGCTCGCCCGAGCTCGCCTCCTGCCTATAAAAGGCCACGCCCGGCCCTCCCGAGCTCCTCACCCCACTCCTCCACCTCCCAATCGCCCTCCCGAGCAGCGAGCCACGGCCGAGAGGCCCTCTGGCCTCGAACCTCGCCGGAGATCCGCCGCCCCTCAAACCCAGCCTCCTCGCCGTTCCACTTCTCCCCGAGCTCCACTGACTCTGCCATCGAGCTCAGCTCGTTCCACTGATCGCGCCCAAGCTCTTGCCCGACCAAATCGCTGCCGAAACCGCCGTCTCCGACGACACCCGAAACCCACCGCCGCCGGAGAGGAAGGGGACGACGTCGTCCGGCCACCGTTCGCCAACCCACGGGTACGTGCGTGTTCATCTCGAAGCGCTCAATCCATTCCAGTAGTCGCCGGACTCCGCCGCCGTCTGTATCGCCGGCGACGATCGCCAGAACCCCGCCGCTCTCTGTTTCTCTCCTCCCCCTTTTAAATCTGACAGCGGGGCCCGCTCGTCAGTGGCTTACCGAAGCGGTAAGTGGAGGCGACCGGGCAGATTACGCCTTCGACGTGGCCCGCTGTGGATTTTCTGTTTTTCTGATAATTTCCAGAGTTAACCAGAAACTTTGACCGTCCATAACTTTTAAACCATAAGTTCAAATCAATTGATTCTTTTTGCATCTGGTTTGTCTCAAGCTTCTCTATTTTCTGGCAAAATTTGGTATTTTTCCCATGTTCACAGAATTTCGGGTGCACAAAACAGTAGCATGTGACATTTTCATTGTCTTTTTAAAATGTTTTCAGAAGGAAATACTTTTGGATTTGAAGCCTAGGAGTTTGTGGACAACCCAACAGAGCAAGGCAAGCCATGTCATCCATTTCATGAAGCATTTCAATAGTGTTGGTTATTTAACTGGATTATAGGCATTATTTTAATACATGATAAATTCATAGTAATTTACTTTAATAGCTATTGCCATATTAAGTTAATTATGTGGAATATCTATGCTGGTTAAGTATTTGACAACATTAAACTTAGTTGGTTGATCAAGAGCCACCTATCCGGACTTATCCGTGTAGCCACATTTGCCGGTCTGGGACGGCCTTGACTTGGTCTGGCTTTGTGCTCTTTTATCGGTACCACCAAACTAGGGAGGGTTATGCGTGCGTGCTGCCCTGATCAGGTAGACGACGATAATCCTGTGAGTCCAGTTGAGTTATTTTGCCGGCGTCCCCGTTTGGGACAGTTTAGTTGGCCACGACGGTGGCAGGTGTCACGGGGTGACACAGGGGCCACCCAGGACATGACCCTGGGAGGGTATGATTGTCGGTGGTATGATAGGGGAGTCACGGGTCAGGCAGGTTTCGTTGGAGCAGCACTGGTCCACCCGAATGGGATCACGAGGCCAGGAGCTCCATGGTGTGGGTAAAGTGCGCAACCTCTGCAGAGTGTAAGAATCTATTCGAATAGCCGCGTCCATGGTATTGGACAGTCCGCTTAGGCCTCACTAGGATGGTCAACCGTGATAATGATAATAATGATGGAAGAACTTGTCTTATGTTCGGAAGTGCTCAGCAGATTATGAGCATTCCGAGGGTTGTGGGACAACCCAGAAGAGAGTAAGTTGGTAAAAGTAAGCAACCTAAGTACTTGTTATGATCATTGCCATGCTATCGTTTGCTGCATTGTTTTGGTTGCCATGAGCTTGCGAGTACATTCCAAGTACTCACCTGGCGTATCATGCCAGATGCAGGAGAAGCCGAGGAGGGAGGTCCCGAAGGTTCGTGCTACGCTAACTAGGCCGTGTCCACAGCAGTGTCCCTGTGGATGGAGTTTCCGCGCTATGTTCCGCTACGCCGTAGTTCTACCCAGTAGTATCGAGACCCTACTATGTTCCATAAATAATGTAGATATTGTCATAGCACGCGCAGTGCTTTTGGCCTCGCTATCGATGTAAATTATGAGCTTGTACTCGAGATATTTCAATAAAGTTCAGTTCTGTTCTGTTCCAAGTTGTTTTGTGTTTCCAGAAGACATGATCTCTGGGTTGGAAACACTGGTAAACCGGTTCTCTGAGCCGGGGTGCCACAGAGGTCCCCGTCGGTCTACATCCTAAGCGCTCAGGGGTCTTGGGCCATCGCCCTGTGCACTCCGGGTCGTTGTGTCGCGGGTCGGAGTCCAAGCACCACCTCAGTCCTGGATGGCCTTGTCCCGACCGGCTCACAATGCTGAACTGGACGTCTGACAGAGCTTTCAGCTGATACATACGACGTAGAGGGTCCCATAACCATTATCCCACGTGGTGGTAGTGCGTATAGGGCCAACGACCCACTCAGATCCAATACCCAATTCTGTTAGGCGTATTTAGTAACTCGCAGAGACGAACAGGGTTCCTGTCGCTCCGACTTGGTAATACATGACGCGCGGGTGCTCTTGGAGCCGACCCGTCTTTAGTAGTATTCTCTCGCGGGTACCCTTGGGGCCAGCCCGACTTTAACAGTTTAAGTATTGCAATATGTAAACAATTCCGTGATCATCCCCAGAGTGACGACGACCCGATAACAAGCATGGCATACAGACAAGGCGAAGGGTCACAGATGAATCAACAGCATAGCTAACTAAACATTATGGGACAACAGGTAGGTATAAACAGCAGGTGACAAAATCAGGCTATGCAGCAGAATAGGAGCTATCGGAGTAACAACAGAAGCAATTCTAATGCAAGCATAAGAGAGAAGGAGTGGGCGATATCTGGATGATCAAGGGGGTTTTGCTTGCCTGGAAGCTCTGCTGAAGGGGGAAGAAGGATCGTCAGTGACGTTGTCGATCACAGGGGCAGCACCGGTCTCGGAGTCTACCGGAGAGAAGAGGGGGAAGAAACAATAAATAAAAGCAGATAAATGCAACACAGAGGCATGGCCTGGCAGCACGCTATTCGAGAGGTGCCCTAACGCAGTACTACGCAAGTTAGTCGGAGCGGGAAACATCTGGAGGTGTTTTACCAGCTCCGGGCATTTATCGGACAAATGAACTGGAGGGGAAAGTCCCATGTTCACCATGTTAGAGGGGTGTGGCAGGTATGTGGGTAGGATATTCGGATTCGTCATATTTTTTTGATCGTTTTTCATATATAAATTATTTTAATCCGAGTTACGGTTTATTTTATATGATTTTTCAAAGTTTTATTGAATTTATGGAATTATTTTAATTATTAAATTAGAGTTATCCGAAACAGTGTCGGGTGACGTCAGGGTGACGTCAGCGGGTCAAATCCGGCTGGGCCAGGTCAAACCTGACCAGTGGGTCCCACTAGTCAGTGACTCATTTAATTAAATAGAGGTTAATTTAACTAATTATCCTAATTAGCTAGTGGGGCCCATATGTCAGTGACAGATTAATTAATAGATTAGTTTTAATTAATAAACAGTTAATTAAAAAGGTGGGGCCTATGTGTCATTGACTGGGTCAAACCCAGTCAGCAGTTTGACTGGTCAGCGGGTCCAGTGGGACCCGCGTGTCAGCCACTGTAGCTTTAAATCAGAGTTTTATTTATCTAACCGTCTAGATTAATTAGTCGCGGCCCCACTGTCAGTGACACGGGGTGTTAATTAAGGGGGGATTAGGCCCTAATGCTGTGCCACGTCGGCGACGTCACCGGCGACGAGGCCGAGCGCGCCGGAGTTGGCCGTTCGACGACGGATGGGCGCGTGGGTGGGTTCGCTGGATAGCTGCTGCTGCAGCACGTAGAGCGGTGGCCTCGGGGCGACCGGGGGTGGTCTGCAGCGGCGGCAGCGGCGAGCGGGGCGACGGCCGACGCACGGGCTCGGTCGGGTGCGAGGTTGCAGCTCACAACCGAGCAAACCGAGGTGCTCGGAGGCACCTACGGGGCTCCAGGAGCACGTGCACATCGGCGGGGCGCGATGGGGAGCACGGCAGCGAGGTATTCCTCGGCCATGGCGGACGGCGGGGCTCCGGCTGCGGTGGGGTACGTTGGAGGGCGAAAACGACCAAGGGGGAAGAGAGGAAGGATTGGCTGCTCAGAGCTGCGACGAGAAGCGGCTCGGGGAGGCGCGGGGAGGTCGGAGTGGTGGATTTGACGACGGCGGCCGAGCGGAGGGGAACGGCGATGATGGCGAGTTGCGGGGCGGTCCGACTTGTCCCGGTGCTCGGAGAGGACGTAGGCGAGGGCGGCGGTCCTCCTAGACGTCCCCAGGCGGCGCGGGAAGCCTCCTGGCTACGCGGTCGACGGCGGCGCGGCGCCAGCTGCGCGCGGGAGGGAGAAAAGCGAGGAGAGGGACAGCGGGGTCTAGGGTTTCGGGGTTGGGGGAGGGGTAGGCCATATAGGCCGTGGCTGGGCCTTCATCTGTGCTGCGTCGGCCCAGGTGAGCAGGTGAGCTTCCCCCCCCCCTTTCCTTTTTTCTATTTTTCAATTTCTGTTTCATTTTTACCTTCTGTTTTGTAATTTCTTTTCACACCAAACAACTTTTGTAAAATGTGCAATTGGTCTCAATAATCATTAGGCAATATATTTCACTGCCACAAAAAGTTGGAGGAGCATTTGAATTCATTTGAAATTTGTTTAAATGGAATTGTATTAAATAATGCTGTTAGGGCACTGTTTCATATTGGTTTGGAGTATTTTCATGATTCAAATAATGTTGGTTCTATTTTTATAATAGTCTTGGGATTATTTGCAATATTATGAACATTTTAGTTTTCAAATTTGAACAATTTTTATTTTCACTTCAAATTTGAATTTCAATTTGAATTGGAATTTGAAATGAGATATGATGCAAATGATGATCAAGCACTATTAAGCATGGTGACTTGGCATTATCAAAAGGTGATCACCGTAGCTTAATACATGGGGATGTTACAATTCTCCTCCTCTAAAAGAAATTCTCGTCCCGAGAATTAAGAGGTAGAAGGGAAAAGGTCGGGGTATTCTTCACGAAGACGATCTTCGCGTTCCCATGTGGCTTCATCTTCAGAATGATTCGAGCACTGAACTTTAAGGAACTTGATTGCCTTCTGACGGGTTCGACGTTCAGCTTGATCAAGAATGCGGATCGGATACTCTTGTTAAGAAAGATCCTCTTGCAGCTCAAGCACTTCATGATCCACTGCAAGGATAGGATCCTTGAAGCAGCGACGGAGTTGTGACACATGAAAGACATCATGTACTTGAGAAAGGTTCGGCGGCACTTCCAATTGATATGCCACTTCTCCTCGACGAGTGAGAATACGGAACGGGCCAATGTAGCGAGGAGCTAACTTGCCCTTGATCCCAAATCGATGAGTGCCTTTCATCGGAGTGACGTGGAGGTAAGCTTGTTCGCCAGGTTGGTAGACCATTACCTGGTGCTTTCGATCATAGTTTCTCTTCTGATGAGACTGAGCAGCTTTCAAATGATCACGGACAATGCGGACTTGTTCTTCGGCTTGTTGAATGATGTCCGGACCGAAGAGTGGCCGTTCCCCAGTTTCTGACCAATTCAGAGGGGTTCGGCACTTACGTCCATAGAGAACTTCAAATGGTGCCATCTTCAAACTAGCTTGATAGCTATTGTTGTAAGAGAATTCGGCATACGGGAGAGATTCCTCCCATTTCTTACCGAAAGAGATGACACAAGCTCGAAGCATATCTTCAAGCACTTGATTGAGTCGTTCAACTTGTCCCTGGGACTGGGGGTGAAAAGCGGTGCTGAAGGATAGATGAGTTCCCATAGCTTCTTGGAAACTGTTCCAGAATCTTGAGGTAAAGAGGCTGCCACGGTCTGAACTGATCTCCAACGGACCACCGTGGAGTGACACGATTCTGGAAACGTACAAGTCTGCTAACTAGCTAGCAGTGATTGTCTCCTTGACTGGCAGAAAGTGAGCAACCTTTGAGAATCGGTCAATGATGACAAAAATAGCATCATGACCCTTCTGCGATCTGGGAAAACCAGTAATGAAATCCATTTTGACTTTGTCCCATTTCCATTCAGGAATCTCAAGGGGTTGCAGAGTTCCAGTAGGCCTTTGATGTTCTGCTTTAATGCGACGGCAAACATCACACTCAGCAACATAACGAGCAATGTCTCGCTTCATATCAGGCCACCAGTACCATTGACGAATGTCTTGGTACTATCGGGATGAATAGACAAAGGTGTGTCATGTGCTTCTTTCATGACACGCGGGGTCAGATCCAGGTTGCCCTTTCTAGGAACCACTAAGCGATTTTTGAAGAACAAGGTGCCATCAGCATCAATAGTGAAGAATGAGGGCCTTCCCCTTTTGAGATCGCGCTTAATCTTCTCGACCTCAGAGCCAGCTTTCTGTATATGCTTGATGAGGTCCTCGAGATCTGGTTCAACAACCAAGGTACTTAGATATCCTTGAGGAACTATCTCGATGTTCAGCTTTCGAAGCTCTTCATACAGGAGTGGCTGCTGCAGTTGAACCTCAAGTTCACAACAATAGGATTTACGGCTCAACGCATCAACCATTACATTAGCCTTCCCAGGGGTGTAAGAAATACCCAAATCATAGTCTGTAATGGCCTCCATCCATCTTTGCTGACGGAGGTTCAGAGATGGTTGGGTGAATAAGTACTTCAGACTTTTATGATCCGTGTAGATCTCGCAACGATTACCGAGTAGGTAATGTTGCCATAACTTCAATGCATAAATAACTGCTGCAAGTTCGAGATCATGCGTTGGATAGTTCTCTTCATGAGGACGCAACTGTCGAGAGCCATAAGCAATCACCTTGCGCTCTTGCATTAGGACACAGCCTAACCCTTGACGGGATGCGTCACAATAAATCACGAAGTCCTTGCGAGAATCTGGAGGAGCAAGCACTGGTGCAGATGTCAGCTTGTCCTTGAGTGTTTGGAAACTTTCCTGACATTTGTCTGTCCATTCAAACTTAACGCCTTTGTGAAGCAGATCAGTCAGAGGCTTAGCAATCTTGGAGAAGTTCTCGACAAAACGGCGGCAATAGCTTGCGAGTCCGAGAAAACTTCTGACTTGCTTGACATTCTTCGGAGGAGTCCATTCAAGAATAGCCTGAACTCGCTCTGGGTTAACAGCAATGCCATCCTTGGAAATCACATGACCGAGATATGTCACTTCAGATAACCAGAACTCACACTTAGAATACTTGGCATACAGTTGATGTTCACGCAACTTCTCCAGTACAAGTTGAAGATGTTCATCATGTTCTTCTTCATTCTTGGAAAATATAAAGATATCATCCAAATAAACCACGACGAATTTGTCGAGGTAATCTATGAAGATGTAGTTCATCGGCCGAGAGAAAGTGGCGGGAGCATTGGTTAAGCCGAAGGACATGACGGTGCACTCGTAAGAACCATAGCGAGTAACGAAGGCTGTTTTCGGAATATCCTCTTTGCGAACTCGGATCTGGTGGTATCCCAACCTCAAATCAAGTTTAGAGAATACTGAGGAACCAGCTAGCTGATCATACAGATCGTTGATTCTGGGAAGCGGAAACTTGTTCTGAATTGTTGCCTGGTTGATCTGCTACAACTACAAATGGATACCGTTACAATGATAAACTGATACTACTGCTCTCGGGATCACTTTCTCGCAGGGTAATCGAGGAAGGATCTCAGGGCATTACTAAATATAATTGCCATTATGTGTTGCTATACTCTAGTCTCTTCTGATGCTGCAAGATTGCTTCAAGACGCTAGTCTTCGATAGGCTAGGCCTTTCCCTCTCTGTTCTGGCATTTCTGCAGTTTAGTCCAAAGATATAGCCCCATTCCTTTGATACCGATGCATATTTAGCATAGTTCTGATGTCAGTCTTGCGAGTACTTTGGATGAGTACTCACGGTTGCTTTGCTACTTCTTTTTCCCCATACCCCGATTGCTGCAACCAGATGATGGATCCCAGGAGTTAGCTGCTACCGTCGATGACTGTTACTACACTTCCGGTGAAGCCTGCTACGACGTGGAGATCCCCGACGACCAGGAGTAGTTCGGAGGCCCTAGGCAGGAGGCCTTCGCCTTTTCGATCAGTGTCGCTGGTTGTGCTGGCCTTCTTAAGGCACCCTTGTTTAACTTTGTGTCTGTACTCAGATACCTTTGTTTCCGCTGATGCTTGTATGACTCGAGCTTATGTATTCGAGCCCTCGAGGCCCCTGGCTTGTAATATAAAGCTTGTATTATTTTATTTGTGTCTAGAGTTGTGTTGTGATATCTTCCCGTGAGTCCTTAGGCTTGATCGTGTGCATTTGCGTGTATGATTAGTGCTCGATTAAGTCGGGGGCGTCACAAGTTGGTATCAGAGCCGACTGCCTATAGGAACCCCCCTTCCAACTCCTTGGCCGAAGTTGAGTCTAGTCTTTCAAAAACTATTTTACTAACATGGCTGTGTGGCTTACGGGCCCACGTCGCCAACGGGTGGTATTAGGATCTTTTATTCCTCTTCCTTACTCTGGGAATCTAATCACTCTTCTTTTCGGGTTAAATATTTTACTAACTCTGACTCTAGGTTCTCGTGATCACATCCACCCGGAGATTTTAATCAACCTTCTTTGAATTGTGGACCAGGATCTGCTTCACAGTGTTCACGGTTCGTAGGATCCTTTTATCGAGGGCACCCTGTGTTGTCATTTGCAGATTCCTCGCTCCAGCAGTTTTCTCCGACGTTGATGTAGCCTTTGCTATGTCTCGTTGTTGTATCTCTCCACCACGTGCCTGCGCGCCGCCTAGTTTGTCTAGCTGCGTGCGTTTTCGAACTCCTACTGCCGTTGGTATCCAACTCCGTGCATAGATTTGTATGTCTTTAACGACTACTAATACGTATCTAATGCCTTCTTGTTCATTACTCTTGTTACATCATGAATGACCTCTTACACATGCAGTTGTTCTTGCTAAACTGCCCCTGTTGATTTGGCAGGATGGCTAACGTTCCTCCACCTCCACCCTATATTGCCGCTATGATGCAGCAGTTTGAACTGAACCGTCAGCTCAACGAAAGTTTGGTGAACCGTTTGGAACGCAACAATGCTCGTCAGGAGCCTGGTCCGGTCTCACTACAGGATTTCGTGCGTCTCAACCCGTCCACCTTCCGTAACTCATCTGATCCTATGGATGCTGATGATTGGCTCCGTGACGTCGCCTTTCAGATGGAGTCGGCTAATGTTGCCCCTGCCAGTTACGTCACCTATGTGACGTATCACCTGAGGGGCTCAACTGCTCAATGGTGGGAAAGTCACAGGCGTATGCTGCCTGCTGGAACTGTAGCTACTTGGAAAGAATTTCAGTCAGCCTTCCATGCACGGCACATTCCACAAGGTCTGTTGGACAAGAAGAAGAAGGAATTCCGCAAACTCACACAGGGCAAGATGACTATTGATGAATATCAGAGGAGATTTCTCGATTTATCCCGCTATGCCAAAGATGACGTCTGCACTGACGCTCGCAAGCAGGAGAGATTCCGTGAAGGACTGCGTCCTGATATAAAGCTCGCACTTGTTGCCCATGATTGTGCAGACTTTGCGACACTTGTCAGCCAAGCTTTCCGAACTGAAACTGGTCTGAATGAGTACCAGGAGTCGCTCAAGCGTACTCAAGATATTGGCTCATCCTCGGGTCAGCCTACTCAGAAACGACGAGTGTGGATTCCTCATAATATCCATCACTGGCCTGCCCCGGCACCGAGGCCTTCTTATGTTGCACCCCGTCTGCCTCCACTGCCACAACAACTGAATATCCCAAGTGGACAGCCCAATAAGATGGCTCCTCCCCATAATGATGGTTTATGCCGCAAGTGTGGACAGCCAGGGCACCGTGCTTCCAGCTGCCTCCCGAACCAGAATCGGAATGCACCAGCTGGTCAACCCCGAAGAGTTAAGTCAAGACCGCCTGCAGTTGGCCGTGTTCGTATCAATCATGTTAAGATCGAAGAAGCTCGACAGGACACCAAAATTGTGATGGGAACCCTTTCTGTTAATACCGTACCAGCTTCTGTTCTCTTTGATTCAGGAGCATCACATTCCTTTTTGTCTAAAGCATTTGTGCTCAAGCACGAAATGCAATTGGAAGAGCTGCATCCTCCCTTATCGGTTCAATCCCCCGGTGGGAGATGGAACACGGCTATGATAAGTCACAACAACCAGATCGAAATTGGAGGGCTACTATTCTCTGCACCGCTCATTGCCCTCAAGGCTACTAACATAGATGTTATTCTTGGTATGGATTGGCTGGAAGCCCATAATGCTATGATCAACTGTGCTGCTAAGAAAGTCCAACTTACACATCCCTCTGGCCAGACAGTCAGCTATTCAGCCCAGCTAGTCCAGAATGCCGAAAGCCAGATATATGCTCTGAATGCATTGAATGCCTCACCTCTTGAAGGAATAGAGAACGTCCCAGTCGTTCTTGATTTTCAAGATGTCTTTCCAGAGGAACTGCCAGGAATACCCCCTGCTAGAGCTGTCGAATTCGTCATCGACCTGAAACTGGGTACCACTCCTATTGCCAAGCGTCCGTACAAGATGCCGCCACATGAACTCCTTGAACTTAAGGAGGAAATCGACAAGTCACTTCAAAAGGGTTTCATTCGCCCCAGTTCTTCTGCTTGGGGAGCACCTTCTCTCTTTGTCAAGAAGAAGGATGGAACGAATCGGTTGGTTAAAGATTACCGACCTATCAACCAGGCAACAATTCAGAACAAGTATCCGCTTCCCAGAATCAACGATCTGTATGATCAGCTAGCTGGTTCCTCAGTATTCTCTAAACTTGATTTGAGGTTGGGATACCACCAGATCCGAGTTCGCAAAGAGGATATTCCGAAAACAGCCTTAGTTACTTGCTATGGTTCTTATGAGTACACCGTCATGTCCTTCAGCTTAACCAATGCTCCCGCCACTTTCTCTCGACTGATGAACTACATCTTCATAGATTACCTCGACAAATTCGTCATGGTTTATTTGGATGATATCATTATATTTTCCAAGAATGAAGAAGAACATGCTGAACATCTTCGACTTGTACTGGAGAAGTTGCGTGAACATCAACTGTATGCCAAGTATTCTAAGTGTGAGTTCTGGTTATCTGAAGTGACATATCTCGGTCATGTGATTTCCAAGGATGGCATTGCTGTTAACCCAGAGCGAGTTCAGGCTATTCTTGAATGGACTCCTCCGAAGAATGTCAAGCAAGTCAGAAGTTTTCTCGGACTCGCAAGCTATTGCCGCCGTTTTGTCGAGAACTTCTCCAAGATTGCCAAGCCTCTGACTGATCTGCTTCACAAAGGCGTTAAGTTTGAATGGACAGACAAATGTCAGGAAAGTTTCCAAACACTCAAGGACAAGCTGACATCTGCACCAGTGCTTGCTCCTCTAGATTCTCGCAAGGACTTCGTGATTTATTGTGACGCATCATGTCAAGGGTTAGGTTGTGTCCTAATGCAAGAGCGCAAGGTGATTCTTATGGCTCTCGACAGTTGCGTCCTCATGAAGAGAACTATCCAACGCATGATCTCGAACTTGCAGCAGTTATTTATGCATTGAAGTTATGGCGACATTACCTACTCGGTAATCGTTGCGAGATCTACACGGATCATAAAAGTCTGAAGTACTTATTCACCCAACCATCTCTGAACCTCCGTCAGCAAAGATGGATGGAGGCCATTACAGACTATGATTAGGGTATTTCTTACACCCCTGGGAAGGCTAATGTAATGGTTGATGCG
Organism: Elymus sibiricus; assembly: GCA_039707655.1. Lineage (NCBI taxonomy): Eukaryota > Viridiplantae > Streptophyta > Magnoliopsida > Poales > Poaceae > Elymus > Elymus sibiricus. Next base: position 308,707,401 of record CM077674.1, read on the forward strand.
TTGAGCCGTAAATCCTACTGTTGTGAACTTGAGGTTCAACTGCAGCAGCCACTCCTGTATGAAGAGCTTCGAAAGCTGAACATCGAGATAGTTCCTCAAGGATATCTAAGTACCTTGGTTGTTGAACCAGATCTCGAGGACCTCATCAAGCATATACAGAAAGCTGGCTCTGAGGTCGAGAAGATTAAGCGCGATCTCAAAAGGGGAAGGCCCTCATTCTTCACTATTGATGCTGATGGCACCTTGTTCTTCAAAAATCGCTTAGTGGTTCCTAGAAAGGGCAACCTGGATCTGACCCCGCGTGTCATGAAAGAAGCACATGACACACCTTTGTCTATTCATCCCGGTAGTACCAAGATGTACCAAGACATTCGTCAACGGTACTGGTGGCCTGATATGAAGCGAGACATTGCTCGTTATGTTGCTGAGTGTGACGTTTGCCGTCGCATTAAAGCAGAACATCAAAGGCCTGCTGGAACTCTGCAACCCCTTGAGATTCCTGAATGGAAATGGGACAAAGTCGAAATGGATTTCATTACTGGTTTTCCCAGATCGCAGAAGGGTCATGATGCTATTTTTGTCGTCATTGGGCGATTCTCAAAGGTTGCTCACTTTCTGCCAGTCAAGGAGACAATCACTGCTAGCTAGTTAGCAGACTTGTACGTTTCCAGAATCGTGTCACTCCTCGGTGTTCCGTTGGAGATCAGTTCAGACCGTGGCAGCCTCTTTACCTCAAGATTCTGGAACAGTTTCCAAGAAGCTATGGGAACTCATCTATCCTTTAGCACCGCTTTTCACCCCCAGTCCCAGGGACAAGTTGAACGAGTCAATCAAGTGCTTGAAGATATGCTTCGAGCTTGTGTCATCTCTTTCGGTAAGAAATGGTAGGAATCTCTCCCGTATGCCGAATTCTCTTACAACAATAGCTATCAAGCTAGTTTGAAGATGGCACCATTTGAAGTTCTCTATGGACGTAAGTGCCGAACCCCTCTGAATTGGTCAGAAACTGGGGAACGATCACTCATTGGTCCGTACATTATTCAACAAGCTGAAGAACAAGTCCGCATTGTCCGTGATCATTTGAAAGCTGCTCAGTCTCGTCAGAAGAGCAATTATGACCGAAAACATCAGGTAATGGTCTATCAACCTGGCGAACAAGCTTACCTCCGTGTCACTCCGATGAAGGGCACTCATCGATTTGGAATCAAGGGCAAGCTAGCTCCTCGCTACATTGGCCCATTCCGTATTCTCGCAAGACGTGGAGAAGTGGCATATTAGTTGGAACTACCGCCGAATCTTTCGCAGGTTCATGCTGTCTTCCATGTGTCGCAACTCCGTCGCTGCTTCAAGGATCCTATCCGAGCAGTGGATCATGAAGTCCTTGAATTGCAAGAGGATCTATCTTATCAAGAGTATCCGATCCGCATTCTTGATCAAGCTGAACGTCGAACCCATCAGAAGGCAATCAAGTTCCTTAAAGTTCAGTGGTCAAATCATTCTGAAGATGAAGCCACTTGGGAACGCAAAGATCGTCTTCGTGAAGAATATCCCGCTCTCTTTCAGTCTACCTCTTAATTCTTGGGACGAGAATTTCATTAAGAGGAGGAGAATTGTAACACCCCATGTATTAGCAACAGTGATCACCCTTTTGATAATGCCAAGTCACCATGTTTAACAGTGCTTGATCATCAATGGCACCATATCTCATTTCAAATTCCAATTCAAATTGAAATTCAAATTTAAAGTGAAAATAAAAGTTGTTCAAATTTGAAAACTAAAATGTTCATGATATTGCAAATAATCCAAAAACAATTATAAAAATAAAATCAACATTAATTGAATTAGTTAAATGACTCTAACATCATGAAACAGTACCAAAACAGAAGTATTTAATCCATTTTCATTTAAATAAATTTCAAATAAAAACATCTGGACTCCAAACCATTTTATAGCAGTGCCAAATATTGCCTGGTATTTGTTGGGCCAAGTCTCTTATTTTACAAAAGTCTTTTTGTGGTCTAACAATTTGCAAAACAGTAGAGAATTAAAAAGACAGAAATAGAAAAGAAAAACTGGCAAACCGGCACTGTGCAGATGGGCTCAAGTTAAACAGTCCCCGCGGCCCAGCCTTACTAGATCGTCCCTGACCTAGCGCCGCTCAGCCGTCCGAGGCGTGTGCTCGCTCGCGCGACCGCGCGGATGTCGACAACGCGACACTACGGTCGCGGAGGAGGTCTGTAAGGACCCCCTCGACCCCGGCGACGACCCTAATCCCCTGTTCCCCTCTCTACCTCGTCTCTCTCATCGAAAACGCGCGTGCCCGAGCGCACCCGTCGCCGCCGTTCGCCGTAGCCGCGGCCACGGGCCTCCCTGCGCAGCCTCAACCTATCCAGGAGCATCACCGGCGACGACCACTTCGCCTACAAGCCATAGAACAGGCTGGGGAGCGCCACCACGTCGGCATCGACCCGTTCCCCACCGCCATGGCTGCCGTCGATCCGCTTCGAACGCCACCGCTCCGGCGCCTCCCCTTGCTTCACCAAGCCCTCTCTGAGCTCCACTGTGAGCATCCGGACCTCCCTGACCTTTCCCTCTCTTCCCCGCGCCCCGTAGCCCGTCTTGCCGACGAGGTCGAGCTCCGCTCCGCCGTCGTGCTTAGTGCCGCCGTTCTAGTCATCCTTGTGACGGGCCCGTGCCACCGCTGAGCTCGTAGGGGCTCTAGGGCGTCGTATGGCTAGTCAAATGCTTCGGTTCGCCTCGGCCTCATCGTTTTCGTCGAACCACCGAATCCCGCCGCCGCCACGAGCTCGCTCCCGCCGAGCTCCGGCCACCCCAGCAGCTCCCGCCGGTTTCATTCGACGCGGCTCGATGCCCGCATTCGAATGCCGCTAGCCGTGCCTCAAACTGTGCCCTGTGGCGCGATTCCGACGAGTCCCGAGCCCGCCGCCGCGGTTTTGGCTCGCCGCCGGCGCGCGCCGCGTTTAATTGGACTCCTGGGCCACTGACGTGTGGGCCCATGCCATTAGGCTTAGATCAGTGACTAATCCCGCCAGCTAATCCCACTGACGTATGGACCCCACTCACTGTAGCATTAGATTAGTTCTAAACTGCCCTCTGTCTCACTGACAGGCCGGCCCCACACCCCTAATTAACTTAATTAGTCTAATTAAACTCTGTTAATACACCGAGTCATTGACAGCTGGGACCCACCAGTCAGCTTGACCAGTCAAGTCAACAGTTGACTGCTGACTAGGCAGTCAACTGGGCCCCACCAGTCAGCCACATAAGCAACTCTCTGGGTACACTTTCTGTGTACCGATAGCAATTACAATTAAATGAATTTTCGAATTAAATTAAATCCAGTAAAATCCAGAATTTCAGAAAAATGATTAAAACTTTGAAAAATCATATAAAATAAACCGTCACTCGGATGAAAATAATTTATATATGAAAAACGATCAGAAAAATATGAAGAATCCGAATATGCCACCCACATGTCTGTCACACCTCTCTAACATGTTGAACATGGAACTTTTTCCCTCTGTTTCATCTGTCCGATAATTGCCCGGAGCTGGGAGAACACTCCCGGATAATTTTCCGCTCCGACTAACTTGCGTAGTACCGCGTTAGGGTACCTCTCGAATAGCATGCTGCCATGCCATGCATCTGTGTTGTATTTGTCTGCCTTCTATTTATTGTTTCTTCCCCCTCTTCTCTCCGGTAGACCCCGAGACTGACGCCGCTGCCGAGTACGACTACGCCCCTGAAGACCAGCCCCGTTCAGCAGAGCTTCCAGGCAAGCAAAACCCCCTTGATCATCCAGATATCGCCTACTCCTTCTCTCTATTGCTTGCATTAGAATTGCTTCTGTTGTTGCTCTAATAGCTCCTATTCTGATGCATAGCCTGATTTTGTCGCCTGCTGTTTATACCTACCTGTTGTCCCATGATGCTTAGTTAGCTATGCTATTGGTTCATATGTGGCCTTCACCCTTGTCCGTTGCCATGCTTGTTATCGGGCCGTGATCACTCTGGGTGAGGATCGCGGAAATGCTTACATTACTACATTCATTTACTGTTACGGGGCTGAAGGGCTGGTGGTACCATCCAGTCAGAGATGGACCTGAGTCCCGACAACTCTCGATGTTAAAGTCGGGTTGGCACCAAGGGTGCCCGCGAGAGAATAATATTAAAGACGGGTCTGCTCCAAGAGCACCCGCGAGCCGTGTGATATCAAGTCGGAGCGACAGGGATCCTGATCGTCTCTGCGAGTTACTAAACATGCCTAACGGATTTGGGTATTTGATCTGAGTAGGCCGCTGGCCTTATACGCACTACCACCACGTGGGATAATGGTTTAGTGGGACACTCTACGTCGTATGTATCAGCCGAAAGCTCTGTCAGGCGTCCAGTTCAGCATTGCGGCATGGCAGGATCGGCGCCATCCAGGACAGAGGTGGTGCCTGGATCTAACCATGTGCACAACGACCCAGAGTGCAAAGGGCAATGGCCCAAGACCCCTGAGCGCTTAGGATGTAGACCGGCGGGGACCTCTCTGCTGAGCTCTACGTAGGACTGCGTTGTGTCGATCAGCCGAGGCCGGGCATGACCCGGAAAAGTGTGCCCGGCCAGAGTTAATCGAGCGTGTTGGGTAACAATAGTGCACCCCTGCAGGGAAGTAATCTATTCGAATAGACGTGTCCATGGTAACAGGACGCTCGGAGTTGTATCCTGATCTGCTACAACTACAAATGGATACCGTTACAATGATAAACTGATACTACTGCTCTCGGGATCACTTTCTCGCAGGGTAGTCGAGGAAGGATCTCAGGGCATTACTAAATATAATTGCCATTATGTGTTGCTATACTCTAGTCTCTTCTGATGCTGCAAGATTGCTTCAAGACGCCAGTCTTCGATAGGCTAGGCCTTTCCCTCTCTGTTCTGGCATTTCTGTGGTTTAGTCCAAAGATATAGCCCCATTCCTTTGATACCAATGCATATTTAGCATAGTTCTGATGTCAGTCTTGCGAGTACTTTGGATGAGTACTCATGGTTGCTTTGCTACTTCTTTTTCCCCATACCCCGATTACTGCGACCAGATGATGGATCCCAGGAGTCAGCTGCTACCGTCGACGACTGTTACTACACTTCCGGTGAAGCTTGCTATGATGTGGAGATCCCTGACGGCCAGGAGTAGTTCGGAGGCCCTAGGTAGGAGGCCTTCACCTTTTCGATCAGTGTCGCTGTTTGTGCTGGCCTTCTTAAGGCACCCTTGTTTAACTTTGTGTCTGTACTCAGATACCTTTGTTTCCGCTGATGCTTGTATGACTCGAGCTTATGTATTCGAGCCCTCGAGGCCCCTGGCTTGTAATATAAAGCTTGTATTATTTTATTTGTGTCTAGAGTTGTGTTGTGATATCTTCCCGTGAGTCCTTAGGCTTGATCGTGTGCATTTGCGTGTATGATTAGTGCTCGATTAAGTCGGGGGCGTCACAAGTGGTTTCCTCCTGTTGGAGGTTGTACTCCTCCACATGGTCCTCTTCTTCCGGTTCGGGACCAGGTTCTGCACCAGAGTGTTCACGGAGCGCAAGATCCTTATATCGAGGGTACCCTGCATCGTCACCTGCAGCTGCCTGGCTTCAGTGGTTTTCTCCGACGTTGATGTAGCTATCGCTATGTCCTATTGTTGTATCCCTCCACCGCGTGCCTGCGTGCCGCCTAGTGTGTCTAGCTTCCCTTTTTGAACTTGTACCGTTGGCTTGTAACCGAATTTATGTATGGATTTGTATGTCATGTTTGACTACGATGTTGTATCTATTGCACTTCCTTTGTCGTGCGTGTTACTTCATGAATGATTCCATACACCTGTAACTGCTCGTTGCTAAACTACCCCTGTTGAACTTAGCAAGATGGTTAGACCCGCAGGTCGTGGCCGTGGTGCCAACAATCCACCACCGCCCGACTATATGGCTGGAATGATGCAACAGTTTGAGCTGAACCGTCAGTTCATGCAAGGGCTCATGGACCAGTTCCCTCGTCCAAATGCTAACCAGCAGCCAGCCTCAATAACTTTGCAAGAGTTTGTGCGCCTCAACCCAACCATCTTCCGCAACTCAGTTCAGCCACTAGATGCTGATGACTGGCTCTGTGATATCACATATGAGATGGAGTCAGCCAATGTGGCCCCTGCCAGCTATGTCACTTTTGCATCCTACTTTCTGAAGGGACCCGCAGCTCAATGGTGGGACAGTCACAGGCATACCCTAGCTGCTGGAACTATCATCACCTGGGTGGAGTTCCAGGCTGCTTTCCGTGCCCGTTACATTCCGCAAGGAGTCATGGACCGGAAGAAATGTGAGTTTTGCAACCTCACTCAAGGCAGCAAGACTGTGGAAGCTTACCAGCGAGAGTTTCTTGAACTATCTCGCTATGCTAAAGAGGATATTGCTACTGATGCTCGCAGACAGGAGAAGTGCCGTGAAGGGATCAACCCAGATATCAAGCTCGCACTGCTAGTCCAAGACTTTGCCGACTTCGCCACCTTGGTGAACAAGGCTATACAGGTTGAGACTGGTCTGAAGGATCACAAGGACACGCTCAAGCGCACCCATGAAGCGGGCTCATCTTTGGGCTCGTCTTCCCAGAAGCGTCGTATCTGGATTCCTCACAACATGTAACGTCCAACTATACCTACTCCAAGGCCATCGTATGCTGCACCTCGTCTGCCTCCTCCACCTCCGAGGCAGCCAAGACCTCAAGCTCCAATGCTTCGAGCTCCTGCTCCCCGTCCCGACAATGGACTCTGCTTCAAGTGTGGCCGTCTAGGTCACCATGCCAGAGACTGCTCTCAGGATCAGAATCAGCTTGTGCTCCCGCCAGATGGCCGTGGAAATGGCCGTGGTAACTATCAGCCCCGCAACAACAATGTCAGACCTTCTTATGGTCATGGCCAAGCTTACCATGTTGATCTGAATGAAGCTCAAGACCATCCTGCTACTGTGATGGGTACTCTTCTCGTTAATTCAGTACCAGCTTCTGTTTTATTTGATTCAGGAGCATCGCATTCATTCATGTCAGAAGCTTTTGCATACATGCATGACACTAAATGTGAGCAGTTGCACAATCCGTTAATGGTAAACACTCCCGCGGGCCAATGCCAAACCACTATGTTCAGCCCCAATGTTACCATTGAAATTGAAGGGTTAGAGTTCCATGCCGTTCCTATTATTATGAAGTCTTCCAACGTTGACCTCATTCTGGGAATGGATTGGTTGAAGGCTCATACCGCCTTAATCAATTGTGCCACCAAAGTCGTCCAACTCCTGCACCCATCGGATGAGCTAGTAAACTACCATGCTCATCTCGTTCAAAATGCCAAGGCTCATATTTATGCACCGAATGCGCTGAACGCTTCTCCTCTTGAGGGGATCGAAAATGTTCCAGTCGTTCGCGACTTTCAAGATGTTTTCCCAGAAGAACTTCCAGGAGTACCCCCGGTTAGAGCTGTCGAGTTTGTCATCGACTTAAAACCAGGCACCACTCCTATTGCGAAGCGTCCCTATAAGATGCAACTGCATGAACTCCTTGAGCTTAAGGAGGAAATCGATAAATCACTCCGCAAGGGTTTCATTCATCCAAGTTCCTCTGCCTGGGGAGCACCTTCTCTCTTTGTCAAGAAGAAAGATGGTACGAACCGGTTGGTCCAAGATTACCGACCTATTAACCAGGCCACCATTCAGAACAAGTATTCGCTTCCTCGGATCAACGATTTGTATGATCAACTTGCTAGATCTTCAGTATTCTCTAAACTCGACTTGAGGTTGGGTTATCATCAGATCCGCGTCCGCGAAGAGGATATTCCCAAGACTGCCTTTCGTACTCGCTGCTACTTGTAGCTTGCGTTGGTTTTATCTTCGAAGAGGAAGGGATGATGCAGCACAGTAGAGATAAGTATTTCCCTCAGTTATGAAACCAAGGTTATCGAACCAGTAGGAGAATAACGCAACACCTCGTTAGCAGTACCTGCACACAAACAACAAATCCTTGCACCCAACGCAACTGAGGGTTTGTCAATCCCTCAGCAGTCAATTGCAAGATTAAATTGTATATGATAGATAGATAGATTGAAACAAAAATAAAAAATAAAATAAATAAAAGAAAATGGCAGCAATATTTTTTGGGTTTTAGTAATATGATTTAGATAGACCCGGGGGCCATAGTTTTCACTAGAGGATTCTCTCAAGAAAATAGCATACGGTGGGTAGACAAATTACTGTTGGGCAATTGATAGAAAAGCAAATAATCATGACGATATCCAAGGCAATGATCATGTATATAGGCATCACGTCCGAGGCAAGTAGACCGACTCCTGCCTGCATCTACTACTATTACTCCACACATCGACCGCTATCCAGCATGCATCTAGTGTATTAAGTCCATAAAGAACGGAGTAACGCCTTAAGAACGATGACATGATGTAGACAAGATAAACTCACGTATGAATAAACTCCATCTTTTCACCCTTCATAGCAATGATACATACGTTTCATGTCCCTTTCTGTCACTGGGATTGAACACCGCAAGATCGAACCCATTACAAAGCACCTCTTCCCATGGCAAGATAAATCAATCTAGTTGGCCAAACCAAATCAATAGATCGGAGAAGAAATACGAAGCTATAATAATTATGCATAAAAGAGATCAGAGAAGACTCAAATAATATTCATGGATAATCTGATCATAAACTCACAATTCATCGGATCCCAGCAAACACACCGCAAAAAGTGATTACATGGGATAGAACTCCAAGAACATCGAGGAGAACATTGTATTGCAGATCAAAAAGAGAGAAGCAGCCATCTAGCTACTAACTATGGACCCGAAGGTCTGTGGTAAACTACTCACGCATCATCGGAAGGGCAGCAAGGTTGATGTAGAGTGATACGTCTCCAACGTATCTATAATTTATGAAGTATTCATGCTATGTTTATTATAGTTTTGTATGATTTTGGTGCACTTTTATATGGCTTTTATATGATTTTCATGGACTAACATATTGACCTAGTGCCCAGTGTCAGTTGCTGTTTTCTGCTTGTTTTTGGTTTTCCAGAAAATCTATATCAAATGAAGTCCAAATGCAGCGGAACTTTTTGACGATTTTTTCTGGAACATAAGAGACACTAGAAGCTTTGGAAGGTGGCCAGAAGACCCACAGGGGCCCCACGAGCCACCAGGGCGCGCCACCCCCCCAGGCGTGCCCTGGTGCCTCGTGGGCCCCCTGTGGCCCTTCTTTGCGTGATTCCAACGCCAAAAAATCATATATATTCAGAAACCCCCGAAAGTTAACCTAGATGAGTTTTTACGCCGCCGCAAGCCTCTGTACCTCGATCTAATCTACAGCCCTTTTCCGGCACCCTGCCGGAGGGGCGGGAATCATCACCGGAGGCCATCTTCATCATCCCGGCGGTCTCCATGACGAGGAGGGAGTAGTTAACCCTCGGGGCTGAGGGTTTGTACCAGTAGCTATGTGTTTTATCTCTCTCTCTCTCTCGTGTTCTTGATTTGGCACGATCTTGATGTATCACGAGCTTTGTTAATATAGTTGGATCATATGGTGTTTCTTCCCTCTCTATCCTTGTTGTGATGAATCGAATCTTTTCCCTTTGAGGTTTCGTTATTGTCGGATTGAATATTTCAGATTTGAGAACACTTGATGTATGTCTTGCATATGAATACCCGTGGTGACAATGGGGTATTATATTGATTCACTTGATATATGCTTTGGCACTCAACTCGCGGATTCCCGAGGTGACATTGGGGTAATCTATGCATAGGGGTTGATGCACGTTTTCATTATCTTTTCTCCGATAGAAACTTTGGGGTGCTCCTTGGAGTTCTTTGTGTGGATTGAATATTATGATTATGAAGTTGTTTGATGCATATCATATAATCAACTCACGGATACTTGTGGTGACATTGGAGTATCTAGGTGACATTAGAGTTGGTTGATGTGTATCATATGGTGTTATTTTAGTACGAACTCTAGGGCTGTTTGTGACACTTATAGGGATAGCTCAATAGATCGATCGGAAAGGATAACTTTGAGGTGGTTTCGTACCCTACAAACAATTTCTATCTTATGTTCTCCGCTAATAGGAACTTGGGAGTGATTCTTTATCGCACGTTGAGGGATTGTTATATGATCCAATTATATTAGCATTGTTGAGAGATTGCACTAATGAAAATATGAACCCTAGGCCTTGTTTTCAAGCATTGCAATACCGTTTGTGCTCACTTTTGTTACTTGCTACCTTGCTGTTTTTATATTTTCAGATTACAAAAACCTATATCTACTATCCATACTACACTTTTATCACCATCTCTTTGCCGAACTAGTGCACCTATACAATTTACCATTGTATTGGGTCTGTTGGGGACACAAGGGATTTCTTGTATTTGGTTGCAGGGTTGTTTGAGAGATACCATCTTCAACCTACGCCTCCCACGGATTGATAAACCTTAGGTCATCCACTTGAGGGAAAATTGCTACTGTCCTACAAAACTCTGCGCTTGGAGGCCCAACACGAGTCTACAAGAATAAGTTGTGTAGTAGACATCAAGCTCATTTCTGGCGCCGTTGCTGGGGAGGTGAGTGCTTGAAGCTATATCTTTAGATCTTGCAATCGAATCTTTTAGTTTGTTTATCACTAGTTTGGCTTATAAAAGAAAACTACAAAAATGGAATTGAGGTTGCCTCATATTCTTCGTCTTTATCATGTCTTCCGTGAAAATGATGGATCGGAAAATTGTGCTCGACTAATAGAAGAAGAATTCGATAAAATGTTTGGCATAAAATATTTGAATGATGAGCATGATTGGAATGTTGCTAGTATGAATTCTTTGAATATCCATGATGCTAATGATATGCAAAGCTACAAGCTTGGGGATGCTATGTTTTATGAAGATGATATTTTTACTCCCCCAAGTTTTGATGAGAAAATTTATTATGATGATTGCATGCCTCCTATTTATGATGATTATATTGATGAAAGTGGATTTGGAGAGGCCACAACTTTATTTAATGATGATTCCACTATTTTGGAAGAGATTTCAATTGATTATGACAACAAAGTTGCTATCTATGATGATTATTGTGATGACATGTATGCTATAACGAATAATGATAAATATGAAACTTGTCATCATGATTTTAATTTTCAATTGGATTATGCCAATCAAGTATCACATGATAGTTATTTTGTTGAGTTTGCTCCCACTACTATTGTTGAGAATAATTTTCAACGGAAAGTAAAGTTTATTTCCTTTCCACCATTCTTTCACAATCCATGGCTAGCCGTATCCACGGGCGCCCTCCATACCAACACTTTCCAAGGAATTTTGTTGTTATTAATTTTTGATTCATTGTGGGACTGGGCATCCCTATTACCAACCATCCTCTCGTGCAATGACAAGTGAATAAACACTCATCGTGAGAATAACACACCTAGCATGGAAAATAATGGCCACCCCCTGCCGCTTCATGAGCGGTACGGGCACACAAAACGGAAAAATTATTTTGAAAATTAGAGTTGCCACACGCAAATTTACTTAGAACGGCATTGAAATACCGCATATAGGTAGGTATAGTGGACTCATTTGGCACAACTTGGGTTTAAGGATTTTGGATGCACAAGCAGTATTTCCGCTTAGTACAAATGAAGGCTAGCAAATAGATTGAGAAGCAACCAACCAAAAAACGAAAACGGTCATAAACATGCATTGAACATAACTAACACCGAATAATGCACCATAAGTAGGATATAATTTCTTTGCATACCTATTGACTTGATGTGCATGCATAGGGAATCACAAACCTTAACACTAATATTCTTACTAAATCACAATTACTCACTAACATGACTCACATATTATCATTTCCACATCGCAAAACTATTGCAAGGAATCACACTTATCATATCCAATGATCTATATGAAAGTTTTTATTATATCCCTCTTGAATATTCATCACTTTGGGACCAAATTCATATCTTGTGCAAATTACCATTACTATCATCAACTCTCAAAAAGATTTAAGTGAAGTATGAGACTGCAAATATTTCTTCAAAATTTTAATCTTATCAATTCTCAAAATAATATAGTGAAGCATGAGAATTTATTTCTTCAAAATTTCAATCATATCAACTCTCAAAATAATATAAGTGAAGCAAGAGAGTTTATTTCTTCAAAATATAGCCACCACCATGCTCAAAAGGATTTAAGTGAAGCACTAGAGCAACTGCCTAGCTCAAAAAATTTAAGTGAAGCACATAGAGTATTCTAACAAATGATGATAAACGTGTGGCTCTCTCAAGATAGGTGTGTTCAGCAAGGATGATTGTGACAAACTAAAAAGCAAACAAAGCAAAGACTCATATTATACAAGACACTCCAAGTAAAACACATATCATGTGACGAATAAAAATATAGCTCCAAGTAAAATTACCGATGGTTGGTAGAAGAAAGAGGGGATGCCTTCCGGGGCATCCCCAAGCTTAGACGCTTGAGTCTTCCTAGAATATTACCTTGGGCTGCCTCGGGCATCCCCAAGCTTAGGCTCTTACTACTCCTTATTCCTTCATCCATCGTGATCTCACCCAAAACTTGAAAACTTCAATCACACAAAACTCAACAAAACCTTCGTGAGATCCGTTAGTATAACAAAATAAATCACTACTTTAAGTACTGTTGCAAACCTATTCATATTTTATTTTTGCATTATACCTACTGTACTCTAACTTCACCATGGCTTATACCCCCCGATACAATCCATAGATTCATCAAAACAAGCAAGTAGTGCATCAAAAACAGAATCTGCCAAAAACAGAACAGTCTGTAGAAATCTATTTAAAAGCCATACTTATATAACTCCAAAAATTCTGAAAAATTAGGACAGCGTGGGAAATTCATATACCAATACTGTGTCAAAATTTCAGATTTTTCTGACGCTCTAGTACAGAAAACAAATTCGGGCACTGGACGCAAAACTTTCTGTTTTCCAAACAGCATCAATTATACTATCTTCCAAATCATCCTAAAGGCTTTACTTGGCACAAACACTAATTAAGAACACAAAAAGACAATCATACCAGTATCATAATTGTGAAAACACACAATAACAGATTTTTATTTTATTTTATTCATTGAGTTGCCTCCCAACAAGCGCTATTGTTTTATGCCCCTAGCTAGGCATAATGCATAGTTTCAAGTATTGTCATCTTTCAAGTTGATTCCATAAGTGGCCCTCATAATTGATTCATATGGTGCTTTAATTCTTTTCCTAGGGAAATGATCCATACCCTTTTTTAGTGGAAACTGAAATTTTATATTCCCTTCTTTCATATCAATAACGGCACCTATAGTTCGTAAGAACGGTCTACCAAGTATTATGGGGCAAGAAGAATTGCATTCAATATCAAGAACAATAAAATCAACGGGCACATAATTTATATTTGCAAGAATAAGAACATCATTAATTCTACCCATTGTTTTTTTAACAGTAGAATCCGCAAGATGCAAATTAAGAGAACATTCATCTATATTGGTAAAACCTAGCACATCACATAGAGATTTTGGAATTGTGGAAACGCTAGCACCCAAATCACATAAAGAATTGCACTTATAATTTTTTATTTTAACTTTAATGGCGGGTTTCCATTCATCATATAATTTTCTAGGAATTGAAATCTCTAGTTCTAGCTTTTCTTCTAACGCTTTCATCATTGCTTCTACGATGTGTTTAGTAAAAGCCTTGTTTTGCTCATAAGCGTTGGGTGAATTTAACATGGATTGTAACAAATAAATGCACTCAATCAAAGAACAATTATCATAATTAAAATCTTTGTAATCCAAGAGAGTGGGCACATCGCTATTTAAAGTTTTTACCTCTCCAAACCCACTTTTAGCAATTTTTTCATTAAGATTTTCACCCTCTGAATTATGGGAACGCCTACTAGCTAAAGTTGACTCTTCTTCAGTCCCCTTTTCATCAAGTTTTATATTGCTAAACAAAGAATCAATAGATGAAACACCAATCATTTTAATATCCTCATCATTACTACGATAAAAACCAGGAGGAATCGCTTTTTCTAAAAATTCTCGTTTAGCTTTTAGCATGGCGGTTCTTTTCTTACTCTCATCCATGGAGACATATAGAGCTTTAATTGATTCACTAATATCAATTTTGGGTGGCAAAATTTTAGTCTTAAGATTTTCCACATCATGAATAATTCTATCAATGCTCCTAGACATATCATCAAGTTTACTCAATTTTACTTCTATCGTAGTGTTGAAAACTTTTTGAGCATTAATAAATTCTTTAATATTACATTCAAGATCAGAGGGCATCCTATTATTATTATAAGAATTACCATAAGGATTGCCATAATTATTAGAGGAATTTCCAGGAAACGGCCTAGCATTAAAATTACCCCTATAAGCTTTATTATTGAAATTGTTTCGTGAGACATAATTCACATCTACGGGATCATTATTTTGCTCAATCAAAGTGGACAATGGCACATCATTAGGATCAATATGAGCATTTTTACTAGCAACCAATTTCATAAGCGCATCAACTTTATCACTCAAAGTACTAATTTCTTCAATATAATTCACCTTTTTACTAGCAGGAGTTCTATCAGTATGCCATTGTGAATAATTTGCCATAATATTATCAAGAAATTTATTAGCTTCTCCCAAAGTAATTTCCATAAAAGTACCACCCGCGGCGGAATCTAAAAGATTTCTAGAAACAAAATTCAATCCCGCATAATTTTTTTGTATGATCATCCATAAATTTAAACCATGAGTAGGGCAATTTCTTATCATTAATTTCATCCTCTCCCAAGATTGGGCAACATGTTCATGATCAAGTTGCTTAAAATTCATAATTTGATTTCTAAGAGAAATAATTTTCGCGGGAGGAAAATACTTGGTAATAAAAGCATCTTTACACCTATCCCAATAATCGATACTATTTCGTGGTAAAGATGAGAACCAATTTTTTGCACGATCCCGCAATGAGAACGGGAATAATTTTAATTTCACAATATCATTATCCACATCTTTTTTCTTTTGCATGTCACACAATTCTACGAAAGTGTTAAGATGGGATGCAACATCTTCATTAGGACTACCAGAAAATTGTTCTTTCATAACAAGATTTAACAAAGTGGCATTAATATCACAAGTCTCCGCACTAGCGGCGGGAGGAGCAATCGGAGTACTAATAAAATCATTATTATTAGTATTGGAAAAATCACACAATTTTGTATTTTCTTGAGACATCGTGACTACGCAAACAAGATAACAAGCAAGCAAACAAGTAAACAAGAAAAAGGCAAACGAAAAATATTTCTGTATTTTTGTAAAAACATTTTAGAAGTGGGGGAGATGAAAATGAGAGGCAAATAAAGTAAATGCAAGGAGATGAGAGTTTATGCAAAGGTACTTGATAGATGTTGATGATGTCTCCCCGGCAACGGCGCCAGAAATTCTTCCTGCTACTTGTAGCTTGCGTTGGTTTTATCCCCGAAGAGGAAGGGATGATGCAGCACAGTAGAGATAAGTATTTCCCTCAGTTATGAAACCAAGGTTATTGAACCAGTAGGAGAATCACGCAACACCTCGTTAGCAGCACCTGCGCACAAACAACAAATCCTTGCACCCAACGCAAACGAGGGGTTGTCAATCCCTCGGCGGTCAATTGCAAGATTAAATTGTGTATGATAGATAGATAGATTGAAACAAAAATACAAAATAAAATAAAATTGCAGCAATATTTTTAGGGTTTTAGTAATATGATTTAGATAGACCCCGGGGCCATAGTTTTCACTAGAGGCTTCTCTCAAGAAAATAGCATACGGTGGGTAGACAAATTACTGTTGGGCAATTGATAGAAAAGCAAATAATCATGACGATATCCAAGGCAATGATCATGTATATAGGCATCACGTCCGAGACAAGTAGACCGACTCCTGCCCGCATCTACTACTATTACTCCACACATCGACCGCTATCCAGCATGCATCTAGTGTATTAAGTCCATAAAGAACGGAGTAACGTCTTAAGAACGATGACATGATGTAGACAAGATAAACTCACGTATGAATAAACCCCATCTTTTTACCCTTAATAGCAACGATACATACGTGTCATGTCCCTTTCTGTCACTGGGATTGCACACCGCAAGATCGAACCCATTACAAAGCACCTCTTCCCATGGCAAGATAAATCAATCTAGTTGGCGAAACCAAATCAATAGATCGGAGAAGAAATACGAAGCTATAATAATCATGCATAAAAGAGATCAGAGAAGACTCAAATAATATTCATGGATAATCTGATCATAAACTCACAATTCATCGGATCCCAACAAACACACCGCAAAAAGTGATTACATCGGATAGAACTCCAAGAACATCGAGGAGAACATTGTATTAAAGATCAAAAAGAGAGAAGAAGCCATCTAGCTACTAACTATGGACCCGAAGGTCTGTGGTAAGCTACTCACGCATCATCGGAAGGGCAGCAAGGTTGATGTAGAGCCCCTCCGTGATTGATTCCCCATCCGGCGGAGTACCGGAGAAGGCCTCCAGAAGGGATCTCTTGAGAACAGAAACTTCCGGCGGTGGAAAAAGTATTTCGTGGACTCCCCTGAGGGTTTCTGATTTTTTGGGAATTTATAGTGGAGGAATTAGGTCAAACGGAGCTCTATGGGCCCCACGAGGTACCAGGGCGCGCCTTCCTCCCCCCAGGCGTGCCCTGGTGCCTCGTGGGCACCCCCTGGGGCTTCTGGCCTCCTCCCGAAGCTTCTAGTGTTTATCTTGTCCAGAAAAAAATCTCCAAAAAGTTTCGTGGCATTTGGACTTCGTTTGGTATTGATTTTCTGTAAAACAAAAAGAGGGCAGAAAACAACAACTGGCACTGGGCACTAAGTTAATAGGTTAGTCTCCAAAAATGATATATAATTGCTGTAAATGTATATAAAAACATCCAAGATTGATAATATAACAGCATGGAACAATCAAAAATTATAGATACGTTGGAGACGTATCACTCGCTATGGTTCATATGAGTACACTGTCATGTCCTTTGGCTTAACCAATGCTCCAGCAACGTTCTCCCGCCTGATGAATTATATCTTCATGGATTATCTCGACAAATTCGTCGTGGTTTATTTGGATGATATCCTGGTATATTCCAAGAATAAGGAAGAACATGCTGAACATCTTCGTCTTGTTCTGGAAAATCTTCGAGAACATCAGCTATATGCCAAATATTCCAAGTGTGAATTCTGGTTATCTGAAGTAACCTACCTTGGTCATGTGATTTCCAAGGATGGCATTGTTGTCAACCCAGAACGAGTTCAGGCTATTCTTGACTAGACTCCTCCGAAGAATGTTAAGCAAGTCAGAAGTTTTCTCGAACTCGCAAGCTATTGCCGTCGATTTGTCGAGAACTTCTCTAAGATTGCCAAGCCTCTGACTAATCTGCTTCACAAAGGCGTTAAGTTTGAGTGGACAGATAAATGTCAGGAAAGTTTCCAAACTCTCAAGGACAAGCTGACTTCTGCACCAGTGCTTGCTCCTCCGAATTCTCGCAAGGACTTCGTGATTTATTGCGACGCCTCTCATCAAGGATTAGGCCGTGTCCTAATGCAAGAGCGCAGAGTGATTGCTTATGCCTCGCGACAGTTGCGTCCTCACGAAGAGAACTACCCAGTGCATGATCTTGAACTTGTTGCAGTGATATATGCATTGAAGTTATGGCGACAGTACCTCCTTGGAAATCGATGTGAAATATACACTGATCACCAAAGTTTGAAGTATTTGTTTACTCAGTCGGATCTCAATCTCCGTCAACAACGATGGTTGGAAACAATTACGGACTATGACTGCGGTATTTCTTATACCCCTGGCAAAGCTAATGTGATGGCCGATGCCTTGAGCTGCAAGTCCTATTGTAATAACCTCATGGTTCAGCGAGCTCAGCCCCTTCTTTATGAAGAACTTCGCAAACTGAACCTTCACATCATTCCACAGGGTTCTCTTAATACCCTTGTTTTACAGCCAGATCTTGAGAAAGCTGTTAAGTCTGCGCAAGCAAAAGATGCTGAAGTTGATCAGATGAAAAGAGATCTTGAACTTGAAAATTCCAGAGATTTCTCGCTTGCTGAAGATGGAACCTTATACTTCAGAGATCGCATTGTAGTACCTCGGTTCGAGCTTATGACCGACAAAGTTATGAAGGAGGCACATGATACACCACTGTCTATTCATCCGGGTAGCACCAAGATGTATCATGATCTCCGTCAAAGGTAGTGGTGGTCTAAAAGGAAGCAAGACATTGCTCGATATGTCACTGAATGTGACGTTTGTCGTCGCGTCAAAGTAGAACATCAGAAACCTGCCGGAATTCTGCAACCGCTCCGTATCCCTGAGTGGAAGTGGGACAAGGTTCAAATGGATCTTATCACTGGTCTTCCCAGGTCACAAAAGGGTCATGATGCAATTCTTGTCGTCATTGACCAACTCTCCAAAGTTGCACATTTTCTGCCAGTCAAGGAGACGATCACTGCTAGTCAGTTAGCAGATTTGTATATCTCCAGAATTGTATCACTCCACGGTATTCCCAAGGAGATCAGTTCAGACCGTGGCAGCCTATTCACCTCAAAGTTCTGGGCTAGTTTCCAAGAGGCTATGGGAACTCATATAACCTGGAGCTCTGCTTATCACCCCAAGTCCCAAGGCCAAGTTGAACGAGTTAATTAAGTGCTTGAAGATATGTTGCGTGCTTGTGTCATTTCATTTGGCAAGAAGTGGGAGGAATCTCTCCCGTATGCCGAATTCTCGTACAACAACAGCTATCAAGCTAGCTTGAAAATGGCACCCTTCGAGGTATTATATGGGCGTAAGTGTCGAACCCCTCTGAATTGGTCAGAAACTCGGGAACGACCGCTCATTGGTCCGGACATTATCCAACACGCTGAAGAGCAAGTCCGTATCATCCGAGAAAATCTCAAGGCGGCCCAGTCTCGCCAGAAGAGCAATTATGATCAAAAACACTGAGGATTGATCTATCAACCTGGTGAGCAAGCTTATCTGCGTGTCACTCCTATGAAGGGAACTCACCGTTTCGGAGTCAAGGGCAAGTTAGCTCCTCGCTACATTGGTCCCTTCCGCATTCTCGCCAGACGTGGACATGTGGCATACAAATTGGAGTTGCCACCGCAATTCTCTCACCTCCACGATGTATTCCATGTGTCGCAACTTCGCCGTTGCTTCAAGGATCCGCATCGGGTAGTGGATCATGAATTGCTCGAATTGCAAGATGACCTGTCTTATAAAGAGCATCCGATCCGGATCCTGGATCAAGCTGAACATCGAACCCGTCAGAAGACAACCAAGTTCCTTAAAGTGCAGTGGTCGAATCAAACAGAAGATGAAACCACTTGGGAACGCGAGGATCGTCTTCGGGAAGAATACCCCGATCTTTTCGCTTCTACCTCCTGAATTCTCGGGACGAGAATTTCTTTTAGAAAAGGAGAATTGTAACACCCCTATGTAATGAGCAACAGTGATCCCTAATGATAATGCTAAGTCAAGTTGATTTGCAATGCATGATCACAGTGGAATCATACCTCATTTCAAATTCCATCTTTGAATTCAATTCAAATCATAAGTGAAATTTGAAGTTGCTCAAAAATTGCTGAAAAATAGTTCATCATTTAGCAAAAATTCCAAAACAAATAGTTGTTCAGGAAAACAACATCATCATCAAGCTAAATGTGGATTATGGCAATTAATACAGTGCAAAACAGCAATTTAAATGCCATTTCATTTATGAAAAATTCAAATGAATTCAAATGGCCTCCAAACTTTTTGTGGCAGTGCAGAAAATTGCATTGTATTTATGTGGCCAAGTCACATATTTTACAAAAGTCAATTGGGCAGCTCAATTATTGCAAAACTATTTCTGTAAAAGTAAACAGAAAATGAAAAAGGCAAAAGGCCCTAAACAGCTACTGTGAGCTCGGCCTAAGTGCACAGTGGCACGGCCCAGCCCACCTCCTTCTTTCTCCCTCCTCCCGCTCTCTCTCTGCGCGTGTCGATGCCGCGCGCGCCCGACGCCGGCGATGCGCACGCGTCGGCCATCCCCGGTGCCGTCGCCGCCGCGGAGTGGATAAGGGCGTCGCCCGCACCTCCCTGGCGAACCCTAGCCACTTCTCCCCCTCTCTCCCTCGCTCGCTCGCCCTCTCTCTCTCGCACCCGAGCACCCCCGTCGCCATCGCCGTCGATCCTCCGGCCACCGTCCTCCTCTCGCCTCGCCGACATGCCGTAGGGCTCCGCCGTCGACTTCTCCGTCGCCTAGTGCCCTCCATTGGAGCCGGGAGCCACCACAGCAACCGCGGCGAGCTTGTCTTCTTCCTCAGGTCGCCGGTGATCTGCACCGATTCCGGCCACCCCTGCTGCTCCTAAGCCTCTCACCGGCCTCCGTGTGCCGCTCGGTGAGCTCCTCCCTCTCTCCCCTCTCTTCCCCGCTCTTATCCGCGCCCGTAGCCACCACACTCGCCATGGCCGTACTCGCCGCCGCAGCCGAGCTCATCGCCGTGCCCGCACTCGCCGTCGAGCTCAACTGAGCACGGCAACGTGCTCAGTGCGCGCGTAGGAGCCCAACGCCATCGCTAGCCTGCTTCGTCGTGCCCCGAAACGCCATCGCCGAGCATGCCCGATTCCGCCCGCCGCCCGTGAGCTCGCCGCCGCCATTTCTGGCCACCCCAGCCCGCGCCACCAGTGCCATTCGACGCGGCGTCGAGTGCATGTCCGAACGGCACCAGCCGCGCTCGAAACGGCCCACCGTAGCGCGTTTCCGGCGAGGCCCGAGGCCCTCCGCCGTGTTTTTTGGTCGCCGGCGTTTAAACGCCGGCAGCCGCTGACGTGGCCGCCACGTGGGCACCCCTGGGTCACTGACCAGTGGGCCCAAGGGCCCCAGTTGACTGGGTTGACCAGTCAACGTGCTGACTGGGCAACCCCAGTCACTGACATGCGGGCCCCACCCATTTACATAACGTTTTATAATTAAAAACTAATCTATTAATTTAATTAGACACTGACAGATGGGGCCCACTAGCTTATTAACCTAATTAGTTAAATTTAACCTCTGTTTAGTCTCTGTGTCAATGACATGTGGGACCCAGATGTCAGGTTTGACCTGGAACAGCCGGGGTTGACTGCTGACGTCACCCTAACATCATGCTGACGCAATAAGGCCTTTTCTGTTATTTTCGAATTTGTTTTAATTTCCAGGAATTTCAGAAAATAGTTTAAAACTTTGAAAAATCGTAGAAAATAAACCGTAGCTCGGATCGAAAAGTTTTCTACATGAAAGTTGAGTAGAAAAATGAGACGAACCCGAATATGCCCTTCGTTTATCTGTCACATGCCCACAACCATGCAAACATGGAACCTTCCCCTCCGGTTCATCTGTCTGACAGATGCCCAAAGCCGGGAAAATATCCCAGATATTTTCCCGCACCGTCTCTAACGTGTAGTGCTGCATTAGGTCACCCCTGGCACAGCTTACTGCCTTGCCATGCATCTATGTTGCATTTGTTGCTTGTATTCATTTGTTTCTTCCCCCTCTTCTCTTCGGTAGACCCCAAGACCGACGCAGCTCCGGAGTACGACTACATCCCCGACGACCCCTCTTTCCCCGCAGAGCTTCCAGGCAAGCAAACCCCCTTGAACATGCCTATATCACCTATTCTTTCTCCCTCATATTTGCATTAGAACTGCTACAATTGTTTTCCTGAAATACCTATTCTGATGCATAGCCTACTTTTTGTAACTGCTATTGATACCATTCCTGTTATCCTATATGTTTAGTATAGGTTGGTTAGTAAACCATCTGTGGCTCCTCATCCTTGTCCTAGTTGCCCCGCTTTGTTACTGGTGCCCCGATCCATGTGATCGATGGGCTGAGACCGACTCATCACCGCACACCCCTTACTTGTACGACTCTACAGAGTTACCATCGAGTGTCGAGGGTGATACCTCTTACCTCACTCCTGATGTTGCCTCTGTAGTGTAGCTAGTCGATTGTGGTATCGAGGGTGATTCCTCTTTCTCCACCTCCGATGAAGCCTCTGTCGTGCAACCCTTCGAGTGTGAACCCATCGAGGGTGATTCCTCCGGGTTCACCTTGACGGATACATTGAGTGGGAATCCAACGAGGGTGATTCCTCGGATTCCTTCTTGATGTTGTGGACACACGAATACTTTGACTCTACCACAGAAACTTGTTAAAGACGGGTCGGCCCCGAGGGGTACCCGCGAGAGATGTGAAGCCGGGTTGACCATGAGGGTACCCGTGATATGATTACGTGGCACGGACGGGCATTCCTGGCCCTTGCCGTAAGTCCACGAGACGGGGCGACAGGGTCACATGATCGTGAGTCTCTGCTCGTTTCCGCGAGCTCCCAACGCACTAATGGATTAGGATATGTGATCTGAGTAGGCCTCTGGCCTTTTTCGCACTAACCACCACGCGGGAATAGTATGGGCACTCGGCGTCGTATGTATCAGCCGACGCTCTCCAGATGTCAGCAGATGAGCGGCGCGCGCCGGGTTGGACTGGGAAAGCCTGCGCTTGTATTAAGGGGCTAGGTCTGCTCACCGGCCGCGTACGCAATGTGCAGGAGTGCAAAGGGCGATGGGCCCAAGACCCCTGAGTGCTTAGGATTTAGACCGGCGTGCTGGCCTCTTTGTTGAGCCTAGGTAGGGCTACGACCTGTCGATCAGCCGAGGCCGGGCATGGACCGAGTAAGTGTGTCCGGCCAGAGTTAATCGAGCGTGTTGGGTAAGTTGGTGCACCCCTGCAGGGAAGTATATCTATTCGAATAGCCGTGTCCACGGTAACAGGACGCTCGGAAAGTATCCCGATCTACTACAACTAGAATTGGAGACTTGTGAACTTAATAATATGTTAGCTCCGGGATCGCTTTCTCGCAGGGAGTCGAGGAAGGACCTCTGGGCGAAGTTACTTGCTACTACTATATTTATGTACTAATCTGCACTCTTCTAATGCTGCAAGACGCTGAAGATGCTTGTCTTCGATAGGTTAGGCCTTCCCTCTATTCTGGCATTTCTGCAGTTCAGTCCACTGATACAACCCCTCTTTGATACCGATGCATAAGTAGAATAGTTCTGATGTAAGTCTTGCGAGTACTTTGGATGAGTACTCACGGTTGCTTTGCTTCCTCTTTTTCCCCATACCCGATTGCTGCGACCAGATGACGGAGCCCCGGAGCCAGCTGCCCCAGTCGACGACTACTACTACCCCTCCGGTGGAGAGTACTACTACGTGGAGACCACCGACGACTAGGAGTAGATAGGAGGCACCCAGGCAGGAGGCCAGCGCCTTTCGATCCAGTGTCGTTGTTTTGCTCAGCCTTCTTAAGGCAGACTTGTTTAACTTTTATGTCTGTACTCAGATATCTGATGCTTCCGCTGATGCTTGTATGACTCAAGCTTATGTATTCGAGCCCTCGAGGCCCCTGGCTTGTAATATAAAGCTTGTATAATTTTTATTTGTGTTCAGAGTTGTGTTGTGATATCTTCAAGTGAGTGCTTAGGCTTGATCGTGTGCATTTGCGTGTATGATTTGTGCACAATAAAGTCGGGGCGTCACAATCCCCAAGCTTAGACGCTTGAGTCTTCCTTGAATATTACCTTGGGGTGCCTTAGGATCCCAAGCTTAGGCTCTTGCCGCTCCTTATTCCTTTATCCATCGTAGTCTCACCCAAAACTTGAAAACTTCAGCACACAAAACTCAACAGAAACCTCGTGAGATCCGTTAGTATAACAAATAAATCTTTAACTCTAGCTACTATTGTAAATTGATTCATATTTAATATTTGCATAATGCTACTGTACTCCAACTTCTCCATGACTCATACCCTCCGATACGATCCATAGATTCATCAAAATAAGCAAACTATGCAGCAAAAACAGAATCTGTCTAAAACAGAACAGTCTGTAAAGGTCTATTTAAACTCCATACTTCTGTAACTCCAAAATTCTGAAAAAATAGGAAAACATAAAAAATTCATATAGCAATACTGTGTAAAAATTTCAGATTTTTCTGACGCTACAGTACAGAATTAAAATTCCAGCACTGGACACAAAACTTTCTGTTTTCCAAACAGCATCAATTATACTATCATCAACATCATCCCAAAGGCCTTACTTGGCACAAACACTAATTAAAACATAAAAATACAATAATAACAGAAGCTATAATTGTGCAAACACTCAAAAACAGAAGGTAAAAGCAAAAAATTATTTTATTCATTGGGTTGCCTCCCAACAAGCGCTATTGTTTTATGCCCCTAGCTAGGCATAATGCATAGTTTCAAGTGTTGTCATCCTTCAAGTTAATTCCATAAGTGGCCCTCATAATAGATTCATAAGGTGCTTTAAATATTTTTCTAGGGAAGTGTTCCATCCCTTTCTTTAGTAGAAATTGAAATCTTATATTACCTTCTTTCATATCAATAATAGCACCAATAGTTCGAAGAAAAGGTCTACCAAGTATTATGGGGCAAGAAGGATTGCATTCAATGTCAAGAACAATAAAGTTCACAGGAACATAATTTATATTTGCAAGAATAAGAACATCATTTATTCTACCTAATGGCTTTTTAATAGTGGAATCTGCAAGATGCAAATTAAGGGAACAAGGATCCATGTCGGTGAGACCTCGCACATCACACAAAGACTTTGGTATAGTGGAAACGCTAGCACCAAGATCACAAAGAGCATTACATTCATAATCTTTAATTTTTACTTTAATAGTAGGTTTCCATTCATCTTGTAATTTTCTAGGAATTGATACTTCCAACTCAAGCTTTTCTTCATGTGCTTTCATCATGGCTTCTACGATATGTTTAATGAAAGCCTTATTTTGTTCATATGCATTTGGTGAATTAATCATGGATTGCAACAAGGAAATACACTCAATTAAAGAACAACTATCATAATTAAAGTCCTTGTAATCCAAAGTAGTGGGTGCATTATTATTTAAAGTTTTGACCTCTCCAAACCCACTTTTTTCATTTTTATGATCAAGATTATCACCCTCCAAGCAAGTGGGACTCGTTCTATCTAAAGTTGACTCTTCTCCAGTCCCTTTTTCATCAAGTTTTATGTTACTAAATAATGATTCAAATAGGAGTGACACCAATCATTTTAATATCTTCATCATTACTATGATAGAAACCGGGTGGAATCGCTTTTTCTAAAAATTCTCACTTAGCTCTCAACCTAGCGGTCCTTTCTTTACTTTCATTAATGGAGACATAGATAGCTTTAATAGACTCATTTATATCATGTTTGGATGACAAAATTTTAGTTTTGTGATTTTCCACATCATGATCAATTCTATCCATGTTCCTAGCCAATTCATCAACTCTATTCAATTTTTCTTCTATCATAGTATTAAAATTCTTTTGTGAACTAATAAATTCTTTAATATTACTTTCAAGATCAGAGGGCATCCTATTATTATTATAAGAATTACCATAAGGATTGCCATAATTATTAGAGGAATTTCCAGGAAACGGTCTAGGGTTGAAATTACCCCTATAAGCATTGTTGTTGAAATTATTTCTAGAGACAAAATTCACATCAATAGCATAATTATTTTGCTCAATCAAAGTAGACAATGGAACATCATTAGGATCAATATGAGCATTTTTACTAGCAACCAATTTCAATAGAGCATCCATCTTATCACTCAAAGTATTAATTTCTTCAACAAAATTTACATTCTTACCAGTTGGGGTTCATTCAGTGTGCCATTGAGAATAATTTGCCATAATATTATCAAGAAGTTTTGTAGCTTCTCCCAATGTAATTTCCATAAAAGTACCACCTGCGGCAGAATCTAGCAAATTTCTAGAGACAAAGTGTAGTCCCGCATAAAAAATTGTATGATCATCCATAAATTCAAACCATGAGTTGGGCAATTTCTTATCATTAATTTCATTCTCTCCCAAGATTGTGCAACATGTTCATGCTCAAGTTTCTTAAAATTCATAATTTGATTTCTTAAAGAAATAATCTTAGCGGGAGGAAAATACTTGGTAATAAAAGCATCCTTACACTTATCCCAAGAATCAACACTATTTCTAGGCAAGGATAAAAACCAAGTTTTAGCACGGTCTCGTAGTGAGAACAGAAATAATTTTAATTTGACAATATCATTATCCACATCTTTCTTATTTTGCATATCACAAAGTTCAACGAAAGTATTTAGATGGGATGCAGCATCTTCATTAGGACTACCAGAAAATTGTTCTTTCATAACAAGATTAAACAAGGCAGCATTAATGTCACATGACTCCGCACTAGTGGCGGGAGGAGCAATAGGAGTACTAATAAAATCATTATTATTAGTATTGGAAAAGTCACACAATTTTGTATTTTCTTGAGACATCGCGACAAAGCAAGCAAATTAGCAAACAAGCAAATAATTTTTTTTTGTGTTTTTGTAAAAAAAAATTAGAAGTGGGGGAGATGAAAACGAGAGGCAAATGCAATTGAAAGGTAAATAAAGTAAATGCAAGTGAATGATAATTTGGGTGAAGGTACTTGGTAATTTTGATGATGTCTCCCCGGCAACGGCGGCAGAAATTCTTCCTGCTACTTGTAGTTTGCGTTGGTATTTCCCCGAAGAGGAGAGGATGATGCAGTACAGTAGAGATAAGTATTTCCCTCAGTTAAGAACCAATGTTATCAATCCAGTAGGAGAACCAAGCAAAATTCCATTAAGCGCACCTACACACACAAGAGCAAACACTTGCACCCAACGCAAATAAGAGGGTTGTCAATCCTCTTAGCGGTTACTTGCAAGGATTAAATCTTATCGAGGTAAAAAGATAAACTGAAATACTAATTAAAATAAAAGTAAATAAATTTCAGCAAGGTATTTTTAGGTTTTTTATATGATAAAGATAGACCCGGGGGCCATAGTTTTCACTAGAGGCTTCTCTCTTGAGCACATAAACATACGGTGGGTAAACAAATTACTGTTGGGCAGTTGATAGAAAAGCAAATAATTATGACGGATTCATGGCAATGATCATGTATATAGGCATCACGTCCGAGACAAGTAGACCGACTCCTACCTGCATCTACTACTATTACTCCACTCATCGACTGCTATCCAGCATGCATCTAGAGTATTAAGTTAATAAAAACAGAGTAACGCCTTAAGCAAGATGACATGTTGTAGAGAAGCAAATTCAAGCAATATGAATGAACCCCATCTTTTTATCCTTAATGGCAACAATACAAATACGTGTCATGTCCCCTTCTGTCACTGGGATTGAGCACCGCAAGATTGAACCCATCACAAAGCACCTCTCCCATTGCAAGATAAATCAATCTAGTAGGCCAAACCAAATCGATAGATCGGAGAGAAATACAAAGCTATAACAATCATGCATAAAAGAGTTCAGAGAAGAGTCAAATATTTCTCATGAATAATCTGATCATAAACTCACAATTCATCGGATCCCAACAAACACACCGCAAAACAAGATTACATCGGATAGAACTCCAAGAACATCAAGGAGAACATTGTATTGAAGATCAAAGAGAGAGAAGAAGCCATCTAGCTACTAGCTATGGACCCGTAGGTATGTGGTAAAATACTCACACATCATCGGAAGGGCAGCAAGGTTGGTGTAGAAGCCCTCTGTGATCGATTCCCCCTCCGGCAGAGTACCGGAAAAGGCCTCCAGATGGGATCGCGGAAGAACAGAGGCTTGCGGTAGCGGAAAGGTTTTTTTGTTCTGGCTCTCTGGGGGTTTCCCAATATTTGTGAATTTATAGAAGTGGAATTAGGTCAAATGGAGTCATGTGGGCCCCACAAGGCAACACGGCGCCCCCCCTGGGGCGCGCCCTGTTGCCTTGTGAAGCCTCCGTGAGGCTTCTGGCCTCCTCCCGAAGCTTCCAAGGTTTCTTTGTCCAGAAAAAAATCTCCAAAAAGTTTCGTGGCATTTGGACTTCATTTGGTACTGTTTCTCTAAAAAGCGAAAAACAAGCAGAAAACAGCAACTGGCACTGGGCACTAGGTTAATAGGTTAGTCACAAAAAATGATATATAATTGCATACAATTGCATATAAAAACATCCAAGATTGATACTATAATAGCATGGAACAATAAAAAATTATAGATACGTTGGAGACGTATCACGTGACCCAGGCAACCTTACCGTTCACTTGAACGTATGAACCAGATCATCCAATATACGTTTGTATGCCAAACGGTATGCCGTGACCTAGGAAACCGTACGAATGTTTGTTTGTATGCTTCCCATGTGTGGCGTGACCTAGGAAACCATACCAATGTATGTTTGTACACCTCCAGGTGTGGCGTCACCCAGGCAACTGTACACTTAGGCGTTACGACCAGAGCACCTGGTGTGTGTATGCCAACCAATGTGACATGGCGCAGGCAACCGTCCGGTTCAATGAGGCGAATGGCTTATTACAAGGCATGGGAAACATAAAAAATCAGAAACATAAGCAGCGAAAAGTGCTCGTACATAAACATCAGAAACATATACATAAGAAACATTCCGTCATACATGAATACGTTCGTTCGTAGTACAGTGAAGCGTGGTTGTGCTCTTGCAATACATGAATACCAAAAGATCGCACCATAGTAATGCCAGGCACATAGAAAACCTTCCTTCGCACTAGATGTACCATACCAAAAGGTCCGTATAACACAGAAAGAAGCACACTCCATATAAGCAGGACGAAGCACACAGTGTATGAACTAACGCACTGTCCTTGGCTTGGTCCTTCTCTCCGTCTTGTAGAAGATTTTGCAGGTGACCAGCTCTCCAACCTTCTCGTCGGTTTGCTCTCCGAGGTGGTACCGGTGCATGACCCAATTGGTGTTGTACCTGGCGTCGCCCGACCTGGTGTGAAGCACCAACACCTTCTTCCAGCCTGCGTACCGGCCGTTGACCTTGATCCCCAAGCTTCTGCCTGTCTTGTGCCACGTAGTCCCCGCTAGGCATTCCGTCTGTATCATGCGACGCTTCCTCGATCCCGTGCTATACGCATTCGAAGGTCGGTAGAAGAAATGCTTGCTCACGCCGTCCATTCTCAAACCTGGTAAATCGACGATCAGAGGTAGCTCATCGGACAAAAATGACATGGCAATGATGGAGGATTGCATCACCTGGGAGTTTGTCGGGATGGGTCGAGCATACGCCCTGCTTTAAGGTGGGTATGAAGTGATGAATAAGAGGGTGAGATCCGACGCCGTCGTCACAAGACTTGGCCTACAGATGCTCCATGATTTCACGGTCCGAGGGATCGAACCTGAACCCGGCCGGCAGCAAGGACCACAACGTTTGCAGCTTGAAAAAAGACAAACGAGACACCACGCCTCATCAGTACATCTAAGATTTCAAGTGCCTAACTGCATCTAAGTACCCAGAGACGAAAGCAAATCTGCGTGGGTTGAATACTTACAAAATCTACGGCAGTAGTAGCCTCGTTCACTGCGTCCATAAGGACCATATCTCCTGGGCTTGGGTCCATCAGGTTGTTCATCGAAAGACCAGAAGATAAGAGGGAAGTGGGACAGGAATAATACGATGCGTGAGAGGGGGTAGGGTTGTTGGGGGAGGGGGGATGGTTGGGGGGTGAGGCACGCGGGTGGGGGTGGCATTTGAAGGGTACCTACTATTAGACCATCCAACAAACTAAAGAGAACATCTGAACCCATGAACCGCCTTATAAAAAGGCGTGACATTTTCTATACTAGCTACTAGCAGCAATGCGTCTTCATTTACAATTGGCTACACGCAGCGTCTTGTAACTACAGGCGGCTGGCTAGTTGGCGTACTAAGACAAAATGCATCATATGTCAGACCGTCTAACACATATACAAGCCAAATGAAAGGGTAGTACAAGAGGTACATTAATTAGTTTCCCGGACCTCCAGCTCCCATTCCCCCCCCTTCATGGCGTCTTCCTCCAAGGTGATTCCAGCCATATCCATATGGCACGCCCGTGAAAGCCAACTGGTACACTCGCCTGAGCCGGCAGCATCTTTAACCCCTATCACCTCCACAGAGGAATCCGAGTGCATTGCATTAGAAGTAGAAACAATCCCCACCGGAGTAACTACGTTCACTCCGACAGACATCTTGGCAGCCCCTACTCCAAGGAGACCCAGGACGAAAAGGCGGTACCGCCGCGTCAAATATTGCCTGTCCGTTCATGAAGCGGCGGCGGTTATTGCTTTCATGAGAGACCAGGCGATGCTGGAGGCAGAGATGGTGCAGGCGCGAGCCGTGGAGGTCGCTCGTCTCTCCGAAGAGGTTAGGCGCCTGTCAGCTTGCGTCGTCGAGCTTCGTCGGCAGGCGGCCGAGGCGGAACGCGACACCCGGAGGAGGGTCTGGAACTGCGCCGCGCGTGTTCAAGAGGCTGCACGCATCACCGACGAGGCCAAGTTCTACACTACGCACCATATATCGGCGTGCACTCCAGGTGTTCAAGACTCCCGGGTCCCTGCCGTCGATGCGACGATGCTGGCTGGCATGAAGACCTACACGCGCCGAACACAAAGATGAGCTCGCAAAAAAATCCTGTCCAACAAGGCCGGCTAACACCATGGTCGGGTCTAGCTTTTGTTAGTAACATTCTTTCTTATGTCTACGTGCTACCTGTTCTTCCATGCTTACATGTATGATGTGCTCAACACCATCGTCCAACTGTACTTTTGGCAGAAATGCGTTAGTTATCTGTATGAGTATGAAGTAGTGCTAATTTGTCAAATAATGCTGGATAGGATTGTTCATAACCTTATGCGTGTTTGTTGGCCGTACAGTTGCTATGATGATTGAACTTCAGAAAGCAGCCAATTACTGTAACTGAACAATCTTCAGAGCAACGTTACGTGGAAAAATTGCATAGTCTTCTCACCCACATCAGAACCAGAAACATGGCAAACTTCACAACCATCTCCACAAAGCCAGCAATTAGTGTAATTGAAGAATCTTCAGTTCAGAGCAACCTATCATGAAAAAACAGCAGTGTTCTGGAAGCAAAAACAAAGGAAACTTCAGAACGTTAGCTTGTAGCGTCAATATGTTAAGCGTTATGAGAGCTAGAACATCCGGCTAACTCGAGCGATGCATGTAATGCCAAAGGGATAGGCGTGACATGCAGCACTCTCGCTGCCGATAGGACTGGGCAACAGGGCAAGGCACGCTGCACCGTAAATGATGGAAATTAAGAAAGCATCCAGCTAACTAGAGCGATGCATGTACCGCCAAAGGGATAAGCGTGACAGGCAGCCAAAGGGATAGGCGTGCCACGCAGCCCTCTCGGTCAGCACTGTCTGCTGCTATCGATGGGACTGGGCAAGGCACGCTGCACCGTAAATGATGAAAAGTAACAGAGCATCTAGCTAACTAGAGCGATGCATGCAGTGCCAAAGGGATAGGCTTGACTCCAAGCCCTCTCGCTCAGCACTGTCTGCTGCCGATGGGACTGGGCAACAGGGCAAGGCAAGATGCACCGTGCTGAAAAGTGAGAGAGCATCCGGCTTTAGCGAAACGTTGTTTCCAGCGCCAACAAGATAGGCATGACAGGCCGACCTCTCACTCAGCACTGACTGCTGCAGATGGGACTGGGCACACCACGCTTCACTGTGTTGTAAGATTTGCAATTATTTTAAGTGTCCCGTAGCGCCTAGGGAGTTAGCGTGTGTGCTTGGCAAATTTGTAAATAAGATTGGACAGATACGGCAACTGATTAGACGGTTGCCTGCCCAAACTGTCCTGCCCACAGAAATTTTGTAACGCCTTCTAACTAAGCGTGTCTAGAGAACTGGTTGTGCTTGGTAATCGATCAGCCAGTCTGAACTGTACAGTGTCCACCCATTTCTATATATGCCTGAGCGTCTGAAATTGATGAAGGCTGTACAATGTCCACCCATCACAAAGAATTTGAATTTGTGTTCAGTGAAAGTTTCTTATAAATTGTCTAAGGTTTACTGAAATTTCGTTAAACCAGTACTGACCAGAGATGATAATATATAGCCCACGTGACTAGAGATGATAATATATAGCTCACGTGAGCAGAGATGATAGTACATAGTTCTAACGACCAAAAGGCAAGGTAAACAGACCAACATAGTTCTAATGATACAACCAAAAGGCAAGGTAACGATCACTTAAATGTAAACAGTTCCACTGTAGGTGGTCAACGCAAAAGATCATCTAGTCAGTAAGAACAGTAAACTTCATCATCTAGGAGATCAGGCGAACTGTGGGTGGTCGTTGCACTTGATCTTCTTCGGCATGGAGTCAAATTTGCTGTAGATCTTCAAATCCAGCTTGTGCTCATCAAGCACGGTGAAGGTGAGGATGTCACCATGCTTGAGATCATGGTGATCTCCAAACTTCCACCAACTAGCTTCCACATCATCGAAGACAAGTTGGTCTTGGTAGCGGGTCATACGGATGTTCCAGTGGCAATGAGGGCTTGTGCACACCTGTATGCTATGAGGCACTGGGCCCTTGAAGAACTTCTCCACTCCTTTCGGCAGCACGAATAGATGGAGATTCTCATGTACATGTATCTGAACTGTAAAACGCCTAGGAGTATGCACCTCATGGACGTGGCCAATTTTGAAAGGACGGCCCCTGCCCCTGTGCTGACGCTGGCCTGCCGGTGGCCCGGGAAGCTTGACGACCGTGGTCTTGGTGGAAAACTCGTTGATCAACAGCTTGTTGTGATCTCGGGCTGGGCCAACTGGAGAAGCCTGACGAGCAGAAGCAGAACGTTGAACCGGTGCAGCAGGAGCAACATGAGAACCTGGAAGGCTATGGCTAGATTCCTCCTGCAATGAGCAAGTTTTGCTATGAATGAATGTAGGTTGCAGCAACAAATATACTGCATTTGTACTCAAGACACTGCTGGTTACTTACATGAGCGGGTGCAGCGGTAGTTCTTTGCTTTGTAGAACTTGGCAAAACATCTCCCTGTCTTTTCTTGGCACGTTTTGCTGGAAGCAAGGAGCCCTGACCAGGCGTCTCCGCCTGCTTTGAAACGCACGGTGCTGGCAACCCAATGTTAGGTGCAAACGTCTGAACCTCCTGCATTCATTTAGCAGTCCGCAAGAACAACAGCAGGGGATTAATGAAATTACAATCCATATGCTATGAATAGCAAGACGGAATAGATTACGATCAAATCTTTAGGCAGTGCCTTCCTAGGGATGAAGTAAACATGTTAGAAAACCCCAATTGCAAAATCATAATCATGAATTTGTGAGCCTGGGGACTAGAAAAGTGGGATGCCAAGACCTCAAGATCCCTAGGAAAGTGGAATGGAAAGAACACAAGATCCTGTAGATTAAGACCGAGTTCTAAAATAAATCTAGTCTAGATTTGAACGGTTTTGAAAGCCAGAACTGCCAAAAAAAAACCTATCGCAAATACTTCAGTCTAGATTCGAACGTGGAAATCATTAATCTACCTATTTGATAACAGGCAAGGACGGCGAGATTTGAAAACACTAACCTAAATCAATTGTAGCAACAACCATGGGGAGGATTACTTATAGTAGGGGGCACATTGCGGCCGCTGGACTAAACATCTCGCCGCGGATTGGCAGCATTGGCCGCCTCCAAGCTATCTCTCCATGCGTACTGCCGCTTCCAGGAGGTTTGGACTGATCTCCGCCATTCTTCTTCTGTCAGCTCTGACAGGTCCATCGCCGGCGGGAGGGTGGTGGGTGTGCGAGCGGCGGCGAGGTACGAGATAGTGATGATGAGAAGGGGTTTCGGAGGAGTGGAGCGCGCAACTGCATATAAATAAATAAGATATGTACCAGACGACGAGAGAGGCGCAGCCGGGCCCACATAGTCAGACGTATGGAGAACCGGACCGTCCAATATTGCGTACCACCTCTTAAAACGCCCAGCTACTAGGCGCATCTCGGGAAAATGTGCTTGGGCCACACCTTTATTTCTTCCTCGAAACTAGCGCTTTCTTTCTTGGGTTAATGGAGTTTGACCACCTTCTCCACACATCTTCATGTCCAGTTTAGACCTACTCGGCCTGAACATCACGAAACTTGCGATGCTATGATCTTACTGCACTATGTATGGTAGTGCGAGAGGTAACACTTGGACGTGCAACCCAAGCTGTAACAGCCCGGCCTATAGGACACGGGGCGCAGGATGAACAAGTACTATGCACTCCAACAGAAGTTTCAGTAATAAGATGACTGGACCAAGAATTCTTAAAAGGCATGAACACACCATTTACCTTAGATTCTGCAGACACACACCTTACATCAACCATAAGCAGTTCACAAAAGACACACAAATAACATCCTCTTGTTCTTGGCATTGACAAGCCAAACACTCCCACAAGCATGACAGACTAAGTAAACATGATCACCTTCATCAGCTCAGTAAGCCTCACTTAACCGGCGTAAACAGCTTCACGTTGCCACACACTTTGTATGTCATCTCAATTCCTGTCTTGTCGTATACGATCACCTTCATCAGCTCAGGGTGTACAACCTCAAATTCAGCCACACAGCCAGGCTCGAGTCCATGGAACTTCGCAAACACTGATGGAAATATGCCCTAGAGGCAATAATAAAGTTGTTATTATTTTATATTTCCTTGTTCATGATAAAGGTTTATTATTCATGCTAGAATTGTATTGACCGGAAACTTAAATACATGTGTGAATACATAAACAAATACCGTGTCCCTAGTGAGCCTCTACTAGACTAGCTCGTTGATCAAAGATGGTTAAGGTTTCCTAACCATAGACATGAGTTGTCATTTGATAACGGGATCACATCATTAGGAGAATGATGTGATGGACAAGACCCATCCGTTAGCTTAGCATATGATCGTTCTGTTTATTGCTACTGCTTTCTTGAATGTCAAATACATGTTCCTCAGACCATGAGATCATGCAACTCCCGGATACCGGAGGAATACCTTGTGTGCTATCAAACATCACAACGTAACTGGGTGATCATAAAGATGCTCTACAGGTATCTCCGAAGGTATCCGTTGAGTTGGCATGGATCGAGACTGGGATTTGTCACTCCGGGTTTCGGAGAGGTATCTCTGGGCCCTCTCGGTAATGCACATCATAAGAAGCTTGCAAGCAAAGTGACTAAGGAGTTAGTTATAGGATGATGTATTACAGAACGAGTAAAGAGACTTGCCGGTAATGAGATTGAACTAGGTATGGAGATACCGACGATCGAATCTCGGGCAAGTAACATACCGACGGACAAAGGGAATTACGTATGTTGTCATTGCGGTTCGACCGATAAGATCTTCGTGGAATATGTAGGAACCAATATGGGCATCCAAGTTCCGCTGTTGGTTATTGACCGGAGAGGCGTCTCGGTCATGTCTACATCATTCCCAAACCCGTAGGGTCCGCACGCTTAACGTTCGTTGACGATATAGTGTTATATGAGTTATGTGAATTGGTAACCGAATATTGTTCGGAGTCCCGGATGAGATCCCGGACGTCACGAGGAGTCTCGGAATGGTCGAGAGGTAAATATTTATATATGGGAAGTCATATTTTGGGTTCCAGAAAAAAGGTGCAGTTTTTTTTCGGTATTGTACCGGGAAGCTTCCAGGAGGATTCCGGAGGGGTCCGGAAGTCCACAAGTGGGTCCACCACGTCCCAAGGGCTGGCATGGGCTAAGGGGAGGCGCCCTGGCCTTATTGGGCCAAGCGCACCAACTCCTCAAAAGCCCACGCAGCTAGGGAAGAAAAAAGGGAGAGTCCTAGTAGGAATAGGATTGGACTTTGGAGTCCAAGTCCACGTGTGTACTATTCACGGTTACTGTTCACGTGGCACTATTCCTTCTACTCCAAGCCCCTACACATATATAAATAGAGGAGAGGGGGCGCCCCAAAAGGAGATACAACATTGTCTTAGCCGTGTGCGGCGCCCCCCTCCACAGTTCCGTCCCTTGGTCATATTTTCGCAGTGCTTGGGCGAAGCCCTGCGGAGATAGCATCACCATCACCGTCACCACGCCGTCGTGCTTCCGGAACTCATCCACTACCTCACCGTCTTGCTGGATCAAGAAGTCGAGGACGTCATCAAGCTGAACGTGTGCTGAACGCGGAGGTGCCGTACGTTCGGTGCTCGGTCGGTTGGATCGTGAAGTTGTTTGACGACATCAACCGCGTTGTTCTAACGCTTCCGCTTACGGTCTACAAGGGTACGTAGACACACTCCCCCTCTCGTAGCTATGCATCTCCATGGATAGATCTTGCGTGTGCGTAGAATTTTTTTTGTTTTCCATGCAACGTTCCCCAACAGTGGCATCATGAGCCAGGTCTATGCGTAGATGATATGCACGAGTAGAACACAAAGAGTTGTGGGCGGTGATCGTCATACTGCTTAACACCAACGTCTTATTTTGATTCGGCGGTATTGTAAGATGAAGCGGCCCGGACCAACCTTACATGTCCACGTACATGAGACCGGTTCCACCGACAGACATGCAACTTGTTTTGCATAAAGGTGGCTGGCGGGTGTCTGTTTCTCCTACTTTAGTTGAATCAAATTTGACTGCGGTCGGTCCTTGTTGAAGGTTAAAACTGCAAACTTGATAAATCACCGTTGTGGTTTTGTGCCGTAGGTAAGAACGGTTCTTGCTAGAAGCCCGTAGCAGCCACGTAAAACTTGCAACAACAAAGTAGAGGACGTCTAACTTGTTTTTGCAGGGTATGCTGTGATGTGATATGGCCAAGACATGATGTGATATACGTTATTGTATGAGATGATCATGTTTTGTAATTTATCGGCAACCGGCAGGAGCCTTATGGTTGTCTCTTTATTGTATGAAATGCAAGCGCCATGTAATTGCTTTACTTTATCGCTATGCGTTAGCAATAGTTGGCGAGACGACCACGACGCAACGATGGAGATCAAGGTGTCGAGCCGGTGATGATGGAGATCATGACGATGCTTTGGAGATGGAGATCAAAAGCACAAGATGATGGCCATATCATGTCACATATTTTGATTGCATGTGATGTTTATCCTTTATGCATCTTATTTTGCTTAGAACGACGATAGCATTATAAGATGATCCCTTCACTAAATTTCAAGATAAAAGTGTTCTCCCCGAGTATGCACCGTTGCTAAAGTTCCTCGTTTCGAAGTACCTCGTGATGATCGGGTGTGATAGATTCTACGTTCACATACAACGGGTGTAAGCCAGTTTTACACAAGCAGAATACTTGGGTTAAACTTGACGAGCCTAGCATGTACAGACATGGTCTCGGAACACTGGAGACCGAAAGGTCGAACATGAGTCATATAGTAGATATGATCAACATGGAGATGTTCACCATTGATGACTATCCCATCTCACGTGATGATCGGACATGGGCTAGTTGATTTGGATCATGTATCACTTAGTTAACTTGAGGGATGTTAATTTAAGTGGGAGTTCATTAGTAATTTGATTAATTGAACTTAATTTATCATGAACTTATTCTTGATAGTTTTTGCATATCTATGTTGTAGATAAATGGCCCGTGCTACTGTTCCGTTGAATTTTAATGCGTTCCTAGATAAAGCTAAGTTGAAAGATGATGGTAGCAACTACACGGACTGGGTCCGTAACTTGAGGATTATCCTCATTGCTGCACAGAAGAATTTTGTCCTTGATGCACCGCTAGGTGATGGACCTGCTGCAGGAGCTGCTGCAGACGTTGTGAACGCCTGGCAGGCTCGATCTGATGACTACTCAATAGTTCAGTGTGCCATGCTCTACGGCTTAGAACCGGGACTACAAAAGCGTTTTGAACGCCACGGAGCATATGAGATGTTCCAAGAGCTGAAATTGATATTTCAAGCTAATGCCCGGGTTGAGAGATATGAAGTCTCCAACAAGTTCTTCAGCTGTAAGATGGAGGAGAACAGTTCTGTCAGTGAACACATACTCAGAATGTCTGGGTACCACAACCACTTGACTCAGCTGGGAATTGATCTTCCGGTTGAGAGTGTTATTGACAGAGTTCTTCAGTCACTGCCACCAAGCTATAAAGGCTTCGTGATGAACTATAATATGCAAGGGATGGAGAAGACAATTCCCGAGCTCTTCGCGATGCTGAAATCAGCGGAGGTAGAAATCAAGAAGGAGCATCAAGTGTTGATGGTTAACAAGACCACTAGTTTCAAGAAAAAGGGCAACGGAAAGAAGGGGAACTACAAGAAGAACGGCAAGCAAGTTGCCGCTCCCACGAAGAAACCCAAAGCTGGACCCAGGCCTGAAACAGAGTGCTTCTACTGCAAAAGGACTGGTCACTGGAAGCAGAACTGCCCCAAGTATTTGGCGGATAAGAAGGATGGCAAAGTGAGCAAAGGTATATTTGATATACATGTTATTATGTGTTCCTCACTAATGCTCGCAGTAGCGCCTGGGTATTTAATACTGGTTCGGTTGCTCATATTTGTAACTCGAAACAGGAGCTACGGAATAAGCGAAGATTGGCTAAGGACGAGGTGACGATGCGCGTCGGGAATGGTTCCGAGGTTGATGTGATCGCCGTCGGCACGCTACCTCTACATATACCTTCCGGATTAGTTTTAGACCTCAATAATTGCTATTTGGTGCCAGCGTTGAGCATGACCATTATATCTGGATCTTGTTTATTGCGAGACGGTTATTCATTTAAGTCAGAGAATAATGGTTGTTCTATTTATATGAGTAACATCTTTTATGGTCACGCACCTTTTGTGAATGGTCTATTCTTGTTGAAACTCGATCGTAGTGATACACATATTCATAATATTGATGCCAAAAGATGCAAAGTTGATAATGATAGTGCAACATACTTGTGGCACTGCCGTTTAGGTCATATTGGTGTAAATCGCATGAAGAAACTCCATGCGGATGGACTTTTGGAATCTCTTGATTATGAATCATTTGATACTTGCGAACCATGCCTCATGGGCAAGATGACTAAAACTCCGTTCTCCGGAACAATGGAGCGAGCTACTGATTTGTTGGAAATAATACATACCGATGTATGCGGTCCGATGAATGTTGAAGCACGCGGAGGGTATCGTTATTTTCTAACCTTCACAAATGATTTGAGTAGATATGGGTATATCTACTTAATGAAACACAAGTCTGAAACATTTGAAAAGTTCAAAGAATTTCAGAGTGAAGTAGAGAATCATCGTAACAAGAAAATAAAGTTTCTACGATCTGATCGCGGAGGCGAATATTTGAGTTACGAGTTTGGCCTTCACTTAAGAAAATGTGGAATTGTTTCACAACTCACGCCACCTGGAACACCACAGCGTAATGGTGTGTCCAAACGTCGTAACCGTACTTTATTGGATATGGTACGTTCTATGATGTCTCTTACCGATTTGCCACTATCGTTTTGGGGTTATGCA
Organism: Elymus sibiricus; assembly: GCA_039707655.1. Lineage (NCBI taxonomy): Eukaryota > Viridiplantae > Streptophyta > Magnoliopsida > Poales > Poaceae > Elymus > Elymus sibiricus. The sequence continues at coordinate 308,746,981 of CM077674.1, forward strand.
TTAGAGACAGCTGCATTCACGTTAAATAGGGCACCGTCTAAATCCGTTGAGACGACACCGTATGAACTATGGTTTGGCAAGAAACCTAAGCTGTCGTTTCTTAAAGTTTGGGGATGCGATGCTTATGTGAAAAAGCTTCAACCTGATAAGCTCGAACCCAAAGCGGAGAAGTGCGTCTTCATAGGATACCCTAAAAAAACAATTGGGTACACCTTCTACCACAGATCCGAAGGCAAGGTCTTTGTTGCCAAGAATGGGTCCTTTCTAGAGAAGGAGTTTCTCTCGAAAGAAGTGAGTGGGAGGAAAGTAGAACTTGATGAGGTAATTGTACCTTCTCTCGAATTGGAAAGTAGCTCATTAGAGAAAACCGTTCCCGTGATGCCTACACCAATAAGAGAGGAAGATAATGATAAAGATCATCAAACTTCAGATCAAGTTACTACTGAACTTCGTAGGTCGACCAGAGTACGTTCTGCACCAGAGTGGTACGGTAATCCTGTTTTGGAAGTTATGTTGTTAGACAACGGCGAACCTACGAACTATGAAGAAGCTATGATAAGCCCGGATTCCGACAAATGGCTTGAGGCCATGAAATCTGAGATAGGATCCATGTAGGAGAACAAAGTGTGGACTTTGGTGGACTTGCCCGATGATCGGCAAGCCATTGAGAATAAATGGATTTTTAAGAGGAAGACGGATGCTGATGGTAATATCACTGTCTACAAAGGTCGACTTGTCGCGAAAGGTTTTCGACAAGTTCAAGGGGTTGACTACGATGAGACTTTCTCACCCGTAGCGATGCTTAAGTCTGTCCGAATCATGTTAGCAATTGCCGCATTTTATGATTATGAAATCTGGCAAATGGATGTCAAAACTGCATTCCTTAATGGTTTTCTCAAAGAAGAGTTGTATATGATGCAACCAGAAGGTTTTGTCGATCCTAAGGGTGCTAACAAAGTGTGCAAGCTCCAGCGATCCATCTATGGACTGGTGCAAGCATCTCGGAGTTGGAATATACGCTTTGATGAGGTGATCAAAGCATATGGTTTTGTACAGACTTACGGTGAAGCCTGTATTTACAAGAAAGTGAGTGGGAGCTCTGTAGCATTTCTAATATTATATGTGGATGACATATTGTTGATTGGAAATGATATAGAATTTTAGGATGGCATAAAGGGATACTTGAATAAGAATTTTTCAATGAAAGACCTCGGTGAAGCTGCTTATATATTGGGCATGAAGATCTATAGGGATAGATCAAGACGCTTGATAGGACTTTCACAAAGCACATACCTTGACAAAGTTTTGAAGAAGTTCAGAATGGATCAGTCAAAGAAAGGGTTCTTGCCTGTCTTGCAAGGTGTGAAGTTGAGTCAGACTCAATGCCCGACCACGACAGAAGATATAGAGAAAATGAAAGTCATTCCCTATGCCTCAGCCATAGGTTCTATTATGTATGCCATGCTGTGTACCAGACCTGATGTGTGCCTTGCCATAAGTTTGGCAGGGAGGTACCAGAGTAATCCAGGAGTGGATCACTGGACAGCGGTCAAGAATATCCTGAAGTACCTGAAAAGGACCAAGGACATGTTTCTCGTTTATGGAGGTGACGAAGAGCTCGTCGTAAAGGGTTACATCGATGCAAGCTTCGACACTGATCCAGATGACTCTAAGTCACAAACCGGATACGTATTTATATTAAATGGTGGAGCTGTCAGTTGGTGCAGTTCTAAGCAGTGCGTCGTGGTGGGATCTACGTGTGAAGCGGAATACATGTGCTTCGAAAGCAGCACATGAAGGAGTTCATATCCGATCTAGGTGTAATACCTAGTGCATCGGGTCCAATGACAATCTTTTGTGACAACACTGGAGCAATTGCCATAGCCAAGGAGCCCAGGTTTCACAAGAAGACCAAACACATCAAGAGACGCTTCAACTCCATTCGTGAATATGTCAAGGATGGAGACATAGAAATTTGCAAAGTACACACGGATCTGAATGTGGCAGACCCGTTGACTAAGCCTCTTCCACGAGCAAAACATGATCAGCACCAAGACTCCATGGGTGTTAGATTCATTACTATGTAATCTAGATTATTGACTCTAGTGCAAGTGGGAGACTGATGGAAATATGCCCTAGTAGCAATAATAAAGTTGTTATTATTTTATATTTCCTTGTTCATGATAAAGGTTTATTATTCATGCTAGAATTGTACTGGCCGGAAACTTAAATACATGTGTGAATACATAAACAAATACCGTGTCCCTAGTGAGCCTCTACTAGACTAGCTCGTTGATCAAAGATGGTTAAGGTTTCCTAACCATAGACATGAGTTGTCATTTGATAACGGGATCACATCATTAGGAGAATGATGTGATGGACAAGACCCATCCGTTAGCTTAGCATATGATCGTTCTGTTTATTGCTACTGCTTTCTTGAATGTCAAATACATGTTCCTCAGACCATGAGATCATGCAACTCCCGGATACCAGAGGAATACCTTGTGTGCTATCAAACGTCACAACGTAACTGGGTGATCATAAAGATGCTCTACAGGTATCTCCGAAGGTATCCGTTGAGTTGGCATGGATCGAGACTGGGATTTGTCACTCCGTGTTTCGGAGAGGTATCTCTGGGCCCTCTCGGTAATGCACATCATAAGAAGCTTGCAAGCAAAGTGACTAAGGAGTTAGTTATGGGATGATGTATTACGGAACGAGTAAAGAGACTTGCCGGTAACGAGATTGAACTAGGTATGGAGATACCGACGATCGAATCTCGGGCAAGTAACATACCGACGGACAAAGGGAATTACGTATGTTGTCATTGCGGTTCGACCGATAAGATCTTCGTGGAATATGTAGGAACCAATATGGGCATCCAGGTTCCGCTGTTGGTTATTGACCGGAGAGGCGTCTCGGTCATGTCTACATCATTCCCGAACCCGTAGGGTCCGCACGCTTAACGTTCGTTGACGATATAGTGTTATATGAGTTATGTGAATTGGTAACCGAATATTGTTCGGAGTCCCGGATGAGATCCCGGACGTCACGAGGAGTCTCGGAATGGTCGAGAGGTAAAGATTTATATATGGGAAGTCATATTTTGGGTTCCGGAAAAAGGTGCAGTTTTTTTTTCGGTATTGTACCGGGAAGCTTCCAGGAGGATTCCGGAGGGGTCCGGAAGTCCACAAGTGGGTCCACCACGTCCCAAGGGCTGGCATGGGCTAAGGGGAGGCGCCCTGGCCTTATTGGGCCAGGCGCACCAAGTCCTCAAAAGCCCACGCAGCTAGGGAAGAAAAAAAGGAGAATCCTAGTAGGAATAGGATTGGACTTTGGAGTCCAAGTCCACGTGTGTACTATTCACGGTTACTGTTCACGTGGCACTATTCCTTCTACTCCAAGCCCCTACACATATATAAATAGAGGAGAGGGGGCGCCCCAAAAGGAGATACAACATTGTCTTAGCCGTGTGCGGCGCCCCCCTCCACAGTTCCGTCCCTTGGTCATATTTTCGCAGTGCTTGGGCGAAGCCCTGCGGAGATAGCATCACCATCACCGTCACCACGCCGTCGTGCTTCCGGAACTCATCCACTACCTCACCGTCTTGCTGGATCAAGAAGTCGAGGACGTCATCAAGCTGAACGTGTGCTGAACGCGGAGGTGCCGTACGTTCGGTGCTTGGTCGGTTGGATCGTGAAGTTGTTTGACGACATCAACCGCGTTGTTCTAACGCTTCCGCTTACTGTCTACGAGGGTACGTAGACACACTCCCCCTCTCGTAACTATGCATCTCCATGGATAGATCTTGCGTGTGCGTAGAATTTTTTTTGTTTTCCATGCAACGTTCCCCAACAAACACAGACCACAACATAGACAGCACCAGCATTCCATCTTCTTGCTTCAACTCAACACGCCAACAACAGCCCATGATCGTCTCCAGATTGATAAACCTAGGCAAACACAGGTTGGTGGCCTGTAAAAGAGAGGCTGCATCGTCGGGTATCACCACACGGGGTGTGCAGCCGTCCTACATGATTCTCACGAAACAGTTTGGCTTGTTTTCTTCATGGGAGTGCCCGATGTGACCATAAAGCTTTTTTAGTTCAGAAAACGACCTACCTTGTCAATAACAACAAGGTATAGTTTACAAACTTTGGTAAATCAAAGTTGTCTTTGCTAAACCAAGATGAACATACCTTATGGGCTCTGTCACCAGAGGATACAGAAACACATGCAGGTGATGAAACTGTACTAACCGCTGGCACTGCCGCCTGCATTTAGCGAGTTCAGGTATTAATCAATCGGATAGTTACTTCAGTGTTGGGCTTGAATGACATACAACAGCATCATACAACATAACATACTGCATTTTTTACAGCAAGAAGCCTCAGTTCAGCATCCACAACCGGTGGTAAGCAAGACGGTCCACTGGTTCCCCTTGCCAGTGCCTGAATTGCATTTAGTAAGTCAATAAGCGTACATAATTCATCTACACAAACACAAATGTAGCATAGGGACATTAAATCAGACAACTGAGATGCTGCAAGATAGTAACAACTAAAACATGGCTATCATAGAAAATTCAGAGACGCCCTTTCCCTTCCCTTTCTTCCTCTTCTTTCCCTTTCGCTTCCCCTTCTTCCCCTTGCCATGTTCACTGCCTAGGTACCGACCGAAAACACAGTATGGGTCCAGCATTATCTGCTCACTACCGGAGCTGTTGGAGGCATCCTCGGCATCCTCCTCTATGGGAGGCAGGCCGACGAGCGAACGAAGTGCTCCCGTTTGCTCGCGTGCGAGTGCACGTGCCATTCTCGCTTGCCGCTTCGCGAAAATGCGCGCACGTAGGTCATGGACAGTATTATCCTCCTGGGCCTTGATGACACCACCGATGCCAAGCTGAGCCATAGCACGGCTACTGTTTGCTGAATGAATAATCTAAGGACCAATGAACTAATACAATTTAGAACTGCATGTCACATAGATTTGCTGAATAAGCAATCTAGAGAGAGAACGATTATGTAAATCAGCGTGGATAAGCCATGTATGCAATCCAAACAAACTGATGACTGTGCTAACTGCGTGTGAAAATAAATCAAATACCACCTGACTGCATGTTCAAATGCAGATCTATAAAATTTAACCACACTGCAAGTGGGAATATATATCAAAAACCACCTATAACTACTGGTTTCGGATGGATTCTGCACATTAGAAAACCCTAATACCAAATTCAATATGCACGGATCCAGACATTTGAACCACAGCATGAATTCAGATTGTCCCCCAAATCTAGGATTTAATCAGTAATGCTAGATGCAGAATCAAGAAAAGTAACCACCCACAAAAGATACTTCCTTAACGATTTGAAATCACCCAACGGTACATATGGTGCGTCGGGATTACTTACAGGAGCAGAAGCATGACTGGATCCTCCCTCCATAGGGGTGCCACCAACAGCCTGCTTTCCGACAATCTTGGCACGAATTTGCCGCTCTAGTTCTTCCATGTACTGATCAACCATCTGCTTCCTTGGCTTTGGGGACGGAGTCGGCTTATCGGCCATCGAGATCCAACCCTGCACGGCGGAGGCGCATGCAGCTGGCGGCGCCGGCGGTGGGGAAGATGAGGACGACTGGCGGCGGGGAGAAATGGCAACTGGTTTCACCAAAAAAGGGGTTCGGAGGCTAAATAGGACGCTCCCAATGGAATCGTGGACCCACATAGCAGTGACAGAACAATGGAGAGCCAGACCGTCTGGTTTTTTAAGCGCCTAGGAAGGTCATTTTGTACTTCAGGATAAACGCCTAGTAAGTAGGCGTGGCGACGTGTAGCTATGACCCACAACCACCGAGCCGTGCCAACATAACGTGCCGGATGATCTGACATGCTGTACGCGCCAAACAGTCGAGCGTGTCAAGGGAGAACATCAGACTGTCCAATATGTTTGCCGGAAGCAGCTACAACGCCAATCTTTACATGATTATATCAGACGGTCTGATTACAGTGAGAACAAGCTTAACGCAGATACATGGATCATCCAAGTGGATCACGCCTTCCGGGTTGGCGCGTATGGCGGCTGCCACGCTGGCGGCCGGTCGTCGGCTTCGGTCAAAGGCGCCTTCGCACGCGGCGCGGCGACGTGCACTTGACACGTCTTTCGTCCAGGCGCGAATGGGGGGGGGGTCAGGTGACGAAATAAGTTTTTTGGGGGGTCAGTGCGCGACATAAGGACCTCCAGGGGTCTTTTTTTTAACACAGTACAGATGCAAGCGCTCATACATACGCACATACACTCACCCCCTATGAACGCACACACGCACACCCTACCCTTATGAGCACCTTCGAGAGACTGAGCCGGCATATCATCTTGAGATTTACGAAGTCACCGTAGGCGCCTCGTCGTCGACGGGAACGTCTCCTCCCACTGAAAACGCATCGCCGAAAATCCTGAAATAAATCCAGAAATAATGCGAGCACCAGGACTTGAACCCTGGTGGGCTGGGGATACCACTGTCTCTCTAACCATCCAACTGGTGGCCGAGTGGTGCGGTAGGTCTTGGGACCAGATGCCGCCCTTGTGAGTATGTGTGCTTACTAGGCTACGAGTTTGGGCCTCAGAAGATATATGGGTTGACATCTTGGTGCTGAATATTCTTGTTTTCGTTGCCTAAAAAAAGAATAATCTTGTTTTGGACGACGCTAGATGCTGGTCGACCGGCTCAAATTTCGTCCGCTCGCCACGCCAGCCATCCGATTGAGTTCCTGTGGCCCGTTAGATCCTTATCCACAACCACACTTGATCTCCTTCAAGCGCACCTCCGCCCACCATCCGCAAGCGTGTTACCTCCCAGACAGCAGTCGGCTCACCGGACACCCCGCCCGCTTGCCTCGCTGTCGGCGTCGGTTGCAACTTTTCCGTCCTCTCTCTCATCAAAACTTTCAATCGTAGCAGCTTGTTTTCACCCCGCCCCGAAATTGCAGCTGTGGGAAGCCTCCACCGCCGCCGGCCACGGCACCACTCCTTGTCAGTGGCAAACACCGTGCCTTCTCGCCAACCCAGGTCCCCAGTCGCGACACCATCCCTCGCTGGTTCCAACAAAACGCGTGACTGGTTGCAGCATTGCGCCTCGTCGGTGTCGCCCCGGTTGCGGGTCGATGGAGGCGATGGAGTAGCTCGCAAAAAACTACTATTTCTAGCATTTTTTTGCGCCAGTTGTAGCGTTTCACGATGCTGGCAAATTTACTAAACAATCCATGGTATATTGTTTTTCGTTCTCTATCACGACAAATTTTTGTTTGGACCATGGTAAATTTATTTTTTGTAGCATGAAAATTTTATTTTTTGACCATGGCAAACTCATTTTTTGTACACCATAGCAAATTTATTTTTTCAAACATACTGTGGCAAATTTGTTATCATGACACTCTTTTTACAATTTTCTCTTTTTTGACATTTTTTTCATCATCTCATGAAACACACTGGCAACTTAAGCTTCAAACACAGTTGCTAATTTTCCTTGTATGTGTTTGAAATATGGTTGAATGGCAATTGTAAATTTTCATGCATGAAATATTTTAGTTATGGCAAACTTATGTTCACTCATATATACCTCCCATCAGCTGCCGATTCCTTTTGTTTTTCTATTCTAAATGCTTTTTGTAAATATAATTTTAAGGCATTTTAAGGAAAGTGAGATTATTCCGATGGTGCACACTATATACTCATCCAATCTCCGCACACATGATTTGGAAAGTGAGATTGAGAATTTTGCGTTTGTTGGGCGGATGGGAGGGGAGTCTCGTCTCTCATCATTTGAGTAGTAGGTTTTGGTGTCGTGGCAACGTCGCCTTGATGCCGATATATGGCGGGGGCGACTCGAATAAAAATCCTCCTACTTCAATCTCGCCAAGGTGGAATATTCATTTTCACAAAAGAGGTAGCAACTTCGTGCGGCGTTGCCGAGTAGTCTGGGGTTTTTCGCCCCCATTGTTCTTCATGGACGACGGGTTAGTCGTCTGTGACGTTTGTTGGCATGCCTTCATGTGCATTGTAGGCGACATCATCGTCTTTTTTAACAACTTATTCGTTCGATACTTTGCAAGCAAGATCACCGACTTTGTCTGGCCATACTAGCCCAACTGCCTGTCAAAATCAAGGTGGTCTACTGTTGCGGCGTTTCAGTGAGGTATTTGTAGGTACTTCAATGGTTGGATTTCTTGTTGTTATCCATCACAACAAGAGCTATGATGATGCAACAACGACAAGTTTAGTTGTGGCTTCGATAAGAATTTGAGGCATATAGAAATTGTTATAATTTTCCCTTTATTTAGAGCCGTGTTTTCTCACTGGATTAAGTTATGCCATACCTGGTTGTATCCAATGTTCGATTTGACATAATATAAAGTATAAACCATATGACACAACCGTAATACTCCTAGGCAGAAGACACACAATTGAATTTGTGGTGACCCCAAAAGAAAATCCGCGCCATCTGCATGTACACATAGCAAGGCAAATATAGATTTTCGGAAGAAAAAAAATCCCTGATGAATAGACAACTAGTTGTACTGCGGAGGAAATATCCACGTTGTGGTATTGAAGTCAAGAAATTTCTCCCCACGAAAATGACCAATGTATGTTGCCTTGGAGGATTTCATGCTGAAGACTTCACCAAAATCGATAAAATAAATAGCATCTGGTTCTACCTCCCCACGAGGTAAAACAGACTTGCTGAATGGTTTGCTGATGAAAAGCGTCTGGCCACCTAGCCCGCAGTCGGAGATCGGAACCCATTCACGTGCATTGACATCGAGGACGAAAACCTCCACTTTGTAAGTGAATCTACTGCTATCCGCTTCCCGAATCACCATGAAAAGCTTTCCACATGACTCGACCAAGTACCGAAAGATCATATAGTCGGCTTCAAATTGGATGCCGAGGCCTATCATGCCGTCCCTAGCTTTTAACATCATGATGTGATTAGGACGTTTGGCTTTGTCCTCTTGGCTAGGAAGCTCATCGTTATCCTTCTCAGCCTCACCATTGTTTTGCTCGTCACCCACATAGCCTTTGTTGTTTCCGTCCTCGTCCTCATCATTGTCTGCTGCATCGGCGCCATCAATGTTGCTCCAGATGACCTGCTCAATACTAGTAGCCATGGGTATGCTGGGGACATCGTCAAAGGTGAAGGGGAGGATGATAAGTTCCTCGTCCCTGGTGATTCCATATAGTTTGTCTCCAAGAAATGCAACGTCGATGATGAGGCCCCAGTATATTAGTCGTTGTGGTAAAAACGCACCCTTCCCTCGTTGGATTGAAAATATAGGGAGATCCCAGTTGTTGGTCATAACCACGATGAGGTCATCGGGGGTCGATCGCATGAGCACCTTGCGGATCATGAACAGGTCAGAGACATCACCGATGACGGCGTCCAGCTCCGGGAGCGGCACGGTTGCCCTTGAGAAAGGATTGTGCAAGAAGTAGGCATGCCTCTCCTCGCCGTCCGTCCAGTCGAGGGCGAGCCAGCTGTCGGTGGAGCCAACGCATCGCAGGTTCTCGGGGAAGGAGGCGGCTGCTTCCGGCCCGCGGTCGGATAACTCTGAAGCGAGGTCATCGAGGAAGAAGCCGCCCGGGAGCACAATCCACGGCTGTTGTCGCCGCGGAGGGATGACCGAGCGCCATGGTGGACGGTGTTGGGAGGTCGGGGGAGACGGTCTTGAGAAACGGCGCTCGGCGCTGACCGAAGGGAGCTGCGTTCCAGGAGACGAAACGGAGTGCCAGGAACGGCACACCGCGTCGATCCACGGTAGCTGCCGTGCGTAGGGGCAGGAGGCCGAGCGCCAGGAACGGCACACGCATCTGAAGCGAGCGCGATCGGCCGGGTCCGGGAGCCCGGCGATGATGAGGCCTAGGAGGTCCTGTGGGAGTTCGGACCACGGCGGTGGCGGCGAGGGGACGCAGCGCCATGAACTGCACGCCGCGCGGAGGCCGGCGACGACCGGGCCGAGGAGCCTTTCAGACCACGGTGACGGCGATGCCATCTATGCTGCTGCTAGATTTGCTAGGATACTGCCTACTGGGTACGTCAAATCAATCAAATACTACGATGCTTTTTGTTTTGGACGCGTCACGCCGTATCGAGATAGCTTCGTTGTCCCGAGTTGGCATGGCTGCCTCGCGAGCCAACACAGCGGAATCTCCGATCTGTCGGTCGTCCGTCTCTTTCACGCGTGCAGGCAGGACGAGACAGAAGAGATAACGGCTCACCTCGCTGCTTAAAACTACAGTGGGTTTTATTTTTTGGCTTGTGTTTTGTTTCGAGTCAGTTAATAACATGTTGCGTAAATCATTAAAAATGCATGTTGTATCACACAGGCTGGCCACCATCTAAAAGGCGCTCGACTCCGCATGATTATCACTCTCAAGTCTTAACCCACGGGGCAAGTTGCACCTTGCACGCACATGACGAACCATCGGTCGGTGCAGGATGAGAACAGCTCCACACACGAGGCATTCGATTTTGGCAAACCATCTCATCCACAAGACGATAACAACTGGGCAAAGTCGCAGGGAAGACGTGCACAACAAAAACTGCAAGATGATGCACCGGAAGTCAGTCGTCCACTCGTCGTCGTATACACGCACGCAGCCTGCTCGAGGCACATTTCCAGAAGCATCTACCTACCAACAACGTCCATGTATATCACGACAACCCACCCAGGTCACATACATATGCTCTGGACCTCTGGTGGAAGTCTGCATCAATAAGCTCAAGGATTACACCCATACTCGGTCCATCCCTACAAAGTTGCCAAGTCAGTTCTATGATACACGCTGTCATGTTTTCAGTCCCGCTTCGTGATCTTCGAGATGTACGCTCTGCCGACGACCACCCCGAGGTACGACGCCGCGGTGACGGCGAGCCCGGCAAGAAGGATGAGCCTGTCGGAGGTCGTGGATTGCACCGCGTAGACCCTCAGACCGATGGTGTTCCAGTAGCTCTCGGTCCATATGGGGTCCGCAGCACCCATGGGGTCAGAAGAGTTCGCCGGAAGAACGTGCCAGGCATTGTCCTCGAACTTCAGCCTGGTTGAATAGGCAGGGACGTACCTAACAAGCGACCAAAAGTACAGCAGTCAGACAAGTAAACAAGAAGGAAACAACACGTTGACCAAATAAGAATGACATAAGGTTTAAACTACACGGTCGATAACTAACACAAGCAAGTAAAATGAGAGTAATTCGGTATCATAGCTTGTTCTTCAGTAGCAACCGAGCATGATGCACAAAACTAGGTGCATTATAGACGCCTTAGTTTATCAGTTTATAAGTTTTCGGCTAATGATCACTAAACTGCTAATGTATCAACACACAGCACTGATTTGATTTCTACATAATGGAAGGGGCATGTGTGCCACAAAAGAAGTTTACCTGGTTGTCGATACAACACACCGGCCTCCACCCTCCACTTCTCCCCCTACGCATACTTCACTTTCGTTGTTGCACTTCCCAGTACAAGAGGTTACGTTGCCTGGCAAAGTAGAAGTTCTGTCTGCCAAGAAGTTCCATATGAACCGGGAGGTATCATCTGCATATGCAGGAGACTGTGTGCTAGAAGGTGAGTCCTGGAAAACACCAACATAGTGACTCGGGCAGGCATTGCTTGGAGAGATGAAGCTCTTTGCGATGCCACAAGAAAGACCAAGATCACAGGTCAGTAGACATCCAATCAATTCTTCTACCAGTGTAACATTCACTTTTATAGTGTTCAGTGTCATGAGATCGACAGTCATATCAGCAGTAGCAAGAATGTACAATGATCTGGCAACCAAAGCAGCAGCTGCTGCTATTGATGAGGAATTGATGTTTGCTGTAGGAAAAAAGAAAAACATTACAGATTCATAACTACCTTTGGTGAGACAAATGGCCACATCTATGAACGGTCAACTTACCAGGGCTGTCCAAATGGCTGTGATAAAATCTATTGGAAAACTGGGAATCGAAGTCCTCTAACACAACTCCAGAAGTTGATGTATTCTGCATGGATGGGTCAACAGAAAACAGACTATGACACAACAGTCTTCAAAGAGAATAGCATGAAAAAAAATCAGATTTGGAAAGTTAAATTCCCAGGGTTTGATGAAGCCAATGGCTATTACCTTTCTCATGAATGACATCAATGAAGATGGTGGTACACCAGGGTTTGATGAAGCTGCTGGTTTTACTTTGACATTATCAGAGCCAAGTGAATCACTGCCACTTTGGAGACCATCTAAAATCTTCTTTGAAATTGATGAATTCTGTAGAAGCAGAAGATACATATGAACAAGATGGAACTTTTATCTTATTGTTTTTAGCCCCCAAATTCAAAAATAAAACCCCAATTACAGGTACAAGCACAGCTATCAATTGGACTCCCAGTGTGTTGTACTCATGAAACAACAATTACTCTGACAGATCTCTTCACAGCTAAATATCTTCATAAAGTAATGTTTAGAAACATATTCAGTACAAATTTGACAAATATTGTTCAAACAATACAGTACAAGGATCACAGGCAAAAAAAAGTCATGCACAACGACGCCCCACGGATCTCATGTATCTCAAAAGAGGCATTCGTTTATCAAACATTTTAACAACTACAAGATGAGTTTTTACCACTACACCACCACCATGAATCTAGAAAACCAGTTTGCATAATATGTCAAGAACAATGAGCAAGAAAAATATAGTTATAATCTCTACGACAATATGGGTGAGCTAAAATATCGCCATGCTACCTAGCAAAATATTAATTTGCGTCATGCGTGATTTAAAGAATCATTACCCTTGAAGCATGTGCATAAAATAATGTATTTCCTTGGCTTATGCCCTTGCCAACCGAACCAATCTCCAGTACCTGAATTATGTTCACAAACAGCTTGTTACAAACATTAAGCATGATAGGTAGAGAATTGTGAAATAACAGAAAGATATAGCAGTATAGCACTCAAGAGACTTAAAACATATAGTAAATCCATGAATGTAAATTCATTATATCCCATAAACAAAAATATGCAGAAATGCATGAAGAGTGAAAAAGATGTCCCTAGGAAAACTCGTCTATATGGAAACATATATCATAGTTTGACGATGCAATTGCCAGTGCCATCAAATCAGGCACTCACCTGCTCGATCATTGAGCTGTTAATGCCATTCACAGAATCATCACCTTCATCCAGTTCTTGTAAGAATTTTCTGCTACCAAGATAACCCCATGCTTCACCATCAAAAGCAGCAAATACAAGCTGCAACACATATGGGATGATGTTAGGAACAAGAACCATGATGGCTTAGGAGCCAATCACCAGTTCACCACAAATTTGTTCCTAATCAGATGTCAAACACATTGAATCTACTGATTCAATGCATAACTAAGAACGTAGAGGAAGATACCAAAAGCTGTAGGTGGATGAGATGTACAGGACACCGGTGATAACATGGAACCAACTAATAAAGCAATTTTCGGTCGTACATTACCTGTTTCTTGAGTTTGCCTAGATCATGAAGGTGAGAAAGAGCATCAACAGCAGTGAGCAAAGCAATCAATCCCTGTGTAAAATTCAATATTATTGTGTAATGCAAATACGAAATACAAACAAGACAATCATGTGTCTCTACTACTTACTGATATGGGAGAATCAGCACCCAGACTACGGTCCCTAAAGAACGATGCAGAATCCTGGGATGCAACGACCATTATTATTGGTTTCTGATGCTCTGTTGATGCATTGCTCATTGGTGGCAACGAAGCCCATACACTGCCCTTCAAACACGAGGATCATAAGTTGACGTAAAAACAGAAGATAAAACAACACGTGAGGTAGACATCTTGGAACTCTACTATATGCATAATATTGTGAACGTAAGAGCAAAATGCCTTATGCAAGAAAGGAAGTACCGACCTCTGTCCTCCTAAGGGCAAGCACGACTGCTCTTTGAGGCAGGACTCTGAACCATGTGTTTCAGCTTTAGTTGTCTGTGGTTCATGCAATTTTAGAAGTAAAGATACATGCATCACTGACAATACTTCTATTATCAATAAATAAAGATGTGCTGATAGAAGTAAAGAGAAATGACCAGAAAAAACTCCAAACCTGCATAACAAGGTCAAATTCCGCTACATTTGCTTGATATCCATTGTTAGACTTCTCATTCTTGTCCGCAATCTGTTATCGACAGCAATGACCAATTATATAGGCTTGTAACTTTTGGTTAATTTTGAACCGAATAAAAGCAGATGGAATACCTTTCGCAGAGTCTGTGTGCTCTCCTCTGAAAGTAGAAACGCAGGAAAATCATATCTGTTCCACATAATACCTGACCCCTACAAGGTAAAACTGTACCGTTAACAGAGGTATACTGGAAGCACAATAAAAGCTTTTGCATTAAAGGGGTACTACACATTTAACTATTTTTTGTACTCAACAGCACGTTTAACACTTGAAGGGTTAACCTCCTTTTCGGAAAAAAAGAAAAAGAAAAGGAAAACTCTTGAAGGGTGGTAGCATTCCAATAAATCCTAAAACTTACAGCAGGATTCCAATCATGGCTGACATTTGAGTATGGTGCAAAATCCTCTTGTGGAAATTTTCTATCCGGTGACAACTCTACAGTCAGAAACAGAACATTTTCTTAGTGATAAGGCAACAAGACATACAAAGAGCACACGAAAAATAGGGAGATATTTCCACTGACCTAGTAACTTGTCACCATTTGATTCAACCAGTACACCGGCAACCTTATGGTAAAGTTCTGGATCATTGGATACCCTGCACAAGAACATAAAACTACCAAATGTTACCATCTCTCAACATGTCAAGGGCAATGCAGCTATGAAAGAAAATCACAAATATTATGTAACTTCAGTATCTCTGTTGTCCCATCAAGGAAGAGACACAAAAACTTCATTTTTCACTGGCATGCACAAACAGTATAAAAACATCTGCAATTATCTGAACACAGGATTTCAACAATCTGATCTTATACCTCAGAAAGAAAGCTGGCATCTGATCCAAGGGAAGAAGAACTGCAGACGGTTGAGCCAACTGGTCATTGCTGTTTTTGAATCTTACAATCGGTGCAATAACCAGGCCGTGCCCAGGATCTGATTAAATAAAAGAGACACTGAGAACCAATTACACTTCACAACACAGACTTGTTGAAGATTGTTATGGTCACAGAACGTCACATCCATTCTATAAGCATACAGCATTAGGGGAAACAAAGATACTCACTAGAGCAGCCGATTTCACCAGAAAGATTCAGCAGCCTGACACAAGGGAAGCTTTCAATGTTTACATACATTGCCTTCACAAGATCTGGAACAGATTCCAGCGCAGCAGCATCTCCTAGAAAAACATAAAGGCAACATGAACCTCTTTGCTACAGTACATTAAGCAAGGAGAAAAAGAATTTAACAGAGCTACTAGCCATACAGAAGCCAGAACTTATCACACTGTTTTGCAAACCTATCTCCAAGCTATTCAAGCACATGACACGAGCGAAAAAAATGCAAGCATGCAAAACAACCATACTAGTTTCGTAACTAAATCGCTTGTCATAACAGCACATGGTCTCATTCCGCCAACAGAGTACCAGAATCATGACCTTCAATTCAGACCAAACTTAAACGTTTGCAGTTGTAAGGCATCACGATGCATTCCCCTTACAAATGTGAAGTTTGGCTCTAGTGTAGTCTAGCAATAGCAGAACTTGGAGAACTGAGATAGCACAAGCCGCGGACACATCGAAGCAACTACCGATCCATTCTCAGTTAATAAGCACAGCAGCAGCTTGCTAAAGCTTACAACTACTTGGTTCACCTACAGGTTGAGACGGACGACCTAATCCCTATGCGGATTCACCCTAGAAGCTTAGCAGCACCGAACGGAAGGCTCCAAGGAAGCGTGAGATCGCCTCGCTTGGACCCAATTTTTACATAAAATAAGCACGGCGAATTAGGCGAGGATTACTTTTGCTTTTGCTTTGAGAACGAGGGTTTTGTACGAGGCGAGGATACGGAGGACCAACTCACCGGAGACGGCGGGGGCGAGGAACACGAGGACGGCGCAGGCGAGGGCCGCGAGGAGGGGAGCCACGGAGCCGGCCGCCATGGCGGACGCGGCGGCGATCTGAGGCTCAGGGTGTGGACGAGGCAGAGGCCGTCGTCGTCTCGTCTCTGACCGGAACCGGAAGGCGGAAGAGAGAACTGAGCAGCAGAGAGAGCAATGTTCGTGGGCTAGTGGGCCCTTATGGGCTTATGGGCTTATGGTCGTTCTCCTGCCCCCGCGACACTTAAAGCCCAACACGGCCCTAGGCCCTAGCCAAGCGCGCCGGCTACTGCTGTTCGTCTTCCTCCGTCGACAGGCCATACCCGCGCCGGCGCCGCCATCCCCTGTTGCTCTCCTCCGTTGGCGCTGCCCAGACTCCGCCCCCTCCCTCCTCCGTCACCCCTCTCGGACTATATTCCAGCGCCCTGTAGAGTACCGCGGCTAAGCTCCAATCTCCACGCGGCTCAGCCCCTCGCAGACGTCGGCGGCGACAGCTAAGCTGCAAGGTGAGTTTCCGGCCGCCTTAGCTCGGTTCGCCCTTACTCGCGTACGTGGCGCGCTGTATCCGCGGTTTCTGATGCTTCTCTCAGGTCGCAGTTCGAGCATGGAGGAGGAGGATAGCAACGCGCTGATCTTGCCCTGCAAGAGGAAGAACAAATCGCAAGGGAAAGGCAAGGTAATAATGGGTACATTTTATCTGCCCCCCGTGTCTTGGTTTCCCTTCTGACCAGATGCTAGTATATGATTGTGTGAACCTCTGTTTTCTGGATTGCTAGGATGGCAAGAAGAAAAAGACCAAGGAAGATGCTAAGATGAGCAAGACTCAGCTGAAAAAGCTGCAGAAATTGGAGGTTGGGACTTCTTCTGTTGCTAGTCAGCTTTGGTGTTTGTATCAGTATATATTGATGCCGGTCTAATTGTTTGCAGGAGGACAAACAAAAGAAGGCGCTGCAAGCTCAAAGCATCGAGGCTTTGCAGTATGTCTTAAACTTATTATGTCTACTTTCTGTGGTGGTTTGTATTTCTTCTGACGACTGTGTATGACAATCGCCCTGCACAATAGAAAGCACAGGATCGCTGATGAGGCATACTCACTGCTGCACACTTCGGGGTCTATTGGTCAAGTACGGTAGCTCTATCTGTAACACCTGGATTAGTTACTTTCGCATTGCAGGATTGTTTTTCTCATGGTATTTTGTTGTACTGTAGGCTGCGACTATGAAAGAAAAACGTAGGCGTGCCATGCAGTTATCCAAGGCTGGTTTAGATGTCCCTGAAGAACTTTCGCTATTCAAGAAAAACTCTGGTCAGAAAGGAGTTCCAGTTCCTGAAAACAGTGAAGCTGCGGCGGAAGCTTGCCCAGTGAAGTTAGTTCAGGCCACGAAACTTTATCATCCTGGTGGTGAACGAAAGAATCATGAGAGTGACGCAGTGAAGCCTAACATGGGTATTGGTGTGAGCATTCTGGATCAGAAAACTGAAGAGACTAATGATGATGCTGACATTTTGGCACATCAGAGCATTCCGAAACAAAAAACTAAAGAGACTAATGATGATGACATTTTGGTACATCAGACAGTTCGTTCATCTGTGCCAAGTTGCTCTGGTGTAGAGATTGATATGCAGGTGACTGGTCCACATCTGAAATATATTCGTCTCAGTTTTCACCTGCTCATCAAAAAGCTGGTGCCATGTTCTGACTTACTGAATCATTTTCCTTCTGTTCTTTTTGTTAGGATAAAGAGCCACAACAAGGTGAAGCCGCTGTACAGGAGTGCTTCAATCCTCCAATTGTTATGCATGTGTCAAGACCACATGAGGTTGAGAAGGCAAGGAGGGATCTCCCAATAATAATGATGGAGCAAGAAATAATGGAAGCTATCTACGAAAATTCAGTGGTAATTCTGTGCGGAGAAACAGGCTGTGGTAAAACTACTCAGGTCCCTCAGGTGAGTGTGCTCACACATGGCGCCTCTTAAACATTGGTTTAAACTAGGAGTTCTGATCCTATAGGCTTGTATTAAGTAGCTGCCAAGTTTTTCATTGCTCTCTATGCTATGTGTTCTGCAGTTCTTATATGAGGCCGGCTTTGGCACAAGCAATCGAGCTGATAGAAAAGGGATGATTGGTATCACCCAGCCACGGCGTGTTGCTGTTCTTGCCACATCCAAGAGGGTATCTTATGAGTTAGGACTTAAGCTAGGAAAGGAGGTTGGTTTTCAAGTTAGGCATGACAAAAAGGTGGGAAGTAAATGCTCCATCAAGTTCATGACAGATGGCATTTTGCTACGAGAGGTCCAGGTTGTGTATCTGTTTGCTTTTGCTGGTTACTTCTACTAGTCTATTTATTATTCAATATCATGTCTTCATTTTCTTGTTTGTTGTAATAAACTGATAACTGGTGCTAGAAGATTATTCCACAACCAGAAATGCATCTAAAGCCATAACTGCAGATGAGATGTCCCAAATTTATAAATAACTTTAGTGACATTTAAACTTGGGTTAAGTCTGATCACTCATTTAGTTGTCTTCCATAACTCTATCATTGCACAATCAGTTATCTTCCGTAATTTTATAATTTGCACATTTTCTTTGTAAAACAAGTCATTTGCTGTTCTGAAATTCATATGCATCTCTTTAATTAAAGCTGTGTCTGTAATAAAGATTGAAACTCCTTATCAGATGGCTTAGTGATCTTCTGCAGAGTGACTTTCTGTTGAAGCAATATTCGGTGATCATCTTGGACGAGGCACATGAAAGGAGTTTGAACACAGATATACTTATTGGGATGCTTTCTAGAGTTATAAAGGCACGCAAGGTTAGAAACTCAAGAGCTTACCTCATCTTCATTTTGACGAAAGGTAAAACATACAGGCATTGCTAACTTCTGTGCATATGAAAGTTTGTGTATGCAGACCAACAGAAACAAATACGCTCTGGGACGAAGATTGATCCAGCAGATATGGTTAGTCAGTTGAAAGTGGTGCTGATGAGTGCTACCTTGCAATTAAAAGACTTTATTTCAAACAGAAGATTGTTTGATGTGATTCCACCAGCTGTAGAGGTGCCTACACGACAATTTCCAGTAACAGTTCACTTCGCAAAGAGGACACATGATGATTATTTAGCGCAAGCTTATAAGAAAGTTCTGTCGGTCCACAAGAGTCTACCGCGAGGTGGAATCCTTGTATTTGTTACTGGACAACGAGAAGTGGATTATTTATGTAAGAAATTGCAAAGAGCATCCAAGCGGCAAATTGGTAAGAAGCCTGAAATGGTTGCAGATGAGTATGGTTCAAGACCAGAAATAGACGAGAAGGAAATTTTTGAAGCATATGATATTGATAGAACTGAACCTGAACACCAAGACGGCATATTTTCCTCATATGGTGAAGATGAAATGGATGATGAGCTAAATGTCGCTTCTTCTGATGCTGAAACAGAGAGTGAGATGGATACTGACAGTGATGAGGAGGATTCCGTTGCACATGAAACTGCAGAAGAAGATGGACCAGTGTTATCATTTTTAAAAGGTGCTGAGAGTTCATCTTTACTGAAGGCATCCTTTAAAGCTATATCAGGACAACCAGAAACTGCTGAGGAAGCGAGCAATGCTACAATTGCAGAAAAGTCAGGTCCTTCTGTTCCTTATTTCAGTAAATGTACAGAGCCTACATCTGTTTCGCGTGCTAGGCTCCGTGTTTTACCACTTTATGCAATGCTACCAGCTTCGCAGCAGCTTAGAGTATTCCACGATATTCCTGAAGGGGAAAGATTAGTTGTCGTCGCAACTAATGTTGCAGAAACATCTTTAACAATTCCTGGCATAACATATGTGGTCGATACTGGAAAAGAAAAGGTTAAGAACTATGACCATGCTACTGGGATGGCAAGTTATGAAGTACAGTGGATAAGCAAGGCATCAGCATCCCAACGTGCGGGGAGAGCTGGAAGAACTGGGCCTGGGCACTGTTACCGTCTCTACTCAGGTGCAGCATATGGTAAAGATGATTTATTTCCTGAATTCACTGAGCCAGAGATCAAGAAAATGCCAGTTGATGGCATTGTGCTTATGCTCAAGTCTATGAATATTGATAAGGTAATGTGCTTAAAAGTCAGTTATCTTTTTCATTAATCATCTTTTCTGATGTGTTGCCTTTTGTGCTAAATTTCATGCAAAATATGATAATCACAGGTTGAAAACTTTCCTTTCCCTACGCCTCCTAACAAGGAAAGTTTGGTTGAAGCTCAGCGTTGCTTGAAGATATTGGAAGCAGTTGACAACCAAGAAAAACTTACATCAATGGGAAAGGCTATGGCTCGGTACCCAATGAGCCCACGACATTCTCGTCTTCTTCTGACAATAATTAAAATGTTGAAGAGTCAGGAAGGATGTGCCAGATCTAACCTCATATTGGGATATGCAACTGCTGCTGCATCAGCTTTGAGTTATACCAACCCTTTTCAAATTCAGGGCAACACTGATAGAGAAACAAATGAAGATGGCCCTGATCCAGAACATAAGGATCGACATGAAAGGAAGAGTCAGAAGAAGCTCAAGGCCATGGTTCGAGAAGCACGGAAAGATTTTTCCATCCCTAGCAGTGATGCTTTAACCATTTCCCATGCTTTACGGTCATTTGAGTGTTCTAGGAACCGAGTGGAGTTCTGCAGAGACTATTCACTTCATCTGAAAACAATGGAAGAGATGTCAAAATTGAGAAAGCAGCTTCTTCGATTAATATTTAATCATAGCAAATTTTGTGATGAATTTGCTTGGAATTTTGGAGGCTCTCAGGATGTTGAACAGGCCTGGGGGAGTGAAACCAACAAAAAACCAATGCTGAATGAAGAGGAAATTCTGGGGCAAGGAATATGTGCTGGGTGGGCTGATAGGGTTGCAAAGAAGATCAACACTTTCTCTGGATTGTCAAAAGAGGATCGAAAGGTTCGAGCTGCACGTTATCAATCTTGCGCTCTCAATGATATAATATATCTAAACCGATCATCTTTTGTTGCCCAAATTCCACCAGAGTATGTAGTTTATTCCGAACTACTAAATACAAAGAGATCATACATGTATGGTGTGACCAGTGTAAAGCCAGGATGGCTTTTGAAATATGCTAGTTCTCTCTGCACCTTCTCAGCACCGCTGGAGGATCCAAAGCCCTACTACGAGCCTCAGAATGACCAGGTCTACTGTTATGTCAGTCCCATCTTTTCTCGACATAATTGGCAGCTTCCACTGCACAGTTTACCCATCAAAGATGCCACCCGTAGGGTGCAGATATTTGCATGGGCTTTGCTTAAAGGGGATGTCTTGCCATGTCTAAGGGTGGTTCAAAAGTTCCTGGCTCTGTCACCATCTGTTGTCCTGGGGCCTGCCAGCCAAAGAAGAGTTGGAGATCTTCTTAGCAGGATGAGTAAAAAGGCAATATACAGTCGGGCAGCACTAAGAGATGCATGGAATACTGACCCAGATTTTCTTTATCCTGAGATTCAGGCATGGATCCAGGATAAATATCTGAGCCAGCTTGGAGCAATATGGGAACAAATGCACCAAGAAGTTCGCCTCGAGGGGCGCGAACTTTTCCCGAAGAGGTTCAAGAAAGTTAAAGGGTAGTCAATTAGAACAGATCGTGTTGTAATTGCTTGACTGATGGAAGCTGATTTGTGGTGGGAGTGGGACACACCTCTCATGAGGTAACCTACGAAACCACTCATCTATTACTGCCCTCTACTTCATTTACTGAAATAGATATGAAGTAACAGTGAAGCATTCGAGGTAATAAATAGTGAGGTTGATATAGCTCGTGATGAAAACCATAACGAAGTAGGATATAGACTGTTGAACCAGCACATTTTGTCTCTAGCTGTGCAGATGTTTGTCTTTTATGTAAAGTAGATTTATTCGTTGCATCACCACCATGCTGATATAGTTATTTGTGCCCCTGCCAGTGATCTTTCGGGAGTGACTAGGATAGAAACACGGCCTCTTGTGAAAAAATAGAAAAAATTAATGTGAGCCATCGGATTGGAATTGGATGGCACAGATCTTTGTGGAGGGAGTTGTACGCATAACTACACGCTTCTGTTCCAAAAGGACACTCACTTCTAGTTATTTTCTAGCCAATATCCTTCTTCTTCCTCCGCAGCGGCAGCACAGCCCCGGAATTCCCCAAACCTATGGAGTTACAGCCCCCTTCGAGTCCCTCTCACTTGCCGATGGCCACCACGACGGCGGTCCAGATCCGTTGCCAAGCTCCGGCGCCACGTTGTGTAACTCGCATCTTCCCCATCTGAGGCTTCAGCATCTCGTGTACGGCACCTCCTCCCCCTTTCAAGATCTAGCAGTCTCGTCAGCGGCACAGTGCTGGGCTCCTCACCTCCTTTCCCTCCCAGGCTCATCCTCAAGTTTTTCTTTTCTGCGGTGCTTTGCTGTCAGTGACATTTCTTGTTACTTGATGGCGAGGCAATGATACACTTACGATTGATAAGGAAACTCGCAAGGCTTGCTGTTGTTAACATGGACTGGGGTCATATTAAGGTGCTTTCAATAAGTCATTAATTCTATTGTCTTGATAAGTAATCTCTCCGCCAAAACTATTTTAGCCATGCTCAAAGTACAGTTTTTTAAATTAAAGTAGCTTGAGAATCAACCTTGAAAGAATGTGTTTTAGGCCAAACTTGTATGTGTTCTCTGTGGGGTTAACAATTCTTTTTTGTTTTGCATTCCTGTGTTTAATACAGACTTCTATAAAATCTCAGGGATTTTTGCATTGCAATTTTTTAAATAGATGCCGGTAAACAAGAGTTTAGTTAGAAAAGATACTTTGTTTTGCTGATTTGGTAGGCCGAAGTGCGAACCATAGATTCATGTTGTTTGGCTTAAAAAGGTTTAATAGTCTCTATTCTTTCTGTAGTTATTCAGTAGTAAGAATAAAATCTCAAGGGATATGAAATCACTCTGTTCTTTGGTCTATATTTCCCCACATAATGATGACCCGTTCTTAAAAATGGCCATATCTATTTATACTCAAAATCACCACAAGTATCATAATTTCTTTGTGTCTTAGGTGCTAATTGCAAAGTGCCTGACCAATAAGAGGTGCCTGTAAGCTGTTACAGCAGTGGAAACCAACACTTTCGGTTCATATGCAAAACACTGTGGCCTGCACTTGTAGTGCTGCTGTCAGCAGAGTTGTGTGCATTAAGGCAATAATGGGGCATAAGCATAACTAGCCGAAAATGTCCATCAGAGGAAGCAAATGGCTGATTGTTTTGACCCACTTGGGCTTGGTTCAGGATAGACCTTTGGGTGGTAAGCAGACATTGAGCCATCGAACTTATAATGTAATATGAATACATCAGTACAACCAGTTGTAAGTTGTGTGCATTAAGCAACTCTTATTGGTATGTATGAGCTGTGAAAATTGACTTTAACTGAACTTTTCATCTAACAAAACAATGAGAAGTTGGAACTTGCAACGACATTGAATTGCACCTTCACTTTTCTGTTGATACAAGTGATCCGTCATTGTCAAGATGTGAATATATTTTGCCGTATGGTTTACTTTGTGCTGCAGCATCAAGTTGTTACTTTTGGCATTTACGAGTTAGCAAAAGAAGTTCAATTGCATTCTTAATTGTTCAATGCAGAAATGAACTTCTATTCAACACTAGCATTTTGTAATATAAATACTTACTGAGCACCACACCACTACTACAAGCAATTATTTTGAGTGTTTATGCGAACGATGTTGGTATTTCACTTGCAAGGATGCGGTACCAATGTTTCAGTTGTTCTAATAATCTTACTTAATTTTCATGCTAGTCACCTAAATCTAGTATCCCGCTACTTAAAAGCTTGAGGCCAACCTAAAGATATGCTTGTCACATGCTGACTTTGAAAGTTTGACACATATTGTTTCTCTACATGGGGCGCAATTTTAAACTGGCTTCACATAACCTGTTGCATGGGGCCGGGGCCAAACTGGGGGAGACAATGTGGAATTCCACCGCTAGTTTCAGAAATGTACTTTGTTAGTTGTGAGTTAAACTCCGCTGATGTTTATCCAATTGGTCTTGAGGCCAACCTGATGTGTTTCTGGTTATTGAACACAAGATCTAGTCTGACAAAGAGTTGGTCCTTCCCATCGGGAACCTTCCAAGACGTGACGCATTCTCCAAATGGATAAATCTTAGCCTCACTTCATGCATAATATGAGACCCAAAATTAGCTGTTGCGAAAGGTGAAAACGGAAGTTCAGCTACTATTTTCTGTTGCAGCAGTAGGGAAACTGTTGTGATAAATTGAGTTGAAATATACAGAAGTCATGATGGTCTTTATTCATTGTTCGTAGAATTATTATGTCCTAGCTACTACTCAGCAAACGCTACAGAAATATGTGCATGACTGAACCATAATTCGAAGCTTTACAACCTTTTAGCCCGTCAGAGAACATGATTATTTCTATTTCTTGCCTTGTGATGTAAACTATAATTATTTTTCTTGTATTTGTAGATGGATGATGCTCTGACAAGCTGAAACATCAGGACTACAGATGGACAGAAGAAGATTTTCTCAAAGTCTTCCCTTCACTACAATTGCGAGAACTTCTCTGCATACACCTATACCTGTCTGTGCTCAACTGAATCGCAAACACAAACAGAGGCAGTGACTGGCCAAGGACAGGGGATTGCTTTAGGATGTTTTGTTTTTTATTTAGCATATTCAGCATATATAAGCAGAAAGAAAATTTTCATGTCTAGTACGTAATTTACAGATAGTGGGTGGTTGGAGCTTCCGCGGAGCATCTGATCCCTCTGTTAACGACCCTTTCCTGTGATGATGCACTTGATCCTAGCCTTTTAAGGTATCATCTACTCTACTCTTGTATTGTATGCGCTGGCCAGTGGCCACTCCATTTTGTGGGCATGGATGCTGGTAGGAAAGGGTAGATTCCACAGGTAGTATGAGTTGCTGCAGGTTCTGAAGTTACCAGAACTATGGATTTTTATTTTTATTTTTATTTTTTTACCCTCAAAAAAAAAAACTACGGATTTTTATCACGCTATCTACTGCGTGTGGTCGACATAGATCTGTGTTTGATCGAGGTTGGTAGAAGTTGGGATGTCAAATTGCTTACTTTCCTATCATCCGTCGTCGTAGTGCTCCTATTTTCTCTTGGTCAGTTCAGCGCTAGGCATGGGAAAAGGTTGGAACTCTGCCAATTCAACCACCTTGTGTCGTGTTTGCCCAGTTATCTAGCTTACATTGTTGACAACACTTGATTTGTGTATTGCACGAAGCTTTGTTTTTGTTGATTTATGCTCCTTTTAGACTGAGCTCAGTACCAAACTCTTCTTGTGAAATGTTACAGCAGTAGATGGATAGACCCTAGGCCTTTCCTCAACATGTATGCCCATTTTCGCTTCAGTCAACCGAATCCTGCCGCGTGAACGCCATGCCGCCGTTGTTGCTTCTGCGCTGCGTGGGTCTCCCTTTGCATCCGGAGGTGTTCCTCCAGCTTCTGTTGAAGCATACTCATACTCCTGGGTCATGACACATCGGCGCGCGAGTCGTAGTACCCCATGATCCACCGTGGCATCCCGGCGGCCTGAACGGAGCTTGCATGCCGTTGGCTTTTAACTGGTGGTGCTGGTGCTCCGACGTGCAGGTGGTTTTGCGCGGTGGACCCGCTTCGCCATGGCAGCGGCTGCTCCTCCGCGAACCTGCTTCTCCGAAAGCTTTGGGTTCCCCGCCGTCGTCCCTTGGCCGCTCTCCACCGGCCCGGGCTGCGGCGCGGCGTTGCTGGGGCCTGACAACTGCAGGCACCGACTAAATGTTGACTGGTCAATCACCACAGTCGTCTCCTCATCTGACCCCGGCGCCGTCACCTCCGCCGGGCACGCGACGGTGCGGTGGCCCCTGTTTGAGCACCACGAGAGCGGCGGCGTTCATGGCGGCGTGGCGGAGGGAGAGCATCAGGCTCCTTGACTTGGTGTCGGAGGACAGCATCGGCGCGTATTCTTTTCTCTTCCGGAATCCGTGTTCGTAACAAACCCGAGTCTGTTAACCCACGCCACGCCACGCCACGCACCGGCCAGAACGATCTCCTCTTCTTTTGCAAATCGCTAGTGCTCTACTCGCCGACATGGCAGAAGAAGGGGACGGGGCGGAGGAGACGATGGCCGTCGTCGGAGCAGGAGGCCTGGAGGGGCAGATCGTCGCCGGATCAGCATACGAGGAGGAGGAGGTGGACGGGGGTAGGGGTGCCGGAGGAGGTGCAGGAGACGAGGAGATCTTCCGGGGCGACGACCAGTTCGTTCCGCCGCCGGGGTTCCGGTTCAGGCCGAGCGACGACGAGCTCATCAGGTACTACCTGCTCCCCAAGCTGCAGGGCAGGGCCTACGTGCCCAACAAGGCCATCATCGAGCACAACGTGTACCAGTGCCACCCGGACCAGCTCATCGGTACGTTTTCTCGCCGGTTTTCGACTACTAATCGTCGTCTTACAACCTCTGGTCAGTTCATCGACATGTTTGCTTCGTCTCCGTGGATCTGCAGGCAAATACAGGGACCGGGGCGAGGGCAAGAGCTTCTACTTCCTGTCGCCGAGGGTGCGCCGGTACGACAACGGGGACAGGCCGCGGCGGGACACGGAGGACGGCCGCGGCCGGTGGAAGGTGTCGACGGGCAAGAAGGATAAGGAGGAGAAGAAGGTGGCCGGCGACGGCAAGACCCACTACTGCATGAGCGTGCTCAACTACTTCGAGAACCCCAGAGGCGAGGGGCGCAAGTCCGAGTGGCTCATGAGAGAGCTCACCATCCCGGGGTACGAGATCAAGCTCCCCAAGGACGGCGGCCCCGGCGGCAAGACGGTGAGTTTTCTGAGATTTCAAACCACATTACCGTTCCGAAGTTTTTTTTTTTTTTTTTTTTGGCTAAAAGCGTTGGCTGATTTCTAGATTATGAACAACGATTTACGAAATTTATGATCTTCATCTAAATCGTGAAATTTTTGCACAAAAGAGCGCCTGCGCAATCAGTGCCAGAAAAGGACCCGCTCACAGAATCAATGAAAGTTCTAGATTGCCGTTCCGAAGTGTGTTTTTTTTTCTTTCTGTTTGCTAAAGTAATAAAGATAATTTCTAGATTATGAACAATCGATTTTGTTTGCTGGCAATATAAACAGTCAAATTTTCTCTAGGAAGCTTACAATTTAATAAGTGCTTACTCTCATTTGATTTTACATATCAAAGCTTACAATTTTGATTATACACTTTCTAGGAAATCCATATTAAATGAGTGCTTACTCTCATTTGATTGAGACATATCAGGGAGATATTATTTGTGAAAACAAAATGTGACTGGCGGCAAGTTGAAAACGGTTACTGGATCTTAATCAACTGAAATTTTCTTTCAAGTCCTGGTGGATTTAGAGAAGATCTTACTCTCATTTGATTGACACATACATGGACCCAACTAAAAAACATCTGACTTTGATTGGATGCATGCAGTTGGATAGGTACGCGATGTGCAAGATTTACCTCAAAGACGACAAAGGTGACGATGACGAGGAGGCAGGGCCCAGCAGCGCCTCGCCGGTGGATTGTGACGAAGGGGCGACGTCGGCGGAGCTTTCGAAGA
The DNA here is from genome assembly GCA_039707655.1 of Elymus sibiricus. Classification (NCBI taxonomy): domain Eukaryota; kingdom Viridiplantae; phylum Streptophyta; class Magnoliopsida; order Poales; family Poaceae; genus Elymus; species Elymus sibiricus. The sequence goes on from CM077674.1 coordinate 308,774,732, forward strand.
AACTGGCGGTCAAGAGGCCGGCGGAGGACCAGCGGCTGCGGAACGCCGCCGCCGAGAAGAAGCGGGCTCACCACTCAAAATGCCTGCAAATCGAGCCACCACCACCACCACAAGGCAACGGCATGCAAGCTCCGTTCAGCACGCCGGGATGCTACGGTGGATCAGGGCAGACCATGGGGCATCACGCTCGCACACCGATGCCGCGGCCACTGCTGGCGTACAACAACGGCCAGGTGCACGCACCGCAGCAGCAGGTGGCGTACAACGGTGAGTTGCTGGTGATGACACGACAGCCGGCGGCGTACAACGGGCAGATGCCGGTGATGCAGCAGAAGGTGGCGTACAACAGGCAGATGCCCGTGATGCAGCAGCAGGTGGCGTTTAAGGGCCAGGTGCGGCCGCCGCCGTACCGGCCCGCAGGTAGCTCCAACAGCTATGGTCAGAATCTGATAATGATGACGCGGCCCTCGTGCCCGGCCGGCCAAGCAGTGAACCCGCAGGTGCAGAGGAAGCCAGAGACGGATGAGATGCTCGAGAAGCGGGTGCTTCAGCAAGCGCAGCAGCAACAACGGCAGATGGCGTTCAGGCAGCAGCAGCAACAGGCGATGGCGCTCACGCAGCGGCAGCAGCAGCAGCAACAACAGGCGATGGCCCTCACGCAGCAGCAGCAGCAGCAACATGCGATGGCGTTCACGCATCAGCAGCAGCAGTGGATGGCGTTCATGATGCGCCAGCAGCAGCAACGGAGGATGTCGTTCATGATGCACCAGCAGCAGCAGCAGCAGCAGGATCATCAGCAGCAGCAGTACTTGGGCGGCGCCAACGCCAATTATGACCGCAGTCGGGTGGTCCTCCCGGCGACGAGCGGTTCTCCAGGAGAGGCGGCGCCGGTAACAGCAGACGGTTCGCCGGTCAGTACGGTGGTGTCTTTGGAGGGAAACGAGGATGGCAACAACGGGGATTGTATCATTGTAGCAACCATGGTTGGGAAGAGGTTTTGCAGGGTGGGGCGATGGCGCCGGCGCCGGCATCGGCATCGGCAGAGGGTGATTGCCCCCAGCATGCATGATTCGGCAGAGTGATCGGTGGGTTCTCACAAATTTGTTGACGTGTCGTTTAACATTTGATAACACCTTATTCGACGCAGTATATGTATTGCACAAAGCCTTGTGTTTCTGTTGATTTATGCACCTTTTAGACTTGAGCTCAGCACCAAACTTTTCTTCTGAATGTTACAACAGCAGATAGATCTATGCTTTTCCTCAACATGCATGTCCTGCTCGCCCATTTTTTGCTTCAGTCAACCGTGTGTTCTGTTTCCTGGCTCGCAACAGCCTCAACGGTAAATTCAATTTCATATAGCATGCTATTTATTTTTTCTGTTTTCTTCGTTGATATGGTTCCTTTTTTTAGTAACTTGATTCTAGCTGGTATTTTATTTGGGCGTGGCTAGATGTCATGTGATTGAAAATTCAATTTGAGTCGGTTGATTCGTTCTGAACCGTCGGATGCAAGATGGATATTCTTCAACCTCCGAAACGGTTCACTGTTCATCTTCTACCTCGAACTGCCGATCTACCACTGGCCTAATGGGCGGCACTCCCGTGCCAGCCTCGCCCCCCCCCCCCCCCCCCCAACCGTCGTGCTACCGCCGCCCCCAGCCATCCCTCTAACCCCAACCATGAACATTTTTTTCCGGCAAACCTACCTCCCCCAGATAGGTTACGGGGCCGCCTTCCACCCTAAGAAAGATAATGGGATCGCCTGCCACCTTAAAAAAAAGATTGTTATGTGAGCGTTACCGCAACAGAAGCAGGGAACATATCAGACACAATAAGCTGCGAGGAAGGAGCGTTCGCTCGGCGCGTCCACGTCGGCAGCCTGCACTGTGCGGGCGAGTCAGATTTTTCCCGTGGCAATTTTTTTTAGCGCTTCCCTCACGTAACACCTCCCCTAGATGAAAATATCTATCGAGCCTCGCCCCGCACGAAAGCCTTTCTTCCTCACACACGTCTCCTCCTTCTCTTCCTCTCTCGCCTCGTCTTCTCTCCCGTGGGTCGCCGACGCCGCACATCGCTTGCGTCTCCGCCTCTCCCCCGCATGCCGCCTCCTCCACTCCCCTTCCCTCACAGGCCCACACCCCTCTCATCTCGTCTCCTACCCCTTTTTTCCTCACAAGGCGTGGCCCTGCTCTTCCCCATGGCGTCTACGGCAAGGCGGGCGACGCCGCGAGCTCTCGTTCGAGGAAGCCGTAGGAGGACGAGGTCAAGCCGGACCAGATCGATGCGCCCCCCTGCCACACCTCCTTCTCGTGCGGGTTGGTTGCTACTGTTGTTGGTGCCGTTCGTGTCCAATTCGATCGGCCTGTCGTTTCCTGCTGCGGGAGGTTGCAAGATTTCTGGATGGTGAGCTTTTCCTTTTCTCCCTCTCTGGCCTAGTCGGTGTTTAGATGTGCTCGGATCTGATTAAATTCCTTTGGATGCATTAGCTGCTCTTCCTTTGGATGCATTAGGTGGTCGGGTCTGGTTGGATCTTTGGGATTTTTTATTGCTATGCGGGAGATGCTGCGGCATGCCTAGATTCGCACCAGTTTTTTTGTTTCTTTTCCTATTTCGTCTGGTGGCTATGGGTTAGGCGTGGGTTGCTATTGTTGGATTCTGTCACTCAAAACTATTTCATTGGCACGTCCATTAGTTTGGGTTAGTTCCTGTTTTAGGTGTTTGGCTTGAGGATTAGACGATGGATTAGTCAAATGTATTTCTCTATTGGTTTGGGTTGGTGCCTGCTTTAGTTCTTTGGCTTGAGGATTAATTACATGGATGCTTAGTTCTAGGGATTATGTCTGCATTAGTTCTTTGGCTTGAGGATTAATTACATGGATGCTTAGTTCTAGGGATTATGCATGTCATAGTTGCAGTTCTTAGATGCTTGATTGATGCCTGTTATCATAGTTGCAGTTCTTAGATGCTTGATTGATGCCTGTCAGGCAGAGGGGATGAGATGGTTGTGCATGGCCTTGTGTTTTTGGAAATTGTCTACCTGAGTTGATTAGATGGTGCGTAGTGTTGGAAATATGCCCTAGAGGCAATAATAAAATGGTTATTGTTATATTTCCTTGTTCATGATAATCGTTTATTATCCATGCTATAATTGTATTGGTTGGAAACACAAATACATGTGTGGATACGTAGACAACAACGTGTCCCTAGTGAGCCTCTACTGGACTAGCTCGTTGATCAAAGATGGCCATGGTTTCCTGGTCATAGACATGAGTTGTCATTTGATAACGGGATCACATCATTAGGAGAATGATGTGATGGACAAGACCCAAACTATGAACGTAGCATATGATCGTGTCAAGTTTATTGCTATCGTTTTCGCATGTCAAGTATCTGTTCCTATGACCATGAGATCATACAACTCACTGACACCAGAGGAGTACCTTGTGTGTATCAAACGTCGCAACGTAACTGGGTGACTATAAAGATGCTCTACAGGTATCTCCGAGGGTGTCTGTTGAGTTGGCATGGATCAAGACTGGGAATTTGTCACTCCGTATGACGAAAAGGTATCTCAGGGCCCACTCGGTAATACAGCATCACAATAAGCTTGCAAGCAATGTGACTAAAGAGTTAGCCACGGGATCTTGTATTACGGAACGAGTAAAGAGACTTGCCGGTAACGAGATTGAACTAGGTATGGAGATACCGGCGATCGAATCTCGGGCAAGTAACATATCGCCGGACAAAGGGAATTGCATACGGGATTGACTGAATCCTTGACATCGTGGTTCAACCGATAAAGATCTTCGTTAAATATGTAGGAACCAATATGGGCATCCAGGTCCAGCTATTGGTTATTGACCGGAGAGGAGTCTCGGTCATGTCTGCATATTCCTGAACCCGTAGGGTCGCACGCTTAACGTTCGGTAGCGCTAGGGTAGTATTGAGATATTAATAGTGGAAAGTCCGAAGGTTGTTCGGAGTCCCGGATGGGATCCGGGACATCACGAGGAGCTCCGAAATAGTCCGGAGGTAAAGATTCATATATGGAAAGTTGTTATCGGGTTCCGGAAAAAGTTCAAGTTTTTTCGGTATTGTACCGGGAAGGTTCTAGAAGGTTCTGGAGTGGGACCCACCTGCATGGGGGACCCATATGAACGTGGGTAGTGGGGAAAGTCCCCACAACACTGGTCTAGGCGCACCAAGATCCTCCCTTAAAAGGAATAGTATCATACAGTGACGACGCCAGGAATTTGCTCATGGGTATTCATTGCCAAAAAAAACCATATGCAATGCAATAGCAATATATACTAAGCTAGCAACAAGCTAGCAAGAACAATCAATACCGACGGCAATGAGCCAATGACCATATGCCAGTACTGCTGCCATATATGCATAATAGTAACAAAACGACATTGTGGCAATATCTCTAGCATTTAAGAAAGATTACAAACCAGCAAAGGATTTGATGTAGATCAGTAGATGTGGAAGCTGTTTTCTTTGCCTTCGAAGCTCTTTCCCACAATGCAAATATGCTAACACCCTTCTTCTGCATCTATGATACAAGGTCAGAAAAAAAAATAGATCAGCAATCTACCAAAACTGCTATACCCTCTGAAAATTGATAGATTAAAATACCAAAATTGCAATCTAGCAAACTAGTAGTGCTAGCAACCTGGTCGTTCTAGCAAACTAGATGTACTAGCAAGTAGCAACCTGGTTGTTCCAGCAAACTACATTAAAATACCAAAATTGTAATCTAGCAAACTAGCAAACTAGTGTCTGAATCGTTCTAATCTGTACGCCATAGGAAGTTAGGAACTGACTGGGACCTAGGGCCTTAGGGGAAGAGAATTAGAGAACTAAGAGAAGACATCGACAAGGAGAATGGAACCTGGTCGCCCGTCGCCGGCTCCGTTGGCCGCTGCTTGCGGTACTGGTCACACCGCCGCCGCCGCCGCCACTCGCGCTAGGTTAGGTTGGGGAATGACCAAGAAGGCGAGACACCGAGTGGGGAATGGATTGGGGTCGAACGAATCAATGTAACGAGGTGGTCGGCTGTGGCATGTGGTGTTGGACTCGCTGTAGGCCTGTAGCCGGCATGCTGTGTGGGCTGTGGGCTTGTGGGCCGTTGAATGAAGACATCTACTAATTTGTTTGGGCCAAATCTTGGGTATTCACATGAATACAGGTGAATACCCCGGGCACCGCCGCTGGTATCATATCCCAAAGGGATAAGATCAGGATCCTTAAAAAAAGGGGGATAGCGATCGGTGGGGAAGGAAAGGAGGGATTTCCTTCCTCCCCGTTGGCCAATGACTCTAGGGCCTTGGAGGGCAAGCCACCAGCCCCCTCCACGCCTATATAAAGGTGGGGAGGCGTTGGGGGCAGCGACCCTTCGACCCTTGCCCGTTACCTCTCCCAACTCCTCCCACGTTTCACCGGTACGCGCTTGGCGAAGCCCTGCCGGAGTTCCGCTGCCACCACCACCACCATGTCGTCGTGTTGGTTCAGATCTCATCTACCTCCTCTCTCTCGCTTGCTGGATCAAGAAGGAGAGGACGCCGCCGAGCCGCATGTGTGCTAAACTTGGAGGTGCCGTCCGTTCGGCACTTGATCGGGAGTTCGTGGACGGATCGTGATTGGATCGCGAAGACGTTCGACTACATCAACCGCGTTTCTTAACGCTTCCGCTTAACGATCTACAAGGGTATGTAGATGCAATCTCTCCTCTCGTAGATGTTCATCTCCTAGATCGATCTTGGTGAGCGTAGGAAAATTTTTGTTTCCCATGCAACGTTCCCCAACAGTGGCATCATGAGCTAGGTCTTTGCGTAGATGACATCACGAGTAGAACACAAAGGAGTTTGTGGGCGTTTATATTCAGATTGCTTCCTTCCTTAGTCTTTTCTTGATTCAGCGGTATTGTGGGATGAAGCGGCCTGTACCAACTTTACATGTCCACGTACATGAGACCGGTTCCATCGACTGACATGCGACTTTGTTGCATAAGATGGCTGGCGGGTGTCTGTCTCTCCCACCTTAGTTGAATCGGATTCGACGAAGGCGGTCCTTGTAGAAGGTTAAATAGCAACTTGCATATCACCGTTGTGGTTTTGTGTAGGTAAGAATCGTTCTTGCTAGATACCCATAGCAGCCACGTAAAACATGCAACAACAAATTAGAGGACGTCTAACTTGTTTTTGCAGGGTATGTTGTGATATGATATGGCCAAAGACATGATGAAATATATTTGATGTATGAGATGATCATATTTTGTAATAGTTTATCTCGACTTGCATGTCGATGAATACGGCAACCGGCAGGAGCCATAGGGTTGTCTTTAATTATTGTATGACATGCGTGTCAATCATTAAGCGCTATGTAATGCTTTACTTTATCGCTAAACGGTAGCAATAGTAGTAGAAGCATGGTTGGCGTGACAACCCCGATGGCGACACGATGATGGAGATCATGATGATGGAGATCATGGTGTTATGCCGGTGACGATGGAGATCATGCCGATGCTTTGGAGATGGAGATCAAAAGCACAAGTTCATGGCCATATCATGTCACTTATGATTTGCATGTGATGTTGATCTTTATTATGCATCTTATTTTGCTTAGGACGACGGTAGCATTATAAGGTGATCCCTCTCTAAAATTTCAAGATAAAATTGTGCTCTCCCCAAGTATGCACCGTTGCGAAAGTTCGTCGTTTCGAAGCACCACGTGATGATCGGGTGTGATAGACTCTACGTTCACATACAACGGGTGCAAGCCAGTTTTGCACATGCGGAACACTTGGGTTAAACTTGACGAGCCTAGCATGTACATACATGGCCTCGGAACACAAGAGACCGAAAGGTCGAACATGAGTCATATAGTAGATATGATCAACATGGAGATGTTCACCATTGAAACCACCTCATCTCACGTGATGATCGGACTTGGGTTGGTGAAATTTGGATCATGTTACACTCGGACGACCGGAGGGATGTCGATTTGAGTGGGAGTTCTTAAGTAATATGATTAATTGAACTCTTTATCATGAACAATAGTCTAAACTATCTTTGCAAATTATGTTGTAGATCAATGGCTCGCGCAGTAGCTCCCCTGAATTTCAATGCGTTCCTAGAGAAAGCCAAGCTGAAAGATGATGGAAGTAACTTTGTAGACTGGGCCCGTAATCTGAGGATTATCCTCACGGCTGCCCAAAAGTCTTATGTCCTTGATGCACCGCTTGGTGCGCCACCCCCTCCAGCAGCTGTGGACGTTGTGAACGCCTGGCAGTCACGTGTTGATGACTACTCAATAGTTCAGTGCGCCATGTTGTATGGCTTAGAACCGGGACTTCAAAGGCGTTTTGAACGTCATGGAGCATATGAGATGTTCCAGGAGTTGAAGTTTATTTTTGAGAAGAATGCCTGGATCGAGATGTATGAGACCTCCGATAAGTTCTATGCTTGCAAGATGGAAGAGAACGGGTCTGTCAGTGAACACATACTCAAAATGTCTGGGTATTACAACCGTCTGGCTGAGTTGGGAGTTGTGCTCCCGCCAGAGGCGATCACTGACAGAGTTCTTCAATCGCTACCACCTAGCTACAAGAGCTTTGTGTTGAACTATAACATGCAAGGGATGAACAAGTCAGTCGCCGAGCCGTTTGCGATGCTGAAAGTCGCTGAGTCAGACATCCAGAAGGAGCATCAAGTGTTGATGGTCAATAAAACCACTAGTTTCAAGAAGAATGGCAAGGGCAAGAAGGGAAACTCCAAAAAGAGTGGCAAAGTAGTTGCCCCTCCCGTGAAGAAACCCAAGGCTGGGCCCAAGCCGGAAACTGAGTGCTTCTATTGCAAGGGAACTGGCCACTGGAAGCGGAATTGCCCCAAGTATCTGGCCGACAAGAAGGGGGCCGACGCCAAACAAGGTATATATGATATACATGTTATTGATGTGTACCTTACCAACTCTCGTTGTAGTGCCTGGGTATTTGATACCGGTTCGGTTGCTCACATTTGCAACTCAAAGCAGGAACTACGAAATAGACGGAGGCTGGCAAAGGACGAAGTGACAATGCGCGTGGGAAATGGTTCCAAGGTTGATGTGATCGCCGTCGGCACGCTCGCTCTTCGATTACCATCGGGATTAGTGATGAACCTGAATAATTGTTATTTAGTGCATGCGTTGAGCATGAACATTATATCTGGATCTTGTTTAATGCGAGACGGTTACTCATTTAAATCAGAGAATAATGGTTGCTCTATTTATATGGGTAATATCTTTTATGGTCATGCTTGTGAGGGGTTTATTCTTATTGACTCTCGATAGTGATGATACACATGTTCATAACATTGATGCCAAAAGATGTAGAGTTGATAATGATAGTACCACTTTCTTGTGGCACTGCCGCTTAGGTCATATTGGTGTAAAACGCATGAAGAAACTCCATGCTGATGGACTTTTGGAGTCACTTGATTTTGAATCACTTGACACATGCGAACCATGCCTCATGGGCAAGATGACTAAGACCCCGTTCTCCGGTACAATGGAACGGGCAAGTGACTTATTGGAAATCATACATACTGATGTGTGCGGTCCGATGAGCATTGAGACGCGCGGTGGATATCGTTACTTTCTCACCTTCACCGACGATTTGAGTAGATATGGGTATATTTACTTAATGAAACACAAGTCTGAAACGTTTGAAAAGTTCAAGCAATTTCAGAGTGAAGTTGAGAATCATCGTAACAAGAAGATCAAATTCCTACGATCTGATCGAGGGGGAGAATATCTGAGTTATGAGTTTGGCAGTCACTTAAGACAATGTGGAATTGTTTCACAATTGACGCCACCTGGAACACCACAGCGTAATGGTGTGTCCGAACGTCGTAATCGAACCTTATTGGATATGGTGCGTTCTATGATGTTGTAGGAAATATGCCCTAGAGGCAATAATAAATTAGTTATTATTATATTTCCTTGTTCATGATAATCGTTTATTATCCATGCTATAATTGTATTGATTGGAAACTCAAATACATGTGTGGGTACATAGACAACACTGTGTCCCTAGTAAGCCTCTAGTTAACTAGCTCGTTGATCAAAGATGGTTAAGGTTTCCTAGCCATGGACATGAGATGTCATTTGATAACGGGATCACATCATTAGGAGAATGATGTGATGGACAAGACCCAAACTATAAACGTAGCATGTGATCGTGTCAGTTTATTGCTATTGTTTTCTGCATGTCAAGTATCTGTTCCTATGACCATGAGATCATGCAACTCCCTGACATCGGAGGAGTACCTTGTGTGTATCAAATGTCGCAACGTAACTGGGTGACTATAAAGGTGCTCTACAGGTATCTCCTAGGGTGTCTGTTGGGTTGGCATGGATCAAGACTGGGATTTGTTACTCCGTGTGACGGAGAGGTATCTCAGGGCCCACTCGGTAATACAACATCACAATGAGCCTTGCAAGCAATGTGACTAAAGTGTTAGCCACGAGATCTTGTATTACGGAACGAGTAAAGAGACTTGCCAGTAACGAGATTGAACTAGGTATAGAGATACCGACGATCGAATCTCGGGCAAGTAACATACCGAAGAACAAAGGGAACAGCATACGGGATTAACTGAATCCTTGACATAGAGGTTCGACCGATAAAGATCTTCGTAGAATATGTAGGAGCCAATATGGGCATCCAGGTCCCGCTATTGGTTATTGATCGTAGAGGTGTCTCGGTCATGTCTACATAGTTCTCGAACCCGCAAGGTCTACACACTTAACGTTTGGTGACGATTAGTATAGTTGAGTTATTTTGTTGGTGACCGAAGGTTGTTCGGAATCCCGGATAAGATCTCGGACATGACGAGGATCTCCGGAATAGTCCGGAGGTAAAGATTGATATATGTGATAATAGTGTTTTGATCTCCGGAAGGGTTCCGGAATTCACCGGAAGGGGTTCCGGATGTTTACCGAAGTGTTCGGATGCAGCAACACTTTATATGAGCCAAAGGGGTAAAGCCCACGAGGTATTGGAAAGTGCAAAAGGAAGTTTTGCTGCTGCCTTAAGCGGTACTACCGCTAGTAAGGCAGTACTACCGCGTAAGCGGTACTACCGCTCATGTGAAAGCGGTACTACCGCTCGTGAGCGGTACTACCGCTTGTATGCAGTACTGCTGGAATCCGAGTTAGACTCTTTCCGTGCGGGCCAAACCGACCTTGTGCGGGCAAAACCGACCTTGTGGAGGCTTTCTCTCCAAGTTTAGACCCCAGGGCTCAACATATAAATAGAGGGGCAGGGCTAACACACGGGATACATCAAGATTTCCCAAGCCGTGTGTCGGCAACCCTAACCCTCTAGTTCTCCCGTCATAATCTCCGTAGTGCTTGGCGAAGCCCTGCAGAGATTGTTCCTCACCACCATCACCACGCCATCGTGCTGCCGGAACTCATCTACTACTTCATCATCGCTCGCTGGATCGAGGAGGTGAAGGCGTCATCAATCCGTACGTGTGTTGAACGCGGAGGTGCCGTCCGTTCGGCACTAGTTCGTGATCGGATCGAGGGACGACTTGCGATTTGGATCGCGGAGACGTTCGACTACATCAACCGCGTTTCTTAACGCTTCCGCTTAGCGATCTACAAGGGTATGTAGATTCACTCTCCCTCTCGTAGATGCTCATCACCATGGATAGATCTTGTGTGTGCGTAGGAAATTTTTTGTTTCCCATGCAACGTTCCCCAACAGTGGCATCTGAGCTAGGTCTATGCGTAGATGAGATCTCGAGTAGAACACAAACGAGTTGTGGGCGTGGGTGTATACATATTGCTTGCCGTTACTAGTTGATACTTGATTCGGCGGTATTGTGAGATGAAGCGGCCCGGACCAACATTACTCGTACGCTTACGAGAGACCGGTTCCTTCAACTGACATGTAACTTCGTTGCATAAAGATGGCTAGCGGGTGTCTGTCTCTCTCACTTTAGTTGAATCGATTTCAATGAAGAGGGTTCTTTTATAAGATCAAAAAGCAATCACTACACCACGTTGTGGTTTTGCGTAGGTAAGAACGGTTCTTGCAAACCCGTAGCAGCCACGTAAAATTTGCAACAACAATTAGAGGACGTCTAACTTGTTTTTGCAGGGTATGTTGTGATGTGATATGGCCAAATACATGATGAGATATATGTGATGTATGAGATGATCATGTGTTGTATAGAATATCACGACTTGCATGTCGATGAGTACGGCAACTGGCAGGAGCCATAGAGTTGTCTTTAATTATTTTCGCCGTTTTGCTTTACTTTATCGCTATGAGTTAGCAATAGTCGTGGAAGCAACAGTCGGCGCGACAACCTCATGGCGACACGTTGATGGAGATCAAGATGATGGAGATCATGGTGTCATGCCGGTGACGATGGAGATCATGCCGGTGCTTTGGAGATGGAGATCAAAAGCACGAGTTCATGGCCATATCATGTCACTTCTGATTTGCATGTGATGTTAATCCTTTTATGCATCTTATTTTGCTTAGGACGACGGTAGCATTATAAGGTGATCCCTCACTTAAATTTCAAGATAAAATTGTGTTCTCCCCGAGTGTGCACCGTTGCGAAAGTTCGTCGTTTTGAGACACCACGTGATGATCGGGTGTGATAGACTCTACGTTCACATACAACGGGTGCAAGCCAGTGTTGCACATGCGGAACACTCGGGTTAAACTTGACGAGCCTAGCATGTACAGCCATGGCCTCGGAACACAAGAGACCGAAAGGTCGAACATGAGTCATATAGTAGATATGATCAACATAAAGATGTTCACCAATGAAACCACCTCAACTCACGTGATGATCGGACTTGAGTTGGTGGATTTGGATCATGTTACACTCGAATGACCGGAGGGATGTCAATTTGAGTGGGAGTTTTTTAAGTAATATAATTAACTAAACTCATTATCTTGAACAATAGTCTAAGTTGTCTTTGCTATATTTATGTTGTAGATCATGGCTCGCGCAGTAGCACCCCTGAATTTTAATGCGTTCCTAGAGAAAGCTAAATTGAAAGATGATGGAAGTAACTTTGTGGACTGGGCCCGTAATCTAAGGATTATCCTTACGGCTTCCCAGAAGGCTTATGTCCTTGATGCACCACTTGGTGATCCACCCGCTCCAGTTGAGTCTCTAGACGTTGTGAACGCCTGGCAGGCTCGTTCTGAAGATTACTCAATAGTTCAATGTGCAATATTGTATGGCTTAGAACCGGGACTTCAAAGACGTTTTGAACGTCATGGAGCATATGAGATGTTCCAGGAGTTAAAGTTTATCTTTCAAAAGAATGCCCGGATCGAGAGATGTGAGATCTCCGATAAGTTCTATGCTTGCAAGATGGAGGAGAACGGGTCTATCAGTGATCACGTACTCAGAATGTCTGGGTACTCCACCCGTCTGGCTGAATTGGGGATGTCCCTTCCGCCAGAGGCTATCACTGACAGAGTTCTTCAATCATTGCCACCTAGCTACAAGAGCTTCGTGTTGAACTATAACATGCACGGGATGAACAAGTCAGTCGCCGAGCTGTTTGCGATGCTGAAAGCCGCTGAGTCTGAGATTCAGAAGGAGCATCAAGTGTTGATGGTCAATAAAACCACTAGTTTCAAGAAAAATGGCAATGGTAAGAAGGGTAACTCCAAGAAGAGTGGCAAAGCAGTTGCTCCTCCCGTGAAGAAACCCAAGGCTGCACCCAAACCAGAAACTGTGTGCTTTCATTGCAAGGGAACTGGACACTGGAAGCGGAACTGCCCCAAGTATTTGGCTGACAAGAAGGCGGCCAACAACAAACAAGGTATATATGATATACATGTTATTGATGTGTACCTTACCAACTCTCGTTGTAGTGCCTGGGTATTTGATACCGGTGCGGTTGCTCATATTTGCAACTCAAAACAGGAACTGCGGAATAGACGGAGGCTGGCAAAGGATGAAGTGACGATGCGCGTGGGAAATGGTTCCAAGGTTGATGTGATCGCCGTCGGCACGCTCGCTCTTCGATTACCATCGGGATTAGTGATGAACCTGAATAATTGTTATTTAGTGCCTGCGTTAAGCATGAACATTATATCTGGATCTTGTTTATTGCGAGACGGTTACTCATTTAAATCAGAGAATAATGGTTGTTCTATTTATATGAGTAATATCTTTTATGGTCATGCACCCGATGTGAGGGGTTTATTCTTATTGAATCTCGATAGTAATGATACACATGTTCATAACATTGATGCCAAAAGATGTAGAATTGATAAAGATAATACCACTTTCTTGTGGCACTGCCGTTTAGGTCATATTGGCGTAAAACGCATGAGGAAGCTCCATGCTAATGGGCTTTTGGAGTCACTTGATTTTGAATCACTTGACACATGCGAGCCATGCCTCATGGGCAAGATGACTAAAACGCCGTTCTCTGGAACAATGGAACGGGCAGGTGACTTATTGGAAATCATACATACTGATGTGTGCGGTCCGATGAGCATTGAGGCGCGCGGTGGTTATCGTTACTTTCTCACCTTCACTGATGACTTAAGTAGATATGGTTATATTTACTTAATGAAACACAAGTCTGAAACATTTGAAAAGTTCAAACAATTTCAGAGTGAAGTTGAGAATCATCGTAACAAGAAGATTAAATTCCTACGATCTGATCGAGGAGGAGAATATCTGAGTTATGAGTTTGGCAGTCACTTAAGACAATGTGGAATTGTTTCACAACTGACACCGCCTGGAACACCACAGCGTAATGGTGTGTCCGAACGTCGTAATAGAACCTTATTGGATATGGTGCGATCTATGATGTCTCTTGCCGATTTGCCACTATCGTTTTGGGGTTATGCATTAGAGACAGCTGCATTCACTTTAAATAGGGCACCATCGAAATCCGTTGAGACGACGCCATATGAACTTTGGTTTGGCAAGAAGCCAAAGCTGTCGTTTCTTAAAGTTTGGGGATGTGATGCTTATGTCAAAAAGCTTCAGCCTGAAAAGCTGGAACCCAAAGCGGAGAAATGTGTCTTCATAGGATACCCAAAAGAGACAGTTGGGTATACCTTCTACCTCAGATCCGAAGGCAAAGTGTTTGTCGCTAAAAACAGAACATTTCTTGAGAAAGAGTTTCTCTCGAAAGAATTGAGTGGGAGGAAGATAGAACTTGATGAAGTTGTTGAACCTTTACTTCAACCTGAAAGTAGCGCAGCGCAGAAAGATGTTTCTGTAGAGCCTACATCAGCTGAAGAGGAAGTTAATGATGATGATCATGAAGCTTTGGATCAAGTTGCTATCGAACCTCGTAGGTCGACAAGGACGCGTACTACTCCTGAGTGGTACAGCAACCCTGTCTTAGAGGTCATGTTGTTGGACAACGATGAACCTACGAGCTATGGAGAAGCGATGATGGGCCCGGATTCCGAGAAGTGGTTAGAGGCCATGAAATCCGAGATGGGATCCATGTATGAAAACAAAGTGTGGACTTTGGAAGTATTACCTGAAGGGCGTAAGGCCATTCAGAACAAATGGATCTTTAAGAGGAAGACGGACGCGGACGGTAATGTCACCGTCTATAAAGCTCGACTTGTGGCAAAGGGTTTTTCACAAGTTCAAGGAGTTGACTACGATGAGACCTTCTCACCAGTAGCGATGCTTAAGTCCGTCAGAATCATGTTAGCAATAGCTGCCTTTTTCGATTATGAAATTTGGCAGATGGATGTCAAAACAGCGTTCCTTAACGGTTTCCTTAAGGAAGAGTTGTATATGATGCAACCAGAAGGTTTTGTCGATCCAGAGAATGCTGACAAAGTTTGCAAACTCCAGCGATCCATTTATGGACTGGTGCAAGCATCTCGGAGTTGGAATCTTCGCTTTGATGAGGTGATCAAAGCGTTCGAGTTTATACAAGTTTACGGAGAAGCTTGTATTTACTAGAAAGTGAGTGGGAGCTCTATAGCGTTTCTAATATTATATGTGGATGACATATTACTGATTGGAAACAATATAGAAATGTTGGAAAGCGTGAAGGAATATTTGAACAAGAGTTTTTCAATGAAGGACCTAGGAGAAGCTGCTTTCATATTAGGCATCAAGATCTATAGAGATAGATCGAGACGCTTAATAGGACTTTCACAAAGCACATACCTTGATAAGATTTTTAAGAAGTTCAATATGGATCAATCCAAGAAGGGGTTCATGACAGATCCTGGAGTAGTGCCTAGTGCTGATTCTACATGCGAAGCGGAGTACATCGCTGCCTCGGAGGCGGCGAAGGAAGGTGTCTGGATGAAGGAGTTCATGACAGATCTTGGAGTAGTGCCTAGTGCGCTTAACCCAATGACTCTGTTTTGTGATAATACTGGTGCCATTGCTCTAGCCAAGGAACCAAGATTTCACAAGAGGACCAGACACATAAAGCGACGTTTCAATTCCATCCGCGATTACATCAAGGAAGACGACATAAATATTTGCAAAGTACACACGGATCTAAATGTTGCAGATCCGATGACTAAACCTCTTCCAAGGGCTAAACATGAACAACACCAGAACTGCATGGGTGTTCGATTCATTACAATGTAAATCACATAGTGATGTGAACTAGATTATTGACTCTAGTGCAAGTGGGAGACTGTTGGAAATATGCCCTAGAGGCAATAATAAATTAGTTATTATTATATTTCCTTATTCATGATAATCGTTTATTATCCATGCTATAATTGTATTGATTGGAAACTCAAATACATGTGTGGGTACATAGACAACATTGTGTCCCTAGTAAGCCTCTAGTTAACTAGCTCGTTGATCAAAGATGGTTAAGGTTTCCTAGCCATGGACATGAGATGTCATTTGATAACGGGATCACATCATTAGGAGAATGATGTGATGGACAAGACCCAAACTATAAACGTAGCATGTGATCGCGTCAGTTTATTGCTATTGTTTTCTGCATGTCAAGTATCTGTTCCTATGACCATGAGATCATGCAACTCCCTGACATCGGAGGAGTACCTTGTGTGTATCAAACGTCGCAACGTAACTGGGTGACTATAAAGGTGCTCTACAGGTATCTCCGAGGGTGTCTGTTGGGTTGGCAAGGATCAAGACTGGGATTTGTTACTCCGTGTAACGGAGAGGTATCTCAGGGCCCACTCGGTAATACAACATCACAATGAGCCTTGCAAGCAATGTGACTAAAGTGTTAGCCACGAGATCTTGTATTACGGAACGAGTAAAGAGACTTGCCAGTAACGAGATTGAACTAGGTATAGAGATACCGACGATCGAATCTCGGGCAAGTAACATACCGAAGAACAAAGGGAACAGCATACGGGATTAACTGAATCCTTGACATAGAGGTTCGACCGATAAAGATCTTCGTAGAATATGTAGGAGCCAATATGGGCATCCAGGTCCCGCTATTGGTTATTGATCGTAGAGGTGTCTCGGTCATGTCTACATAGTTCTCGAACCCGCAGGGTCTACACACTTAACGTTTGGTGACGATTAGTATAGTTGAGTTATTTTGTTGGTGACCGAAGGTTGTTCGGAATCCCGGATAAGATCCCGGACATGACGAGGATCTCCGGAATAGTCCGGAGGTAAAGATTGATATATGTGATAATAGTGTTTTGATCTCCGGAAGGGTTCCGGAATTCACCGGAAGGGGTTCCGGATGTTTACCGAAGTGTTCGGATGCAGCAACACTTTATATGAGCCAAAGGGGTAAAGCCCACGAGGTATTGGAAAGTGCAAAAGGAAGTTTTGCTGCTGCCTTAAGCGGTACTACCGCTAGTAAGGCAGTACTACCGCGTAAGCGGTACTACCGCTCATGTGAAAGCGGTACTACCGCTCAAGCGGTACTACCGCTCGTGAGCGGTACTACCGCTTGTACGCGGTACTGCTGGAATCCGAGTTAGACTCTTTCCGTGCGGGCCAAACCGACCTTGTGCGGGCAAAACCGACCTTGTGGAGGCTTTCTCTCCAAGTTTAGACCCCAGGGCTCAACATATAAATAGAGGGGCAGGGCTAACACACGGGATACATCAAGATTTCCCAAGCCGTGTGTCGGCAACCCTAACCCTCTAGTTCTCCCGTCATAATCTCCGTAGTGCTTGGCGAAGCCCTGCAGAGATTGTTCCTCACCACCATCACCACGCCGTCGTGCTGCCGTAACTCATCTACTACTTCATCATCGCTCACTGGATCGAGGAGGTGAAGGCATCATCAAGCCGTACGTGTGTTGAACGCGGAGGTGCCGTCCGTTCGGCACTAGTTCGTGATCGGATCGAGGGACGACTTGCGATTTGGATCGCGGAGACGTTCGACTACATCAACCGCGTTTCTTAACGCTTCCGCTTAGCGATCTACAAGGGTATGTAGATTCACTCTCCCTCTCGTAGATGCTCATCACCATGGATAGATCTTGTGTGTGCGTAGGAAATTTTTTGTTTCCCATGCAATGTTCCCCAACAGATGTCTCTTGCCGATCTGCCACTATCATTCTGGGGTTATGCGTTAGAGACAACTGCATTCACTTTAAATAGGGCACCATCTAAGTCCGTTGAGACGACACTGTATGGATTGTGGTTTGGCAAGAAACCAAAGTTGTCGTTTCTTAAAGTTTGGGGATGCGATGCTTATGTCAAAAGTCTTCAGCCAGAAAAGCTCGAACCCAAAGCGGACAAATGTGTCTTCTTAGGATACCGAAAAGAGACGGTTGGGTATACCTTCTATCTCAGATCCGAAGGCAAAGTGTTTGTCGCTAAGAACGGGTCCTTTCTCGAGAAAGAGTTTCTCTCGAAAGAATTGAGTGGGAGGAAGATAGAACTTGATGAGGTTGTTGAACCTTTACTTCAACCAGAGAGTAGCACTGCGCAGAAAAATGTTTCTATGGAACCTACGTCAGTTGAAGAGGAAGCTGATGATGGTGATCATGAAGCTTCGGATCAAGTTACTATCGAACCTCGTAGGTCGACAAGGATACGTACTGCTCCTGAGTGGTACGGTAACCCTGTCTTGGAGGTCATGTTGTTGGACAACGATGAACCTACGAGCTATGGAGAAGCGATGGTGGGCCCGGATTCCGACAAATGGTTAGAGGCCATGAAATCCGAGATGGGATCCATGTATGAAAACAAAGTATGGACTTTGGAAGTATTACCTGAAGGGCGAAAGGCCATTCAGAATAAATGGATCTTCAAGAAGAAGACGGACGCAGACGGTAATGTCACCGTCTATAAAGCTCGACTTGTGGCAAAGGGTTTTTCACAAGTTCAAGGAGTTGACTACGATGAGACTTTCTCACCCGTAGCGATGCTTAAGTCCGTCAGAACCATGTTAGCAATAGTTGCATTTTTTGATTATGAAATTTGGCAGATGGATGTCAAAACAGCGTTCCTTAACGGTTTTCTTAAGGAAGAGTTGTATATGATGCAACCAGAAGGTTTTGTCGATCCAGAGAATGCTGACAAAGTTTGCAAACTCCAGCGATCCATTTATAGACTGGTGCAAGCGTCTCGGAGTTGGAATCTTCGCTTTGATGAGGTGATCAAAGCGTTTGGGTTTATACAAGTTTACGGAGAAGCTTGTATTTACAAGAAAGTGAATGGGAGCTCTATAGCGTTTCTAATATTATATGTGGATGACATATTGTTGATTCGAAACAATATAGAACTTTTGGAAAACGTGAAGGAGTATTTGAACAAGAGTTTTTCAATGAAGGACCTAGGAGAAGCTGCTTTCATATTAGGCATCAAGATCTATAAAGATAGATCAAGACGCTTAATAGGACTTTCACAAAGCACATACCTTGATAAGATTTTTAAGAAGTTCAATATGGATCAGTCCAAGAAGGGGTTCTTGCCTGTTTTGCAAGGTGTGAAGTTGAGTAAGACTCAATGCCCAGCGACTACAGAGGATAGAGAAAAGATGAGGTCATCCCCTATGCTTCTACCATAGGCTCTATCATGTATGCGATGCTGTGCACAAGACTAGATGTCAGCCTTGCCATAAGTATGGCCGGAAGGTTTCAAAGTGATCCAGGAGTGGAACACTGGACAGCCGTCAAGAATATCCTTAAGTACCTGAAAAGGACTAAGGAAATGTTTCTCGTTTATGGAGGTGATCAAGAGCTCGTCGTAAAGGGTTACGTCGATGCAAGCTTTGACACTGATCTGGATGACTCTAAGTCTCAAACCGGATACGTATATATTCTGAATGGGGGAGCGGTAAGCTGGTGCAGTTCCAAGCAAAGTGAGGTAGTTGATTCTACATGCGAAGCGGAGTACATAGCTGCCTCGGAGGCAGCGAAGGAAGGTGTCTGGATGAAGCAGTTCATGACAGATCTTGGAGTTGTGCCCAGTGCACTGGACCCAATGACTCTGTTCTGTGACAACACTGGTGCCATTGCTCTAGCCAAGGAACCAAGGTTTCACAAGAGGACCAGACACATAAAGCGACGCTTCAATTCCATCCGCGATGCGATCAAGGAAGAGGACATAAACATTTGCAAAGTACATACGGATCTGAATGTTGCAAATCCATTGACTAAACCTCTTCTACGGGCAAAACATGATCAACACCAGAACTCTATGGGTGTTAGATTCATAACCATGTAATGCTAGATTATTGACTCTAGTGCAAGTGGGAGACTGTTGGAAATATGCCCTAGAGGCAATAATAAAATGGTTATTATTATATTTCCTTGTTCATGATAATCGTTTATTATCCATGCTATAATTGTATTGGTTGGAAACACAAATACATGTGTGGATACGTAGACAACAACGTGTCCCTAGTGAGCCTCTACCGGACTAGCTCGTTGATCAAAGATGGCCATGGTTTCCTGGTCATAGACATGAGTTGTCATTTGATAATGGGATCACATCATTAGGAGAATGATGTGATGGACAAGACCCAAACTATGAACGTAGCATATGATCGTGTCAAGTTTATTGCTATCGTTTTCGCATGTCAAGTATCTGTTCCTATGACCTTGAGATCATGCAACCCACTGACACCGGAGGAGTACCTTGTGTTTATCAAACGTCGCAACGTAACTGGGTGACTATAAAGATGCTCTACAGGTATCTCCGAGGGTGTCTGTTGAGTTGGCATGGATCAAGACTGGGAATTTGTCACTCCGTATGACGGAAAGGTATCTCAGGGCCCACTCGGTAATACAGCATCACAATAAGCTTGCAAGCAATGTGACTAAAGAGTTAGCCACGGGATCTTGTATTACGGAACGAGTAAAGAGACTTGCCGGTAACGAGATTGAACTAGGTATGGAGATACCGACGATCGAATCTCGGGCAAGTAACATATCGCCGGACAAAGGGAATTGCATACGGGATTGACTGAATCCTTGACATTGTGGTTCAACCGATAAAGATCTTCGTTGAATATGTAGGAACCAATATGGGCATCCAGGTCCCGCTATTGGTTATTGACCAGAGAGGAGTCTCGGTCATGTCTGCATATTCCCGAACCCGTAGGGTCGCACGCTTAACGTTCGGTAGCGCTAGGGTAGTATTGAGATAGTAATAGTGGAAAGTCCGAAGGTTGTTCGGAGTCCCGGATGGGATCTGGGACATCACGAGGAGCTCCGGAATAGTCCGGAGGTAAAGATTCATATATGGAAAGTTGTTATCGGGTTCCGGAAAAAGTTTGAGTTTTTCGGTATTGTACCGGGAAGGTTCTAGAAGGTTCCGGAGTGGGACCCACCTGCATGGATGACCCACATGAACGTGGGTAGTGGGGAAAGTCCCCACAACCCTGGTCTAGGCGCACCAAGATCCTCCCTTAAAAGGAATAGTATCATATCCCAAAGGGATAAGATCAGGATCCCTAAAAAAAGGGGGATAGCGATCGGTGGGGAAGGAAAGGAGGGATTTCCTTCCTCCCCCTTTGGCCAACAACCCTAGGGCCTTGGAGGGCAAGCCACCAGCCCCCTCCACGCCTATATAAAGGTGGGGAGGCGTTGGGGGCAGCGACCCTTCAACCCTTGCCCGTTACCTCTCCCAACTCCTCCCACGTTTCACCGATACGCGCTTGGCGAAGCCCTGCCGGAGTTCCGCTGCCACCACCACCACCATGCCATCGTGTTGGTTCAGATCTCATCTACCTCCTCTCTCTCGCTTGCTGGATCAAGAAGGAGAGGACGCCGCCGAGCCGCACGTGTGCTAAACTCGGACGTGTCGTCCGTTCGGCACTTGATCGGGAGTTCGTGGACGGATCGTGATTGGATCGCGAAGACGTTCGACTACATCAACCGCGTTTCTTAACGCTTCCGCTTAACAATCTACAAGGGTATGTAGATGCAATCTCTCCTGTCGTAGATGTTCATCTCCTAGATTGATCTTGGTGAGCGTAGGAAATTTTTTGTTTCCCATGCAACGTTCCCCAACACGTAGTTTGGTTGGAAATATAGTTAAGGACGTGTGCATGTTGTGGGTGTTGTCCTGTTAATCAGAAAGAGCTTCTCAAGGGCTGAATTTGTTTGTGTTGGATTGGGGCTTCTGAATGAGAGGGGAAGGGGCAGTCTGTGCTTGCTTAGATGGTGTCACTGTTGATTTGTTTTTATTTGGTTCCTACTTGGTTATTTATCTTAGGGAGTTTGGCTATGAGGATAATGGGGTTTATATGCCTATTGTGGTTGTAATCCTTCGAATCGAAGTGCTGGATTTATGGTACTGGATTGCGGCTTCTGAACGAGAGGAGGAGGGGCAGTCTGTGATTGTTTAGATGGTGTCACTGTTGGCCTATTTTGATTATTAGTCCCTGCTTGGTTATATATCTTAGGGAGCTTGGTTAGGATGGTATTTTGGGTTCTATGCCTATTGTGTTTGCAATCCTGTGAATTAGAGTGCTCTTCTGAAGTATCATTGCTGGTTTCTTTTGATCAATCCCTGCTTAGCCATTTGTCATAGGGATCATATGGGTCACATGGTTGTTTAGAAAAGAACATGGAGGATCTATGCCTATTGTGGTTGCAGTTCTATGAAGCATAGTGTTGTTTTTTGGTGTTAATTGGGTTATCCTGATGGCTCTCAGTTTCCAGTTTCTAATCATGTATGAGGTATTAGTGTTTTATTGCTAATTGTTTTGGCCTTTATACATACAAGCTCAGGTCGAACCAGAGAAGGTGAGGACGACGAGCTAAGGTCAGCCGCCTTCAATTCGCCCTGCGCGTTCGTGGTGGCCTGATGACGCCGGATGTTGTGGTGGATGGATGGAGGGAGGGAGGTGAAGTGAGATGGACTGGGCAGTCTACTGTGTTTGGTTTGTTTGGGTGGAAAGATTCTATTCCACTGACTCATAGTTGACGCTGACTTGTGATCATCAGGCAAGGAGATCTCTATGGCAAGTCCAAGATGGCGTCGAAGAAGCAATATATTGTGATGTCCTTTGTTGCATGTTGTACTCGGTACTGTCAGTACTTATCTTGCACCACATTAATTAATCTCATTGAGTTTTGATCTTTATGTCATCATATGTATTCTCTTGGTGCAAGCAGGCGCGAAAGGACTAATGCAAGACAATCTTGACATGGTTTGCACTGGACCAACTATTTTGATTTATCACGTTGATGTCATGAGCAGAGCTCCAGTCATGCTACTTTCCTTGTGGACAAAACTTTGCTCAGCTAATGTTCGTAACCATTTAATTTGTTGGGTACTTTTGCATGGCACTTTTTTTAATGATATGTGCATGTGGCTGTTGCATATAGAAAGGGGCTCGTTTGTTCATGGAACTTGGGGAGATACGATTTTTGATATATGAGCGTCTTAATTTTTTCATCTTCTTGTCCTGTACCATTTGAAACTACATTCTTCTTGTATAAAGTACTTACCATTTAATGGACTTGTGCAGAATCTTGTGTGCCGAAAGAACCTCATAATTGATAAGAGCATTCACATAACATATGTCCGGGAAATCAGATCAGCGCAACATTTCATTTATATACAAAATCAATATTTTCTTGGTTCTTCGTATGAGTGACCATCCTATGTGAATTCAAGTTTGGGGTTCTTCCTTTGTATCCTACTCAAACTTGGAATATTGATTGTTAGGCATAGCTTAACTTCCGCAGTTGCTTGCATATTCTTCTGCTGGTAAAACAGGGCAAAACACGCACCACAGAATGCAGGGAGAAGATAGATTTATTTTTCTATTCGTACTTTTATTAGATAGATCACATTTCAAGGAGAAAATGAATTTATTCTGCTCTTCCTACTTTTGTTAGATATGCCACATTCTTTTTGGTTCACTCATGCCTTTGTTGCTGACGGTGTTGTTGTGTAAATTCAACATTGATGTTTAGTGTTATAACATGATTTACAAAAACTGAAAATTTGATCCCTTGGGTTGTTGCAGGTGCTGAAAATCGTATACCAATGGAATTTCCCCTCAAAATTGCAACCAAGAATACAGCGAATGATCTATTCTATGGGGTTAAAAACTGATCTTGGTCTTAGTCTATTTGTCTAACTCGGCTGCATCGTTTATTCTGGGTGCAATTTTTCTGGGGTGGGGGGGGGGGGGGGATGGGAGGAGGAGGATCGAGTAGGCTTGCCTTTGAACCCAACTACTTGTAGTGTCGATGTGGATTTATCCTTAAATGAGAGTTGATTTCCCTTGTTGGATAAACAACATATATGATAAGAATGTGTACATAGCATCTTAATCATGGGTATGTATTTGTATAAGCTGTCAACTGCAAATGGCTTGATTCCTTTCGAGACACTGAAATATCTTACAAGATAGTAGGGTTTATACATGTGGTGGACTATCAATCCTTACAGTTCGATGAACAGATTTATCCATTGAA
This sequence comes from Elymus sibiricus, assembly GCA_039707655.1. Classification (NCBI taxonomy): domain Eukaryota; kingdom Viridiplantae; phylum Streptophyta; class Magnoliopsida; order Poales; family Poaceae; genus Elymus; species Elymus sibiricus. The sequence goes on from CM077674.1 coordinate 308,798,605, forward strand.
GAAAAATTGATATTAGTAACTATGTGATATATATGCAGATCCAAGTTGGCATGATGAAATATGGATGGACAACATTAATAGGTCCAGTTCCTTGAGTTTGTGGTTAATGGAGGTATATGGTCCAGTCTCAAGTGAAGTACAACATGCATACTCCTTTATCTTGTCACAACTGAATTACATGCATGCTAATTTTTACTAATATCAACTAATTACATGCATGCTAATTTTTACTCTATTGCTAATCTGTAGAAAGGCCTTCTATCATTGCTTAATGTCGCCAAGTGAACTCTCGGGTTTGGAACCTTCACTATTTTCTGTTACTCAATGTAATTCAGTTTGATAAGCTATATTTCTCATGTTTATTTTTTTCCAGATCTTTCAACATGGTATCGTTGATCTGCGGGGGCTATCATTCTTCACTACCTATGCAACATTGGCACTTTCTAGGCCGAAATATCTTATCAAGCCCATTGTTCGCAGCATAATGGCCTATGATCAGGTTTGTACACAGTTAATTGTCTCATATGTGCAATGCAAGTAGAGCAGGTTTAAATAAATCCTAATAGGGTTGTTTGTGCTAAATGATACTAATTACATGTATCAGGTTGATCTATATTTCCTTTTTTGTCAATGAGCAAATCATAATATGACCTATTGACGTGTCAAGGCTTGTGTTGCATTCTTAGGAAAGATTGTGGTCAGTGAAATTGCATTGACTTTGATTTTGAGTGCCGTTCACTTATTTTTGCTTCTTTACTGTTTGATTTGCCTAGACCATTGGTAAACTATTTATCTACTATTGGAAATACAATTTAGTGCACTAGGTTCTCCAACGACAACATTTTATTGTGTTATCCAATGATTACACAGAAATTATGCATTGACTCTTGACTCTCCCATTATGCTGCAGTTGCTCCCTCTGTCGCCGTCTGCACTGCGAAGGCGTCAATCAATCAGGATGCAGGTTGGATACACTTCTACATTTTTTATTGAGTCAATTACACCGGTGGTGCTAGAACTTGACGCAAACGGTCACTTTAGTGCTAGAACTTGTGGTGTACATCGAAGTGGTGCGAAAACTTGGCTTGGACGTGCAAATACGGTGCTAATCGCGTTTGTATACGCCGGGACAGGTGATGAGGCAAGCCAGCGTGGCTTAGGGCCCACCGTCAGTGACTGCATGGTGAAGGGGGACGGGTGGCACGCTCATTTTGCAAAAAAAAACACAGATTTTTTTTCTCACGTGTACAGTAATTTTTATGTGTTGCATCGGATGGGGTCCCATCTGTCAGGGAAACATAATAGAATGAAAAATAGCACAGTGTTGGATTCGAAAAGGTGACCTCAGTGCAAACTGCCTGCGTAGCTAGCCATCAGGCCACAACTCACTGCACGACATACAAGCATACGCAGGCTTTATATCTTTTAGCTAAGTAATGTAAGTAGACTAAAAAGAAGAGCTAAGTAACGTAAATTAAGAATTTTAATCTAGAAAAAAGTTTACGACTGTGGACTCTCATGTCTTTACAATTTATATGTCTATAACAGAACGTGATCGTGGGCTGCAATTTCTGTTAGTTTTTTTTTTTCGAAATTTGTAAAAAAAAATGTAAATTCTACTCCCTCCGATCCAAAATAAGTGTCGTGGTTTTGAATTAAGATTAGATCAACCTTATTTCAAAGCGGCGACAATTATAACTGATCGAAGGGAGTAATAAATAAATAATATACATATGAATAAAAGAAATTAGACAAAAATTCTCACCTATTAATTTAAAAAAATCATCAAATTAAATTATGAATTATTTGTAATTTTTTTAAATGTGTTTACATATTAAATAAAGTATTGATGTAATTTTAGAAAATATGTATATTAAAACAATATGAGCCTTGCAATTTTACATAATTAATTTCTATGTTGTTTTATAAGTGTTCATGCATTTCAGTAAAATTTGTTTGTTTTCTAAAAAAATATAAATGTATTTTTAAATAAATATAAATATATGTTTGGAAAACAATATGAGCCTAGTGTGCCCTCGGACTGCAGATTCTCAAATGAATACATATATACAATTATATGTATAATTCTAATTTAGATTTTTTTTTCAAATTTGGAAAAAGAAAAACAATACATGTTTTAAACGGGCCGCACTAACTGTAGTCTGTTTTAGCCCAGCAGGCGTTCTGTTGTAGGCATAAGTATTGACGATCCTTTTCTCAAAAAAAAAAAATTTGACGATCGTTTGTAGTTATCAAGTTCCAATTGTTTGTATTGGTAGGCCGTCCTGCTGGTTTCTCTCAGATCGCTGGTTCGAAATCCCACGGCCGTATCATTTTTTCCCGAATTAAATTTTTAAATTTACGTTATTTATCCAAAAGATATAGAGCCTTAGTATCCATGCAGAACATGAAATGTTATCTGGATATGTTGGCTAGCCTCTAGCGCCTGTTATGCCGAGGGCACCAGTTCGAATACTACTGAGGCCTATTTTTCGTTCTATTGTAGATTTGTGATGTTCATCTGACAGGTTGGACCCACCCGATGCCATACATGCAAATTACTGTACACCTGACAGTTGCCTTTACGTGAGAAAAAAAAATCCAAGGTTATTTTTTTTGCAAAAAGAACGTGCCACATGCCCTGTCCTCACCCTGCAGTCACGGACAGCGGGCCCTACGCCACGCTGGCATGCCTCGTCATCGTCGCCGGCGTATACAAACACGATTAACAACGTACTTGCACGTCCGAGCCAGTTTCTGCACCACTTCGATGTACACCACAAGTTCTAGCACTAAAGTGATCATTTGCGTCAAGTTCTAGCACCACCAGTGTAATTGACTCTTTTTTATTTCTTTAGAAGTCTTCCCAATGTTTTCTTGGAGTATTAGTATCTGATGATATGTTTTGCGAAGGTGGTTGTCAATCGGATCATGGGTGACATTGTTGCATATCTTAAGAATAGAAATTAAATTAGCACCTGCAGCCCTTTCTGAACTGATCGCATCCACAAAGAATGGGACTATCAGCAATGAGGTAATGTTGCTTCCTTTTGATTGTGCTACTCTGCTGCATTGATTATGATGGCCAAAACTTGATTTTGACAGTTTATTTTGTTCTGTCTTGGAAGTGATATGGGTTCTATATCTTGCTTTCTTACTCTTGGGCACTTTTTCTTAGAATCCTGGATCTGGCTCATGGTTAATATATCAGTGTAATTGATCTGAACTAATAATTTATCAATTGCTTATGTGTCGTGTTCGACAAGTCCCTGCTGGACTGCCCGCTCTGCTCCTTGTCAAGCCTCCCGTCTTCCATGCATAAATGGATCATCTTTACTTTACTTCCTTGCTTGATGCACTGGTTACTTCTCACACACACAAAAAATTGGTTTTTGTGCAGCGCCGGGTGAAGCACACGGCATGCGGCCTGTGCGCTGCGAACCACACGGCAACAAGTGCTCGGCGTGCCTGGACGGCGATGGCTTGCACGAGCGCGACGAGGGGGCTGACCGCTACCTCATGGCGGCGAGGGTGCCCTAAGCCCGTCTGCGGGAGCTCCATGGTGTACTTCATGGTCGGCGACCACCATCTGGTGTGCCCGCACGTGTGGTGCCGCTGCCCTGAGCCTGGCTGTGGCTTCCTCGGCCCGCCGCCCAGCTTGCCGAGCGCCACCAGTGGCCTGTGACCGACGTCGCCTATGGGTCCATGCTGGAGATCCAGATGCAGCTGGCAGAGCGAGGACGGTGGCTGCTGGCCCCGGAGGATCGGGAGCGGCTGTTCCTGCTGGTGCGCGTGAGCGCCGCCGCGGAGGAGGAAGGCCCGGGGTCGGCATGGTACAGGTGCAAGGTACCGGATGGACGTCCTGATGGACACCAAGGTGAGGAGCTGCGCCGTCCCCGTCGTGGAGGCGGCTATGGACGTGGGCGGCAGGCACCTGCCAGTGCCGGCCGCCGTGCCGCCGCAAGGAGGGATCGTTCCCGGGGTTGACGATTAGCTGGTCAGCTCCGGTTCTTTATCTAATCTAATGTACATATATACATCTACCATGGCTAGACACCGGTGATTTGGTAGTGAACTAGCAGTGATCAAAGGTTGGACCTTGGTTGGGCTTTGATTGATTCTGTCAATGCCAATGGTTGCCAATGTATCGCGTACCAATGTGGCTGATCCCTACTTTGTCTGTTCATTTTGCTTGTTTGACTGCTGCTGTTCTTGCGAGGATGAGTAAATGGCACCTTGTACGGTGTTGTTTGTTTCTGTGTGAAAACTGAATTTGTAGCACCTAGCTAGCAGAGAGTCACACCAAACAAGCCAGCTCAATGGGCGGCAGCAAAACTAGCACCGCACAGTACCGACTCAGGCGGGGGAGTGAAGTCTGTTTTAAACCCTGAGAGGGTAGCGTGCGTCGGAAACGAACCCTGACGTCCAAATCCCGAAAGTCTGTGTCCCGTCGTCACTAATCCCGGATGTTTTTGACCTTTAGTGCGTTTTAGGGTGGGATTAGCTGACGTGGCACGGTTTCAAGGTGGGATTGCTTACTAAATGTGCCACGTCGGTTTGGGCCACCTAACTCTATTAATTCAGACACTGGAGGGGATTGAATCTAGGGTTCAGGCGAGCGCGGGCGGCGATTTGCGGCAGCGGCGAGGATGTCGTCTTCTTCCTTTGGTTCTTCTGCTTCTCGCGGTGGAGGGGTTCGATGGAGAGGCGTAGCGGCAAGGTCGCTGGTGCCCTATCAGGAGCAGCCCATGGACTACGAGCCGGCAGTTGTCTGCGCCCTTTGTGGGAAGAAGGCGCCGCGATGGATCTCCTGGAGTCCGGCGAACCCTGGAAGAAGATACTATGCTTGCGTAGAAGCTCAGGTATGCTTGATTCCATCTTCTCTGTTGTGTTCCTTTGATCTGGATTGCTCCTCTCTCTACTTTGTTCTTTCTTCTTGGTCTGATAAAATTCTAACTAATTGAACAGCATGGATTTGTTCAGTGGCATGATGGGCCTACATCTTCATTTCTGCGTGGATTACTGGGAGATCTTCGAGATAGAGTATGGAAGCTTGAGGCAGATGTTACTGCATTGTGCAATGAAGAAGATTCTGGAGCTGTTGGTGTTGATTTCATGGATGCAGGGACAAAGAAAACAGAGGAAGATGCATCAGTTAGTCAGAAATCTGTCAGCAAACATATGCTATTGGTGTATGGCATTGTGATATTTGTATCTGGTATATTTGTAGGGATGCTTTTAGGCTAGTTCATGTATTACATTTCAGGAAATGTACTGATTTGCAGGCTATGTAATGAATTTCAAATATGTTTGAATGCAATGCAGTTTGAAAAGGTTGACATGAATACTGCAGTTCCATTTGAAAATGTTGGCATGTAGTGCCAGTTTAGAGCTTGGTTGCTGTGAAAAGCAATAGATAAGTTTCACAGGTTACTGTCAAAAACATGTTCACATGTTGGTGTAAAAAATCAGTGCTATGTAATTGACAGCACTCATGCAAATCATTTTCACAGTTGCATAAATAAAATAAGAGGAAATGCATATAGATCGACATGATCATCACACATAGACAACAGAAATTTAGACCAACAAGTTCACATTGCATTGCCACAAGTTCACAGGGACAATAGATCCAAAATAAGTACTAGTTTAAGCCAGTATTTCACATAACCACATGGCAACAGAGTTTTTGACCAGACAACCAAAATAACATGCAACAAGAACAACTTCAGTAATTCCCACTAGCTGTGAAGTAGGGCATGAACCCTGTAGTGCTTGTTGTTGTTCCTCTCCCTCTATTTGCTCCTCTGCCCCTACCAGTAGATGTGCTTCCTCCAGGTGCATCATTTCCAGTGCTTCCTGATGTTCCTCTCCCCCTCTTTGCTCCTCTGCCCCTACCAGTAGATGTGCTTCCTCCAGGTGCATCATTTGCAGTTGGTGCATCTCTTTTGTTAACTCTAGGAGGTCTGAAACTTGTATTTGCAGGTTGAGAGCTTGAGGCTGCTGCTGACTGAAAGTTTTGAGGAGTTGTTGCTGTTGTTCTCCTGCTTTTTAATGCCTCTGTTTGTGCTTCCTACAACCCAAAAGAAGAGAAAAGAATTAAATTTTTACCATTTACAGAAACAGAGCATATAGTGTTATAATTTATTGCAGAAACAGAGCATGTAGTGTTGTACAAGAGTAAATTACCTCAGTTGCCCTCAGTTTTTTTCCTTTCTTAGCAAGGAATGCCTTTGTTTTTTTGTTTCTATCTGGGTTCTGCTTGCAAGAACCTTTGTTGTGTCCCTTGCTCCCACAATATCCACAAGTAATCTGAATGCCATGCTTGCTCAGTTTCTTCCCCTTGGGTGCTTCCCCCTCTTCCCTTCTCCTATCATTTCCTGTCAACTTCTTCCTTGCTCCTGGCATGGCAATATAGCCAGGTGCCACTGGCCTAGGGTTTTGAGATACTGGCCAGTTTTCTTCTCCTTCAACTGGTTGCAGGCAATGCTCATAAATTTTGTTGAAAGTCTCAATATGATAGCACTTGGCTATGTAATCTTCTATTTTTCTGCCACTCTTGTAGATGGCACTGATTGCATGGCAGCAGGGAAGGCCTGCTAGCTGAAAATAGCCACATGAGCATGTCCATTTCTCAAGATTCACTGTGTATCTCTTGCATCTGCCTTGCAAGTGTTTGACCTCAAATCCTTCCTTGCCATTCCAAAGCACCTCAAGATACTGAGTTCTCTTAATGCTGACCTTCAGTTTCTTGAACACACCAGGGCAAATTGTTCCATTCCATTTAGCACTTTTTCTTCTTTGCTCCTGAATCCTGACATAAACTTTATTCCTTATTTTCTCTTGTTGTGAAATGATAGGGTAGTACCTTGCTTCTAAAATGGCATTGTTGAATGATTCACAGAGGTTATTGTCAACAGACTCACAGTTTGCTCCAACTGAAAAAAAATGATCTAGCCCAATGCTTTGGCTCTGTCCTCATGATGTCTTTTGCACCTTCAGGAGTTTTTTGAGCTAGCCTAGCCTTGTTATAGTTGAAATCCTCCCTGTTGCTAGACTTAGCAATTGCCCAAAACCTTTTCTGCAATTCATGATCTCTATGCTTCTTTCTCCAATTAGCATATATATGCCTAGCACACATCCTATGCTCTGCCCTAGGCAAGTAATCTCTAATGCTGTTAAGCAACCCCTACAAGAGTCACACAAAAATATCAATAATAAACTATGGCAAGTTATGTTCTTCGAGGATGGCAAGTTTAGTTGACGAGCACGACAAAATGGTACATACTAGGGCAAGTTATGTTCTTCGAGGATGGCAAGTTTAGTTGACGAGCACGACAAAATGGTACATACTAGGGCAAGTTATGTTCTTTGAGGATGGTAGGTTTAGTTGACGAGCACGACAAAATGGTACATACTAGGGCAAGTATACATCTAAATCATGCAAGTAATTATGCAACTAAACCATGCAATAAAATATACCTTTTGCTGGTCAGAAATGAAAACCCATCCAGCTCCTTGATCATTAATATCCAAGTCTTTTATCAGAAGCCCAATGAACCACTTCCAACTCTCAGTTGTTTCTTTTTCCACTACAGCCCATGCCACAGGATACATTTGGTTGTTAGCATCCCTAGCTATTGCAGCCAGTAGTTCACCTTGGCATGCTCCTTTGAAAAAGCATCCATCAAGGCCAATCACTTTCCTGCAACCAGCTTTAAACCCTTGCTTCAATGCATTGAAACATACATAGAATTGCTGAAAAACATTGTTTTCTTTATCTGTTGGATCCAAGCAAACAACCACTGTACTGCCAGGGTTGCTCCTAAGCAACTCTAATTGGTAGTCAAATACTTTGGTGTACTCACTCTTCATGCCACACAACAACTTGTCCATTACATTTTTTTTTAAAGCCTTGCACTTTGATGTTGACACATCAGCAAGCATGTCTTTCAGCACAGTTGCTTTAATGCTATCAATCTTCCACATTGGATTGGCCAATATGAAGTGCTCATATCTCTGTGCTATGACCTTTGCAGTAACTAATATATTCTCTCTGTTTTGTGCACACTGGTGGTCATCATCAAAGGTGATAATTTGAAACCTTGAGCATCTGCTGGTCTTTGCTGCATAGAGAAGCCATGGACAACCAGGCCATCCACATTCAACCCTGACCCTGGTCCCCTCTGACTTCTTGAATCTCATGCTTCTTTTGGTAGCAAGACCATATCTTTTCACAGCCTTCACAAACTGATTTTTGCTCCTAAAAACCATCCCCAAACTAAAATGTGGTATATCAGAATCTGGGTTAAACCTTGGGTATTTGCTCTTGCTTCTCACCATGTTCCCATCACTATCTTCATCATAACTGTAGTCTTCATCAGATGACTCAAATTCCATGTCCTCTACCACCTCCTCAACATTTGCAATGAAATCAATTGGTACTGCCCCTGTTGCATCTGATTGAACCCATTTCCTAGAGTCTTTCATTTTCTTTTTGAATTTCCTTGCATGCTTTCTCATCTCAACTACTTCTGACTCCTCTCCACTGTCATCAGTGTGAGGCACATATTCACCGTCCTCTGAATCATCTAAATCTGAGTCTCTTTTTGAATTTTCTGCTGCTCCTTGCTCATTTCCAGGTTCTGCTCCTTGAACTGTTATTTGCACAATTTCTGCTGCTCCTTTCTTTGACACATGCTTTGCTGCTCCATGCACATTTTCTGCTGCTTTACTAGGCTGAGACTCATATGGATTCAGCACTTGAGAACTCTGAGATGCTTGAGATGGACCAGCTGTTGCATTTTTTGTCTTTAAGGGGCTGCTAATTACTGCAGTGATAACACCACTGTCATTAGGAACAAGAACCTGCTCAAGTAAATGTTGTTCTGCACCTGCATTGCCAATGCCATCATGTTCTATACCTGCATTGTCAATATCTTCATGTTCTGCAGTCATGACAAGAGGAACATCCTCTTCACTTGCATAATCCTGAATTTCATCTGCAAAATCAGAGCCGCTTTCCTCTTCTCCTTCTGAATCTTCTTCCCCATTGTATTCCACATATATATCAGCTACTCCACCATCAGTAATATACTCTGACATTTTCAGGCAACCCTCATCATCATGCAAAAAGAGTAGACCATTAACCAATTCTCTGCCAGGCAAAAAGAAGTAAAACTTCATGCTTTCCTTCACTGCCATATGATCCCTAAGAAATCCCTTCACCTCCTGCAAGGACAACTTGTCCCTCTCAATCTCTGAGTAAGCCGTATCCCCCCCAACATAGTCCAGAGAGGGGCCAATTCGAACAAATTCCCCCCTATGTGAAATCTGACATTCAAAATCTCTGCTGGGTCCATGGATTCAGCAAAAAGCACCTACATTGCATCGATTTCAAATGATTAAAACACTAGACTGCAAGATTGGACAGCAAATCAACCGATTCAGACACCTAAATTTGCCCTACTCCGGCCTCCAAAAACCCTAAACCTAACCGAGATATGAAAGAGGAGAGATACGGCGACTGGACAGAGGAGAAGGACAGGGCATACCTTGCTCTTTGCCGCCGGAGTTGTCCTCAACCGCCGCCGCGATCATCAGCTACGCCACCGTCGCCGCCGTGCAGGGAGGAGCGCAGGCGTCGCGGGAGAGAAGGAAGAGGAAGGGGCAAACTGAAGAGGAAGGGGCACTGTGCGACTTGTTCCGGCTCGACCAACACCAATGTTTGACTCGTCAGGCCCACCTGCAGGATGTGACTCAGCGCGATCCCGGCCTTTCCCGAGCCACGTATGCATCCCCTCGTTTGGATACGCACTAAAGGTCAAAAACATCCGGGATTAGTGACGACAGGACACAGACTTCCGGGATTTGGACGTCGGGGTTCGTTTTCGACGCACGCTACCCTCTCAGGATATAAAACAGACTTCACTCCAGGCGGGGCGCGCCCCAACCAACCACTAGTTAGGAAGAAAGAGCGGTTGATGCCGACCGCGTACACACGGTAGGAACAGCAAAACATGGATGTGGCGAGCAACACGAACGAAGCATAACTAACGGACACGGCCCAGATAAAATGGTTGGCTCGCTGAACTAAACCCGGTGAATGATGCCGCCCGCCTGCTTCCCCTGCTCCGCCGCGACGTCACCTCCTCCCGGGCTGGGCGGCGGGGCTGACCGCACGCGGCCGCCGACCGCCGGTGCGCCGTTCACCGGGGAAAGGAGGAAGCGGAGCGCGCCGCGAACGGCTCCCGTCAGCACCGCCCCTCTCTTGGGGATGCAGCGACGGCGTGCCCTTGCCGGCGCCGGCTTCTGGCCGCCGCCCGCGTGTCCACCGCCGCAGCTCATCCCGGTGGCCACCGTGGGGAGAGGCGAGCTTGCAGTGGGGGGTCAGGTTGTAGGGAGGGAGCTTGAAGAAACAGAGAAACCGAGGCGTCTGCCGGAGCCAGGGGAGCTCTGATTTATACCACCGGCACCGTTAGAGGCAGGGCAGGTGCGCGCGTGCGCGGTTACGGTGCGCAAAGAGCAGAGCAGCGAGGAAAGCGGCGGGAAGCAGGGGTGAAGTGGACCGGAAGAGGTGGGGGCGAGGCGGCGATGGCTACTGCTGGACGGTGAGGTGAGGTGAACTGGTGAATCACCGTGGGAGTGGGAGTGGGAGTGGCGGAAGTTTCTTCCGTTGGTTGACGTCACAGGACAGGAGGAGCCAATAGGGAGGGAAAGTTTCAGGGAACCGGCGCGGCGGACATGTGGTGCCTCCATCTCGATCCCGATCCGCCGTGGGAAAGCTCGCTTCCACGGCCGCACGGGGCCCTCCGGATCGCGGCGGTGGCGGTGCTGCCTTTCTGTTGTTTTCCTTTTGTCCCGGCCGGGGTTATATGCAATGATGACTGGCAGTGGCCCGCACGAACCTGTCCATACATCGACTTTCCCTATCACCAACGACCCCAACCCAATCTCCCCTTTCGTGATTCGTGTCACTTGCAGTCGCATGAGAGACAAAATGGCGCGAAAAGGACATGCCCCGGTAAGAGTAACTCTAAGTAGATCCTCAAAATTCAGTTCCCAAAAGGCTACTCTTACAGCATCTACAGCCGGGGCACGCAGACACCCCTCATACCACGATGCACAAGGACCTTAAGGCTTTTGCCCCCAAGATCAATAATGTCGTTTTCTCGTATAGGTTTCGTGTCTCTAACCTCGAGAAGTACACCGTTGAGGCTTGACCTGACATCTGGTTAGGCGACTACCACACAACGTGTGTGACCAGCGGGGACGGCAGCGCTTGGCATGGTGTCAGCGGTTCCACTCGTCCAGCATAAGTGTCAGCATGCATCGTCTTTGAAGTATCCTGGAAGGCCAAGTTTCTTTCAACTAAAAACCATCTAAACGACAAGTTGCGAGCTTCAAAAAGAAATTCTGACAAAACGAAGACGATGAACATTGGATCACTTCAGTTGCAAAATACTTATGATATATGAACTCTTCTCTTCAACTTTACATATTCAAAATCATCAAATGCATTCAAGACATTGAGTTCAAGCTACATGATTGGTCTCACTGCAAAAAGAGAAAAAACAATTGCAGTTAACAACCCAACCGAAGTACTAACAAATTAACTTCAAAACATATGCATGAACTTCAATAAATTGCATGGTTTAATGCAGAAGCAGCCAGAGACGGATGAGATGCTCGAGAAGCGAGTGCTTCGACAGAATCTGGAGGAACACCTCCGGATGCAAAGCGAGATCCACCCAGCGCAGCAGCGGCAACGGCAGATGGCGTTCACACAGCAGCAGCAGCAACAGGCGATGGCGTTCATGATGCGACAGCAGCAGCAATGGAGGATGGCGTTCATGATGCACCAGCAGCAGCAATGGAGGATGGCGTTCATGATGCACCAGCAGCAGCAGTACCACCAGCTGCAGCAGTACCATCAGCTGCAGCCGTACTTGGGCGCGGGGGGCGTGGCCTCTCACTTCTCGCTTGGCGACGAGCGCAGTCGGGTGGTCCTCCCGGCGACGAGCGGTTCTCCAGGAGAGGCGGCGCCAGTAACAGCAGACGGTTCGCCGGTCAGTACGGAGTAGTCTGCGGTCGTGAAGGTTTCGCCGGGTGGGGTGACGGCGCCGGCATCGGTAGAGGTGGATGGCTCCCAGCATGCATGATTCGGCACAGTGATCGGTGGGCGCTGACAAATTTGAGTCGTGAGCGGGGGAGTAGTGAAATCCGTGGCAAGTTTGCACAGGCCACATACATCTTGGACATGGTTTGTTAACGTGTCGTTTAATGCTCGGCGCAAGTATATATATGTATGTATTGCACAAAGCCTTGTTTCTGTTGGTTCCTTTTAGACTGATGAGCTCAGCACCAAACTTTTCTTCTGAATATTACAACAACAGATAGACCTACTGTGCTTTTCCTGAGAGAAAAGTCTATAGTAAACCTTAAATTCATACTTCGAGTCTATATTGAACCCTGACCTTGAAATCCCTGAAGCTGCTGTCGAGCTGGGACGGACTGTAGGGATCAGCATTGCGTGTTGCTGCTCCTCGGTGAGAAGCGACCTGCATGCCTGAACCTGCTGCGTTTTGCCCACAAAAACACTCCTCAGAACCTGCCTTACCCTGAGTATGGATCAAGTGATCACATGAATTGTTGAAATGTGCAGTACCTCGACTAGAGCACAGCATCTCCGATCTAGTTTTGTGGTCCTGAGGACAGCGCCGGCATGGAACCGTGAGTTCTCTCCCACAAAAATCAGCGTCTGGCACTGAAGCTTCTTCAGCGCTTCAGTTAAGTCACGCCTCCTGATAGATGGAGAGGTTGATTTGAACTGGGTGAGTTCTTCAGACCCAATTTTTGGTACTAGTACTATTTACAGGTAATGATTAGCAAAGATATTGCTCAGTGACTCGTTTATTGCTGTAAGGAATCGACATACATTAATACCCTGCCTCTGATATCTGATCAAGTAACCGACTTCAGCCAGATATTTAAACAGTAGAGATAATTGTCATTCTAAAAGAACATACTAGAAATCTACAAAGGGGAGAAAATATGCACACTTCTACAGGCCTGGACAATTTCCGACTCGGGTTCTTGTCCACTGCCACGAACTTCCTGCACATGGCACAACAAGATGTTCAGTAGGACTTAAATAGCCACAAGGGTGTAAACAGAACAAGCTAATGGAGGAAGAAATATACCATGCTAAAATACCACTGAAGCAGGCATTCGTTCACTAGTCCACTAGTGCCACAATAATAAAGTTTAATAATACCTGAAAGATATGAATGGAAGGGGTTTCCCCCCACCCCATTTTATTAACGGAACAAAGCACCACGACAGTTTACAGCTCTCGAGCTGAGCAAGAGTAGGAAAGCTAGACCATCCAAGGAAAACAAAAGCTCCCATACTTGAACCGTGCAGCGTTCAGGGAGAGAAGCAGAGCAGGTTTTTGTAGTTTTACATAGGACCAGCAGCAAAAGGAAACAGTTTAGGCTAGCTTATTACATTAATTTTTCGGGCCTTCAGCTGGAATGAGCTCTGAGCGCAAAGCCACCTGGACCGTTCCCTGCTCCAGCCCACGTCTTCATCTCCAGGCGATTCGTAGCAGCTCTCCTCTTTGCCGGTCCAGCAGCAGGAGACAGCGCCGAAGTAGAGCAGATTGAGCGTCCGCACATAATATCATCCATTGGTGAATCAGTGCACATACCCTGCCCAGGATAACCCGAGTACTTGTCCACACCACGCCCTGAAAACAGAGATCATTACGAATTGTCCATAGGCACCAAACGGTGGCAAAACAAGCAATGCCAGCAACAGACTTTTTATTATCTACACACCATAAGGCAGCAAGATCACACATATTACTGGGTACATGAAAATTAAAACATTCAACTACATCACCCCATATATCTTTAGCAATTAAACAATCGAAGAGCAAGTGTTGAACAGATTCTTGTTCATCACAATACGGCGACGCTTACTCAGGTTGTCCCTAGGCAGAATCTTATTATGCAATGCTAACCAAAGGAAGACTAGATATCGACAAGGGACCACAATCTTCTAAAAATTGTTCCAAACAGGAGTATAGACTCCACCCCAGTTAATCATATTGTAAAAGGAACGTACAGAGTAAACACAAGTCGGCTCAAGGACCCACACAGGTTGATCAATATCACAGTTAGGGGTGTGAGGAGCTAGGATAGCTAGCAACTGTTGCCATTTAGTTAGAAACTCCTTATCTACACATCTCCTAAAAGATGACTTGAGAGTACACCCATCCCAGACTTGAGCCACAGAGCAACTTTGTTGTTGACAAATGTCAAAGATATCCCAGAATTGGGTTTTTAAAGTGATGTCACCAGCCCAGGTGTCATGCCATGGTAATACTTTTACCATTGCCCAGAGACCACCTGTAGAAAGGCCTAGCTCCAGCAAGAGCCCAAGTGATACCTTTCCAGAATGGGGAGCCCACATCAGGTTTAGACCAGAGTAAATTAGGTTTGTCAGTTTTATACTTATGATTAACCAAAGTGATCCAGCTTTTATCTCCCCTCAGGAAGAACCTTTTGGACCAGGAGGCCAGAAGAGCCATATTAAAATACCTGAAAGATCAGAATATGAAGTTAATACAGAACACAATGTGCAGCCAGTGTACACAAAGAAATAATCCACTGATAAATCCCTGACTGAAACTGAAGTATCAATTATTACCTTATTATACAGCCACTCATTACAAGATGGGGCTTTGCGTAGAGGTGAAACCAACATCAGGCCAAGAACCCTTTCCCCGTACTTTGTCTAGGGTAATATATAAACAAATTGTTAGCCAAAATCAAATAGCAAGCTTTAGGGGCCGTTTGGATGGCCACCAAAGCTGGCCATACCAATAAATTGGGCATGCCCTCAACTTTTGGCTATTGTTTGGATCAGGACCAATTTTGGCTCGCCCCACCAAACTTGGGCGTGCGCCCGTGCAGTTTTCGCCAACACCTGGGCGAATCGGCGGCGCGGAAAACGTCTGCCAAAAAATTGGCGAGCCCGCAACCCTTCGTCCTCATCTCTTTCCTTATATCTCTCTTCAGCCGATCTGCGTTGACCTGCACTGCACCACCCGGCACCAGCGATGCTCCACCTTTCTTCCTCCTCTCTCAAGTGAATCACACTGAAAGGTCACCAGGCGCTCGATCCCCTTTCCTCTATCGTGATTTTCCCCACTCTTGTTAGATCTTAAATTTCTTATCAAATCATTTTTCTCTGTGCTGCTACTTCACACGCATCTTGATTTCATTAGTAGTCTGGTATCTAATACTACATAGTACTATTGAATTTTTCTCTGTGCTGCTAATTCACTCGTTCTTGCCATCTCTGTTTGCTATTTAGCCGAAATAAGCTGTTCACCCAAGTAAATGTACAGCTATGAATTTACAAGATTTATGTCCGAGCTAGTATGCATAGACCAGCAGTCACCTACTTAATATATTTTTGCACTGGTGCGACCTATCAGCAGGTAATGGGGAAGCAAAAGTTTGCTGTCATAATGTTCTAGCATATTCAGTTTGTTTGTATTTTGTAATCCAGTTTGTGTGGTCTTGTATTATTATTTTTTCCACATTTTTTATGTACATAATTTCAATTTGTAAAGTTGCCAAATATTTGGCTTGAAACCAAATGATAGCCAATGATTTTGCCAAAAAATTGGCAAGTACTAATGGCTACAATCCAAACAGCCATGACTTGCCAATTTTTTGGTCATGCCATTGAATTGGTCATGCCAATTATTTGGTAGGGCTAGATGGGGCTCAATCCAAACAGCCCCTTAAAGTCCTAAACAAGCAAACATTTAATGCAAAGAGGGTAGGCACGTAGGCACCAGCAGTGACACCCATGCACATCACAGACCCTATACTGCAAGCGCAATGTAACAATAACGTCAGAGGACTCCTTCAGGAACCAACAGAATACCAAAAAATTAAGTCAATTATCAGATATAGTACCCGAAGAAATCAAGAACATCCGTGACCTGATCCGCGAGCTTATCAATAGATAGCTCAGGTACATCCGATGGAATTGGAGCTGCTCCCAACTGTAAGATAGCAGATGATCATGTAAAATATGTAAGAACCAGAAGTTATACGAGCAAAATAGCAGATGATCATGTAAAATATGGAGGAACAGATGATGACTGACCTCATGGCCTTGAGGAGTAATATGGTAAATACAAAAATTGTGAAGCAGCAGGGCCACAGCCTCTGGGCAGAAGAACATCCCGTGGAAGCAGGACATGTCTACCGAACAGGAATACAACATGAACACACAGGAGCTACCTTGTCATAGCAAAATTTCTAACACCGACCACAAAGAAAAGGACAGCACTTGCAGTTTAGAGCTACATCTGGGTATGTTATGAGCGCTGGCCTGTCTTCGTCTCCATACACAGAGACAGATACAGAGCTGTATCTCATTCTTACAGGATGCCTGTCAGCCAGCCCAAGAAGCCACCTGATAGCGATACGCTGCAAGTGGTAAACAATTGATATTATGATTATGCAGCTAAAGCTGATCTAACCAACATGAACAACTTCACTTAAAAGCCCAACAAAATCAAGCTGTCTCAATGATGAAATATTGTGCCTCCGCACAAGGTATATCTACATCCAAGGCTATGGCTCTACCTAAGACTAACACGGTCATCGGTCAGTAAGCCTAACAATACTTACACTGGCAAGAATAAAAAAAATCAATCACATGACACGGGCAAATATACCATGAGCGCACAAAAGTAAATATTGATGGCTCTGGAACACTATTTATCTTTGTCTATGTCAACAGAATATTTATTACAGATAAATGAAACAGATTGGGTAAAGGGACTTCAACAAGCTGTTCCAAATCTGAGTAAAGTTGTTCCAAACCATACACTTGACAGCGCGCATCGTGAAGTAAAACAGGAGCTTAATGAAACCGAACACGAGAACTAGAATGGTACTGTATCCAAAGCATGCATTCGCAAACGACCAAGGACAAAGCAATATCATTAAGCCCATGAATCATGTAATTTCACTCGGTCATATCCCAGAGATGACCCTTCCTCTGATATTTACACAAAACTATGCACCAAACAAGCTCGGCACACACTCATCTTCGCCTCTTAAATCCATGATTTCCAGAATATGCAACAGAAATTCGCGGGGAAGTGCAGTGCAACAGAAATTCAGATATAGCATGTTAACAAGAATGCCCACGCAAGTCATACTAGTAAGGAGGCCGAATCTACTACTATCTAACAGGTAGAAAACGATCCAAAACATCGGTACTGCCTCTGAAATCCATGATTTATGTACCAGGCAGAAACAGCTCACCCAATCCGTGAGGCCCAACGAGGGATGCAAGTCCGGCAGCAAATCGGGACGCGAGCGTGAGCTGTGCCGGTAGGGATCGGACGCATCGTGGCGGCGTGATGTAGGGGAACGGAGGTTAGTTAGGGTTTCGGGCGGGGGACGGCCAGACTGACCTTGGACCTTGGAGGGTGGATGCGGCTGGGTACACGATGGATGAATCAGTCGGCGAAGAGTTCGCCGGCGGCGAGGCGGAGGCGTTTGCGGCCGGAGACGCCGTCGCCTGAAAACCTCCTGCCGCCGTCGCCTGAAGAAGAGAGAGACGAGAGAGACAGGCAGAGGGAGGGCGGCATGTGACAAATATACAGGACCAAATTAATTTTATCAGACCACAAGCACGAGAACAAACAAGAAAACACCAGAGGGTGGCACCCACATTCATCATCCCTTTATTCCTTTAGTACTCGGATACATTGCAAGGTCTCTGCTGCTGCTACTACTACTACTCAACGAAACATGCGAAAAGAAACGATTGTCGATGATGATGAAGGTGATGTGCCGCGACGCCGGCGGGCTCCTGCTTGCTTTGGTGATGTCGAGGTGGAGCCCGCCGCCTCACTTCTTTGGCAGGGCCTTGCAGAGGAAGACGGCCGCCCATGCGCCGGCGACGGCCGCTGCGACCGTCCTCCACCACGCGCCTCCCCCCCCCGTTGTTCCCGTCCTCCTCGCCGCGCCCGCCGTCGAAGAAACGCAGAGCGGCGACGCCGGCGACGGCTCCCACCGGCATGGCAGCCATCTCGCCGGCAGACTCGCTCTCGTAACCCAGACCAACCTTCCCGTCCTTGGAGTACACAAAGAACGGCATGGCTCAAGGTGTGGTTTGGTTTTGGAACGAAGAACTGGTGAGGAGGAACGGGCGTCCATGGCCAGCTATTTGAAGGGGGAGAGGATCTGCGTTGTCCGACAGAGGAGCTTTGCTGCTCTTCTCTGCTTTTTTTCTCCTGCCGGTGGCATGATGAACAAATTTTGGGGACAGAGGAGCGGTGGCTGGGAGAGGGAGTGGAGAGCAGGCAGAGAGGGGACAGCAGAGGTGCAGAGACAGAGATGAGCAAGGAGGCGCGAGGACGATCCTCTCCAGCTCCATTGAGTGCTTCCAATCCAAGGTGGTTCATGCTTCCTGCTTTTTCTTGCTTTTGCACAATTTGCCTGATGAGGAAAGATTCGGGGACACGGGGGGAGAGAGAGAGAGGGGAGGCGGGGGCAGAGAGGAGACACTGAGAAAAAGAGAGACGGTACGGCACGGGAAGGAAGAAGAGAGGGGGGTGGGGTGGGGAGGAGGAAGAAGAAGAAGAAATGAGTGGCGCTGACCTCAGCTCTCCACCATCTCGCTCTCTCTGCTTTGGGATCGCCGACCGAGCGTTCCCAGGGTGTGTCCCCTGGACGTGCGCGGTTGGTTGATCACGTCGCCATCAAACACCAAAGGCGCTGCTTTCCTTTTCATCCAAAAAGGGGAGAAGAGAAGATCCCTTCCCCGGAAATCTTTAGGGCCAAGAAAGCTTGACCCTCCCGCTCTCTCCTCCGCGCCCACAGCCACACCCACCCCACGCTAATTCTTTTTGTTCCACTTTGAAAATCTGGACAATATTCTGTCCTCTGCTTGCTTTCATCCCTCAAAACAAAAAGGTTGTATGCTTTTAGTCTTTATTAACGGAAAAAAGAAGGACCATGTCCCTCCAAGATTAGATTAGCTTAGCTTAGATTATTACTAGTACTTCAGCCGATTTGTGGTCAAACAGAATACAACACCGGCAATTATTTTAATTGAATCGCATGTCTGAACTTCCATGATTTAGAAACCAGAGCTAGTTCCAAATCCACGAAACTCTACTTTGTTTCCCTTCACTCGTCCTTCCTTCTTAATTACTCCCTCCGTAAACAAATATAAGAGAAACGCTCTTATATTTGTTTACGGAGGGAGTATGTCTGAATTTTCACCCATCAAAACCACCACCCTTTGTTTCTCCTCCCGCCAAGGACCTCATAAGTGGCCCCTCGCCTCATTTCTCATCGTTGCAGCGGTCTTGTTTGATGAAACACGAGTCGAAATGTGTCCGGACATTTCGTTGATAAGGCGATGGATACTATGTCCATTTTTTACACAACCTGAACGGCTAGGCACTGGTCCGCGAGCACAATGTTCCCACAAACAATCTCTTCGCTTTTATTGCTCTCTAGTCTACTTTGATGGATTGCCATCTCAAATATCTGTTCAACAAATATGAGTGAATTCAAGGTGTGACCTTTTTCATACTTGACCACCGGAGCATGCTAGCAGAATCATATGAATCTTCTCAAAGTTGTTCTTGTGACAAGTTTTTTTTTTGTGGACTAGTATCCCCATTTGTTGGATATAAATTAGCAATTTTCCGATTTATTTAATTCATAAATAAATCATGAACATGGCATTAACATTATCAATCTCACGCTGATGATATTTAATCATGCAATCACCTACACTACGCATAGAGCATGAACATCTATGCAAACAACCACTACGGCCAACATACACATAAACAAAGAGATGGATGAATGAGTTATACCATACAGTTGGCCATGTCACCTCCAGCAGCAACAACGAGCGGAAAGACGGTGGGTTTGTGCGCAAGAAGGTAGCACTACTAGGAGAAAACTTATAGGTAGAATCTTAGCAGTAGAGCCAGCCAGGGGAGGCGCGCTACTGTTACTTAGTGGTAGCGAGGGGCAGGAACCACCGCTACAGGTAGCAAAGTAGCAGTAGCGCGGGCCAGCCGAGCAGCGCTACTGCTAAGTGGTTCCATCGCCACCGTCCGGTGCTGCTCATAGTAGTAGCGTTTGGCAAAACCAACGCTACTACTATTGCTGTAGCAGTAGCGCGTGTCGGTGGCCTACCGCTACTGCTATGTTTGCACGATGCCAGCAGGTGGGCCCAACTTAGCAGTAGCGCTGGGCCACCTACGCGTGCTACTGCTATGGAGCTTAGCAGTAGCGATGGTCACCTACCCACGCTACTACTATGGGCACCTTATCCACCCCGCACGTGGGTTCACTCTCTCCCTCACTCTCCCCTCACACTTTCTCACTCGCTCTCTCTGCCGCCGCCGCCCCAAGGTATCTGCCTCCCTCCCTCCCTCCTCCTCTCGCCGCCCTCCTCTCTCCTCCCTCCGGCTGCCCTCCTCTCTCCTCCCTCCTCCCGCCACCGCCCGATGCCCGCCTCCCACCTCCTCCGGCCGCCCTGCTCCCTCCTCCCTCCTCCCACTGCCCTCCTCTCTTCTCCCTCCCCCCGCCGCCTGATGCCCTCTTGCTCACTCCTCCCTCCTCCTCCTCCTCCCACCTCTCTCTGTATAAAAATTTAGGTATAGAAATTTTTAGTAAAAGAATTTAGTAATAGAAATTTTTAGGTACAGAAATGTATTAGAATGCCATATGAGATTTTTTTAGTAAATGTAGTTTTTTTTAATAGAATAGAAAAAAATCAGTAAATGTAGGTCTTTTGAATAGAATAGGAAATTTTTAGTATTTTTTCTTCTTTTGAGTAGAATAGAAAATTAGTAAATGTAGAATAGAACAGAAAATTAGAAAAATTTCAGTAAATGTAGGCCTTTTGAATACAATAGAAATTTTTTATTCGTTCGATGTCGGTCTTTTGAACCAAATATCTTTAAGTATTATAGGTATCAAATAAAATATGAAAATGTTGTATACAAGAATGTTAATAGTGAATGGTATTGCTCATATTTTAAGTAATAGAGTAGAATATAAAAATGTTGTTGCCAATTATATTGATGATCTAAAGTTTTCACTCGATGGATTATGCATGATTACTCGTGTCGCGTCTCCCTCTCCCGCTCGGCCCCGTCCCGCCCACCGTGAGCACATCCCTCTCCTCTATGTTTAGTGTTAGGTTTAGTTTTTTAATATATATGTAGGATTATGCAGGATTATATTGATGTATGTTTGCTAGATGGATGGTTAGATGGATGGATGCATGGATGCAGTATAAATTGTTGCACTCGATATATGTCCTATGTATTGTTTGTAGGGAACACCTCTGAGTGGCCTATGTTTTGCCGGAATGTTGATTCATTTCCGTTCCGGCAAATTCCAGGCGCTTGATATGTCCTGTTTTTAGCAAAGGTCATGCTGAAATTTTTCGTGAATTTTGGCATGACTTGTGCAAGAAAGTAGGAAATATTGAGTGCCCGTGATTTGCCGGAACGGGAATTAATCGACATTCCGGCAAAACATAGGCCATTTTTTATGTCATTGCTCCATATATGTAACGGGTTGACTTTCAGTCTGTTGGCGCTCCTTGCTCCATATATGAGAGAGAAGAATCCCGACTGTTGTCGTGGGGGTCGCTTCTCCTTCTTCTCCTTGTGCTAGACCTTTGTAATGCACTAGGGGAAGGAGGAGTAGCGACCATCACCGATGGTCAAAATATCAGTGAGGGAAGAAGAATCCTGACTGTTGTCGTGGGGGTCGCTTCTCCTTTGTTCCTGTGTGCTAGACATTTTGGTGTAATGCACTCGGGGACGAAGGGAGAAGCGACCATCACCGACGGTCGCAACATCTGTGAGTGAGTGCCCACCATATACACCACGTGAGATGAGAGTGTAGCAAGGAAGACTCGATGGACCAAAAGTCAACCCGTGCTGAATAGTGACCTATGTGTTGATTTTCCTGGTAATTGCCGTCGATCGATTTTTAATCTTTGAATTATGAACATAGGAAATGTCTGACGACGATAGGATCCCAGAGTGTGACTACTGCGGCGACGACCGGGGTCTGTGCGACAGGCCTCACCTGCAAGACGGTCGACGCTTCACTGTTAAGCTCGACGAGACCTTCGATGTTTGTACGGTAAGCAACGACGACAAGTCTTTTTTCGTAATTAAGCATGACTTCTGCTTCTTTGCTGCAACGTGTAATTTTTGTTTTTTTACCATTCGACTAGTGCATCCCTTGCCATGCAAGACATTATGTCTTGGAGAAGTTGGATTTTGAAGATCATGAGAATACAGAGACAAAGAGAGTTCACCTCAGGACCCAGCATGGTTATGCTTTTGCCGTAAAGCTATACAATGCGGTGACCTACTCTCATTTTGGTTGCTCGACATGGACAGCACTATGCAAGGCGTATGGTTTTCAGGAGGGTATGCATGTCACCTTCGATCTTGGTGATCCTGAAGATGACTTCGACGAAGATAATATCGACATTTGGGTCGATGTTGATACGTGATAGCTTGTACTCGCGTCAGTTTTTCTCCCTAAAGAGGAAGGGATGATGCAGCACACCTACGGTAAGTATTTCTCTCAGTTATGAAACCAAGGTTATCAATCCAGTAGGAGAACCAAGCAACAACTCGTGAACATCACCTGCACACAAACAAACACTCCTCACACCCAACGCGAACAAGGGGTTGTCAATCCCTTGACGGTAAAGTGCGAGATTATATTGTATGTGATAGATAAGTAGATAATGCAAAAATACAAAAATAAATAAAGGAAAAGTGCAGCAAGTATTTTTAGGATTTTTATATATGATAAAGATAGACCCGGGGGCCATAGTTTTCACTAGAGGCTTCTCTCTTAGAAAATAGCATACGGTGGGTAGACAAATTACTGTTGGGCAATTGATAGAAAAGCAAATAATTATGACGATATCCAAGGCAATGATCATGTATATAGGCATCACGTCCAAGATTAGTAGACCGACTCCTACCTGCATCTACTACTATTACTCCACACATCGACCGCTATCCAGCATGCATCTAGAGTATTAAATTTATAAAGAACGGAGTAATGCCTTAAGCAAGATGACATGATGTAGACAAGAAAAACCCACGTATGAATAAATCTCATCTTTTTACCCTTAATAGCAACGATACATGCGTGTCATGTCCCCTTCTGTCACTAGGATTGAGCACCGCAAGATCGAACCCATTACAAAGCACCTCTTCGCATTGCAAGATAAATCAATCTAGTTGGCCAAACCAAATCAATAGATCGGAGAAGAAATACGAGGCTATAACAATCATGCATAAAAGAGTTCAGAGAAGAATAAATAACTCAAATACTTTCATGGATAGATCTGATCATAAACTCACATTTCATCGGATCTCAACAAACACACCGCACAAAAGTGATTACATCGGATGGATCTCCAAGAAAACCGAGGAGATCATTGTATTGAAGAACAAAGAGAGAGAAGAAGTCATCTAGCTACTAACTATGGACCCGAAGGTCTGTGGTGAACTACTCACGCATCATCGGAAGGGCAGCAAGGTTGATGTAGAGCCCCTCCGTGGTGGATTCCCCCTCCAGCGGAGTACCGAAAAAGGCCTCCAGATGGGATCCTTGTTAACAGAGGCTTGCGGCGAAAAAGTATATCGTGGACTCCCCTGATGGTTTGGGAATATTTGGGAATTTATAGGGGAAGAATTGGGTCAAACGGAGCAAAGGGGGGCCCACAAGGCACCTGGACACGCCAGGCCCCCCTGGCGCGCCCAGGTGGCTTGTGGCCACCTCCCTTGCCTTCTGGTGTCTTCCCGAAGCTTCCTGTGTCCTTCCTTGCAAAAAAAATCTCCAAAAAGTTTCATGGCATTTGGACTTCGTTTGGTATTGATTTTCTGCAAAACAAAAACAGGAACTGGCACTAGGCACTAAGTTAGTAGGTTAGTCCCCAAAAATGCTATATAAATGATAAATAATATAACTAAAACATCCAAGATTGATAAATTAACAGCATGAAACAATAAAAAATTATAGATACGTTGGAGACGTATCAATACGCTTCCACTTCTACCTCTATGTGAGTTTCTCAAACATATTTATTAAGTAATTTATATTGTTTATTTAAAAATAGTTGACAGCTTATTTCCATTGACGGCTTATTTCCATTCTTCAAAGTATGTACGGGACGTAGTAGACAAAATCTACTACATTTATGGGTCTGAACTAACTTGCAAGGAGATAAATCATTTTGTTTCATGGATTAATGATGTTGAGACTTTTAATATGAATTATTAAATTCCTCCGAGTTATGATAAATACGTGCCACTAGTGCACGAGTTGAACTATGATAACATCCATCGAAATATCATGGTAAGATTTTTCCTATTATGTCACCAGTGCATCTTTTGCATACATTCTTCTTAAGCTAAACTACATTTTGCTAAGTATGTTATTATTATTCTTCAACAGAAACTCCCGCCGGATTGTGTGCCTCGTCTTATGGATATGAAAGGTGACATGAACATTATTAGTTTACGGCCAAGTTTGCCTACGTGTCACTTTAGTGCATACACGATTTCTCCAAGAGATGAAGCCCTCACAATCAAAGACTGGAGAAAAGTTCTGAAAGATCGCAGTGAACTACTTGGGGGCAACATGAAGAGCAGCCCACGAATGGGAGACAGGTTGATCTGTATTCTCCATAATGGAGATTCAGGGGTTTACCTATTTTATGTTATTTTACCTTCGAGAGAGTAACAGGTCTTAGGTAGTATGTACTCATCATGTGCTAAAAACAATTAGCTAGTTTTGGTTATGAGTATGATGATGATGTTGAGTTGTTATGATGATGATGAGTTATGTGCTACATTGTGCTAGAATGATGAGCATGATGAGTTGTTATTATTATTATTATTATTATTATTATTATTATTATTATGAGTTCTTATATGAATATGAGGATGAGGATGTTGATGATGAGTTATTATATCATTTGGGTGGAAGAAACGTGGATTAGATTCATGTGGATGGATCCAAAGTGATCAATAGTTGGATTAGTAGGAAGAAACGTGGATTAGATTCATGTGGATGGATCCAAAGTGATCAATAGTTGGATTAGTAGGACGATCCTACTAATCCAACTATTGATCACTTTGGATCCATCCACATGATCCTACTAATCCAACTATTGATCACTTTGGATCCATCCACATGAATCTAATCCACGTTTCTTCCACCCAAATCCTACTAATCCAACTATTGATCACTTTGGATCCATCCACATGAATCTAATCCACGTTTCTTCCACCCAAATGATATAATAACTCATCATGATCATAATTATAATAATCTCTTAATTGCTACTATATCAAAATTATATAACGATGTATAAATACAGTATAAAACAAAAGAAATGAAATACAGATGAATAGTAGTAGCGCGGGGTATAGCCCACGCTGCTACTACTTAGTAGTAGCGCTGGCGCAGAAGCAGTTAGCAGTAGCGTGTGTCTGACCAGCGCTACTGCTAAAGTTTAGCTGTAGCGCCGTAGCAGTAGCGCGGGTGCCCGCGCTACTGCTAGGCAAAAAAACCGCACTACTACTAGGGTTTTCCCTAGTAGTGTAGGGCTGATGCGATCTGATCTGGGTGTCGACTAGGGTTGTCGATGCCTCCAATATATACGTGGTCGTGGTAGGGAGACGTGGGGCTGGACCCGCGCCCGAGTTGGCAACAATCCATGATACGACGTCTCAAATTCGTAGCGCGTCTGTTAATGACTCGTAATTAATTATCTGTTCCTGGCCGGGAAAAATTAAGCGCACACATGACATAGGTCTGAGCGTGGCTCAGCTTGCTCATGAAACACGACGCGCGTGCGGGCGAGGCGTGACGTGGCGTGGCGGGCGGAGGAGGAGGAGCGTGCATGAACTACTCCTCTTCTCATGCTCCAATACCATGTGAAAAAAGAATCCCTTGTAAGGAGGTCCAAAACTTCGTCCAGTCCCCCGGTCGTACTAAACTTCCCACCACCCATATGGGCCTTTAGAGAATTTTTTTGAATTTTTTTATGGGCCTAAAGCGCATTCATGTCCTACAAGTGCACATGATTTAATTGTAGCCTTTTGAAGTAAGAGTGTCGATCCCACAGGGAGCACAGGAGTTAGTTGCGATCCAAAGCAAAGCGGAAACGGAAGTTTAAATATTGGGTGATTAGCGTGAGCAAGGAAATAAAATACGAAAGTAACAAAGTAGCGCGAGACATGAGTAAAGGTTGTTGGAACGAATAAGACTAAAGCGTTCCTAGGGAGTCTGGATTCCGCACTAGTATGTATCTAAGACGACCGATGCCTAAACATAATTCTAAATTGTATTCCTAACCCTATGTTTCTTTTATGGCCGGAGCCAAGTACAAATACGTGCATACATGCAGCAGCCCTGTATCACATACGTCACTACCATTCATCATCACTCTGGTTACCGAAAGGTAATTAAGGGTCTCCCAATGGACGCAGCTAAAGCGTTCTCCGTTTATTGATAACCCACAAGTATAGGGGATCGCAACAGTTTTCGAGGGTAGAGTATTCAACCCAAATTTATTGATTCGACACAAGGGGAGCCAAAGAATATTTGAAAGTATTAGCAGTTGAGTTGTCAATTCAACCACACCTGGAGACTAAATATCTACAGCAGAGTGATCAGTAGCAAAGTAGTATGGTAGTTTGATAGCAATAGCAATAGTAGCGGTAACAGTAACGGAAACGGTAACAGTAGCAACACTAGTTTTGTGGCAGTTGTAACAGTAGTAGCAACAGTAGTAACTTAGCGAGAACAATATGTGAAAAACTCGTAGGCATTGGATCGGTGATTTCATTGGATGATATTAATCATATAACAGTCATAACCTAGGGCGACACAGAACTAGCTCCAATTCATCAATGTAATGTAGGCATGTATTCTGTATATAGTCATACGTGCTTATGATAAGAACTTGCATGACATCTTTTGTCCTACCCTCCCGTGGCAGCGGGGTCCATATGGAAACTAAGGGATATTAAGGCCTCCTTTTAATAGAGAACCGGAATAAAGCATTAACACATAGTGAATACATGAACTCCTCAAACTACGGCAATCACCAGAAAGAATCCCAATTATTGTCACTTCGGGGTATGTGGATCATAACACATAGCAGGTGCATATAAGTTGCAAGATAGGATCAAGAACACAAATATATTTATGAAAACATAAAGGGTTCAGATCTGAAATAATGGCACTCGGGCCCTAGTGACAAGCATTAAGCATAGCACCCGACCCGAACGTCGACCAAGGCGCTGACGGCGGCCGAGATCGTCCTGCGGGTGAATTACATTTCCAAGGCCGGCTTGAAGGAGGATGGGTGGCGCTTCGGGAAGGAGCCCTATCATCGGGAGAACCCGGCGCCGGCGGTGAGTCCCTGGTCTCTATTTTTTGCCGCCTCAACGTTATTCTTGTGTCCTGACGCTGCGGGAGGGCCACAGTTGTTCGCTGGCCAGCAGAAACATGACTGGCCGAATCCCCCGATCCTGCTGGCCGACTTGCCTGAGTCGGATGCGGAGGAGGCCGGCGCCGAGGCGGAGGAGGGGGCCGGCGCCGAAGCGCACCCGTCCGACGCCATAGCCGGCGGAACACGGAACGCGGGTAAGTCTCCGCCATCCGATCTCCTGCGTGACTGGCCTGACGACGATGAGGAGGGCCTGACCGGAGCGCACGGTGCAGAGCCCTCGGTCGGGGAGGATGCCAGCGTCGATCCTCCAAGGCGGCTGCGGAAGGCGGCTGGCGCCGGGCCGGCTCGCGCGGCGGCGTCCGGCAGCCGGCCGCACGGGAAGGAGCCGGTCGAGGCGAGACCGGCCGCAAAGCGCCCGGCGGCGGCGGGGCCGGCGCGCGAGAGGGCCGTTGTGGCGAAGAGACGCCGGCTCGCCCTGTCCGTGGGCCAGAAGCGGGAGGTCCCGAAGGTTTTCGGGTAAGCGCCTCTTGTCTGTTGCTGATCTCTTGCTTGTTTTCTTGCTTAGACCTTTGCGGTGACGAACTTTCCGTGGACAGGTCAGCCCTCGACTTGGCGATGGCGGCGACGGAGGCCGCGGCGAGCGAGGCCGTCTGGCGGAAGACCCGGAGCAGCGCCATCGACCCCGAGCCGGCCCGGACCGCCGAGGAGGACATCGTGGCCCGCCAGTCCGGCCAGGATCTTGACGTGGTGGAGCACGCCGCCTGGCGGGATCGGGAAGAGGTCGTGAGGGAGATGGAGGAGGCTTCGGCCCGGGCGTGGGAGAGGGCCTCCGCGAAGCAGGCCAGGATCACCGCCGACCCGGCCTGGCCGGAGATGGAGAGGGGCCTGGAGCCGGCGGCGACGATCGTCGAGCCGCAGCCAGAGGGGGCGATGGAGCCGGAGGGGCGGACGGATCCGGCCGGCGGCGAGTCGGATGCCGATGAAGACATCGCTGCGGACACGCTGCCCCGGGCCGACCCGGCCGGAGGAGGCGAGCATGGCAGAGAGAGACGCGAGGCCGACACCACGCCGTCCGGCCAGGCTCAGCCGACGCCGGCCCTGGAGGCCGTGACTGGAGACGCCGGTACCTTGGTGGTCGTCCCGCCCCAGGCTGCGGCAAACCCCAATCGGCCAGGTGGAAGCGGATCCGGCTCCGGGGCCGCGATGTAGCATCCGTGGGCGAGCGCTGGCGCCGTCGTGATCGGGCCGTGCACGCGGGAGGACGACGCGGCGGATGCCCTGCGCTCGCAGCTTCGCGGGCGGAGTGAGCGCTTGCAGACCTTCGTCCGGGACGAGCAGGAGGCGGCGCGGAAGCTGGAGCAGGCGTTTGCGGTAAGTTTTCACTCTTCTTGTCTTGGTCGTCGAATCAGTGGGGGCGCGCCAGCGCACCCACTGGGTGTAGCCCCCGAGGTTCGGGCCGGGCTGCGAAGCAGCCGGCTCGAATCTTATTGCTCGACTTTTGCAATCTTCTGACTTGTTTCTGCGCAGCATTTGTACGACCTGCGGGCCGCCGCGTACAACCGGCTTCGGGAGCGGTTTAGCGTGGTGAAGGCCCAGCTGGCCGGCAAGGAGGAGGAGCTTCGCCGAGTCCAAGGTACGTTCTGAGCGTCTTTAGTGGGGGCGCGCCAGCGCACCCACTGGGTGTAGCCCCCGAGATTTGGGCCGGGCTGCGGAGCAGCCGGGTCGAATCTTAGAGCTTCGCCTTTGTTCTTTTTGTCCTTGCTTCTGACCAGGAACCCTGTCGCGCAGCTGATGCGGCCGAGGTGCCGGGACTCCGGGGCCGGCTTGCCGAAGCCGGCGAACAGCGCGACCTTGCTATCGCCGACCGCGACCGTCTCCAGGCCGAAATGGACCGGCTCGCAGCCGAGAAGGTCAAGGCGGAGGAGGCCCAGCAGGCGGAGCTGGGCCGGCTGGCGGAAGAGCGCGCCAAGACGGCCGAGGAGCCGGCGGACGCCGGCAGGCGGATCGCCCAGCTCGAGAAGGATCTCGAGGCCTAGGCCCGCGCGTCGGCGCTACGGGAGAACGGGATGCTGAGCGAGGCGCAGCACCTCGACGAGACCTTCTCCCGTGAGTGCCCTCTTTTCCCTCGGCCCGGCTGGCCGACCCGGCGAGGTGTTTTCCTTCTGGCTAACTTGTTTCCTTTGTTGGCAGGAGTCTTCCCCGAGTCGTAGGAGGCGGCTGAAGCGGCCGTGTACGCCCACCGGTCGGACCAGCGCGCGGCGGGGCAGGAGATCGACGTCTACGCCGCGTGGGCCCTCTCAGAGATCGTCCTTGCCGGCGAGGCTCGTCTCGGAGCCGTCGAGGGCCATATGCGCAGGCTATTCGACGACGGACTGGCCATGGCGCGGAGCCTCTGGCCGAGCGCGGTGGCGCCGAACAGCGTCACCCGGCTGGCGCGGTGGCTGGAGGCCGGCGTGGATCGGCTCTGCGCATGGAGGGCCTCTGCAGCCCGTGCCGGCGCGGAGACGGCGCTGCAGTTCGTCATGTCATGGTATCCCGGCGTGGACCTCGACCGCCTGGCGGCGCAGTGGGCTGGCACGGAGGAGCACTTGGCGGCGCAGGCGCGACGGATCGCCGGGCGGGCCAGCTACTTGGCCTCGTTCGCCGCGCTCGACGAGTTCGTCTTGGAGCGGACGGAAGACGGCGAGGAGCTCCCTGCCGATGAGTTCGGCCTGCAGCTCGGCGATCCGGATGGCAGCTCGGCCGAGACGGGGGCCTACGCCGACGACGAGGCCGGCCTGGGCGACACCGCCACGACCGAAAGGCCGGAGAGCTCCAGGCCCGACCCGGCGGCTGCATCCACTTCCACCGAGCCGGCGCCGACCGTAGCCGACGGCGGCGCCGCTTAGGACTTCTCACTGTACTTAGCACTTAGAATTTTGTTAGGTAGCAGGTCCACCGACTGGGGGTGTAGTTGATGTAATGAAGTTGTGGCCGACGGCCTTTGCTGTATATAAATTTTGTGGCGCCAATTGTTGGGTGTTTGCTTTTTTGCTGTTCGGCCTTGGGCCTTTTTCTCGTTTGTCTTTTCTTCGGGCTTCCTTCCCGCTAGCCGGACAGCCGGGTTGCGGACTGTGGCAAGGACGGGAACTCGGCCTTTAGAGGGGATGCACAATACTTAGGCTTTTCCGGACGTCGAGCGCGAGCGAAACACCCACTGGGCCGGCTGGCGGCGGGCGGCAAAGCCGGCCGGCGCGCAGCCGGTCGTGTGGTGAACGAGGGCGGGTAGGGTCGGTTTGGCCGAGCCGGGCGCTCCCCCTTAGCTGTTCTTGCGTGACGACGTTGCTGGCCTTTGGCTCTTGCCGGCCGGATAGCCGGGAGCCGGCTGTGGCTGGCGAAGAGAGGGCTTTGGCGGTACGTACGCTTCGAGATCGACTAAGGAGAATATGGCGAGGCGTGGTCTTGCCGGGTAGCACACCCACTGGGTGTAACCCCCGAGCCCCCGAGCCGGCTGGGCCAACTCGGCAGGCGGACCGAAAACAGGAAAATGTGTACACACAGCTTAGTAAAAAAGAAAGGAAGCCCCCGAGCCCCCGAGCCGGCTGGGCCGACTCGGTGATGCCAGCTGTCGCACGGGAGGGGCTTGCTGCTTTCATTAAGTTCAAAAGGTGGTGATACATACGTGCACGCGTTTAGCTGTAAAATGGACGGAGGAGCTCCGCGTTCCAGGGCCGGCTGGACTCCTCGCCGATTGCGTCTCTCTTGCGCTTGTTCGGCTTCTGTGCATCGATGAGGTAGTACGCATTGCGATCGCAGAGAGCCTTGCTGATGATGAAGGGGCCCTCCCAAGGGGAAGCCAGCTTGTGCTGGCCGGCCGTCCGCTGGACGAGCCAGAGCACGAGGTCGCCCTCGCGGAATGCAAGAGGCTTGATCTTCTTGCTGTGGTAGTGGCGCAGGCCTTGCTGGTAGATGGCCGACCGGCTGAGGGCCAGAAGACGCGCCTCTTCAAGCAGGTCGACGCCGTCTTCGCGTGCCTCCTTTGCTTCGGCTTCCGTGTACATGGCCACCCGGGGCGAGTCGAACTCGACGTCGGTGTGAATGATTGCTTCGGCTCCATAGACAAGGAAGAACGGGGTGAACCCGGTGGAGCGGTTCGGCGTCGTCCGGAGTCTCCAGAGGACGGCTGGCAGCTCGTCGAGCCAACTGCCGGGTGAGCGCACGAGCGGCTCAACGAGTCGCGGCTTGATGCCGGCGAGGATGAGGCCCATGGCCCGCTCAACCTGGCCGTTCGATTGGGGATGTGCGACGGAGGCCAAGTCGAGCCGGATGCCGGACACGGAGCAGTAGTGGGCCAGCGCACCCTTGGCGAAGTTGGTGCCGTTGTCCGTGATGATGCTGTGGGGAACGCCGTAGCGGACCGCGATATCCTTGATGAACCGGACGGCCGTGGGCCCATCGAGCTTCTTGATCGGCCGAGCCTCGATCCACTTGGTGAACTTGTCGACGGCGACCAGCAAATGTGTCATGCCGCCTCGGGCAGTCTTGAAGGGCCCCACCATGTCGAGTCCCCAGACGGCAAAAGGCCATGTGATTGGAATGGTTTGGAGGGCTGAATCCGGCTGGTGGCTGCGCTTGCTGAAGCGTTGGCAGCCCTCACACTTGAGGACCAGCTGCTCGGCGTCTTGTAAGGCCGTGGGCCAGTAGAAGCCGTGGCGGAAGGCCTTGGCCACCAGGGACCGCGAGGCGGCGTGGTGCCCGCACTCGCCCTGGTGGATGTCGTAGAGGATTTCGAGCCCCTTGTGCTGCTCGACGCAGCGCTTGACGAGTTCGTGGTTGATGATGCTGTAGGCGGATGCCCGCCGCTGGACTTGCCGGGCTTCGGTCTCGTCGTTGGGGAGGTCGCCGTCTTCCAAGAAGGCGAGGATCGGCCGGGCCCAGGACGGCGCCGTCACCACGGTGAAGACGGCCACCGGGATGGAATCCGGGATGGCGGCAGTCCCCGAGCCGGAGCCGGCAGTCCCCGAGCTGGAGACGGCGGTCCCCTAGCTGGAGACGGTAGTCCCCGAGCTGGAGCCGAGAACTGCAGGGTCGGGCGGGGGCGCGCCGGGGTCGTCCGGGACGAAGATAGATTCCGACTCGGGAGACGGCTTGATGGACGGCTTCCGCAGGTGCTCGAGGGAGACGCCGGACGGGATGGCCTGCCGGGTTGAACCTATCTTGGCCAATGTGTCGGCCGCTTCGTTGTCCGCTCGAGGGACATGGAGGAACTCGCAACCCTCAAACCCGCCGGAGAGCTGCTGGACCAGGAAGCGGTAGCTGGCCATGTTGGCGTCTTTGTTGTCCCAGTCGCCGGAAACTTGCTGCACCACCAGGTCCGAGTCGCCATAGCAGAGGATGCGCCGGATGCCAATTTCTCTGGCCAGTCGGATGCCGTGTACGAGAGCTTCGTACTCGGCAACGTTGTTGGAGGCGGCAAAATGTATCTGGAGTACGTACCGCAGCCGGTCGTTCTTGGGAGAGGACAGCACGATGCCGGCTCCCAAGCCGTTGCGCATCTTGGAGCTGTCGAAGTGCATGCACCAGTGAGTCGACTCCGGAGCTGGTGGCAGGTAGTGGG
Organism: Elymus sibiricus; assembly: GCA_039707655.1. NCBI lineage: Eukaryota > Viridiplantae > Streptophyta > Magnoliopsida > Poales > Poaceae > Elymus > Elymus sibiricus. Next base: position 308,831,792 of record CM077674.1, read on the forward strand.
TCTCCATCCAGTCGACGAGGAAATCGGCTAATGCCTGGGACTTGATGGTGGTGCGGGGCTCGTAGCGGATCGTCTGGCCGACTAGCTCGATAGCCCACTTGTCCACTCGGCCAGAGGCATCCCGGCAGCCCATGATCTCGTCGATGGGGGCCGTGGTCACCACGGTAATGGCGTGCTCTTGGAAGTATTGCCGCAGCTTCTTGGCGGCAAGATACACGCCATAGCACATCTTCTGGTAGTGGGGGTAGTTCTGCTTGGAGGTGGATAGCACCTCGCTCAGGAAGTACACTGGGCGCTGAACTGGCTGCACCTTGCCGTCCTTCGGGCGCTCGACGACCAGCACCGTGCTGACGGCTCGGGAAGTGACGGCGACATATAGCAGGAGTGGCTCTTTCTCAGCCGGCGCGGCCAGGATTGGCGCGGTGGACAGCATGCGCTTGAGGTCGCGGAAAGCTTCGTCCGCCTGGTCGCTCCACTCGAACGTCGTCGTCTTCTTCATCAGCTGATACAGGGGCAGGGCCCTCTCCCCCAGCCGACTGACGAACCGGCTGAGAGAGGCCAAGCAGCCGGTGAACTTCTGGACGTCGCGCAGCCGGGCCGGCTTGCGCATGCGCTCGATTGCCTTGATCTTCTTTGGGTTGGCCTCGATGCCACGCTCCGAGATGAGGAAACCGAGGAGCTGTCCGGCCAGCACGCCGAAGACGCATTTCTCCGGGTTGAGCTTGATCTGGAACCGGCGCAAGTTGGCGAAGGTCTCCTGGAGGTCGGCCAGGAGCGTAAGGTGCTGCTTGGTCTTCACCACGATGTCGTCGATGTAGACGTGCACGTTTCTGCCGAGTTGGGGCAGCAGGCATTTCTGCATGCAGCGCTGGAAGGTGGCGCCGACGTTCTTCAAGCCGAACGACATGGTGATGTAGCAATATGTCCCAAAGGGCGTGATGAAGGACGTCTTGAGGGCGTCGGCCGGGTCCAGCTTAATCTGGTGATAGCTGGAGTAGGCGTCCAGGAAGGACAGGAGCTCGCAGCCGGTTGTGGAGTCGATGACTTGGTCGATCCGGGGTAGAGCGAACGGATCCTTGGGGCATGCCTTGTTCAGGCTGGTGTAGTCAATGCACATGCGCCATGTACCATTCTTCTTCAGGACGAGGACCGGATTGGCCAGCCACTCTGGGTGGAATACCTCCATGATGAAGCCGGCTGCGAGAAGCCGGGCGATTTCTTCACCGACGGTTCTTCGCTTCTCCTCGGAGAAGCGGCGTAGCGGCTGTCGAACAGGCTTGGCGTCCTTGCGGACGTGGAGTTTGTGCTCGGCGAATTCCCTCGGGACACCCGGCATGTCTTTGGGGGACCATGCAAAGATGTCCTGATTCTCACGGAGGAAATCGACGAGCTCGCCTTCCTATTTGCTGTCGAGGCCGGTGCCCACGACGACGTACTTGTTGGAGCTGGGGTCGGCCGGGTTGAGCGGGACCCGCTTTGTGTCTTTGGCCGGCTTGAAGTAGACCTCGTCGGCGGCCGGCTTGGGCGAAGCTGGCATGGCCGGCTGCGCGCTAGCCAGCGCCACGATTCGGTCGAGCTGGCGCCTCTCCTCGGCAGTGACCAGCGACTCGGCTAGCTGGGAGCCGGCTTTGGCGCACTCGAGGGACTTTTTGTAATCGCCAACGATGGTGATGAGGCCTTTGGGACCCGGCAGCTTTAACTTGAGGTAGGCGTAGTTGGGGACCGCCATGAACTTGGCCATCGCGGGCCGGCCCAGCAGCGCGTGGTAGGGGCTAGCCAGGTCGACCACTTCGAACCAGATCGGCTCGCGGCGGAAGTGGCTGCTGGAGCCGAATAGGACGTCGAGCTGGACCCGGCCGATCGGAGAGCAGGAGAGACCCAGCACGATGCCGTGGAACACCGTCCGGGTCGGCTCCAGCTGTCGCGCCTCGATGCCGAGCTTGGTCATGGTGTCGCGGTACAGGATGTTGATGCTGCTGCCGCCGTCGATCAGCACCCACGAAAAGCGGCAGGTGCGCTTCTCGGAGACGAAGGTGGGGTCGAGTACGAGGGCGTAGCCGCCTGGCGTGGGCATGACGGCCGGGTGGTCCTCCCGGGTCCAGCTGACCGGTCGGTCAGACCAGTGCATGTACTGGGGAACCGGAGGGACAACGGCGTTCACCTCGGCTTGGTGTTTGCGCTTGGCGTGTTTGTCGTCGCCCTCGCTCGTGAAGACGACGTAGGCCGCGTCCGGACGTGGGAAGGCGTTGTCGGCGAGGGCGCCGGGTGGTGGTGGAGGCGGCGGCAGCGGCGGCTGCTGCGAGCTGGCTCCAGGCGGCGGAGGCGGAAGGTTGCCCTTCAACAGGCGTTGGGTGAAGCTGCACTGCCGAAGCGTGTGCGTTGATGGCTTCGCGCCGCTGTGGTTCTTGCAGGGAGTGTCGAGCATCTGCTCGAATGACAGCTTGGGCTGCCAAGCGGCCTTCTCGGTGCGCGAGCGCTGGCTTGAGCCTTGCTCGGCCGACGGCTCCCCTTCCACAGCGGCGACCTGCCGGTTGTCGTAACGGGACGCCAGCTGATCGCTCCTACGCTTGCCACTGTTGCTGGCGCCGTCTTGCCGGCGCTGGCCGCCATCGCCAGCCGGCTTGGGAGGCGCCGGCTGGACAGGGAGAAGCCTGCCGTCCGCGTAGATGGTGATCTTCACATTCATCGCGGAGTCGGCCATGGCGTACTTGTCCGCCACGGCCATGAGCTCCGCCAGGGTCTCCGGCTCGTCGCACACTAACCGGTGCTTGACTAGGGTGCCGTCTTGGCACCCATCGATGAAGTACTGGATGGCCTGGACCTCGTGGACCCCCTCGCAGGAGTTGCGGAGTTCCGTCCACCGCGTGAGGAAGTCGCGAAGGGGCTCGCCTGGCTTCTGGACGCACATGGAGAGCTGGCGAGGCTTGCCGGGTCGCTTGTACGTGCTGGTGAAGTTGCGGATGAACGCGTCTTCAAAATCCAGCCAAGAGTTCACGCTGCCGGCTCGCAGGCTGTTAAGCCAAGTTCGGGCCGAGCCGAGCAGCATGAGGGGGACGTATCGCACGGCGACACGCCGGTTGCCGCCGGCTATGCCGACGGCCGTGGTGTAGTCCGTCAGCCAGTCCTCCGGCTTGGTGACGCCGTTGTACTTGGGCGAGTCGCGGGGCAGCGAGAAACCTTTGGGGAAGGGCTCCTCACGAATGCGGGGGCTGAAGCACGCCGGGCCGACAGAGCTCTCCTCCTCCAGGGCCGTGGAGCGCGCTAGCCGGTCGAGGCGGTGGCGAGCGTCGTTTTTGTCGTAGGGCATGTGAGGTCTGAGCCGATCATCAATGGGACCGCGGGGCGCGGGGGCCTCCGAGGCCGGCTCGGGCTGCCGAGCCGGCTGCACGGGGGGAGCCGGCTGCTGAACCCGGCCGTCGCCAGCCGGCTCGTCGGCAATGCCGCCTCCAGCGGCAGTGGCGCGGTTATGCCGGCTTCGACCGGACCGATGCCGGCCGGAGCGGCTCGCGCTAGTGGCGTGGGAGGACGTCCGTTGCGCGTCCCGGAGGGCCCTCTCTGGGTCCCCGGTCCTGCCTGAGGTGGAGGCAGATGGCTGGGCCGGGTCGAAATGTGCCTGCTGCTCGTTTGCCGTGGCGATGAGGTCGCGGATGCGCTGCTGCTGCTGCAGCAGCTCCTCGCCCTCCAGGAACTCAAGATCCGCCATCGCCGCCTGCGCCGCGCGCATGTTCTTGACGGGGGTGTCGTAAACGGGCCGGCCCGCGCCTAGCGCGCGGCCGATCGCGCCCCCGCGGGTCCGTACTTCCGCGACCCGGCTAGGCTCGGTGGCAGCCGGCGTGAGGCCGTGGGCGCTATCGTATTCCCGCTGGGCAGACTCCAGCCGGCGTCGCGTCGCCGCGAGCTCCGTGGCCTCGACCAGCAGATGCTCACGGTCCTCGTTGAGCTGGACAGCCGCAGCCGCCGTGTCGGCGTCGGGCGTGATGGGGGCTCGCAGGCTCCGGATCGTCTCGTGGAGCGGGTCGACCCGGCGGGGCGGGGCTGCAGCCGCGGCAGCAGCCGCGGCGGCCTTCTCATTGCCGTGCGGGGAGCCAGAGCTGGTGCCGGCGGTCAGCACCTCCGCGCGGACGCAGAGAGCCGTGCCGTCATCGGAGACGGCGCAGCCAACGGGGACAGGGGAGTCGGCGAAGCTGTACACCGTGCTTGGAAACACGTCGGGGACGAGCGCGACGAAGACGCGTAGCGCGCCAAAGGGGACGATGAAGCAGCCTGCGGGACAGGCGACGTCCGAACCCGACGGAGTGTCGCAGCCGGCCGATTCGGCCGCGCGAACCAAACCGTGCACGATGCGCTCGCCGGAGCTGGTGAAGGGCCTCGTCCGAAACTTGACTCCGGCCGACGCCGCGAGCAGCCCCACGGTGGGCGCCAACTGTCGTGGTATTTTCACGGCAGATGCCATAAGATGACTAAAGAGGTGGGGCTACCTAAGGACGTCGGTGGGTTCCGGAGGCGAGGTTGGCACGAGCGAGTGCGGGACACAAGACGTACCCTGGTTCGGGGCCCTCCGGAGAGGTAATACCCCTAGTCCTACCGAGTGTAGTATGGGAAGCACAAGGGCTACACGGTTGCTCCAGGAGCTGTTTGGGCGGAGGAGGAAGGAAGGGCTAGTCCACTTTCCTGCCTCTCCGGCGAGAGTGTGTGCGTGCTCTGTGGAGCGAGGTGGAGTCACTAAAGGGAAGCGAAGAGCAACCATGCGACGGGAGAGAGTGAACCGAGGGAAGCCAACCAATCCCCTGCACGGAGGCCTCCCTGGGGGTCTTATAGGCCGACCCCCAGGGTTACAATGGTAAGGTTACAAAGGCGCGGGGCCCGGGTGTCATCGACCGGCAGCCGGTGGCCAGGTCGCCGGGTCACCGGGTCGCCGGATGCACCGCACCTCTGGGCGCGGGGCATTGTGACGGGTCTTGTCGAACGTCACTCTGGGTACGGGGCACTGTGATGCGTCTTGTCCGTCGTTAGAGAGAGGTCGGCGCCGTCGTTTCTACAGGGCCGCGCCGCCCTGACACCGCCCGCCTCGGGCGGGGGTGCAAGGAAAGCTGCAGCTTCGCCTGCTTTGTCAGTGTAAAGGTGGGAGCGCTGTAGCCATGCTTACTTCGTCGCGAAGGCTCCGTCCCCTCGTGGCCAGCTGGCATGGGCCAGCCGGCCAGGCCGGGCCGCCGTGCCGAGCCGACTCGCGCTGGGGAGCCGTCGTACCGACGAGCCGGATCGAGGGGCCTGACCTGGTCCGATGATTTTTTTATAAGGGGTTCAAGCTCCGTTGCCTACCCGGGGTTCACCCCCCCCGACAACCCTACTCCTGCTTTGGTGGATTGAGAGGTGGAGCACAAACAGTGCGCATCACTCGAGCCCGGCAAGGTGGCCTTGGGGGAGCAGCTACGCGCGTACAAGTGTGCGAGGATCCGAATCCTTCTCTAGGTTGCCTTGGACCTCCTTTTATATCCAAGGGGTAACCACAGTGGCAAAATAGTCTTTTATCCTGTGATTAGATAGCTAACAGTGCTATCATACCTAACTCTGGTAGTTAGGACAAGGAGCATTTAATGCACCGCTAGGTGTCACGCTGTGGATGAAGCCCGGCAAGCCTGCCGAGCCGCTCAACACCTGCTTGCTTATTGTCTTGACACGCCTCTGGACGGGTGTCAAATGCATGCAATCTGTCTTCCAACAGACTGCCACGTGCTCTGCGGACGCCACTAAACCACCTGAGGGCTCGACACCGCGCTGATAAGTGACTTGCGTTGTTGTGCGGTGGAGCGGTGGAGTAGCGACGCCTTGGCGAGGCAGTTTGTACTTGGTGATCCCGGCAAGCCTGCCGGGACTTGTCTTGGACTCGCTCCTGGAGGGGGGGTGGCCTCGACCTTGCCGAGCTCTCCTGCTCGGCAAGGAAGGTCTCCTCAGGAATGCATCTGGTTGTCTTGGTATTCTTGATGCGCTCCTCGATCTCACGAAGAGCGACTTCTCTGGCTTGGCCTTGCAATGTCGGTAGCCACTCTTTTGCTGAGCCTGGGCTGCCGGGGCGGAGGTCTTCTGTCCGTGCACGGGTCAGGGGAAAACAAACGCCCCCTGTTTGTGTACCCCGACAGAAGCCCCCGGGCCTGAGCCAGACGTGCCGCCGGGCACGTTGGGTTAGGCCCTAAACTGTGCACGGACACGCGTCAAAGAAGCGCTGCCCGTGCTTGTTAGTTGCGAGGACTAGTCAATTCCAGCGTCCGCTCCGCGCAATTACCGCAGGACGTGGGGTCGTGGAACTGTAGCAGTTAATGGGTAGTTCGCCTGCAGAAAACGGTAACTTTCGGGGGAAGGGTAGCGAAGAGCCGGCCCCCGCGCCCGTTTCCCAATAAAAGGCAACGCGAAGGGACGTTGCTCATTCGCATCCTCCTTTCCTTTCTTCATCTTCTTCTTCAAGCCAAACCACTGCTTCCGCCGCCATCATCTATTTCCAAGGTTCCGCCAGATCCCCTGTTGCTCTCGCAAGTTCGAGGAATGGGGAAGAAGGCGATCGCGATGAGGGGAAAGCGGGCGACTGCTGCGAAGGAGACCGCAGCGGAGGGGAAGAAGAAGAGAGTGGCGGAGCTAGACAGGAGGCACCAAGAAGACGTGGTTTTCTTTCCGCCGAGCTTGGACGCTGGCACTCTAAGAGCGAGGTATGCGTATATGTGGGGGAGGGAAGTCCCGAAGGGGCATGGAGCGCCGATGGTTGTGCCGGCAGGAGGCCAGGATCCACCCAATTCGTATCGCATCTTCTGCGCGTACTTCCTTTGTGGCCTCACTGCCCCTTTCTCGGACTTCTTCGAAGCCATGATGACGGTGTACAACTTCCACCTCCTGGACTTCACCCCCAATGCAATGGCGTGCATGGCGATCTTCGCCCATCTGTGCGAGAACTTTGTCGGAGTTGCCCCCAACGTGGATTTGTTCAAGCACTTCTTCAATCCGCGGATTGAAGACAAATCGCACCGCTCAGGGAACATCAGCTGGATCCCTCGGGGAAAGAGAGATGATTGGGATTATCTTCCTGGCCAGCAGCGCAGCATATGGGAAGAATGGAGGGCAGACTGGTGCTGGATTCAGGATGAGAAGGCTCCGGAGTATTGCATGGTGCAGACTGAATGCGTCGTACACGGCGCCGATTGGAGCAAGCTTGGCCTTACTAAAGATAGGCTCCGCCCTGCACTGAACAGGATAGCTCGCCTCAAGGCTGCCGGGCTAACCGTTGAGCATGTGGGAGCTGACTTCCTCAGATGCCGCATCGCGCCGCTGCAGAAGAGGGACATGTTTGCTTGGGAGTACGGGAACTCCGCTGATAGGATGCGCCTATACCCAGGCCCCGTCAACAATTTGACGGTCTATGGTCACGGCTGGTTGTGTGAACAGCTGTTCGGCATCCTTGGTCCATACCACTTGCCGGCAAGCGTCGTCCCGCTGCATCTCAATTCTGCCTGGGACCAAATTCTGAAGTGGATGCCTGAGTGCAACGCCTATGGAGTTGAGGCAGATTGGCCATTGCCTGATCTGGACGTGGAGGTGGAGTGGTTCTCCGGGCTAGAAGAGAGGGCTACCAGGGTGGAAGACGACATGGTCAAGCCCACCTCCAAGGGGGAGGCAAGGTTCATTAGCAAGCGGATCGCGGAGGACAGAGTGCTCCGGGCAGCTGGCGGGGCAAAATCCGGAGAGGAGGATATTGAAGGTGAGGGTTCCTCCAAGGAAGGGAGCGAGGAGCACACCGAGGAGGAGGCTGCCGGGCTTGACCTTGCCAGGGCCGAAATGCTTCAGGCCGCGGCGGCAGAGGCTCAAGGCGGGGACGAGACCGAGGCAGCGGGGGAGCCGGAAGAAGAATGGCTATCCATGGGTCCTCACGCCCCGGAGCCGGATCTAGGCCAGCGCCTTCGCAAGAGGGTCAGCCGAAAGACGGCGGCTGCCGTTTCCCAGCCTGCCGCCAGGAAGGAAAATAAGATCGTCTCCAAGGATGACAACCCGGAGGTGGTCCGCCGCCACTCCACTCGCCTTATGGAGGCCAAGACTCCTCCCGCCAAGCGACGGGCAGTCATGGGGGTCGATCCTAGCCCCCACTCCAGCCCAGCTTCTTCGCAAAGCTCGACCCCGCCAAGGGGCTCGGCTCCCCCGGCAAGCACAGAGCTGCCGGGGAGTTCTACCCTTCCTTCCTTGAAGAGGAGCCGCGCGACCCCGCCGCCTGCAATGTACGTTCTGAGCTTCATGCTCGAAGAGTCGGAGTAAGTAGAGTGGCCGATCTTTCTGTCGAGGTAGCCTGTACTTGCTTGTCGTTGACCCAATTTTTCTTGTTGTCTTGGCAGGGAGGAGGAAACCCTTGCCCAGCGGGCCAAGCGAACCAAGCACACAGCGGCGTCGGATCCCTTGGCGAGCTCGAGCCTGGCAGGAGCCAGGACAGGGGATCCCGTGCCCAGCCCCCACCCCAGCCCCCAGCATGAAGGCATGGGGCTGTCTTCTTCCGCTCGTGGGGGCACAGAAGAACAAGTCTCCTCTCCTGCCAAGGAAGAGGGCGGGACCCAGCCGAGTGGAGCTTGCCAAGAGGAGTCCACTCTGACCAAGGCCCAAGCAGAGGCGTCACCGGGAGGGGCCTCCGACGAGGGATCTGCTCGTGCCGAGGACGTAGCCATCGAGGAGGAGGATGTGGTCCGTTCGCCGGTGACAGGTGCTGCCGGGGAAGTGGGTGTTCTTCCGCAGCAAACTCTTCCGGGTAATCCACTTGTCCTTGGCCCCCCTCGGATTATCTTATTTCTTAGTCTTCGATCTAGCAGCACTGGACGCCTCCTCACTCCATCTGTTGATCTTGCTTGCAGCCTCTTCAACTGAGGAACCAGAGCTCTTGGAAGAGGTGGCCGGCATCGGGAAGAGTGCTGCCGAGGAGGTGACCCAGATTGCTGCAACGGAGGAGCGCGAGCAGGCTGCCGGTGAGATCCAGGAGGCCCGGGAATAGGTGGAGGAGATCCTTGTCAGTGTCTCCGGCCCGAGCATGGTCGTCGAAGAGAAAGTGCCCCTCCAAGCCATGGCTCCCTTCCCTGCAACCTATCCTTCTCCAAGTTGTCTGGCAATCACCCTTGCTCAGTCACGCCCAGCGGCTTCCAGCTCAACCGTCTCAGTGGGCGCCGATTTCGACGAAGAGATCAAACGCATCCTGGCACCACTGTCACAGAGGGTTGAAGAAGCCGGCAATCCTGTTGACAGCGCCAAAGACCTGACCTTCCTGGAATCCATGGCGGCAGGGCTCAAGGACGTGCAAGGCAGGTACAGCCTTAAATGGCAAGCACTCAAGGAGCGGCGCGATTCTGTTGCCCTCACGGAACAGAAGTTGAAGGACCAAGGTAACGAGCTGCGAGAATGGTACAAGCAACAGTCCCTCTCTATCCTGCAGCAAGAGAAGGTGCTGGCCACAGCTAAGGAGGACCTCGTTGCCCGGGAGATCCGCTTGACGGAGCGCGAAGCGCTTCTGAACGCCAAAGAGAAGGATGTCTCTGCCCGGGAAGGGGACCTCGAAGCTGCTCTTCGCAGCAAGGATGAGGAACTGGAGACTCTGGTTCAGCAGCGCACCAAGGATTCAGAGGACAGGCACAAAGCTGCCCTGGATGTACTTACCCGTGAATCTTCCACTCGGCTGAAGGAGGTCTCTGACGAGCTGGCTGCTGTGTCTGTCGCCAAAGCTAACCTCGATCGCCAGGTGAGCAAGCTGACGGAGGACCTTGCCAGGAGACACGAACGCGCCTCCACTTCCATTCCTCCCCTCCTTGTCTCCCATCGACCCGTCAGCGGCCGGCGTGATCAATCACGCAAGCGTGCGAAGGCCCGTCGTGGATTGCTTGCCGGGGATACCAACCAGCGGACTCGCTCCAACACGCAGCTCAGGATTTGTCCTCGGTAGGACAAATGCAGGACCGAGCTTTGCGCGAGCTCGTAGACGCCGGCGGCTTCGCCGCAGCGCATCCAGGCCTCTGGGAGAAGGATAAGGAAAGGAAAAAGAAGAGCAAGTATGCACCATTCTCCGGTCAGCTGGGCCGAGCGGCATCGCTCGAGAAATCGAGCGTGTCCAGGCAAGGCCACAGCGTCGGCGTCCCCCGACTCGTCCGTCGCCATTGTCGTCGGCAGAGACGTGCGATGAGGCATCGATAAGGGGTCGACCATGTAACAGTGTCGCCCTTCTCTTCCGCTCGCGATGGAGACGATGGCGACAAAGATTGGCGCACTGTTCCTGACTTCGGTTTCGCGCAAGCGACTCCCCCTACCTGGCGCGCCAAAGATGTCATGGATGATCACGATCACCTATGGGGCCCCTCGGCCCCTTTGTGGTACGGCAGGGGGGAGGTCACGTTGCACAAAGAGCGGAGGCCATGACGCAGCGCGGCGAAGGTGGCACGGGTGGTTTTTACCCAGGTTCGGGCCGCTGTGAAGCGTAAAACCCTACTCCTGCTTTGGTGGATTGAGAGGTGGAACACAAACAGCGCGCAGCACTCGAGCCCGGCAAGGAGGCCTTGGGGGAGCAGCTACGCGCGTACAAGTGTGCGAGGATCCGAATCCTTCTCTAGGTTGCCTTGGACCTCCTTTTATAATCCAAGGGGTAACCATAGTGGCAAAATAGTCTTTTATCCTGTGATTAGATAGCTAACAGTGCTATCATACCTAACTCTGGCAGTTAGGACAAGGAGCATTTAATGCACCGCTAGGTGTCACGCTGTGGATGAAGCCCGGCAAGCCTGCCGAGCCGCTCAAGCACCTGCTTGCTTATTGTCTTGACACGCCTCTGGACGGGTGTCAAATGCATGCAATCTGTCTTCCAACAGACTGCCATGTGCTCTGCGGACGCCACTAAACCACCTGAGGGCTCGACACCGCGCTGATAAGTGACTTGCGTTGTTGTGCGGTGGAGCGGTGGAGTAGCGACGCGATGGCGGGGCAGTTTGTACTTGGTGATCCCGGCAAGCCTGCCGGAACTTGTCTCGGACTCGCTCCTGGAGGGGGGTGGCCTCGACCTTCCCGAGCTCTCCTGATCGGCAAGGGAGGTCTCCTCAGGAATGCATCTGGTTGTCTTGGTATTCTTGATGCGCTCCTCGATCTCACGAAGAGTGACTTCTCTGGCTTGGCCTTGCAATGTCGGTAGCCACTCTTTTGCTGAGCCTGGGCTGCCAGGGCGGAGGTCTTCTGTCCGTGCACGGGTCAGGGGAAAACAAACGCCCCCTGTTTGTGTACCCCGACAGCCACCATGAGGCGGAACTAGAGCAGGAGCATTTTTGCTCTCCGGCGGGCAGATTCCGCCGGGGACACTTCCCTCCGGGAGGGGGAAATCGAAGTCTTCGTCATCACCAATGACCCTCTCATAGTGGGGGGACCAATCTTCATCATCATCATCAACAACACCATCACATCTCATACCCTAGTTCATCTCTTGTATTCAATCTTTGTATCAAAACCTCAGATTGGTACCTGTGGGTTGCTAGTAGTGTTGATTACTTCACGTAGTTGATGCTAGTTGGTTTACTCGATGAATTACTAAATGTCCAGATCCTTTATGTTATTCAATACCCCTCTGATCTTGAACATGATGATGATGTGTGAGTAGTTACTATTGTTCTTGAGGACATGGGAGAAGTCTTGTCATAAGTAATCATGTGAATTTGGTATTCGTTCGATATTTTGATGATATGTATGTTGTGATTCTCTTACTGGTGTCATGTGAACGTCGACTACATGACACTTCACCACTTATGGGCCTAAGGGAACTCATTGTGCAGTAGTAATTAGATGATGTGTTGCTAGAGTGACAGAAGCTTAAACCCCAGTTTATGCGCTATTCCGTAAGGGGCCGATTTGGATCCACACGTTTAATGCTATGGTTAGGCTTTGTCTTAATTTTTCTTTCGTAGTTGCGGATGCTTGCGAGAGGGGGTAATCATAAGTGGGAGGCTTGTTCAAGTAAGAACAGCACCCAAGCACCGGTCCACCCACATATCAAATCATCAAACTAACGAACGCGAATCAAATGAACATGGTGAAAGTGACTAGATGAAATTCCCGTGTGTCCTCAAGAACGTTTGCCTCATTATAAGTACTTGTTCTGGCCTGTCCTTTGCACTAAAAAAGATTGGGCTATCTTGCTGCACCTTATTTACATTTGTCACTTGTTACTCGTTACAAATTATCTTGCTACCAAACTACCCGTTACTGCTTATTTCAGTGCTTGCAGAAATTACCTTACTGAAAACCGCTCGCCATTTCCTTCTGCTCCTCGTTGGGTTCGACACTCTTACTTATCTAAAGGACTATGATTGATCCCCTATACTTGTGGGTCATCAAGACTCTTTTCTGGCGCCGTTGCCGGGGAGTGAAGCGCCTTTGGTAAGTGGAAATTGGTAAGGAAACATTTTTACTACGTGCTGAAATTTATTGCTACTTGTCACTATGGAAACTAATCCTTTGAGAGGCTTGTTCGGGGTATCTTCACCTCGACCGGAAACAACAAGAGTTACCTCTCCACCACCTATTGAGTCTACTGAAAATATTGCTTGTGAAATTCCTATTGGTTTGGTTGAAAAACTGCTAGCTAATCCTTATGCAGGAGATGGTACTAAACATCCTGATATGCACTTGATCTATGTGGATGAAATTTGTGGATTGTTTAAGGTTGCAGGTTTATCTGGAGAAAGAGCTAAGAAGAAAGTTTTCCCTTTATCTTTGGAGGGAAAGGCATTGACATGGTATAGGCTATGTGATGATACTGACACATGGGATTGGAATCGGTTGAAATTGGAATTTCACCAAAAAAATTATCCTATGCACTTGGTTCATCGTGATCGGAATTATATCTATAATTTTTGGCCTCGTGAAGGAGAAAGTATCGCTCAAGCTTGGGGGAGGCTCAAGTATATGTTGCATACATGCTCCAATCATGAGCTCTCAAGAGAAATAATTCTTCAAAACTTTTATGCTCGGCTTTCTCGTAAGGATCAAACTATGCTTGATTCTTCTTCGATTGGTTCTTTTATGAAGAAGACTATTGAATTTAAATGGGATCTTATGGAAAAGATTAAGCGCAACCATGAGGATTGGGAGATCGACAAAGGTAATGAGTCAGGTATAAATCTTAAGTTTGATTGTGTTAAATCTTTTATGGAAACCGATGCTTTTCAGAAATTTAGCACTAAGTATGGACTTGACTCTGAGATAGTAGCTTCTTTTTGTGAATCTTTTGCTGCACATGTTGATCTTCCTAAGGAGAAGTGGTTTAAATACCATCCTCCCATAGATATTAAGGAAGAACCTCCAGAGGTTAAGAAAGAGAAAATTATTGTTTACAATGTTGATCCAGTTGTTCCTACTGCTTACTTGAAAAACCACCTTTTCCTGTTAGAATTAAGGAACACTCTAAGGTTTCTTCTGTGGTTAGGAAGAGTTTTGTTAGAACACCTAAACCTTCTGAGCAAATTAAGGTTGAACCTAGTATTGCTTTAGTTAAAGATCTTTTGGTTGATGAATTAGATGAGCATGTTATTTCTTTCTGTGATGATGCATCTAGAATTGCTAGTCCTGATCCTATGGGCAAAAATAGACCTATTGTTGGCATGCCTGTTATTTCTGTTAAAATCGGAGATCATTGTTATCATGGCTTATGTGATGTGGGTGCCAGTGTTAGTGCTATTCCTTTTACTCTTTATCAAGAAGTCATGAATGATATTACACCTGCTGAAATTGAGGATATTGATGTCACTATTAAGCTTGCCGACAGAAATACTATTTCACCACTTGGTATTGTCAGAGATGTTGAAGTCTTGTGCGGTAAGATCAAATACCCTACTGATTTTCTTGTTCTTGGATCTCCACAAGATGATTTTTGTCCAATAATATTTGGCAGGCCTTTCTTGAATACTGTTAATGCTCAAATTGATTGTGTTAAGGAAATTGTTAGTGTCAACTTTGGTGGTGTGTCTCATGAGTTTAATTTCTCTAAGTTTCGTAGACAGCCCCATGATATAGAGTTGCCTAGAAAAGATGAAATTGTTGGTCTTGCTTCTATTTCTGTGCCTCCTATTGATCCTTTAGAACGGTATTTGCTTGATCATGAGAATGATATGCATATGAATGAAAGGAATGAAATAGATAATATTTTCTTTAATCAGCAGCCTATTCTTAAGCACAATTTTCCTGTTGAAACTCTCGGAGGTCCCCCTCCACCTAAGGGTGATCCTGTTTTTGAATTAAAGCAATTGCCCGATACTTTGAAATATGCTTATCTTGATGAAAAGAAAATATATCATGTTATTATCAATGCTAACCTTTCAGATCATGAGGAAAAGAGATTGGTAAAAATTTGAGGAAGCATCGTGCCGCTATTGGATATACTCTGGATGATCTTAAGGGCATTAGTCCCACTCTATGTCAGCACAAGATTAATATGGAGCCAGATGCTAAACCCGTTGTTGACCACCAACGTCGATTGAATCCGAAAATGAAAGAGGTGGTAAGAACTGAAATATTAAAGCTTCTGGAAGCAGGTATAATTTATCCCATAGCTGATAGTAGATGGGTAAGTCCAGTTCATTGTGTTCCTAAAAAGGGTGGCATTACTGTTGTTCCTAATGATAAGAATGAGCTTATTCCTCAGAGAATAGTAACTGGTTATAGGATGGTGATAGATTTTAGAAAGTTGAATAAGGCTACTAGGAAAGATCATTATCCTTTACCTTTTATTGATCAAATGCTAGAAAGGTTGTCTAAGCACACACACTTTTGTTTCCTAGATGGTTATTCTGGTTTTTCTCAAATACCTGTTGCACAATCTGATCAAGAGAAAACCACCTTTACCTGTCCTTTTGGAACTTTTGCTTATAGACGTATGCCTTTTGGTTTATGCAATGCACCTGCTACTTTTCCAAGATGTATGACTGCCATCTTCTTTGATTTTTGTGAAAAGATTGTTGAGGTTTTCATGGATGATTTTTCCGTTTACGGAACTTCTTTTGATGATTGCTTGAGCAACCTTGATCGAGTTTTGCAGAGATGTGAACAAACAAATCTCGTCTTGAACTGGGAGAAGTGCCAGTTTATGGTTAATGAAGGTATTGTCTTGGGCCACAAGATCTCCGAAAGAGGTATTGAAGTTGATAAAGCTAAGGTTGATGCTATAGAGAAGATGCCATGTCCTAAGGATATCAAAGGTATAAGAAGTTTTCTTGGTCATGCCGGTTTCTATAGGAGATTTATTAAAGACTTCTCTAAAATTTCTAGGCCTCTTACCAATCTTTTGCAAAAAGATGTTCCCGTTGTTTTTGATGATGATTGTGTAGAAGCCTTTGAAACTCTTAAGTCAGCTTTAATTTCTGCACCGATTGTTCAGCCACCTGATTGGAATTTACCTTTTGAGATTATGTGTGATGCTAGTGATTATGCTGTTGGTGTTGTGCTAGGACAGAGAGTTGATAAGAAGTTGAATGTTATTCATTATGCTAGTAAAACTTTGGACACTGCCCAAAGGAATTATGCTACTACTGAAAAAGAGTTTTTAGCAGTTGTGTTTGCTTGTGATAAGTTTAGATCTTATATTGTTGATTCCAAAGTTACTATTCATACTGATCATGCTACTATCAAGTATCTTATGGAAAAGAAAGATGCTAAGCCTAGGCTTATCAGGTGGGTTCTTTTGTTGCAAGAGTTTGATCTTCATATTATTGATAGGAAAGGGGCTGAGAACCCCGTTGCTGATAACTTGTCTAGATTGGAAAATGTGCTTGATGACCCACAACCTATTGATGATAGTTTTTCTGATGAGCAACTAGCTACTATTAATGTGTCTCATAGTACTCCTTGGTTTGCAGATTATGCTAATTATATTGTTGCTAAGTTTATACCTACTAGTTTTACTTACCAGCAAAAGAAAAAGTTCTTTTATGATTTGAGACACTACTTTTGGGATGACCCACATCTTTATAAATAAGGTGTTGATGGTATTGTTAGACGTTGTGTACCTGAGCATGAACATGAACAAAATCTTCGGAAGTGTCACTCCGAAGCATATGGAGGACACCACGCTGGAGACAGAACCGCACACAAGGTATTGCAATCTGGTTTTTATTGGCCTACTCTCTTCAAGGATGCCCGTAAGTTTGTCTTATCTTGTGATGAATGTCAAAGAATTGGGAATATTAGTAGATGTCAGGAAATGCCTATGAATTACTCTCTTGTTATTGAACCATTTGATGTTTGGGGTTTTGATTATATGGGACCTTTTCCTAAGTCCAATGGGTATACTCATATTTTAGTTGCTATTGATTATGTTACTAAGTGGGTAGAAGCTATCCCCACTAATAGCGCTGATCACAATACCTCTATCAAAATGCTCAAGGAAGTTATCTTCCCAAGGTTTAGAGTCCCTAGATATCTGATGACTGATGGTGGTTCACATTTTATTCATGGTGCTTTTCGTAAGTTGCTTGCTAAGTATGATGTTAATCATAGAATTGCATCTCCCTATCAGCCCCAATCTAGTGGGCAAGTTGAGTTGAGCAATAGGGAGATAAAGTTGATTTTGCAAAAGATTGTCAATCGATCTAGAAAGAATTGGTTTAAGAAATTAGACGATGCTTTGTGGGCTTATAGAACTGCCTATAAGAAATCCTATGGGTATGTCTCCTTATAAAATGGTTTATGGAAAAGCATGTCATTTGCCTCTTGAATTGGAACATAAAGCTTTTTGGGCTATTAAAGAACTTAACTATGATTTCAAGCTTGCAGGTGAAAAGAGGTTATTTGACATTAGCTCACTTGATGAATGGAGGACCCAAGCCTATGATAATGCCAAGTTGTTCAAAGAAAAAGTTAAAAGATGGCATGATAGGAGGATTCAGAAACGAGAATTCAAAGTGGGTGAATATGTTTTATTGTATAATTCTTGTCTTAGATTCTTTGCAGGTAAACTCCTCTCTAAATGGGAAGGACCATATGTCATCGAGGAGGTTTATCGCTCCGGAGCCATCAAGATTAACAATGCCGCGGGTACCAACCCGAAGGTGGTAAATGGACAAAGGATCAAGCACTACATTTCAGGTACACCCATTAATGTTGAAACTAATGTTATTGATACTATTACACCGGAGGAATATATCAAGGAGTCCTTCCGGAACACTCCAGAATATTGAAAAAGGAATAGGTATGTGATACGGTAAGTAAACTGACTCCAAAAATTCCGCAAAAATATCTACTGTCAGTTTTGGAATATTTAGAAAAATACAAAAATAAAAGGAAGCCGAGAGGGCCCACCAGGTGGCCACATGGCACCGGGGCGCGCCCCGGTGCCATGTGGGCCCCTAGTGAGCCTTCCCGACTCTGTTTTCTTTTGGTATACTTGTTTCGCAAGATAAAAATTCTATATATAGTTCCCGTATTGTTTTGACCACCGCATCGCGAGAAATCCTCTGTTCTTGTTTCTTACTGTTTTCTGGCAGATCTAAAAATATGTCGTCGCAAGAATCTGTCAGGGAAAACCAAGCTCCTCAAACTTATGAAGAGACATATGCTGATTTGAAGAGGATGGACGTCTCGTACATGAAGGAGGGGGGAGCTCATGGAAGCAAAGGTCGAGAAGGATGCTAAGAATAAGGACCTAGAGGGAGAGCAATCTGCTTCCATGGAGAATACCGAGGAAGAAGAGGATATCCTTCAACCCTACTATCACCTGCTATCTCCGCCTTTGATTGAGGCTCTGAGGTTATTCGAAATAACCTGCATTCGTAATACTTATCTCACTCGTGAAGTTATTTTGTCGGAGGAACAAATCATAGCCCTCAGGAGCAGGAACCGCAGACTGATTGCCTTAATGGAACTGAAGGACAGGATTGCCTCATCACCACCATCACCAAAGGAGGAAGCTTGATCACACGGGTATGGGCACTCCCCTTGGCTTGTGCCAAGCTTGGGGGAGGTGCCCCGGTATCGTATCACCATCACCTTTTATTATCTTTACCTATTTTCAGTTCGATCTTTAGTTATTTCGTGATCTAGTAGGATAAAAGTTTAGTATGATCTATTTTTGAGTGTTTTTTCGTGATCTATCTATCTATGTAATCAAGTGTGAGTTATATAATAAAGAGTAGTTTGAGTTTTGCTTCTTTACCTTCTATGCTTGAATCAAAAGCAATGAAAATAATGAAAAGAAAAAGATCATATGCTAATCTTATGGTGAGTAATGACACCACATAAAGAAAAGTATAAGTGGTAAAATTTATTGAAGATTGACAAACATAGCATTGGTCAATGGTGCAATTCATGAAAAAGTTAATAGGGAAGAGAAGATCCACACGCAAATATACTATCTTGGACATCTTTTGTGATTGTGAGCACCCATTAAGTATTGTATGTCAAACGGTTGATGTTGGACAAGGAAGACAACGTAATGAGTTATGTTTGTTCATATTCACATAGAAATTATATTGTCATGGATCCTACAACATGGGGTGCTTGCCCAATATCTTTGCTAGCCAAAATTCTGCACTAAGTAGAAATACTACTTGTGCATCCAAAACCCTTAACCAAATTCATGCCATGAGAGTCCACCATATCTACCTATGGATTGAGTAAGATCCTTCAAGTAAGTTGTCATCGGTGCAATAAGCAATAAAAATTTCTCCTAAATATGTATGATCTTTTATTGTAAGGGAAAATAAGCGTGGTACGAACTTGTGATGGCAAAGAATAAAAGTGACAGACTGCATAATAAAGGTTGCTATCATAAGGGGCAATATCACGCGACGTTCCTTCGCATTAAGAATTAGTGCATCCAAAACCAAAAGCGCATGACAACCTCTACTTCCCTCTGCGAAGGGCCTATCATTTACTTTTATGCGAAGAGTCAAAGTTTTTCCCTCTATTCCTTTTTATTTTACTCCTTGGCAAGCATCATGTGGTGGGGAAAGATCTAGGCACATATATCCAGTTGAATGTGAGTGAGCATGAGTTATTATTGTTGACATCACCCTTGAGGTGGATAAGTTGGGAGGCAAACCTTTAAGCCCCTATCTTTCTATGTGTCTGGCTGAAACTTGATGCTCCATATGTATGGTGTGAGTGTTAGGAATCATGAAAGACTAAATGATAGTTGAGTATGTGGACTTGCCAAAAGGCTCCTACATGTGACCCTTCCTGAAAGTACAATGAATTGCAATTGCATTGTTGACTGAGAACATAGTTTGTTAGTTTTCAAGAAAGTTTATGCTTCATACTTCAATATTGTGGTGAATTGTTACTTGCTCATGAGAAGTTTATGATAATGTTTGTTGCTGTTATGATATTGTTCATGATGATTCTATGTCCATATTTTTCTTTTTATCGACACCTCTCTCTCTAAACATGCGGGCATGTTTTTCGATTTCGGCTTTCGCTTGAGGACAAGCGAGGTCTAAGCTTGGGGGAGTTGATACGTCCATTTTGCATCATGTTTTCCTACTGTTATTTATGAAGTTTTTGATCAATATTACCCTTCATGGAGTATTTCTAATGCCTTTTCCCTCTTAATATGCAAGGTTTACACAAAGAGGGGGAATACCAGCAGCTAGATTTCAGGGCCTGAAAAAGCTACAACAGAGATACCTATTCTGCACATCTCCAAATGGGCTGAAATTCAACGGAGATTTATTTTGGAATATATAAAAAATACTGGGCCAAAGAGTTACCAGAGGAGAGCCACCAGGTGCCAACATGGCACCTGGGCGCCCCCCAGGGCGCACCCAAGTGCCATGTGGGGCCCCTGGCCCAGCTCCGGCTCCCTCCTTCTGGTATACAAGTCATTTTACCGTAAAACTTTTATGGGGAGACTTTAGGGACGAGGCGCCGCCGCCACGAGGCGGAACTAGAGCAGGAGCATTTTTGCTCTCCGGCGGGAAGATTCCGCCGGGGACACTTCCCTCCAGGAGGGGGAAATCGAAGCCTTCGTCATCACCAACAACCCTCTCATAGTGGGAGGACCAATCTTCATCATCATCATCAACAGCACCATCACATCTCATACCCTAGTTCATCTCTTGTATTCAATCTTTGTATCAAAACCTCATATTGGTACCTGTGGGTTGCTAGTAGTGTTGATTACTTCACGTAGTTGATGCTAGTTGGTTTACTCGGTGAATTACTAAATGTTCAGATCCTTTATGTTATTCAATACCCCTCTGATCTTGAACATGATGATGATGTGTGAGTAGTTACTTTTGTTCTTGAGGACATGGGAGAAGTCTTGTCATAAGTAATCATGTGAATTTGGTATTCGTTCGATATTTTGATGATATGTATGTTGTGATTCTCTTAGTGGTGTCATGTGAACGTCGACTACATGACACTTCACCACTTATGGGCCTAAGGGAACGCATTGTGGAGTAGTAATTAGATGATGGGTTTCTAGAGTGACAGAAGCTTAAACCCCAGTTTATGCGCTATTCCGTAAGGGGCTGATTTGGATCCACACGTTTAATGCTATGGTTAGACTTTGTCTTAATTCTTCTTTCGTAGTTGCGGATTCTTGCGGGAGGGGGTAATCATAAGTGGGAGGCTTGTTCAAGTAAGAACAGCACCCAAGCACCGGTCCACCCACATATCAAATCATCAAAGTAACAAACGCGAATCAAATGAACATGGTGAAAGTGACTAGATGAAATTCCCGTGTGTCCTCAAGAACGCTTGCCTCATTATAAGTACTTGTTCCGGCCTGTACTTTGCACTAAAAAGGATTGGGCTATCTTGCTGCACCTTATTTACATTTGTCACTTGTTACTCGTTACAAATTATCTTGCTACCAAACTACCTGTTACTGCTTATTTCAGTGCTTGCAGAAATTACCTTACTGAAAACCGCTCGCCATTTCCTTCTGCTCCTTGTTGGGTTCGACACTCTTACTTATCGAAAGGACTACGATTGATCCCCTATACTTGTGGGTCATCAGTCATCATTCTACATCGGCTGCAGCAGCGACAGGAGAAGCGGCACAAGAAGTGGCAGCAGACATATTGTGACTTTAAGAACCACTAGCTCTGCTTGGTTTCGACCTACAAGGAGTGCTGGGGCGCTCTCTATTAGCAGAGACAGAAGATTTCTGAACACCCTTCCCCTTTTCACGATCATTGCGTGGCTGAAGCACCTCGATAAGGATTTTACCGAAGTGTCTTTCAGCATTCATAGTAAAGAGCAATCCCATATGCTCATTGCAAGTTAGTGGGAATTTTTTTGCTCGGTACTGCTGAAAAATTTCAGTTCGACAACATCGGCAGGGCTCCACCCATATGAAGAATTTCAGAGCGCCGCGAGCAAATCTTTGAATGACATACTAGTTTCTACCACCTTCGGATAAAGGATAAAGGTTGCAGTGGTCCAATAGGGCCGAATTTACGAATCAGCAAATCAATTAGAGGGGCATCGACGCTTACCCAGGTGTAATCCATGAATTATCCACCACTGATTCGACCCAATCCTCTCCACGGTCGAGGGGCTTGAGAGCCCCCGACATCGCTGCTTAATCCAGATGGGGATGTGGGGGTAGATCTGGCGGAGGGCACTGATGACCCACAAGTATAGGGGGTCAATCGTAGTCCTTTCGATAAGTAAGAGTGTCGAACCCAATGAGGAGCAGAAGGAAATGACAAGCGGTTTTCAGTAAGGTAGTTTCTGCAAGCACTGAAAAAAGCGGTAACAGATAGTTTGATAGCAAGATAATTTGTAACGGGTAACAAGTAACAAATGTAAATAAAGTGCAGCAAGATAGCCCAACCCTTTGTGATTTTTAGGACGTGGAATCAATGCAAACGGGGGCCCACAGCCCACACACAACACCTGGGCGCGACCCCTACCCCCCGGCGCGCGGTGATGCTGTGTGGGCACACCGTAAGTCGGTTGGAGCTCTTCTTCGGGCGCAAGGAAGTTTATATCCGGAAAAAAACCGTGTTAAAATTTCAGCGCAATCGGAGTTACGGATCTCTGGATATTTAAGAAACGGTGAAAGGCCAGATCTGGAGGAGCGCGAAACAGAAGAGAATAGAGAGATAGATCCAATCTCGGAGGGGGTTCTCGCCCCTCCACCGCCATGGAGGCCAAGGACTAGAGGGAGAACCCTCCTCCCACCTAGGGAGGAGTCCATGGAAGAAGGAGAAGAAGGGGGGCTCTCTCCCCCTCTCTTCCGGCACCGCCGGAGTGCCGCCGGGGGAACGATCGTGACGGCGATCTACATCAACAACCTTGCTACCGTCATCACCAACAACAACACCTCTTCTCCCCGCTGTAATCTCTACTTAAACATGGTGCTTCATGCTATATATTATTTCCCAATGATGTATGGCTATCCTATGATATTTGAGTAGATCTGTTTTGTCCTATGGGTTAATTGATGATCGTGATTGGTTTGAGTTGTATGTTTTATTATTGGTGCTGTCCTATGGTGCCCTCCGTGTCGCGCAAGCATGAGGGATTCCCGCTGTAGGGTGTTGCAATGTGTTCATAATTCGCTTATAGTGGGTTGCGTGAGTGACTGAAACACAAACCTGAGTAAGTGGATTGTTGCGTATGGGATAAAGGGGACTTGATACTTAATGCTATGGTTGGGTTTTACCTTAATGATCTTTAGTAGTTGCGGATGCTTGCTAGGGGTCCAATCATAAGTGCATATGATCCAAGTAGAGAAAGTATGTTAGCTCATGCCTCTCCCTCATATAGAATTGCAACAAGGATTACCGATCTAGTTATCGATTGCCTATGGACAAATCTTTCTCTTGCATTACAAAAGCTTTCTACTAACTTTTATTATCTTGCAATTTATTCGTAGTTTTATTCTTGCAAAGTACTTCTAGTTTTATTCTTGCAAAACTATCCTATCACACCTACAAAATAGTTTCATACTTGTTCTGGGTAAAGCGAATGTCAAGTGCGCGTAGAGTTGTATCGGTGGTCGATAGAACTTGAAGGGTTTATTAATCCTACCTTTAGCTCCTCGTTGGGTTCGACACTCTTATTTATCGAAAAAGCTACAATTGATCCCGTATACTTGCGGGTTATCAAGACATTTTTCTGGCGCCGTTGCCGGGGAGTCATAGCATGGGGTTGATATTCTTGTGTGTGCTTGTTTGCTTTATCACTAAGTAGTTTTATTTTGTGCTCTTGTTTTCTATCTCTGGTTATGGGTAGGAAACGCAAAATACCAAAAAAATTAGTTGTACCTACTAAACCAATGGTTGAAGAACCACCCAAAATCTTTTATACTGCTCAAGCTTTCTACTTGGATCATCTTCGATCCCTTTGTGCTCGTGCTGAAAACCCAACTAGCTTACTTGAGGGAAAATCATTAGATGAGCATGCTTATTATGTGCGACACCGCTTGTCTCAAAAAGGGAAACTCTTATGGCATCATATTAATTCTTTGAATTGCTATGCTTGGAATTTGTGTGAAATTTATGATTTTACTTGTTGTGCTGAAGATCCTAAGAAACACCTTCAGTACCAATGTGAGTTTAAGGATAATGTTTTATCTTCTTATGCCAAGGAAAATTATAGTTACTATAATGTTGAACAAATTGAAGAATTTGTTGCTTTTAAGGGTGCTTATGAAATTGCCTTTTTAATTGAAAAGTATGATGCTACTCTTTATAAATCTGAAAATCTTGCCATACTTAAATATTGCTATGAAAATTTTGCTTCTAATGCTTATGTTAAAGAATATATTGAGGACTCCTCTGCTACCCTAGAGGAGACTAATATTTTGCAGGAATCTATGGAAGAAGAAATTCCTGACATTGTGAGCTCACCAAGTGAAAAAGATGACGAGGAGAGCGAAGAATAAAAGGAGGAAGAGCGGATTAGCTACCCGTGCCCACCTTCTAATGAGAGTAACTCTTCAACTCATACATTTTTTAATTTCCCTTCATGCTTACCGAAGGATGAATGCTATGATGTTTGCTATGATCCCTTGGATTCTTTTGAAATATCCCTTTTTGATGAACTTGATGCTTGCTATGCTTATGGCCATGATGCCAATATGAATGATGCTTATGGAGACGAACTTTCTATAGTTCCTTATGATAGACATGAAATTGTTGCTCTTGCACCCACACATGATAGTCCTATTATCTTTTTGAATTCTCCAAACTACACTATATCGGAGAACTTTGCTCTTATTAAGGATTATATAGATGGGTTGCCTTTTACTACTACACATGATGATTTTGATGAATATAATATGCATGTGCTTGCTGCTCCTACTTGCAATTATTATGAGAGAGGAACTATATCTCCGCCTCTCTATGTTTCCAATACAATAGAATTGCAAGAAACTGTTTATACTATGCATTGGCCTTTACTTGATGTGCATGAATTGTTCTTTTATGACATGCCAATGCATAGGAAGAGAGTTAGACTTCGTCTTTGCATGTTTTATGTTCCTTTTTGCTCATTGCTAAATTACAAATCATTGCTAATTAAAATTGGCTTTGATATACCTTGGGATCCGGGTGGATCAATTGCATGAGCACTATATGCCTAGCTTAATGGCTTTAAAGAAAGCACTGTCTGGGAGACAACCCAGAAGTTTTAGAGAGTCATTTATTTCTGTTGAGTGCTTTTAAATAGTTTAAAAACAAAAAAAATAAAGCGGGGACCTAAAACTTTTTCAAAAAAGAGAAGTGAAAATGAGAAAGACGAGCACCGTTGAAGTGGGGGCTAGCCTTGAACTTTGTTCATGCTCACGGAAACTTTGCAAATCTTTATTACAGAAACTTTTCAACAAAAATAATTATCCCCTTGTATAATTTCATTGTATTATAAAAATAATGTGCCAAGTAAAGCCTTTGGGATGATTTGGTTGATAGTTGCTTGATTCTGTGCAAAAACAGAAACTTTTGTGCCCAGTCCAGAATTTTTATAAAATCACCAGAGAGTCAAAAGCTTCTGAATTTTCTATACATGATTTATATACAAATTTCCCAAGTTTTCCTAATTTTTCAGAATTTTTGGAGTTACAGAAGTATGGTGAATGTTCAGATTACTACAGACTGTTCTGTTTTTGACAGATTCTGTTTTTGATGCATTGTTTTGCTTGTTTTGATGAAACTATGGACTGTATCTTGTGGTATAAGCCATGGAGAAGTTAGAATACAGTAGGTATAATGCAAAAACAAAATATGAATGGGTTTGCAACAGTACTTAAAGTAGTGATTTGTTTTATTATACTAACGGATCTCACGAAGGTTTTGTTAAGTTTTGTGTGATTGAAGTTTTCAAGTTTTGGGTGAGACTACGATGGATAAAGGAATAAGGAGAGGCAAGAGCCTAAGCTTGGGGATGCCCAAGGCACCCAAAGGTAATATTCAAGGAAGACTCAAGCATCTAAGCTTGGGGATGCCCCGGAAGGCATCCCCTCTTTCGTCTACAATCTATCGGTAATTTTACTCAGAGCTATATTTTAATTCATCACATGATATGTGTTTTACTTGGAGCGTCGTGTGCTTTTTTTTAATAATGCACCATGATGGTATGAGATAGTCCTTGGTTGATTTATAGAATGCTTCATGCACTTCACTTATATCTTTTGAGTATGTCTTTATAGAAGGCTTCATGTGCTTCACTTATATCTTTTGAAGTTTGGATGCCTGTTTCTCTTCACATAAAAATCCGTTATTTGTAGAATGCTCTTGTGCTTCACTTATATTTGTTAGAGTGTGATCTTTTGTAGAAAGAATTAAACTCTCTTGCTTCACTTATATCTGTTTAGAGAGTCAACAGGAATTGTCATTCACATGGTTAGTCATAAAATCCTACATAAAACTTGTAGATCACTGAGTATGATATGTTTGATTCCTTGCAATAGTTTTGCAATATGGAGATGGTAATATGTGGGAGGTACTAGTGAATGGTTGTGTTTAGTAAGAATATTGGTGTTAAGGTTTGTGATTCCCAAAGCATGCACGTATGGTATGTCGTTATGCTATGAAGTTGGAGCATGATTTATTTTTTATTGTCTCCTTTGTGTGGCGGTCGGGGGCACGCGATGGTTAACTCCTACCAACCTCCCCCTAGGGCCATGCGTAGTAGTACTTTGCTTCGAGGGCTAAGTAGACTTTTGCAATAAGTATGTGAGTTCTTTATGACTAATGTGAGTCCATGGATTATACGCACTCCTATCTTTTCGTATTTTGCTAGCCTCTTCGGTACCGTGCTATGCCCTTTCTCACCTCGAGAGTTGGTGCAAACTTTGCCGGTGCATCCAAACCCCGTGGTATGATACGCTCTATCACACATAAGCCTCGTTATGTCTTCCTCAAAACAGCCGCTATACCTACCTATTATGGCATTTCCATAGCCATTCCGAGATATATTGCCATGCAACTTCCATCATCATCATATACATGACTTGAGCATTCATTTTCATATTGCTTTGCATTGTTAGAGGCATTCATATAGAGTCATCTTGTATAGTTTTTATCGAGTTGTAATTTCTGAGTTGTAAGTAAATAAAAGTGTGATGATCATCATTATTAGAGCATGCCCCAGTGAGGAAAGGATGATGGAGACTATGATTCCCCCATAAGTCGGGATGAGACTCTGGACAAACGAGAGAAAAAGAAAAAAAGAAAAAGAAAAAAAAGAGAAAAAGAAAAAAAAGAGAAAGAAAAAAAATGAAAAAAAAGAATAAAAGAGAGAAGGGGCAATGTTACTATCCTTTACCACACTTGTGCTTCAAAGTAGCACCATGTTTGTCATGTAGAGAGTCTCCTATGTTGTCACTTTCATATACTAGTGGGAAATTTTCATTATAGAACTTGGCTTGTATATTCCGATGATGGGCTTCCTCAAATGCCCGAGGTCTTCATGAGCAAGCAAGTTGGATGCACACCCACTTAGTTTTATTTTGAGCTTTCATACACTTATAGCTCTTAGTGCATCCGTTGCATGGCAATCCCTACTCCTCGCATTGATATCGATTGATGGACATCCCCATAGCCCGTCGATCCGCCGAGTTGATGCGAGACTTTCTACTTCTTCTTTTTCATTATTTGATACCTACCACCGCCTTCTATTCCACTTAGTGCTATATCCATGGCTTGCGCTCATGTATTGTGTGAAGAGTTGAAAATGTTGAAGTGCGTTAGAAGTACGAACCAATTGCTTGGCTAAAACCGGGGTTGTACATGATAAAGTATTTTTATGTTAAGAAGATAGAGCATGATAGGACTATATGATTTTGTAGGGATAACTTTCATTATCATTGATATTTTGAAAAGCATGATTGTTTGTTGGGATGCCCGAGTATTGATGTCTTTATGTCAAACTATAGACTATTGCTTTGAATCACTCGTATCTTAATATTCATGCCATGACTAGACATGTGATCAAGTTTATGCTAGGTAGCATTCCACATCAAAAATTATATTTTTTATCATTTACCTACTCGAGGACGAGCAGGAATTAAGCTTGGGGATGTTGATACGTCTCCGTCATATCTATAATTTTTGATTGTTTCATGCCAATATTCTACAACTTTCATATACTTTTGGCAACTTTTTATATTATTTTTGGGACTAACATATTGATCCAGTGCCCAGTGCCAGTTCCTGTTTGTTGCATGTTTTTTGTTTCGTAGAATACCCATATCAAACGAAGTCCAAATGCAATAATATTTTACGGATATGAATATTGGAATATTTGTGATTTTTAGGAAGTGGAATCAATGCAAACGGGGGCCCACAGCCCCCACACAACACCTGGGCGCGGCCCCTACCCCCCGGCGCGCGGTGATGCTGTGTGGGCACACCATAAGTTGGTTGGGGCTCTTCTTCGGGCACAAGGAAGCTTATATCCAGAAAAAAAATCATGTTAAAATTTCAGCGCAATCGGAGTTACGGATCTCCGGATATTTAAGAAACGGTGAAAGGCCAGATCTGGAGGAGCACGAAACAGAAGAGAACAGAGAGATAGATCCAATCTCGGAGGGGGCTCTCGCCCCTCCGCCGCCATGGAGGTCAAGGACCGGAGGGAGAACCCTCCTCCCACCTAGGGAGGAGGCCATGGAAGAAGGAGAAGAAGGGGGGCTCTCTCCCCCACTCTTCCAGCGCCGCCGGAGTGCCGCCGGGGGAACGATCGTGACGACGATCTACATCAACAACCTTGCTACCGTCATCACCACAAACAAGACCTCTTCTCCCCGCTGTAATCTCTACTTAAACATGGTGCTTCATGCAATATATTATTTCCCAATGATGTATGGCTATCCTATGATGTTTGAGTAGATCTGTTTTGTCCTATGGGTTAATTGATGATCGTGATTGGTTTGAGTTGTATGTTTTATTATTGGTGCTGTCCTATGGTGCCCTCCGTGTCGCGCAAGCGTGAGGGATTCCCGCTGTAGGGTGTTGCAATATGTTCATAATTCGCTTATAGTGGGTTGCGTGAGTGATTGAAACACAAACCCGAGTAAGTGGATTGTTGCGTATGGGATAAAGGGGACTTGATACTTAATGCTATGGTTGGGTTTTACCTTAATGATCTTTAGTAGTTACGGATGCTTGCTAGGGATCCAATCATAAGTGCATATGATCCAAGTAGAGAAAGTATGTTAGCTCATGCCTCTCCCTCATATAGAATTGCAACAAGGATTACCGATCTAGTTATCGATTGCCTATGGACAAATCTTTCTCTTGCATTACAAAAGCTTTCTACTAACTTTTATTATCTTGCAATTTATTCGTAGTTTTATTCTTGCAAAGCACTTCTAGTTTTATTCTTGCAAAACTATCCTATCACACCTACAAAATAGTTTCATACTTGTTCTGGGTAAAGCGAACGTCAAGTGCGCGTAGAGTTGTATCGGTGGTCGATAGAACTTGAAGGGTTTATTAATCCTACCTTTAGTTCCTCGTTGGGTTCGACACTCTTATTTATCGAAAAAGCTACAATTGATCCCGTATACTTGCGGGTTATCAGACACACGAGAATTTCATCTAGTCACTTCCACCATGTTCATTCGATTCGCGTTCGCTACTTTGATGATTTGATATGTGGGTGGACCGGTGCTTGGGTGCTGTTCTTACTTGAACAAGCCTCCCACTTATGATTACCCCCTCTCGCAAGCATCCGCAACTACGAAAAGAGAATTAAGACAAAGTCTAACCATAGCAATAAACGTGTGGATCCAAATCAGCCCCTTACGGAATAGCGCATAAACTGGGGTTTAAGCTTCTGTCACTCTAGCAACCCATCATCTAATTACTACTCCACAATGCATTCCCTTAGGCCCATAAATGGTGAAGTGTCATGTAGTCGACGTTCACATGACACCACTAAGAGAATCACAACATACATATCATCAAAATACCGAACGAATACCGAATTCACATGATTACTTATGACAAGACTTCTCCCATGTCCTCAAGAACAAAAGTAACTACTCACTCATCATCATGATGTTCAAGATCAGAGGGGTATTCAATAACATAAAGGATCTGAACATTTAATAATTCACAAAGCAAACCAACTAGCATCAACTACGATAAGTAATCAACACTACTAGCAACCCACAAGTAGCAATCTATTATTTTGATACAAAGATTGAATACAAGAGATGAACTTGGGTTTGAGATGAGATGGTGCTATTGATGATGATGATGAGGATTGGTCCTCCCATGATGAGAGGGTTCTTGGTGATGACGAAGGCTTCGATTTCCCCCTCCCGGAGGGAAGTGTCCCTGGCGGAATCTGCCCGCCGGAGAGCAAAAATGCTCCTACTCTAGTTCCGCCTCGTGGCGGCGGCACCTCGTCCCAAAAGTCTCCCCATAAAAGTTTTAGGGTAAAATGACTTATATACCAGAAGGAGAGGGCCAGAGGTGGGCCAGGGGCTCCACATGGCACTTGGGCGCGCCCCAGGGGGGCGCGCCCAGGTGCCATGTGGGCACCTGGTAGCCCTCCTCCGGTGACTCTCTGGCCCAGTATTTTTTATATATTCCAAAACAATTCTCCGTAAAATTTCAGCCCATTTGGAGATGTGTAGAATAGGTATCTCTGTTGTAGCTTTTTCAGGCCCTGAATTCCAACTGCCGGCATTCTCCCTCTTTGTGTAAACCTTGCATATTAAGAGAGAAAAGGCATTAGAAATACTCCATGAAGTGTTATATTGGCCAAAAACTTTATAAATAACAGTAATGAAACATGATGCAAAATGGACGTATCAACTCCCCCAAGCTTAGACCTCGCTTGTCCTCAAGCGAAAGCCGAAATCGAAAAACATGACCACATGCTTAGAGAGAGAGGTGTCGATAAAAATAAAATACGGACATAGAAGCATCATGAACAATATTATAGCAGCAATGATTACTATCATAAACTTCTGATGAGCAAGTAACAATTCACCACAATATTGAAGTATGAAGCATAAACTCTCTTGAAAACTAACAAACTATGTTCTCAGTCAACAATGCAATTGCAATTCATTGTACTTTCAGGAAGGGTCACATGTAGGAGTCTTTTGGCAAGTTCACATACTCAACTATCATTTAGTCTTTCATGATTGCTAACACTCACACCATACATATGGAGCATCAAGTTTCAGCCAGACACATAGAAAGATAGGGGCTTATAGGTATGCCTCCCAACTTATTCACCTCAAGGGTGATGTCAACAATAATAACTCATGCTCAGCCACATTCAACTGGATATCTGTGCCTAGATCTTTCCCCACCACATGATGCTTGCCAAAGAGTAAAATAAAAAGGAATAGAGGGATAACTTTGACTCTTTGCATAAAAGTAAATTCATAAAAGTAAAAGATAGGCCCTTCGCAGAGGGAAGCAGAGGTTGTCATGCGCTTTTAATGTTGGATGCACTAACTCTTAATGCAAACGAACGTCACGTGATATTGCCCCTTATGATAGCAACCTTTATTATGAAGTCTGTCGCTTTTATTCTTTGCCATCACAAGTTCGTACCACGCTTATTTTCCCTTACAATAAAAGATCATACATATTTAGGAGCACTTTTTATTGCTTTATTGCACCGATGACAACTTACTTGAAGGATCTTACTCAATCCATAGGTAAGTGTGGTGGACTCTCATGACTTGAATTTGGTTAAGGGGTTTTGGATGCACAAGTAGTATTTTTACTTAGTGCGGAGTTTTGGCTAGCAAAGATATTGGGCAAGCACCACATGTTGGTGGATCCATGACAATATACCTTCTATGTGAATATGAACAAACATAACTCATTACGTTGTCTTCCTTGTCCAACATCAACCGTTTGACATACAATACTTAATGGGTGCTCACAATCACAAAAGATGTCCAAGATAGTGTATTTGCATGTAAATCTTCTCTTCCTTATTAACTTTTTCATGCAATTGCACCATTGACCAATGCTATGTTTGTCAACCTTCAATAAATTTTACCACTTATACTTTTCTTTATGTGATTTCATTACTTACCATAAGATTAGTTTTCCATTCTTTTCATTGCTTTTGATTGAAGCATAAAAGCAAACAAGCAAAACTCAAACTACTCTTTATTATATAACTCTCACTCGATTACATAGATAGATAGATCACAAAACTAACACTCAAAAATAGGTAAAGATAATAAAAGTGATGGTGATACGATACCGGGGCACCTTCCCCCAAGCTTGGCACAAGCCAAGGGGAGTGCCCATACCGGTGTGATCAAGCTTCCTTCTTTGGTGATGGTGGTGGTGAAGGATCCATGAGCTTGTTTATCTTCCATTTAAGAATGAAGTTTCGTTTCCTCAAGTCATCGACCTCTTGCTCGAGCTTCAACACCCTTTGGCATAATTCTGCCTTACTCTCCTGCAGAAAACGAGAAGGGATAAATAGGACCTTGGGTTTTCTTCTTTTGTTTGGGAGGCTCAATTTCTTGAACTCCACGTGCATATCTCCTGGTTGAGGAAAGGGGATTTCTTCTTCGTCCGACCTTTCTTCATTTTCCTTGCTTTCTTGTTCCTCCTCTGAGAACAATCCATAAGGATCTAAGTCCCCATAGAGCTTGGGATTGGCAAGATAATGCGACACATAGCTCTCCTCATCGGACTCTTGGGACGACATATTTTCAGATCTGTCAGAAAAACAACAAGAAACAAAACAGAGGATTTTTCGCGACGCGGTGGTCAAAACAATCCCGGGACTATATATAGAATTTTTATCTTGCAAAACAAGTATACCAGAAGAAAACGGAGTCGGGAAGGCTCACCAGGGCCCCACATGGCACCAGGGCGCGCCCGGGGGGGGGGGGCGCCCAGGTGCCATGTGGCCACCTCGTGGGCCCTCTCGGCTTCCTTTTATTTTTGTATTTTTCTAAATATTACAAAACTAACTGCAGATATTTTTGCGGAATTTTTGGAGTCGGTTTACTTACCGTATCACATACCTATTCCTTTTTCAGTATTCTGGAGTGTTCCGGAAGGACTCCTTGATATATTCCTCCAGTGTAATAGTATCAATAATATTAGTTTCAACATTAATGGGTGTACCTGAAATGTAGTGCTTGATCCTTTATCCATTTACCACCTTCGGGTTGGTTCCCGCTGCATTATTGATCTTGATGGCTCCGGAACGATAAACCTCCTCGATGACATATGGTCCTTCCCATTTGGAGAGGAGTTTACCTGCAAAGAATCTCCGACGAGAATTAGACAATAAAACATATTCACCCACTTTGAATTCTCATTTCTGAATCCTCCTATCATGCCATCTTTTAACTTTTTCTTTGAACAACTTGGCATTATCATAGGCTTGGGTCCTCCATTCATCAAGTGAGCTAATGTCAAATAACATCTTTTCACCTGCAAGCTTGAAATCATAGTTAAGTTCTTTAACAGCCCAAAAAGCTTTATGTTCCAATTCAAGAGGTAAATGACATGCTTTCCCATAAACCATTTTATAAGGAGACATACCCATAGGATTCTTATAAGCAGTTCTATAAGCCCACAAATCATCGTCTAATTTCTTAGACCAATTCTTTCTAGATCTATTGACAGTCTTTTGCAGAATCAACTTTATCTCCCTATTACTCAACTCAACTTGACCACTAGATTGAGGATGATAGGGAGATGCAATTCTACGATTAACATCATACTTAGCAAGCAGCTTACGAAAAGCACCATGAATAAAATGTGAACCACCATCAGTCATCAAATATCTAGGGACTCCAAACCTTGGGAAGATAACTTCCTTGAGCATTTTGATAGAAGTATTGTGATCAGCACTATTAGTGGGGATAGCTTCCACGCACTTAGTAACATAATCAATAGCAACTAGAATATGAGTATACCCATTGGACTTAGGAAAAGGTCCCATATAATCAAAACCCCAAACATCAAATGGTTCAATAACAAGAGAGTAATTCATAGGCATTTCCTGACGTCTACTGATATTACCAATTCTTTGACATTCATCACAAGATAAGACAAACTTACGGGCATCCTTGAAGAGGGTAGGCCAATAAAAACCAGATTGCAATACCTTGTGTGCGGTCCTGTCTCCAGTGTGGTGTCCTCCATATGCTTCGGAGTGACACTTCCGAAGAATTTGTTCCTGTTCATGCTCAGGTACACAACGTCTAACAATACCGTCCACACCTTCTTTATAAAGATGTGGATCATCCCAGAAGTAATGCCTCAAATCATAGAAGAACTTTTTCTTTTGCTGGTAAGTAAAACTAGGAGGTATAAACTTAGCAACAATATAATTAGCATAATCCGCATACCAAGGAGTACTGTGAGAAACATTAATAGCAGCTAGTTGCTCATCAGGAAAACTATCATCAATAGGTTGTGGATCATCAAGCACATTTTCCAATCTAGACAAGTTATCAGCTACAGGGTTCTCAACCCCTTTCCTATCAACAATATGAAGATCAAACTCTTGCAACAAAAGAACCCACCTGATAAGCCTAGGCTTAGCATCCTTCTTTTACATAAGATACTTGATAGCAGCATGATCTGTATGAATAGTAACTTTGGAATCAACAATATAAGATCTAAACTTATCACAAGCAAATACAACTGCAAGAAACTCTTTTTCAGTAGTAGCATAATTTATTTGGGCAGTGTTCGAAGTTTTACTAGCATAATGAATGACATTCAACTTCTTATCAACTCTCTGTCCTACAACAGCACCAACAGCATAATCACTAGCATCACACATAATCTCGAAAGGTAAATTCCAATCAGGTGGCTGAACAATAGGTGCAGAAATTAAAGCTGACTTAAGAGTTTCAAAGGCTTTTACACAATCATCATCAAAAACAAAGGGAACATCATTTTGCAAAAGATTGGTAAGAGGCCTAGAAATTTTAGAGAAGTCTTTAATAAATCTCCTATAGAAACCAGCATGACCAAGAAAACTTCTTATACCTTTGATATCCTTCGGGCATGGCATCTTCTCAATAGCATCAACCTTAGCCTTATCAACTTCAATACCTCTTTCGGAGATCTTGTGGCCTAAGACAATACCTTCATTAACCATAAAGTGGCACTTCTCCCAGTTCAAGATGAGATTTGTTTGTTCACATCTCTGCAAAACTCGATCAAGGTTGCTCAAACAATCATCAAAAGAAGTTCCATAAATGGAGAAATCATCCATGAAAACCTCAACAATCTTTTCACAAAAGTCAGAGAAGATAGCAGTCATACATCTTTGAAAAGTAGCAGGTGCATTGCATAAACCAAAAGGCATACGTCTATAAGCAAAAGTTCCAAAAGGACAGGTAAAGGTGGTTTTCTCTTGATCAGATTGTGCAACAGGTATTTGAGAAAAACCAGAATAACCATCTTGGAAACAAAAGTGTGTGTGCTTAGATAACCTTTCTAGCATTTGATCAATAAAAGGTAAAGGATAGTGATCTTTCCTAGTAGCCTTATTCAACTTTCTAAAATCTATCACCATCCTATAACCAGTTACTATCCTCTGAGGAATAAGCTCATTCTTATCATTAGGAACAACAGTAATGCCACCCTTTTTAGGAACACAATGAACTGGACTTACCCATCTACTATCAGCTATGGGATAGATTATACCTGCTTCCAGAAGCTTTAATATTTCAGTTCTTACCACCTCTTTCATTTTTGGATGAAATTGGCGTTGGTGGTCAACAACGGGTTTAGCATCTGGCTCCATATTAATCTTGTGCTGACATAGAGTGGGACTAATGCCCTTAAGATCATCCAGAGTGTATCCAATAGCAGCACGGCGCTTCCTCAGAATTTTTAGCAATCTCTTTTCCTCATGATCTGAAAGGTTAGCGCTGATAATAACAAGATATATTTTCTTTTCATCGAGATAGGCATATTTCAAAGTATCAAGCAATTGCTTTAATTCAAAAACAGGATCACTCTTAGGTGGAGGAGGACCTCCGAGAGTTTCAACAGGCAAATTGTGCTTAAGGATAGGCTGTTGATTAAAGAAAATATTATCTATTTCATTCCTTTCATTCATATGCATATCATTCTCATGATCAAGCAAACATTGTTCTAAAGGATCAGTAGGAGGAACAGCAATAGAAGCAAGACCAACAATTTCATCTTTGCTAGGCAACTCTATATCATGGGGCTGTCTACGAAACTTAGAGAAATTAAACTCATGAGACACACCACCAAAGTTGACACTAACAATTTCCTTAGCACAATCAATTTGAGCATTAACAATATTCAAGAAAGGTCTACCAAATATTATTGGACAAAAATCATCTTGTGGAGATCAAAGAATAAGAAAATCAGTAGGGTATTTGATCTTACCGCACAAGCCTTCAACGTCTCTGACGATACCAAGCGGTGAAATAGTGTTTCTGTCGGCAAGCTTAATAGTGACATCAATATCCTCAATTTCAGCAGGTGCAATATCATTCATGACTTCTTGATAAAGAGTAAAAGGAATAGCACTAACACTGGCACCCACATCACATAAGCCATGATAACAATGATCTCCAATTTTAACAGAAATAACAGGCATGCCAACAACAGGTCTATTCTTATGCTTAGGACCAGGACTAGCAATTCTAGATGCATTATCACAGGAAGAAATAACATGCTCATCTAGTTCATCAACTAAAAGATCTTTAACTAAAGCAATACTAGGTTCAACCTTAATTTGCTCAGAAGGTGTAGGTGTTCTAACATAACTTTTCCTATCCACGGAAGAAACCTTAGAGTGTTCCTTGATTCTAACAGGAAAAGGTGGTTTTTCAAAATAAGCAGTAGGAACAACTGGATCAACATTGTAAACAATAATTTTCTCTTCCTTAACCTCAGGAGGTTCTTCCTTAATGTCTATAGGATGATGGTATTTAAACCACTTCTCCTTAGGAAGATCAACATGTGCAGCAAAAGATTCACAAAAAGAAGCTACTATCTCAGAGTCAAGTCCATACTTAGTGCTAAACTTCTGAAAAGCATCAGTTTCCATAAAAGATTTAACACAATCAAACTTAAGATTTATACCTGACTCATTACCTTTGTCGATCTCCCAATCCTCATGGCTGCGCTTAATCTTTTCCAGAAGATCCCATTTAAATTCAATAGTCTTCTTCATAAAAGAACTAGTCAAAGAAGAATCAAGCATAGTTTGATCATTACGAGAAATCCGATCATAGAAGTTTTGAAGAATTATTTCTCTTGAGAGCTCATGATTGGGGCATGTATGCAGCATATACTTGAGCCTCCCCCAAGCTTGAGCAATACTTTCTCCTTCACGAGGCCAAAAATTATAGATATAGTTCCGATCACGATGAACCAAGTGCATAGGATAATTTTTTTGGTGAAATTCCAATTTCAATCGATTCCAATCCCATGTGTTAGTATCATCACATAGCCTATACCATGTTAAGCCCTTTCCCTCCAAAGATAAAGGGAATACTTTCTTCTTAGCTCTATCTCCAGATAAACCTGCAAGCTTAAACAATCCACAAATTTCATCCACATAGATCAAGTGCATATCAGGATATTTAGTACCATCTCCTGCATAAGGATTAGCTAGCAGTTTTTCAACCAGACCAAAAGGAATTTCATAAGCAATATTTTTAGTAGACTCAATAGGTGGTGGAGAGGTAACTCTTGTTGTTTCCGTTCGAGGTGAAGATACCCCGAACAAGCCTCTCAAAGGATCAGTTTCCATAGTGACAAGTAGCAATAAATTTCAGCATGTAACAAAAATGTTTCCTTACTAATTTCCACTTACCAAAGGCGCTTCACTCCCCGGCAACGGCGCCAGAAAAGAGTCTTGATGACACACAAGTATAGGGGGTCAATTGTAGTCCTTTCGATAAGTAAGAGTGTCGAACCCAATGAGGAGCAGAAGGAAATGACAAGCGGTTTTCAGTAAGGTAGTTTCTGCAAGCACTGAAATAAGCGGTAACAGATAGTTTGATAGCAAGATAATTTGTAACGGGTAACAAGTAACAAATGTAAATAAAGTGCAGCAAGATAGCCCAATCCTTTTTAGTGCAAAGGACAGGCCGGAACAAGTACTTATAATGAGGCAAACGTTCTTGAGGACACACGGGAATTTCATCTAGTCACTTCCACCATGTTCATTCGATTCGCGTTCGCTACTTTGATGATTTGATATGTGGGTGGACCGGTGCTTGGGTGTTGTTCTTACTTGAACAAGCCTCCCACTTATCATTACCCCCTCTCGCAAGCATCCGCAACTACGAAAAGAGAATTAAGACAAAGTCTAACCATATCAATAAACGTGTGGATCCAAATCAGCCCCTGACGGAATAGCGCATAAACTGGGGTTTAAGCTTCTGTCACTCTAACAACCCATCATCTAATTACTACTCCACAATGAATTCCCTTAGGCCCATAAATGGTGAAGTGTCATGTAGTCGACGTTCACATGACACCACTAAGAGAATCACAACATACATATCATGAAAATACCGAACGAATACCGAATTCACATGATTACTTATGACAAGACTTCTCCCATGTCCTCAAGAACAAAAGTAACTACTCACTCATCATCATGATGTTCAAGATCAGAGGGGTATTAAATAATATAAAGGATCTGAACATTTAATAATTCACAAAGCAAACCAACTAGCATCAACTACGATAAGTAATCAACACTGTTAGAAACCCACAAGTAGCAATCTATAGTTTTGATACAAACATTGAATACAAGAGATGAACTAGGGTTTGAGATGAGATGGTGCTGTTGATGATGATGATGAGGATTGGTCGTCCCACTATGAGAGGGTTGTTGGTGATGACGAAGGCTTCGATTTCCCCCTCCCGGAGGGAAGTGTCCCCGACGGAATCTGCCCGCCGGAGAGCAAAAATGCTCCTGCTCTAGTTTCGCCTCATGGCGGCGGCGCCTAGTCCCTAAAGTCTCCCCATAAAAGTTTTAGGGTAAAATGACTTATATACCAGAAGGAGAGGGCCAGAGGTGGGCCAGGGGATCCACATGGCACTTGGGCGCGCCCCGGGGGGGGGGGCACCCAGGTGCCATGTGGGCACCTGGTAGCCCTCCTCCGGCGACTCTCTAGCCCAGTATTTTTTATATATTCCAAAACAATTCTCTGTAAAATTTCAGCCCATTTGGAGATGTGTAGAATAGGTATCTATGCTGTAGCTTTTTCAGGCCCTGAATTCCAGCTGCCGGCATTCTCCCTCTTTGTGTAAACCTTGCATATTAAGAGAGAAAAGGCATTAGAAATACTCCATGAAGTGTTATATTGGCCAAAAACTTTATAAATAACAGTAACAAAACATGATGCAAAATGGACGTATCAGGCACGACGGCGGCGGAGGCGGAATGGGTTTAGAGGATGGAGGGCACGACGACGGCGGAGGCTGCACGACGGCGGCGGAGGGGAATAGGGTTAGAGGGTGGAGGGCACAATGGCGGTGGAGGGGGCGGAGCGACGCGGTGCTGTAGTGGCTCGAGCTCGAGGTTCAGACAAGCCCATCTGACGTGTCTCAATGCGGCCCCACACGTCACAACGGTTAAAGGAGGACCCGTTTCGACGCGGCCCCACTCGTCAGGTCCAACAGGCGACACAGTCCAGTGCGGCCCCACTCATCAGAGTTAATGGTCAAACCATTGACCCAACGGCATCCTCCGCTGTGATCATTTCTGAGGGTTTCGGGCAAGGGAGTGTGGAAAAGTGAGTAAAAGTTAAGAGCGTGGGGATGAATGAGTAGAGCTAAGGAATGTTGGGGAACGTTGCATGGAAAACAAAAAATTTCTATGCACACGCAAGATCTATCCATGGAGATTCATAGCTACGAGAGGGGGAGAGCATCTACATACCCTTGTTGATCACGAAGCGGAAGCGTATATAACGCGGTTGATGTAGTCGTACTCTTCGCGATCCGATCACGATCCAACCGATCTAGTGCCGAACGGACGGCACCTCCGAGTTTAGCACACATGCGGCTTGATGACGTCTCCTCCTTCTTGATCCAGCAAGCGGGAGAGGAGAAGTAGATGGGATCACAACCAACACGATGGCGTGGTGGTGATGGTGGTGGTGGATGCTACTTGTAGACTGCGTTGGATTTTTATCCGCGAAGAGGAGAGGATGATGCAGTACAGTAGAGTACGTATTTCCCTCAGTTAAGAAACCAAGGTTATCAATCCAGTAGGAGAACCAAGAAACACCACGTAAACAGCACCTACACACAAAACGCAAACCCTCGCACCCAACGCAAACGAGAGGTTGTCAATCTCTCGGCGGTCAAGTAACGAGATTAAAAGTTATATGATAGATTGATAGATTGATAAATAAATAAAAGATAAAAATATGCAGCAAATATTTTTGGTATTTTTGTATAAGTAAAACAAGATAGATCTTATGATAAAAGTAGACCCGGGGGCCGTAGAGTTCACTAGAGGCATCTCTCAAGAAAATAGCATACGGTGGGTAAACAAATTACTGTTGGGCAATTGATAGAAGAGCAAATAATTATGACGCTATCCAAGGCAATGATCATGATATAGGCATCACATCCAAAACAAGTAGACCGACTCCTGCCTGCATCTACTACTATTACTTTACACATCGACCGCTATCCAGCATGCATCTAGTGTATTAAGTTCATACGAACGAAGTAATGCATAAAGAACGATGACATGATGTAGTCAAGATAAACGCAAATAAGAATTCATCCCAACTTGTTATCCTTAATGGCAAAAATACTTGCGTGTCAACTCCCCTTCTGTCACTAGGACTGAGCACCACAAGATCGAACCCATTACCGAGCACCTCTCCCCATTGCAAGAAGATTTAATCTAGTTGGCCAAACCAAACCAAAACTTCAGAGAAGAACTACAAGGCTATTCTAGATCATGCATAAAAGAGATCAGAGAAGAACTCAAATAAAACAAGGATAGATCTGATCATAAACTCACAATTCATCGGATCCCAACAAACACACCGCACAAAGTCATTACATCGGATGGATCTCCATGAAGATCATGGAGACCATTGTATTGAGAAACATAAAGAGAGAGAGAGAGAGCCATCTAGCTACTACCTACGGACCCATAGGTCTATGGTGAACTACTCACGCATCATCGGAGAGGCGGCAAGGATGATGTAGAGCCCCTCCGTGATGAGTTCCCCCTCCGGCGGAGTACCGGCAAAGTCCTCCAGATGGGATCTCGCGAGAACAAAGACTTGCGGCGGCGGAAAAAGTGTTTCGTCTGCTCCACTAGGGTTTTTGGAATTCTTCTGAATTTATAGAGGTGGAAGTAGGGAAAAAGGAGGCAGAGGGGGCCCACATGGCACTTGGGCGCCCCCCCTGGGGCGCGCCCTGGTGCCATGTGGCCCCCTCTGGAAGCTTCTTCCTTGGCTTCCAAGTTGACGTTGATCCTTATCTCCAGAAAAAATCTCCAAAAAGTTTCGAGACGATTTGATCTTATCTGATAGTGATTTTCTGTAAAACAAAAACAGGGCAGAAAACAGGAACTGGCACTAGGCACTAAGTTAATAGGTTAGTCCCCAAAAATGATATAAAAATGTGTAAAATGATATTAAAAACATCCAAGAATAATAATATCATAGCATGGAACAAGCAGAAATAATAGATACGTTGGAGACGTATTAAGCATCCCCAAGC
The DNA here is from genome assembly GCA_039707655.1 of Elymus sibiricus. Lineage (NCBI taxonomy): Eukaryota > Viridiplantae > Streptophyta > Magnoliopsida > Poales > Poaceae > Elymus > Elymus sibiricus. The sequence goes on from CM077674.1 coordinate 308,872,942, forward strand.
TTAACTCCTGCTTGTCCTCGAGTAGGAAAGTGATAAAACATATTTTTCATTGTGGAATGCTACCCAACATACTCATCAAGTTATTTTCTTAGCATAGACATGAGGACTTGTATGATTCAAAGCAATAGTCTATAGTTTGACATGAAGACATAAATACTCAAGTGATGCTAACAAGCAACCACGCCTTTCAAAATAACAATGCTAAAGAAAATTATCCCTAGCCCATTATGCTCAATCATTGATCCATTCATGAAACATACTCGAATATCAATCATACTCCATGCACACACATGATCACATGACCCCCTAGTTGGTGCTTTTTAAAGAGAAGGATGAGACTCAACATAAAAATAAATAGAAAGGCCCTTTGCAGAGGAAAGCATTGATTTACAGAGGTGCCAGAGCTCAAGTTTTTTAAAAAGAGATGAAAATTTTATTTTGGGAGGCATGCTTTTCTTGTCAATGAGAACGACTCAAGGCTTTCAATACCTTCGTGGTTAGATACATCATAGGGGGTTCCCAAACTAAAAAATAAAAATTTTGCTCCCCATCATCGTTCCATGGTTTTGAGACTTTTGTCCCTTTTTTCCATTCACATCCGAAGGAGTTTGTTTTTCCACCTTTCCTTTCACAATCCATGGCTAGCCGTATTCACGGGTGCCCTCCATACCAACACATTCTAGGAAATTCAATTTATTTTTGGGACTGGGCATCCCTTTTACCGCCACACTCTCGTGCAATGACAAGTGAATAAACACTCATCGTGAGAATGACATATCCAACACGGAATTCATCGTCCACCCCTTGTTTCTTCATGAGCAATACGGGCACACAAAAGAGAAATTTATTTTGAAAATTATTAGATATGGCACATGCAAATTTACTTAGGACGGCAATGAAATACCGTATATAGGTAGGTATGGTGGACACAATTGGCAAAACAAATTTAAGGTAATGGATGCACAAGCAGTATTCCCGCTTAGTACAAATGGAGGCTAGCAAAAAGGTTGAGAAGCGACCAACTAAGAAACCTTAATGATGCACATGCATACATAAAACATAACCAACACCGAATAATGCACAACAAGTAGGATGTAACTTCATTGCATAACTATTGACTTTACGTGCTTGCATAGGGAATCATAAACCTTAACATCAATATTCATACTAGAGCATAATTACTCATGAACATAACTCACATATCATTATCTACATATCTCAAAACTATTGCAAAGAATCAAGTTTTTCTCATGTCCCATAAAATTTTTATGCTAGTTTTCATTATCCCTCTTGAATATTCATCGTATGGGGACCAAGCTCATAGCTTGTACATTTTACCATAACTATTTTCAAACTCTCAAAAAGATATAAGTGAAGCATGAGAGAAATATTTCTATAAAATTTCTAGCATTCTCAAAAAAGATATAAGTGAAGCATGAGAACAAGTTTCTTCAAAACAAAAGCACCACCGTGCTAAAAAAAGATATAAGTGAAGCACTAGAGCAACCACCTAGCTCAACAAATTTAAGTGAAGCACAAAGAGCAATTCTAACAAATCATGATGACGTGAAGCTATCTCAAGCAAATGTGTTCAGAGATGATGATTGTGATAAACTAAAAATAAACAAAGCAAAGACTCATATCATACAAGATGCTCCAAGCAAAACACATATCATGTGATGAATAAAAATATAGCCTCAAGTGTGTTACCGATAGTCGTTAGAAGAAAGAGGGGATGCCTTCCGGGGCATCCCCAAGCTTAGACGCTTGAGTCTCCTTGGATATTACCTTGGGGTGCCTTGGGAATCCCCAAGCTTAGGATTTTGCATCTCTTCATTCCTTCATCCATCGTTGTCACACCCAAAACTTGAAAACTTCAATCACACAAAACTCAACAAAACCTTCGTGAGATCCGTTTGTATAACAAAAAAAATTACCACTATAAGTACTGTTAAAAACCCATTCAAATTTTATTTTGCATTATAGGTACTGTGTTCTCACTTTCCCATGGCTTGCACCCCCCGATACAATCCATAGTTTCATCAAAACAAGCAAACAATACATAGAAAACAGAATCTGTCAAAAACAGAACAGTCTGTAGCAATCTGTCGAAAAGCCATACTTCTGTAACTCCAAAAATTCTGAAAAATTAGGAAAACGTGGAAAATTTGTATATCAATCACATGTAAAAAATTCAGACTCATTCGACGCTCTGACGAATTTATAAAAAGTCTGGACTGGGCGTCAAAGTTTCTGTTTTTCACAGAATTGCGTTCACAAGCACCCACATCATCCCAAAGGTCTTACTTGGCACAAACACTAATTAAAATATAAAAACCAACTAAAAACAGAGGCAAATAAAGGATAATCAAAAGAACAGAACAAAAAAGTGAAAAATAAAAAATTATTTTATTCGTTGGGTTGCCTCCCAACAAGCGCTATCGTTTTATGCCCCTAGCTAGGCATAATGCAATACATCAAGTATTGTCATCCTTGGATTTGACTCCATAGGTAGCCCTCATAATGGATTCATAGGGAGGTTTTATTTTGGTCCTCGGGAAGTGTTCCATGCCTTTCTTTAAAGGAAACTAAAACTTTATATTTCCCTCTTTCATATCAATCACCGCACCAATGGTGCGTAAAAACGGTCTTCCAAGAATCAAAGGGCAAGACGGATTGCAATCAATATCAAGAACAATAAAGTCCACAGGTACATAGTTCCTATTTGCAACAATAAGAACATCATTTATCCTCCCCAATGGCTTTTTAATAGTAGAGTCCGCCAAATGCAAATTAAGAGAACACTCATCCAAATTGGTAAAACCGAGAACATCACAAAGAAACTTTGGAATTGTAGAAACACTTGCACCCAAATCACACAAAGCATTGCACTCAATTTTTTTAATCTTAACTTTGATAGTAGGCTCCCATTCATCATACAGCTTTCTAGGAATATAAACTTCTAACTCAAGTTTTTCTTCCAAAGCTTTCATTAAGGCTTCCACAATATGTTTGGTAAAAGCCTTATTTTGTTCATAAGCATTTGGTGAGTTCAACAAAGATTGCAATAAGGAAATACACTCAACCAAAGAACAACTGTCATAATTAAAGTCATGGCAATCCAAGATAGTGGGTGCATTACTAGCTAAAGTTTTAACCTCTTCAAACCCACTTTCAACAATTTTAGCATCAAGATTTTCACCCTCCGAATCATGGAGACGCCCTCTATCTAAAGTTGACTCTTCTTCAGTCTCCTTGTCAACGAGATTAACATTAATAAACAAAGAATCAATAGAAGACACACCAATCATCTTAACATGCTAATCCTTATTGCTACGAAAATTAGTAAGAGAGGTTTTTTCAAGCAATTCCCGCTTAGCATTCAACATAGCGGTTCTCTTCTTACTTTCATCAATAGAAACATACATAGCCTTGATAGATTCATTAATATCAACTCTCGAAGGCAAAGGTTTTGCCTTGAGATTTTTCACATCAAGAGAAAGTCTATCAACACTCTTAGACAAATCATCAATCTTGTTCAACTTTTCTTCTATCGAAGTGTTGAACACTTTTTGAGCATTGATAAATTCCTTCATACTACTTTCAAAATCAGAGGGAATCCTTTGGTTATTATGGGAAGAATTACCATAAGGACTTCCAAAAACATTAGAGGAATTTCCAGGATAAGGCTTAGAATTGAAATTTCCTCTATAAGCATTATTATTGAAATTGCTACGAGAAACAAAATTCACATCTATAGGATCACTATTTTGTTCAATCAAAGTAGACAAAGGCAAATCATTAGGATCAATAGAAGCATTCTTACTAGCAACCAACTTAACAAGAGCATCAACTTTATCACTCAAAGTGCTAATCTCCTCAACGGCATTCACCTTTTTGGTAGTAGGTGCCCTTTCGGTATGCCATTGGGAGTAATTAGCCATAATATTATCAAGCAATTTAGTAGAGTCACCCAAAGTAATCTCCATAAAAGTTCCACCCGCGGCGGAATCCAAAAGATTTTGAGAAACAAAATTCAAGCCAGCATAATTTCTTTTGGATAATCATCCACAAATTCAAACCACGAGGGGGCAATTTCTCAGCATCAATTTCATTCTCTCCCAAGATTGTGCAACATGTTCATGGTCAAGTTGCTTAAAGTTCATAATCTGATTTCGGAGAGAGAAGATTTTTGCTGGAGGAAAATACTTAGTAATAAAAGCATCTTTGCATCTATCCCAAGAATCGATGCTATTACGAGGCAAAGAAGAAAACCAAATTTTTGCACGATCTCGCAAAGAAAACGGGAATTGTTTCAACTTGACAATATCATTGTCCACATCTTTTTTCTTTTGCATGTCACACAACTCAACAAAAGTGTTGAGATGTGATGCCGCGTCCTCATTAGGACTTCCAGAAAATTGATCTTTCATAACTAGATTCAATAAAGCGGCATTTATGTCAAAAGATTCCGCACTAGTGGCGGGAGCAATAGGAGTGCTAATAAAATCATCATTATTGGTATTGGAAAAATCACACAACTTGGTGTTTTCTTGAGACATGATGTCTACGCAAAAAGAGAGCAAGCGAATAAAAGCAAATGAGAAAACGGCGAAGGAAAAGAGGCAAATAAAAGTGGCAAAAGAAAAGGAAAATATTTTTGTAAAATTATTTAGAAGTGGGGGAGATGAAAATGAGAGGCAAATGGCAAATAAAGTAAATGCAAAGGTAAGTGTTGAGAGTGTAGGTACTTGGTAATGTTGATGATGTCTCCCCGGCAACGGCGCTAGAAATTCTTCCTGCTACTTGTAGACCGCGTTGGATTTTTATCCCCGAAGAGGAGAGGATGATGCAGCACAGTAGAGTAAGTATTTCCCTTAGTTAAGAAACCAATGTTATCAATCCAGTAGGAGAACCAAGCAACACCACGTAAACATCACCTACACACAAAACGCAAACCCTCGCACCCAACGCAAACGAGAGGTTGTCAATCTCTCGACGGTCAAGTAACGAGATTAAAAGGTAAATGATAGATTGATAGATTGATAAATAAATAAAAGATAAAAATATGCAACAAATATTTTTGGTATTTTTGTATAAGTAAAACAAGATAGATCTTATGATAAAAGTAGACCCGAGGGCCGTAGAGTTCACTAGAGGCATCTCTCAAGAAAATAGCATACGGTGGGTAAACAAATTACTGTTGGGCAATTGATAGAAGAGCAAATAATTATGATGCTATCCAAGGCAATGATCATTATATAGGCATCACATCCAAAACAAGTAGACCGACTACTGCCTGCATCTACTACTATTACTTCACACATCGACCGCTATCCAGCATGCATCTAGTGTATTAAGTTCATACGAACGAAGTAATGCATAAAGAACGATGACATGATGTAGTCAAGATAAACGCAAATAAGAATTCATCCCAACTTGTTATCCTTAATGGCAACAATACTTGCGTGTCAACACCCCTTCTGTCACTAGGACTGAGCACCGCAAGATCGAACCCATTACCGAGCACCTCTCCCCATTGCAAGAAGATCTAATCTAGTTGGCCAAACCAAACCAAAACTTCAGAGAAGAAATGCAAGGCTATTCTAGATCATGCATAAAAGAGATCAAAGAAGAACTCACTTAAAACAAGGATAGATCTGATCATAAACTCACAATTCATCGGATCCCAACAAACACACCGCACAAAGTCATTACATCGGATGGATCCCAACAAACACACCGCACAAAGTCATTACATCGGATGAAGATCATGGAGACCATTGTATTGAGAAACATAAAGAGAGAGAGAGAGAGAGAGAGAGAGCCATCTAGCTACTACCTACGGACCCGTAGGTCTATGGTGAACTACTCACGCATCATCGGAGAGGCGGCAAGGATGATGTAGATGTTGGAAATATGCCCTAGAGGCAATAATAAATTGGTTATTATTATATTTCCTTGTTCATGATAATCGTTTATTATCCATGCTATAATTGTACTGATTGGAAACTCAAATACATGTGTGGGTACATAGACAACACTGTGTCCCTAGTAAGCCTCTAGTTAACTAGCTCGTTGATCAAAGATGGTTAAGGTTTCCTAGCCATGGACATGAGATGTCATTTGATAACGGGATCACATCATTAGGAGAATGATGTGATGGACAAGACCCAAACTATAAACGTAGCATATGATCGTGTCAGTTTATTGCTATTGTTTTCTGCATGTCAAGTATCTGTTCCTATGACCATGAGATCATGCAACTCCCTGACATCGGAGGAATACCTTGTGTGTATCAAACGTCGCAACGTAATTGGGTGACTATAAAGGTGCTCTACAGGTATCTCCGAGGATGTCTGTTGGGTTGGCATGGATCAAGACTGGCATTTGTTACTCCGGTTGACGGAGAGGTATCTCAGGGCCCACTCGGTAATACAACATCACAATGAGCCTTGCAAGCAATGTGACTAAAGTGTTAGCCACGAGATCTTGTATTACGGAACGAGTAAAGAGACTTGCCGGTAACGAGATTGAACTAGGTATAGAGATACCGACGATCGAATCTCGGGCAAGTAACATACCGAAGAACAAAGGGAACAGTATACGGGATTAACTGAATCCTTGACATAGAGGTTCGACCGATAAAGATCTTCATAGAATATGTAGGAGCCAATATGGGCATCCAGGTCCCGCTATTGGTTATTGATCGTAGAGGTGTCTCGGTCATGTCTACATAGTTCTCGAACCCGCAGGGTCTACACACTTAACGTTTGGTGACGATTAGTATAGTTGAGTTATTTTGTTGGTGACCGAAGGTTGTTCGGAGTCCCGGATAAGATCCCGGACATGACGAGGATCTCCGGAAGAGTCCGGAGGTAAAGATTGATATATGTGATAATAGTGTTTTGATCTCCGGAAGGGTTCCGGAATTCACCGGAAGGGGTTCCGGATGTTTACCGAAGTGTTCGGGTGCAAAAACACTTTATATGAGCCAAAGGGGTAAAGCCCATGAGGTATTGGGAAGTGCAAAAGGAAGTTTTGCTGCTGCCTTAAGCGGTACTACCGCTGGTAAGGCAGTACTACCGCTTGTGTGAAGCGGTACTACCGCATAAGCGGTACTACCGCTTGTGTGATGCGGTACTGCCGCTCAAGCGGTACTACCGCTCGTGAGCGGTACTACCGCTTGTGCGCGGTAATGCAGGGATCCGAGTTGGACTCTTTACCTACGGGCCAAACCGACCTTGTGCGGGCAAAACCGACCTGGAGGAGACTTTTACTCCAAGTTTAGACCCCAAGGCTCAACATATAAATAGAGGGGCAGGGCTAGCACACGGGATACATTAAGATTTCCCAAGCCGTGTGTCGGCAACCCTAACCCTCTAGTTCTCCCGTCATAATCTCCGTAGTGCTTGGCGAAGCCCTGCAGAGATTGTTCCTCACTATCATCACCACGCCGTCGTGCTGCCGGAACTCATCTAGTACTTCATCATCGCTCGCTGGATCGAGGAGGTGAAGGCGTCATCAAGCCATACGTGTGTTGAACGCGGAGGTGCCGTCCGTTCGGCACTAGTTCGTGATCGGATCGAGGGACGACTTGCGATTTGGATCGCGGAGACGTTTGACTACATCAACCGCGTTTCTTAACGCTTCCGCTTAGCGATCTACAAGGGTATGTAGATTCACTCTCCCTCTCGTAGATGCTCATCACCATGGATAGATCTTGTGTGTGCGTAGGAAATTTTTTGTTTCCCATGCAACGTTCCCCAATAGTGGCATCTGAGCTAGGTCTATGCGTAGATGAGATCTCGAGTAGAACACAAACGAGTTGTGGGCGTGGGTGTATACATATTGCTTGCCGTTAGTAGTTGATACTTGATTCGGTGGTATTGTGAGATGAAGCGGCCCGGACCAACATTACTCGTACGCTTACGAGAGACCGGTTCCTTCAACTGACATGTAACTTCGTTGCATAAAGATGGCTAGCGGGTGTCTCTCTCTCTCACTTTAGTTGAATCGATTTCAATGAAGAGGGTTCTTTTAGAAGATCAAAAAGCAATCACTACACCACGTTGTGGTTTTGCATAGGTAAGAACGGTTCTTGCAAACCCGTAGCAGCCACGTAAAACTTGCAACAACAATTAGAGGACGTCTAACTTGTTTTTGCAGGGTATGTTGTGATGTGATATGGCCAATTACATGATGAGATATATGTGATGTATGAGATGATCATGTGTTGTATAGAATATCACGACTTGCATGTCGATGAGTACGGCAACTGGCAGGAGCCATAGAGTTGTCTTTAATTATTGTATGACCCGCGTGTCAATCATTAAGCGCTATGTAATGCTTTACTTTATCGCTAAACGTTAGCAATAGTCGTGGAAGCAACAGTCGGTGCGACAACCTCATGGCGACACGTTGATGGAGATCATGGTGTCATGCCGGTGACGATGGAGATCATGCCGGTGCTTTGGAGATGGAGATCAAAAGCACAAGTTCATGGCCATATCATGTCACTTATGATTTGCATGTGATGTTAATCCTTTTATGCATCTTATTTTGCTTAGGACGACGGTAGCATTATAAGGTGATCCCTCACTTAAATTTCAAGATAAATTGTGTTCTCCTCGAGTGTGCACCGTTGCGAAAGTTCGTCGTTTCGAGACACGCCGTGATGATCGGGTGTGATAGACTCTACGTTCACATACAACGGGTGTAAGCCATGTTGCACGTGCGGAACACTCGGGTTAAACTTGACGAGCCTAGCATGTACAGACATGGCCTCGGAACACAAGAGACCGAAAGGTCGAACATGAGTCATATAGTAGATATGATCAACATGAAGATGTTCACCATTGAAACCACCTCAACTCACGTGATGATCGGACTTGAGTTGGTGGATTTGGATCATGTTACACTCGAATGACCGGAGGGATGTCAATTTGAGTGGGAGTTTTTAAGTAATATGATTAACTAATCTCATTATCTAGAACAATAGTCTAAGTTGTCTTTGCTATATTTATGTTGTAGATCATGGCTCGCGCAGTAGCACCCCTGAATTTTAATGCGTTCCTAGAGAAAGCTAAGTTGAAAGATGATGGAAGTAACTTTGTGGACTGGGCCCGTAATCTAAGGATTATCCTTATGGCTTCCCAGAAGGCTTATGTCCTTGATGCACCGCTTGGTGATCCACCCGCTCCAGTTGAGTCTCTAGACGTTGTGAATTCCTGGCAGGCTCGTTCTGAAGATTACTCAATAGTTCAATGTGCAATATTGTATGGCTTAGAACCGGGACTTCAAAGACGTTTTGAACGTCATGGAGCATATGAGATGTTCCAGGAGTTGAAGTTTATCTTTCAGAAGAATGCCCGGATCGAGAGATATGAGATCTCCGATAAGTTTTATGCTTGCAAGATGGAGGAGAACGGGTCTATCAGTGATCACGTACTCAGAATGTCTGGGTACTCCACCCGTCTGGCTGAATTGGGGATGCCCCTTCCGCCAGAGGCTATCACTGACAGAGTTCTTCAATCATTGCCACCTAGCTACAAGAGCTTCGTGTTGAACTATAACATGCACGGGATGAACAAGTCAGTCGCCGAGCTGTTTGCGATGCTGAAAGCCGCTGAGTCTGAAATTCAGAAGGAGCATCAAGTGTTGATGGTCAATAAAACCACTAGTTTCAAGAAAAATGGCAAGGGTAAGAAGGGTAACTCCAAGAAGAGTGGCAAAGCAGTTGCTCCTCTCGTGAAGAAACCCAAGGCTGGACCCAAACCAGAAACTGTGTGTTTTCATTGCAAGGGAACTGGACACTGGAAGCGGAACTGCCCCAAGTATTTGGCTGACAAGAAGGCGGCCAACAACAAACAAGGTATATATGATATACATGTTATTGATGTGTACCTTACCAACTCTCGTTGTAGTGCCTGGGTATTTGATACCGGTGCAGTTGCTCATATTTGCAACTCAAAACAGGAACTGCGGAATAGACGGAGGCTGGCAAAGGACGAAGTGACGATGCGTGTGGGAAATGGTTCCAAGGTTGATGTGATCGCCGTCGGCACGCTCGCTCTTCAATTACCATCGGGATTAGTGATTAACCTGAATAATTGTTATTTAGTGCCTGCGTTAAGCATGAACATTATATCTGGATCTTGTTTATTGCGAGACGGTTACTCATTTAAATCAGAGAATAATGGTTGTTCTATTTATATGAGTAATATCTTTTATGGTCATGCACCCGATGTGAGGGGTTTATTCTTATTGAATCTCGATAGTAATGATACACATGTTCATAACATTGATGCCAAAAGATGTAGAATTAATAATGATAATACCACTTTCTTGTGGCACTGCCGTTTAGGTCATATTGGCGTAAAATGCATGAGGAAGCTCCATGCTGATGGACTTTTGGAGTCACTTGATTTTGAATCACTTGACACATGTGAGCCATGCCTCATGGGCAAGATGACTAAAACGCCGTTCTCTGGAACAATGGAACGGGCAAGTGACTTATTGGAAATCATACATACTGATGTGTGCGGTCCGATGAGCATTGAGGCACGCGGTGGTTATCGTTACTTTCTCACCTTCACTGATGACTTAAGTAGATATGGGTATATTTACTGAATGAAACACAAGTCTGAAACATTTGAAAAGTTCAAACAATTTCAGAGTGAAGTTGAGAATCATCGTAACAAGAAGATTAAATTCCTACGATCTGATCGAGGAGGAGAATATCTGAGTTATGAGTTTGGCAGTCACTTAAGACAATGTGGAATTGTTTCACAACTGACACCGCCTGGAACACCACAGCGTAATGGTGTGTCCGAACGTCGTAATCGAACCTTATTGGATATGGTGCGATCTATGATGTCTCTTGCCGATTTGCCACTATCGTTTTGGGGTTATGCATTAGAGACAGCTGCATTCACTTTAAATAGGGCACCATCGAAATCCGTTGAGACGACGCCATATGAACTTTGGTTTGGCAAGAAGCCAAAGCTGTCGTTTCTTAAAGTTTGGGGATGTGATGCTTATGTCAAAAAGCTTCAGCCTGAAAAGCTGGAACCCAAAGCGGAGAAATGCATCTTCATAGGATACCCAAAAGGGACAGTTGGGTATACCTTCTACCTCAGATCCGAAGACAAAGTGTTTGTCGCTAAAAACGGAACATTTCTTGAGAAAGAGTTTCTCTCAAAAGAATTGAGTGGGAGGAAGATAGAACTTGATGAGGTTGTTGAACCGTTACTTCAACCTGAGAGTTGCGCAGCGCAGAAAGATGTTTCTATAGAGCCTACATCAGCTGAAGAGGAAGTTAATGATGATGATCATGAAACTTTGGATCAAGTTGCTATCGAACCTCGTAGGTCGACAAGGACGCGTACTGCTCCTGAGTGGTACGGCAACCCTGTCTTAGAGGTCATGTTGTTGGACAACGATGAACCTACGAGCTATGGAGAAGTGATGATGGGCCCGGATTCCAAGAAGTGGTTAGAGGCCATGAAATCCGAGATAGGATCCATGTATGAAAACAAAGTGTGGACTTTGGAAGTATTACCTGAAGGGCGTAAGGCCATTCAGAACAAATGGATCTTTAAGAGGAAGACAGACGCGGACGGTAATGTCACCGTCTATAAAGCTCGACTTGTGGCAAAGGGTTTTTCACAAGTTCAAGGAGTTGACTACGATGAGACCTTCTCACCCGTAGCGATGCTTAAGTCCGTCAGAATCATGTTAGCAATAGCTGCTTTTTTCGATTATGAAATTTGGCAGATGGATGTCAAAACAGCGTTCTTTAACGGTTTCCTTAAGGAAGAGTTGTATATGATGCAACCAGAAGGTTTTGTCGATCCAGAGAATGCTGACAAAGTTTGCAAACTCCAGCGATCCATTTATGGACTGGTGCAAGCATCTCGGAGTTGGAATCTTCGCTTTGATGAGGTGATCAAAGCGTTCGAGTTTATACAAGTTTACGGAGAAGCTTGTATTTACAAGAAAGTGAGTGGGAGCTCTATAGCGTTTCTAATATTATATGTGGATGACATATTGCTGATTGGAAACAATATAGAAATGTTGGAAAGCGTGAAGGAATATTTGAACAAGAGTTTTTCAATGAAGGACCTAGGAGAAGCTGTTTTCATATTAGGCATCAAGATCTATAGAGATAGATCAAGACGTTTAATAGGACTTTCACAAAGCACATACCTTGATAAGATTTTGAAGAAGTTCAAAATGGATCAGTCCAAGAAGGGGTTCTTGCCTGTTTTGCAAGGTGTGAAGTTGAGTAAGACTCAATGCCCAGTGACTGCAGAAGATAGAGAAAAGATGAGTGTCATCCCCTATGCTTCAACCATAGGCTCTATCATGTATGCAATGCTGTGCACAAGACCCGATGTCAGCCTTGCCATAAGTATGGTCGGAAGGTTTCAAAGTGATCCAGGAATGGAACACTGGACGGCGGTCAAGAATATCCTGAAGTACCTGAAAAGGACTAAGGACATGTTTCTCGTTTATGGAGGTGATCAAGAGCTCGTCGTAAAGGGTTACGTCGATGCAAGCTTTGACACTGATCCGGATGACTCTAAGTCACAAACCGGATACGTATTTATTCTTAATGGGGGTGCGGTTAGCTGGTGCAGTTCCAAGCAAAGCGTGGTAGCTGATTCTACATGCGAAGCGGAGTACATCGCTGCCTCGGAGGCGGCGAAGGAAGGTGTCTGGATGAAGGAGTTCATGACAGATCTTGGAGTAGTGCCTAGTGCGCTTACCCCAATGACTCTGTTTTGTGATAATACTGGTGCCATTTCTCTAGCCAAGGAACCAAGATTTCACAAGAGGACCAGACACATAAAGCGACGTTTCAATTCCATCCGCGATTACATCAAGGAGGACGACATAAATATTTGCAAAGTACACACGGATCTGAATGTTGCAGATCCGATGACTAAACCTCTTCCAAAGGCTAAACATGAACAACACCAGAACTGCATGGGTGTTCGATTCATTACAATGTAAATCACATAGTGATGTGAACTAGATTATTGACTCTAGTGCAAGTGGGAGACTGTTGGAAATATGCCCTAGAGGCAATAATAAATTGGTTATTATTATATTTCCTTGTTCATGATAATCGTTTATTATCCATGCTATAATTGTATTGATTGGAAACTCAAATACATGTGTGGGTACATAGACAACACTGTGTCCCTAGTAAGCCTCTAGTTAACTAGCTCGTTGATCAAAGATGGTTAAGGTTTCCTAGCCATGGACATGAGATGTCATTTGATAACGGGATCACATCATTAGGAGAATGATGTGATGGACAAGACCCAAACTATAAACGTAGCATATGATCGTGTCAGTTTATTGCTATTGTTTTCTGCATGTCAAGTATCTGTTCCTATGACCATGAGATCATGCAACTCCCTGACATCGGAGGAATACCTTGTGTGTATCAAACGTCGCAACGTAACTGGGTGACTATAAAGGTGCTCTACAGGTATCTCCGAGGATGTCTGTTGGGTTGGCATGGATCAAGACTGGGATTTGTTACTCCGTGTGACGGAGAGGTATCTCAGGGCCCACTCGGTAATACAACATCACAATGAGCCATGCAAGCAACGTGACTAAAGTGTTAGGCACGAGATCTTGTATTACAGAACGACTAAAGAGACTTGCCGGTAACGAGATTGAACTAGGTATAGAGATACCGACGATCGAATCTCGGGCAAGTAACATACCGAAGAACAAAGGGAACAGTATACGGGATTAACTGAATCCTTGACATAGAGGTTCGACCGATAAAGATCTTCGTAGAATATGTAGGAGCCAATATGGGCATCCAGGTCCCGTTATTGGTTATTGATCGTAGAGGTGTCTCGGTCATGTCTACATAGTTCTCGAACCCGCAGGGTCTACACACTTAACGTTTGGTGACGATTAGTATAGTTGAGTTATTTTGTTGGTGACCGAAGGTTGTTCGGAGTCCCGGATAAGATCCCGGACATGACGAGGATCTCCGGAAGAGTCTGGAGGTAAAGATTGATATATGTGATAATAGTGTTTTGATCTCCGGAAGGGTTCCGGAATTCACCGGAAGGGGTTCCGGATGTTTACCGAAGTGTTCGGGTGCAGCAACACTTTATATGAGCCAAAGGGGTAAAGCCCACGAGGTATTGGGAAGTGCAAAAGGAAGTTTTGCTGCTGCCTTAAGCGGTACTACCGCTGGTAAGGCAGTACTACCGCGTAAGCGGTACTACCGCTTGTGTGAAGCAGTACTACCGCATAAGCGGTACTACCGCTTGTGTGAAGCGGTCCTGCCGCTCAAGCGGTACTACCGCTCGTGAGCGGTACTACCGCTTGTGCGCGGTACTGCAGGGATCCGAGTTGGACTCTTTCCCTGCGGGCCAAACTGACCTTGTGCGGGCAAAACCGACCTGGAGGAGACTATTACTCCAAGTTTAGACCCCAAGGCTCAACATATAAATAGAGGGGCAGGGCTAGCACACGGGATACATTAAGATTTCCCAAGCCGTGTGTCGGCAACCCTAACCCTCTAGTTCTCCCGTCATAATCTCCGTAGTGCTTGGCGAAGCCCTGCAGAGATTGTTCCTCACCATCATCACCACGCCGTCGTGCTGCCGGAACTCATCTACTACTTCATCATCGCTCGCTGGATCGAGGAGGTGAAGGCGTCATCAAGCCGTACGTGTGTTGAATGCGGAGGTGCCGTCCGTTCGGCACTAGTTCGTGATCGGATCGAGGGACGACTTGCGATTTGGATCGCGGAGACGTTCGACAACATCAACTGCGTTTCTTAACGCTTTCGCTTAGCGATCTACAAGGGTATGTAGATTCACTCTCCCTCTCGTAGATGCTCATCACCATGGATAGATCTTGTGTGTGCGTAGGAAATTTTTTGTTTCCCATGCAACGTTCCCCAACAGTAGAGCCCCTCCGTGATGAGTTCCCCCTCCAGTGGAGTATCGGAAAAGGCCTCTAGATGGGATCTCGCGAGAATAGAGACTTGCGGCGGCGGAAAAAGTGTTTCGTCTGCTCCACTAGGGTTTTTGGAATTCTTCTGAATTTATAGAGGTGGAAGTAGGGCAAAAGGAGGCAGAGGGGGCCCACATTGCACTTGGGCGCGCCCCCCCTGGGGCGCGCCCTGGTGCCATGTGGCCCCCTCTGGAAGCTTCTTCCTTGGCTTCCAAGTTGACGCTAATACTTATCTCCATAAAAAATCTCCAAAAAGTTTTGGGGTGATTTGATCTTATCTGATAGTGATTTTTTGTAAAACAAAAACAGGGCAGAAAACAAGAACTGGCACTAGGCAATAAGTTAATAGGTTAGTCCCCAAAAATGATATAAAATTGTGTAAAATGATATTAAAAATATCCAAGAATAATAATATCATAGCATGGAACAAGCATAAATAATAGATATGTTGGAGACGTATCAGTGGAGCACCGACAGCGCTTCGCTAAGTGTCGCCGGGACGAGGCGGTGGAACTACGGAGTAACGGGAGAGAGAGGGGCGCCAAGGGCTTGGTCTATCCTCTTGGGGCGCCCCCTCCCCTCTATATAAAGGTGGAGGGGCGTGGGTAACAGCCCCTCCAAACCCTAAGGCACAGCCAAGGGGGGAGGAGGTGGAATCCTAGTCATCCTCCTTCCCTTCCATACAAAGGTGGACTTTCCACCTTTCCCAACTGCATGTGCCTTGAGGGACTTGTGTGCGCCTGGCCCAATAAGGCCATGGCGCCTCCCCTCAGCCCATGCTGAACCTTGGGACGTGGTGGAACCCTTGGTGGACTTCCGGACCCCTCTGGAAGTTTCCGGAACCTTCTGGAAGCTTCCCGGTACAATACCGAAAAACTGCAGCTTTTTTCGGAACCCAAAATATGGCTTCCCATATATAAATATTTACCTCTCGACCATTCTGAGACTCCTCGTGACGTCCGGGATCTCATCCGGGACTCGGAACAATATTCGGTTACCACTCATCAAATATCCCAATACTTACTCTAGCGTCAACGAACGTTAAGCGTGCGACCCTGCGGGTTCGGGAATCTTGTAGTCATGACCGAGACACCTCTCCGGTCAATAACCAATAGCGGGACCTGGATGCCCATATTGATTCCTACATATTCCATGAAGCAGTCCTTCTAAAGCCTTTATCCTCAACTGCTGTATAATTTGCTCATACTCCCTATCGTCAACTGATGTTTAGTTTGTTGTTTCTATCAAAATGCATGTTCGCAACAACTGTAAGTTCCAAGTTTTAGTTGTAAAATCAAATTCCTTATTCATACCATGCACATTACTCAATACAGATCCAATGATTTTCCTTAGCCCTGCATGTGTGCTTGTTTTTGTTGATATATAATCCATTGTGTGCTGAAGCAGCCCACATTTGCACCTTGTCATTTCCTGCTTTATCTTACTGATCTGGCTGATGATAAGAACAACAGGCCATGCACATTAACCAAAATAGATACAATGATTGTCTTTTGCCGTGCATCTATGCTTGTTTTGTTGATATGGTAATCTAGTAGTGTGGTGAAGCGCCCCGCATTATGAACAATACCAAATTATGCTATTGACATTTTGAACTGTCTCTTTATTTTCTAATTTGAAATTGGATGGAATTGACATCACAATTACCATCTTTGTTTATATATGTCCAAAACCTGTCATCTCTTTGCTTGTTTTAGGGTGATATACCTGATGGCATGCACAAGTTTGCTGAAGGCTGTGAGACAGATCCAACATATATTGCAGCAAAGAAGGCAAAACATCTTGAAGATAGAGAGACAACCCCAAAGTCATGTCTTGATGCAGTGTTCAAGTTACTCGAGACTAGCAGTCACACAAGCTCACAAAATTCACTGCCTAAATCAGTTCGACTTCTTCAGTCTCAACTTCAAGCAGAAAGGTGTTCTGCAACTTAACTTCGACTTGAAGTCCAATCTCTAAGGAAGATCGCGGAGAACTCCAATGAGAACCTCATTGCTAAACAACTACAGCTGGAAGAAATGACCGACATGCTAGGCCGGTCTCACAGCCTTGCTCAGCTGCTTGCGCAGTAGCTCCCGCGCAAGGCTAACCTTTCTTGAACCATCTTGGAAGTGGTCTTGGTTCAGTATTATTTTGTTACGCTGCAATGGCGCACAATTTTTGTAATCTGCTTCTTCGTTGCGCGATCACTGGTGGTGAACTTTGATGCCCAGTGGATGTAATATACCATAAATCCTTTGTTGTATAGTCTAGGTTTATTCTAAGTTACTATGCCGTAATTTCTTTATTATATAGGGTAGGTTTGTTCTTAATTCCTAGTTACCGTATATGTCATCATTCGCTATCTGGAAAAAAACGGTGAAAATCTGATGTAGGCGACCGGGCCGAAACATTCGCCTCTAACGGACCTGCATTTCAGCGGGCCACAATTGGGCCGGCCCACAACATTCTTGGGCCTGCGCCAGGCCCATAACTTACATGGGCCTTCGATGGGCCTAACGTTTAGTTGGGCCTTTAGTGGACCCAACGTTTAGTTGGGCCTATGTAGCTTCGGGCCATTAACAGGATGAATATTCTGCTGGCCTGTTACGGCCTAGAAGACACCATGGGCCTTTAGCGGGCCGAAATCCATGTTGGGCCTCAATTTTCAATAGTCATCCACGGGCCTTTAGCAGGCTGAAATGTACACCGAACCATTATTGGCCCAGTTATATGACAGGCCGTTACCAGGCCGAAACATATCTCGGGCCTTGCTTGGCCCACTGATATCATGGGCCTTTAAGACGCTGAAAGGTTAGTAGAGGCATCAACGGGCCGAATTATATGACAGGCCTTTAACAGGCCCAAAATTAGGTTGAGCTGAACTGTTGCCACTGTGATCACGGGCCATTAATGGGTTGGATGTCTCGTCGGACCATATATGGCCCATGGGCAGCACAGGCCATTACCAAGCCGAAAGATACACCGGGCTGAAATGGGCCCATGTCTACATCGAGCCTCTAATAGGCCGAAAACTCACTGGGCCGTAATTGGGCCCAAATACTGAGCGAACAAATAACAGGCCAGATCTGGCGGTGGGCCGTTAATGGGCCATGTTTAAGCAGGCCATTAGTGGGCAAGCCCACTAGTAACTGAGTAAATCATACGGGCCTTTGGTTGGGTCAGCCTTTTTAACCTATATGGGCCTCTGTTGGGCCGTGTCACGTGTCGACGTATCATAGGCACATCTCCTCCATTGGATGGATGACATCTGGCCCATCGCGGAGCCGACACGTGTTTCCTCCGGCCAATGAGAATTTTACACGTGGAAAATCGCCATTGGTCGTTGCTGTTTATGGGTTATCGGATCGAAAACCGGACCCGATAGCTTAACAGCGACCCGTTACAGTGGATGCCACGTGTCGATTACCCTTGACGAAAGCAGTTCCATGACGCGTCATTTATCATCATGGAAGTGGACACTTCCGTGATGATAATTTGAGTATTTTCATGGAACACTTCTACGACAACACAGGTATGACTATCTTGATTCTGTCATAAAATCGTCATGGATGTACATGCATGACAGAAAACGTGACCTGCTGTGACAAACACGTATCATCATGGAAGTGTTTTTTTTGTAGTGTACATCTGCGCATCGACCTAGCTCTTGATGCTGCTACTTGTAGACAGCGTTGGATTTTTATCCCCGAAGAGGAGAGGATGATGCAGCACAGTAGAGTAAGTATTTCCCTCAATTAAGAAACCAAGGTTATCAATCCAGTAGGAGAACCAAGCAACACCACGTAAACAACACCTACACACAAAACGCAAACCCTCGCACCCAACGCAAACGAGAGGTTGTTAATCTCTCGGTGGTCAAGTAATGAGATTAAATGGTATATGATAGATTGATAAATAAATAAAAGATAAAAAAGTGCAGCAAGTATTTTTGGTATTTTTGTATAAGTAAACAAGGTAGATCTTATGGTAAAAGTAGACCCGGGGGCCGTAGAGTTCACTAGAGGCATCTCTCAAGAAAATAGCATACGGTGGGTAAACAAATTACTGTTGGGCAATTGATAAAAAAGCAAATAATTATAATGCTATCCAAGGCAATGATCATGATATAGGCATCACATCCAAATCAATTAGACCGACTCCTGCCTGCATCTACTACTATTACTTCACACATCGACCGCTATCCAACATGCATCTAGTGTATTAAGTTCAAGAGAACGAAGTAATGCATTAAGACCGATGACATGATGTAGTCAAGATAAAAGCATATAAGAATTCATCCCAACTTGTTATCCTTAATGGCAACAATACTTGCGTATTAATTCCCCTTCTGTCACTAGGACTGAGCACCGCAAGATCGAACCCATTACGGAGCACCTCTTCCCATTGCAAGAAGATCCAATCTAGTTGGCCAAACCAAACCAAAACTTCGGAGAAGAAATACAAGGCTATACTAAATCATGCATAAAAGAGATCAGCAAAGAACTCAAATAAAACAAGGATAGATCTGATCATAAACTCACAATTCATCGGATCCCAACAAACACACCGCACAAAGTAATTACATCGGATGGATCTCCATGAAGATCATGGAGACCATTGTATTGAGAATCACAAAGAGAGAGAGAGCCATCTAGCTACTACCTACGGACCCGTAGGTCTATGGTGAACTACTCACGCATCATCGGAGAGGCGGCAAGGTTGATGTAGAGCCCCTCCGTGATGAGTTCCCCCTCCGGCGGAGTACCGGAGAAGGCCTCCAGATGGGATCTCGCAAGAACAGAGGCTTGCAGCGGCGGAAAAAGTATTTCGTGGACTCTCCTGAGGGTTTTGGAATTCTTCTGAATTTATAGTGGTGGAGGTAGGTCAATTGGCGCAAGGAGGGGCCCACATGGCACTGGGGCGCCCCCCTGGGGCGCGCCCTAGTGCCATGTGGGGCCCTCCAGTCTTTTCTTACTTGGCCTCCAAGTTCCTGGTGATCCTTATCTTCAGTAAAAAAATCTCCAAAAAGTTTCAAGACGATTCGATCTTATCTGGTATTGATTTTCAGTAAAACAAAAACAAGGCAGAAAACAGGAACTGGCACGTGGCACTAAGTTAATAGGTTAGTCCCCAAAAATGATATAAAAATGTATGAAATGATAATAAAAACATCCAAGAATAATAATATCATAGCATGGAACAATAAAAATAATAGATACGTTGGAGACGTATCAGATGCCGCTGTTGGGGAACGTTGCATGAAAATCAAAAAAATTCCTACGGATCACCCAAGATCTATCTAGGAGAAGCATAGAAACAAGAGGGGAGAGTGTGTCTATGTGCCCTCGTAGACCGTTAAGCGGAGACGTATATCACGCGGTTGATGTAGTCGTACTCTTTGCAATCAGATCACGATCCGAACAAATCTAGCGCCGAACGGACGACACCTCCGCGTTCAGCACACGTGCGGCTCGATGACGTCTCCTCCTTCTTGATCCAGCAAGCTAGAGAGGAGAAGTAGATGGTATCACAACCAACATGACGGTGTGGTGGTGATGGTGGTGGTGGAGCACCGACAGCGCTTCGCTAAGCGTCGTCGGGATGAGGCGGTGGTGTAACAGGAGAGAGAGGGGCACCCAGGGGCTGGTGTGTCCTTTGGTGCGCCCCCTCCTCTATATTTATATGGGTGGAGGGGATAGGAGTCCCCTCTTCCCTCTAGAGCCGGCGGCCAAGGGAGAGGAGTTGGACTCCTAGTCCAACTCTTCTCCTTGTGTCGTGGTATTTTCACGGCAGATGCC
This sequence comes from Elymus sibiricus, assembly GCA_039707655.1. Lineage (NCBI taxonomy): Eukaryota > Viridiplantae > Streptophyta > Magnoliopsida > Poales > Poaceae > Elymus > Elymus sibiricus. The sequence continues at coordinate 308,893,740 of CM077674.1, forward strand.
ATAAGATGGCTAAAGAGGTGGGGCTACCTAAGGACGTCGGTGGGTTTCGGAGGCGAGGTTGGCACGAGCAAGTGCGGGACACGAGACGTACCCAGGTTCGGGGCCCTCCGGAGAGGTAATACCCCTAGTCCTGCCGAGTGTAGTATGGGAAGCACAAGGGCTACACGGTTACTCCTGGAGCTGTTTGGGCGGAGGAGGAAGGAAGGGCTAGGCCACTTTCCTGCCTCTCCGGCGAAAGTGTGTGTGTGCTGTGGAGCAAGAAGGAGCAGCTAAGTGAAGGCGACCCCTCTGCATGGAGGCCTCCCGGGGGGTCTTATAGGCCGACCCCCAGGGTTACAATGGCAAGATTACAAAGGCGCGGGGCCCTGGTGTCATCGACCGGCGTCCGGTGGCCGGTTCGCCGGGTCACCGGATGCACCGCACCTCTGGGCGCGGGTTACTGTGATGGGTCTTGTCCCCCGTCAGCCTGGGCACAGGCACTGTGGCGCGTCTTGTCCGTCGTCAGAGAGAGGTCGGCGCCGTCGTTTCTACAGGACCGCGCCACCCTGACACCTCCCGCCTCGGGCGGGGGTGCAAGGAAAACTGCAGCTTCGCCTGCTGTGTCAGCGTAAAGGTAGGAGCGCTGTAGCCATGCTTACTTCGTCACGAAGGTTTCGCCCCCTCGTGGCCAGCCGGCATGGGCCAGCCGGCCAGGCCGGGTCGCCGTGCTGAGCCGGCTCGCGCTGGGGAGCCGGCGTACTGGCAAGCCGGCCTGAGGGACTTGACCTGCTCCGATGATTTTTAAGAAGGGGTTCGAGCTCCGTTGCCTACCCGGGGTTCATCCCCCCGACAGTAGTCCCCGAAGCTGTGAAGGCTTGCCGGCTCCAAGCAGGGGGGCCTTCGCAGCTTTCCCTGAGGAGTCGGTTTGTTGGTGAAGTGCGGAAGCCGGCCGGGCGGCTCCGTTCGTCCGCCAGCCGGCCAGGTGGAGGCGGACGCCGGCATCCAGATGCCGGGTCGCAGCACCCCGGCTTGGGCGGGAAACGGAGACGCCCGCTGGTTGAATCTTGCCTCGTACGATGCTTCGCACCCGCCGCCGCTTGGCGGGCCACCACGTGGCGCTCCGCGGCGGGCGAGGCCTGCCAGCCCACACGCGCGACGGGACGCGACTGTGGACCGGGCCCGCCACGACGCGCCCTCGGCCCGCGCGAGGGATTTACTGCGGCGGCGCTTGACGGTTGCGCTTCCCCGCGCAGTAAATGTGCACGTAAAACGCGCGCGCATGGTGCGGAGGAGTGGGGATCGTGGGCGCAAACGATCCCACTCCCCCACGCTCTCTTCGCGGTTATAAATGAGATGGGGAGAAGTGCGACGGGAACATTCCCGCACACACTCCCGCCCCTTGCTCCTCCTCTGCTTCTCCTCCACCACGCCCGAGCGAAGCACTGCCGCCGCGTGCTCTCGCGCCAGCCGCCGTGACCCGAGGCCCGTAGCTAGCAGTCGTCGCCCGGGGCTTGCAGCGCGCCGCTTTCTCCTTCCTCTCTTCTTTGTTGCCGCAACTTCACGCTCGCAAGCCCTCCAATGGCGCTGCCAAAGGGCTCGTGGGAGGGCTCGATCATCACCTAAGAGAACATTCGGTATCTTCGCCGGACGAGGCGGCTGCCGCCGACTGAGGCGCTGGTCGCGCGCGCGCCCGACTCGGAGAGGGTACCGCAGCCGCGGACGAGCGAGCACGTGGTCTTCTTCTCCCACTTCGAGCGCGGGCTCAGCCTCCCCGCGAGTCTCTTCTTCCGCCGTCTTCTCGATTTCTTCGGGCTGCAGCCATATCACCTTGGCGCTAACGCCGTGCTGCAGATCGCCGGCTTCGTCACGCTATGCGAGGGCTACCTCGGCATGCTGCCGGATGTGGAGCTATGGGCCAAGATGTTCTTCCTCAAGCAGTAGGGGGCGTCGGCTGGCGAGATGTCAGATTGCAGGGCCGCCGTGGTCACCGGCTGGGTGAACGGGCCGTTTCCCAAGCTGCCGCTCGAGGACTCGGCCAAGAAGTGGCAGACGACGTTCTTCTACGTCCGGAATGCCGACTCGGCGGTGGACGTCATAAACCTTCCACCCTTTGTCGGCGAGCCGCCTCTCGCATAGTCGAACTGGGGCTACTGCCCCAAGAAGCCGCCGCAGGAGCTCCTGAACATCTGCCGCCGGGTCGGGGAGATGATGGATCGCGAGGGGCTGAAGCCGGCTGACCTCATCACGGCCTTCATCTCACGCCGGGTGCTGCCGCTGCAGCGCCGGGCACACCGGATTTGTGACATGAGCGGCCGGCGTGACCCGACCCGGCCTCGACCAAGGCGCTGACGGCGGCCGGGATCGTCCAGCGGGTCAACTATATCTCCAAGGCCGGGTTGAAGGAGGATGGGTGGTGCTTCGGGAAGGAGCCCTATCACCGGGAGAACCCGGCGCCGGCGGTGAGTCCCTGGTCTTTATTTTTTGCCGCCTCAACGTTATTCTTGTGCCCTGACGCCGCGGGAGGGCCGCAGCTGTTTGCCTTCCAGAAGAAACACGACGGGCTGAGTCCGCAGATCCTGCTGGCTGACTTGCCCGAGTCGGACGCGGAGGAGGCCGGCACCGAGATGGAGGAGGGGGCGGTTGAAGCGCGCCTGGCCAACGCCGCAGCCGGCGGGTCACGGATCGCGGGTTAGTCTCCGCCCTCAGAACTTCTGCGTGACTGGCCGGACGATGACGAAGAGGACCTGACCGGAGCCCACGGTGTAGCACCTTTGGCTGGGGAGGACGCCAGTGTCGGTCCTCCAAGACAGCTGCAGAAGACGGCCGGCGCCGGGCCGGCTCGCGCGGCGGAATCCGGCAGCCGGCCGCATGGGAAGGAGCCGGTCGAGTCGAGGCCAGCCGCGAAGCGCCCGGCGGCGGCGGCGCCGGCGCGGGAGAGGGCCGTTGTCAAGAAGAAACGCCAGCTCGCCCCGTCCATGGGCCAGAGGTGGGAGGTCCCAAAGGTCATCGGGTTAGTGACTCTTGCCTGTTTTTGATCATTTGCTTGTTTTCTTGCTTAAGCCCTCGTGGTGATGAACTTGCTGTGCACAGGTCCGCCGTTGACCTGGCGTTGGCGGCAGCGGAGGCCGCGGCGAGCGAGGCCGTCTGGCGGAAAACCCGGAGCAACGCCATCGACCCCGAGCAGACCCGGACCGTGGAGGAGGACATCGAGGCCAGCCAATCCGGCCAAAACCTCGACGCGGCGAGGCGCGATGCCTGGCGGGATCGCGCGGAGGCCGAGAAGGAGATGGAGGAGGCCTCAGCACGGGCGTGGGAGAGGGCCTCCGCAAAGCAGGCCCGGATCACCGCGGGCCCGGCCTGGTCGGAGATGGAGCGGGGGACGGAGCCGGCGGTGACAACCGTCGAGCCACAGCCGGCAGGAGCGACGGAGCCGACGGGGCGGACGGAGCCGGTCGGCGGTGAGTCGGATGTCGATGAAGACATCGTTGTGGACACGCCGCCCCGGACTGATCCGGCCGGAGGAGGCGAGGACGGCGGAGAGAGGCGCGAGGCGGACTCCACGCCGTCCGGCCAGGCTCAGCTGACGCCGGCCCCGGAGGCCGCGGTTGGGGACGCCGGTGCCTTGGTGGTCATTCCGCCCCAGGCCGCTGCAAACCCCGATCGGCCGGGTGGAAGCGGATCCGGCTCCGGGGCCGCGATGCAGCATCCGTGGGCGAGTGCCGGCGCCGTCGTGATCGGGCCGTGCACGCGGGAGGATGATGCAACGGATGCCCTGCGCTCGCAGCTTCGCGGGCGGAGTGAGCGCCTGCAGACCTTCGTCCGGGGCGAGCAGGAGGCGGCGCGAAAGCTGGAGCAGGCGTTTGCGGTAAGCTTCCACTCTTTTCTTGTCTTGGTCGCCGAATCAGTGGGGGCGCGCCAGCGCACCCACTGGGTGTAGCCCCCGAGGTTCGGGCCGGGCTGCGGAGCAGCCGGGTCGAATCTTATTGCTCGTTTTTTGCATTCTTCTAACTTGTTTCCGCGCAGCATCTGTACGACCTGCGGGCCGCCGCGTACAACCGGCTTCGGGAGCGGTTCAGCGTGGCGAAGGCCCAGCTAGCCGGCAAGGAGGAGGAGCTTCGCCGGGTCCAAGGTACGTTCTGAACGTCTTCAGTGGGGGCGCGCCAGCGCACCCACTGGGTGTAGCCCCCGAGATTCGGGCCGGACTGCGGGGCAGCCGGGTCGAATCTTAGAGCTTTGTGTTTCTTCTTCTTGTCCTTGCTTCTGATCGGGGACCCTGTCGCGCAGTTGATGTGGCCGAGGTGCCGGGTCTCCGAGGCCGGCTTGCCGAAGCCGGCGAGCAGTGCGACCTTGCCATCGCCGACCGCGACCGGCTCCAGTCCGAGGTGGACCGGCTGGCGGCCGAGAAGGCCAAGGCGGAGGAGGCCCACCAGGCGGAGTTGGGCCGGCAGGCGGAGGAGCGTGCCAAGGCGGCCGAGGAGCTGGCGGACGCCGGCAGGAGGGTCGCCCAGCTCGAGAAAGTCCTCGAGGCCCAGGCCCGTGCGTCGGTCGTGCGGAAGCACGGGATGCTGAGCGAGGCGCAGCACCTCGATGAGGCCTTCGCCCGAGAGTGCCATCTTTTCTTCGGTCCGGCTGGCCGAGCCGGTAAGTTGTTTTTGCTTCTGGCTAACTTGTTTCCTTCTTTGGCAGGAGTCTTCCCCGAAATGCAGGAGGCGGCCGATGCGGCCGTGTACGCCCACCGGGCGGACCAGCGCGCGCTAGGGGCGGACGTCGATGTTTACGCCGCCTGGACCTTGTCGGAGATCGTCCTGGCCGGCGAGGCCCGTCTTGGAGCCGTCGAAGGCCACATGCGCCGGCTGTTCGATGCCGGCCTGGCCATGGCGCGGAGCCTTTGGCCGAGCGCGGTGGCGTCGAACAGCGTCACACGGCTGGCGCGGTGGCTGGAGGCCGGCGTGGACCGGCTCGGCGCGTGGAGGGCATCCGCGGCTCGCGCCGGCGCCGAGACGGCGCTTCAATTTGTGGCGTCGTGGTATCCCGGCGTGGATCTTGACCGCTTGGCGGCACAGCGGGCCGGCGCGGAGGAGCAGTTGGCGGCGCAGGCGTGGCGGATCGCCGGGCGGGCCAGCTACTTGGCCTCGTTTGCTCCGTACGATGAATTCATCTTGGAGTGGACGGAAGACGGCGAGGAGCTCCCTGCCGACGAGTTCGGCCTGCAGCTCAATGATCTGGACGGCAGCTCGGCCGAGACGGGAGCCTACGCTGATGACGAAGCCGAGCCGGACGACACCGCGACGACCGAGAGGCCGGAGAACTCCGGGTCCGACCGGCGGCTGCATCCACCTCCGCCGAGCCGGCACCGACCGGAGCCGACGCATGCGCCGTCTAGGGCTTTTCCTGTACTCGGTCACTTGAATTTTGTTAGGTAGCAGGCCCACCCACTGGGGGTGTAATTTATGTAATGAACTTGAGGCCGCGGACCCATGTTGTTTATAAATTTTGTGGCACCAACTGTTGTGTTTTCGCTCTTTGCTGTTTGGCCTTGGGCCTTTTTTCTTGTTTGTCTTTTCTTCGGGCTTCCTTCCCGCTAGCCGAACAGCCGGGTTGCGGACTGTGGCTAGGACGGGGTTTCGGCCTTGAGAGGGGACGCACAATACTTAGGCTTTTTCGGACATTTGAGCGCGAGCGAAAACACCCACTGGGCCGGCTGGCGGCAGGCGGCGAGGCCGGCTGGCGCGCAGCCGGTCGTGCGGTGGATAAGTGAGGGCGGGTAGGGCCGAGTTGGCCGAGCCGGGCTCTCCTCCTTAGTTGTTCTTGAGTGACGATGCCGCGGGCCCTGGGCTCTTGCCGGCCGGACAGCCGGGAGCCGGCTGTGGCTGGTGAAGAGAGGGCTTTAGCGGTACGTACGTTTCGAGATGGACTAAGAAGAATATGGCGAGGCGCTGTCTAGCCGGCTAGCCCCCGAGCCCCCGAGCCGGGTGCGCCGACTCGGCGGGAGAATCGGGAGCGGGGAAGTGCGTAGGCACCGAGTTTAGTAAAAATGGAAAAGGAAACCCCCTAGCCCCCGAGCCGGCTGGTCCTACTCGGTGGGTGCCCGCTGTCGTGCGGGGAGGGGCTCGCTGCTTTTATTAAACTCAAAAGATGGTGATACATACGTGCGCGCGTTCAACTGTAAAATGGGCGGAGGAGCTCCGCGTTCCAGGGCCGGCTGGACTCCTCGCCGGCTACATCTCTCTTGTGCTTGTTCGGCTTCTGCGCGTCGATGAGGTAGTACGCGTTGCGGTTGCAGAGAGCCTTGCTGATGATGAAGGGGCCCTCCCAAGGGGAGGCCAGTTTGTGCTGGCCGGCTATCCGTTGGAGGAGTCGGAGCACGAGGTCACCCTCGCGGAACGCGAGAGGCTTGATCTTTTTGCTGTGGTAGTGGCGCAGGCCTTGCTGGTAGATGGCCGACCGGCTGAGGGCCAGAAGGCGCGCCTCTTCGAGCAGGTCGACGCCGTCTTCGCGTGCCTCCTTTGCTTCGGCTTCCATGTACATGGCCACCCGGGGCGAGTCGAACTCGACGTCGATGGGGATGATTGCTTCAGCTCCGTAGACGAGGAAGAATGGGGTGAACCCGGTGGAGCGGTTCGGCGTCGTCCGGAGAATCCAGAGGACGGCTGGCAGCTCGTCGAGCCAGCTGCCGGTTGAGCGGACGAGCAGCTCGACGAGTCGCGGCTTGATGCCGGCGAGGATGAGGCCGTTTGCCCGCTCGACCTGGCCGTTCGACTGGGGATGTGCGACGGAGGCCAAGTCGAGCCAGATACCGGATGCCGAGCAGTATTGCGCTAGCGCGCCCTTGGCGAAGTTGGTGCCGTTGTCCGTGATGATGCTGTGGGGAACGCCGTAGCGGACCGCGATATCCTTGATGAACCGGACGGCTGTGGGCCCGTCAAGCTTCTTGATCGGCCGAGCTTCGATCCATTTGGTGAACTTGTCGACGGCAACCAGCAAATGTGTCATGCCGCCTCGGGCGGTCTTAAAGGGCCCCACCATGTCGAGTCCCCAGACGGCGAAGGGCCAGGTGATCGGGATGGTTTGGAGGGCTGAAGCCGGCTGGTGGCTGCGCTTGCTGAAGCGTCGGCAGCGCTCGCATTTGAGGACCAGCTGCTCGGCGTCTTGCAGGGCCGTGGGCCAATAGAAGCCATGGCGGAAAGCCATGGCCACTAGGGACCGCGAGGCGGCGTCGTGCCCGCACTCGCCCTGGTGGATGTCGAGGAGGATCTCGATCCCTTTGCCCTGCTCGACGCAGCGCAGGAACACGCCGGTCGTGCTGCGCTTGACGAGTTCATGGTTGATGATGCTATAGGCGGATGCTCGCCGTTGCACTTGCCGGGCTTCGGTCTCGTTGCTGGGAAGCTCGCCGTCTTCCAAGAAGGCGAGGATCGGCCGAGCCCAGGACGTCGCCGTCACTATGGCGAAGACGGCCACTGGGATGGGATCCGGGATGGCGGCAGTCCCCGAGCTGGAGCCAGCAGTCCCCGAGCCGGAGCCGGCAGTCCCCGAGCTGGAGCCGGGAACTCCAGGGTCGGGCGGGGGCGCGCCGGGGTCGGCCGGGATGAAGATGGATTCCGACTCGGGAGACGGCTTGATGGACGGCTTCCGCAGGTGCTCGAGGGAGACGCCGGATGGAATGGCCTGCCGGGTGGAGCCCATTTTAGCCAGCGTGTTGGCCGCTTCGTTATCCGCGCGGGGGACGTGGAGGAACTCGCAGCCCTCGAACCCGCCGGAGATCTGCTGGACCAGGAAGCGGTAGCTGGCCATGTTTGCATCTTTGGCGTCCCAGTCGCCGGAAACTTGCTGCACCACCAGGTCCGAGTCGCCGTAGCAGAGGATGCGCTGGATGCCGATCTCTCTGGCCAGCCGGATGCCGTGCACAAGGGCTTCGTACTCGGCAACGTTGTTGGAGGCGGCGAAATGGATCTGCAGCACGTACCGCAGCCGGTCGTTCTTGGGGGAAGACAGCACGATGCCGGCTCCCAAACCGTTGTGCATCTTGGAGCCGTTGAAGTGCATGCACCAGTGGGTCGACTCGGGAGCCGGTGGCAGGTACTGGGTCTCCATCCAATCGACAAGGAAGTCGGCTAGCGCCTGGGACTTGATGGTGGTGCGGGGCTCGTATAGGATCGTGTGGCCGGCTAGCTCAATAGCCCACTTGGCCACACGGCCAGAAGCATCCCGGCAGCCCATGATCTCGCCGATGGGGGCCGTGCTCACCACGGTAATGGCGTGCTCTTGGAAGTATTGCCTCAGCTTCTTGGCGGCAAGGTACACGCCATAGCACATCTTCTAGTAGTGGGGGTAGTTCTGCTTGGTGGCGGATAGCACCTCGCTCAGGAAGTACATCGGGCGCTGAACCGGCTGCACCTTGCCCTCCTCCGGGCGCTCGACGACCATCACCGTGCTGACGGCTTGGGAGGTGGCGGCGATGTATAGCAGGAGTGGCTCTTTCTCAGCCGACGCGGCCAGGATGGGCCCGGTTGACAGCATGCGCTTGAGGTCGCGGAAGGCTTCATCCGCCTGGTCGCTCCACTCGAACGCCGTCGTCTTCTTCATCAGCTGATACAGGGGCAGGGCCCTCTCCCCCAGCCGGCTGAGGAACCGGCTGAGAGAGGCCAAGCAGCCGGTGAACTTCTGGACGTCGCGTAGCCGGCTCGGCTTGCGCATGCGCTCGATTGCCTTGATCTTCTCCGGGTTTGCCTCGATACCGCGCTCCGAGATGAGGAAGCCGAGAAGCTGGCCGGACGGCACGCCGAAGACGCATTTCTCCGGGTTGAGCTTGATCTGGAACCGGCGCAGGTTGGCGAAGGTTTCCTGGAGGTCGGCCAAGAGCGTGAGGTGCTGCTTGGTCTTCAGCACGATGTCGTCGACGTAGACGTGCACGTTTCTGCCGAGCTGGGGCTGCAAGCATTTTTGCATGCAGCGCTGGAAGGTGGCGCCGGCATTCTTCAAGCCGAACAACATGGTAATGTAGCAATACGCCCCAAAGGGCATGATGAAGGACGTCTTGAGGGCGTCGGCCGGGTCCAGCTTGATCTAATGGTAGCCGGAGTAGGCGTCCAGAAAGGACAGGAGCCCGCAGCCGGCTGTGGAGTCGATGACCTGGTCGATCCGGGGCAGAGCGAACGGATCTTTGGGGCAAGCCTTGTTCAGGCTAGTGTAGTCGATGCACATGCGCCATGTGCCATTTTTCTTCAGGACGAGGACTGGGTTGGCCAGCCATTCCGGGTGGAACACTTCCATGATGAAGCCGGCCGCGAGAAGCCGGGCGATCTCTTCACCGACGGTTCTTCGCTTCTCTTCGGAGAAACGGCGTAGCGGCTGCCAGACAGGCTTGGCGTCCTTGCGGACGTGAAGTTTGTGCTCGGCGAATTTCCTCGGGGCACCCGGCATGTCTTTGGGGGACCATGCAAAGATGTCCTGATTCTCACGAAGGAAATCGACGAGCTCGCCTTCCTATTTGCCGTCGAGGCCGGTGCCCACGGCGACGTACTTGCTGGAGCTGGGGTCGGCCGGGTTGAGCGTGACCCTCTTCGTGTCTTTGGCCGGCTTGAAGGAGGCCTCGTCGGCGGCCGGCTTGGGCGGAGCCGGCATGGCCGGCCGCGCGCTAGCCAGCGCTACGATCCGGTCGAGCTGGCGCCTCTCCTCGGCGATGACCAACGACTCGGCCAGCTGGGAGCTGGCTTTGGCGCACTCGAGGGACTTCTTGTAGTCGCCGACGACGGTGATGAGGCCCTTGGGACCCGACAGCTTCAGCTTCTGGTAGGCGTAGTGGGGGACCGCCATAAACTTGGCCATCGCGGGCCGGCCCAGCAGCGCGTGGTAGGGGCTAGCTAGGTCGACCACCTCGAACCAGATTGGTTCGCGGTGGAAGTGGCTGCTAGAGCCGAACAGGACGTCGAGCCAGACCCGGCCGATCGGAGAGCAGGAGAGACCCGGCACGATGCCGTGGAACACCGTCTGGTTCGGCTCTAGCTGTCGTGCCTCGATGCCGAGCTTGGTCATGGTGTCGCAGTACAGGATGTTGATGCTGCTGCCGCCGTCGATCAGTACCCGCAAGAAGCAGCAGGTGCGTTTCTCGGAGACGAAGGTGGGGTCGAGCACAAGGGCGTAGCCACCCGGCGTGGGCATGACGGCCGGGTGGTCCTCCCGGGTCCAGCTGACCGGCCGGTCAGACCAGTGCATGTACTGGGGAACCGGAGGGATGACGGCGTTCACCTCGGCTTGGTGCTTGCGCTTGGCGTGTTTGTCATCGCCCTCGCTGGTGAAGACGACATAGGCTGCGTCCGGGCGAGGGAAAGCGTTGTCGGCGAGGGCGTCGGGTGGCGGCGGAGGCGGCGGCAGTGGCGGCTGCTGCGAGCCGGCTCCGGGTGGCGGAGGCGGAAGGTTGCCCTTCAACAGGCGCTGGGTGAAGCTGCATTGCCGGAGCGTGTGCGTCGACGGCTTCGCGCCACTGTGGTTTTTGCAGGGGGCGTCGAGCATCTGCTCGAACGACAGCTTGGGCTGCCAGGCGGCCTTTCCCATGCGCGGGCGCTGGCTGGGGCCCTGTTCGGCCGGCTGCTCCCCTTCCACGGCGGCGACCTGCCGGTTGTCGTAGCGGGGCGCCTGCTGGTCATTCCTGCGCTTGCCGGTACTGCCGTCTTGCCGGGGCTGGCTGCTGTCGCCAGCCGGCTTGGGAGTCGCCGGCTGGACCGGGAGGAGCTTGCCGTCCGCGTCGATCGTGATCTTCACGTTCATCGTGGAGTCGGCCGTGGCATACTTGTCCGCCACTGCCATGAGCTCCGCCAGGGTCTCCGGCTCGTCGCACACCAGCCGGTGCTTGACCAGAGTGCCGTCTAGGCACCCGTCGATGAAGTACTAGATGGCTTGGACCTCGTGGACGCCCTCGCAGGAGTTGCGCAGCTCCGTCCACCGCGTGAGGATGTCGCGGAGGGGTTCGCCTGGCTTCTGGACGCACATGGAGAGCTGGCGAGGCTTGCCGGGTCGCTTGTAGGTGCTGCTGAAGTTGCGGATGAACGCGTCTTCGAAATCCAGCCACGAGTTCACGCTGCCGGCTCGCAGGCTGTTAAGCCATGTCCGGGCCGAGCCGAGCAGCATGAGGGGGACGTAGCGTACGGCCATGCGCCGGTTACCGCCGGCTATGCCGACGGCCGTGGTGTAGTCCGTCAGCCAGTCCTCCGGCTTGGTGATGCCGTTGTATTTGGGGGAGTCGCGAGGCAGCGAGAAACCTTTGGGGAAGGGCTCCTCACGAATGCGGGGGCCGAAGCACGCTGGGCCGACAGAGCTCTCCTCCTCCAAGGCGGTGGAGCGCGCCAGCCGGTCGAGGCGGTGGCGGGTGTCGTTTTCGTCGTAGGGCACACGAGGGCCGAGCCGGTAAGCCACGGGGCCGCGCGGCGCGGGGGCTTCTCAGGCCGGCTCGAGCCGTCGAGCCGGCTGCACGAGGGGCTCCGGCAGTTGAACCCGGCCGTTGCCAGCCTTCTCGTCGGCGACGCCGTCTCCAGCAGTGGCGGCGCGGTTGTGCCGGCTCCGACCGGATCGATGTCGGCCAGAGCGACTCGCGCTAGTGGCGTGGGAAGACGTTCGTGGCGCGTCCCGGAGAGCCCTCTCCGGGTCCCCGGTTTTTCCTGAGGTGGAGGCGGATGGCTGAGCTGGGTCGAAGTGCTTCTGCTGCTCGTTCGCCGCGGTGATGAGGTCGCGGATGTGCTGCTGCTGCTGCTGCAGCAGCTCCTCGCCCTCCAGGAACTCGAGGTCCGCCATGGCCGCCTGCGCCGCCTGCATGTTCTTGACGGGGGTGTCGTGGACGGGCCGGCCTGCGCCTAGCACTCGGCCGATCGCGCCCCCACGGATCCGTACCTCTGCGACCCGGCTGGGTTCGGCGGCGGCCGGCGTGAAGCCGTGGGCGCTGTCGTATTCTCGCTGGGCGGACTCCAGCCGGCGTCGCATTGCCGCGAGCTCCGTGGCCTCGACCAGCAGATGTTCACGGTCCTCATTGAGCTGAGCAGCCGCAGCCGCCGTGTCGGCATCGAGCGTGATGGGGGCCCGCAGGCTCCGGATCGTCTCGCGAAGCGGGTCAACCCGGCGCGGCGGGGCCGCAGCCGCGGAAGCGGCAGCCGCGGCGGCCATCTCCTTGGCGCGCTGGGAGCCGGAGCTGGTGCTGGTGGTCAGCACCTCTGCGCGGACGCAGAGATCCGTGACGTCGTCGGAGATGGCGCAGCCAGTGGGGACAGGCGAGTCGGCGAAGCTGCACACCACGCTGGGAAACACGTCAGGGACGAGCGCGATGAAGACGCGCAGCGCGCCGAAGGGGACGATGAAGCAGCCTGTGGGACAAGCGGTGTCTGTACCTGGCGGAGCGCCGCGGCCGGCCGTGTCGGCCGCGCGGGGAGCGCGGACCAGACCGTGCATGATGCGCTCGCCGAAGCTGGTGAAGGGCCTCGTCCAGAACTTGACTCCGGCCGGCGCCGCGAGCAACCCCACGGTGGGCGCCAACTGTCGTGGTATTTTCACGGCAGATGCCATAAGATGGCTAAAGAGGTGGGGCTACCTAAGGACGTCGGTGGGTTCCGGAGGCGAGGTTGGCACGAGCAAGTGCGGGACACGAGACGTACCCAGGTTCGGGGCCCTCCGGAGAGGTAATACCCCTAGTCCTGCCGAGTGTAGTATGGGAAGCACAAGGGCTACACGGTTGCTCCTGGAGCTGTTTGGGCGGAGGAGGAAGGAAGGGCTAGGCCACTTTCCTGCCTCTCCGGCGAAAGTGTGTGTGTGCCGTGGAGCAAGAAGGAGCAGCTAAGTGAAGGCGACCCCTCTGCATGGAGGCCTCCCGGGGGGTCTTATAGGCCGACCCCCAGGGTTACAATGGTAAGATTACAAAGGTGCGGGGCCCGGGTGTCATCGACCGGCGTCCGGTGGCCGGGTCGCCGGGTCGCCGGATACACCGCACCTCTGGGCGCGGAGTACTGTGATGGGTCTTGTCTCCCGTCAGCCTGGGCACAGACACTATGGCGCGTCTTGTCCATCGTCAGAGAGAGGTCGGCGCCGTCGTTTCTACAGGACCGCGCCGCCCTGACACCGCCCACCTCGGGCGGGGGTGCAAGGAAAACTGCAGCTTCGCCTGCTCTGTCAGCGTAAAGGTAGGAGCGCTGTAGCCATGCTTACTTCGTCACGAAGGTTTTGCCCCCTCGTGGCCAGCCGGCCAGGCCGGGTCGCCGTGCCGAGCCGGCTCGCGCTGGGGAGCCGGCGTACTGGCAAGCCGGCCTGAGGGACTTGACCTGCTCCGATGATTTTTAAGAAGGGGTTCGAGCTCCGTTGCCTACCCGGGGTTCATCCCCCCGACACCTTATCCTTTTAGGACTCCTTCCTTATCCTCTAGGCGCCTGGGCCTTTGAGGGCTAGTGCGCCTGGCCCAATAAGGCCAGGGCGCCTGCCCTCAGCCCATGTTGGCCCTAGGGACCTAGTGGATCCCTTGGTGGACTTCCTGACCCCTCCGGAAGTTTACGGAACCTTCTGGAAGCTTCCCGGTACAATACCGAAAAATCAAACTTTTTCTGAAACCCTGAAAACAACTTTCCATATATAAATCTTTACCTCTGGACCATTCTGGAACTCCTCATGACGTCCAGGATCTCATCTGGGACTCCGAACAACATTCGGTCACCAACATGCATATCCCAATATAACTCTAGCGTCACCGAACGTTAAGAGTGCGGACCCTATGGGTTCAAGAATCATGTAGACATGACCGAGACACCTATCCGATCAATAACCAATAGCTGAACCTAGATGCCCATATTTGTTCCTACATATTCCACGAAGATCTTTCATCGGTTGAACCACGATGTCGAGGATTCAGTTAATCCCGTATGCAATTCCCTTTGTCCAGTGATATGTTACTTGCCCGAGATTCGATCGTCGGTATGTCCATACCTAGTTCAATCTCGTTGCCGGCAAGTCTCTTTACTCATTCCGTAATACAAGATCCCGTGACTAACTCATTAGCCACATTGCTTGCCAGCTCTTTACGGCGTTGTATTACCGAGAGGGCCCAGAGATATCTCTCCGTCACACGGAGTGACAAATCTTAGTCTCGATCCATGCCAACCGAACAGACACCTTCAGAGATACCTGTAGAGCATGTTTATGATCACCCAGTTATGAAGTGACGTTTGATACCACACAAGGTATTCCTCCGGTATCCGGGAGTTGCATGATATCATGGTCTTAGGAATAGATACTTGACATGAAGAAAGCTATAGCAATAATCTCAAGTGATATGATCAAATGCTAAGATTACGGCTAGGTCATGTCCATCACATCATTCTCCTAATGATGTGATCCCGTTATCAAATGAGAACTCATGTCTATGGTTAGGAAACCTTAACCATCTTTGATCAACGAGCTAGTCTAGTAGAGGCTCACTAGGGACACGGTATTTGTTTATGTATCCACACATGTATTTAAGTTTCCGGTCAATAAAATTCTAGCATGAATAATAAACCTTTATCATGAACAAGGAAATATGATAATAACCAATTTATTATTGCCTCCAGGGCATATTTCCAACAGATTAGAGGATCTGGGTCCAGCTCTAATTAGATCAATTAGGATCAACTAGAACTAGAACTAGAGGGAACTATAGGAGGCTCCAAACTTGTGTATATCCATAGAGCAAAAACCCCTAGTATATATAGGTTGGAGGGGTGGGAGAGGGCAGCCACCAAGGAGGGAAAGTCCCTCCTTGGGGCGCCGGCCTTGGGAGGAGGAGTAGATATTAAATTTAATATAAAATCCTTATAATAAATATTAGACCCTTTCATATATAATTTAACAGCCCCAGAATTCTTTTCACCTATATATTATTTATCGGTAATACCCGGTATTACCCGATACTCTTTGAATCCCTTCCGGTGACCCAGAAACGTTTCCGGATCGTCTCAAAACTATTTCGAATATTTATGAAACAATTCCACAAATATATTATCATCACTCCCGTCCTACTAACACTCAGTAGATCATGATTTCCTTAAGCTTGTGACCCCGTAGGTTCGGTAACTCATAGACTTGATTGAAACCCCTTCGTTCAATGACCGATAGCGGAACCGTGGACGTCCATATCGATCCCTATGAGCACACGAATGATATTCGAGTGAACCTTTGGTTATCATGTGATGCTCCCTTTGCTTCGCGATACTTCACAAAACCCGGGATGCATCGCTATCCTCCTGAGTCATCACATGCTCACTATATCGTTATCCTCGTTACCGGTTTTGTTCTTCTTTCTCGTTGTCGTGTTCCGGCATCCCCGTGACGTAGTCACCTGTGTCTGAATGGATACCCTCACACCGAGAGGGCCCTAAGAATATATCTCCATCGTCGGAGGAGCAAATCCCACTCTCGAGCTATCTAGTCCCTTGTCAAACTTTCTGATGAGCTTGTAAGTTGTCGTTATGATCATCGTGTGACAGGCAACGTTTGAGCAACCCCAAAGTCCATCGTGCGGTAATAAGTGACTACGATATTATCATGGTCTAAGGAGCAAAATCTCACATTAACACTTCGTGTTATTACAATTGATTACAGACGATCTAAACTCAATTCATAACAGACAAGTTTGGGTCGATTCATTATGATCGTTCTACAAACGTCATACTCTCAATGTTGTTTTAGGACTATCGTTACACTCGATACCCTAAGATCCAAAACATGATCACCAATAATACTTGAGCCAGTCTTAGAGGCAAGACTAGGAACCTATTCTTTACCATTTATCATTCCACACATGCATATGAGTTTTTCCACTGAACTGCATATTCCAGGAACATAACAGTTATAGCATGAAATATAGACTGGCTCGCGGCTACAACGGAGGCACTACCCCCTTCCGCGCGCAAGGGCATAGGTTCTTTGGCCATCCTCACCGCCTGGTGCCTTTGGAGGCATCGCAACGCGGTCATCTTTGACAACTTAAACCCCTCCACCCCCCTGTTTGTGAGGACGATCAAAGATGAGGCATGCTACTGGGCGAGCGCGGGCACCGCCAGCTTAGCTACCATTATCCCTGTAACCTAGTGTTCCTGTATTGGGGCTGAGCAACCCCTCCCCTGCTCGTTGCGTTTCTCTGCTGCGCCTCGCAGCGTACGTAGTGTGAGATTCGCCATGTACTTGTACTCCCCCCCTATCAATGAAATGATACGCATAAGATGCGTATTCGAGAAAAAAAATAGCATGAAATATAAACTCTTAATTATGAACAGAATAATACCATATTATTTCCTCTAGGGCATATTTCCAACAGCTCAAATGTGTACGCCTCGTTCTAGCGAGGCCACCGCTTGGAAGCTTATACATTTGTCCACCGCTCTTTCTATTCTCTCCCTCCATCTATCTCATTGCCATCTGCGGATTTGCCGCGTTGTGAGGTGGCTCGCGAGAGAGTGGCGACTGTCGACGAGCTTTGAAGCCCGGATGCCGCAGGCGAGCGTCATTCCCAGGTGCGGGGTGTTAATCTTGTGTTTTCTTTGAGAATCTGGAGCAGTTGTTTCTTCGTTCCCTTCTAATGTGGTTGGCAGCAAACCAATAGGACAACATGTCGGAGCCACCGGTAGGGGAGCTGCACAGGAAGAAAGGCACAAGGGCAGTAAGCAGGCACGGTCACGGAAGTGTATGGGGGAGGCTGTGGATACCCATGCCGATAGGAGGCACACGGGGAGCGCCAGGAGGCGCCCGTGGCCAGGTGCATATGCGCGCAGCAGCCAGACAAACGTGTGCGTGAGCCATTCCTTTGACATGCACTACAAAAAGAGACACATCCGTGACATTATGGCTTGAACCAAAACTTCTTTTGTCATGGAAGTGACACTTCCATGATGATAATTGTGACAAAAACATGTGTGATCATAGATGTGGTGGGCTCCTACTTCTATGACAAAAAATTATGACATAAAATGGCCTTTTCGTCCTGGGCGGGCCAGAGGCTGACCTGCATGACATTCTTTGGTCCGTCCATGATGTAAAAAATCATGATAGAAGTGAGGGCAAGGAAATTTTCGGGGGTTTCCCGGTATACGTGGGTGGTCGGACCCGAGCGATGTAGGGGTGGTTGCGCGTTTCTCTCCTACACGCGGGTGTCTGCGAGCCCTTCGCTTACTGAACCCGAGCGAGCCCGTCGCTCGCTTACTAAACCCGATCGATCCCTCGATCGCCTTACTGAACCTGAGCAATCGATCCCAAGCTTACTGAACCCGGGCGATCGATGCCTCGCACTACTACTGAACCCGAGTGATCTCTTTGCTGCTTACTGAACCCGATCGATGCGAGCGAGACTCGTGCACGCACGTAGTTTGCTGGCTCGATCAATTGATGCGTTGCTCGAGCCCCCACGCGAGACGTGAGTTGACCTAGCTGGTTGGTTGCCTCTCGATGAACAATCCCCGTTTTGGCCATGCTCGCAATATGTAGTCGAGTCGAGACCAACAGCCGGTTGCATCAATCCAACCCCTTGTGCGAGACGTGTTGACCTAGCCGGTTGGATGGCTGTGGATGAACAGTCCCCGTTGCTGTCGGGCGCATATACGGCCCACCCCAGCCAGTTGGGGTTGGATGAACATGACCATGTGGTAGTAGGCGGTTGGTGAGGGAGTCCTGGACTAAGGGGTCCTCAGATGTCCGGCCTAGCTGGTATGGGCCGGATTGTTGGGCTGCGGTGAAGGCGAAGCTGGAGGCCATCTCGTGTCCGGATAGGAGTCTTTTAGGTGTCCTGGTGTAATTGTTCCTTTCCCTGTAACCGACTATGTGTAACCCTAGGACCCCCTTGGTGTCTATATAAACAGGGAGGGTTTAGTCCGTAGAGATCACCAGAACAATAATAGGCATACCTCTCTAGGGTTTAGCTACACGATCTCGAGGTAGATCAACTGTTGTAATCATCGTCTACATCAAATATAATCAAGTAGGACGTAGGGTTTTACCTCCATTAAGAGGGCCCGAACCTGGGTAAATACCGTGTCCCTTGTCTCCTGTTACCCATTGATCATAGACTCACAGCTCGGGACCCCCTACCCGAGATCTACCGGTTTTGACACCGACATTGGTGCTTTCATTGAGAGTTCCGCTGTGTGGTCGCTGAGAGGATCGATGGCCCAGATAAACTTCGACGATAAAATCACCTCCGGGAGCGTTTTGGTTCCTGGACAAACCCTCTGGATCGGTAGCTTCGTCGTAAGCGTCGACCCGGTCGATCACCTTGACCATGTCGACACTGATGGAAATATGCCCTAGAGGAAATAATAAAATGGTTATTATCATATTTCCTTATTCATGATAAAGGTTTATTATTCATGCTAGAATTGTATTGACCGAAAACTTAAATACATGTGTGAATACATAAACAAATACCGTGTCCCTAGTGAGCCTCTACTAGACTAGCTCGTTGATCAAAGATGGTTAAGGTTTCCTAACCATAGACATGAGTTGTCATTTGATAACGGGATCACATCATTAGGAGAATGATGTGATGGACAAGACCCATCCGTTAGCTTAGCATATTATCGTTTTGTTTATTGCTACTGCTTTCTTGAATGTCAAATACATGTTCCTTCGACCATGAGATCATGCAACTCCCGGATACCGGAGGAATACTTTGTGTGCTATCAAACATCACAACGTAACTGGGTGATCATAAAGATGCTCTACAGGTATCTCCGAAGGTGTCTGTTGAGTTGGCATGGATCGAGACTGGGATTTGTCACTCCGTGTTTCAGAGAGGTATCTCTGGGCCTTCTCGGTAATGCACATCATAATAAGCTTGCAAGCAAAGTGACTAAGGAGTTAGTTATGGGATGATGTATTACGGAATGAATAAAGAGACTTGCCGGTAATGATATTGAACTAGGTATGGAGATACCGACGATCGAATCTTGGGCAAGTAACATACCAACGGACAAAGGGAATTACGTATGTTGTCATTGCGGTTCGACCGATAATATCTTCATGGAATATGTAGGAACCAATATGGGCATCCAGGTTCCACTATTGGTTATTGACGGGAGAGGCATCTCGGTCATGTCTACATCATTCCCGAACCCGCAGGGTCCGCACGCTTAACGTTCGTTGACGATATAGTATTATATGAGTTATGTGAATTGGTGACCGAATGTTGTTCGGAGTCCCGGATGAGATCACGGACATGCCGAGGAGTCTCGAAATGGTGGAGAGGTAAAGATTGATATATAGGACGATGGTATTTGGACACCGGAAGTGTTTCGAGACGTACCGGGAAGTTATCGGGTCACCGGAAGGGGTTTCGGGCACCCCCCCGGCAAGTTATGGGCCTTATAGGCCAAAGGAGAGGACAGACCAGCCCACTAGGGGGCTGGTGCGCCTCCTCCCTTGGCTGGCCGACCCTAGGGGAAGGAAAGGGGAGGGGTGGCCCCTCCTGCCTTTCCCTCCTCAGGAGAGAAAGGAAAGGGGGGGGGCGCCACCTCCTCCTTCCTTCCTCCCGCACTCCAAGTAAGGAAGGGGGGGCGCCACTTGGGGGAGGACCCCAAGTAGGATTCGGCCTACTTGGGGGCGCCTCCTGGCTGCTCCCTCCAACCCCCCACCTATATATATGTGGGAGGGGGCGCCTAGCGAAACACAACATTGTCTTAGCCGTGTGCGGCGCCCCCTCCACAGTTTAGACCCTCGGTCGTATTCTCGCGGTGCTTAGGCGAAGCCCTATTGAGATAACATCACCATCACCGTCACCACGCTGTCGTGCTGCCGGAACTCATCCACTACCTCATCGTCTTGCTGGATCAAGAAGGCGAGGACATCACCGAGCTGAACGTGTGCTGAGCGCGGAGGTGCCGTACGTTCGGTGCTCGGTCGGTTGGATCATGAAGTTGTTCGACGACATCAACCGCGTTGTTCTAACACTTCCGCTTACGGTCTACGAGGGTACGTAGACACACTCCCCCCTCTCGTAGCTATGCATCTCCATGGATAAATCTTGCGTGTGCGTAGAAATTTTTGTTTTCCATGCAACGTTCCCCAAAAGTGGCATCATGAGCCAGGTCTATGCGTAGATGATATGCACGAGTATAACACAAAGAGTTGTGGGCTGTGATGATCATACTACTTACCACCAACATCTTATTTTGATTCGGCGGCATTGTGGGATGAAGCGGCTCGGACCAACCTTACATGTCCACGTACATGAGACCGGTTCCACCGACTGACGTGCAACTTGTTTTGCATAAAGGTGGCTGGCGGGTGTATGTTTCTCCTACTTTAGTTGAATCGAATTCGACTACGGCCGGTCCTTGAAGAAGGTTAAAACAACAAACTTGATAAATCACCGTTGTGGTTGTTTTTTCCGTAGGTAAGAACGGTTCTTGCTTGAAACCCGTAGCAGCCACGTAAAACTTGCAACAACAAAGTAGAGGACGTCTAACTTGTTTTTGCAGGGTATGTTGTGATGTGATATGGTCAAGACATGATGTGATATAAGTTGTTGTATGATACGATCATGTTTTGTAATTTATCGGCAACCAGCTGGAGCCTTATGTTTATTGTATGAAATGCAAGCGCCATGTAATTGCTTTACTTTATCGCTATGCGTTAGCAATAGTTGTAGTAGCAATAGTTGGCGAGACGACCACGTGACGACACGTTGATGGAGATCATGGTGTCATGCCGGTGACGATGGAGATCATGACGATGCTTTGGAGATGGAGATCAAAAGCACAAGATGATGATGGCCATATCATGTCACATATTTTGATTGCATGTGATGTTTATCCTTTATGCATCTTATTTTGCTTAGAACGACGGTAGCATTATAAGATGATCCCTTCACTAAATTTCAAGATAAAAGTGTTCTCCCTGAGTATGCACCGTTGCTAAAGTTCGTCGTTTCGAAGCACTTCGTGATGATCGGGTGTGATAGATTCTTCGTTCACATACAATGGGTGTAAGACAGTTTTACACAAGCAGAATACTTGGGTTAAACTTGACGAGCCTAGCATGTACAGACATGGTCTCGGAACACTGGATACCGAAAGGTCGAACATGAGTCATATAGTAGATATGATCAACATGGAGATGTTCACCATTGATGACTACCCCATCTCACGTGATGATCGGACATGGGTTAGTTGATTTGGATCATGTGTTACTTAGATAACTTGAGGGATGTTAATCTAAGTGGGAGTTCATTAGTAATTTGATTAATTGAACTTAATTTATCATGAACTTAGTCTTGATAGTTTTTGCAAATTATGTTGTAGATCAATAGCTCACATTGTAGCTCCCCTGTTTTTGATACGTTCCTAGAGAAAGCTAAGTTGAAAGATGTTGGTAGCAATTACACGGACTGGGTCCGTAACTTGAGGATTATCCTCATTGCTGCACAAAAGAATTATGTCCTTGATGCACCGCTAGGTGACAGACCTGTTGCAGGAACTGATGCAAACGTTATGAACGTTTGGCAACCTCAATCTGATGACTACTTGATAGTTTAGTGCACCATGCTTTACGGCTTAGAATCGGGGCTCAAAAGACGTTTTGAACACCATGGAACATATGAGATGTTCCAAGAGCTGAAATTGGTATTTCAGGCTCACGCCCATGTTGAGAGTTATGAGACCTCTGACAAGTACTTTGCCTACAAGATGGTGGAGAATAGCTCAGTTAGTGAGCATGTGCTCAGAATGTCTGAGTGCTCCAACCGCTTGAATCAAGTGGGAGTTAATCTTCCAGATAAGATAGTGATTGACAGATTTCTCCAGTCACTATCACCAAGCTACTAGAGCTTTGTGATGAACTATAATATGCAAGGGATGGAGAAGACAATTCCCGAGCTCTTCGCGATGCTGAAATCGGCGGAGGTAGAAATCAAGAAGGAGCATCAAGTGTTGATGGTTGACAAGACCACTAGTTTCAAGAAAAAGGGCAAGGGAAAGAAAGGGAACTTCAAGAAGAACGGCAAGCAAGTTGCCGCTCCCGTGAAGAAGCCCAAAGCTGGACCCAAGCCTGAGACTAAGTGCTTTTACTGCAAAGGAAATGGTCACTGGAAGCGGAACTGCCCCAAATATTTGGCGGATAAGAAGGATGGCAAAGTGAACAAAAGTATATTTGATATACATGTTATTGATGTGTACCTCACTAGTGCTCGTAGCAGCGTCTGGGTATTTGATACCGATTCAATTGCTAATATTAGTAACTTGAAGCAGAAGCTGCGGAGTAACGGAGACTAGCTGAGGGTGAGGTGACGATGTGTGTTGGAAGTGTCTCCAAGAGTGCTATGATCATCATCGGCACGCTCGCAATACCTTTGGGATTAGTATTAAACCTAAATAATAGTTATTTGGTGCTTGCGTTGAGCATAAAACATTATATCTGAATATTGTTTATTGCAAGACGGTTATTCATTTAAGTCAGAGAATAATGGTTATTCTGTTTATATGAGTAATATCTCTCGTGATCATGCACCCTTGTGAATGGTTTATTCTTGTTGAATCTCGATCGTAGTAATACACATATTCATAATATTGATGCCAAAAGATGCAAAGTTGATAATGATAGTGCAACATACTTTTTGCACTGCCGTTTAGGTCATATTGGTGTAAAGCGCATGAAGAAACTCCATGCGGATAGACTTTTGGAATCACTTGGTTATGAATCATTTGATACTTGCGAACCATGCCTCATGGGCAAGATGACTAAAACTCCGTTCTCCGGAACAATGGAGCGAGCTACTGATTTGTTGGAAATAATACATACTGATGTATGCAGTCCGATGAATGTTGAAGCACGCGGCGGGTATCGTTATTTTCTAACCTTCACAGATGATTTGAGTAGATATGGGTATATCTACTTGATGAAACACAAGTCTGAAACATTTGAAAAGTTCAAAGAATTTCAGAGTGAAGTAGAGAATCATCGTAAAAAAGAAAATAAAGTTTCTACGATCTGATCGTGGAGGCGAATATTTGAGTTACGAGTTTGGCCTTCATTTAAGAAAATGTGGAATTGTTTCACAACTCACGCCACCTGGAACACCACAGCGTAATGGTGTGTCCGAACGTCGTAACCGTACTTTATTAGATATGGTGCGTTCTATGATGTCTCTTACCGATTTGCCACTATCGTTTTTGGGGTTATGCATTAGAGACAACTGCATTCACGTTAAATAGGGCACCATCTAAATCCGTTGAGACGACACCGTATGAACTATGGTTTGGCAAGAAACCTACGCTGTCGTTTCTTAAAGTTTGGGATGCGACGCTTACGTGAAAAAGCTTCAGCCTGATAAGCTCGAACCCAAAGCGGAGAAGTGCGTCTTCATAGGATACCCTAAAGAAACAATTGGGTACACCTTCTACCACAGATCCGAAGGCAAGGTCTTTGTTGCCAAGAATGGGTCCTTTCTAGAGAAGGAGTTTCTCTCGAAAGAAGTGAGTGGGAGGAAAGTAGAACTTGATGAGGTAATTGTACCTTCTCTCGAATTGGAAAGTAGCTCATCAGAGAAAACCGTTCCCGTGATGCCTACACCAATAAGAGAGGAAGATAATGATAAAGATCATGAAGCTTCAGATCAAGTTACTACTGAACCTCGTAGGTCGACCAGAGTACGTTCCGCACCAGAGTGGTACGGTAATCCTGTTCTGGAAGTTATGTTGTTAGACAACGGTGAACCTACGAACTATGAAGAAGCTATGATGAGCCCGGATTCCGACAAATGGCTTGAGGCCATGAAATCTGAGATAGGATCCATGTATGAGAACAAAGTGTGGACTTTGGTGGACTTGCCCGATGATCGGCAAGCCATTGAGAATAAATGGATATTTAAGAAGAAGACAGACGCTGATGGTAATATCACTGTCTACAAAGCTCGACTTGTCGCAAAAGGTTTTCGACAAGTTCAAGGGGTTGAGTACAATGAGACTTTCTCACCCGTAGTGATGCTTAAGTCTGTCCGAATCATGTTAGCAATTGCCGCATTTTATGATTATGAAATCTGGCAAATGGATGTCAAAACTGCATTCCTTAACAGATTTCTTAAAGAAGAGTTGTATATGATGCAACCATAAGGTTTTGTCGATCCTAAGGGTGCTAACAAAGTGTGCAAGCTCCAGCGATCCATCTATGGACTGGTGCAAGCATCTCGGAGTTGGAATATACGCTTTGATGAGGTGATCAAAGCATATGGTTTTATACAGACTTACGGTGAAGCCTGGATTTACAAGAAAGTGAGTGGGAGCTCTGTAGCATTTCTGATATTATATGTGGATGACATATTGTTGATTGGAAATGATATAGAATTTCTGGATGGCATAAAAGGATACTTGAATAAGAGTTTTTCAATGAAAGACCTCGGTGAAGCTGCTTATATATTGGGCATCAAGATCTATAGAGATAGATCAAGACGCTTGATAAGACTTTCAATTAGTACATACCTTGACAAGATTTTGAAGGAGTTCAAAATGGATCAGTCAAAGAAGGAGTTCTTGCCTGTCTTGTAAGGTGTAAAGTTGAGTAAGACTCAAAGCTCGACCACGGCAGAAGATAGAGAGAGAATGAAAGTCATTCCCTATGCCTCAGCCATAGGTTCTATAATGTATGCCATGTTGTGTACCACACCTGATGTGTGCCTTGCCACGTGTCTGGCAAAGGGGGTACAAGAGTGATCCAGGAGTGGATCACTGGACAACGGTCAAAAAAATTATCCTTAGTAACTAGAGGACTAAGGAAATGTTTCTCGATTATGGAGGTGATAAAAGAGTTCATCGTAAAGGGTTATGTCGATGCAAGCTTTGACACCGATCCAGATGACTCTGAGTAGCAAACCGGATACGTATAATGGAGCAGTCATTTGGAATAGCTCCAAGTAAAGCGTGATAGCAGCATCTACAGTATGACATAAGGATTTGCAAAATACACATGGATCTGAATGTTGCAGACCCGTTGACTAAAAATCTCTCTCACAAGCAAAACATGATCACACCTTTGAACTCTTTGAGTGTTAATCACATGGCGATGTGAACTAGATTATTGACTCTAGTAAACTCTTTGGGTGTTAATCACATGGCGATGTGAACTAGATTATTGACTCTAGTGAACTCTTTGGGTGTTAATCACATGGCGATGTGAACTAGATTATTGACTCTAGTGCAAGTGGGAGACTGATGGAAATATGCCCTAGAGGCAATAATAAAATGGTTATTATCATATTTCCTTATTCATGATAAAGGTTTATTATTCATGCTAGAATTGTATTGACCGAAAACTTAAATACATGTGTGAATACATAAACAAATATCGTGTCCCTAGTGAGCCTCTACTAGACTAGCTCGTTGATCAAAGATGGTTAAGGTTTCCTAACCATAGACATGAGTTGTCATGTGATAATGGGATCACATCATTAGGAGAATGATGTGATGGACAAGACCCATCCGTTAGCTTAGCATATGATCGTTTTGTTTATTGCTACTGCTTTCTTGAATGTCAAATACATGTTCCTTCGACCATGAGATCATGCAACTCCCGGATACCGGAGGAATACTTTGTGTGCTATCAAACGTCACAACGTAACTGGGTGATCATAAAGATGCTCTACAGGTATCTCCGAAGGTGTCTGTTCAGTTGGCATGGATCGAGACTGGGATTTGTCACTCCGTGTTTCGGAGAGGTATCTCTGGGCCATCTCAGTAATGCACATCATAATAAGCTTGCAAGCAAAGTGACTAAGGAGTTAGTTACGGGATGATGTATTATGGAACGAGTAAAGAGACTTGCCGGTAATGAGATTGAACTAGGTATGGAGATACCGACGATCGAATCTCAGGCAAGTAACATACCAACGGACAAAGGGAATTACGTATGTTGTCATTGCGGTTCGACCGATAAGATCTTCGTGGAATATGTAGGAACCAATATGGGCATCCAGGTTCCGCTATTGGTTATTGACCGGAGAGGCGTCTTGGTCATGTCTACATCATTCCCTAACCCGTAGGGTCCGCACACTTAACATTCGTTGACGATATAGTATTATATGAGTTATGTGAATTGGTGACCGAATGTTGTTCGGAGTCCCGGATGAGATCACGGACATGACGAGGAGTCTCGAAATGGTGGAGAGGTAAAGATTGATATATAGGACGATGGTATTTGGACACCGGAAGTGTTCCGGGACGTACCGGGAAGTTATCGGGTCACCGGAAGGGGTTCCGGGCAGCCCCCGACAAGTTATGGGCCTTATGGGCCAAAGGAGAGGACAGACCAGCCCACTAGGGGAAGGAAAGGGGAGGGGTGGCCCCTCCTGCCTTTCCCTCCTCAGGAGAGAAAGGAAAGGGGGGGCGCCACCTCCTCCTTCCTTCCTCCCGCACTCCAAATAAGGAAGGGGGGCGCCACTTGGGGGAGGACCCCAAGTAGGATTCGGCCTACTTGGGGGCGCCTCCTGGCTGCTCCCTCCAACCCCCACCTATATATATGTGGGAGGGGGGGGCGCCTAGCGAAACACAACATTGTCTTAGCCGTGTGCGGTGCCCCCCTCCACAGTTTAGACCCTCGGTCATATTCTCGCGGTGCTTAGGCGAAGCCCTGTTGAGATAGCATCACCATCACCGTCACCATGCCGTCGTGCTGCCGGAACTCATCCGCTACCTCGTCGTCTTGCTAGATCAAGAAGGCGAGGACGTCACCGAGCAGAACGTGTGTTGAACGTGGAGGTGCCGTACGTTCGGTGCTCGGTCGGTTGGATCGTGAAGTTGTTCGACGGCATCAACCGCGTTGTTCTAACGCTTCCGCTTACGGTCTACGAGGGTACGTAGACACACTCCCCCCTCTCGTAGCTATGCATCTCCATGGATAGATCTTGCGTGTGCGTAGAAATTTTTTGTTTTCCATGCAACGTTCCCCAAAAGACACTTCTGCCCTTGAGCACCAGATCTTGATCGGTAGCCCGGTGTGCGCCCTTGACGCCCGACATGGTTTAGCCCCGATCAGGTCTACGGCTCCGTCCGGGGGTCAGAATAACACTGAAGCTCTAACTTCAGATTCCTCCGGCCAGGCTCCGAGCCTGGGGATGACCTCGACGTCTGCCAACCTTACCCTGCGCATCAGCCCCGAACATTCGGAGAAGATGAACCCGGCGGACGTCTCGTCGCTAAACGAGCTGCTAGACCGCATCAAGACCCTGGGACTCGCGCCGGCTTAAGACCGTATTGGGTTTAAACCCGACAGCAGGAAAATTCACACCCCGCCGGTCACTCACCTCGTAGCAACCGGTGAGGATCTAGCCGAAGACTCCACGCCTCCCAGGCTGAAGACCAAGTGTGTTCGGATTTTCGAACTCCCGGAGGTCGAGCCGACGCTCACTCCGAACTTTAGACCGGGTATTGAATCTGGTGAGCATTCGGACACTCCCCGCCCCGAACCCTTTGTTCCGGACACTCCAACGCCTTTCAAGGCTCCGGGCGCAGGCCTGGCCGGGATGTTAAATTTTGTCCCACCCACCCACCACGCCGAATACTCTCCAAGTAATTCTGGCCCACCGGACGTATGCAACCTAATGTACGTACAGCAGCAGCCCAGAGAAACGGTCCACCACTACTGGGCCAGATTCCTCCTCATTAAAAACAGGATCAAGGATTGCTGCGACCAAGACATCATAACAGTCTTCAATCGCAATTGCCATGACAAGGGAATTTCGAATGCCCTCGCCCGCCGCCACATCCAAAGCTTCACTGAACTATCCGACTTGGTACGCAAGTACTGTGCAATGGAAAGCACATGGAAAGCGCAATGGACACACATGGAACCAACTCATGCTGAAGATCCATCCACAGCTCGGACAAAGCGAATACACCCTCGAAGATCGACTGAACACGAGCCTGTCGGAAAAAGGAATAAATCCTCCAAGGGACATAGGACAGTCCTTGACGAACTCCTAGACATACCATGCCCGATACATTCAACATTACTAAATGCATACCCAACCCACAGCCTTCGAGCTTGTTGGGTGCTAAGGCAGGTAGCCAAGAGCAGCGAGGTCATCCTCGGCCTCCCACCCTCAGGTAGACAGTCGCCTACGGACGAACACCCCGACGTCCTGACAATCTACGAGACTTTTTCTTCAAACAATCGGCGGAAAAGAGCACTTCGAGAGCTCGCCCAGGTTCATCAAGTAACAGCAACAAGCCCATGGAATGATGTGGCAATAACTTTTGATGCCGATGACGAACCAAGGGCCCGCTCAGTCCGAGCACCTGCCGCACTAGTCCTTGATCCTATAGTGGATGGCTTTCGACTAACGAAAGTACTCATGGACGGCGGCAGCGGGTTGAACCTCATATATGAGGATACGCTCACAAAGATGCAATTCGACAAATCCCGCATCGAGCAGAGCTATACCACCTTTCACGGAATAATCCCCGGTCGAGAAGCACGCTGCTCGGGAGGGATTATGCTTGACGTAGTATTCGGCATGCCCGAAAACTACAGGTCCGAAGAGTTACTCTTCCACATTGTGCCCTTCAACAGCGGATACCACGCCCTCTTGGGGCGTGATGCGTTCGCACGATTCCAAGCAATACCTCACTATGGAGACATGAAACTCAAAATGCCGGGGCCCAATTGCGTAATCACAATCACGAGCGATCCAAATAGAGCCCTCTGGGCCGAAAATAAAACTGCATCCCTAGCCCTTGAAGCGTTATCCGAGGCCCTCATGGCCGAAGAATTATCAACGCTCCGTACTATGGTGGACAAGGACGATGTGGTTCTCAATAAAAGACCCATGTCCACCTCTTTCAAACCAGCAGACAAAGTAGTTAAATTTCAAGTACACCCGACGGATCCAAACAAAACAGCATCCATCGGAGCACAGCTGGACCCAACGGTTGACGTGGCCCTACGCGCGTTCCTACGGGAAAATTGGGACATATTCGCCTGGCATCCCTCCGATATGCCAGGAATCCCACGCAGACTGGCCGAACACAGCCTCAACATAATCAAAGGCTTCAAGCGAGTTAAACAATCGTTACGACGATTCTCTGAGCCTAAGCGTCAAGCTATGGGGGTGGAACTAGCAAAACTCCTTGAGGCAGGGTTCATTAGGGAAATCAAACATCCGAACTGGCTAGCCAATCTGGTCATGGTACCAAAGAAGGATAAATCCTGGCGGCTCTGTGTCGATTTCAAAGACCTCAATAAAGCTTGCCCCAAAGATCCCTTCCCTCTACCTCGAATTGACCAGATCATAGATGCCACCGCCGGACACGACTCCCTGTGTTTCCTTGACGCCTACTCCGGATACCATCAGATCAAAATGAAGGAATCCGATCAGGCTGCAACCGCATTCATCACTCCCTACGGGCCTTTCTGCTTTAACACCATGCCCTTCGGGTTAAAGAATGCTGGTGCCACATACCAGCGCATGATTCTAACCTGCCTAGAAAACCAAATTGGCAAAACGGTCGAAGCATACGTAGACGACGTGGTCATCAAGACCAAGAATGTCACGTCACTGGTGGACGACCTCCGCTTAACATTTGAAAATCTCTGAACATATGACATACGGCTCAATCCGGACAAATGTGTCTTCGGAGTCCCTGCAGGAAAGCTACTCGGCTTCATTGTTTCCCATCGAGGAATTGAAGCAAATCCGGCCAAAATCCGAGCCTTGTCACAATTGGCAGTACCAACAGAACTAAAGCATGTCCAAAAGTTGGCAGGATGCGTAGCGGCTCTAAGTCGCTTCATCTCCAGGTTGGGAGAGAAAGCATTACCACTCTACAGGTTGCTTAAACGCACCGACAATTTTCAATGGACCGATGCGGCAACGGCAGGATTGGAAGAAATAAAAGCACTCTTGGTCGGAAACCCGATCTTAGCCGCCCCAAGTACCGACGAGCCAATGCTATTGTATATTTCAGCCACCCATCAAGTGGTGAGCGATGTCCTCGTCGTCGAATGGGAAGAGGAGGGACATAAGTTCCCTATACAAAAGCCGGTCTACTATGTATCGGAGGTCCATACACCATGCAAATCACGATACCCTCATTACCAAAAAATAGCATATGCCGTCTTCATGGCATCCCGAAAACTTCGGCACTATTTTCAAGAGTGTTCGATTACAGTCGCATCCGAAGTACCACTCAATGACATCATAAACAACCGGGATGCCACTGGACGCATAGCTAAATGGGCGATAGAGCTCCTTCCTTTCGAAATCATGTACAAGCCGCGCCGAGCTATCAAGTCTCAGGTGTTGGCCGACTTCGTAGCCGAATGGACAGAAGCCGAGCTCTCAAGGGAATACGGTACATACTCCAATTGGACCATGTATTTCGACGGCTCTAAGATGCTAGCCGGACTAGGGGCTGGCGTAATCCTAATATCCCCCATGGGAGATACAGTCTGCTATGTGTTACAAATCATGTATACGGACTCCAATAACACGGCCGAATACGAAGCGTTGTTACATGGCCTCCGCATGGCAGTCTCCATGGGAGTACAACGACTCGAGGTGCGCGGGGACTCCAACCTCGCTATCTCCCAGGTCAACGGCGAGTTCGACGCCAAGGACCCCAAAATGGCAGCTTACAGGAATGCCATCCTCAAAATATCAGCCCTGTTCGAGGGGCTTGAGTTTCATCACGTCGCTCGAGACAACAATCAGGCAGCAGATATCCTTGCTCGTATGGGCGCTAAGCGAGACCCCGTCCCTCAAAACACCTTCGTCAAATGGCTCTTTAAGCCATCCGTGGTGTGGCAAGACGACGGCAGGGATAATAGCCCGGACTCCATTGTACCTCCTAGCATTGAGCCAGATAACGAAATCATCGGGGGCTCGGCTATCGAAGAGACCGCTTTGGCTCACGAAATCATGGCCGTCATTGCACCATGGACCGAACCACTCCTGGCTTATCTACATAGGCAGGAACTTCCCGATGACCAGAACGAGTCACGACGCATAGTTCAGCGCTCTAAAGCCTATAAAATTCACGAAGGCGAATTGTACAAGAAAAGCACTACCGGTGTCCTCCAAAGGTGCATATACGAAGAGGAAGGGAGGCAACTTTTGGCTGAAATACATGCCGGCATGGGCGGCCACCATGCGGTGGCTCAGGCCCTGGTAAGCAAGGCCTTCCGAGCAGGGTTCTTCTGGCCCACAGCCCAGACGGACGCACAAACACTTTTCCAACATTGTGTTGGATGCCAGCTCTTTGCAAATCAAAGTCACCTGCCCCCCACTGCCCTCCGGACTATACCAATCACCTAGCCCTTCGCGGTCTGGGGGCTGGACATGGTAGGACCTCTTAAAGGGGGAAGCCATAAAAATAAATACCTGTTGGTTATGGTCGACAAGTTCACTAAGTGGATTGAGGCCAAACCCGTAAAGACGGCCGAATCCGGACCGGTAATCGACTTTATATCCGGCGTGGTACACCATTATGGTGTTCCCCACAGCATAATTACGGACAATGGCTCTAATTTTACAGCCGAAGAAGTGAAGGACTGGTGCGCTAATATGGGCATCAAGCTCGACTATGCATCCGTCTATCACCCGCAAACAAACAGACAGGTTGAACGAGCCAACAGATTAATAATGAGTGGTATAAAGCCTCGGCTGGTGCGCTCCCTAAAAGAATCTGATAAACATTGGGTTGAGGAATTAGACTCCGTACTCTGGGGGCTGCGGACCACCCCCAACCGGTCAACGGGATACACACCTTTCTTTATGGTGTACGGGGCCGAGGCAGTTCTGCCTTGTGACATCATTCAAGATTCACCTCGAGTGCGCATGTCTGAAGAACGAGAGGCCAAGTTAGATCGGCAGGATGACTTGGATGCCCTTGAAGGAGAACGCGACATAGCACGAGCACGTTCCGCATTCTATCAACAGCAAGCTCGGCGATATCAGAGCAGGGAAGTTCGGGCTAAGATATACAACGTCGGCGATCTCGTCCTACGCCTCCCTGAGAAGAAGAAGGACAAGCTCAAACCCAAGTGGGACGGTCCCTTCATAATTGATGAAGTATTAACAGGGGGAGCATATCATCTTCAGGATACAGCGGACAATTGCCTCGAACCAAACCCATGGAACGCAGCTCGGCTTCGGTAATTCTACGGCTAATTCGGCATCGCCTCTTCTCATGGTTTTTCATCCAATCTATCTCTCGGGTTCTTTCATTTTACCTTTTTCTTTCTTATACATTTGATTTTGACACAAGCACATCCCAGGTTGTGTTCGGATTTGCCGAACTGTGTTAGAACTATTTAGGTATACATCATCAAATGTAATACCCTGGTACACCTAGGGGCTTCCTTTACGAAGCCAGCGATTGTATTCCTCCAACGCTATTATAAAGCTCTAATGTGTTTGTCTCGTCTTTATGCCATTATATGCACCACTTTGACTTAAGTTTTTGCCAAGCTGGGTTGCCTCGCTCCTGTGTTTACGCCCTACGTTCCCGATTGTTCGGCTAGGGTGTAAAGGGAGCACCTCTACGATTGTTACAACCGGGTCAGCCGGATCTGTACCTCAGACGGGTAAAGCCGAAAGCTAGCGTTCTTAAGAACATAATTGGTCGGCGACGAAGACATTAGTTGTACTTTGGTACTACGAGTAAAGGGCTGCCCCCCTTAAAACCGCGTATTGCGGGTAATCGGCCTTTTGTATACATGGTCAACATGACAACCCAAGGAAAGGAACCCCTAACGGAACTATTTTCTTTGGAAGATGTTTCTTACATTAAACAGTAATATAACATAACTCCCCGAACATGTTTTGTCTGTTCAAGCCACATGACCGGATTGCCTTGTTCCCCGAATATGTTTACCTGCTTGATTCAGGTCACATAGTACGGAACACTCCTAACTTCTGGGTATGGAGGTAGAAGCCGAAGGTCGGTTATGACAACGTTTTACAGCTCGGTTGGAGATAAGTTTGATGCAAAAGTACATGGATACATAGAATCAAACGACTATTCCTTATCCAAGTCATCTATAAGCCTGTCTAGGGTACAGTCTTCTTGCGAGTATCTTGCAGCGGGCAGCACCTGGTCATACACCAAATTCAGGGGGATCTCTTTTCCATCTGGCCCTACTGGCCCAACTCGAGCCATGTGAGTTGGCTCCAGTTGGGTATAGCGTGTTTTCACCATCGCCCAAGCTTCCCGCGCACCCTCGCGATAGGCTGAAGTCTTCCATAGTTCAAAACGGCGCCGGGCTCCTTTGAATATGCTGGCCAAATCGGCCATACTTTCTAGAGGCGTCTCGGATGGCCATAAAGCCTTGACCATGCTCTTCATCGCCTTCCGGGCCCGCTCATGCACTATGGACAACTCTTTCAATAAATTGCCTTGGTACGAGGACACTTCCTCCTCAGGGCGCCCGGTGAGGAGACCTATAAAGGAATGTAGCATTAAAATTCTCATACTACTGGAAAATGAATGTCTCTTTCTAAGAGCAGGATCACAGGCCATACCGAATATGCCGCCCTTTAACTTCTAGTTCTCTTCCAAGGCATCGGACAATTGAGCCTTCAAGCTCTTAATCTCTTCAGCTTGTTGATTTCTTTCCTCCTCCAGCTTATTCTTTTGGTCCACGGCCCGAGCTAATACTCGACGGTCGGCCGCCTCTTGCGATTCCGCATACTCCTGGGATTCCTTGGCGGATTTTAAATCCTTTTGCAGCTGTCCTATAGACTTCGCTGCTACATATGAGCTTGGCATTAAGCACCAGCCCCTTATAGATCATTATCAAATTCAAAACTTTCTTTCTTACCATGCGCTTCCCTTGTAAAAAATTTCACCCCCTCTAATTCGGTGGTGGTTGCAGCTAGCCGCGTTCAGCTCGTTTCCAGCTCCTGAGACAGTACCTTGTTTTGGTCCTTCAAGGCCTGCAAGGATGATGATCCTTAAACTCGATCGTCCTGACCACTTTAAGTCTCGGGGGCTACTGGGATATAGCTGTTGGGGAACGTTGCATGGAAAACAAAAAAAATTCTACGCACACGCAAGATCTATCCATGGAGATGCATAGCGACGAGAGGGAAGAGTGTGTCTATGTACCCTCGTAGACCGTTAGCGGAAGCGTTTAGACAACGCGGTTGATGTAGTCGAACACCTTCACGATCCAACCGATCGAGCACCGAACGTACGGCACCTCCGCGTTCAGCACACGTTCAGCTCGATGACGTCTTCGTCTTCTTGATCCAGCAAGACGGGTGAAGTAGTAGATGAGTTCCGGCAGCACGACGGCGTGGTGACGGTGGTGGTGCAACTGTCTCCGCAGGGCTTCGCAAAGCGCTACAAAAAATATGACCGAGGGTGTAAACGGTGGAGGGGGGCACCGCACAAGGCTAAGAGATTGTCGTGGGTTTGGGACGCTCCCCCCTCACATATATATATATAGATGGGGGAGGGGAGGCGGCCAGGGTGCACCCCAAGGTGGCCGGCCGGCCCCCTTGGGTGCCTGCCCTATGGCGCGCCCCCCTTCCTTATTTGCTCTCGGGGGGAAGGAAAGGGGAGAGAGGGAAGGCAGGGGGAGGCCGACTCCCCCCCCTTCCTTATCTCCCCATGGGCTGCGGCTAGAGGAGGGGCGCGCCAGCCCCTTGTGGGCTGGTGTGCTCCCCTCGTTTGGCCCATAAGGCCCATTAACCTCCCGGGGCCTCCCGGAACCCCTTCCGGTGATCCGATGATTACCCGGTACGTCCCGAAACTCTTCCGGTGTCCCAACATCATCGTCCTATATATCAATCTTTATCTCCGGACCATTCCAGAGCTCCTCGTCATGTCCGTGATCTCATCCGGGACTCCGAACAACATTCGGTCACCAATTCACATAACTCATATAACACTATATCGTCAACGAACGTTAAGCGTGCGGACCCTACGGGTTCGGGAATGATGTAGACATGACCGAGACGACTCTCCGGTCAATAACCAATAGCGGGACCTAGATGCCCATATTGGTTCCTACATATTCCACGAAGATCTTTATCGGTCGAACCGTTATGACAACATACGTAATTCCCTTTGTCTGTTGGTATGCTACTTCCCCGAGATTCGATCGTCGGTATCTCCATACGTAGTTCAATCTCGTTACCGGCAAGTCTCTTTACTCGTTCCGTAATACATCATCCCGTAACTAACTCCTTAGTCACTTTGCTTGCAAGCTTATTATGATGTGTATTACTGAGAGGGCCCAGAGATACCTCTCTGAAACACGGAGTGACAAATCCCAGTCTCGATCCATGCCAACTCAACAGACACCTTCGGAGATACCTATAGAGCATCTTTATGATCACCCAGTTACGTTGTGACGTTTGATAGCACACAAGGTATTACTCCGGTATCCGGGAGTGGCATGATCTCATGGTCGAAGGAACATGCATTTGACATTAAGAAAGCAATAGCAATAAACAGAATGATCATATGCTAAGCTAACGGATGGGTCTTGTCCATCACATCATTCTCCTAATGATGTGATCCCGTTATCAAATGACAACTCATGTCTATGGTTAGGAAACCTTAACCATCTTTTGATCAACGAGCTAGTCTAGTAGAGGCTTACTAGGGACACGGTATTTGTTTAAGTATTCACACATGTATTTAAGTTTCCGGTCAATACAATTCTAGCATGAATAATAAACCTTTATCATGAACAAGGAAATATAAAATAATAATAACTTTATTGTTGCCTCTAGGGCATATTTCCATCAGTCTCCCACTTGCACTAGAGTCAATAATCTAGATTACATAGTAATGAATCTAACACCCATGGAGTCTTGGTGATGATCATGTTTTGCTCGCAGAAGAGGTTTAGTCAACGGGTCTGCCACATTCAGATCCGTGTGTACTTTGCAAATTTCTATGTCTCCATCCTTGACATATTCACGAATGGAATTGAAGCGTCTCTTGATGTGTTTGATCTTCTTGTGAAACCTGGTCTCTTTTGCTATGGCAATTGCTCCAGTGTTGTCACAAAAGATTGTCATTGGACCCGATGCACTAGGTATTACACCCAGATCGGATATGAACTCCTTCATCCAGACTCCTTCATGTGCTGCTTCCGAAGCAGTTATGTACTCCGCTTCACATGTAGATCCCGCCACGACGCTCTGCTTGGAACTGCACCAACTGACAGCTCCACCATTCAATATAAATACGTATCCGGTTTGTGACTTAGAGTCATCCGGATCAGTGTCGAAGCTTGCATCGACGTAACCCTTTACGACGAGCTCTTCGTCACCTCCATAAACGAGAAACATGTCCTTGGTCCTTTTCAGGTACTTCAGGATATTCTTGACCGCTGTCCAGTGATCCACTCCTGGATTACTTTGGTACCTCCCTGCCATACTTATGGCAAGGCACACATCAGGTCTGGTACACAGCATGGCATACATAATAGAACCTATGGCTGAGGCATAGGGAATGACTTTCATTTTCTCTATATCTTCTGCCGTGGTCGGGCATTGAGTCTGACTCAACTTCACACCTTGCAACACAGGCAAGAACCCTTTCTTTGACTGGTCCATTTTGAACTTCTTCAGAACTTTGTCAAGGTATGTGCTTTGTGAAAGTCCTATCAAGCGTCTCGATCTATCCCTATAGATCTTGATGCCCAATATATAAGCAGCTTCACCGAGGTCTTTCATTGAAAAACTTTTATTCAAGTATCCTTTTATGCCATCCAGAAATTCTATATCATTTCCAATCAAGAATATGTCATCCACATATAATATTAGAAATGCAACAGAGCTCCCACTCACTTTCTTGTAAATACAGGCTTCACCGTAAGTCTGTACAAAACCATATGCTTTGATCACCTCATCAAAGCGTATATTCCAACTCCGAGATGCTTGCACCAGTCCATAGATGGATCGCTGGAGCTTGCACACTTTGTTAGCACCCTTAGGATCGAAAAAACCTTCTGGTTGCATCATATACAACTCTTCTTTAAGAAATCCATTAAGGAATGCAGTTTTGACATCCATTTGCCAGATTTCATAATCATAAAATGCGGCAATTGCTAACATGATTCGGATAGACTTAAGCATCGCTACGGGTGAGAAAGTCTCATTGTAGTCAACCCCTTGAACTTGTCGAAAACCTTTCACAACAAATCGAGCTTTGTAGACAGTGATATTACCATCAGCATCTGTCTTCCTCTTGAAGATCCATTTATTCTCAATGGCTTGCCAATCATCGGGAAGTCCACCAAAGTCTACACTTTGTTCTCATACATGGATCCTATCTCAGATTTCATGGCCTCAAGCCATTTGTCGGAATCCGGGCTCATCATAGCTTCTTCATAGTTCGTAGGTTCGTCGTTGTCTAACAACATAACTTCCAGGATAGGATTACCGTACCACTCTGGTGCGGAACGTACTCTGGTCGACCTACGAGGTTCAGTAGTAACTTGATCTAAAGTTTCATGATCTTTATCATTATCTTCCTCTCTTGTTGGTGTAGGCATCACGGGAACGGTTTTCTCTGATGTACTACTTTCCAATTCGAGAGAAGGTACAATTACCTCATCAAGTTCTACTTTCCTCCCACTCACTTCTTTCGAGAGATACTCCTTCTCTAGAAAGGACCCATTCTTGGCAACAAAGATTTTGCCTTCGGATCTGTGGTAGAAGGTGTACCCAATTGTTTTTTTAGGGTATCCTATGAAGACGCACTTCTCCGCTTTGGGTTCGAGCTTATCGGGCTGAAGCTTTTTTACATAAGCGTCGCATCCCCAAACTTTAAGAAACAACAGCTTAGGTTTCTTGCCAAACCATAGTTCTTACGGTGTCGTCTCAACGAATTTAGACGGTGCCCTATTTAACGTGAATGCAGTTGTCTCTAATGCATAACCCCAAAACGATAGTGGTAAATCGGTAAGAGACATCATAGAACGCACCATATCTAATAAAGTACGGTTATGACGTTCGGACACACCATTACGCTGTGGTGTTCCAGGTGGCGTGAGTTGTGAAACAATTCCACATTTTCTTCAATGAAGGCCAAACTCGTAACTCAAATATTCACCTCCGCGATCAGATCGTAGAAACCTCATTTTCTTGTTACGATGATTCTCTACTTCACTTTGAAATTCTTTGAACTTTTCAAATGTTTCAGACTTATGTTTCATCAAGTAGATATACCCATACCTACTCAAATCATCTGTGAAGGTTAGAAAATAACGATACCCGCCGCGTGCTTCAACATTCATCGGACCGCATACATTGGTATGTATTATTTCCAATAAATCAGTAGCTCGATCCATTGTTCCGGAGAATGGAGTTTTAGTCATCTTGCCCATGAGGCATGGTTCGCAAGTATCAAATGATTCATAATCAAGTGATTCCAAAAGTCCATCTGCATGGAGTTTCTTCATGTGCTTTACACCAATATGACCTAAACGGCAGTGCCACAAGTATGTTGCACTATCATTATCAACTTTGCATCTTTTGGCATCAATATTATGAATATGTGTATCACTACGATCGAGATTCAACAAGAATAGACCATTCACAAAAGGTGCGTGACCATAAAAGATGTTACTCATATAAATAGAACAACCATTATTCTCTGACTTAAATGAATAACCGTCTCGCATTAAACAAGATCCAGATATAATGTTCATGCTCAACGCTGGCACCAAATAACAATTATTGAGGTCTAAAACTAATCCCGAAGGTAGATGTAGAGGTAGCGTGCCGACGGCGATCACATCAACCTTGGAACCATTCCCGACGCGCATCGTCACCTCGTCCTTAGCCAATCTTCGCTTATTCCGTAGCTCCTGTTTCGAGTTACAAATATGAGCAACCGAACCAGTATCAAATACCCAGGCGCTACTACCAGCATTAGTAAGGAACACATCAATAACATGTATATCAAATATACCTTTGCTCACTTTGCCATCCTTCTTATCCGCCAAATACTTGGGGCAGTTCTGCTTCCAGTGACCACTCCCTTTGCAGTAGAAGCACTCAGTTTCAGGCTTGGGTCCAGCTTTGGGTTTCTTCGTGGGAGCGGCAAATTGCTTGCCGTTCTTCTTGAAGTTCCCCTTCTTTCCCTTGCCCTTTTTCTTGAAACTAGTGGTCTTGTTAACCATCAACACTTGATGCTCCTTCTTGATTTCTACCTCCGCCGATTTCAGCATCGCGAAGAGCTCGAAAATCGTTTTCGTCATCCCTTGCATATTATAGTGCATCACAAAGCCTTTATAGCTTGGTGGCAGTGATTGAAGAACTCTATCAATAACACACTCGTCTGGGAGCTCAATTCCCAGCTGAGTCAAGTGGTTGTGGTACCCAGACATTCTGAGTATGTGTTCACTGACATAACTGATCTCCTCCATCTTACAGCTATAGAACTTGTTGGAGACTTCATGTCTCTCAACCCGAGCATTAGCTTGAAATATCAATTTCAGCTCCTGGAACATCTCATATGCTCCATGGTGTTCAAAACGCTTTTGCAGTCCCGGTTCTAAGCCGTAGAGCATGGCACACTGAACTATTGAGTAGTCATCAGATCAAGCTTGCCAGGCGTTCATAACGTCTGCTTCAGCTCCTGCAGCAGGTTTGTCACCTAGCGGTGCATCAAGGACATAATTCTTCTGTGCAGCAATGAGGATAATCCTCAAGTTACGGACCCAGTCCGTGTAGTTGCTACCATCATCTTTCAACTTAGCTTTCTCTAGGAACGCGTTAAAATTCAAGGGAACGGTAGCACAGGCCATTGATCTACAACATAGATATGCAAAAACTATTAAGACTAAGTTCATGATAAATTAAGTTCAATTAATCAAATTACTAATGAACTCCCACTTAAATTAACATCCCTCGAGTTATCTAAGTGATACATGATCCAAATCAACTAACCCATGTCCGATCATCACGTGAAATGGGGTAGTCATCAATGGTGAACATCTCCATGTTGATCATATCTACTATATGTCTCATGTTCGACCTTTCGGTCTTCAATGTTCCGAGACCATGTCTGTACATGCTAGGCTCGTCAAGTTTAACCCAAGTATTCTGCTTGTGCAAAACTGGCTTACACCCGTTGTATGTGAACGTAGAATCTATCACACCCGATCATCACGAGGTGCTTCGAAACGACGAACTTTAGCAACGGTGCATACTCGGGGAGAACACTTTTATCTTGAAATTTAGTGAAGGGATCATATTATAATGCTACCGTCGTTCTAAGCAAAATAAGATGCATAAAGGATAAACATCACATGCAATCAAAATATGTGACATGATATGGCCATCATCATCTTGTGCTTTTGATCTCCATCTCCAAAGCATCGTCATGATCTCCATCGTCACCGGCTCGACACCTTGATATCCATCGTTGCGTTGTGGTCGTCTCGCCAACTATTGCTTCTACAACTATTGCTAACGCATAGCGATAAAGTAAAGCAATTATATGGCGCTTGCATTTCATACAATAAAGAGACAACCATAAAGCTCCTGCCAGTTGTCGATATATTACAAAACATGATCATCTCATACAACAACATATATCACATCATGTCTTGACCATATCACATCACAGCATACCCTGCCAAAACAAGTTAGACGTCCTCTACTTTGTTGTTGCAAGTTTTTACGTGGCTGCTACGGGTTTCTAGCAAGAACCGTTCTTACCTACGGAAAAACAACTGCAATGGTGATTTATCAAGTTTGCTGTTTTAACCTTCTTCAAGGACCAGCCGTAGTCAAATTCGATTCAACTAAAGTAGGAGAAACAGACACCCGCCAGCCACCTTTATGCAAACCAGTTGCATGTCAGTCGGTGGAACCGGTCTCATGTGTGTGGACATGTAAGGTTGGTCCGGGCCGCTTCATCCCACAATGCCACCGAATCAAAACAAGATGTTGGTGGTAGGCAGTATGAACATCACCGCCCACAACTCTTTGTGTTCTACTCGTGCATATCATCTACGCATAGACCTGGCTCATGATGCCACTGTTGGGGAACGTTGCATGGAAAACAAAAAAAAATCTACGCACACGCAAGATCTATCCATGGAGATGCATAGCTACGAGAGGGGAGAGTGTGTCTACGTACCCTCGTAGACCGTTAGCGGAAGCGTTTAGACAACACGGTTGATGTAGTCGAACACCTTCGCGATCCAACCGATCGAGCACCGAACGTACGGCACCTCCACGTTCAGCTCGATGACGTCTTCGCCTTCTTGATCCAGCAAGACGGGTGAAGTAGTAGATGAGTTCCGGCAGCACGACGGCGTGGTGACGGTGGTGGTGCAACTGTCTCCGCAGAGCTTCGCCAAGCACTACGGAAAATATGACCGAGGGTGTAAACGGTGGAGGGGGCGCCGCACATGGCTAAGAGATTGTCATGGGTTTGTGAGGCGTCCCCCTCACATATATATATATAGGTGGGGGGAGGGGAGGCGGCCAGGGTGCACCACAGGGTGGCCGGCTGGCCCCCTTGGGTGCCTGCCCTATGGCGCGCCCCCCTTCCTTATTTGCTCTCGGGGGGGAGGAAAGGGGAGAGAGAGAAGGCAGGGGGAGGCCGACTCCCCCCCTTCCTTATCTCCCCATGGGCTGCGGCTAGAGGAGGGGCGCGCCAGCCCCTTGTGGGCTGGTATGCTCCCCTCGTTTGGCCCATAAGGCCCATTAACCTCCCGGGGCCTCCCGGAACCCCTTCCGGTGATCCGATGATTACCCGGTACGTCCCGAAACTCTTCCGGTGTCCAAACATCATCGTCCTATATATCAGTCTTTATCTTCAGACCATTCCGGAGCTCCTCGTCATGTCCGTGATCTCATCCGGGACTCCGAACAACATTCGGTCACCAATTCACATAACTCATATAACACTATATCGTCAACGAACGTTAAGCGTGCGGACCCTACGGGTTCGGGAATGATCTAGACATGACCGAGATGACTCTCCGGTCAATAACCAATAGCGGGACCTGGATGCCCATATTGGTTCCTACATATTCCACGAAGATCTTTATCGGTCGAACCATTATGACAACATACGTAATTCCCTTTGTCTGTCGATATGCTACTTGCCCGAGATTCGATCGTCGGTATCTCCATACCTAGTTCAATCTCATTACCGACAAGTCTCTTTACTCGTTCCATAATACATCATCCCGTAACTAACTCCTTAATCACTTTGCTTGCAAGCTTATTATGATGTGTATTACTGAGAGGGCCCAGAGATACCTCTCCGAAACACGGAATGACAAATCCCAGTCTCGATCCATGCCAACTCAACAGACACCTTTGGAGATACATGTAGAGCATCTTTATGATCACCCAGTTACGTTGTGACGTTTGATAGCACACAAGGTATTCCTCCGGTATCCGGGAGTTGCATGATCTCATGGTCGAAGGAACATGTATTTGACATTAAGAAAGCAATAGCAATAAACAGAACGATCATATGCTAAGATAACGGATGGGTCTTGTCCATCACATCATTCTCCTAATGATGTGATCCCGTTATCAAATGACAACTCATGTCTATGGTTAGGAAACCTTAACCATCTTTTGATCAACGAGCTAGTCTAGTAGAGGCTTACTTGGGACACGGTATTTTTTTAAGTATTCACACATGTATTTAAGTTTCCGGTCAATACAATTCTAGCATGAATAATAAACCTTTATCATGAACAAGGAAATATAAAATAATAACAACTTTATTATTGCCTCTAGGGCATATTTCCATCAATAGCTTATGTGATAAATTTTAAATCATTTACCTGCATGTCAGTCGACAGCAAATGAGCTACTCCTTCGTGTATGCGTCTACGGAGCTGAAGGCATTAAACTCTTGATCGGAGAAGGCAGAGTGACGCATGGCCTCTTTCCATCGCCTGTGGTTCATCACACTTTCAACTTCAGAATTCGTAGCTGAGACGTCATCCGAATCCTCTTGGAGTGGATGGGCAGGAGAGGTGTCTGCATCAGTTTTAACCCTCGCCGAGGAATTCGGCTCTGGATTGCCTTGTCGCGTCATGGGAGTGTCTTCAGACATAGTCCGCCGAATACTTCTTCTGCGTATAATAAACGGGAACAATAGAGGCCCTGGTAACAGGTCTGAAGAGAATGCGTAAGTTTTTACCTCTTCGTTGGAGGAGCAGGTGTTGTGGTACTCCCAATTTCCTTGCACTTGGAAGATTCGTCTTGCGCGGGCACTGGTTTCTTAGGAGCCGCCCCCGTTGGTGCGCGGCGTGAAGAGCATCGACCCTTTGGAGAATGAGTCAGCACACTAGGTGAAGCGCGAGAAGGGTGCTCCTTTTGGGAAGGTGCCTTCTGGTTACTTACAGTGGAGGAGGGAAGAAGCCCAGGGTGGTCGGCTATGATAGCCACCTGCGAGCCGTCAAGACTCGCCTGATAAAAAACCCCATCCTCAAAATCAATTGATGTATCTGGGTCATCATGGAAACCTGGATCCTCAATACGAGTGTAGTCCTCCGGCTGCGGAGAACGGCAATGGACTTTTTCAATCCATTTTCTCCAGGTCTGTTCGGAAAAACAAAAAATAGTTCAGTCAATGTTCCTAGAGAGTAGGGCCGGATTATGCAAATAAGCTATACTTACCCATTCAATGGGGTTATACATCGAAAAGCCTTCCCGATAGTTCAAGCGGGCGAACTCTTCCTTTTCTCCTTTAAAGAGATCGGCCAGAATGGCTGCCAGTGCGGCTTGGTCGTCAGGCCCTTGGCGCTTGTAGCGGGATGCGTCATCTGTCCCGTTGTAACACCACAAGGGATGCCCCCTTAGTTGAAGAGGTTGAATGCATCGCTTTATGGAGATGGCCATGACTTCAACGATGGTAAGTTTGGAATGGGCAAGCACCCTAACCTTGGCGACCAGACTCTTCACTTCCGCATTGTCCTCTTGTTTGGAGCTCCGAGGGCGCCAGTTGAAGCGCTTCTTCAGAGGGGCGTTGGAGAATTCGGGAAGACCCTGCCGAACTAGGTCGGGTAGTGGGACGTCCTCAATGTAGAACCACTCCGAAGACCATTCTTCGGACTCCTTTTTTGGGGTCCCCATGGGATACCCCATTCCGGCTATGTGCCATACTTCAGCTCCGCCTACCTCAAAGATAGATCCTCCTTGTGTGCGGGGGACGAGGCAGAAAAACTTCCTCCACAGATCGAAATGGGCCTCACAGCCTAGGAACAGCTCGCAAAGGGCGACGAAGCCAGAGATGTGCAGGATTGATCCGGGAGTGAGATTGTGGAGCTGGATCCCATAGAACTATAGCAGGCCCCTGAGAAAGGGATGGATGGGAAAGACAAGACCTCTTAGAAGGAATGATACAGAACATACCCTCTCCTCCTTATTGGGGTTTGGAAAAATTTCAGCCAAGGCTTCGCCGCAGACAGAAGTCAACCCCACGCGTACGGAAACGAGATCTGCAGGGGGAAGATATCCCTCCGTCTGGAGTCGGTTCAGATGGAGGTGAGAGACGGAGCAGCTTGCCCAATCGCCTGCTTGAGGGCCGTGGGGACGCAAGGAGGAACCTGGGGCGCTTGTCATTTTGGGCTTTTTTGGGCGTTTTGGTTCTCTCGATTGGGGATGAGTATCCTGTGATGGTTTCCGCTCGTTTAAATAGCCGTTATCCCTACCCGATGAAGGGCCTTTTTGCAAAAGAAAATGGTGGGTTGTTCACCTTCGTCTGACACATGGAAATCGAGGCGACTATTGGTTGTAAAAGTTATGAAATAAACATAGAAGTCAAGCCGGATTATCATCAATCGAAGAGCAGGGAGGAACTCGCCTTGCAAAGCCGAAGACAGTACGGGTTCCGGATACATCGTCATTGAAGGCTAGTTTGGGGGCTACTGAGGGAGTCCTGGACTAAGGGCTCCTCAGATGTCCGGCCTAGCTGGTATGGGCCGGATTGTTGGGC
Organism: Elymus sibiricus; assembly: GCA_039707655.1. Lineage (NCBI taxonomy): Eukaryota > Viridiplantae > Streptophyta > Magnoliopsida > Poales > Poaceae > Elymus > Elymus sibiricus. The sequence goes on from CM077674.1 coordinate 308,938,643, forward strand.
TACGGTGAAGGCGAAGCTGGAGGCCATCTCGTGTCCGAATAGGAGTCTTTTAGGTGTCCTGGTGTAATTGTTCCTTTCCCTGTAACCGAGTATGTGTAACCCTAGGACCCCCCTGGTGTCTATATAAATAGGGAGGGTTTAGTCCGTAGAGATCATCAGAACAACAATAGGCATACCTCTCTAGGGTTTAGCTACACGATCTCGAGGTAGATCAAGTCTTGTAATCATCATCTACATCAAATATAATCAAGCAGGACGTAGGGTTTTACCTCCATTAAGAGGGCCCGAACCTGGGTAAATACCGTGTCCCTTGTCTTCTGTTACCCATTGATCCTAGACTCACAGCTCGGGACCCCCTACCCGAGATCTGCCGGTTTTGACACCGACAGTTGGCGCTGGATGAACATGACCCAGAGGAGGCATTGCCGCGGTATGCCACACCCGAATCGGTTGGGTGTGGATGAACAGGCGCCCGACCGCGTGGTAGTAGGCGGTTGGCGGTGGATGAAGAATAACCCGTGAAGGCCGTAGAAAGTTGACGGTGGATGAACAATACCCCGTGGAAGCCGTTTTACGGTACGCCAAACCCCTTCGGTGAACAGGACCCCCATTTCAGCCGTAGGCCATTGAACAGAACCCCGTTTAATCCTTTTGCGATACGCCACACCCCCAGCCGGTGAATGGGATTCCGTTTCGGTCGTCCACCCCCAGCCTATTGGCGCTCGTTGAACAGGACCCCATTGTTGCGTACAACCATCCATATATACGCTAGTACAACCGGCCGTATATACATGAGTCCGGTCGGCCGCTACACGAATACTTGGCCCGTATTTTTGCATCGTAGTTGTACGTTGGACTGCGTGAGCTGCTACGTCAGGGACCAAAATTCCTATTACGACACGTGCCGCTCCTTACTCGGCCACAGTTCATCATTGCAGAGAGACCGACCAGTATGTACGTATATGATTGGAGCCGGAAAGATAACACAATACACATGCTTCAACTTGGTGGGTCCTTGCTATCAGCGGGAGGATTTTTTTTGCGCGTAACAAGGAGTCACTTCCTTGCATGCAACCATGTAGCTAGTGGGTCCCAATTGTCTGGGGGAGGAATCATTTTTTGCGCATAATACACAGGCACTTGCTTTCGTGCGTCCATGTAGCTGGTGGGTCCCAGCTGTCAGCCTCTCCTCGTATAGTCCTCTTCTGATGGTTGTCGTTCGTTGACCACCAGGGACGGAGCCAGGATTGGAACATAGAAGGGCAAGCCTAGTTGATAGGAAAAAATAGGTCAAGGGCCAACTATCATTATATTGTAATAAGGTACCGCTTTGGCGCTATTAGAACATGCTTACATTTGTATTAGTTTGAAATTGTCGATTGCCAATAAGACAAATAAGATATCAATAATTTTGTCAAAGGAGGACTTAGCTACAAATTCACTTCCGATCTACTCCCTCCTTTCCTAAATAAACAAGGCGAAAGCCTTTTTCGGTTCCGTAAATAAGGCTTTTTAGAGATTTCAATATGGACTACTTATGAAGCAAAATGAATGAATCTACACTCTAAAATGTGTCTATATACATCTCTATGTTGTTTGAGTTGAAATCTCTAAAAAAAGCCTTATATTTAGAAACTGAGTGATACGTCTCCAACGTATCTATAATTTTTTATTGTTCCATGCTATTATAGTATCAATCTTGGATGTTTTATATACACTTACAAGCAATTATATATCATTTTTTGGGACTAATCTATTAACTTAGTGCCCAGTGTCAGTTGTTGTTTTTTGCCTGTTTTTGGTTTTTCAGAATGTCAGTACCAAACGAAGTCCAAATGCCACGAAACTTTTTGGGCATTTTTTTTCTGGACATAAGAGACACTAGAAGCTCCGGGAGAGGGCCAGAAGACAGAGGAGGTGGCCACGAGCCACCAGGGCGCGCCCCGGGGGGGTGGCGCGCCCTGGTGCCTCGTGGGCCCACCTCTGCTCCATTTAACCTGATTCCTCCTCTATAAATACTCTAAAATCGGGAAACCAACAGGGGAGTCCACGAAATACTTTTTCCGCCGCTGCAAGTTCCTGATCTCGAGAGATCCCATCTGGAGGCCTTTTCCGGCACTCTGCCGGAGGGGGATTCGATCACGGAGGGGCTCTCCATCAACCTTGCTGCCCTTCCGATGATGCGTGAGTAGTTTACCACAGACCTTCGGGTCCATAGTTAGTAGCTAGATGGCTTCTTCTCTCTTTTTGATCTTCAATACAATGTTCTCCTCGATGTTCTTGGAGTTCAATCCGATGTAATCACTTTTTGCGGTGTGTTTGTTGGCGTCCGATGAATTGTGAGTTTATGATCAGATTTTCATGAATATTATTTGAGTTTTCTTTGAACTCTTTTATGCATGATTGTTATAGCTTCGTATTTCTCTCCGATCTATTGATTTGGCTTGGCCAACTAGATTGATTTATCTTTCCATGGGAGAGGTGCTTTGTAATGGGTTCAATCTTGCGGTGCTCAATCTCAGTGACAGAAAGGGAGATGACACGTATGTATCGTTGCTATTAAGGGTAAAAAGATGCAGTTTATTCATGTGTGAGTTAACTTTGTCTACATCATTTCATCTTGCTTAAGGCGTTACTTCATTCTTTGTGAACTTAATACTCTAGATGCATGCTGGATATCGGTCGATGTGTTGAGTAATAGTAGTAGATGAAGAATCGTTTTGGTCTACTTGTCTCGGACGTGATGCCTATATACATGATCATTGCCTTGGATATCGTCATGATTATTTGCTTTTCTATCAATTGCCCAACAGTAATTTGTTTACTCACCGTATGCTATTTTCAAGAGAGAAGCCTCTAGTGAAAATTATGGCCCCGGGTCTATCTTTATCATATATTAAAAACCCTAAAAATACCTTGCTGCAATTTTAATTTATTTATTTTATTTTGTATTTCTGTTCGATCTATCTATCTATCACCATACAATTTAATCTTGCAAATAACCGCCAAGGGATTGACAACCCCTTGTTCGCGTTGGGTGCGAGGATTTGTTATTTTGTGTGCAGGTGCCGCAAACGAGTTATTGCGTGATTCTCCTACTAGATTGATAACCTTGGTTTCATAACTGAGGGAAATACTTATCTCTACTGTATTGCATCATCCCCTCCTCTTCGGGGAAATCCCAACGCACCTCACAAGTAGCACGGAGGGAGTAGATGATATCATGCAATGCCAAGCAAGTCGCATTCCCTTTTACTCCGAATTAATTTTGATGGTATTTATGGCGCTTTCTCTTCATAACTGCGAGTTTCATATTTCGGATCATAGATCACAAGCATCAAAAGAATTAAATTTTGACTTATGACGTTGATAAGTGCTAAGACAATATTTGAGAGAATTTAGTACACAGTGGCCAATAATGCAAACACTAGTAAAATGCCTGTGCGTTGCCATGAGCTTCTGAAATATTTTGCTGAAGTTATATAAAGATAATGCATGTTAAATTTCACAAGTAGAGACAATATAACACAGTCACAATTGCATAATAATTGAAGTCCACTTCACTTGTAGTGTAAACTGATAACAAAATGGCAAAATGACAATGTATACATATAAAGTGATGATCCAACTAAAAATTTATTACAAATTATTGAGATCTACTTGGTGCGCTTAAGAAATTTTCGCACAATATCAGGAAAGTTGCCTTTAGTTTATTCGCACGATGTTTGAGCAACTATAAGAAAAACCACTTCCTCAACGCATACCCATCCTGCAAAAGCAATATATGCAGTTTGCACGAATACTTCACGTGGAAGGTCAAAACCCGTGTGTGACGAACAATATTCACAGTGCAAACCGGCTTCTCCAGGTCTTTACCGTTCCACGACAGCATAAAATGGAAAACAAAATAGCCAAACAAATCCCTGCAATTTCCTAAATTGTTATTATATTAAATATGGTGATAAAAAAAATAATGTTTGTATTCTGAATTTATTACCCGTCTATGATAGTTGGAATACCATTAGGAAATAAACATTGCCATTTTGATATATCGGAATTCCATCATGGTTGCTTTATTTCGAGTGCTTTTTTGAATTCCCTTGCAAAACTTTTTAATTTCACTAAGTGCCTCAGAATTTTAAGCTCCGACGACTGTGTTGTATGAATAGGGTCCAGAATAGATACACGACGTGCCTCTTTGTCATGACGTACAAGATGTATCGGCTGATGAATGCATAGAAGATAAATCTACAAGTGGTAGCTAGTAGAATGTCTGTGCGTTGCTACGGACTATGATGCATATAAATGAATCAAACAAATGATTAGGGTGGTCTTTAAGGTCGAATCTCATTTCTTCCTCATACGTTTGGGCATGTTTGAACATCAAACGGGCGCCCAGCGGGTCCCAAAATTCAACAGTATGGACAGTACGAGCTCCCTAAATCCATCCCATTTGTGGGGGAGAAATATGGTTGTCTCGACTATCCGCCATGTTATCTCCTAGACACAGTCCCAACATAAAAACCACATGCCATGACGCACCTTCTCTTTTTCTACCGGACCCTCCCCTTCCTGCTCGGTTTCCCGCCGTAGCGGAGCATTTCTCGTTGGAGCCCTCCCCTTTAAAACTGGATGATGCCCACCTCACATTCGTCACGGCACCCTCGCTCCATCAAACTGTACTGCCCCACGGACAATCAAGGAGGAGTCCCCCGGGCTAATCGCCATGCTCTCCACCCTGATACCCTCCCCGTGTTTGTGCCGATCCACCAACGCCTTCAAGGGGATGGAGGCGTGCGCCGCCAGTGACGCTACCTGAGCAAAGAAGGCAAATCCGATGTCCCGTGACTCATTGACACGTTGTAACATATAGTTGAATGTCGTCAATTACCATGAAACATATATGAACCACTCGGTCATGCAATTTGCTGCAAAGCTGTCTCTAATGAAATGCAATTTGCCACATTTTATGAAGTAGGAAAATTATTCCGCTCAAACAGCCGCAACTGAAGAGACCAATCCCAACCCTCATCTTGGCCATTCTCAACCCTCACTCTTATCACAAAATTCACTAACTCGTGTTCTAAGTGAGCCAGTGATCGACGCCGCCGTAGCAAGCCAACAACATAGACAAGGGTGGCAACCACCTTTCCATCTTATTGCTAGTACCTCCTGCTTCTATATTGGACCAACCCTTCATCTCGGGCTCTACCACGATGGCGCCACGCTCATACGTTGCGACGGAAAAAGAAAGCTATGAATAGAAATTTTCATCCCAAAGGTAACTTGCACCTTGCTCCCACCTCCCATAAGATGTATATTTTTCACCCTCACCTCTCTAGGAAACATAGCTATTTTTAAAAAAAAATTATCCCTCTATACTCGATGTACCTTCAACTTCGTTATGGTCTTCAATATAGGCTAGCTGTTAATATTCATGATACTAAATTCCAAATTGGAATTAAAACTGACCTCAAATCAATTGAACCAACCAGGCTTATGTTAATATGCATGATACAAAATTCAAATTGGAACTAAAACCAACTTTAATATACATAAGTGTACAATAAATTGAATGTTTGCTAATGACATTTTTCATGAATGGAAATGGATAAAGTAGTAGTTTTGTTCCATGTAAGTACTTAGCTCACTTTCTTTTCTTTATCAACAGGCCATCGTCAGATAAAGACAAAAAATGTGGCAATTTAAAGATGATATGTACAACAATGACTATGGCAGATAAATAGTATGGATATGTTTTACACTTATACATACACATACACACTCTCATAATACAAATCAAGGTCATGAGATAGTCTACTTGTTTCAAGCTATCAAGATCATACTTTGGTAGACGACGATAATTTGTCTTACACAAAAAACTATTGTGTAAGAGATGTACGGTTTTCGTCATTAGAATTAAATGTGATCCTCTTCCGTACACAAATCTTCGGTTTCTTGCTCTTGATGTCTTGTACGCCACCACCTTCTTGCCTTCTTTCCTAGATGGGTTGCACGGTCTCAAGAGGAACAGCCGACACCTTATTTGTCACTCCATCATTCAACACTATCCGAGACATCCTTTCTAAGCATGGTGTATACAACCATGTGCTCATCTTTAGTCCACTGCATTTTTAGATGCCTACTCTTTGCTGGTTTCTGTAAATAAAATTTGCTCATACTCTTTCCTATTCATTCCTTGTTACTGTTGCAATAGTGAAACGAATAAAATAGATCTAGGGTGGAAATTTCTGATCATTTCTTTTCTATTCTTTTCAAGGTTTTCCAAAAATATAAAAATAAAATAAGCACTACATATTGTTAACATGATTTTTGACATGATCATATCCTGATTGTGCAACCATAGTTTCTACTACAATATTTGACATGATTATCCCAATTGCACAAACATATTTTCTCTTAGTTTTTTTTTTACCATTGTTACTGCTATATTCTTAATTGCACGGAACTGTTACTAATCTAGATAACCCTATAAAACACGATTATGTATGCTTGTTGGACAAGAGGATTTTTTGCTTACTGTTTAGGCCCTTTACGCTGTCATTTCTAACTCTACCCCGGACGTCCTGGCTATGCTGCATATCGATGTTGCCTTGGGAATACTTGTTACACTCCATGGCACCATCACCGTTCTCGATGTGGCCTCATCCTGCCACTCGAAGACTGTCGGCAAACCCTTGCCCGACATTGCCAAAACAAGTCACAAAGTACTTGAACAGGTTGTTCAAAAAATAGAAACTTATACGGTCCAATAAAAAGTCTGCACATCTGGTGTATCATATGCACATAGCAGTTACGTACAGGCTAAACTCTTTAATGAACAAAGCTGAAGGGTAATGGCAATTAAGTCTATATGTTTGTTTGCTCAAGTCAACTCCCAGAAAAATATGAACCAACAAACACAGGACACCACGAACTATAGAAAGACAACATCTAAATTCATATGACCACCAACCTAGGTACTGTCCCAATTGTCGTCTGGATCGCAACTTACAGAAAAATCATCAAGGTAGGGGAAAAGTAAGATTACCAAACCTGCAACGCTTTGATCTGCAACGAGGACGTTTCAGTGATATCCCATTAATGGTACCCTAGAGCGGCTGCAATGTAGACGTTGTTGAAGACTACACAATTGGCGGCGGCGTGGTACCCGGCCTTCAAACCTAAGGTGTCAAATGGGCGGAATCTCTGTCACGATAGCAGCAGTAACTTTTATAAAGAAAATTATGTATAATACTAACTCTCAATAATCATCAATTACCAATTTGTATCAGTCCATAACGACCTGACATTACCATGTTCGCCGTGATGCTTCGGTGCACCATCGTGCACTTTTCCTTGCTATCCTAGCAGGTCTGGGAGATTCAAAAGGAGTTACCATAGCAGATCGCTTCAGCGTTTGTCACACAATTTCAGAGTTCATAAACTGCTCTCAGAGAAAAGTTTAGACTGGCCGTTGAACATGGCACGAATAAACTACAAAAAGAAGACAATGTAAATTAATTACTTCGCCTGTGGAGGAGTGATTCTGCTTCATGGCGAACAACGCATCCACCTCCTTCACTTTGAGCTGAAGAGAAGAGAACTTCTCCGTCATCTTGTTTATGTTAGTATGTACATGTCCAAATGTCCTCCTACATGAGCAGGGACGGAGCCAGAAAATGGCGATAGGGGGGGCAGGGGCTTGAACTAAAAGAGTCGATCACAATCATTGAAGAGACAATCATATAGGCATATAGGATGGTAAATATTGTGAGGTCTAAATACTCAAAATATAGCCGCAGTTATGCAATAACATGAATAAATTTGCATATCTATTAATCTGAATGAAAATCATGACTGGATAATTTCTTTCGAATTGGTTACTAGTTTCAATTTGCTAGAAAATGTTCTCAACGAGACTCTTCCTCTTCATGCCTACAAACGCATAATGTGAGAGTCAATTTTTTTCTGATTTTTTACTGTTCTAGTTTCTAGTTCTATTGTTTTTAAGGCACACATCAAAATAAAGTGTAGATTGAAAGAGGAAGTTAGAAATCATGTTCACATCATTTCAATTAGCATCATGTTCACATGACTAAGAGCTTGAACCAATTGGCTTGAAAAATCATGAATTGACTGAGCTCTCTTCCTCTTCATGTGTACACACATATAATTGGACAATACAAGAATTTCTAATTAGTTTTTAATGTCTATATTTATACAATTAGATTCTAAGACACGGACTAATCTAATGCTGAAAATAAACTAACCTTTTCTTAATCGTCTGGTCGCTCATCCGTGTGTGTGCTGCCGGCCGGAATGTGCCTGCGGTCTGCGGATCGACACGACGGGGACTCGCGCCGTGGGCGACGGTCGGACGGAGGCCTTCCCTCCTCGGTGACGGAGAGATTCGATGATGGACGATCTGCTAGGCGGGCAGTTTTTTTTTGAGACAATCGTGGACTCGCTCGTGGTCGCGTGTATCGTTTCCAGACTCTTTGTCTTCTACGTGGGCTGTTTCTCTTTTTCTTTTTCCACATATTAGGGCCGTTGGCCTGCTGCCTGCAATCACACACATCTGTGTACGTACATGGGCTCTAGGCCTCTCGCTATGGTATGGCCGGATGGATCACAGGAGGGGCGAGACAACCAGTCGCTATTAAGGGGTAACGAGATCGTTGGGGGGGGGCATGAGGCTCAAGCGGGTCTCGGCGATGGCTACCTTCCCATCATCTCCGCGTACCAGCACTGTAGCTCCAGCAGCAGTGACGGAAGGACCCCCCAATTCGGCGACACTCTCCACAACGTCCTCCACCAGCCCCTCTGAACTACTACTAACCTTAACAACTTAACAATCGTCATCGAGTCTTTGGCAATTTGGTTCATTTAAAACCATCATTCGTAAATCGGAACAATAGTCGGGAGAAAAAATTATACATTCAATTCAGCAAGCGCACAAGTAGCAAAGTAGGTACTCGCATTCAGACTTTGGTACCTCAAGAACGTCAAGCTACCCACCATAAAGATCCTAAGGTGAGCCTTCGCTGCCATTAAAGAAAAGAGTGGATCAGAAAATTGCACCCTCGAATCATCTCGGTAAATCCATCCCCCAAGATTCATTCCCTGTTCTGGAGTTCATACATAAAAATCGCAGGGGCACACGTCAAACTGTACGTTGTCCAAACTGTACACTGAGGACATGCCACGCCTGGACTGTCCCAACTTCTACTACAAGCAGGAGGACGTCTTCTTCGACGAGGTCTCCCGCCGGAGAGCCATGATGTAGGATCGAAAGTATGTCTAGAGGGGGGTGATTAGACTACTTGACCAAATAAAAAACTTTCCTTTTCCCAATTTTAGTTGTGGGCAGATTTTAGCAATTATCACAAGTCAAGCAATCAACCTACACATGCAATTCTAAGAGTATAGCAGCGGAAAATAGAACATTGCATATGGAGGTAAAGGGAAGGGTTTGGAGATGGCAAACGCAATGGAGACACGGAGATTTTTGGCGTGGTTCCGATAGGTGGTGCTATCGTACGTCCACGTTGATGGAGACTTCAACCCACAAAGGGTAACGATTGCGCGAGTCCACGGAGGGCTCTACCCACAAAGGGTCCACGAAGAAGCAACCTTGTCTATCCCACCATGGCCATCGCCCACGAAGGACTTGCCTCACTTGGGTAGATCTTCACGAAGTAGGCGATCTCCTTGCCCTTACAAACTTCTTGGTTCAACTCCACATCATGTCGAAGGCTCCCAAGGGACACCTAACCAATCTAGGAGACACCACTCTCCAAAAGGTAATAAACGGTGTGTTGATGACGAACTCCTTGCTCTTGTGCTTCAAATGATAGTCTCCCAACACTCAAACAGCTCCTCATAGATTTGGCTATGGTGGAAGAAGGATTTGAGTGGAAAGCAACTTGGGAAAGGCTAGAGAACAAGATTCAAGTGGTAGGAATGGAATATCTTGATCTCAACACATGAGTAGGTGGTTCTCTCTTAGAATCCGGATGATATGACTGTAGGCATGATCTGATGTCTCTCTCCCTTGTGAAAGAGGGGGTGGAGGGGTATATATAGCCTCCATACAAAATCCAACCGTTACACATGTTTGACCCAACTCGGTGGCACCGAAACAGAAATCTCGGTGAGACCAAAGTGAATAATCATGTGAACGTTAGGAATCTCGGTGGGACCGACTGGAACAACTCGGTGGTACCGATGTGCTAGGGCTTAGGGAAAACCTCGTCTCGGTGGCACCGATTGCATCAACTCGGTGAGACCGAAGTGAAGCAATAAGGCAACAGAGAGTTGGCAAGCCATCTCGGTGAGACCGATTTGTAAAACTCGGTGAGACCGAATTAAGTGCAAACGATAACAGAGAGTTGGCAAGGCCATCTCGGTGGGACCGAGATCCGTATCGGTGTGACCGAACTGTTAGGGTTTCTGGCAGTGGCTATGTCAATATGAACTCGGTAGCTCCGGATGGGAAATATCGGTGAGGCCGAATTGGAGTTTTAGGTTTTGGACATATTTGGATGGAGAGAGTGGCTGAGGCTTTTGGAGCAATATCACTAAGCATTTTGAGCAAGTAGACCGTTAAGCAACACGTCATCCCCTTTTTAATAGTATTGGCTTTCCTATGGACTCAATGTGATCTTGGATCACTTAAATAAAAATGTAGAGTCTTGAGCTTTTGCCAATCCTTGTCCTTAGCATTTTGAAGGGTTTCACATCTCTAATCCATGCCATGCCAAACATTGAACATCCTGAAATATTTATCTTGAATGGATATTAGTTCAATGAGATATATGTTGTTATGAATTACCAAAACCACCCGGGGATTAGTTGCACTTTCACATGAACGTAGTGGCCAGCCTGTGCGTTTACGCCGCCATCTGCCGCAAGGAGGACGCCACACTGAGCGGCACTGGGAGGCGAGAGGAGGACATTGGATTGTGTGGCGACGCATTGGGGAAGAACCGCAAGATCAGGAGATCCGCGATCTGAGGCCTCTCATCCTCCTTCCCGATCAATGCGACCTCGAGAGAACGGTAGTAGGGGAGGAGATTGGCGGCTACAACCTCGGAAAGGAAATAGCACGGGAGAGGGGAAGGTGATTGACTGCCGTGGGTGGTTTCTGTTTCTTTGTTTATTTGCCTTCCTTCTATGAGTATGTGCGGGAGAAGGAAGGAGGGGATGATTGCTTTTTTTCCCTTTTTACAGCTGCGCGGGGGATCGATTGGAGGGGTTGCGAGGTTGTCGATCGAGGGGGGGGGGGGGGTACGAAGAGACGAGACAACCTACCAACTCCCCAATTAGGAATAGAAAGAAAAGAAAGATTGGCTAGTTGATGGAGAACTGACGACCAAGATAGTTCCGGCCACCAGCCATTGCCGCTCCTGATCTTGTCGGTGCTAGCATCCTTCCTATTGGTTGAGCAATTGCTTCGCCTCACAACGGAGGCTCCGTTAGAAGGCTATGGGAGAAGTGGGGATCAATTCCTGGCCTCTTGGGAGGTGGCTTGCTCTACTAGTCACTGCACCCATGTCTTGCACGTGGTTAGCACTAGGCGTGTCGCATACTTGAGGAGAACGAAGCCGGTTTTTTCATGGGTTTTTCCCCTGATTTTTCTGTTTGTTTTTTGACAGGGTTTTCTTCGTTTTTTGTTTGGTTTTCTTTTTTCTTCTCCATTTTTTATTTGGTTTTCTTTTTTTCTTCTCCATTTTTCTTTTTCTTTTTTGGTTTTCTTTGTTTTTTTTGTTTTTCATTCTACATTCTTATATACATGATCAACATTTTTTCAAATACTTGTTCAGCATTTCTCAAATACTTGTTCAGCATTTCTCAAATACTTGTTCAACATTTTGCAAATACTTGTTCAATATTTTTCAAATACTTGTTCAACATTTTTCATATGTATTTAAAAGAGTGTTTTTGTAATATATACATTTAGAATATTTGAAAGTGTAAAAAAAGTAAAATAGAAAACAGAAAACGTAAAAAACATAGGGAAAAAGAGGTTGTGGCCTCCCGCGCTCGTGGGCCGGCCCAGCTCACTCGCCCCTTAAGGGGGTCTGAAGCCAGATATAGGCGAACTGCTACCCCCGCCCCCTCCACCATGGGCTGGTCCATGTACACCTTTTTTTCTGTTCTGAAAAATAAAGAAAGAAGTCCATATTTCACCCTCAAATGTGGCCTGATGGACGAATATCCCCCGAACTCGAATTTGGTACAATTTGCACCCTAAAATCCTCAAAACCAGATAAATAAAAAAACGAAGGAGAAAACTTTGACTGCACGTTCCATATCTGAGGGTGAAATATGGAACACGTAGTCAGAAAGTTTTCTCCTTCATTTTTTTCTTCTTTGATTTCAAAAGAAGGTTGAAAGGCAGAGGGGAAGACTACTTGCAACCATGGACGGATACGGCCGGGTAAACTTTCTGTGTTCATCTTTACTCTGTTCCGAATATAGAAAACCAATAGTAACACTTTCCACACCCCCTCAAATAAAAACTAATAATTCTTTCCATATGAAAGGTAGACTTACCTTTGATTATTGTATGTATGTTGTACTACTACTTATAAATATACACGGTGAAGGAAGAGAGAGCGTCCACCAAATCATCGAAGAAAAGGAAGAGGAGGACGGTGGAAATTAGAAGCGGACGAAACTCGCCGAACTCTCTCGTGCCTGCGAAGAAAATCAACCATGGCCTGGTCATGGTTTGATGGGATCATGGGGAAAGGAACTACGGACTCCTCTGGCGTACCTGACGATACGTCGTCTATCCACCGTGTCGAAGCGTCGATTGGTGAAGTGCTCTGCGCCGGAGCATTGGCAGCTGTGTGCCACGCGGCGTGGAGGTACTACCGGTACAGTACATGCCTGCGCACCTACGGCCGGGACATGACTGCCTTGGCCAGCAAAGCTGATCCGGTGATTGGGCGCGATGATGAGATTGATCGCCTCATACGCATCCTCTGTGGCCGGACTAAGAACTGCGCCGCGCTTGTGGGCGCCGCCGGGGTTGGCAAGACGGCCATCGCTGAGGGCCTCGCCCAACGCATCGTCGCGGGGAAGGTCCCATCCAAGCTCGCCGGAGCGCGTGTCATTGAGCTCAACCTCGGAGCGATGGTGTCTGGCACAAAGTTTGTTGGCATGTTCACGGAGCGTATGACGGACTTTATCAAGAAGGTGGAGGGTGCACACGGCAAGGTGATCCTGTTTGTCGACGAGATGCACATGCTTCTTGGCGCCGGAGCGGCCACAGGCACAACCATGGACGCGGCCAACATGCTGAAGCCAGCTTTGGCTCGTGGCCATATCCGATGCGTGGGCGCCACTACTGACAATGAGTATTGCAAGTATATAGAGAAGGATCCTGCACTCGAACGGCGGTTCCAAAAGGTGCACGTTAAGGAACCGAGCACACATTCGACCATTGCCATCCTTCAGGGGCTTAAACCCCGGTACCAAAAGCATTATGGCTTGGAAATTCGTGATGCTACCATTGATGCTGCCGTGCACCTCGCTGACCGCTATATCGCAGGTGGTTATAGTAATTTTACTGCATTATTTTATTACAATTGTTTCGAGACGAAATTTACTTGTGAGCCGACTTGTGATATCATTGTTGTGTATGTGTAGATCGTCGGTTTCCTGATAAGGCAATTGATCTCATTGACGAGGCTTGCACGGCAATAGAGCTGGGAAGAGAAAATTCAGTTGTTGGGCCGGATCATATTGCACAGGTAGGCATGCACATCACTTCTTTCATTTCAGCAGAGTGTGCTTGTCATGCTTGATTAAACTAGGTTTTTTATTTGAAGGTCGTGAGCGGATGGACTGGAATTCCTTTAGCTACGCTTAATCAAGAGGAGAGTGTCAAGTTAGTCCACTTAGCCGACAGATTGCATGAGAGAATAGTTGGGCAGGATGAGGCCGTCAATTTAGTTGCAGAAACAGTGCTGCGTTCCAGGGTTGGCCTCCACCAAGCTGGCCAGCCCATAGGCTCCTTCCTCTTTTTGGGCACAACGGGCATTGGAAAAACAGAGCTTGCAAAAGCTCTCGCCGAACAACTATTTGGTAGTGAGAAGATGATGCTTCGCTTTGATATGTCCGAGTATGTTAGTCCTGAATCCGTGCTACGTCTCGTTGGAGCACCCCCAAGGTTTCATTTATAATACCCACACCTCAATTTCAAGCATTATATTATTATATCACAATATTTATTTATTTTACTTATATGATTGTTTCTTTCATATAACATCATAAAGCTATCATGGTTACGAAGATGGTGGACAACTGACCGAGAAAGTTAGGAGGCGCCCATATAGTGTTATCCTTTTTGATGAGGTCGAGAAAGCGTATCCATCGGTGTTGAATGTTTTTCTTCAGCTGCTTGATGACGGTGTGTTGACTGATGGTAAAGGGCATAATGTGGATTTCAAGAATACAATTATCATTATGACTTCAAATGTTGGAGCAGAGCACCTAAATGCAGGAGTAGTTGGAGAAAAGACAACGGCTGCTTCACGAAACCTTCTCATGAAACAGGTTTGTGAATCACAGATAGTCCACTCAGAATTTAGTACCCAGTTGCCCATTGCTTCGTGATAACGTATATATTTGTCGGTGCAGGTTCAAAAATTCTTCAAGCCCGAATTTCTCAATAGATTAAGTGAGATTGTAGTATTTGAGCCGCTTTCACACCATCAACTCAAAGAGATTGTGAATATCCAAATGAAGAGTGCCCTTGCTAAAATAGCTAGCAAGGGCATATCTCTTGTTCTAAATGACGAAGTGTTGGATATCATTTTGTCAGAATCACACCACCCAGTAAGTATTTTCCTTTTCAAGTAATCATACCATCTAGCTTGACTTTTCAAATAGCAAACATTGATCCAGTTTCCCTATGTTACTGAACCAACACTACTCTGGATTTTCACAGTCATACGGTGCAAGGCCCATAAAAAGGTGGATAGAAAAGAACATAATGACAGCTATCTCCAAGATGCTGGTCAATGGAGAAGCCACTGAAGGATCGACAATCTCCATTGATTCTACCAGTGACAAGAAAGGGTTGAAATACCAATTGGCACAGAAGAAACAGTGAAGCAAGAAATCTTCTTAGTAACTCCGGAGAACGACGACGATGGCTTGATCTTGGTTGCGGATTATACAGAAGAAAAAAGACGTGCAGCTTACGACTGAGACCATACAATTTCCACTACGCGAAATCATTTTTGACAGCTATATAGTCTTCCTGCATGTATCTTATATATGTATGCCTAGTACTATTAGATTACTAAATCCAGTTGTCGCATAATTTTCTATTTGACCGACCTTTGAAACCTTTTGAAGGAGGTAATACAGTTGTTTGTTGATCTTTTCTGTTTCACTACTGAACATAAGGGGTATTCCTCTCTGTTAACAACTCCAGTCAGATGAATGGCGAGATAATGCAGACAAGTCACGCTCGTGCACACGCGTATTTATTGTAGGACTGCCACTTGCCGCTGCCAGAGTTCTGAGTGATTTCTATTTCGTGAGCACGATTTCCATCCACTCAACCAAGAGAACCAATCAAGTAAAACCGCACTTAGAGCATCTTCAACCGACCCCATTTTCTCCCTATACGTATACGTCTGGACGGACAGCTCGAAGCCTCGAACATGCCCAGGACAAAAAAAGATAATTTAACCGGACCCTCTACAGTCAGCCCATTGTCTGGAGTGTTCGGCACCCTCCATATCCGCGAATGCTATGTTCTCTCGCTTATAGCAAGACTAACATGGATTCCTCAAAAAAAAAAAAAAAAGCAAGACTAAAATCTGTCTCACCTGAAGCCTTCCCGCAGCGTGCACCCGTATGGGTCGGCCCAACAGCATGTTACTCGTTAGTCGCTGATGTGTTTGTTAGGATTTTTTTTCCTTTTCTTTGTTTTTTTGTTTGGTTTTCTTTTTTCTTCTTCGGTTTTATTTGGTTTTATTTTTTTGTCGTAATACTTTGGTTTTTTTCTTTGTTTCTTTCGTGGTTTTCATCAGTTTTCTTTTCTTTCTCATTTTTCTTCTTTTTTTTGGTTTTTTATTGGTTTTCAATGGTTTTCTTTTGTTCCTCTTTGTTTCTTTATCGGTTTTCATTGTTCTTCATTCTTTTGCACTTGTTTCTTTGAGTTTCTTTCCGTTTTCTTTTCCTTTGTTTCTTTTTCGGTTTTTATTTTTTTTTCTTTTATCTTTTGGTTTTCATTCTACATTGTTCGTATATGTTAAGAACATTTTCCTAACACACGCTTAACATTTTTTTAAATACGAGTTTAACATTTTTCGAATACACACTCAAAAAAATCTATACACATTTTTCAAATGCCTGATTAAAAAATTTCAAATAAAATATTAATATTTTTTTAATACATGGACACCATTTTTTCTATACACATTTTAACATTTTCAAAAGCTTGATTAACATTTTTCAAATACAAAATTAACATTTTTAATACATGGTCAACATTTTTGTATACACATTTAACATTTTTCAAATTCTAATTGACATTTTTTTCAAATGCAAGATAAACATTTTTTTAATATATGGTCAACATTTTTTCTATACACATTTAATATTTTCCAAATTTTTAATTAAAAATTTTCAAATATTTTTTCAAACGCTTAATTAACATTTCTAAATACATGATCAAATTTTCTTATACACATCGTTTTTTTATGCAGTTTTTGTAAACATGAGAAACATTTTCTCTATACACATTTAACATTTTCATATGCTTGGTTAACATTTTTTCCAAATGTTTTTTATGTAAAGTGTTTTTTGTACTCCCTCTATAAAGAAATATAAGAGCGTTAATATATTTATTTAGAATAATTGGAAGTATAAATATAATTAAAAAAGCAAAAAAACAAAAATGAAAAGTGAAAAAAATGAGGTTGTGGCCTCCCGTGCACTGACCCATCTCGCGCCTCCCTTCAGGTGAGGCTTCCCTCTGTCTCGCATGAAGCGAGACATAGAGGCGCCCTCCATATCCGGCCAATATATGGGTCGGATTTGTGGCCGCCAGGATGTGCCCTAGCGTGGCGGACCGGCCCACCCCAACCCCACAAAATTGTCTCCCCATCCCCACCCTGGGCCAAATGCTAGGCATTCCCCTCCACTTCACTTTTAGTACTGCCCCTTCTTCCCTCCTCTCCGATCCTCTCTGACCATCTTCGACATGTTGAGCAGTGGATCTGAGTCTGGCCACTACCGGTAGCTCGTTGCCTGCTCGGATGAGGAGGATATAGCCCTCCAGCTCGCACTCCCCTTGTCCCGAGAGGTTACCGAGTTCCACCGTCCGGCAACAGCTCACGGTGCGTGCCCGCGATGTCTCCGCAACAAGCGCACGGTGAATGGAGGTATAAGCGCGCTAGCGACCGCGGCTCGACGACGTCCAAGCCACTCCGACTTCGATCCAGTGGAGGCGAAGCATCCGGCGGTAGCTCACGGCGCGTGTCCGCTCCCTCACCGTAGCAGGCGCATCCGAACAACCCAAACGTTGGAACCTTGTCCCCGCAACGCCGGGCTTGGCGTCTGAGGTCAATGGCAGCAATGCTCATGGCCACATATGAGCCGGATGCCCCATATGCGGCCGCAAGGACAGAGATCGAGGCCCGACGTGCCAGCCGGCAGATGGAGAAGGCACGCCGCGGAGAATGAGGCCAATGAGGACAGTGCGGAGAAGAAGCCCGCGGAGGATGCCCGTGCCTGGATCCTAGCATAGCGACAAGTCCGGGCCACCCGTGCCCTCGCAGTGGAGTAAGCTCGTGCCGTCCGTGCCATCACCAGCCTTCCCCCGAAAGAGGACAAGAGCATGTCTGGTGTCTGCATCCGACACATCCAGCTCCAGCGCCAAGTAGATCCACCTCGAACCGTATTGCGTCTTCAACCTCTACTTCAACGACAGTGAGGACAAGGGTAAGGGCGGCCGTCGGTGATTAACTTCACCTGTCTATAGTCCTAATTTAGTTACGAAGAACGATAGTCCTTTTTTTTGACATCACGAAGAACGATAGTCCCAGTTTAGTTACAAAGAACTAGTAGAACATGCCTTCATTTTGGTAGTCTTCACGGTATGTATGAACTCCCCTATGTCCGGACTATGTATGAACCATGTGCTAGAACTGGAAGTAAATGTGTTAATCTACGTTGCAGGACTTGCGGGCAGAGGCGCGGTGGCCGCGAGGTTGCCCTTGTGAAGTGCATGTGTTGTTTTTACAATCATCTGGTCTCACAATTCCATCTACTACAAAAATCTAACCGTAATTCACAAAGCCCAAACAGTTGACAAAAGGTACAAAAAAATTCCATGGTAACCGGTTTCATCTTAAACACTCAAGATTTGATCTTCTTGCTGGAAACAAAGCACACTGGATCACTCAAGATATATTCTTACATAATAACATGGCGTCCTGATTAGTGTAACCTGACAGGAATAAAGCCAATGCTGAGGATGTGATACATCGATCTGTATCTTCTTAGCATCGTGATGAGTTAAACGCTCAATTGTATCGCCACGAAAAACATCCAAGTGCAGGGCCCGGCGCCCACGCGCGCCAAAACAGCCGCTTGAGGAAAGCCCCCCTCCCCTCCCGTGACGCCTCCGCAGGTGTCGGGGAGGAAACCCTAGCCGCCGTCGGTCTTCTTCCCCTCCCGCCTCCTCTCCACCCAGTGGCGGATCCAGCCCAGCCCAGTGCCCCGGGCCCCCTTTGTTTACTGTAGCGATCGCTACAGTGTTTTGCTACAGTATGCGAACGAAATGGGCCTCACGCCCCGGGCCTGGCCCCCCCGGCCTAGGGCCTGTCTCCGCCCCTGTCTCCACCCCCACTGCCACTGGGCGCGACCGGGCGAAGCCCGGCCGGTGCAGGCGGCGACGGGACTTCTCGCCCCTGCGCGCGTGGGGGTCGGTGCGGGCCGACCTTGATGGGTATGGGCGCCACGGTCTGGTGGGTCGCGGCGGCGACGGCGTGGTGGCTCCGTTGGTGCGGCTGGCCACCTGGTGCGGGGCTGGTGGCCAAATGGCCAAGGTGGCGTCCTGCTCCTACGCGGATCTGGCGGGCAGCTGCGCTAGCGTCGTGGGGTGCGGTCGGCGCAGGCTGCTGGTGGCCGCCTCTGCCGTGGCCACGACTGGTGGTGGTGGCGCAGCGGCAGTGGGTGGTGGTGGCGCGGGCCGAGGTTGGGGACGGCGGCCATGGCGGCTCGTCCAGATCTGGCCTCGCGGCGCCACGGGTAGCAGGCGGCTAGGGCTCAGGCGGCTGCCCTAACCGGGGCCCTCTCGGTTGGTCTGGGTGGCGGCGCAGTGGCGGTGGTTCGACCCCCTCCTCCTGATTCATGGGGTGATCGGCTCTGCGATTGGCGGCACGTCCGACGGGTGGAGCACGGCGTCTCGGCGCTTCTCGCCTTTGGCTGACCTTGACCTCAATGGCAGGGGCGCTCCGGGGGATTGGCAAGGGTTCCTCCGGGTCTAGCTGTTGCCAGGGGTGGCGACGGTGACCTGGCCCCGGTTCGAGAAATGGCGCGGCGGCTGCGGCGTGGCCTGCAGCTGCCAGTGGCCTCCCCCTGCCCTGCTCCGGCCGGTGGGGCACCGGACTTACCAAAAGGGCCTACTTTTCCGGCCTCAGCGTCAGAGGTCCATGTTGATGGGGGTGAGGTGGTCTTGGATGCTGGGGCGGTGGCTCTGGTGGTGGGAGCGCGGGCCTTGTGGACGGAGCTCATGCTCAGGTGTTGCCCGGTGGCCATGGCCCTGTGGGCGGCGTGACGGCTGGGGTGTGATGATCGGTGGTGGTGGTGCGGCGTTCGTACCTATGCCGAGGGCGATGAGTGTGGGCCGGGGTGAAAATCTGTTCTGTCTTCGAGCAGGCCGGCGGCGATGTTCGTTCCCTTCTTGAAGGCGTCGTCGCGGTCCTCATTGCCCGTCGTGTTGCTCCAGGAGAAACCCTGATCCTCGGTTCAGGTGGTGGCGGCACTCTAGTGTCGTATCCTTCTTGAAGGCACCATTTTGGAGCTCATGGGTCGTCATATGCAGCTTCGTCTCTTCGCGGTGGCGTGTTCACGGTTGAGGACCCCGGTAGCTCTTGTAGTGGTAGGGGTGGTGTTGCTGCGCTCAGCGCCGATGTATCGAGCTGTTGATGGTTGATGCTTTATATATAAAGCGAGGTGAAAGCCTTTTTCAGCAAACGCTCAATTGTATAAAATAGAGCCTTCTCTTAGTTTCTCTCTGTAAGCATATGAACCGGGCAGCTGGTATTAATCCCTTCATCATACCGCCCTACAATTAAAAACAATTTTAATTTACTTGCGGTTAAATGTGAATTCACATGAATCCACACATCGAATTGTAAGCATCCAATGCATATACTGTCAAATCTAAGTCACCAAAAGACACTGGATCGAGGCTTTCACTGTGGAAAATGAAAAAAAAATGTGCAATCCAGCTTGACTTAATAAAACATACAGTAGTATATAAGAACTTAACTGGCACACACTGCCTATCTCATATAGGGTATAATTAGATTGGATCCCCGCTCTAGCCGCAAGTGTCTCGGCTGTTCTTGTAACAGTTTGACCTCGAAGTTTGAAGAATGTGAATTCTGGTTCTACAAATTTGATTTTGGATCTATGTCCCTGGCATCTATTTTGTACCAGGTTAAAACCAATACTGACTAAAATAGCATATGTAAGAGACAAATAGAAATCAGTACCTCCTAGTGTGGTAATATGCATGCCTTTCTATACGTGCACAAGGAATTGTAAGTAAAATCGTCTTTTTCGGCTTGGGTATGTGAAAGATTTAACTCGTAAACTTCCTTGAGTTTATTGCCTTACAGTCTGATTCTTACGCTTGTTAGGCCTAAAATTTTAGAGAAGAAAACTAAATACAACTCATCCTTAAGCCAGTGGCAAATATCCAAATGCATCTATTCTACTGCACTATCAAAACAGGATCAGAAAAATTTCAGTAGGTAAGCGTTTTGAAATGAACCAGAAAACAACTGATGTGCTGCAAAACTATTTTTTGTTTAGAGTCCTCATCAATCGACAGAAGAGAAATGGATTCGTCTCTTGCAAAGACAGTGGTTAGCACACCAGTGGTCACACCATCCTCTTTTTTGTTCATTCCTCACCACCAATTAGGACACTGACATCACTTGTTTATTGAGTACATGCAGTAGCGGATGGGAAAAACATAAATAGTCAAGAACCAATAATTAATCTACAGCTTGTGGTTAAGAAAAGGGAAAATATAGTTAATAATTTAAGATTATGTCTGAATCCCATTGCTACGAAAAAAATCTAATTGACCTTGGTTCTCCTAATTCCATCTGTCTCTAAATTAGATGTTGGTCTGTTGATAATCAGCGGTAAGAGACCATCTATACACTTCGAATTGAAGATAATATACACTGATATTTCTTTTGATGTGATTTCCAGCAAAAGAGAACCTATACAGGACAATATGGTGGGCTCTGCCAAAAGCATAATAATAAATACTTACAGAAATCATACCTAGAAGCGTTAGATCTTAGCCGCAAAGCTGACATCCATTTAATGTGCAGGAAAATTCGATAAACCTGGAAGAAAATAAAAATATTAATGAATTTGGAAGAAGTCCTGCAAGTTATCCGCTCCCTTTCCTGACAGAGTCGATTTACATGGCAAGATTTAGACATTCATTTGACTGTAATAGTATCCACATGCAGACAGTAAGCATCGTGGGCATCAAGAAATGCTAATACCTTGTAGTTTCCTTTTGAAGGTCAAATCCAAGTGTCCTAGCAGCTTCTTCAGTGTAAGTGATGATTCCTTTTGGAGAGCATGATGGGTGGATCTTCTCTCTCTTTTATGCTCCTGCCACAAATTAAGTACATTGCAATGAGTTGTAGCCTCTAAGAAATTTCACATATTTTCATTTTGTAGTTTTAAACCAAAAAACAAAACGAACTGGCTGCAAAAGGGGAAAACAATAAAGGAAGGTACTTTGATGATAAATAAACATATAATACAGATTGAAAGCACAATAACATGAAGTCTTGGTTCTGTGCCTTTTATCCCCCTCAATACTCTTATACAACCAGACCCTTTTGTAGGAATAGGCTATGAATTGGGGAAATATTTGCTCTAAAAAAATACAGGAAATAATGTGTACCAAAATCATATAATTATGCAAAGGACATGCCTTGTATAATATGATGTGTAAAATATTTTCCCTGTGCAGAAATAACGCCACGCAGTATCATTACGTCAATTTGTAGTAGTTCTTAATTAGTGGTCAGTGCATAAATCATTAGCTTATATGTTGCTGATTATGCTTTCCACTCAGATATATGTGGATCACATTCCAAAATTATTTTTCCCCTAAATTGAAAATACATATCAATTGACAATCCTCGTCCCAAAAACAGTATACTAATTGGAGTGGAATTAATTTTGAGTTAGTATACTGTTAGTAATGCTAGTTTTAGCTGGATGCCCATACCACACCCCCATGATCCGAGCCCCTTTGTTATGTATGGACAAATGAGCACATGCTCTATACATATGTTGGGAAATCTCATTGACAGAGGTATGAATTCACTACAATCAGAGAATGTTTGGAAGATCACATTATATTTTTTATAGAATAATTAAGATTTTAGAGCTTTACATGGTAGAACAGGAATGATAGAGAAGGATACAAATACAGTTTTAGAGAAAATCTACACACCTCAAATGCGCCTCCTGCCGTAACCAAAAGTTCCCATGGTCACCCTCCTCGACGGTCAGACCCACACGGCAGTGGATGTCCCATGGCAACACATGGTAGAGACAATGATGTCCAGCTCATTCATTTCTTGTCGATGTTCACCATGGAGGAGCTTTCTCATCAGAGTAGAGCGGTCCAGCAATATCCTCTCCTCGGTCCCGCGAGGTGGGTACAAATGCGTATGCCATGCTCCGATCAATTAGTTAGATAATACTTTCCTGTAAAAAGAGCAAACTGAAAATAGTTCTAATCTTGGTTATCAGTACTCAGCAAGCCATTATAATTGGCATCCCTTAATTCAAGCATAAAGTTGGAGCAGCCAAAGCATCATACTGGTTTGCAGTACTGAGCAGATCAAAAGTATTTTCTCTGCCTTATTTACTTTTTTCTCATTTGCTTCTAATAAAAGAGAGGTAATAAGTAGCTCATGAATGGTTGACTCTGATTTGGTGTCAAACCATTTGATATGCACTTCAAGATAATGAGTTTGTCTTTTCCACAGTAAAAATATATGCACTGAATCTTTGGAAATTGATTACATGCTGAAATTTCAACATATTCTATTGCATAACTGGACCTACGGACAATTCCAGAAACATGTATGTTTAATTTATTCCATTCCACTCTGGCAGCATACATAAAAAGCTTCCATAAATTTGCATCGAGGAACATGACAATACCAAGATGCAAATGATAGAGCATATATTTGCGACACTTTGCTAGATGAATATTGTCAACCAGTGCAATTAAGCAACTATTTGTAGCAGAGGTCGATGGGGAAGAAGATTTAAGAGATACCTTAAAAATATGGAGAGGCGGGCTGCGCAATGTAGAGTCACTTTCACATCATCCAGCCAATAATCCATGTCATCCATCCCTCTGTTTTGCTCTGCTATACTTGTTCAAAAGGCTTGGTCTCTTTCAACATTTACGCTCTGAATGGAAGGATCTGAAAAAGAGGTGCAGATTTAAAGAGCAAAATGAGTGTGGTGCCAAGAGAAGTGATACGTTTAATGAGCAGAGTGTCACACAAAAATTAGATGGATACTTTTTCTCTGAGAGAGCTGAAGCCAGGGACAGCTGAAACTCAACATCTTTTTACCAACTGAAGCAAAATGCAAAATCTGGAAAAATGCCTTCAGGACCAACTGAACGAAAGAACATCTGCTGAACCTTGTAATATACATAAAAGCCATGTCCTCCAAACTCAAAGGTTGTACAGAAAATGTATGTTTCATGTAGCAAAACATCAGCTGGACCTTGCCTTCGACATACCTGTTCAGGAAGATAAACATCAAAAGTTTGAACCTTTTCAAGTTAATTTGCATATATAAATCACAATTGTTTTCATATACCGGCTAGTACTTAGTATGCTAATCTCTCCATGTACTTTGTAGTACTCGTAATCACAAGTCCGGCTAAGCCGCTCGCAAATACTAGCAGTATGCTAGCATGATGATCTAATCTGCTCAGAGTATATTGCTATAGTTTCTATGCACATTTTCCCCTAGCACTAATCATCTCTTACAACATGCAGGCGGGCGGCGCTACTCAACGAAACATGCGAAACGAAACGATCGTCGATGATGATGAAGGTGATGTGCCGCGCCGCCGGCGGGCTCCTGCTTGCTTTGCTGATGTCGAGGTGGAGCCCGCCGCGCCGCCCGCCGCCTCACTCCGCCGCCAGGGCCTTGCAGAGGAAGACCGCCGCCCCTGCGCCGGCGACGGCCGCCGCGACCGTCCTCCACCAGGCGCCTCCCCGCCCCCTCGCCGCGTCCTCCTGGCCTTCAAAGAACCGGAGAGCGGCGACGCCGGCGACGGCTCCCACCGCCATGGCAGCCATCTCGCCGGCGGACTCGCTCTCGTACCCCAGACCAACTTTCCCGCCCTTGGAGTAGATAAAGAACGGCATGGCTCAAGGAGTGGTTTGGTTTTGGAAGGAAGAACTGGTGAGGAGGAATGGGCGTCCATGGCCAGCTATTTGAAGGGGGGAGAGGATCTGCGCTGTCCGACAGAGGAGCTTTGCTGCTCTTCTCTGCTTTTTTTCTCCTGCCGGTTGCCTGCCGGTGGCATGATGAACAAATTTTGGGGACAGCGGAGCGGTGGCTGGGAGAGGGAGTGGAGAGCAGGCAGAGAGGGGACAGCAGAGGTGCAGAGACAGAGATGAGCAAGGAGGCGCGAGGACGATCCTCTCCAGCTCCATCGAGTGCTTCCAATCCAAGGTGGTTCATGCTTCCTGCTTTTTCTTGCTTTTGCACAATTTGCCTGATGAGGAAAGATCCGGGGACACGGGGGGAGATAGAAGAGAGGGGAGGCGGGGGCAGAGAGGAGACACTGAGAAAAAGAGAGAGAGAGAGAGACGGTACGGTACGGGAAGGAAGAAGAGAGGGGGGTGGGGAGGAAGAAGAAGAAGAAGAAGTGAGTGGCGCTGACCTCAGCTCTCCCCCATCTCTCTCTCTCTGCTTTGGGATCGCCGACCGTGTGCAGAGTGTGTCTCCTGTACGTGATCACGTAGCCATGAACGCCCAAAGGCGCTGCTTTCTTTTTCATTTCATCCAAAAAGAGAGCCCTGGAAATCTTTAGGGCCAAGAAAGCTTTGACCCTCCCGCTCTCTCCTCCGCGCCCACAGCCACACCCACCCCACGCTATTTCTTTTTGTTTTGAAAAATCTGGACAATATTCTGTCCGCTGCTTGCTTGCACATGCTTTCATCCATCAAAACAAAAAGGTTCTATGCTTTTCGTCTTTATTAACGGAAAAAAGAAGGACATGTCCATGTGTGGACATCCAAGATTAGATTACTAGCTTAGATTAGATTAGATAGATTACCTAGTACTTCACTGTCACAGCCGATTTGTGGTCAAATAGAATACAATGCCACTGATAGTTTTTTTCTGGTGCCTCTCCTTGCATCTCAACTTGTACCGGCAATTATTTTAATTGAATCGCATGTCTGAACTTCCATGATTTAGAAACCAGAGCTAGTTCCAAATCCACGAAACTCTACTTTGTTTCCCTTCACTCGTCCTTCCTTCTTAATTATGTCTGAATTTTCACCCATCAAAACCACCACCCTTTGTTTCTCCTCCCGCCAAGGACCTCATAAGTGGCCCCTCGCCTCATTTCTCATCGTTGCAGCGGTCTTGTTTGATGAAATACGAGTCGAAATTGCTTAAACGTAAATCATCCGGTTTGCATGCACTTTTTCCGGTCCGTTCAAATTTCGTTTGAAACGTGTCCGGACATTAATTTCATTGATAAGCTTTGATGGATACTATGTCCATTTTTACACAACCTGAACGGCTAGGCACAGGTGCGTGAGCTTCCACAATGTTCCCACAAACAATCTCTTCGCGTTTATTGCTCTCTAGTCTACTTTGATGGATTGCCATCTCAAATATCTGTTCAACAAATATGAGTGAATTCGGGGTGACCATTTTCATACTTGACCACCGGAGCATGCTAGCAAAATCATATGAATCTTCTCAAAGTTGTTCTTGTGAGAAGTTTTTTTTTTTGGACGAGTATCCATTTGTTGGATATAAATTAGCAATTTCCGATTTATTTAATTCATAAATAAATCATGAACATGGCATTAACAAGTATTAATCTCACGCTGATATTTAATCATGCAAGCACACGTGCTACGCATAGAGCATGAACATCTATGCAAACAACCAATACGTCTAACATGGACATAAACAAGAGAAGGATGAATGAGTTATACCCTCCAGTTGGCCATGTCACCTCCAGCAGCAGCAGCGAGCGGAACGACGGTGGGTTTGTGCGCAAGAAGGTAGAGCTGATGCGATCTAATCTGGGTGTTGACTAGGGTTGTCGATGTCTCCAATATATAGGCGGTCGTGGTAGGGAGACGTGGGGGCCAGAGATAGATGGCCGGCGACCGGGCACCAGATTGGGACGAATGACAATGGAGGACACCGTCGACACTGCGTAGCAATCCACAAAGGTGGTTCCCGACTATGCTGGCAACGAATGCGGCTGGGGTGTAATGTCGGCAATGGGGGTGGCGGCGACGGTCTACTTCGTCGATTCTAGCGCCGTCGGCTGGATAGGGTTTGCGCTTGAGCTTGCTACACCATCTCCAAGGCCGTCCGGTTCGATTTCTAGCAAAAACGACCTCGGCGACGACCCGGTGAAGCTACGCAACGGTGGCCTTGTCGACGACAAAAATGTCGATTTCGCCGTAGACGAGTGAGTAGAAGGTGCGAAAGAGGGAGTTGGGGCGAGGCGGCGTCGGCGAGAGATGGGGCGACGTGGGTCGACGATGAAGATCGGGCGACCGTCTAAATTTGCTGATAAGCTACGCTTCCAAACCAAAATTAAGCTTGAGGGCTATGTGTTTAGGGCTGAAAAGCACTATTCTGAGTGGATTATTGGTTTTGGGAGCTATTAGATAGGCCTTTTTTTGCGCGCACAGGGGGTGGGGGGCTAGATAGGCCTTAATCCCTCATATTAGATTTTTTTCTATAGATATAACTTTTGACCAATACAACCCTCGCGGCGCCTCCCCTGACGGCTCGGGGGAGGAACCCTAAGTCATCGGCACCACCTTCCCCTACCCCTCCACGTTTCGTTGCCGCTGGAGGGTCCCACCGGCGAAGCTCGGTCCAGCCCCATGGAACCATGGAAGGCGGCGAAATCAAAGGACGACAAACTCGCATGCAACCGCGCGGGTAGGAGGAAAGTTCTTCTTACGGTGAACTATGGTTTTCAGGAGGGTTTGGGATAAGACATTTGTAGGAGAGGCATGTTTTTTGGCCCAACCAGGAAACTGACAAGTGGGCTTAAGTTAAAAAAAATAGGAGTAGTTTTGCAGGGGTTTCTTTGATCATTGAGTTAGAGTTGCTCTCGGCCCCGAACAAGGTACATTGAAGGAGCAGCGCTATGTGTCGCTTATAGCGAGACCTAGGGTGTGCTCGCATTACACGCCTCCCTAAATGGGCCGGCCCATGGGCCACAGACCACTGCCTCATTTTTTTCTGTTTTTTGTTTGCTTCTTTGCTTTGTTTTTTTAATATTTTTGTTTATAATTCAGAATATTACAAATATATATTAAAAAACAATTTATATAATTTTTTTTAAAAATATTAACCAAGCATTTGAAAAATATTAAATGTGTATAGAGAAAATGTTTCTCATGTATATGCAAAGTGTATGAAAAAAATATACGATGTGTACGAGAAAACTTTATCATGTACTCCCTCCGTTTCTAAATATAAGTCTTTTTAGAGATTGCAATACAAACAAAATACGGATGTATATAGACATGTTTTAGAGTGTAAATTCACACATTTTGCTCCGTATGTAGTCCCTTATTGGAATCTTTAAAAAGACTATATTTAGGAACGGAGGGAGTATTTAAAAAATATAAATCAAGCATTGTCGAAATTTTCACATGAAAAACTCTACTTTGGCTGTTGTTGCACCTTCACTCGTCCTTCTTATGTCTGAATTTTCACAAGTGCTGTCTCTGGCCTCAAGTTCCCATCAAAGCCGTTTGTTTCTCCTCCCGTGGAGGACCTCATGAGAGGTCCCTGGCCTCATTTCTCATTATTGCAGCGGTCCTGTTTAATCAAACATGTCGTAAATTGTTACACAAGCAAAACTGCTAGGAACCTGTGCGCGAGCACAATTTTCCCATTCCACAAATAAACTGTTCGTTTTTATTGCTCTCTAATCTCATTGGATGGATTGCCATCTCAAATATCAGTTCAACAAATATGAGTGAATTTAGGGTGACAATTTTCATACTTGACCATCGGCACATACTAGCAAAATCGTACTCCCTCCGTCCCGAAATACTTGTCGAGGAAATGGATGTATCTAGACGTATTTTAGTTCTAAATACATTCATTTTTATTCATTTATGCGGCAAATAATTCCGGATGGAGGGAGTATAAGTCTTCTCTTGTTAGGGAGGAGATTTTTGTTATTGACAAGTATCGATCTGTTGGATAAATTACCAATTTTACGATTCTATTTAATCCATAAATAAATCATGAACATGGCATTGACAGTATTAATCTCACACTGATATTTAACCATGCAAGCATGTACTATGCATATAGTAGAAACATCTATGCGAACAGCTAGTACGGCTAACATAGACATAAATAGGAGAAAGACGAACGAGTTGTACCCTCTAGCTGGCCATGTCACCTCCAGCAGCAGCAGTGAGCGGGGCTAGCATTGCTCCTTCCGATCTGCGATGGGGGGCCTTGGATCCAGGGCGGCGGCCCCCTGGTATGGCCTCCCTGTCCGGTGGGCGGGCTGTCGGGGGTCGGCTAGGGTGGTCGGCGTTCCATCGATGGGTTGGTGTCGCGGCTTGCTGCTCCGGCGGCCAACGGCGCCGATCTGCTTCTTCCTCCATTACCTGCTACGTGCATTCCATCTCACCGGACATGTCTGCGTTGTTAGTCGGTCACTGGGCTGGGGCGGCGCGGGAGGTGGGGATCCAGATTGGGATAATTCCCTCGTCGGCTCCTGCCGGCCGCGACGGCGATGACGCCCGAGGGCGCCGATTATCTTCCTAGAGACGTCATTCGGGTCCGCCCTACCTCTTCCCACCTCACTGCTTCTCGGGTGAAAACCCTAACTGCGGTGGGCGGCGACGGCGCTCATGGCGTCGTGTCCTTCTTGAAGGCCTCATCGTGAGAGCTATGTGGTGGCAGGCACCGTTTGGGTTCGTGGGCAGTTGCAGATGGCGTGCCCCTCTTCCTGCGAGGGGCATCTGTTCCGGGGGAAACCCTAGATCTGGGTCTCCCAGGTCGAATGATGACGGATTGCCGTTCTCCCTCCTGGGGGCATTGTTTTGGAACAGAGGTTCACTAGAGGGGCCAACAGGTGGAGCGGTATTACATAGACCGCATTGAAGACGGCGGGTCTCGGCGGCGTGGAACAGTGGAGTCTCAGTGTTGGACGCGGTTTGGTGGACGCGCGCAGGCTGGTGGCGCTGTTTGGCGTCGTGGTGACGTCGACGGCAGATGGGACTAGCAAGATCTATGCAATGATGCCTCCTGAAGATGGGACGGCGGAAGATGGCGGAGGCGGATCCTAGAGCGTGCGCATGCGGTGCGCGTTGTGGGACGCCTCGACCGGTTGGTACTCTCAGCTTGCCAGGCGGGCGACTTCTTGAGGCCACTGAATTAGATGATGTCTGTTGATGCGGTTAGGGCACATCTTTATACTTGTAGGGTAGCGACTTTGTTCGTCTCGAAGGTGGCTTTGGGTTGATCTTTGTATTCATTTTGTCAAGACTCTTATGAATAAATTAATAAAAATGGCTGCATGCATCATTTTGATGCAGAGGCCGGGGTAATCCTCCTTTTTGGAGAAAAAAAAGCAGCAGCATCGAGCGAAACGACGGTGGGTTTGTACGCAATGAGGTAGAGCAGATGCAATCCGATCTGGGTGTCGGCTAGGGTTGCCGATGCCTCCAATATATAGGCGGTCACGGAGATGTGGAATATATTGAGCTTTCTCCTCAATATGTATAATATGTATGTGGTGATTGTTCATAAACTGGAATATATTTGTTCATAAATATGGTCGTGGTAGGCTGACCTCAGCTCTCCCCCATCTCTCTCTGTGCTTTGGGATCGCCGACCGACCGCTGGCTGTGTTCCCGGTACGTCCGCAGTTGGTTGTTCACGTAGCCATCAACACAAAAGATGTTGCGTTCTTTTTCGTCCAAAAAGAGAGAAGAGAACATAGAAGATCACCTCCCTGGCCAAGAAAAGCTTTGACCCTCCTAGGCTCCACATATCGTCCAGAGTCGTGTGGATGTTGGTTCCCCTAGAGGCGATCTAGGGTTCCCCATATCCCCTGGCGGCGCCGCTAGGGTTCTCAACTTTACCCCCACAAATCACCAATTTCTCATGTGAGATCGCCTTCGGTGTGATTCTCGTGTGATTCCCTAAACTACCGCGAGTGCGTGGAAGGAATAGTATGGCGGAACCGGAACAAACGTCGGCGGCGGCGGGCGCTGCAGGCGGTGGCGGTGGAGGTAATGGATACGGAGGGACCGGGGCAAATCTGGAGGATAGATTCCAGGGTTTGAATCTTTATGGAGAAGAGGAGGAAGAATTGGATCTATTTGATGAAATTGAAGGTTTGATTGAGGAAACAAGATGGGTGGCTGTCTTTAGGGTTCATACCAATAAACCCTTCAGCCATATCTCGCTGTTTAAAACGCTGAGGAACGCATGGACAGCGGCACAAGGTGTGACCTTTAAGCCAATGGGCGATAATCTGTTCTTAGCCCAGTTGATGTGCCTTGCTGATTGGAATCGAGTGATCAATGGAGGACCGTGGCTCTTCCGGAAAGCGGCGGTCGTTATTGAGGAATATGATGGAATAACGAATGTACATGATTATAGGCTGGACTGTATCCCGGCGTGGATGCGAATCATTGGCATCCCTGACGGCCTGATGAAAAACAAGGTGATTGCAGAGAAGATTGCTAGAAAAGTTGGGATCCCCTCGATCAAAGTTATTGTGAATGAAGGGCGCATCAATCCCACCAAGTATCTGAGAGCTAGGGTGTTCCTTCCCTTAGATAAACCCCTAGTTCGGTTTGTTCCTCTGACGCTAAAAGAGAGCAAGAAGTATCCAGTGGAGTATGAAAAACTCCCGGATTTTTGTGATTATTGTGGGATGATCGGATATGTGGTGACAGAATGCGGGGATGGGCTCCATAACGAGGAGGACTGTCAATGGGGCGAATGGTTGATGGTGAACTTTGATGCACCGACGAGTAATGCTGGCTATGACAGGGGAAGTGGGGGCCGTGGAGGAGGACGTGGCGGTGGCAGGGCTGACAGAGGAAGAGGCTCGGCCGATGACGGAGGAATGACAGGAGGTGGTACTGGCCGAGGGAATCTGGGTGATCCAAATCCCTAAGAAAATGTAGACAAGGAGTTGGAAAGGGGGAATGAGCTTCACAGGAATGGCATTGTTCCAATGGCCAGGAAGCGGCTAATTACTCAAGACGGGGTGGTTAATAGTTCAGTTGACCCAACAGCAGCACCCCCTCCGGGCTTTGTGACTGATAAAGTTCTACTTATTGAGAGCTCATGGGAGGAGAAGGTGGATAAAACTCTCATGAGCACCCCGCAAAAGATTCATGATAACAAGAGGCTGAAAGCCAACCTATCAGAGGCAGCAAATGAAGTAGCGGCGTCCTCCTCCAAGGAGGGACGCCGAACACAATGAAACTCATTAGTTGGAACTGTCGGGGCCTGCTCGGGGCCCCGACCGTTCGGTCGCTTCTGGATATCCAGAGGCGAAATAATCCAGATGCGTTTTTCCTGTCTGAGACGCATTTGGACAAGGTTAAGGCAGAAGAGCTCATGAGAAAATTGAGGATGGACCATATGATTGTAGTACCATGTCTTGATGGCAGAAAGGGTGGATTGCTCCTAGTCTGGAAGAAGGAGGTGAGGATCTACTCCCGGACTACTACCTTTAATTGCATTGATGTGTCGGTTGAGGAACTGGATGGAAAGCTGTGGAGATTGACGGGTATTTACGGAGAGCCAAGCTGGGATAATAAAGAGAGAACGTACCAGCTAATTCGTGATCTTCATGCCCAATAAAATCTCCCGTGGGTGGCTATCGATGATTTTAATGAGATATTACTATCATCAGAGAAAGAAGGAGGTGCTCCTCGGCAGCAGGCTAGACTCCAAGCCTTCCAGGATGCATTATCGGACTGTTCTTTGGAGGATATCAGCTACCATGGCGACAAGTTTACTTTCTTCAGAGGAGGACTAAGAGAACGGCTGGATCGGGCCGTCTCGAACTCGGGTTGGATGGAGATGCATCCGTCATGTGGACTGATTAATCTGGACATGGGCAAGTCAGATCACCGACCGATTTGCTTAGATACGGAGTACTTGGTCGGAGTCGCTGCACAACGTCGTCAAGGGGGACGGAAATTTGAGGCGAGGTGGCTGGCAGAGGAAGCTGTCGAAGAAGTGGTCAGAACAGCGTGGCAAAAAGCTATTGTACAGGGACTCTGTCCATCGGCTAGTGATAAACTGGCCGCTGTGCACAAGGATCTCCATTTGTGGGATCAGAAAGTTCTGAAGGGCCCCCGAGCTAGACTGAGGTCAGCTCAGGATGAATTGGAGACAATTATGCGTGGGCCCTTTGATGCGGATGCAAGAGTGAAGCAACAAGAGTTAACCCTGAAGATTGGAAATCTCCTGGAGCAGGAGGAAATCTATTGGGCCCAGAGAGGTCATGCAAATTGGTTGCGTCGTGGTGATCGTAATACTAAATTTTATCATCAGTACGCTTCGGCCCGTAGGCGCCGTAATTTGATTAAGAAGTTGAAAAATAATAATAATGGATGGGTTGAGGGGAATGATAACCTCAAGCCCCTCATTTTTATTATTTTCAGAGTTTGTTTCATTCGGATGCAGGGATGATATATGAAGACCTGTTGGCTATGGTTAAGCCTGCAGTTACGCCACTGATGAATGACCTGTTAATTGCTCCATTTACACAAGAGGAAGTGAAGAAAGCCCTCTTTCAAATAGGAGATATGAAGGCCCCTGGCCCGGACGGACTTCACGCTGTATTTTTCAAACGCTTTTGGCATATTGTTGGAGAGGAACTCACAAAAGAAGTGCTTGAAGCGATCAATAACAAAAAAATACCAGACGGGTGGAATAATACCAATATTGTGCTAATACCAAAGGTGGACAGTCCATAGGTAATAACACAATTCAGACCCATTAGTTTGTGTAACGTGGTGTACAAGATAATTTCAAAGATGTTGGCTAATAGACTGAAGAAAATCCTACCCGAGGTGATTTCTCCCACTCAGAGTGCTTTTGTACCGGGTAGGCTTATTACTGATAATGTGTTGGTCGCTTATGAATGTTTTCATTCCATAAAAAAGTGAACACATGGGTCAAATGGTGTTTGTGCTGTTAAGTTGGACATGCTAAACGCATATGACAGAGTAGAATGGGACTTTTTACAGCAAATGATGACAAGGTTAGGGTTCCACTCACAGTGGATTGAGCTTATTATGGAGTGTGTCTCCTCTGTCGGATATCATATCAGATTTAATGACACAGAATCATATGAGTTCATACCCACTAGAGGCCTAAGACAGGGAGATCCATTATCTCCTTACCTCTTCCTAGTATGCTCTGAAGGTTTATCAAGCATGTTGGCTCATGAGGAGGATATTGGAGGAATTGAAGGGATAAATGTGTCAAGGAACGCCCCTCTGTTTCTCACCTTTTATTTGCAGATGACTCCTTGATCCTAATGAGAGCAACTGCCCAGAATGCAAGTACTTTAAAAAGGATCCTGGATACATATTGTGTGAGTTCTGGGCAGCGTGTTAGTACCCCTAAATCTAGCATCTTCTTCAGTCCTAATACTAGAGTAAATGAAAGGGAGAGTATTTGTGGAATGCTAGACATATTGACTGAAGCTTTGTCTGACAAATACTTGGGTCTACCAACTATTGTTGGTATCGACCGTAGTGACTGTTTTCAGCATCTAGTTGACAGAGTGTGCCAGAGATTGAAGGAATGGAAGGAAAAAAATTATCCGTGCAAGGTAAAGAGATTCTCCTTAAAGCAGTAGCACAGGCAATTCCATCATATGCTATGTCTGTGTTCAAGTTACCAAAAGGGATATGTAAATCAATCACGGATGAAATATCGAGCTACTGGTGGGGTGATGGAGAGGAGAAAAGGAAAATGCATTGGTTTGCATGGTGGAAAATGTGTGTCCCGAAGAAGAAGGGAGGGATGGGGTTTCGAGACCTTCACAGCTTTAACCTTGCTATGTTAGCAAAGCGGTGTTGGCGCCTTCTCTAGAATCCCGACTCCTTGTGTGCACGTGTTCTCAGTGCAAAATATTATCCAAACGGTGATATTCTAAAAGCTGGCCCAAAGAAAGGTTCATCTTTTACGTGGCAAAGTATAGTTGTTGGTGTACAAAGCTTTAAGAGAGGGTGTATTTGGCGAGTGGGCACTGGTTCTCAGATAGATGTTTGGGAGGATCCATGGATTCCATCTAGTGAAACAAGGAAACCGATAACCCCGAGAGGTGGAATTATGTTATCAAAAGTGCAGGATATAATTGATCCCCACACGGGACAATGGGATGAGCCTCTCATCCAAAGCGTGTTCTCGCCAGTTGATGTGTACAGAATACTTCAAATCCCACTCCATGTTGAAGCTCTGGAAGATTTTGTGGCTTGGCACCACACAAGATCTGGAACCTTCTCAGTTCGTTCGGCATACCATGTGGAGTTTGATCACCAATTCGGAAGTCAGTACACAAATCTGAATAGTTCAGGTAGTGCCCAACTGAATCCGGTTTGGAAGGAGTTATGGAAACTCCGTCTTCCAGGAAAGATTAAGCACTTTGGCTGGAAAGTGCTAAAGGGGATTTTACCATGTTATGGTGTTCTCGCGGGCAGACATGTACCCTTGTTCCCGCAATGTCCTTTGTGTAAAATTGGATTAGAAGATATCCAGCATTGCCTGTTCTCATGCGTCCGAGCCGAGCAAGTTTGGACAGCACTTGGCCTACCGGAGGTGATCGACCAAGCCATTCAGCAGGACCGGTCGGGATCTATAAGCCTGGATATTTTGGTCAGACTGCGTACGATGACACATAATATACCAACGGCCGAGTTTATCTTGGTGGCCATGTGGTTTATCTGGTGGCAAAGGAAGCCTGGATATTTTGCTCAGACTGCGTACGATGACACATAATATACCAACGGCCGAGTTTATCTTGGTGGCCATGTGGTTTATCTGGTGGCAAAGGAGGCAAAGTACGAAGGGTGAGACTGTGCAAACACCGGAACAAACAGCTATTTCCATCCAGGTTCTTGCTACAAATTTTGTTCGTGCTAATACACCAAAGCAGCCAATACGACGTACTGATCATGTATGGAAAAAGCCAAGCACGGGAGTTATCAAAGTGAATGTTGATGCATCATTTCATGAGGAGAATTTCAGAGGAGCTTGCGGTGTAGTGGCTCATGACGACCATGGAAATTTCCTGGGGGCAGAAACCTTAGTACTACCCCACGTGTCTAGCGCAGGTTCAGCTGAGTTGATTGCTATTCGATGTGGACTGTGCCTCGCAGCGAAATTGGGTTGCACAAAGCTTATCATTGAGTCTGACTGCATGACAGCATTGGAGGCTATATCTAATCCGGATGCTTATATGGGAGTGGATGTTCCTGTCATTGCAGAATGCTCCCTCTTGGCAATGGACTTCGCTAGTACCAGTTTTGATTATTGTAGCAGAGAAGCAAACTTGTTAGCGGATGGCTTAGCAAAGCACTGTTTTAGCACTAGAGAGTCACAAGTATGGGAGACTTTCATCCCTGGCTATATTCTTCATCATTATGTAAACGACCTTGCTGTTATTTGAGGAATAAAGTTATTACGCTAAAAAAAAAGCTTTGACCCTCCCGCTCTCCCTCCACGCACACACCCACCCCGCCTTAACTCCTTTTTGTTTTGAATCTGGACAATATTCTCTCTGCTGCCTGCACATGCCATATGGCTTTCATCCCTCAAAAAGGTTCCATGCTTTTCAAGATTGGATTAGATTAGATTAGTACCCTCAAGATCATCTTTATTAAATGAAAAAAGAAGGACCATGTGTGGACATCCAAGATTTGATTAGACTAGCAAAAGAGCCCGTGCGTTGCAATGGGAGGAAACAATACAACACGCCTCTAACCCAATAATCATGACTCAAGACCCCAATAGATCCATGTTCTTTATTTGAACATGGCATCCCATCTATGTTGCCTATCTCTCTCACACATAAGATGAACATCAACTTTCTTTTTTCCATGCGATGTTTTGCCGAGGCATGCATGTGTGGTTATTGATGGTTTCTTTTGTCTTCAATCTGATTTCGATGAGCTGTTCATTTGCACATGGATCGGCCTCGGATGGAAAAAAGACGGATTGTGCGCTATTGATTAAAATTACACCATAAATAGAATTTTAAAAATGTTAAATAGGTAAAATAACGGCATATTCAGATTGTACACATCGCTATTGATTAAAATTACACCATAAATAGAATTTAAAAATGTTAAATATGTAAAAATAACATCATATTCAGATTCTACATAT
This sequence comes from Elymus sibiricus, assembly GCA_039707655.1. Classification (NCBI taxonomy): domain Eukaryota; kingdom Viridiplantae; phylum Streptophyta; class Magnoliopsida; order Poales; family Poaceae; genus Elymus; species Elymus sibiricus. Next base: position 308,975,609 of record CM077674.1, read on the forward strand.
TTTTCTAATCAAATTTCATATATAATAATTTAAAATTGGAGTTACGGTTTAAAAGATATGATTTTTTAAAAGCATTTGTCACTTATAGTTGAACTGCGGATTAATTAATAGAAACGGTAGGGGGTTTTCTAGAAAAAATATGAAAAATAATTCGTTTTGTACTTAAGTCCGGACTGCGGGTTTATTTCATGAAAACAGAAGGGGGTTTCTGAAAAAATACAAAAAACTATTCGTTTTTGTCACTTAAGTCCGGACTGTGGGTTGATTTCGGGAAAACACAGGGGGTTTTTCGTAAAATGAGCAACGGACGGCTAGAAGCACTACTCGCTTTATTATTACTAGCAAAAGAGCTCGTGCGTTACAACGGGAGAAAAAGATAGCACACGCTCAATCATTAGTCATGAACCCAATAGTTCCACGTTCTTTATTTAAACATCCCATCCCATCTAAGTTGTCTTTTGTCTTCCGTCCCATCCCCGCCTACGATGATCTTAGTGTCTATAGAACCAGAACGTGTTTGAATGTGGTCAATCCTAAGTCGTCTCTCTCGACATAAGATGAGAATATATTTTCCTTGCTAGGTTTGCCAAGGTGTGCATGCGTGGTTATCGATGGTTTCTTTCGTCTCCAATTTTGTTTGTCAACGTGTTCATTTGCAATCCAGATCGGCGCTCGTACGAAGGTGTGCATGCTATTAATTAAGGTTTCATTCTAAATAGAATTTTTAAAAATAGTTAATAGGTAAAAATAACATCATATTTGGATTCTACATATTTTTCTAATCAAATTCCATATATAACATGTTAAAATTGGATTTAGGGTGTAAAAGATATGGATATTTCAAAAAGTATGTTTCGTACTTAAAAGTGAACTGCGGGTTAATTACCAGAAATTGTAGGGGATTTTCTCTAAAAGAAAAAATGTTTTGTTTTGTCACTTAAAAGTGAACTGCGGGTTACTTACCCGAAACTGTAGGGGGGTTTCCGTAAAAACAGAAAAACGATTCATTTTTTTACTTAAAGATGTATTGCAGGTTGATTCTTCAAAACATAAGGGACTTTTCTGCAAAATTACTGCGACGGTGAACGGAGAGAAGCAATCCATGCTTTATTAGTAGGTATAGATTAGATAGATTATTACTACTTCACTGTCACATGCGATTTGTGGTCCAAATAGAATACAACACCACAGTTAGGTTTTTCTAGTACCCTCTCCTTGCATCTCAACTTGTACCAAAAATCATTTTAATTGATCGCATGTTTGAATTTTCATGATTTAGAGACTAGAGCTAGTTCCAAATCCATGAACCTCTACTTTGGCTCCCTTTACTCGTCCTTCTTATGTCTGAATTTTCACGAGTGTTGTCTCTGGCCTCAAGTTCCCATCAAAAACACTGTTTGTTTCTCCTCCCGCAAAGGACCTCATAAGTGGTCCCTGGCCTAATTTCTCATCATTGCAGCGATTTTGTTTAATCAAACACGCCAAAATTGTTAAAGAAAATTGTTATGTTTGCTTTTGCCTAATGAAATATGTCGAAAATGCCATAAATTTGGTCTGGTTTAAATGAAAATCATCTCGTTTGCATGCAATTTTCCGATCCTTTCAATTTTCGTTTTAAATGTGTCCAGACATTTGATGGATATAATTGGATGGCCGGTTCCCTGTATCGGTGTCCGCGGATGAATACTATGTCCGCGTTGTATATGAATACTATGTCGAATACTATACCCCCTACAACGTCTTCTGTATATGTTGTGAACGTCTAGCAGGCACGTTCTAATGACTATTCGATAGTTCAGTGCGCCATGCTTTACGGCTTAGAACCGGGGCTCCAAAGACGTTTTGAGCACCACGGAGCATATGAGATGTTCCAGGAGCTGAAATTGGTATTTCAGGCTCACACCTGGGTCGAGAGGTATGAAGCCTCCGGCAAGTTCTTTAGCTGCAAGATGGAGGAGAACAGCTCCGTTAGCGAGCACGTACTCAAGGTGTCTGGGTACTTCAACCGCTTGAATCAGTTGAGAGTTAATCTTCCGGATGAAGTAGCGATTAACAGAGTTCTCCAGTCACTGCCACACCAAGCTACAAGAGCTTCGTGATGAACTATAATATGCAAGGGATGAAGAAGACGATCCCTGAGCTTTTCGCGATGCTTAAGGCCGCGGAAGTAGAAATCAAGAATGAGTATCAAGTGTTGATGGTCAAAAAGACCACTAGTTTCAAGAAAGGCAAGGGAAAGAAGGGAAACTTCAAGAAGAATGGCAAGCCAGTTGCTGCTCCAGTGAAGAAACCCAAGGCTGGACCCCAAACCTGAGACCGAGTGCTTCTATTGCAAGGGAAATGGCCACTGGAAGCGGAATTGCCCCAAGTACTTGGCAGATAAGAAGGCTTGCAACGTCAATAAAGGTATATTTGATATACATGTTATTGATGTGTACCTTCCTAGTGCTCGTAGAAGCGCCTGGGTATTTGATACTGGTTCGGTTGCTAATATTTGTAACTCGAAACATGAGCTATGGAATAAACGGATACTAGCTAAGGACGAGGGGACGATGCGCGTCGGAAATGGTTCCAAGGTTGATGTGATCGCCGTCGGCACGCTCCCTCTATGTCTACCTTTGGGATTAATTTTAAACCTAAATAATTGTTATTTGGTGCCTGCATTAAGCATGAACATTATATCTGGGTCTTGTTTATTGCGAGATGGTTATTCATTTAAGTCAGAGAATAATGGTTGTTCTATTTATATGAATAATATCTTTTATGGTCATGCACCCTTGGTGAATGGTTTATTCTTGTTGAATCTCGATCGTAGTGACAGACATGTTCATAACATTGATGCCAAAAGATGCAAAGTTAATGATGATAGTACCACATACTTGTGGCACTGCCGCTTAGGTCATATTGATGTAAAGCGCATGAAGAAACTCCATGCTGATGGACTTTTGGAATCACTTGATTATGAATCATTTGAAACATGTGAACCATGCCTCATGGACAAGATGACTAAAACCCCGTTTTCCGGAACAATGGAGCGGGCAAGTGACTTGTTGGAAACAATACATACTGATGTATGCGGTTCGATGAGTGTTGAAGCACACGGTGGATATCGTTATTTTCTTACCTTCATGGATGATTTGAATAGATATGGGTATATTTACTTAATAAAACACAAGTTTGAAACATTTGAAAAGTTTAAGGAGTTTCAGAGTGAGGTAGAGAATCATCGTAACAAGAAAATAAAATTTCTACAATCTGATCGTGGAGGTGAATATTTGAGTCACGAGTTTGGCACGCATTTAAGACAATGTGGAATTGTTTCACAACTTACGCCACCTGAAACACCACAGCGTAATGGTGTGTCTGAACATTGTAATCGTACTCTATTAGATATGGTGCGTTCTATGATGTCTCTTACCGATTTGCCACTATCGTTTTGGGGTTATGCATTACAGACAGCTGCATTCACTTTAAACAGGACCTCAACGATGACCCGGTGAAGCTACGCAACAGTGGCCTTGTCGACGAAAAAATGTCGATTTCGCCGTAGACGAGTGAGTAGAAGGTGCGAAAGAGGGAGTTGGGGCGAGGCGGCGTCGGCGAGAGATGGGGAGACATGGGTCGACGACGAAGATCGGGCGGCCGTCTAAATTTGTTGATAAGCTACGCTCCCAAACCAAAATTAAGCTTGAGGGCTATGTGTTTAGAGCTGAAAAACACTATTCTGGGTGGATTATTGGTTTTGGGAGTTATTAGATAGGCCTTTTTTTGCGCGCACAGGGGGGTGGGGGCTAGATAGGCCTTAATCCCTCAGATTAGATTTTTTTCTATAAATATAACTTTTGACCAATACAACCCTCGCGGTGCCTCCCCTGGCGGCTCGGGGGAGGAACCATAAGTCATCGGCACCACCTTCCCCTACCCATCCACGTTTCGTTGCCGCCGAAGGGTCCCACCGGCGAAGCTCAGTCCAGCCCCATGGAAGGCGGCGAAATCAAAGGACGACAAACTCGCATGCAACCGCGCGGGTAGGAGGAAAGTTCTTCTTACGGTTAACTATCGTTTTTAGGAGGGTTTGGGATAAGACATTTGTAGGAGAGGCACGTTTTTTGGCCCAACCAGGAAACCAACAAGCGGGCTTAAGTTAAAAAAAATAGGAGTAGTTTTGCAGGAGTTTCTTTGATCATTGAGTTAGACTTGCCCTCGGCCTCGAACAAGGTACATTGAAGGAGCAGCGCTATGTGTCGCTTATAGCGAGACCTAGGGTGTGCTCGCATTACACGCCTCCCTAAATGGGCCGGCCCATGGGCCACAGACCACTGCCTCATTTTTTCTTTTTTTGTTTGCTTTTTTGCTTTGTTTTTTTAATTTAGAATATTATAAATATATATACATATATATTACAAAAAACAATTTATATAATTTTTTTAAAAAAATTAATTAAGCATTTGAAAAATGTTAAATGTGTATAGAGAAAATGTTTCTCATGTATATGCAAAGTGTATGAAAAAAATATACGATGTGTACGAGAAAACTTTATCATGTACTCCCTCTGTTTTTAAGTATAAGTCTTTTTTAGAGAATTCAATACAAACTAAATACGGATGTGTATAGACATATTTTAGAGTGTAAATTCACTCATTTTGCTCCGTATGTAGTCCCTTATTGGAATCTTTAAAATGACTTATATTTAGGAATGGAGGGAGTATTTAAAAAATATAAATCAAGCGTTGTCGAAATTTTCACATGAAAAACTCTACTTTGGCTGTTGTTGCACCTTCACTCGTCCTTATTATGTTTGAATTTTAACAAGTGTTGTCTCTGGCCTCAGCTCATATTCATATAGAATTTTAAAAGTGTTAAATATGTAAAATAACATCATATTCATATTCAGATTGTACGGGAAGGAAGAAGAGAGGGGGGGTGGGGAGGAAGAAGAAGAGGAAGAAGAAATGAGTGGCGCTGACCTCAGCTCTCCCCCGTCTCTGCTTTTGCTTTGGGATCGCCGACCGTACTCAGGGTGTGTCCCCGCGGTTAGTTGATCACGTAGCCATCAAACACCCAAAGGCGCTGCTTTCTTTTTCATCCAAAAAGGGAGAAGAGAAGATCCCTTCCCTGGAACTGGAAATCAAGAAAGCTTGACCCTCCCGCTCTCTCCTCCGCACCCGCGCCCACACCCACCCCATGCTTGGACCTCATAAGTCGCCCCTCGCCTCATTTCTCATCATTGCAACGGTCTTGTTTGATGAAATACGAGTCGAAATTGTTTAAATATAAATCATCCGGTTTGCATGCAATTTCTACACAACCAGAACAGCTAGGCACATGTGCGCGAGCACAATGTTCCCATCAATTCCACAAACAATCTTTTTGTTTTTATTGCTCTCTAGTCTACTTTGATGGATTGCCATATCAAATATTGTTCAACGAATATGAGTGAATTCAAGGTGACCGTTTTCATACTTGATCACCGGAGCATGCTAGCAAAATCATATGAATCTTCTCAAAATGCAAAAGTAAACAAAGTAGCACGAGACGTGAGTAACGGTTGTTGGAATCGATAGGACTAAAGCGTTCCCAGGGTGTGGGGGCTCCGACCTGTAATACCGACGTCACCGATTGTACATTTAACAGTGGTCTCAAGATCAGGTGCCACTGAGTACAACGAACTGATACAGTAGCATACATCCATTACAACACGAATAAGTCTTACATAGGGTGACCAACTAGGGTCTAGTCTTACATAGCTAAGCCATAAAGGCATCTACTACTTATTCAACAGTGCAGCGGAAACAACGACGATAACTCGAACCCACGTAGCGAGCCATAACCCACAGACAAGCTGACTGGGGAAGCGGCCTAGTTCGCATCGTGGTCATCGAAGAACTCGTCTTCATAACCTGTATCTTCCATTCCTGGCCAAGTTGCTAGCCAGGGACAAGCCAGATGAGTACATTTGAATGTACTCACAAGCAACCCAAGGATTGTAATAGCAGAATATTCATGCAAGGCTCAGTACAAAGGAAAGACTTCTATACTAGGTTTAGCAGTTTGCGGAAAGCTGATTTCAATGCATATGACCTACTTTTGAAAACAACAATGCCTCGTGGTCCAAAGAACCACGGAGCCTCAGGTCACAGATATCAACATAAATCGATTAAGTTCAACACCAACTTAATCATCTCATCAACCAGTCTGGGTACTCTGTACCCTTCTTTCTCATCATCAACATTCTCATATCATCATCATTCTCAACCACGCACGGACTTGGTTTAAGTGTGGTCATCCCAGTTGTACTTAACCGTGGACATCGGCTATTCAAATAGTTTTACCCTCTGCAGAGGGTGCACACTTTACCCACAACATCCGACATACTATCTGTGATCAACACGCCTCGTGATACCTGAGTGTAGTACTCGAACAAAACCATTCCCAAGACTGGTACCAACATAGTGACTCCACCCGTTTCTCACCCGGCCCCTTCATGCCACTCATTCGCAAACCCATGAAGTGACAACCCCTCATGCCACTCATTCGCAAACCCATGCAAGGGCCCTGCATGCCACTCATTCGCACAACCCATGTAGGAGTGCCAATGGCGTGAGTACCTACCCTTGCCCACATCAAGGTTCAAGTCAAGCCCTATTACCAGGGTATCGTTCTTGCACTGTTGGTTGGTTAGACGGTCATGACCTTATTCCAGTCCTTCCGGAACCTTTTTCACATGGTCTCACAACAATGAGTCACCCATACGGGTACTCACAACTTCTTCCGAGTAAATTTCTCTCTTGTGTCCAACCTAAGTTCCCACCCACAGGCATGGCCAAGAAACTACCATAGAAATAAGCTATGCCCCTTTGTGTTTCCCGGGTTATCAAGGTCAGGGTATTAACGGCATCTAGGATATTACCTATGTCATCATGCAATTGGGACCATTTCTACTAGCAATGCATAATCGTAAGTTTTGATGCATGAAAATAACTACATCATGAGCAAAAACTTGGGTGAATCAACATGGTCAAGAGGTTGCTTGCCTGGCTCAGCAAAGTCTTCAAATGTTTCTGGTCCTTCTCCAAGTCCTTTGTCTACTTCGTTATCTAACGTCGAAACGAAACACAATAAGCAACACAACAAGGCAGAAAAATAAAAGTGCTCTAAAAATATAGGAAACACTTTTCTAGGACCTCTTTGGCTATATGAAAATACTACTAATTTTAGAGCTACAGATATTTTTTGGACATGTCATATTGTTGGAATCAATGGAAAAATGGACATGCATGAAGTCCACATAATGCCTTGTTGTAAAAATGAGTGGAAGCACTCATTAAATAAGGCATGATTTTAGAAACATTTAGAAATTGTTTTCATTGGATTTGGAGTCCAGATGATTCTCCTAGGGATTTTCTAAGTTGACTTATGTGCTAAAATGGTCTACTAAAAGAATCACACAGAATATGGTCATAGTAAAAATGTTCACTATGGCCTGTTAAATAGAGCATGACTTATGGCGCAAGTAGAAATTTGAACCAACTCATTTGAATTTGAAATGCACCATAGGGAATTATTTTAGTTCACTGGAAAAGAAAATAGAAAAATCAAACTGAGCTAGACGGGTCAAACGGCCAGATCCTGCCCAGCAGACAGCACAGGCAGTGGGCGGGCGCGCGCGCGTGCCAGTTCATGTTGGGAAACATAGTAGAAAACAAAAAATCACGCTACGATCACCCATGAACAATATGAAGATGCATATAGGGTTTGGATCAACGATCATTACCGACTCCGGAGTGCAGCGGAAGTAGATGAGTCGGTGTAGATCGTACTTGGAGTCCCTCGAACCATTGATGATGACACCGCGAACCGCCCTTGAACAATCCCTCGAAAGGAAGACCGAAAGCATGACCTCTCTACTTGGTTGCAAGCGTACGGTCTTCACGATCCGGCAGCGCTTTGCCGTCCAGAGAGCTAATCATCATCAAAGAATTAGAGGGAGGAGATTAGAACCACACTGGGCTTCTAATTATGAGGATTAGAGGAACTAGGTCTAGCTCTAATTAGTCAACTAGGACCAATTAGAACTAGAACTAGATGAACTATAGGAGGCTCCAGAACTTGTGTGTGCAATAGGACCAATACCTCAAGTATATACAGGTTAGAGGGGGAGAGGAGGGCTGCCACCAAGGAGGGAAAGGCCCTCCTTGGTGCGCCGGCCAGGGGGGAGGAGTCTAACTCCTCCCCAATCCAATTCGGCCTCCCCCTTATGTCGGTGGTAAAACCGGTATACCTCGGGGTAGGGGGTCTCGAGCTGTGGATCTCGGATCAATGGTAACAAGGACGAAGGAGACGGTGTTTACCCAGGTTCGGGCCCTCTCGAAGAGGTAATACCCTACGTCCTGCTTTGATTATATTGATGATGAAGTATCGAGTACAAGCTTGATCTACCTCGAGATCATAAGGAGAAGTCTAACCCTAGGGCTAGGTGGATGGTAATTGTGATTCCGTGTCCTCTGCAGGCTAAACCCCCTGGCTTATATACACGCCAGGTAGGGCATCTAGGGTTACATGGTCGGTATCCAGGGATGCGTATGAAGGCGGCAGGAGATGTCTTGGGGTATACTTCAAGTCTTCGGTAGATGCAATCTTGATCATGTCGTGGCTTCCGGAGTCCATCCGAATGAGAACGAGGGCTTTCGGGCCCAACCCGAGGACTATGGGCCGACTAGGTTGGTACCCCCTAGTCCAGGACACCGTCAGTAGCCCCTGAACTGGTCTTCGACGCCAAAGATGACATCTTCGGACTTCGGCTCTGGAGTCTTTGGCTCGATAGACGAGTTCCTGCTTATTATCTTTAGCTCGGTTTTGAAGTCTTCGATATATTCGACGATTTTCACTCTGGCCCACTACACGTGGCCTTCAATCCCTAACCTCGATCACCATGCCTTCTGGGGAATCGAGTCACTTTATAGCGAGATGTCGAAGCATCGGCCTCTTTTACTTATAAATATATAGCTCAGGTCTACGACAAAGCACATCTTGATCCTTCTCCATAGTCCATACGAGTCCCTCTCTCTACCCCCAGGTCCAACCCCGAGAGCTCTGAGCGATGGCCAACAACGCGGAATCCTCACGGCGACCTCATGGCCCCATCAGGGGTGACTGGGGGAGTTGCTCCATCACGCGCCTCCACCTAGGGCGTCTAGCCACCCAGGGCTATCTGCTAGATTCAAATCTAACTTCCACTCGCTCGGGGTTAACCGTCGTGAACGGGTAGGCACACGCCGAGAGACACCCTACCCCACGCGGGGACGAGCGGGTATGCTTCGTTTCCTTTCTCCTTCGTGGCCTGGGATTTCCCATTCATCCCTTCCTCCGGGGCTTGCTTGAGTTTTATGGGCTACAACTCCACCACCTCACCCCTAATTCAATCTTACACATCGCGGGGTTTGTTGCCCTCTGCGAAATGCACCTCGGATGCGAGGTACACTTCGGGCTATGGCGGAGGTATTTTTGTATAGTCCCCTGCTCCCCAACCGGGGTGCTATTTGAAGTGGGCGCAGCCGAGGTCTGTCGAATTGACTGGACCAGCTACGCATCGGGTACCCCCCGAGAGGATTCCGACATCTGGCCATCCGAGTGGTTTTACATAGATGATGTTCCACTATATGATCCAGTTCGGCCCGGGCTCCCAGCGTACTCCTCGGAGCCCCCGAAGAAGCGCTACAGCTGGAGACCCAGGAGTATTGCTCAGGAGGACGATGCCAACATAGTCCGCCTGGTGGCACAAGTGAAGCGACTGTCTGACACTGGCCTCACCATTATAGATGTAATGGCAACGGTGATCAAACGAAGAGTCCAACCACTCCAGCAACGCCGACACCTGTTGTGCATGTACAACAGAACCGACGACGCCTCCCAATCGAGGCGTTAAGCAGCCCCGCGCCCGAACCCGAGGTACATCGTCGAGCGGAGGACCCCGTCTTCCATGAATATGAAGAACTATCCCTTATATACGAGGAGGGGAAGTTCTATATGGAGAGCCTCGATGGCTCCAGGGTAGCCATCGCCCCCGACGTATTGGGGACGCGGCCGGCCTCATCGGTAAATCCCCTTACTTCGACTCGAAAGAGAGTTTCTCGTCCTGGGGCCCCAAGTCCTCTGACTTCTTCTCCAAAGGGACGACGCTCAAAACGTTCACGCGGAGAACCAACCCCTCAAAGAGCCCCTCCGCTGGAGACGCGCGGAGCTCGGGCCCCAGCGGCGACCGCAGAGGCAGGCCGAGATGCTTCCTCCATCCATAGGTAATATCCTTGCTATTGTATTCCAGAGAACAGAGTCTCGGATTTCAATTCTTTTGATCCATTCCCAGGCAGTCTACTCCTCCTCCGTCAACGGCGGATACAAGAGGCGAGGGGACCTCGGCTCCAGGCAGTGGTGCGGGGCCTCATCCCACCTCGGGAGCTACTCCCGAGGTGCCCCAGTCGGGGTACTGCTCGGCCACGCCGTCCGAGGTTGAGAGCGACATATACCACCGAAGACGGAAGGCGTCACTACGGAATTCTGCCTTTACGAGTCAGGAGTTTAATGCCCTGAGTTCGGTGGACGCTTACCTCGGCACGACCCGTTCTGTCTTTGAGAAGGAAGTGGGTGTTTTATCACAGGGTTTGTAGGTAAGGCCCCACCTACATTTTCTTTAGAGATTCCTTGCACTTGCCATAATTTGTTTGCTTGAAGGCAAACTAAACTGCCGAACATGGCAGTAGTCCCTAAGGCTCGATATGGGCGCTAGCGACCGTGTCGAGGCTTGTTAGTGAAAAGGACTTGTGCCTTTGACAGGGTGCTCAGGAGAAGAATGAGCACCTCGCCGAGGTACTTTCCCAAACAGAAGGGAAGTTGAACGCTGCTCTAACCGAGGTAGAGCATGTGAAAACTTTCACCAGAGAATCGCATGGTAAGTGTTTCCATTTTACACGGTATTCTTGTGGTGAAAATCCTTGGGTTATGTAACAACTTGATGTATTGTAGCAGCAGAAGCCCTTGGCCATCTAGAAAGGGATCTTAAACAAGCCCGCGAAGAGTTGCTCTATACGGAGTCGCAGCGGCAGTCCAGCCAACTTGTGTTATCCCAAAGGAGGGAAGATTCGAACGCGCTAAAGGCGGAGAATGCCCGACAGGCTCAGGAGATTGAGACCCTGAAAGCTCAAATGGCCGCTGCCGAGGCGAAGAACCAACAAACAAGTGAAGCAATATTTGGTAACCTTTTCGTTTCCATTTGAAGATGGTTTCCTGGTCGTAGGATTGCTAGAGTTGGTCAGCAGGCTAATATTTGATTCCTGGCAGCTTCCCTTGGAAGCCCCTGGCCTGTTGCCTGAAGATGCCGCAACTCGCCTGGCCGAGGTGCATGAAAGCGCACGGTCATCGATGAAGGTGGTGTTTAAGGCTTTATGGCCCGAGGAGGAACATGTGCCCGAAGACATGTCAGTCCTTGCCGAGCGTCTTAAGAGAGCTGGTCACCAGATTCAAGCCTGGAAGGTATCGGCGTGCTGTGAAGGAGCGAGGGAGGCCTGGGCCATGGTCAAGACACGGTACACCGGCGTGGATACAGCGCACCTGGCCGAGGTAGGGCCCATGGGGCCTGACGGGGAAGAAATTCCCACCAGCCTGGTGTATGAAGATGTCATGACTGCGGCTCGCTTTTCTTAGAAATATTGTGCCCTAGATACCTTAATAGATGGACTAGACTGAGCGTAGTTGAATATTTGTATGACTCTATGTATCAAAGTACTTTACGTCGTGAATCAATCTGCGCATCCAAACCCTGTCAACCAGCCATCGGCTTCGACCTCCTGGTCCATTGGCCGAGGAGTGTCCCTTACTACTGGCCGAACTAGTCGGACCAGATACTTCGGGTGACCAGGCAATCCGGCTATATGGTTCGAAAGACAAGAGTGGGGGAAAGAGTTATGTTATATTACTTTTTGATGTAAGAAACATCTTCCAAGAAAAATAGTTCTTCCAACAGTTCCTTTTCTTGGGTAATTGTGCCGAGTACTTGTGTCCGAAGACGAATGACCTCGGGGGTAAAGCCCCTGGTCGGGGTGTAAAAGACCCATTCCACTGTATTCCTATGTCGTGGCCGACCAATTTGTACATTTAAGACCGCTAGCTTTTGGCTTTGTCCGTCTGAGGTACTGCTCCGGGTGACCCGGGAGTAACAATCACAGTGGTGCTCCCTTTTGGCCTTTAGCCGAATAATCGGGAACGTAAAGGGAAAACACAGGAGCCGGGCAACCCAGCTTGGCCAAATCTTAAGTCAAATTTGGTGCATATGTTGGCTTTATGGGCGATAGGATAAAGGGAGTGGAAAAGACGCATGTTATAAAGAACGTGCGGTATGTTGACATGGCCCGCAGGGAAATACATGTAAAGATGTCACCGAGGTAGGCCGAGGGCAAAATAATGTTGGATGTAAGAAAATAAAAGGTATGTACATGGGAAGATGATGCTCGGGTTTTTATCCATAGAAACGCCGAAGTAGCGCGGCATTCCAGGGGTTGGGCTCTAAACGTCCGTCCGTTGGATCTTGGATCCGATAGGCACCTCCAACTAGGATCTGGTCAATGATATATGGCCCGTCCCATTTGGGCGAAAGTTTATGTTTCTACTTCTCCGGGTGGCGCCTCATGACCAGATCCCCTATATTGAACTCCTTTGCGCGGACCTCCCTATTATGGTAGCGTCTCGCCTCCTGCTGATAAATTGCAGAGCGCGCCCTGGCTACGTTGCGTTCTTCTTCCAAGGTGTCCAAGGCATCCTGTCGATCTAGCTCGGCCTCCCGTTCCTCATACTGCGTACCCGAGGTGCGTCATGTATTATGTCGCAGGGGAGTACCGCCTCGACACCGTATACCATGAAAAAATGGGGTGTACCCCGTAGATCGATTTGGTGTGATGCGTAAACCCCATAGGATGGAATCGAGTTCCTCCGCCCATTTGCAGTCCGCCTCTTTAAGGGAGCGTACTAGCCTTGGCTTGATGCCGCTGAGGATTTGTCCGTTGGCACGTTCTACCTGCCCGTTTGACTGCGGGTGGTAGACTGATGCGTAGTCGAGCTTTATGCCCATCTTTACGCACCATTCTTTCACCTTTTTGGAAGTGAAGTTTGTCCCATTGTCCGTTATAATGCTGTGGGGGATACCGTAACGGTGCACCACTCCGGAAACGAACTCAATTACTGGGACTGCCCCTGCCGAGGTGACTGGTTTTGCTTCGATCCATTTTGTGAACTTGTTTACCATGACCAGTAGATATTTATTTTTTCGTGATCCTCCCTTAAGTGGGCCAACCATGTCGAGCCCCCAGACCGCGAAAGGCCAAGTGATCGGGATAGTCCTGAGGGTTGTAGGGGGCATGTGGCTTTGTTTGGCGAATACCTGACAACCGGGGCAGCGTTGTACCAGAATTTTGGCATCGGCCCCTGCTGTTGGCCAGTAGAAGCCAACTCGGAACGCCTTGCTTACCAAGGTCCGAGCAGCGGCGTGATGCCCGCTCATGCCGGAGTGTATTTCGCTAAGCAGCGATCTCCCTTCCTCTTCGGATATACATCGCTGGAGGACCCCCGTGGTACTTTGCTTATAGAGCTCACCCTCATGGACTTTATAGGCTTTAGACTGCCTTACAATCCGATGCGCGTCGGTTTGGTCCTCAGGGAGCTCTTTTCATAGTAGGTAAGCAAGGAGGGGCTCGGTCCAGGGCACAATGACTGCCCTGACCTCGTGAGCCAAGGCCGTTTCCTGGACAACTAACCCTCCGATTACTTCTTCCTCCGTTTCATCTTCGGGTGGGGCAAATTGCCTCGCGTCGTTTGACACCAACGTCTCTGTGTTGTCTTCCCAGACTATGGATGGCTTGAAGAGCTGTTCGAGGAAGGTGTTTTCCGATACCTTATCCCGTTTGGCACCCATTCAGGCTAGGATGTCGGCGGCCTGGTTGCTGTCATGGGGGATATGATGAAATTCAATCCACTTGAACCTGGCTGAGATTTTTAGGACTACATTCCAGTAGGCTGTCATTTTTGGGTCCTTTGCATCGAACTCGCCATTTACTTGGGAGATGACGAGGTTGGAATCTCCTCGGACCTCGAGGTGTTTAACGCCCATTTAGACTGCTATCCGGAGCCCGCGTAGAAGGGCTTCATATTCGGCCGCATTATTGGAGTATGTGTACATGATCTGTAGCACGTAGCAGATATTGTCGCCCATTGGTGACGTGAACACTACTCCAGCCCCTAGCCCAGCGAGCATTTTCGAACCGTCGAAGTACATGGTCCAGTGTGAATATGTGTTGTACTCTCTAGGGAGCTCGGCCTCTGTCCATTCGGCTACGAAGTCTACCAACACTTGAGATTTAATAGCTCGGCACGGCTGGTATATTATTTCAAAGGGTAAGAGCTCTATGGCCCATTTGGCTATGCGCCCTGTAGCATCCCTATTATTAATTATGTCACTTAAAGGGACTTCGAATGCCACAGTGATCGAGCACTCTTGAAAGTAGTGCCGAAGTTTTCGTGATGCCATAAAGATGGCATAGGCTATCTTCTGATAGTGCGGGTAGCGCGTTTTACACGGGGTTAAGACCTCGAAAATGTAATAGACTGGTTTTTTAACCTGGAACTTGTGGCCCTCCATGTCTCGTTCGACCACGAGCACTGCACTGACCCCCTGGTTGGTGGCCGAGATGTACAATATCATCGACTCACCTATTCCTGGCGCACCTAAGATGGGGTTTGTGGCAAGGAGGGATTTGATATCTTCCAGGGCGGCTGCTGCATTGTCGGTCCCTTAATAGCAACAATACATACGTGTCATGTCCCTTTCTGTCACTGGGATTGAGCACCACAAGATCGAACCTATTACAAAGCACCTCTTCCCATGGCAAGATAAATCAATCTAGTTGGCCAAACCAAATCAATAGATCGGAGAAGAAATACGAAGCTACAATAATCATGCATAAAAGAGATCAGAGAAGACTCAAATAATATTCATGGATAATCTGATCATAAACTCACAATTCATCGGATCCCAACAAACACACCGCAAAAAGTGATTACATCGGATAGAACTCCAAGAACATCGAGGAGAACATTGTATTGAAGATCAAAAAGAGAGAAGAAGCCATCTAGCTACTAACTATGGACCCGAAGGTCTATGGTAAACTACTCACACATCATCAGAAGGGCAGCAAGGTTGATGTAGAGCCCCTCCGTGATCGATTCCCCCTCCGGCGGAGCACCGAAAAAGGCCTCCAGATGGGATCTCTCGAGAACAGAAACTTGCGGCGGCGGAAAAAGTATTTCGTGGACTCCTCTGTTGGTTTCCCGATTTTTGGGAATTTATAGTGGTGGAATTAGGTCAAAAGGGGTAGAGGTGGGCCCACGAGGCACCAGGGCGCGCCTGCCCCCCCCAGGCGCGCCCTGGTGGCTTGTGGCCACCTCCTGGGTCTTCTGGCCCTCTCCCAAAGCTTCTAGTGTTGGTTATGTCCAGAAAAAAAATCTCCAAAAAGTTTCATGGCATTTGGACTTCGTTTGGTATTGATATTTTGTAAAACCAAAAACAGGCAGAAAACAACAACTGGCACTGGGCACTAAGTTAATAGGTTAGTCCCAAAAAATGATATATAATTACTTGTAAATGTATATAAAACATCCAAGATTGATAATATAACAGCATGGAACAATAAAAAATTATAGATACGTTGAAGACGTATCAGCATCCCCAAGCTTAATTCCTGCTCGTCCTCGAGTAGGTAAATGATGAAAACAGAATTTTTGATGTGGAATGCTGCCTATCATATTCATCACATATTCTTTTCTTTGTAACATGGACATTTGGACTTGAATGATTCAAAGCAATAGTCTATAGTTTGACATGAAGATATAAATACTCAAGCATACTAACAAGCAATCATGTCTTTCAAAATATCAACGCTAAAGAAAGTTATCCCTAGCCTATTATGCTCAATCATTGATCCATTCATGAAACACACTCAACATTAGCTAGACACAATGCACAAGTATGACAATAGTGCTCTCTAGTTGATGCTTTATAAGAGAAGATGGAGACTCAAAATAAAAATAAAAATTGCATAAAAGTAAATAGATAGGCCCTTCGTAGAGGGAAGCAGAGATTTGCTAATGTGCCAGAGCTCAAAGCTTAAATTAGAGAGATGAAAATATTTTGAGAGGCATGCTTTTCCTGTCAACGAAAACGACCGAGAATTCCCAATATCTTACATGCTAGACACATCATAGGCGGTTCCCAAACAGAAAGTAAAGTTTATTTCCTTTCCACCATTCTTTCACAATCCATGGCAAGTTGTATCAACGGGTGCCCTCCATACCAACACTTTCCAAGGAATTTTGTTGTTATTAATTTTTGATTTCATTGTGGGACTGGGCATCCCTATTACCAGCCACTCTCTCGTGCAATGACAAGTGAATAAACACTCATCGTGAGAATAACACACCTAGCATGGAAAATATTGGCCACCCCCTGCCGCTTCATGAGCAGTATGGGCACACAAAACGGAAAAATTATTTTGAAAATTAGAGTTGGCACACGCAATTTACTTGGAACGGCATGGAAACACCGCATATAGGTAGGTATGGTGGACTCATTTGGCATAACTTAGGTTTAAGGAGTTTGGATGCACAAGCAGTATTTCCGCTTAGTACAAATGAGGGCTAGCAAATAGATTGAGAAGCAACCAACCAAAAAGCAAAAATGGTCATAAACATGCATTGAACATAACTAACACCGAATAATGCAACATAAGTAGGATATAATTTCTTTGCATAACTATTGACTTAATGTGCATGCATAGGGAATCACAAACCTTAATACTAATATTCTTACTAAATCACAATTACTCACTAACATGACTCGCATATCATCATCTCCATATCGCAAAACTATTGCAAGGAATCACACTTATCATATCCAATGATCTATATGAAAGTTTTTATTATATCCTTCTTGAATATTCATCATTCTGGGACCAAATTCATATCTTGTGCAAATTACCATTACTATTGTCAACTCTCAAAAAGATATAAGTGAAGCATGAGAGTGCATATATTTCTTCAAAATTTTAATCTTATCAACTCTCAAAATAATATAAGTGAAGCATGAGAGTTTATTTCTTCAAAATATAGCCACCGCCGTGCTAAAAAAGATTTAAGTGAAGCACTAGAGCAACTGCCTAGCTCAAAAAATTTAAGTGAAGCACATAGAGTATTCTAATAAATTATGATGAACGTGTGGCTCTCTCAAATAGGTGTGTCCAGCAAGGATGATTGTGACAAACTAAAAAGCAAACAAAGCAAGCACTCATATAATACACGACGCTCCAAGCAAAACACATATCATGTGACGAATAAAAATATAGCTCCAAGTAAAATTACCGATGGTTGGTAGAAGAAAGAGGGGATGCCTTCCGGGGCATCCCCAAGCTTAGACGCTTGAGTCTTCCTTGAATATTACCTTGGGATGCCTCGGGCATCCCCAAGCTTAGGCTCTTGCCACTCCTTATTCCTTCATCCATCGTGACCTCACCCAAAACTTGAAAACTTCAATCACACAAAACTCAATAAAACCTTCGTGAGATCCGTTAGTATAACAAACCAAATCACTACTTTAAGTACTGTTGCAAAACCATTCATATTTTATTTTTGCATTATACCTACTGTATTATAACTTCTCCATGGCTTATACCCCCCGATACAATCCATAGTTTCATCAAAACAAGCAAGTAGTGCATCAAAAACAGAATCTGTCAAAAACAGAACAGTCTGTAGCAATCTATTTAAAAGCCATACTGCTGTAACTCCAAAAATTCTGAAAAATGAGGAAAACGTAGTAAATTCATACACCAATACCGTGTAAAAATTTCATATTTTTCTGACGCTCCAGTACAGAACCAAAATTCCAGCACTGGACGCAAAATTATCTGTTTTCCAAACAGCATCAATTATACTATCTTCCAAATCATCCCAAAGGTTTTACTTGGCACAAACACTAATTGAAAACACAAAAACTCAATCATAGTAGTAGCATAAATGTGAAAACATAAAATAACAGAAACAAAGGTAAAAATTTATTTTATTCATTGGGTTGCCTCCCAACAAGCGCTATTGTTTTATGCCCCTAGCTAGGCATAATGCATAGTTTCAAGTATTGTCATCTTTGGTTTTCAACTCCTGAATCACACACCCATATTTTCTAATAGATTTAATGTAGGTATTTCTCATCATCACACTTCTAGGCACAAAATCAAGAATTTTACTTTTGTGAATAGGTTCCTTAATTATATCAATGAAATTGGGGTGCACGCTAATCATTTTAAGATCCTCATTTCCTTTACTAGAAGTAGCACCATTGGTTTTAGGAACATATATGAACTTGCAATTTTTATTGGGAGGAGTTCTATCAATATTCTTAACGGAGGAAAAAGCCGACCCCAAATTATTGATAATTTCTTCTATCTTATCGATTCTAGCGGGGCTTTGTTCTATTCTTTCATTAACTACCGGTTCCTTTTCCTTTAAGGTTTTCAATGCGATTCCTACCTTATAACCAAATTGAGTGATATGATTATGAATTTTTTTATCTAAATTCTCAAGATGTTCAATAGTAGGCATTTTACTTTCAATAGCCTCTAACCTTTGCATAACATGTTCCAAAGTCAAAGTTGTTTCATTAACAGTGATAGGTGGTGATCCCACTAAATTTCCCATAGCATTGAAAGCATCCATAGAGGGACACATCAAGAAATTTCCTCTGGTAATAGTATCAAGTACAAATCTATACCAAGTAGTAATGCCCACGTAAAAATTGCGAAGAAGGATGGTGGTGGATTGCTTACAAATTGATCTATTATGAGCATCAGAAATCCTATACCAAGCATCTTTTAGGTTCTCTCCTCCCCTTTGTTTAAAATTAAGTACTTCATTTTCAGGGGTAATAGTAATGAGCAAAGAACTAGTCATAATGATAAAGCAAGCAAGCAAACAAGAAAAAGGCAAACGGAAAATATTTTTGTATTTTTGTAAAAACTTTCTAGAAGTGGGGGAGATGAAAACGAGAGGCAAAGGCAAATAAAGTAAATGCACGGAGATGTAAGTTTTATGCGTAGGTACTTGATAGATGTTGATGATGTCTCCCCGACAACGGCGCCAGAAATTCTTCCTGCTACTTGTGAGCTGCGTTGGTAATTCCCTGAAGAGGAAGGGAGATGCAGTATAGTAGAGATAAGTATTTCCCTCAGTTATGAAACCAAGGTTATCAATCCAGTAGGAGAATCACGCAACACCTCGTTAGCAGCACCTGCACATAAAACAACAAATCCTTGCACCCAACGCAAACAAGGGGTTGTCAATCCCTCGGCGGTAATTGCAAGATTAAATTATATGTGATAGATAGATAGATTGAAACAAAAATACAAAATAAAATAAATAAAGAAAAAGTGCAACAAGGTATTTTTAGGGTTTTAGTATAAGATTTAGATAGACCCGGGGGCCCTAGTTTTCACTAGAGGCTTCTCTCAAGAAAGTAGCATATGGTGGGTAAACAAATTACTGGTGGGCAATTGATAGAAAAGCAAATAATCATGACGATATCCAAGGCAATGATCATATATATAGGCATCACGTCCGAGACAAGTAGACCGACTCCTGCCTGCATCTACTACTATTACTCCACACATCGAGCGCTATCCAGCATGCATCTAGTGTATTAAGTCCATAAAGAACGGAGTAACGCCTTAAGCAAGATGACATGATGTAGACAAATTAAACTCACGCATGAATAAACCCCATATTTTTACCCTTAATAGCAACGATACATACGTGTCATGTCCCTTTCTGTCACTGTGATTGAGCACCGCAAGATCGAACCCATTACAAAGCACCTCTTCCCATGGAAAGATAAATCAATCTAGTTGGCCAAACCAAATCAATAGATCAGAGAAGAAATATGAAGCTTTAATAATCATGCATAAAAGTGATTAGAGAAGACTCAAATAATATTCATGGATAATCTGATCATAAACTCACAATTCATCGGATCCCAACAAACACACCGCAAAAAGTGATTACATCGGATAGAACTCCAAGAACATCGAGGAGAACATTGTATTGAAGATCAAAAAGAGAGAAAAAGCCATCTAGCTACTAACTATGGACCCGAAGGTCTGTGGTAAACTACTCACGCATCATCGGAAGGGCAGCAAGGTTGATGTAAAGCCCCTCCGTGATCGATTCCCCCTCCGGCGGAGCACCGGAAAAGGCCTCTAGATGCAATCTCTCGAGAACAGAAACTTGCGGCGGCGGAAAAAGTATTTCATGGACTCCTCTGTTGGTTTCCCGATTTTTGGGAATTTATAGTGGTGGAATTAGGTCAAAAGGGGCAGAGGTGGGCCCACGAGGCACCAGGGCGCGCCTGCTGGCTCATGGCCACCTCCTGGGCCTTCTGGCCCTCTCCCAAAGCTTCTAGTGTTGGTTATGTCCAGAAAAAAATCTCCAAAAAGTTTCATGGCATTTGGACTTCGTTTGGTATTGATATTCTGTAAAACCAAAAATAGGCAGAAAATAGCAAATGGCACTGGGCACTAAGTTAATAGGTTAGTCCCAAAAAATGATATATAATTGCTTGTAAATTTATATAAAACATCCAAGATTGATAATATAACATCATGGAACAATCAAAAATTATAGATACGTTGGAGACGTATCATCGACCAACTGTTCGATGTGCTTGGTTTTGACCACCACATCGTCGACGTAGGCCTCGATGTTTTTTCCAATGTGTTTTTCCAAGCATATTTGGATCATGCGCTGGTATGTTGCCCCGGCGTTTTTCAGGCCGAAAGGCATTGTGTTGAAGCAAAACGTCCCGTAGGGCGTAATGAAGGCGGTCGCGGCTTGATCGGAATCCTTCATCTTTATCTAATGATACCCCGAGTAGGCGTCCAGGAAGCACAATGAATCATGCGCGGTAGTGGCATCCACAATCTGATCAATGCGTGGTAGTGGGAAGGGGTCTCTAGGGCAAGCCTTGTTAAGGTCTTTAAAATCAACACACAGGTGCCAGGACTTATCCTTCTTGGGTACAATGACTAGATTGGCGAGCCACACGGGGTGTTTTATGTCTCTTATGAATCCGGCCTCTAGAAGTTTAGCAAGTTCTTCGCCCATCGCTTGACGCTTGGGTTCAGAGATGTGTCGAAGTGCTTGTTTAACAGGCTTGTAGCCCCTTAAGATGTTCAAGCTATGTTCGGCGAGTCTGCGAGGTATCCCTGGCATATCTGAAGGATGCCAGGCGAATATATCCCAATTTTCTCTAAGGAAGTTGCGTAAGGCCTCATCTATCTCTGGCTCAAGGTTCGCCCCGATTGATGCTGTTTTGGCCGGGTCGGTGGGGTGCACCTAAAATTTGATTATGTCGTCGGCCGGTTTGAATGAGGTCGACTTCGGCCGTTTGTCAAGGATGACATCATCTCGGTCGACTTCGGCTCGCAGTGTCGTTAATTCCTCGGCCATGAGGGCCTCGGATAGGGACTCTAGGGCGAGCGATGCCGTCTTGTTTTCGGCCCTTAGCGCCCTGTCGGGGTTGCTTGCGATCGTAATGATCCTGTTGGGGCCCGGCATTTTGAGCTTCATGTAGCCGTAGTGTGGAATTGCTTGAAATTTCGAGAAAGCGTCTTGTCCTAGGAGGGCATGATAGCCACTTTTAAAGGGAACAATATGGAACGCTATTTCTTTGGATCGGTAGTTGTCAAGTGTTCTGAAGACTACGTCCAAGGTGATTTTCCTGCTGCAACGTGCTTCCCGTCCGGGTATTATACCTTTGAAGGTGGTACAACTCTGTTTGATGCACGATTTATCGATTTGCATCTTGTCTAGAGTATCTTCATATATTAAGTTTAAACTGCTACCCCCGTCCATGAGCACCTTCCGAAGACGGCAGCTGCCCATGATTGGGTCGAGAACTAGCACGGCGGGGCACCTGCTCGGGGCGGACCTCGGTTGATCTTTATGATCAAAGGTGATGGGCGTGTCTATCCACGCGCCCCAGGCGGCTACTTCCCGGATTGAATTGACTTCCAAGAGAGCCCGCTTCCTCCGGTTATTGGACGTGAAGGTTTCGTAGATCATTAGAACTTTGTCATCGCCTGATAACTCTTCAGAACACCTAGGCGTGGCAGTGAGGAGGGCTAGGCCTCCCTTAGCTACTTGCCTCGTCACCCAGCAGTCATGAAGGCTGTGAGTTGGGCTGGTGTTCAGCAGAACGGAGTGGATCGGGCATGGCTTATCTAGGAGGCCATCGAGGGTGGTCCTAGATCGGTCCGTAGTTCTCTTCTTTTTTCGAGATCGCGCGACTGTCGTGCGTTGATCACGTGGCTCATGATGAGGCGCGAGCCTATCGTGTTTCAAGTGGCTGCCACAGATCGAATCTATTCATTCTTCCTGGGCCAGCCAGGCGTCTTCGATGGTGCAAAATCTCGACACCAGATCGGATAGTTCGGAGAGTGTTTGGACACAGCGGCGGATGAGAACATTCGAAACGCCCTTATCTCTATAGCCGCGCTGAAAGGCTGCTATTATTTCTGAGTCCTGGTAATCCGGTATGTCGTCTTTGACAGACGAGAACCTGGCCCAGAAATGCCTGATCGACTCGTTAGGTAGCTGTCGCACATAGGCTAGATCCCAAACATCGGAAGGGCCCGATTTGTCGGGACAATATTCGATGTGGGATGTGTTCGGGAAAGGAACTTCGATCTCTGTAGGCCGAGGGCTCGAAGTCCCGACGTGTTTGTCCTGCGAGGGACTTGTAGCCGCCGGAGAGGCCGAGCCGATTGGAGGATCAGACTTGTCTGTTGTCTGTAGCCGACCACTGTCGGAATCGCTTTCCAAAAAGTACCTCAGCCCTTCGCCCTTTATGGGGGCTCCGACCGGGGTGCAAAAAGGGTCAGGGATCGTTCCTTGCTCGTAAAGGAGAGGGCGCGATCTGGCGATGGGGGTTTCGGGCACAGAAATAGTGCCCTGGGGGTTGGAGTCGTTGACCGACAATCCCATCGATCCTTTGCTGATCTCACAGCGGAACTCTCAATGAAAGCACCAGTGTCGGTGGTAAAACCGGTAGACCTCGGGGTAGGGGGTCCCGAGCTGTGGATATCAGATCAATGGTAACAGGGACAAAGGAGACGGTCTTTACCCAGGTTCGGGCCCTCTCGAAGAGGTATACCCTACGTCCTGCTTTGATTATATTGATGATGAAGTATCGAGTACAAGCTTGATCTACCTCGAGATCATAAGGAGAAGTTTAACCCTAGGGCTAGGTGGATGGTAATTGTGATTCCGTGTCCTCTGCAGGCTAACCCCCCTGGCTTATATACACGCCAGGTAGGGCATCTTGGGTTACATGGTCGGTATCCAAGGATGCGTATGGAGGCGGCAGGAGATGTCTTGGGGTATACTCCAAGTCTTTGGTAGATGCAATATTGATCATGTCGTGGCTTCCGGAGTCCATCCGAATGAGAACAAGGGCCTTCGGGCCCAACCCGAGGACTATGGGCCGACTAGGTTGGTACCCCCTAGATACTCTAATGTCACCACAAGTATCCGTGAGTTAATTATTCGATATGCATCAAACAATCTCAGATTCATAATATTCAATCCACACAAAGAACTTCAAAGAGTACCCCAAAGTTTCTATCAGAGAAAGAAGGATGAAAACGTGTACCAACCCATATGCCTAGATTACCCCAAGGTCACGGGAATCCGCAAGTTGATTACCAAAACTTACATCAAGTGACTCAATAGAATACCCCATTGTCACCACGGGTATCCACATGCAAGACATACATCAAGTGTTCTCAAATCCAAAGTATTCAATCTGACAATAACGAAACCTCAAAGGGAAAGACTCAATTCATCACAAGAAGATAGAGAGGGAAGAAACACCGTATGATTCAACTATATTAACAAAGCTCGCGGTACATCAAGATCGTGCCAAATCAAGAACATGAGAGAGAGAGAGAGAGAGCGAGAGAGAGAGAGAGATCAAACACATAGCTACTGGTACATACCCTCAGCCCTGAGGGTGAACTACTCCCTCCTTGTCATGGAGACCGCCGGGATAATGAAGATGGCCTCCGGTGATGATTCCCCCCTCCGGCAGAGTGCCGGAACAGGGCTCCGGATGAGATCGCTTCGGTACAGAGGCTTGCGGCGGCGACGTGGAAGTTCTAGGTTTCTTTCTGGGGTTTTTGGTATTTATAAGAGTTTTCAGCGTTGGATTCACGCCAGGGGGCCCATGAGGGAGCGATAAGCTCAGGGGGCGCACCCTAAGGGGGCGCCCTGTGAGCTTGTCGTGCCCTCACGGCTCTTCTGGCCCTTCCTTGAAGCTTCGGGGGTCTCTTTTTGTCCATAAAAAATCACCGTAAATTTTGGGATCAATCCGAGAACTTTTATTTCTGCATAAAAAACAACACCACGGTAGTTCTGCTGAAAACACCATTAGTCCGGGTTAGTTCCATTCAAATCATATAAAAGTGCACCAAAACCATATAAATTGTTGTAAACAGGGCATGAATACTTCATAAATTATAGATACGTTGGAGACGTATCAACTTGCTGCGGAGAAGTACAAGGTGGTCGGGTTCTACCTCGAGTACACCCGCGCTCGTGCTGGGTCTCATCACAAGGTCTCCGTCGCCCAGATGTGCGTGCGCAACCACATCCTCATCTACCTCTACTGCTTGGCGACAAGGCCTTGCGAGCATTTCACCAGGTTTGTCAACAGCCCCCACTACATCTTCGCTACGGTGGACATCACGAACGATGTAAAGGTACTCAAGAATTCGGGCATCGCTTGCCAGAATCTTGTCGGCATCCAGGGCCAATACAAGATCTAGGGCAACAAGAAGCATGAGAAGGACTCACTGGTTCACCTCGCCGAGGCCATCATCGACCCCGACTACAGAGACATGAAGGATTCCTACAACAAGGACAAGCGTGCCTGGCACTCGGCCTGGATGGAGAAACTCGATGAAGCTCACATCGTGTACGCGACGAAGGAGGCGTACATGAGCTACGAGATGTACATGCGGATCATTGACATGAGGAAGTGCCTCCTTCTTCCCCAAAATGGCCAGGGATCCAGCCGGAAGCAGATCAATGGCAAGCGTCGTCACAACAAGAAGTAGACGATTAGATGATCGTTTCTCCTAGTTTAGTATGCATGTAATTGTTTACTTTGGTGTGTGTAGTCACTTATGTAACTGGATGTTTAATTTGGTTATGCAATCATGTTCTTATAAGTATATATGTTGTTGTTGTGTAGACAAAGCATAGATGTTGTGTAGACAGAGCAAATCACATCGCCCATGGGCTAAACTAGGGAACCCGTCGGTGATGTTTTCATCAATCACTGACAATTGTATACCAGCAAGTGTTTGCCCACAATACACACGGCTTATTAGCAGTAATCGTCTGTGTTGTTATCGGTCTTCCCACACATTTCTCATTACTGACCTGTTTGCCGCGTATTACACACATCTTGTTAAGTTGAACCGTTTCTCTTGTGTTGGGTAATAGCAAACAGTTCATCTGTGTGAACTGTATACCATCTATCACACACACCTTGATCTGGCTGACCGTTTCTGTTATGTTGGCTGATCGCAGACAGTTCATCCTAGTGAACTGTATGCCGTATATCGCACACACCTTGATCTGGCTGACCGTTTCTGTTGTTCTGGCTCATCGCAAATAGTTCATATGGATCAACTGTATGCCACATATCGCGCACGTAGCTCTAATCTGAATCGTGCTTGATGTCTCTGCCATCACACACAGTTCGTCATATTGGTGACGGTTTTATTACGATACCATTTGCAATTCATGCAGCGCACACAGTTTGGTCGAGGGGTCTCTGATTCATCTGTCGCGTTAGCAGTCGCCTGCAGTAGTGTACAACCAACCAAATATAGCAATTGAAACTGGACATATGCTCACTAGAAACAACCGAACAACCAAAAACCATTAAACAAGGCATGATCACTACAACAGGCTTAACAGCAACCAATGCACGTGTGGAATGATAAATGGTAAAATAAGATTCCTAGTCTCGCCTCTAAGAGTAGCTCAAGTGTTGTTGGTGACCATGTTTTCCGGAACTTAGGATATCGTTGAGTGTAACGATAGTCCTAAAACAACATTGAGAGTATGACGTTAGAAGAACGATCATATTGAATCGACCCAAACTTGTTTGTTATACTTTGAGATAATATCGTTAGAAGTCAATTGTTATAACACGGAGAGTTAACGTGTGATTTAGTTCCTTAGACCATGAGAGTATCGTAGTCACTTCTTACCATACGATGAACTTTGGGGTTGCTCAAACGGCATCTGTAACACGGTGATCATAACGACAACTTATAGGTTCATCGAAAATTTTGACAAGGGACTAGATAGCTCGAGAGTGGAATTTTCTCCTCCGGCGATGGAGAGATATTCTTAGGGCCCTCTTGGTGTGACGGCATCCGTCATCATCTGGCCAGACATAGGTGACTATGTCACGGGGATGCCCGAACATGTGAACGAGAAAGAAGAACGAAACCGGTAACGAGGAGACCGGTACAGTGAGCATGTGCATGACTCAAGAGGATACCGATATATCTCACCTCGGGGTTTTTAAATTATCACGAAGCAAAGGGAATATCACATGATAACCAAGGTTCACTCGAAGGTCATTCATGTACTCATAGGGATCGATATGGATGTCCACGGTTCCGCTATAGTTCATTGAACGAAAGGGGTTTTGTTCATGTCTATGTTTTACCGAACCTACAGGGCCACAAGCTTAGGGTAATCATGATCTGCTGAGTGTTAGTAGGATAGGAGTAATGAGAAAATATTTATGAAATAGTTTCATTAATATTTGAAATAGTTTTGAGAGGAATCGGAAGCGTTTCGGGGTTTACCGGGTAATACCGATAAATTATATATAGGTGGAAATAGTTTCTGGTGATGTTAAATTAATATTCAAAGGCTCTAAATATGATAAGGAGGATTTTATATTTATTTAAGTATCAACGGGCTTTAAATGGCCAAGTGGTGGAAAGCTACTTGGGCCCAAATAGGTGAAGGCGCCCCCTTCCTCTTTGTAGAAAGAAAGGGGGGCGAATTGGAGGGGATTTCCCCCTCCTTGGCCGGCCAAAGGGGAGGGTTTCCTTCCCCTTGTGGAGGCTGATGACCCACAAGTATAGGGGATCAATCGTAGTCCTTTCGATAAGTAAGAGTGTCGAACCCAACGAGGAGCAGAAGGAAATGACAAGCGGTTTTCAACAAGGTATTTTCTGCAAGCACTGAAATTATCGGTAACGAGTAGTTTGATAGCAAGATAATTTGTAACACGTGACAAGTAGTAATAGGAACAAAGAGTGCAGCAAGGTGGCCCAATCCTTTTTATATCAAAGGACAAGCCGGAACAATCTCTTATAGTAAGTAAAGCGTTCTCGAGGACACATGGGAATTTCATCTAGTCACTTTCATCATGTTTGTTTGATTCGCGTTCGCTACTTTGATAATTTGATATGTGGGTGGACCGGTGCTTGGGTGCTGTTCTTACTTGAACAAGCCTCCCACTTATGATTACCCCCTCTCGCAAGCATCCGCAACTACGAAAGAAGAATTAAGATAACTCTAACCATAGCATTAAACATATGGATCCAAATCAGTCCCTTACGGAATAGCGCATAAACTAGGGTTTAAGCTTCTATCACTCTAGCAACCCATCATCTAATTACTACTCCACAATGCATTCCCTTAGGCCCAAGGATGGTAAAGTCATGTAGTCGATGTTCACACGACACCACTAAGGGAATCAACAACATACATATCATCAAAATATCGAACGAATACCAAATTCACATGATTACTTATGACAAGACTTCTCCCATGTCCTCAAGAACAAAAGTAACTACTCACAAATCATTATCATGCCCAAGATTAGAGGGGTATTAAATAGCATATTGGATCTGAACATATAATCTTCCACCAAGTAAACCAACTAGCATCAACTACAAGATGTAATCAACACTACTAGCAACCCACAGGTACCAATCTAAGGTTTTGAGACAAAGATTGAATACAAGAGATGAACTAGGGTTTGAGATGAGATGGTGCTGGTGAAGATGTTGATGAAGATTGGTCCTCCCACGATGAGAGGATCGCTGGTGTTGTCGATGGCGACGATTTCCCCCTCCCGGAGGGAAGTTTCTTCGGCAGAATCTCTCCGCCGGAGATCAAAAGTGCTCCTGCCCAAGTTCTGCCTCGAGACGGCGGCGCACCATCCCGAAAGTCTTCTCTATAATTTTTTTAGGTCAAATGCACTTATATACCAGAAAATGGGGGCCAGAAGTGGGCCAGGGGCCCCACGAGGTACCAGGGCGTGCCTGGGGGGGCGCCCTGGTGCCTCGTGGGCACCTGGGTGGCCCCCTCTGGTACTTTTTGCTTCCAATATTTTATATATATTCCAAAATAATTCTTCGTGAAATTTTAGCTCATTTGGAGATGTGCAGAATAGGTATCTCTGATATAGCTTTTTCAGGTCCAGAATTCCAGCTGCCGGCAATCTCCCTCTTTGTGTGAATTTGCATATTAAGAGAGAAAAGGCATTAGAATAGCTCCACAAAGTGTTATATTGATTAAAAACACTATAAATAACAGTAGCAAAACATGATGCAAAATGGACGTATCAGAGGCCCCTCTCCCCTCCCTCCAACTAATAGATACTTGAGGATTTTGTCCCTTTGGACACACAATTTTTGGAGCCTCCTCTAGTTCTCTAGTTCTAGTTCTAGTTTATCCTAGTTGATCTAATTAGAGCTAGACCTAGTTCCTCTAGTCCTCATAATTAGAAGCCCAATGTGGTTCTAATCTCCTCCCTCTAACTCCGATGACAATTAGCTCTGGACGGCGAAGCGCTGCCGGATCATGAAGACCGTATGCTTGCAATCTGTAGAGAGGATATGCTTTCGGTCTTCCGTTTGAGGGATCGTTACCGGTTTGTGTCCAAGTAAACCCCGAAACACAGGTGACTATGTCACGGGGATGCCCAAACATGTGAACGAGAAAGAAGAACGAAACCGGTAACGAGGAGACCGGTACAGTGAGCATGTGCATGACTCAAGAGGATACCGATATATCTCACCTCGGGTTTTGTAAAGTATCACGAAGCAAAGGGAATAGCACATGATAACCAAGGTTCACTCAAATGTCATTCGTGTACTCATAGGGATCGATATGGATGTCCACGGTTCCGCTATCGTTCATTGA
Source organism: Elymus sibiricus (assembly GCA_039707655.1). NCBI lineage: Eukaryota > Viridiplantae > Streptophyta > Magnoliopsida > Poales > Poaceae > Elymus > Elymus sibiricus. Next base: position 309,004,997 of record CM077674.1, read on the forward strand.
ACGAAAGGGGTTTTGTTCATGTCTATGTTTTATGGAACCTACAAGGCCACAAGCTTAGGGTAATCACGATCTGCTGAGTGTTAGTAGGATAGGAGTAATGAGAAAATATTTATGAAATAGTTTCATTAATATTCGAAATAGTTTTGATAGGAACCGGAAGCGTTTCGGGGTTTACCGGTTTGAGTCCAAGTATGATCTATACCGACTCATCTTATTCCGCTGCAAGTCGGAGTTTGTAATGATCCAATCCAAACTGTTATTGCATCTTCATAGTGTTCTTGGTTGATCGTAGGGCGATTTTTTTTGTTTTCTACTATGTTTCCCAACATCTACGTCCTCCTCGGCCTCCAATTTAGAAGAGTCGAAGGATCTCAATCACAAGTTGACGCGGTCCAAGGAAGATCTGCTGGTGATACAGCGACAGATGGAAACAGCGCAAGGTAAACAGTTGATGCACTTAATTTATATTTAACCGTCGAACATCACAATTTAATAATTCGAGTGTGCATTTGTGTTTGAATAGCAGTCAAAAAGGCTTTAGCTGACCTATATGCCGAGTTGTCTAAGGCGCAATCCTAAGCGGAGCGGCAGAAGGTTATGGCGCGGCAAAGCGCCAAAGAGCTTGACGAGGCATTAAAGGCTCGGCAAGGGGTTCAATCTCGGATTGCCGAGGTTGAGGAGATTTTGAAGAGCGTAGTCACTGGACGTGATGTGCTAAAGTCCTCGAGGGAGAAAGACATCGTTGAGCTGAAAAAGCTCGACGTGGAACGTCTGGAGGCCATTACCCTGGCTAACACTGCGAAGGAGGAACTCTGTCAGGCAACAAATATTGCTATTGGAAAGCCTTATTTACTGCAGTGTGTCTTTGGCCGTGAAGCCTTCCGCGAGCTGACGCAAAATTGGCGCTTGTCAGGCATTTTCCTAGATCTGCCACACAGAGTAAAGGACACGTGCCAGCACTTCGTTGGTCGCGCAGTTCCAGGAGATGCCGGGTCCTCCACTCCTCGACGACCGGATGAAATAGCTGGCCGAACTTCATCCATCAGCTAAGTCTTCCCTAGAGGGTTTATGCAATTCTCGGTGGCCGAACTCCCCTCCGCCGACCAGCTTGTTAGGGCTTATTCAACGCCTTTGAGGTGCCATGATACGTCTCCAACGTATCTATAATTTTTTATTGTTCCATGCTATTATAGTATCAATCTTGGATGTTTTATATGCAATTATATATCATTTTTGGGACTAACCTATTAACCTAGTGCCCAGTGCCATTTACTATTTTTTTGCTTGTTTTTGGCTTTTCAGGAAATCAATATCAAACGGAGTCCAAACGAAGAAAAAACTTTGGATTAATTTTTTCTGGACCAAAAGAGACCCTAGAAGGTTCGGGAGAAGACCGGAGGAGTCACGAGGGAGCGACAAGCTCGGGAGGCGCGCCCCCAGGCTTGTGGGCCCCTCGTGGCACATCTTGACCTAATTCCGCCTCTATAAATTCTCAAATATTCCCAATATACCAGAGAGCCACACGAAATAACTTTTCTGCCGCCGCAAGCTTCTGTTCTTCCGCGATCCCATCTGGAGGCCTTTTTCGGTACTCTGCCGGAGCGGGAATCGATCACGGAGGGCTTCTACATCGACCTTCCTGCCCTTCCGATGATGTGAGAGTAATTTACCACAGACCTACGGGTCCATAGCTAGTAGCTAGATGGCTTCTTCTCTCTCTTTGATCTTCAATACAATGTTCTCCTCGATGATCTTGGAGTTCTATCCGTTGTAATCTTCTTTTGAGGTGTGTTTGTTGGGATCCGATGAATTGTGGGTTTATGATCAGATTATTCATGAGAAATATTTGAGTCTTTTCTGAACTTATTTATGCATGATTGTTATAGCTTTGTATTTCTCTCCGATCTACCCGTTTGGTTTGGCCAACTAGATTGATTTATCTTGCAATGGGAGAGGTGCTTTGTGATGGGTTCAATCTTGCGGTGCTCTATCCCAGTGACAAAGTAGGGGACAAGACACATATTTATATTGTTGCCCTTAGGGATAAAACAATGGGGTTTATTCATATTGCTTGAGTTTACTTTGTCTACATCATGTCATCTTGCTTAAGGCGTTACTCCGTTTTTATTAACTTAATACTCTAGATGCATGCTGGATAGCGGTCGATGGGTGGAGTAGTAGTAGTAGATGCAGGCAGGAGTCGGTCTACTTGTCTCGGACGTGATGCCTATATACATGATCATTGCCTTGAATATCATCATAACTATGCGCTTTTCTATCAATTGCCCAAGAGTAATTTGTTCACCTACCGTATGCTATGTGTTCGAGAGAGAAGCCTCTAGTGAAAACTATGGCCCCCGGGTCATTTATCTACCATATATAAAATCCAAAAATACCTTGCTGCAATTTTATTTCTTTTATTTTACTTTGCAATTTATTTATCTATCTATCACTATCAGAATTAATCCTTGCAAGTAACCGCCAAGGGGATTGACAACCCTCTTGTTCGCGTTGGGTGCAAGTATTTGCTTTTGTGTGTGTAGGTGCTGCCAATGAGGTTCTGTGTGGTTCTCCTACTGGATTGATAACCTTGGTTCTTAACTGAGGGAAATACTTATCTCTACTGTACTGCATCATCCTCTCCTCTTCGAGGAAATCCCAATGCAGCTCACAAGTAGCATGCCACAGCGCAAGTCGAGCTGTGGAAGCAGTCGGGTTGTATGGAGGGTGCCCGGGAGGCACTTGCAGCCGTGCAGACTTGGTGGCCGAAGCTGGATCTGGAGCCGATCTCGCGACGTTGTCCGGAGGGAAAGAAGCGGAAGCCGCAGACTATTATGCGAATGTCATGCCAGCAGCTTGGTATCCAAAGGGAAGTGTACGAGAGAAATGATTTTAGCAGATCTTTAGTGTTTGTATCTGTATTCCTCCTCGGATATACCGAGATGTACCCAACAAGTGTAATTTTGAAATGAAATTTATCCATTCTGTCTATAGCTTCACGCCTTTATTTTGACTCAACTGCGACTGTTGGAAGATGTAGTTGGTTAGTCGTCGGATTCTGACCCTTAGTAGAGTATACTTAGGGTGTTTCATTTCGAATTTCAACCTTGAGCCGACGTCTCAGTGCCCATGGGCGGTTGTATCGGCAGAAACAAGGCAATCAGACCATGAGGCTAAAACGTACACTTAGTCTTAGGAGCTTTTGAGTGGGGGCAGATTAATAGCCCCCGGTATATGTCGAGTCATCGGGATATCCGAGGTCGAACCACCCACAATTCTGCTTTTTTGAAAAAAATAAAGCCCCTCGTTTTACACGGACAACCGCTATCGGTCGTATAGAGTTTGACACTACCATCGGTTCACTAGTTTACGCTTGTTGTGACAGTCAGCTTTCGGCTTTCTCCAACTGAGGTACTTAACCGGTTAAACCAAATGTAACAATCATAGTGGTGCTCCCTTTACCTCTTAGCCGAACAAAGCGGGGACGTAAGAGGTAAGCATAGGAGCCGGGCAACCCAGCTATTGACCAAAGACACAACTCAAAACTGATGCATATAATGCGAAATACCGGGGACGTGGGGCCAAGGACTTCTCTAGGGTATCTTGGATGTCATAGGGTGTCGGCTTGATTCTACAGCCCCCCGTAAGGTTTGATGGTGCCTTAAAGGCATCCATCATTTGTATCTCTTAGAATTATGTTTCAAGAGAAGGATAGAAGGATGTGACATCGGGCCCTCTCTTTATTAAAAAAGGATCAAACCAATCTGAACTATAACATAAAGGATACAAAAAATCAATATGAAAGATTGGCGAGAAAGGCAGCGCGGCTAGTTATCGGATGGTGGGATTGACGTCCTTTATTGTCCTGCTTGCGCGTGTCCTTCGTGATGTGAAACAGCGGTTCCTCGCTGAGTCTGAGGAAAGTCATCTCCGCTTGTAGAGGGACCCATCATTTCTTGAGTTCATTTGAAATGATGATTGCTTTCGAAGAGCAAAATTATAGCGAAGGTGTATCGAATTCGGCTTAAGTACTGTTTTTAATCAGCCCCTGGTTTGAGCCTCCTTAAGCTTAACAGTAGGGCTTGAATTTACCGCTGAGGGTGGGGATAAACGTGTCAGTTTACCTGACCCGTGCCCCAGGACGCTATGCTACACTACCTCCCATGGGATTTATAACGCAAAGTTGTGTATCCGAGGAACGAAAACCTCGGCCATGGAAACGGGGTAGTGGAGAGCGTATCCCTATTTGGGGCCACCCCTTTTGTGCTACAAGGGGAAGTTTACACTTCTTGAACGCTTCTTATGGCTCTAGCCGCTTGATGTCGCTCGCGCTCTTGATGCTTCCTCATCCGCTTGCACCTCGGCCGCGAAGGCCGCTGTCTGCTCCTCGGTTCGGAGAGAGCGTCCCATGTTCCCATTGATTGTAATGACGCCATTTGGCCCTGGCATCTTAATCTTCAGATAAGCCTAGTGAAGGACAGCATGGAATCAAGCAAAGGCAGTCCATCCAAGGAGTGTGTGATAACCACTTCGAAAGGGTACGATGTCGAAGATTAATTCTTCGCTGCGGAAATTATCGGGTGTGCCGAAGACAACATCCAAAGTGACACTACCCGAGCATTGTGTCTCAATTCCCGGTATGATACCTTTAAAGGTGGTAGTATTGGGCTTGATTCTGGCCGGATCCATATGCATTTTCTTAATGGTATCGGCGTATATCAAGTTGAGACTACTACCCCCGTCCATAAGGACTCGGGTAAGATGAAAACCGTCCACTATGGCATCGAGTACCAGAGCTGCAGTGCCTCCGTGATGGATGCTTGTTGGATGGTCTCTTCGGTCGAAAGTGATCGGAAATTCTGACCACGGGTTGTAAGTTGGCACTGCTGGCTCGACAACATAAACATCTCGAAGCACGCGTTTTCTCTCCTTCTTAGTGACATGAGTAGTGTAAATCATGTTCACGTCCTTGACCTCGGGAGGGAAGTGCTTCTGCCCACCATTAATTGGCCCAGGCTGGTTACCATCCCCGTTATGAGGCTGGTCCATGCCCTGATTCTCAGCTGCTATCTTGCCGGCTTGCTTGATAACCCAACAATTCCATTTCGAATGAGTAGCAGGCTTGTCTAGGGTGCCGTGTATGGCACATGGTTTATCCAATATTTTTTCCAATGTTGATGGGCCGTCTTTATTCCCTTGAAAGGGTTTCTGCTTGTTCCCATCCCGTTGGTTGCTGAATCTGACATTTACTACTCCCTCCTCGGTGTCGCTGCTATGTCCTCTATTGCGGCGCTTGATGTTTTTATTGCGCCAAGGTTTACCATTTCCATCGCGCACCTCAGAGGTGCCTGGATCGCCATTGTGGCTATTTCGGCAAGCTAGCCAACTGTCCTCACATGTGTAAAATTGAGTCATCAACTGTGTGAGGGTGGCCATTGACCGAGGTTTTTCCTGTCCGAACTCTCTAGCGAGCCACTCATCGCGGATGCTGTGCTTGAAGGCTGCTATTGCCTCCGCGTCTAGGCAGTCTACTATTTGGTTTTTCTTGGTTAAGAACCGGTTCTAGAATTTTCTAGCTGACTCTCCTGGCTCTTGTACGATGTGACCGAGGTCATCAGCATCCGGAGGTCGAACATATGTCCCTTGAAAGTTAGCTCGAAAAGCATCCTCAAGGTCTTCCTAGTTGCCAATTGAGTTCCCCGGCAGGGTATTCGGCCAATGCCAAGCTGAACCTTTGAGATTTAAGGGTAAGTATTTGATGGCGTGGAGGTCATCACCTCGGACCTTGTGGATGGGCATGAGGAAGTCCTCTATCCATACGGCGGGGTCCGTGGTTCCATCGTATTGCTCGATATTGATGGGTTTAAACCATTCCGAAAACTGGTGTTGCATCACCTCGTCTGTGAAGCACATGGGGTGAGCTGCTCCTCGGAGCCGCGCTGTGATATGTCGGGCATCGGATGTCACCACTGTCCGATCATGTGTATAATTACGCGCATTACCGTACTTGGTCGACCAACTTGGGTATCTGCCTGTTCCGCGTGTGGGCCCTCCTGCTACTTGTGATAGGCATTGGGATTTCCCCGAAGAGGAAGGGTGAAGTAGTATAGTAGCAGAAAGTATTTCCCTCAGTTAAGAACCAAGGTTTATCAAACCAGTAGGAGATCCGCGCAAACGACTTTTAGCAGTACCTACACACACAAGAGCAAATACTTGCACCCAACGCGGGCAAGAGGGTTGTCAATCCCATTGTACTCGTTAATTGCAAGGATCAAATCTGGTAGTGGGAGATATATAAATTGTAAAACTAAATAAAAGTAAATAAATTGCAGCAAGTAAATTAGGGTTTTAGCAATATGATTTAGATGGACCCGGGGGGCATAGCTTTCACTAGAGACATCTCTCTCAAGAACATAGCAAACGGTGGGTACACAAATTATTGTTGGGCAACTGATAGAAAAGCGCATAGTTATGATGTTATTCATGGCATGATCAGCACATAGGCATTACATCCGTGACAAGTAGACCGTTAAACTTACTGACGCCTACTACTATTACTCCACTCCAGAGCGCTTCTATGCTTGCCTCTCTACATATTAAGTTCATGACAAATAGAGTAATGCATGAAGTATGATGACATAATGTAGACAGAATAAGACCAACCAATATAATCAAACCCCGTCGTTTTACCCTTAGTAGCAACAATACAAATACGTACCTCGCTACTATTCCAGTCATAGAGTGAGGACACCGCAAGATTGAACCTACTACTATGCACCACTTCCACTGAAGATCTAATCATCAACTTGGCCAAAGAAAACTCGTAGATCGGAAAGCATTACATAGCTATAACAATTACACATAATAAATTTTAGAAAAGACTCAATTACTTTTAATGAATAATCTGATCATAAACCCACAATTCATCGGATCCCAACAAACGCACCGCAAAAGATTGCATCATATCGATCTCCGAAGAGAACATTATATTGAAGATCATAAAGAGAGAGAGAGAGAGAGACATCTAGCTACTGCTATGGACCCTTAGATCCTGTGGGGAACTACTCACATATCATCATGGAGGCAGCAAGTACGATGAACACTACAAAAAAAAGACACATCCGTGACATTTTGGCCCGAACGAAAAGTTTTTTTGTCATGGTTGTGACACTTCTATGAAAATAATTGTGACAAAAACACGTATCATCATAGATGTGGTGGGCTCCTACTTCTATGACAAAAAATTATGACAGAAAATGGGCTTTTCGTCCTGGGCGGGCCGGAGACGCACCCGCATGACATTCTTTGGGCCGGCCATGACGTAAAAAATCATGGTAGAAGTGAGGGCGAGGAAATTTTCGGGGAGTTCCCGATTACGGTGGGTGGTCGGGCCGAGCGATGCAGTGTGGTTTTGCGCGTTTCTCTCTCATACACGCACGTGTGTGCAAGGCGCTCGCTAACTGAACCTGAGTGAGGCGTACGTTCGCTTACTGAACCCGAGCGATCGATCGCCCTCGCACTACGTAATGAACACGAGCGATCAATCCCTCGCACTACGTACTGAACCCAATCGATCCCTTCGCTGCTAACTGAACCCGAGTGATCCCTTCGCTGCTAACTGAACCCAAGCAATCCCTTCACTGCTAACTGAACCCGAGCGATCCCTTCGCTGCTAACTGAACCCGATCGATCCTTCCCGCTACTTACTGAAGCCGATAGAGCCCCCGTGCGAGACGTAGCCAGCCGGTGCTGGGTTGCCTCTTGATGAACAGTGCCCGTTGCTGCCGCGCGCGATACACGTAGAACGAGTCGAGACTTGCATCGATCGAGCCAGTTGGTTGGCTGTGGATGAACAGTTTCTGTTGCTGCCGCCCGCTCGTACGCCCCACCCCAGCCGGTGGGGGTTGGATGAACAGGACCCCGGTTGTGTAGGCGGTTGGCGCTGGATGAACAGGACCCCGAGGAGGTTGTGCCGCGGTATGCCATACCCCAGCCGGTTGGGGGTGGATGAACAGGACCCCGTGGAGGCTGGATGAACAGTAGGTGGAGGCTGGATGAATAGGATCCCCGTGGAGGCTCGATAAACAGTAGCCGGTGGAGGCTGAAGGAAGTCGACGGTGGATGAACAGTATTCCGTGGAGTCCCGTTTTGCGGTACGCCACACCCCTCCCGATGAACAGGACTCCGTTTCGACCGTAGGCAGTTGGGTAGAAGTCCGTTTCCTCCGTTTTGTGGTACGCCAGACCCCTCCCGATCAACAGGACCCTGTTTCGACCGTAGGCGGTTGAACAGAAGTCCGTTTCCTCCGTTTTGCGGTACGCCAGACCCCCAGCCGATGAACAGGACCCCGTTTCGACCGTAGGCGGTCGAACAGAAGGCCATTTCCTCCGTTTTGCGGTATGCCAGAGCTCGAGTCGATGAACAGGACCCCGTTTCGGCTGTTCCGTCCAAGCAGGTTGGCTCCCGATGAATAGGACGCGTTACGACCCAGTCGCTTGGCTCCCGACGCTATTTCCTCCGTTCCTACCCAGCCGGTTGGCTGCCGATGAACAGGAGGCCGTTGCTGCCGTCCGTTGCCTCTCTCCATGTACACGAGCCCTGGCCGTACGTCTGTGCGAGTACGCGTTCGAGACCCCGCTCGTATATGTATGTACATCGCCATATTTTTTGTCGTGTGGTTGTACGTACGTGTACACGATTTAGACGGGGCTACCTGAACTGCTATGTCGGAGGCTCTACTATGACACATGCCGCTCCTTACACGGCCACAGTTCATCATGGCAGAGAGACCGATCGACCAGTATGTACATACACGCTTGCGACCAGACAAATAATGATACATACGCTTCGACCTGGTGGGTCCCAGCTGTCTGGGGGATAAGGAGGCACTTCCTTGCGTGCGAAGATATAGCTGGTGGGTCCCAGCTGTCATGGGGAGGAATCATTTTTTTCGCGCAATAAGCAGGCACTTCCTTGCGTGCGAAGATGTAGCTGGTGGGTCCCAGCTGTCAGGGGGAGGAAACTTTTTTTCCAGCGTAATAAGGAGGCACTTTCATTGCATGCGACCATGGACCTCGTGGGTCCCAGCTGTCAGCTTCTCCACGTACAGTCCTCTTCCAATGACTCTCGTTTGTTGACCACGCCGTGCCGAGCGCATGAAGGCGGTGGACGACGGCGAGGCCCCGGACGGGAACGACCAGGAGATGGGGAAGATGCGGCAGTGGAGTCGCAGACGAAGAGGAGTATGACGTATGAGGGTTGACTGGTTCGGTGCGACCTGGGGCTACAGTCGGCGGAGAATAACAGGAGGGGTGGAGGGATGGCCTGGCCGGCGGTGGTGTAGCGCTTCACAGCGAGGCATGCGAAGCAGCGCCGCTGGCCGCCGGAGGCGGGAGCAGGAGGTCCCGCCGTCGCTGGAGGAAGAAGACGAGAGATTGAAGATGCATGATGGCCGTTGGATGTACATCCAACGACTACAGATGTCAGAATCATTTGTTGACTAAGTTGACAACGCCTTCCGTAGGCTTCGACCTATTGGCCCACAATGTCAGCCTCCTTACGTGTGTTGTTATAGCTGGTGGGTCCTAGCTGTCAGGAGGAGGAATAAATTTTTTTTGCCCGTAATAAGGAGGCACTTCCTTGCGTGCGAAGATGTAGCTGCTAGGTCCCAGCTGTCAGGGGGATGAAACATTTTTTCCACGTAATAAGGAGGCACTTCCTTACGTGAGAAGATGTAGCTGGTGGGTCCAAGTTGTCAGAGGGAAGAATAATTGTTTTTCGCGTAATAAGGAGGCAGTTGCATGCGTGCGTCTAAGGACCTGGTGCGTCCCCACTGTCAGCCTCTCCACGTACAGTCCTCTTCCGATGACTCTCGTTTGTTGACCACGTTGACCACGCCGCGCCGAGCGCACCAAGGCAGTGGACGACGGCGAGACCCCGGACGGGAACGACCAGGAGATGGGGAAGACGCGGCAGTGGAGTCACAGACGGAGAGGACTACGAGGGTTAACTGGTTCTCGTGCGGCGTGGAGCTACAGTTGGCGGAGAATAACAGGAGGTGTGGAGGGTTGGAGGGATGGCCTGGCTGGCGGCGGGGTAGCGCTTCGCAGCGAGGCGTGCTAAGCAGAGCCGCTAGCTGCCAGAGGCAGGAGCGGGCGTTCCCGGCGGCGCTGGAGGAAGAAGACGACAAATTGAAGATGCATGCCGGCCGTTGGATGTAAATCGAATGGCTATGGATCTCAGAATCATTTGTTGACCAAGTTGACAACGCCTTGCGTGGGCTTCGACCTATTGGCCCACATGTCAGCCTACAAAAATGTGGCACATATTTAACCCATGTTTTTTAGAATTTACAGTCCATTTGCTGGGATGGGTGAACAAATAATGTAGCATCTATGCGGTCCATTTAATTTTTTTCTTAGAAATCACAGCCCATTTGCACTTTCTCGAAATATATGAATTTGCTGGGCTTGTTGTAAATATAATGTTGGGTTGGATGGAGCAATGTTATCAAAAAATAAACCGGGGCTGGGCATTTTATTATATATAAAATGAGCGTGTTATTATTACATTGGTCCTTAAATCCGACCAACCTTTTGTACGCAATCACCAGGATTTTCGTTGTAAAAAAAACCAAGATTTTCCTTGCGAACTTCTGTTAAACATTTATTTTTTATAAGTTAATAAGACGTGGGATATTATATATATATATATGTATCTATTAAATATATGATAATAATAATATATAATAACATAAAATAATTTAAATATATATAATATAGTTAGAAGGGAAAACATAAGTTGGACCTGGCATTCTTATTCTTATATATAGAAAAATAGAAAAGAGTTCTGCGTTTTCTTCAAAAAAACATAAGTTGGGCTGCGGATGTTTAAGACAAAATAAAACCTAGGTTGGGAGGTCGATGGGCCAGTAGATACATGCTGGAGCTCAAAACAATAAGTTTAAAACACGGTGTCGGCATGTCGTGGGTTGCGCCCTGCGCATGTTAAAAAACAAAACCTAGGCTGGGCAGGCCACAACCCAGCTGATACTTGTTCGCCCTCTAAAAAAATTATACCTGCTAGCTCCCCGATGACAGTCTTTGTTGTAAATTTATCTCGTTTATTGACTACGTTGACAGACCCGTGGGCCCCAACGCCAGTATAACATTAGGAGAAACGAATATTCATTTCCGAGAGAAAGCTTTTTTCCAATGAGGCACTTGCTTGCGTAGGGCCATGGACCTTGTGAGTCCCGACTGTCAGCCTCTCCACGTACAGGACGGGAACGAACCGGAGCCGGGGAAGACGGGGCAGTGTAGTAGTAGTTTGCGCGCCTTCTTTGTGTTGAGTACACCGCAGTAGCCCAGTAGCTATACCCCCTTACCTGCACCTGCTCGGCCCGGGATCGATTACCCCTATATTCCCAATTTTTTTGCCTCTGCTATTACTGACATGTGAGTCTCCCCTTGTCATCCACACACACCACCTTCAACACTAGCCGGAATTTTGTCCCTAGTTTTCTCTGTTTTTCGTACTCTCAACATTGTCTGGGCATTTTGAAAATAGCATATCTTTTTGACTGTGCATCATATGAAGATGTGCTATACATGAATGTTGATCAGCATGATGTTAGTTTGCTGTTAGTTCCATTTTCGACCATGAATAAAATTTGGAACATACTGTTATCCTTGTTTGAAAAGGGCGTGTTGATATAAATGCTCTGCCTCTGAAACTTGCAGTTTCTTATCTGAAACTGAAACTTGCAGTTTCTTCTCTGAAAATCACATGGTCTGCACTTTTATATGAAACTACATTTTTGAAAGTACTAAAAATAGATCTCTGGAATTTAGAAAATACTTCATATGCTCAATACCGCAAAGATCTAAAATTCAAAAGACATTCATATCTGAAAGTACCCAAAATACACAATTCACAACCTGCAAATACTGATAACCCTAAGCTCCTCCTATGATTATTCGTCGGGGCACTCCCCTCCTATTCCTCGGTGGCAGACCGCTGCCCCGTGAGATGAGGTGAACGGCAAGGGAGCCTTGGAGAACGGCGGGTAAGCGTCATTGTGCCAACTGCTTTTCTCCTCTTGCGGTTGGGTACGGTCGACGAAGACTCCACCGGCTCGCTCTGACACGGCACCCTCACAAACGGCACCATGTGGATGCTCGATCCTTGATCCTCTGGATGCTCGATCTTGGATCGATACTCCCACCACCTCTGCCTCATGACCTGACTCGGCGAATCTGTCTGCTCCATGGCCCAGAGGAGCAGCTCTATGGACTCCCGCGCGACTCCATTCGGGTGGATCACCGCCTTTTCGCTCTTTTTCAGATATTTGGCCATCGCCATCACCGTCGCCGCTAATTGCCGCTGGTTGTCAAACCAAGACTGTATCTCCATCATCTTGGCTAGCTTCACAGGGTCACCGTCTGCGATCGTCATGTATCGGTTGTACTCCTCCATCGATCTACTTCTCCACAGCACTTTCACTCACTGGCGGTGGTTTTGGAATGGAAGAGGAGCGGCGACGGCTTTGGAATGGAAGAGGTGAGGAGCGGCGGTGGTCTTGGAATGCAAGAGGAGCGGCGGGCGGCGGTTTTGGAATGGACGAGAGCGGCGGCGCGCTGTCAGTGGATCCATCTTAATAACTAATTTACCCCTCACTTATGAAGCGACCCCACATAAACTTGAGTACTGACCCCACGTTACCTAGTACTGACCAACAGAAGGCTTACAAAAATGCCTACCACCCTAAAACTTTCTTTTTAGTTTGCATATATAATTTGGTCAAAGTCAAACTTTGTAATGTTGGACTAACTTGATAGGAAAAAAATACCAACATTCACAATATGAAATCAGTATTATTAGATGCATCACGAAATTAACTTTCATATACCATATATCTTTGGTATTGTAGATGTTGATCTTTTTTTATATAAATTTGGTCAAAGTCAAAAGAAACGGAGGGAGTATTGAAGAGCTTGATAGGGTTGTTGTCTCCTGCATCATCATGCCGTGTTTCACAGCTTCCAAGATCACAACCAACTCATAAGATTCCCATAATAAGTACAACAAAGATGCCTATGCATCTCATTGATTCACAGATCAGAGCCAATATTAACTTTAAAACTAAAACAAAGTTGTGAGAATGTGTACATGTAAAGAAAAATCGATTGATGCTTCTCTGAGAAAAGAGTAATCCCTGGAGAAGTGCCAATATATCCAGCAAACCATAAACCTAATTCATGTAAGCTATTTGATTCAAGGATTTGCTGCAATAGTGAAACCAGTCCAGTTTATGGGCACGCATGTCAAACACCAGCAGATTAACATGTTCTGCATAAGCTGGTCACCAAGAACTTGTGGAACCATCCAAACATCCGTGCCCGTTCGAAGCCATGTTATTTTAGATGGTGGCACTCACACTCTGCATATGCGGGTTCCATCCAAACATTTGTGCAGTTCCACTAAAATGTAGCTGAACAACCCTATTTGCACAGATAATGAAAAAGCATGATTAATATAATAGTGGCACTAGTTGATGAAACATAAACAAATAAATAGAAGCAACTTCATTTTCTTAATGGGAAAAGACTGTGATACCTTAAAAGAAAATACAACAGTAGCACAGTATGACAAAGCACGATGATGTGGATGAAGGACAGGACTGACCTGTGTGAGATGACTTAGTGAGATCAAGTTATTCTTCAGGTCATCGTATCTTGCCATGAAGGCAATTCGTTGAAAAATATGATCAAATTCAGTGTGGCAGTAGGAGGGGACTTGAGTCATTCCAATCTCTTTTTGTGTGCAATTCAACTAAAACTATGGCGCCCGCCGTGCTGCGAGGGAGAGAGGGGCCCTGCGCCGCCTCGACGGTAGGCGTCATAGGGACCGATGAGTGGACTCAACGGCAGTCCTCATAGGTGTAACACCCCTATGTATCGAGGTACAGTGATCCTCATGATTATGCTTAATCACTTTGGTTTGCAATGCTTGATCACCTTTGGATTCATATCTCATTTCAAATTCCACCACTGAAATCAATTCAAATTGCAAGTGAAATTTAAAGTTGCACAAACATGGCTGCAAAATAGTCCATCATTTAGCAAATATTCCATAACAATTATTTGTTAAGGAAAACAACATCACCTATTTGCTTAAATGGGCTATAGCAATTATAACAGTGCCAAATCAGCATATGTAAATACTTTTCCAATTATGAAAAATTCAAACAAATTCAAATGCCTCCCAAACTTTTTGTGGCAGTGCCAAATAATGCAATGTATTTATGTGGCAAGTTTCACATTTTACAATAATCATTTGCTATCAAGAGAAAATGCAAAACAGAAAAGAATAAAAGAAACAGAAAAAGAAAAGAGAAAGGCCACTGTGCACTGGGCCTTAGTGCACTAGGCCTGACCCATCCGGCCCAGCCCGCTTCCCCATCGTCTCCCTCCTCTCTCCTCCCCGTGTCAGCCCGCGCGCGCGACCGACGCCGGACGCTGTTGCCGCCGAGCCAGCTCATCGCCCGAGTCGCTACAGGCGCCGTGAAGAGGATAAGAACGCCGCGTCGACGCCTCGGGGCAGTCCCCCGTCCTCATCCCCCTCTCCCCTTGCCTCCATCGCTCGTTCCCGAGCTCGCCCGATGCTGTCGATGCCATGGCCTCCTCGCCCATGTAGCCACCATCGCCCTCGCCGCCCGAAACCTTGCCCGTTAGCTCCGCCGTCGTCCGCCGCGTCGACTACTGCAACCCAACAAAGCTGGGAGCCCCTGCATCACCGGGATCGAGCCGTCGTCTACCTCAGGACCCGCCGGCGTTCGTTGTCAAGCCCATCGCCGCTGCTGCTCCTAAGTCACCAACGGGCCTACGTGCACCTTCCCGGTGAGCTGCCGCTCCTTTCCCCTCTTTTAGCGCTGCTTCCCGTCGCCCGTAGCCTTAGCTGCCGTCGTGCCCGAGCTCGCCGCCGTTGCCTCGCCTCACCATCGCGGCCACAGCCATCGCAACTTCCGTCCGGGCACGACATCGTGCTCCTGGTGCTTCCAGGAGCCCAACGCGCGCACGCGCGCTCTCCCCCGTGCCCCCTGTCGCCGGATCCGGCCTCACCCGTACTTCGGCGTCTACCACGGAGCTCGCCGTTGTCGCTGTAGGTCCTCTCCAGTGACGCCACCACCGTAGATTGACGCGCCGTTGAGTGGTCGTTCGAACGCGACTGGCCCCGCGCAAAATGGACGCCTGTAGCGGTTTTTCGGCAAAATCCTGAGCCGCTCCGCCGCGGAAATGGTCGCCGAAGCTAGCTCCGGCGCCGCCGCTGACGTGGCTGGCCATGGGGCCCACCCTGGGTCACTGCCAGTGGGCCCCGTGGTCCCCGTTGGCTGCGTTGACCCAGTCAACGTGCTGACTGGGCTATGACATGTGGACCCCACACGCTAATTAAACTATTTTTATAAATAAAATTAATCTGTTAATTAATATGACACTGACAAGTGGGTCCCACTAGCTAATTAGTTAAATTAAACCTCTGTTAAATAGCTCAGTCACTGACGTGTGGGCCCCCCTGGTCAGTTTGACCAGTCAACTGTTGACTGTTGATTGCTGACTCAACAGTCAACTAGGCCCCACTGTCAGCCTCTGTGTGCACAGCTGGGTGCACTGCACCGGGTGCACCTAGCAATTTCCCATTTATTTTCGAATTTGGATTAATTTCAGAAATTCCAAAAATTGTTTAAAACTTTGAAAATCATATAAAATAATTCGTAACTCGGATGAAAATAATTATATATGAAAAACGTTCAGAAAAATGAGACGAATCCGTTGGTGCCCTCCATGTAGCTGTCACATGCCTCTAACACTGCAAACATGGAACCTTCCCCTCCGGATCGCCTGTCCGATAACTGCCCAGAGCCAGGAAAATATCCCCAGATATTTTCCCGCTCCGTCTGTAACGTGTAACACTGCGTTAGCTCACCCCTAGCACATCATATTGCCATGTCATGCATTGTGATGCATTTGTTTGCTTTGTATTTATTGTTTCTTCCCCCTCTTCTCTCCGGTAGACCCCAAGACTGACGCTGCCCCTGAGTACGACTACGTCGTCGACGACCTGTCCTTCTCAGCAGAGCTTCCAGGCAAGCAAAACCCCCTTGATCATTCCTATATCGCCCATTATTTCTCTCTCGTGCTTGCATTAGATTTTGCTACCGTTGTCCGATAGCTCCTATTCTGATGCATAGCCTGATTTTGTAACCTGTTGTTGATACTTTGCCTGTTGTCCTATATGCTTAGTATAGGCTGGTTAGTGATCCATCAGTGGCCCCGCACCCTTGTCCATGTTGCCATGCTTTGCTTCTGGATAACTCAAGCAACGTGATCGATGTGCAGAGACCAACACACCACCGCACTCCCCCTTAGTTGTACGACTCTACAGAGCTACTATCGAGTGCTGAGGGTGATACCTCGTACCTCACTCCCGATGATATCTCTGTAGCGTAGCTAGTTGGTTGTGGATTACAGAGGGTGATTCCTCGCTCTCCACTCCCGATGATGACTCTGTCGTGCAACCCCTCAAGTGTGAACCCATCGAGGGTGATTCCTCCAAGTTCACCTTGATGGTTACATCGAGTAGGAATCCATCGAGGGTGATTCCTTGGATTCCCCCTTGATGTTATGGACACACGGATACCTTGACTTTACCTTAGTCCCTTGTTGAAGTCGGGTCGACCCAGAGGGGTACCCGCGAGAGTTACTGAAGTCGGGATGACCGTGAGGGTACCCGCGAGATAATTACGCGGCACGGCCAGGCAGGCAGACCGCCCTAGTCATGGATGGGCCTGACCCTTGCCGTAAGTCCGCGAGACGGGGCGACAGGATCACTGATCGTCTCCGCGAGCTCCCAACACACTAATGGGTTTGGATATGTGATCTGAGTAGGCCTCTGGCCTTTTTCGCACTGACCACCACACGGGAATAAAAGTGGGCACTCGGTGTCGTACGATTCTTCCAAAAGCTCTCAGACGTCAGCAATTGAGTGGCGCGCGCCGGGTTGGACGGTAACCGCCTGCGCTTGTATTAACGGGGTGGGTCTGCTCCCGACCGCATTCGCAATGCATAGGAGTACAAAGGACGATTGGCCCATGACCCCCTCGCACTTAGGATTTAGATCGGCGTGCTGACCTCTCTGTTGAGCCTAGGTAGGACTACGGCGTGTCGATCAGCTGAGGCCGGACATGACCCGAAAAGTGTGTCCGGTCAGAGTTAATCAAGCGTGTTGGGTAAGTTGGTGCACCCCTGCAGGAAAGTTATCTATTTGAATAGTCGTGTCCACGGTAACGGACGCTCGGAGTTGTATCCCGATCTACTACAACTAGAACTGGATACATATGACACTAAACTGATATGATGGCTCTGAGATCGCTTCCTCGCGAGGTAGACAAGGAAGGATCTCTGGGCGTTACTAATATATATTTGTTACTTTATGCTATGTTACTCTATTCTCTTCTGCTGCTGCATGACGCTGCAAGATGCTAGTCTTCGATAGGCTAGGTCTTCCCCTCTACTCTGGCATTCTGCAGTTTGGTCCACTGATACAACCCCTTCCCTTTGATACTGATGCATACTTAGCATAGTTCTGATGTAATTCTTGCGAGTACTTTGAATGAGTACCCACGGTTGCTTTGCTACCTTTTTCCCCTCTACCCGGTTGCTGCGATCAGATGACGGAGCCTAGAAGCCAGCTGATCCCGCCGACGACTACTACTACACCGACGGAGCCTACTACTATGTGGAGACCAATGACCAGGAGTAGTTTGGAGGCTCCCAGGCAGGAGGCCTGCGCCTTTTCGATCTAGATGTCGTTGTTTTGCTCAGCCTTCTTAAGGCAAACTTGTTTAGTTCTGTCTATACTCAGATATTGTTGCTTCCGCTGACTTATGTATTCAAGCCTTCGTGGCCTGGCTTGTAATATAAAGCTGTATGACTTTAATTTGTGTCTAGAGTTGTGTTGTGATATCTTCCCGTGAGTCTCTGATCTTGATCGTGCACATTTGCGTGTATGATAGTGCACGATTGAGTCGGGGGTGTCACAATAGGGCACATCGACCCAATTCTCTCGGATACACCTTCTACAAGTGATGAACCAGGAAGGGCCTTGCGTCATTCCAATCACTTTCTTTGTGCAGTTCAACTAAAATTAAGCATCCCTGTTTGCAGAGATACTTAAACGTGTCATTACTTTAAGAATGGGACTATTTGATGAAACGTATACTAACAAAGAGAAGCACTTTCATTATCTACATTGGAAATGAAATGATAGTGAAGACAGTAGCTCTATTTTAACTATATTATTACTTCATTTTAGCAGTGGCACTAGCGATGCCAAAACATTGCCTCAAATTATTAGTGGCATTAGATTAAGGTGCGAAATAATACATAACATTATTGCTTTCTCATGGCAGTGCCAAAACTTTACGACAAGATCACTAGCTACATGCAGAGTCAACATGCATGATCATTCTGGCAAAGGGTAGTACCAAAAAGGAACATACCTCGTCATGGGAACCATATCTGCAGGCAACGCCATAGTAGATGGGTTGACACCAGTCACCAACATGGATGATTATATTCATGCGACCTTTTTGTACAGTTCACCTAAAATGAAGCAATGTTTGCATCATGCAGTTAGCAAGAAGTACTTGGTCCCATGAGCTGGCAGCTTCTTCATTAGTTGCACTAAAACTGAGCAACATCAAGGTTGGTCGTCAAGCTCGTGGAATGTGCAACTATAATTTGGATATGCTTTTGTACAGTTCAACTAAAATCAAGCGTCCATGTTCGTTACACAAATATGTGCAAAGTGCCATTGTGGTGACAGTGACGGCTAATCTTGCAAAGGCTAATTAACTGTTGGAGGAGATTAACCACAGAGTTCAACAAGAAGGTTAGGAACTCCAATCACCTTTTGTGCGGTTCCACTAAAATCAAGAGATGTTGCCCGTGTGACATTTTAGTAGAACTGCACAAGACACTCTTTCCAAAAAAGAAGTGTTTTGTCCAGTTCACCAAAAGGTCGCAATAGCAATGAGGTGAAATGTATATCTCTGTTTGCACAAATAGGTAGAAAGGCGGGTGAATAACAAGTGATGAAACATACGTCAAATGAAAAGAAGCATCGTCCTTATCTTAATGCAATCATAGAAGGACAGTAGCAATTTCTAAAGCTGTAGCATTGCTTCATACTACCGGGGGCATTAAGATTAACAATGACAACTGTTAAATTTGACATCACTTTAATGGTGCCATTGCTTGATTTTACCAGCTACATTAGATTAACAGGTGCTAAAGAGTTGGTATAAGGGCATGTTACAGTAGGCAGCCAGGACAGTTGCATTTCTAACGAAAAGAAGCAACTTACTTATGTTAACGGGAAATATAGCAGGACATTAAAACATGGCCATTGCTTCATATTATTGGGGGCATTGCATTAGAAAACAACATTGGTTAAACATGTCCTTACTTTAACAGTGAGATTGCTGCATTTTACCAGCGGCATTAGATTAACAACAACTAAAAATTGCCAAAAGGGCATCGGACAGTGGATGCACCAGCACCATGTAGCTCCACCGATGCATAAAGTGGTGATGCAAACAAACATCCAAACAGGATATCTAGGTTGGTCCCATTTTTGTACACTATAGCCACCTTTTACTATGTGAGGGCAGCAAATCTAGTGCTGGAAATACTCTCACTACTGGAATCAGGGAATTTGCCGTCTGCCTGTTCTTTGCCGTCTGCTAGCCGACGGCAAAGAGGGTCTTTGCCGTCCGCTTTCAAAAAGCAGACGGTCAAAAACCGGCTGATGGCAAATATACAGTTTGCCATCTGCCATTTCTTTGCCGTTCGCCAGCGGACGGCCAAGGTCCAGAAGGCAGACGGCAAAGAGCCCAGCCGGGCCCCACTGGACCCTGTAGCTGGGTAGGTCAGACGGACGGGTTGGATGCCGTCCGCCAGATCTTTGCCGTCTGCCTTTGGGACCTTTGCCATCTGCTAGCAGACGGCAAAGAAAATGACCTAGCTAACGGCCGTTCCCCCCGGCCCCACCCCACTAGCTAGGCTCTTTGCCGTCTGCCTTTGGGACCTTTGCTGTCTGCTAGCAGACAGCAAAGAAAATGACCTAACTAACTAAAATGGTCAGCCCCGCCCCACCCCTCTCTCTCTACCTCTTTCTCTCCCCTCACCTCACCCGCGCGCCGCCCCCGTAGCCCGAGCCGCCGCCGGCCCGCGCCACCCCCGGAGCCCGAGCCGCCGCCGGCCAGCCCCGCCCCCCGGAGCCCGCCCCGCCGCCGGCCCGCCCGCCCGCCCCGTCCAGCGGACCCAGGCCACGGCGGCGGCCGCCGCCCTGCCCCGTCCCATCGCCGGAGCCGCGCCGCGCCGCCCCGCCCCCCCGCCAGAGCCGCACCGCCCCGCGCCGCCCCTCCCCGCGGCCTTCCTCCACCCGCCCCCCCTCCCCGTGGCCTGCCTCCACGGGCCGACCTCGCCGGAGCTAGCTAGGTGAGTTCTTGTGCTCTCTTTTTTCTGTTTTTTAGATTTAGTTTAGTTTAGTTTAGTTTAATTTAGTTTAGTTTAGTTTAGGTTTAGGTTTAGATTAAGTTTAGTTTAGTTTAGGTTTAGTGTAGTTTTTTTTCTTCTGTTTTTTAAGAATAAAGAAGAAAGATGAAAAAAAATAAGAAGTAAAAGAAGAAGAGGAAGAAGAAGAAGAAGAAGAAGAAGAAGAGGAAGAAGAAGAAGAAGAAGATGAAAAAAAGAAGTAGAAAAAGTAGAAAAAGCAGAAAAAGAAGGTCGAGGGTTGAGGGGAGGGGTCGATGGTCGCCGAGGGGTCGAGGATCGCCGAGGGGTCGAGGGTCGAGACGTCGAGGGTCGAGGATCGAGGTGTCGAGGGGTCGAGGGGTCGAGGGTCGAGGGGTCGATTTATGTGATGTGATGTCCTAAAATTTTACGGTGAGCATGGCGCGGCTGGTGTCCTAGCTTAAGATGCGGACGTGCCCGAGCTGAAGGTCATGAGCGCGGGTGAACTGCTTCCATCCGTGCGCGAGATACATATGTGGCGGTCGGCGTCGAACTCTACATCCACGTCCTACAAGCGACGCCGGCGCCCAGCCTCCCGCAGCAACAGTTCTCGGGGCCGATGACGGTCGAACACCTTGGCGAATTTGTCTGGCCGCCTCTGCGATGAGGATTAAAAGCCAAGTTTTGAAACTTCAAACAACCAAACTGACTCATGACAAAAAATCAGAGCGTACAAAGAGAAACGAAAGACGAAATAGTACATAGTGAGAGGTTGTGCAACTAGGATGATTATCCGTACCGGTTTTTTTAATGAATTGGAGAGGATAATGGCGAAGAACTCGAAAGCCATTGGTGTGTTTTGGTCATTTCCATACATTCTGCTACAGCGCAACAGCCCTTCTTATGACCGCAAGACACCAATGGTGGTCAGAAGAAGGGTTTTTGTGCTGTAGCAGAATGTATGGAAACGACCGCAAGACACCAATGGCTTTCGAGTTCTTCACCATCATCCTCTCAAATTCGTTAAAAAAGCTGTTACGGAAAATCATCCTAGTTGCAGAACCACTCACTACGTATTGTTTCGTCTTTGGTTTCTCTTTCTACGCTTTGATTTTTTGTCATGAGTCAGTTTGGGTGTTTCAAGTTTCAACACTTGGCTTTTAATCCTCATCGCAGAGGCTGCCAGAAAAATTCGCCAAGGTGTTCGACCGCCATCGGCCCCGAGAACTATTGCTATGGGAGGCTGGGCGCCGGCGTCGCTTGTGGGACGTGGATGTAGTGTTCGATGCCGATGGCCACATGTATCTCGCGCACGGATGGAAGCAGTTCGCCCGCGCTGATGACCTTCAGCTCGGGCACGTCCGCATCTTAAGCTACGACAGCAGCCACACCATGCTCACAGTGAAGGTGTTCGACAGGAGCATGTGCCGCAGGCACTACCAGCACGACGAGCTATGTTACTCATCTTTGGATTTCAATGTGCAGTTGTTTGGTCGCTGCGAGAGTCTGGTGTTTGACGAGCTCCGCCCCTGCGTTCGTGGGTGAGCACAAATGACATCTCCTCCTCCCCCCTTAATTATTTGCTCTGTTCCGGTGTTCGTGCCGATGAAACTTGCTAGCTATAGGTGTCTTCAATCATCAGTATGCGTGACCAGTATGCGTCTCCCATTCGAAAGGGTTACAGTTATAAATATGCATGCATTTGCATATTTATAACCGTGATTCTTTCGAATTGTCCAACGTTATCCATGGACAGCCCGAGTATGTGTAGATTGGGTTAGTTTTCCCATATGCTCTGCTCCGGATCCGACGCATAAATTTCGTCAGTGCCTCCCTGTTGTTCTCCGGGTACACATCCTCTCTGTTTATTGCAGAGACGTGTATCAGGAGAACAGCGGGGAGGTGCTGCCGAAATTTTGCGTCGGATCCGGAGCAGAGCATGGGAAAACGAACCCAATCTACACATACTCGGGTGGGATTAGGACCTATCTTTACCTATTAGCGTGTAGGTTGCATGGGCGTAATAAAATTGACAAACTTCATTAACTGATGAATATATATGATGAATTATATATATATTTCTTGTGTGTTTAGTAGATAAACAAGATGAGTGATCGTGCGTGGATGTACACCGGCCACACTAGTCAGGCAGACATGAGCACTGAATGGTTCAGAAAAACCAAGGCGTTTGTGAAAGCCGCATTTGCAAATGGCCAGAGAAAAACCTGGTGCCCCTGTGTTAGTTGCGACAACTTTCAAAAGAGGACAGAGGCTGAAATGGGTAAACACCTGCAGAAGTGGGGTTTTACGCCTAACTATACGGTGTGGACATTTCATGGTGAGTCTGCCCAATGTACCAGAGCTGAAGTGGTTCGTCGTCACACCGACGAGCATGGTACCGGGATCGACGATATGGTGCAAGACTTTGATGATGCTCAGGATTCGGATGAGGAGATGGAGGAATCTGCAAAGGCCTTCAATGAAATGTTGGAGTCTTCGAAACGTCCTCTCCACGAGCACACTGAGCTTTGTCAGTTGGATGCCATCGCACAAGTAATGGCTCTGAAGGCTCAATTCAACTTGGGCAGAAAATGCTACGACGCGATGATGACAGTATTTGGACGCTTTCTACCCAAAGGACATGTAATGCCTGCAAACCTGTACCAGTCGGACAAAATCCTCCGTGCACTTAAGATGCCCTATGAGAAGATAGATGCCTGTGAGAACGGATGTGCCTTATTTAGGCTTGAGTATGAGGGCTTGAACTATTGTCCCATTTGCAAGTCTTCCGGGTATGTTGTGGTAGACAACGGTATGGGTGAGAAGAGGCAGACCAAAATCCCCGTTAATGTTCTTCGGTATCTGCCAATCATACCGAGACTTCAACATCTTTTCATGGTTGAAGAGACGGCCAGACAGATGACATGGCACAAATTGGGCAAAAGAACCGAACTAGATGCAGATGGGAATCAGATGATGGTACACACATCGGATGCTTTTGCGTGGAAGAAGTTTGATGAATTACATGGGGATAAAGCGGTAGGTCCAAGGCATCCTCGAATCTGCATCGGCACGGATGGGTTCAATCCGTTTGGTATGACGGCAACCCAATACAGTTGTTGGCCTGTATTTATCATTCCACTCAATCTCCCCCCCCCCCCCCCGGACAGATTATGCAAAGAAAGAACATTTTCCTGACGTTGATAATTCCAGGGCCCAACTATCCGGGAAAGAATATGAATGTGTACATGCAGCCGCTTAAGGATGAATTACAAGAAGCTTGGGATAACGGGTTCAAGACATACGACGCCGCTAGCAAAAAAACTTCATAATGCGTGTCTGGTACATGTACTCGATGCATAACTTGCCGGCGTATGCGCTATTCGTTGGCTGGTGTGTGCATGGAAGGTTCCCGTGCCCCACATGCAAGGCAGCTCTTGAGTTTCGTTGGCTGCAGGCGGGTCGCAAGTTTACTTGCTTCGACTTGCATAGACCGTTCCTGGATCCTCGCCATAAGTTCAGAAAAGACAAGAAGAACTTCATCAAAGGTAGAGTTGTCAAACACTCTGCACCACCTGCGTTGACAGGCCAACAGATCCTGGATCAGTTAAACGCTCTCGAGCCTGATCCAGAGCGTCCAGGGTATTTCAAGGGGTATAATTCGAAACATGCCTGGACTCACAAGACATGCTTGTGGGATCTGCCTTACTTCAAAGACCTCCCTCTTCCACACAACATAGATGTGATGCACACTGAAAAGAATATCGGCGAGGCCCTTTTTGGTACATTGTTCGGCATAGAGGGGAAGTCAAAGGATAATCCTAAGGCTAGAGTCGATCAGCAGACTCTGTGTGATAGACCGTTACAGAACATGCGACAACCGAAAGGAAAGAAGAACTGGACGAAGCCAAAGGCCTGGTTCAATCTTGGAAGGCCAGTTATGAGGGAACTTATCTTGTGGGTGAAAATGCAGTTGATGTTCCCCGATGGGTATGCAGCAAATCTAAAGAGGGGAGCGAGTCTTGAAAAATTGAAAATATTTGGTCTCAAGAATCATGATTGGCACATATGGCTTGAGCGGGTAATGCCGGTGATGTTGCGTGGCTTTATCCCTGAGGATGAATGGCTAGTACTGGCAAAGCTGAGCTATTTCTTCCGTGTTCTTTGTGCGAAAGAACTATCGCCTATAGTGATAGATGACATGGAAAAGTTGGCGCCGGAGTTGCTCTGCAAGTTAGAGAAGATCTTTCCACCGGGCTTCTTTAATCCAATGCAGCATTTGATTTTACATCTCCCGACCGAGGCAAGATTGGGGGGGCCCGTGCAAAATCGTTGGTGCTATGCAACTGAGAGGATGCAGAAGACGCTTCGAGCAAAATGTAAAAATAAACGTAGAATTGAAGCATCGATGGCCGAGGCATTCATTACTGAGGAGGCGGCAAACTTCGTGACAGCACACTACGAAGCCAAAAATCGTCATTTGCATAATCCGAAGCCTCAGTACAATGTTGGCGACCCTAAAAAAGGTGGATCCAACCTCAGCCTATTCAAAGGGAAGCTCGCGCCAGCCGGTGCTTCGATACCAAAAGAGTTGGATGTCGAAGAATGGCGGACCATTTCATTGTATATCTTCAACAACCTAACAGAAGCGCGGCCGTACATCGAGTAAGTTGTCGGTACATTAATTGTTTCGCAACTTCTTATTATTCCTTTGAACTGCTCTTATTCCCGGATATTTGATACAGTCGATACGTCGCCAAATTCTCGGATGGAGCGGTGATCCAAAAGGATTCCGTCGAAGAGTATGAGCTTCTGGCAAAGCAAGGAGGCGGCTATCCCGGTTTCATCTCTTGGTTCAAACAAACGGTAATTAGCATTAATAGACCATTTCATTTCTTGGTCTAATTTGCGGCTAATGCAACAATTCTTTCGTATTAAACTTGTAGGCTAATTCAGAGTCTATGGGCACCGAATTGAGACAAGCCGCTAATGCCTTTGACTATAAGGTCCGTTCATTTGAGAAATACGACATCAACGGGTATCGCTTTCGTACCTTTGGCAAAGAGCTATCGATGGCCGACCAAAAATCTACAAATTGTGTTGTCTCTGCTATCGGCGAAGGAGGTACCGAGTATTATGGAAAAGTTGAAGCAATTTATGAACTTCAATTCTATGGTGAAAACCCACCGAACGTCGTAGTCTTCAAATGTTATTAGTTCCAGCCGAGGGAGACTAGAAGGACTCATGAACATATAGGGCTAGTAGAAATCAAACAAAGCACCCATTTAGATGTTCCCGATGTCTATATTACGGCTCAACAGGTGACCCAAGTTTTCTATCTACCGTGGGCATGCCAAACTAATGCAAATCTGAAGGGTTGGGATGTCATTTATGAAGTGCCGCCACATGTTAGACCACCTCCCCCCAATGAAGAGGATTATGAACCTCACATTAACCCAGACACATATGATGGAGAATTCTTCCAAGAAACACGTCTTTCCAAAAAACGTTTCAAGAACCGCTCTACTTCACCCTAGAACATGGAAGTAGACAGCGACAGTGAATCCGACAACACCCCTGAGCCAGAACAAGAAGAGTTGGAACAAGAAGAGGTTACTGCTGCGGATGACCTATCAATGCTTGACCGATTACAGATCGGCCTTCCACATGTTGATGCCGCCGAACCCGATGAGCACGTCATTCATGACGACACGCATGATAGTGATGATGATGATGATGATCCCGGAGCATATATAGACGATCCAGACTATTATTAGTTTGTATGCATCCCAACTTAAATTATATACATATTATTATTCATGTCATTTATTCAATTTTTTATGTTGTACTAATTTCGTTTACTCTTTGTCATGGCAGGTGTTGAAAGATGGTGGGCGCGGGTGCAGAGCGCTCCGTGGGTACTTCTTCTTCTTCTTCTTCTTAGCACAAAAATGACCTATACTTACATAATTATCCTAGGTTAGCACAAAAATGGCATACTTAGATAGGTTAGCTCTAAAATGACACAAATAATGAATAAGATGAAGAAAAGCAAGGAAGAGGAGGAAAAGAAGGAATAGGAATAAGAAGAAGAAGAAGAAGTTCTTCTTCTTCTTCTTCTTCTTCTTGTTGTTGTTCCTCTTCTTCTTCTTCTTCTTCTTCTTGTTGTTGTTGTTGTTCTTCTTCTTCTTAGCTTATTTTCCCCAAAAAAGACACACTTATATAGTTAATTATCCTCCACAATGACAAAATTAGCTTATTTAGTCCATTTATGACATAATTAGCTTATTCGTTGCAAAAATGGCATAATAACCTTGGTTACCTCATAAATGTCATATACTTAGCTTATTATCCTCCAAAATGACATAATTACCTAAGTTAGCTCTAAAATGACATATACTTACCTAATTTAGCTCAAAAATGGCATAATTACCTAGGTTGGCACAAAAATGACCTATACTTACCTAATTTTGCTAGGTTAGCACAAAAAAGGCATACTTACATAGGTTAGCTCTAAAATGACACAAATAATGAATAAGATGAAGAAAAACAAGGAAGAGGAGGAAAAGGAAGCTCTTCTTCTTCTTCTTCTTATTCTTCATCTTCTTCATCTTCTTCTTCTTATTCTTCATCTTCTTCTTCTTCTTCTTCTTCTTCTTCTTCTTCTTCTTCTTCTTCTTCTTCTTCTTCTGATTTTCTTACTCCCATTTTTGCAGGTTTGATTCACTTCATGGAAGCTGGCTATGGCAGAATGCTACTGTTTAGTTTTTTGTTTTGATTTGTATTGATGAACAACTATATATGGTGAAACTATGTATGTATATATGGATGAACATGGTGAAACTATGTATGTATTGGATGTTTTAATACCCTATGCAATTATGGACAGTTATGTATTGGTGTATTGGTGTACTGCTAGGCATTGGTGTACTGCTATGTTTATATATCATATTTGTTTGTTGAAAATGCAGGGAAATAACAGAAAACAATAAAAACAGTGGCAGTGCAGGCACTTTGCCGTCTGCCAGCGGACGGCAAAGGGCTTTGCCGTCAGCCAGCGGACGGCAAAGGGGACACGTGGCAGCAACCTGTGCAACCTGGGAGCACTGGGTCCGACCCATTTGGTCATTATGCCGTCCGCTGGCAGACGGCAAAGGTGAGTGGTTCTTTGTTGTCTGCTGGCTGACGGCAAAGAAAGCGGGAGGCAGACGGCAAAGAGAGGGATATGCCACGCCCTGCTGACGTCAGGAAGCAGACGGCAAAGGGGAGGGCACCTTTGCCGTCTGCCAGCGGACGGCAAAACCTCACGTTAGCCACCTAACGTGGCTAACGTGTATTCTTTGCCGTCCATATTGTTTGCCGTCTGCTTGGCTAGGATAGCAGACGGCAAAGGACTTTGCCGTCCGCTGGGCCGAAGCAGACGGCAAAGAAGTTGTTTACCATAACTTACTGTGCCGAAACTGTTTGCCGTCTGCGGCGGACGGCAAACATCTTTGCCGTCCGCTTTCTAGTTCTTTGCCGTCTGCCATGGCAGACGACAAATTCCCTGATTCCTGTAGTGTCTGTTGACTTGTCCCCCAGTCTCCACTTTCTTTCCTTTTTCAACCAGTAGATCGGTTCTATATCCAGTTTGTACTTTGTTTTCCCTTTATTTCCCTTTTCAACCAAGAGACCTGTTGGGTAGCCAGTCTCTACTACCCCCACCCCCCAATCTTTCCTCTTTGAACCAAGTCCTAGAGTCATGCTAGAACTTTTCCCCCATTCTTCCCGCTTTGAACCAAGTCATAGATTCGACTGCATGAAGTAGCTTTACCTCTAATAGTAATAATTTAGGTGGCTTTGGAACAGCCGATCGAGCCAATCTACGAGGGGGGCTGAGAAGTAGAAAAAGATTCACATGCATCGACGTGGGGACCTCGGGCAGTAGAGCAAGGCCGGTTTCGAAGGAAGTTATACCTGAGGTCCGTCGGGATTTGGCTAGGTGGGTGGCTGGAGGCCGGATCTGCCCACACCACGGCATCGAGGAAGACTGGGTCGAAGGCCCTCCCTAGCCGGTGCTGTGTGGGAGAGAATGGCAAGGCACCATGTACCTCCACCGAACAGCAACAACTAAAAATTGCCAAAAGGGCATCGGACAGTGGGTGCACCAGCACCATGTACCTCCACCGATGCATAAAGTGGTGATGCAAACAAACATCCAAACAGGATATCTGGGTTGGTCCCATTTTTGTACACTATAGCCACCTTTTACTATGTGAGGGCAGCAAATCTAGTGCTGGAAATACTCTGTTGACTTGTCCCCCAGTCCCCACTTTCTTTCCTTTTTCAACCATTAGATCGGTTCTATATCCAGTTTGTACTTTGTTTTCCCTTTATTTCCCTTTTCAACCAAGAGACCTGTTGGGTAGCCAGTCTCTACTACCCCCACCCCCCAATCTTTCCTCTTTGAACCAAGTCCTAGAGTCATGCTAGAACTTTTCCCCCATTCTTCCCGCTTTGAACCAAGTCGTAGATTCGACTGCATGAAGTAGCTTTACCTCTAATAGTAATAATTTAGGTGGCTTTGGAACAGCCGATCGAGCCAATCTACGAGAGGGCTGAGAAGTAGAAAAAGATTCACATGCATCGACGTGGGGACCTGGGGCAGTAGAGCAAGGCCGGTTTCGAAGGAAGTTATACCTGAGGTTCGTCGTGATTTGGCTAGGTGGGCGGCGGGAGGTCAGATCTGCCCACACCACGGCAGCGAGGAAGACTGGGTCGAAGGCCCTACCTAGCCGGTGCTATGTGGGAGAGAATGGCAAGGCACGCGTATCGGGACGCGATGGCAGTGGGTTTGCTCCGTCACCGACGAGGACCGCGTGAACGTTGCACCTTCACCCCTTCCCCGACGGAGGGGATCCAGCCGGATCTGTGACCAGCGATGAGCAGAGAGAGAGTGAGTCCACCGCTGTCGTGTTTAGATCTGGAGAGGATGAGTGTGTGAAGAAAGAAGCCCTAGCAAGCAAGAGCGGAGGCTCCTGCTTATATACATATAGTGGAGTGGTTTTCTTTTTTTTCTCTCCATAAAAACAATCGTTTAAAATTGCATACGAGCCAGGTCGCACTTTGTATTGCTCACTTTTGGTCCCCGGCCCTCCATTAATTGAACAACCACACGTGTCAAATTATCACGGGTGAAAATATAGAACGAATAAGCTCGAACTCTTTTGAATTTGAGATGTCGATGGCACCGTTTGAACACATTGCATCCATGGACTAAGTAGTTTGAATTTGAGGTAATGTGTGGCTTTTGCAGTTCACATCTAAATGGGGGCACACCATACATTTTGTTTGCTTACCACGCTATACTTATAAAACATGCACAATTTACATTTCGAATAGCTATCTAGAGCTTGAAATGTATTGTTTCCAACATAAAGGGAAATCAAATTTCTAAAAATTCGTGATCTTAGCATTTGCAAAAAAATGTATGAGCCATCAATCTTTGTTCTGATTTTGAACATAAACTATATGCAACCTTTTTTGAGGGAGACCGGGTCTATTGTAAATGTTTGCAAGTACATAGCATCTCTGATAAAAAATACATCCAAATTTTTAGACCAGCGAACAACCAACTGCAGTCAGAAAGAGCCGTCAACGCGTCGTTGTCGCTGCTATCCTACCGGAGCTGGCTTGACCTTGTCAATGACTATCGAGGAGTCTTAGTGCACGTGCCCCTAAGGAGCAGCGCCCCAGAGGCGTAGTTGTCATCATTGATCTAAGGCACCTAATTAATATAACACCAAATTCTCCCATCTGACAAGAAACGCTAACCTCACCGCCCCAAGGAGACAACATGAATCTATGTCGGCGCTCCATCGACTACGTCCCGACAGACAAACTCGACGAGGATCAAAGCTCAAAGAGCAAACTAGTAGAAAAGGCGTCAATCGATGTCGCCAATGTCCTAACATAGCCGACTTCACCTTCTTGATGGCAACCGAGTAGTCTTCGTGCATGTGCCCCTAATAACCAGTGCCCTGGAGGAACGCATTTGTCATTGTTTAACCCTCGCATTGATCCGAAGCACATGACACCAAATCTCGTCGGATGACAAGAAACCTTAACCTCACCGCCCCAAAGGAGACAGCAAGAATCTATGCTGGAGTTCCATCGACTATGTATAGACGAATGAACTCAAGGAGGATCAGAGCTTGGAAGACAG
This sequence comes from Elymus sibiricus, assembly GCA_039707655.1. Lineage (NCBI taxonomy): Eukaryota > Viridiplantae > Streptophyta > Magnoliopsida > Poales > Poaceae > Elymus > Elymus sibiricus. Next base: position 309,035,777 of record CM077674.1, read on the forward strand.
ACTCGGAATAAGAAGCGCCGACATCGTTCGCCTGAGCGTTGTGCTTGCGAGGACTAAAACCCCTAACATAAACTAATAACCGAAGCATAGGCATCGGGATTCCCCTCCCCGCCACCGGTCGATGGAGCGGTGGGAAGAGGGGAGGTGTGAATCCACCGGCTCATCGGTGAAGCAAGGAGGGGAGAGGTTGCCCTAGCCGCCTAGGGTGAGTGGACTAGATTTGTATTCATACTGAGAATGGATTCAAATTTTATTGGTATTGCAATATACTTAGTGCTCCTACTTTTTTTTAGATTTATCAACAGAACTACAGTCATATGTTAGTACGATACAGCCTGCATGATATGTACACGATAGCCAATCCAGCCATCTGCTGGACTCTGGTCACATGGATGGATGAACTGATCTCCCCTGTCGTGCAGGGATCGTCCAGGCAATGACGTGTGTACAACACTACTCTAGTACTACTATCGTTGGTGTCTCTCTTCTAGTACAACTTAGCCAACGCGTGGGGCCTGAGGGATGGGGGAGAGTGTGCCTATGGTCGGCTGCTCAATTGCAGTCCCACATGTGAGTGCAAACTCAAGATGACTCGCGTTCCATTCCGTGAGCGGCGTGCCGGACCGACCGACCTTGTGGGGTGCGACGCGAACGCGACGTGCGTGCTGTATACATGTAGTACCACCATTTTCTTTTTCTTTTGCTCCATGGTGCAATCCATCGATACAAAATTATATTTAAAAGTGGAGGGCGGGGCTTTTCCCGCGCGTTAGGCGGGGCAGTTTCGCCTAGTTGGTTCGACAGAGAGGCGAGGAGGACGAGGGAGTAGCAGATTCAACTTACTGCTGGAAAGGTGGGGCTATGTGATTTGACGGCTCGTTACTGATGGAAAGGTGGGGCCTTATGATTTGACTGCTCATTATAGTCATTATTATTGCGACGCTACGACCGGGGTGAGCCTCCCCCTCCATGGTGTACAGGTGCTAAGCATGCCACATATGCAAAAAAATCTGATGTGACAAGGTAGGCGTAAAGAGAAGAGACAGGAGTTTGGTGACCCCAGGAAGAACGAATGCGAAGCGCGCGGACCTATGCAAAACACTTAAATGAGAGAAGTTTACGCAACGCATGAAGGAGTTTAGTTGTCAAAGAAAGACTTAGCACCCCATCTAAGCACGTAGTACTATGCATAATTTAGTGCATGAAACGTCGATCCAGATGCTGGTTGTCCCTCATCCAGCATCATATACTAGTATAGTAGTACTATGTAAGTACTTTACTAGTATCGTTGTTCTCTCTTTTCTACTTCAGTAGTAACTCAGCCGACGCGCGTTCCATTCCGTGAGCGGCATGCCGGACCGACCATGTAGGTGCAACGCGAACGCGAGGAGCGTGCTGTATATGTCCCACCTTTTTCTTTAATTTGAGCTTGTTAGTTTTGCTCCATGGCGCAATCCATCGATACTTACAAAAATATATTTAAAAGGCGAGGGCGGGGCAAGTTTCGCCTGGTCGGTTTGACAGAGAGGCGAGGAGGATGAGGGAGTAGCGGATTCAACTTACTGCGGGAAATGTGGGGCTTTGTGATTTGATGAGTCATTACTGCTGGAAGGTGGGGCCTTGTGATTTGACTGCTCGTTATAGTCATTATTACTGCGAGGGGTAAGTCTCCCCTTCCATTCCCCACTCTAGTCTAGTGCATGACACGTCGACCCGGATGCTGGCTGTCCCACATGTCAGCGAAAGGAGGTATAATTGTTGCCGACGACCTAAGGAGGAGCAAAGAACCATGCGGTATACTCTAGTTTTCCACTGGAGTACTAGCCCGACGTGGAGGAGTGCGAAACACGGCAGCCCAGTGCGATATGGCGATAAAAGATGATCTAGTTTGCTTGTGATCCCACGGCACCGCTCATCATTAGCACTGTTTTAGTCGTGCCTCACAGCCTAGTACAAACAAAATAATACGATGACAATGGCAACGGATAATAATGATCTTACCTATTCAGGATAATTTAGAAGGACACATGCGGAAACGCCCGAAAGACATAGTGGCAAAAGAAGAAGACAGAGGGGCAAAAGAAGAAGGAAGATTACCCGCAAAAAAAAGAAGGAAGACGCAGACAACCGTCTGGGTGCTGCTCTCTACTTCATGAAGGGTTCCTGGGCGCGGAGTTCTAACTGCTTCTTCATCGCCTTCACGACCTTCATCTCCTCTCGCCTCTCGTCTGCCATCTTCTTCATTGCTTCCATGGCGTGGGATTTCTCGAGGCGAGCATGGATGATCTCTTTCACGTCCGCATGATGTTGCTTGACAGCAGCCACGTTCTCGGTGTGGAGCTTCGCCATGTCATCCCTAAGTTCCCCGATGACGGCGGTCGGCATCTTCACCGAGGCACTGCTCTTCTCTCGCAGCTTCTCCCAGCCGGCGATCTCCTCCTTTAGCAGGTCGAGCTCATGGCAGAGCTTCGCTTTGTCCTCCCGAAGTTCAACGATTTTTCCGGTCGCCTTATCAACCGAGGCATTGCTCTCCTTCACCAGCTTCAGCAAGTCGGCGATCAACTCCTTCTACTTGTTGAACTGAGCGGGCATGTCGTCGCGGGCTAACGACTTCAGCATTGCCCGCTCGGCATGTTCGCCTCCGCGGCGAATGCGCTTCTGAGAGCCCTCTCCTGCCCATGAGAGATCTTTCGAGGCCTCTGCAGCGCGATGGGCCCTCTTTTTTTTCCGCCGCCTTGGTCGTCGCTCCCTTGTTATTTCTCGGCCCAGAGCTCTTCCTACCGGCCATGGTAGACGCAAGGAACGATGAACAAGAAAGGCTTATGGGGAGGAAGGTGCAGTAATATTCGAGTAGTTAGTTTCCCTTTTTATAACCTAGTACTAATATGCTGCAAAGTGGAAACACGTTTAGGTTTGATCGGTGTGAACAGGTTTGCAATGAATTATAGCAGGGTACTTTGGAATGTGACGGGAAACAAGCTCGAAATTTATTGATGGTTTTGGAACGGCTCCCGATGAGTTCTCACAACCAAGCATTCAAAAACTCGTGATAAATCAATGACCATCTTTTTCCAAATGACCAACTATTTTCATAGAAATACAACACATATAGATGGAGTATTTTCATAGAAATACAATACATAGATGGAGTGATTGTCACGGTTGCAAACCGCCATGGCGCGGCGTGTTCACTGCAGCCGCAACCGAGCAGGTCAGTCCATCGTTGGCGGGGAAGGAGGGCAGGTCACCTCGCCTACGATGCATCCCCAGCGCCGCCGCCGCCGCTGGTTGAGCGATTTGGCTTCTCCTACCACCCATTTGAACAGTTGCACCGGCTTCTCATGCCATTCCGCAGGCATGCGCGTTCTCTCCTCCGCAGTCGACTCCGTGAATATGATCTCTGCCATTAGCCCCAGCTCGAAATCAACGCGACGCTACCAGATGCTGACATCCCTCAGCATCTCACCCCTGAGATTGACATGCGCCTCCGCCTTGTGCTTCGCCAGGCGCAGCTCCTTCGAACTTGTCTCCAATCGATGTGACGCTTCCTCGATCCGATTTGCCCTTGCTGCCCACCACCTGAAACGCAGCCCCGGCATGTCCTCCGGCGCCACCGATCTGTGATTCTAAAGCAATGGATCCCCTCTGAAACACATATGGGTTTCGCTCAAAGGCGGCAGTGCTGCGGGACGCAGGGAGAGGGAAGCCCACGGGATGCTGGGATCTAAGGGATTATCCATGGCAAAATCGTATGGTCGAGGCGGGGAGGCGAGCGTAGGCGGTGGGAGAGCCCTAGTAGGCGAGCGTAGTACTCCACTCCATCCATTTTTAAATACAAAGGCCACCAACAGTAACCAAGGCAAAAATTGATGACGTTGCCTCGTAGTACTAGCAACCCATGATTTAACTACTCGCATGCATGCAGTGGATGATGGTAATGTCATTCTCAACTAGTACTTCCTCCCTCACGTGGTCACGCCACTCAATTTGCATGCGCTGTATTAATTGACCATCCATTAAGTGAACGACTCTACACGCGTCAAATTATCACGTGGGTTGGCTCTTCATACAAAAATGCGTTCCACTGTGTACCCGCGTGTGTGTGCGAGGGAATGAGTGCATGCGTGCACATCCTCTCTTCGTGCACGTACTCCACCAGTGTGTGTGGGGGGGGAGAGCGTGGTATACATAGACCTAGAGAGAGATGGTGTGTCCCCGCAAAAAAGAGAGAGATGGTGTGTCCCCGCAAAAAAGAGAGAGATGGTGTGTGTCGGAAAGAGTACCCGCGCGTGTGTGTGACAGGGTGAGAGAGGACGAGCGCATGCGTGCACCTCTCCTCTTTGTGTACGTACTAAACCAACTACCTACGTCCGGGTTTATTGGTCCTCATTGTATTTTGTGCCAAATTTTGACCAAAGATTTAACTAATAAAATGTTAATGCATGTCACCAAACATTATATCATTGGATTCGTATTTGAACATAGTTTTCGATGATATTATTTTTGATGACATGCATTAATATTTTGTTAGTTAAATTTATGGTCAAAATTTGACACAAAATACGAAGAGGACCAATAAACCAGGACGGAGGTAGTAGAGTACAAGTGTATGTGTGTGACATCGACCTATAGAGAGATGGTGTGTGCCAGAAGTCCCGAGAGAGTCGTCAGTGTAGGTGTGTGCGTGGGGAGGAGGGAGAGAGATGATACTTATGTGTCAACGCAGTGCATGTGAAAAAGAGGCTAGTCAATAGTTCGCCACGAGACTATTCCTGGCGAATGCCCCAATAACCATAAGATCTGCATCCGACGGTGGAAGTTATTGGACGAAAACAACACTAAAAAAAGAAATGCCATGGCATTTCTTTTTACTGCCACACCACGCCCCTCCCCTACACATGAAACTGCCACGCGATCGTTCGCAACTGCCGGTTTGCAAGAAATCCCGATAGGCCGGGCATTTGGCGGTAGGCGGGGAGCTTGGACTGTCAGTTTGCTCACATGCGGTCGCACATGTCAGTGACGTACCAAGTCAATGCGCGTCCCTTCGGTGAGCGGTGGGCCGGACCGATCGTGTGTTAGTGCGACGTGAAGGCGACAGGCTGTAAGTTTACCGCCTGCTCCTTGACGAGATTGGTCGATACAAATCCCGATTAAGAAAGGGTAGGGCGGCGTTTTTGCCGCGCGGGAGGCGTGGTAGTTTTTTTTTACAATGGGATGGACCCGGCACTGCAAAAGTCAAAGCGGTGGGCAGTACTACTACGCTTGTCGGAGGCGTACGTGGGCCCGCGTTCTCGGATGCGTACGTGGCGGAGCCGGACGCCCGCCAACCTCTCGTAGCAATAGTGAGGAGCCCGCTACTGGCTATTTTCTATATAATCTTTTTTTTTGCGAATATATTTTCTACATAATCAGCTTTGAAATTTTCAATCATTCACGTGTGTACCTTGTTGTGTCTACAACATTCTTCTGGAACCAGCATCACGTCACTGTGATCAATCCACAGAAGAAGCTCGCAACAACCCCTCCCCCCATGTGCCACGTGGCCTCATGGGTGCACCCACATCATTTTAATCATAATATATTGACTGAAAAAAAAGACATTTTGTAGCGTGCCATTGGAATTCTAACTTACGTGCTTTTGCACATACTGGAAGTACTAGTGCCACATCATCTAAATCCTTTCTACACACGCACATTTCTTATACAAATGTGCTCCACCGTGTACCCGCGCGTTTGTATGTGGGAACGAGTGCGTGTGTGCACCTCTTCTCTTTCGTACGCATAGTCTGTGTGTCTGAGAGAGAGAGAGATGGTGTGTGCAAGAAATCATGGGAGATTCATGAATTTGTGTGTGGGTGGGGGAGGGGGGAGGGAAATATAGATGGAGTATGTGTTAATGATGCAATTTGTGTGAAAGAGAGGCCTATATTATACACATATGTATGTGCATGCGGGTGATATACGAGAAGGGAGGGGAGGGGTCGTCTGCGCGATATATCGATAGAGACAGATGGAGGGAAGAACTCTACGAGCCTACAAGCACTGGGAGAGGGGGTGTTGGGAGATGGTGCGAGAGGCCAACTGGATGGAGACTCGGAAGGAGTGTACAAGTGTGAGATAGATATTTTAAGAGAGGGGGCGAGAACGTGCGCGGTTGCGCGCGTTTGAGAGATGAAGCGGAAGGCATGGATGATGAGAGGTGAGACGATGGATAGACAATGTGTGTGTGGTAGCTAGGCAGTCCTATCTAGAGAGGTAGATTGATCGATGTGTACGTGGGAAAAAGGGCGAGACCTGACTAGATATAGATCGATCGCTTTGTGTGGAAAACAGTGAAAGAGAGGCCTATATTATAAAAATATTTTTGTGTTTTTGTAAAGAAAAATTTAGAAGTGGGGGAGATGAAAACGAGAGGCAAATGCAAATAAAGTAAATGCAAGTGAATGATAGTTTGTGCGAAGGTACTTGGTAATTTTGATGATGTCTCCCCGGTAACGGCGCCAGAAATTCTTCCTGCTACTTGTAGTCTGTGTTGATATTTCCCCGAAGAGGAGAGGATGATGCAGTATAGTAGACATAAGTATTTCCCTCAGTTAAGAACCAAGGTTATCAATCCAGTAGGATAACCAAGCAAAATTCCGTTAAGCGCACCTACACACAAAAGAGCAAACACTTGCACCCAACGCAAATAAGAGGGTTGTCAATCCTCTTAGCGGTTATTTGCAAGGATTAAATCTTATTGAGGTAAATAGATAAACTAAATTACTAATAAAAATAAAAGTAAATAAATTGCAGCAAGGTATTTTTAGGTTTTTAATATATGATAAAGTAGACCGGGGGCCATAGTTTTCACTAGAGGCTTCTCTCTCGAACACATAGCATACGGTGGGTAAACAAATTACTGTTGGGCAATTGATAGAAAAGCAAATAATTATGACGGATTCATGGCAATGATCATGTATATAGGCATCACGTCCGAGACAAGTAGACCGACTCCTGCCTGCATCTACTACTATTACTCCACCCATCGACCGCTATCCAGCATGCATCTAGGGTATTAAGTATGAAACAGAGTAACGCCTTAAGCAAGATGACATGATGTAGACAAAGTAAACTCAAGCAATATGATTAAACCCCATCTTTTTATCCTTAATGGCAACAATACAAATAGGTATCATGTCCCCTTCTGTCACTGGGATTGAGCACCGTAAGATTGAACCCATCACAAAGCACCTCTCCCATTGCAAGATAAATCAATCTAGTAGGCCAAACTAAATCGATAGATCGGAAAGAAATACAAAGCTATAACAATCATGCATAAAAGAGTTCAGAGAAGACTCAAATATTTCTCATGAATAATTTGATCATAAACTCACAATTCATTGGATCCCAACAAACACACCGCAAAAGAAGATTACATCGGATAGAACTCCAAGAACATCGAGGAGAACATGGTATTGAAGATCAAAGAGAGAGAAGAAGCCATCTAGCTACTAGCTATGGACCCATAGGTCTGTGGTAAACTACTCACACATCATCGGAAGGGCAGCAAGGTTGATGTAGAAGCCCTCCGTGATCGATTCCCCCTCCGGCAGAGTACCGGAAAAGGCCTCCAGATGGGATCACGGAAGAACAGAGGCTTGCGGCAGCGGAAAGGTTTTCTCTTCTATCTCTCTGTTGGTTTGGGAATATTTGTGAATTTATAGCGAAGGAATTAGGTCAAGAGGTGCCACGAGGGGCCCACAAGCCTGGGGGTGCGGCCACCCCCCTGGGGCGCGCCCTCCAGGTTTGCCGCCTCCTCGTGGCTCTTCTGGTCTTCTCTCGAAGCTTCCTGGGTCTCTTCTGGTCCAGAAAAAATTAATCCAAGGTTTTTTTCTCGTTTGGACACTTTTTGATAATGATTTTCTGAAAAGGCAAAAACAAGTAGAAAACAGCAACTGGCACTGGGCACTGAGTTAATAGGTTAGTCCCAAAAAATGATATATAATGGCATATAATTGCATATAAAACATCCAAGATTGATACTATAATAGCATGGAACAATCAAAAATTATAGATACGTTGGAGACGTATCAAGTTTCATATACTACATGCTGAACCTGTGATGTGTCTGCTTGTTCCTCTTTTAGAATGCCACCAGAATATTGGAGAAGAGTACCCCATCATGCAATGGTAAAGGAAGTAATGCAGACAAGGTTCAAGATAGTGAGACAACCCTGTTGGTCTCCAAGAAAGCTGATAAAAACTATCTTCAAGACAGTGAGACAACCCCAAAGTCCTGCCTTGATGTAGTGTTCGAGTTACTGGCCACTACCGCTGGCACAAGCTCTTCGAACTCACTGCTTGAATCAGTTCGGCTTCTTGAGTCTCAACTACAAGTTGAAAGACAACGATCAGCTGTGCTGGGACAAGAAGCCGAAGGACTGAGGAAGTCCCTGCAGAATTCAGATGCACACTTTCTGGTGAAACAACAAGAGTTGAAGGAGTTTAGCGCCAAACAAGAGAAAGCTAATAAGCTTGCTAAGCTTCTTGCCAGCATGGTGGGTGCCCAGGATATCGTTTCTTGAGCTCTTCTGAAGTGGTTTCATTTTTGGACTTGTTTTGCTGCCGCATTTATTTGCACTGGTGGCCAACTTAGTCGCCCGGTGTTTGTAATATGCTGCTTTGTTGTTCCCTTTATTTGCACTGGTGACGAACTTTGATGCCCAGTGGATGTAATGTATGTAATCGCCGTAATAGCCTAGCATTAGTTGCTTGCTTATTTATTTACTTATAGTCATGTTTATTGCTTGTAGTCACTGCAGTTCTTTTATCTTGGTTTGCTAGTGGCCGCAATAACCATGGGCCAAATACGGGGCCGTAGGATCCATGGGACTCCTACGGGCTTTAGGATTCTTGGGCCTCCTACGGGCCGTAGGATCCATGGGCCTCCTACGCGCCGTATGATCCATGGGTCGTACTGTTCGTGGGCTAAAATCGGACCGCAATATGGGTCGTAAAAGGGCCAATTTGGGAACGGTCGGTTTAAGGGCCCGTAGCATAACGGGCTGTTAACAGGCCGAAAGTCATCACAGGCTTAATTCTATCGACAGGTATAACAGGTTGTTAATGGGCCGGAAAACATGACGGGCTGAAAATGGCCCAATGGGTTAACAAACCACAAACGGGCCGATTGTAACCACGGGCTGAATTTGGCCCTTTAGCATAACAGGCCAGTAACGGATCATAAGTAATCGACGGCCGGAAATGAGCCCAAGAATTTATGGGCCCTTAGAAAGCCGAAAGAGAACACCGGCTGGAAACGGCCCAACTGAATCATGGGCCCTTAAATGGGCTCAAAGCAGTTTACTGTTCATGATGGGCCAGAATCACCACGGGCCATCAATGAGCCCAAAGATACAAAAGACCTCATATGAGCCGAAAGACGTCACGGGCCATAGATGGGCCGAAAGTGAGAACGGGTTGGAATCATATGGGACGGCCCACATGACGCTACTGGGCCAAATTTTGAAAGTCCATAACGGGTCGTCAGTACCCGAGCCGTAAATGGGTTGTATGCGAACAGGCCGTTAACAAGCTTTCCATGGGCCGGCCTGCTAACTTTTAACCAAGTCAAACGAGCTGGCCTTTTTAACCTAAATGGGCCACTGTTGGGGCCGTGCCACGTGTAACATTTCCATAGGCCCGTCTCGTCCATTGGAGGAATGACATCTGTCGCGACGCCCAGCTGATACGTGGTTCCTTCAGCCAATGAGAATTTTACACGTGGAAAATCCTCATTGGTCAGGGCTGTTAACGGGTTATCGGATCCAAAACCGGACCCGATAGCTTAACGGCGACGCATTACGGTGGAAGCCACGTGTCGGTCACCCTTGACGAAAACACTTCCATGACGTGACATTTTTCGTCATGGAAGTGGACACTTCCGTGATGATAATTTCAGTATTGTCATGGAACACTTCTACGACAGCACAGGTATGACTATCTTGATTCTGTCATAAAATTGTCACGGATGTACATGCATGACAGAAAACTTGACCTACTGTGACAAAGATGTATCATCACGGAAGTATTTTTTTTGGTTAGTGGAAGAAGGCCTTCGTGATCGGTTCCCCCTCCAGCAGATTAACGGAGAAGGCCTCCAGATGGGATCGCGGAAGAACATAGGCTTGCGGCGGCGAAAGAATTGTTTCGTGGCTTCCTCTTGTGGTTTCTAGATTTTAGGGAATTTATGGGCCTGGAATTAGGTTAAACGGAGTTACGAGGGGCCCACAAGCCTGAGTGGCGCGCCCCTAGGGGCGCACCACCTGAGCTTGTGGCCCTCTCGTGCATCGTTTGGTCTCCCCCCGGAGCTTCTAGGGTCCCTTCTGGTCCAGAAAAATCACCGTAAAGTTTCATCGTGTTTGGAGTTCGTTTGGTATGGTTTTTCTGCGAAACAATAAAATAGGCAAAAACAGAAACTCGCACTGGGCACTAGGTTAATAGGTTAGTTCCCAAAAATGATATAAAATTGCATATAAAGCATACAAGATTGATAATATAATAGAATGAAACAATCAAAAATTATAGATACGTTGGAGACGTATCAGCTCCCTAGATCCGTAAATGGATCGGGATGGTGCGGCCGGCATCGGCGCCGATTTCTTTCGCAAATTGTATGTTTCCGAGGTGGAAGTGGACCCATGTCGTGACGGTGAGGTACTTCGGGGGGATCAGGGTATCCTCCAGCTGGCCTGTCTCGGCCCCGAGGAGGTTGGTCCTTAGCCCAGTCGCGCCTTGACAGCGGGGTGCCGGTAACTTCCTCGTCGAACTCTCGGAGCAGACTCTTTCGTTGATAGTACTTCTTATTTCCCATGAATCTTTCCTCGAGCTCTTGGTCGGCACTAAGGACCTCGGTCCATTTATCGGTTAGCCTGTCATGTTCGGCTCGAAGCTTCTAGGACTTTTGCTTCATGCTCTTGGCGGTGCTAATTAACCGCCGGTGAAATGCCTGCAGCCGAGGATCATCTAGTGGCTCCTCGGGGATATCAAATTTGTCAGGTCTTAGGCTTAATCTTCCTCGGACTCTAGGTAATAGTCATGGTCCTCGGGGTCATGATCGTCCCCGTTGGGCGCGACACCATTGATGGGACCGTCGCTAGCTATATCGCGTGTGTTCTGGTCCTCGGCACCGTCCGAAGTGTCGCCGTAGTCGATGGCGTCGCCGTTCTCAGTTGCCTCATAGCTAGTGTCACTGTTTCCCGCACCTTTATTACGGCGTCTCCGGCATCGACGTTTCGGAGACTCCTTATCTCCTTCATCATCCTTGGGAGTGTCTACCATATAGACAACATGGGTGGACGTAGCCGCCCAATTCCCGGTGTAACTGGTTGCTATGGGTGATGCGGTATACGACATATATATTGTCGGTATCATCGTCCATATCAATGGCATCCTCAGAGGCGTAGTCCAGCACGTCGGTTAAATCCTCGACCATGGCGACTAGGTGGGTGGTGGGTGGGGCAAAAATTTCCGCACCCTCGGGTTTGCATCCGATCTGGTCGTAGACCAAGGTCTGCCCGTCCGAGATCCCGAGACTCTGAATTTGGTCCAGCATCTCGTTTAGAGCGGAGAGGTCAGCTTTGCCCATCTCTTGACAGCAGGCGGAGCTAACCTAGAGTTGGGCCGAGGTATTGCATAACGCAGCCTCGGGGTTTTCATCGGGGAGGCTCGATGCCCGGGCCGGTGACGAGGTTATCAGATCCGAGCTTGAAGCATGATCCGGGGAACAGATCGCATCGTGGGCCAACTCCGGTATTAAATCTGGTGCGTGGACAACGGCATCTGCTGAGTTCTCGGGATGATCCGAAACCCAACCCGAGAAAGCGAGCTCGCCGCGTGAATCCGCGGCGTACTCCAGACTGCTAAACCGGATGGCCTAGCCTGGGGGAGATTCTCTACTTGGCCGAGTTGGCCAGTCGAGTCGGCGTGCAACACGATGCTGCCGAAGGCGAAAAGCTGGCCGAGGATGAAGATATCCCACAGCCAATTTTGTCGTTGATCTGAAGATTCGTCATCGAGCTCTTGCGATCTCATAGCGGGACCTGCATGGGCCACCAATGTCGCTGTGCTAAAACTGGCAGATCTCGGGTAGGGGTTCCCAAGCTTGGTGATCTGAGCTAGATGGTAACAGGAGAAAGTAGGACACGGTGTTACCCAGGTTCAGGCCCACTCGAAGAGGTAAAACCCTATGTCCTGCTTCTGATATATTGATTGTGATGGGGTACAGAGTACAGTATGATCTAGCTCGAAATCGTGTGAGTTCTAAGCTCTAAACCTTGCAATCATGCCTCTACGGACTAAACCCCACGACTTATATAGGCACCGGGGGGTATCTAGGGTTTACACATGGTCGGTTACAATCTAGGGATAAGCATGCCGATCATTCAAATACGCCTTGAAGTGTATGCCAAGTCTTCGGAGATCTTCATCTTGATGTCCTCAGCCCATTCATCGGTCATCGGTGGGTCCTTGGCCCGGCCCATCGTTGGCAGGCCGACATGGCAAGCACCCCCTAGTCCAGGACACCAACAACCACCTCCCCTACCCCTCCTCGTCTCGCCGCTGTCGGAGGGTGCCCACCGACGAAGCTCGGTCCGGTCCCATGGATGGCGGCAAATTTACGGACAGATAAATTCGCACAAGGATTTCTTTTCTTCATTTTTCTTTGTTTCTTTCTCTGCTTTTTGCTTTTCTTTCTTTATTTCTTTATTTTCTTTCTTTCTCTTTATTTGTTTTCTTTGGTTTTCTTCGTTTCTTTCCAGGCTTTCTCTGTTTCCATTCTTTTGTATTGGGTTTCTTCGGTTTTTCTTTTCTTTCTCTTGGTTTCTTGATTTACTTTTTTTTTTTTTTGGGTTTCTTCATTTTTCTTTGTTTCTTTGTCGATTTTCATCAGTTTCTTTTTTGTTGAACACATGTCAACTCTTTCCAGTACACATTTAACATTTTTCATACACACCAGAAACATATTTTATATACACTTTTAACATTTTGAAATACATTATTAACATTTTTGGAAAACTTATATTTTTTATGTTTACTTTTTTCCATACGCATTTTACATTTTTGGTATATATCTAATACATTTTATTACACATTTAACATTTTTCAAATACAAAATTAAGTTTTTTTAATACATGGTCAACATTTTTCAACACATGGGCAACATTTTTTTAAGTCAATAAATATTTTTTTCCAAACAAAGTGTACATTATTTGTATAATTCAGGAACATTTTTATATACATGTTTAAAATTTTAAATATAGAATATTTTAAAAAATATATAGGTTTGTATGTCTACTTTTCTGTAATGTATGTTGTGTATTTTTCGTATAAACCAGGAACATTTTATTGTACACGTCTAACTTTTTTAAATATGTGATCAACATTTTTCATAGACATTTTTTTTAATATCTTTTTTGTATATATGACAAACATTTTTCTATATATATTTAACATTTTTATAATGCTTTATTAACATTTTTTAAATACATGATCTACTTTTTTCATGCACATTGTATATTGTTTTGTATATATTTTTCATATACATGAGAAATATTTTTCTATACACATTTAATATTTTTCAAATGCTTTATTAACATTTTTTAAATGTTGTTGTGTAAAGTTTTTACTTATAATATATATATTAAGAATATTTGGTAGTGTATTAATAAAAGTAAAAAACATAAAGCAAAAAACGAAGAGAAAAACGTGAAAAAGGGAATAAACGAGGCCGTGGCCTCCCGCGCCCTTGGGCCGGCCTATGTCGGGCTCCCCTGCCCTACCTCTCGCAAAGACCTCTCGCTATTCTATTCCGTTTCTGAACCCGTGTTCGTAATGAACTCGAGTCTGTATTTGACGCGGCTTCCAGAAACAGGATCGGCCAATCCCCAGTAGTACTACATAATGCAGCCTGCGGCCAAGAAAGGCAAGAACAGATCGATTGTAGCACGCCACGGGACCGAAACGATGTCCTCTCCGTTCCAATCTCTACCACCTCGACTCGCCGACATGGCAGAGCAAGAAGGGGACGGGGAGGAGAAGACGATCGTCGTCGGAGCTTGGGACACGGAGGAGGAGATCGGCGCCGGGGCAGACGAGGAGGAGGAGATGGACGGCGGCTGGGATGGCGGTGGAGGAGGAGATGGTCTGTTCCTTCCCCCGCCGGGGTTCCGGTTCGCGCCGACCGAGGACGAGATGATCAGGTACTACCTGCTCCCCAAGCTCCAGGGCAGGGCGTACGTCCCCAACAATGCCATCATCGAGGACACCGTGTACCAGTGCCACCCGGATGAGCTCACATGTACGTTCGTTCTCTCGTCGGTTTTCGCTGCCTGACGAATCATCTTGCAGCTTCTTGATGGTTCTTGGCGATCGTTTCTTGCTTTCTTGCGTCCGTGGATTGCAGGCAAATACTTGGATCGGGGCCAGAGCAGAAGCTGGTACTTCCTGTCGCCGAGGGAGCGCAAGTACAAGAACGGGGTGAGGCCGCGGCGGGACACCAAGGACCGCCGCGGGCGGTGGAAGGCGTCGAATGGCAAGAGGGACAAGGGGGGCGGCGGCGACGACGACGACGTCGGCAAGGAGGAGAAAGTGGCCGGCGACGGCACGACCAAGTACTGCGTGAGCGGCCTCGCCTACTTCTACTTCCAGGGCCGCGGAAACAAGGAGAAGAAGTCAGGCTGGCTCATGCAAGAGCTCACCGTCCCGGAGTACGAGATCAAGCTCCCCGAGCACGGCGGCCCTGGCGGACCGACGGTGAGTTTTCTGAGATTCAAACCACATTACCGTTTCAAAGTGTTTTTTTTTCCTCTCTGTGTTGCTCAAGGTAATTCTTTTCAAGCTGATTTCTAGATTATGAACAATCGATTTTGTTCGCGGGCAATAGATGTGATTTCTTTCTCAAGAATGTTAAACATGTCGCTATAAGTGGAACGACTATCGCAGGAGACAAAATAAATTCTACTAGTGGCGAACACCATCGCATAATATCAAAGAATAAAAATATATCATGCATGTCTTGCTTAAGATTAAATCATACAGTTTTTCTAAAGCACATCTAGATGTGCCCCAAGTATTGCATATCTAAGTCCTATGTCTAAATCATATCTGGCGGTGAGGACGGGGTTTAGTCTCTGGTGTGGATGTTCACCCAGGGTTTTCATGACCTTGTAGACACGACCAAGGTTTAGAACTTCGAAAGGGCAAAATTTTAGGTGACCCTCAAAATAGTCAAATTTTCTCAATTCTTTTGAAAATTTAGAAATTGTTTTCGGATAAATCCATGAAATTTCTATTTGAGCTTGCATTTAAACAACTCAATAAAAAAATGTAGACTACCCGTAAAAAAAAATGGAGACACAACTTCTTGATTTAAACATGGTCTCCAATAGACAATCGTCGACCACTAGTTTGAGTAGTAAATTATGAAAAAAATTATGCCATTTAAATCTAATGATGCTATTTTACTTCGCAAATCTAAATATTTTATACAAATTTGTTTTTGTGGGAATTTCACATATTAAATCTCGATATGTTTTGCTACAATTGAAAATTTTCTTTTAAGTCTCCAATAGACATATTAAGTCTCGATATGTTTTTACGAGAATTTGTGGTGGGCAAATTGGAAATAGTTTTGCTAGAATTATCTTTAAGTCTCGATAGATTTAGCAAAGTGCAGCACTTTTCTGAATCAAGACTCAATCTCAGTTCAGTTGACATAGAGGGGCCCAACTAAAAAACATTTGACCCTTCCTTAGAACACTTTTCTTCAAGCCTTGATGGATTTAGACAAGTGCTTTATAGAAGTGATTACTTTGACTTTGATTGGATGCAGTTGGACAGGTACGTGATGTACAAGATTTACCCGGCGCCGGGCCGCAAAAAAAAGGGGAAGGATGACGACGAGGCAGGCCCCAGCAACGCAGAGCTGGTGGAGAGCGACGACGAAGGGGAGACGGCGGAGCTTCCTCCAAAGCTTTCGGAGAAAATGGCGGGCAAGAGGCCCGTGGAGGACCAGCAGCTGCGCAACCCCGCCGCCGCGAAGAAGAAGCGGGCTCGCCACTCAAACCGCCTGCAAATCGAGCCACCAGCGCCGCCGCCGCCGCCGCCACTACCACCACCACCACAAGGTAATTGCATGCAAATCAAGCCACCAGTGCCAGCGCCACCACCACCACCACCACAAGGCAACGGCATGCAAGCTGCGTTCAGGATGCTGGGATACTACGATGGATCAGGGCAGCCCATGGGGTATCAAGCTGGCGCACCGATGCCGCTGCCACTAGTGCCATACAACAACGGCCAGGTGCACGTGCCGCGGCAGCAGGTGGCGTACAACGGTCAGGTGCCGATGACGACACCGCAGCCGGCGGCGTACAACGGGCAGATGCCGATGACGCAGCAGCAGGTGGCGTACAACGGTCAGGTGCCGATGATGACACGACAGCCGGCGGCGTACAACGGAAAGACGCCGGTGACGCGGCAGCAGGTGGCGTACAACGGTCAGGTGCTGATGATGACACGACAGCCGGCGGCGTACAACGGACAGACGCCGGCGACGCAGCAGCAGGTGGCTTTCAACGGCCAGGTGCGGCCGCCGCCGTACGGTCAGAACCAGAGAATGATGACGCGGCCTTCGTGCCCGGCCGGCCAAGCAGTGAACCCGCAGATGCAGAAGCAGCCAGAGACGGATGAGATGCGCGAGAAGCGGGTGCTTCAACAAAACCTGGAGGAACACCTCTGGATGCAGCAGCAACAGCAGCAGATGGCGTTCATGATGCGCCAGCAGCAGCAATGGACGATGGCGTTGATGATGCAGCAGACGTACTTCGGCGGCTCGAACGTCGATTGCCATCACCACGCGGTGGGCAAGGCCCCTCAGTTCTCGCTCGACGAGTTCTACCCCAGCGTAGCCGCGGAGCATTACAGGCGCAGCCAGGCGGTGCTCCCGGCGACGAGCGGCTCTCCAGGAGAGGCGGCGCCGGTGAAGGCGGAGGGTTCGCCGGTCAGCACGGTGGTGTCTGCGGGGGGAAGCGGGGACAGCAACAACGGCAACCATGACCGGCCGGAGTCTGCCGTTGCGAAGGCTTGGCCGGGTGGGAGCGGGTCCGCAGAGGGCGAGATGGCCCCCAACATGGTTCTTCTCAGTGATCGGTGCTCAATTTTGTGATTCCAGCAAGAACGGGAGGGATTTCGGCATAGTGATCGGTGCTGAAATCTGGTATATGGAGATCGTGTTGGTCAGCGTGTTCATGGTCGATTAGCGTTTGTCGACGTCTTGTTTATGCTAGTCTTCGTTGTTAGTTGTAAGATAAAACTTGTTTATGGTCTCTTTCTCGACTTCAAAGGTAAGCTTGATTGTTGATCGATGGACAACTTGTGAGTTCTGTAGAAAAATCTGTACTTCTGTGGCTTCTCTTGTTCTTACTTTCTTTCTTGATTGATTGAGTCACAGACGGTATTGGAGAAAGTATGACTTGTGCACGATTTAATTGTTAGATTTGGTTTGATTTGGTCTCTTTTCTTCTTTTTGCATAGGACGATGAGGTTGAGAGCTGGGACCGAGTGAACAAAAGTGTAGAGTGGTCAATGATGCGGGGCTCAGATTCTTCAGACAGCGCGACGATATTTGTCCACGCCTGAATTTTCATGGCCCAATCTCGTCTGATTTAAGCCACTGCAATGCTAACCAAGTCGGAGGCAAATATTCAGGTCAAAACGCTGACCCTGACCTAGGACTTTGCCCATCATTTGTTTTTTGTCCTGTGCAGTCCTGTCTGTGTCGAGAGAGACAACTGACTCGTTGACGGAAACAATTCTCTCCGCTGACTGCTTCTCTGCTCCGTACAGTTGTTCAGAGATGCAATTAATTAATGGTCTTCTTAGATCTCTTGGCCCTTCTCTCCTTTTCATTCGGGACTTTCAGTCGAAGTAATTGAGCACCTGATGAAGCTGACTTCAGAGTTAGTGATGCACGACGGCTTTCAGGAATTAATTCACAAGGTTTGCCAACATGACAAGAGGAATTCTTACCAATCAACCTAGCTTTCGGCTTTTTGCTCTCAGAAGTCAAAGACCTGGGTCTGGAATCCTCCATTTAGTGTTTTTCTTTTCATTTCGAATATTATTTAAACCGTTGTTATAATACGTTGAAAACCACAGGGAGCTTCAGAAACAACGCTGTCACCAAAAGGAAGAGGAAATTGCACAAATCACCAACTGTTGAGGTTGATTTTACATAAAACACCTTTTCTTTAGATTTGTTGCACAAAATACCACATATATTGGTATAATATGTTGCAGCTAGTTCTAATCCATAGTTTGACCTTGTGCTGACATGATTCCTGACGAGTGGACCCCGCTCCGTAGTTTTATTTAGTTGCTCATTACAATTTTTGGTTTAGAACTTAACATTTAATAAAATACAAAAAAAATCAATAAATTGTATATATAACCAATGCTGATTTGAGAATTTTTATTTTTTGCAAGAAAACTTCCAATCTATTCATATTCAATCATGGCAGTACAACTGACACTAGAAATAAGAAAAATTACATTCAGATCCGTAGACCACCTAGCGACGACTATAAGCACTGAAGCGAGCCGAAGGCGCGCCGCCGTCATCGCCCCTCTCTCGTCGGAGCCGGGCAAAACTTGTTGTAGTAAATAGTCAGGAAGTTGTCATGCTAAGGTCTCATAGGACCAGCACACCAAAACAACAACCGCCACCGATGAAGAGTAGCGTATATCGGAAGGATCCAACCTGAAGACACAGGAACGTAGATGAACGACGACCAGATCCGAGCAAATCCACCAAAGACAGATCCGACGGAGACACACCTCCACACGCCCACCGACGATGCTCGACGCACCACCGGGACGGGGGATAGACGGGGAGAACCTTATTCCATCTCCAGGGAGCCGCCGCCGTCTCGTCTTCCTGAGCAGGACATAAACCCTAACAAAACTCGAACAAACATCTAGAACGAAGCCCTCCCGTCGGCAAGGGCCGAGATCCACCACTCCTCCATAGCCCTAAGCCACCGGAGACGAGGCGGACCGGCGGCGGCGCTGATTTGAGATTTTTTTTAACTTATATGGACATGTTTGGAGATATTGGCAGTTTATTGGCTCAATTGTTTTTTTCAAAATTCAACTAAAAAAACAGTAAATCGTATATGTAGCAAGTATGGATCTTTATATTTTTTACTCATTTTAATCATAGTTTTGGGTGGTATTAGAAATTTTAGTTGGTGCACTTACAACTGGAACCAACCTATTAGAAATCATGTCAACAGAATCAAATGATGAATTAGAGCATCTCCGGCAGCTTTTCAAAAAACCTTCCCTATAAGTGCGTATTGGGAATCTTCCAATAAATTTATTATATTTCACAGGTGCGTTGATGTAGCAAATCTCAAATACAATTTTCTCTAATACTTAGTCTGACATATGTGCCCCACAGCTCTCTCTCTCTCTCTCCCTCTCTCTCTCTCTCTCTCTCTCGTGTGCAAGGAAGACACCGACGGAGCTTCGGCGATGGGCGGTGCGGCAGGTGGCGGAGCTAGCAGTGGTGTGACAGCGTGCAGGCGGTGGCACGGTGGTGGTGGTGTGGCGCGACGGCGGGGGCGGCGTGGTGGACCGGTGGGCAGCGGAGGTGACGTGCGGAGGCAGTGCGGTGTTCCGGCGAGCATTAACAGTGGTCCGACGATCATTGGAGCCGGCGCGCTGACATGGTCTCTATATAGGGCAAGATGGGGTGTCTTTTGGGTGAGATCCTAAAAATGAATTATTGGATTTAGAAAAACTGCTGGAGCGTAGAGCTACTTACAATAGATTACACATTTACACTTACAAAAAAGATTTCACATTTTAAGAAAAATGAGATCCGTGGGCACTAGCACCTTGGACATGTGAGAAATGGCAGCAGGTTTTTACGAGAATTTATTTGCCTCTGAAGGATCGCATGGTGCCAATCATCTTCTGGACAACATTGGTCATAACATATCGGATGAGATGAACCAAAAGCTGACGGCAGCTATCTCGGATGAGGAGATCGAGAAGGCCCTATTTCAAATGGGGCCTACAAAATCTCCGGGGCCGGACGGCCTCCCGGCCTTGTTCTATCAACGACACTGGTCGTTGGTAAAACATGATGTCTGCAGTGCGGTTCGCGATTTTTTGGGAGGTGCTGCCACGCCGGATACTTTTAATGCGACTATCATTGTAATGATTCCGAAAGTAAACTCACCGGAGTTACTTTCGCAGTTCCGACCAATTAGCCTTTGCAATGTACTGTACAAGATCGCGACTAAGGTTCTGGCAAATAGACTCAAGCAGATATTACCTTTCCTCATCTCTGAGGAGCAGAGTGCGTTTGTGCCGGGACGGCTTATTACGGACAACGTTCTTGTTGCCTACGAGTGTGTGCATGCCATCAGGACAAGGAAGAGGAGGAAGAGTCTGTGTGCGGTGAAATTAGACATGATGAAGGCGTACGATAGAGTGGAATGGAGCTTTTTACAGCAGATTCTCGCCAAATTTGGTTTTGCTGAGGCGTGGATAAATATGATCATGAGATGTGTCACGTCGGCCAAATTCTCAGTCAAGCTGAATGGAGGTCTATCACGGAGGTTTTTACCATCTCGTGGCCTTCGACAAGGCGATCCTTTATCTCCATATTTATTCCTTTTTTGTGTGGAGGGATTTTCGGCGCTGTTGAAACGCGCCCAGCTAGAAAACAAGATAAAGGGAGTGTCGTTCGGGAGCACTGGCCCCCATGTAACTCACCTCTTATTCGCTGACGATAGTATTGTGTTTCTTGAGGGATCAAGGGTGAACCTGGAGGCCCTCAAAAATATTTTGGTTCGGTATGAGGAGGCCTCCGGCCAAAGAGTGAATCTCCAAAAGTCTTCCATCTATTTTGGGAGGGGTACCTCAGAGGAGTCAAAGACTGAATTGAAACGGGCTATTGGGATTGATTCGGAGGCGCTTAGTGAGCGTTATCTTGGTCTTCCAACACTGGTTGGTAGGTCAAAAGAGGGCACTTTCAAATATGTCACGGAATGCTCCAAAGGAAAATTTTGTGGTTGGAAAGGACAAGGTTTATCCAAGGCTGCCAGAGAAGTGCTAGTAAAATCGGTTCTTCAAGCGACACCAACTTACACCATGAGTTGTTTTCATCTCACAAAGAAAATGTGCCGGAAGCTGACTTCGATCTCGTCGAAATTCTGGTGGGGTGCAACGAATGGTGACAGGAAGGTGCACTGGGTATCTTGGGAGAAAATGTGTGCAGCCAAAAGAGAGGGAGGAATGGGATTCCGAGATATGGAAGCTTTCAACCAGGCCCTTTTGGCCAAACAAGCTTGGAGGATCCTTCAGTTTCCAAACTCTCTTTGTGCTCGAGTCCTGAAGACTAGATACTTCGCGGAAGGATCTATAATCTCTGCTACTTGCCCCTCTTCGGGGTCTTACACATTTAGGAGTATAGTTCATGGCTGCCAGCTGTTGAGAGAAGGACTGATTTGGCGCATTGGAGATGGGTCTAAGATCAATATTCACCATGACAGTTGGATCCCACGCCAAGGAAGTTTAAAACCACTAGGACAGATTTATATCCCGGGCGTCACTAAGGTGAGTCACCTTCTGACCCCTTCGGGGCAAGCTTGGGATGCCAATAAAGTGGATAATATGTTCTCTCCGGATGATGCCCGGGATATCAAACAAGTTGCTGTTGGGGGGCCATCTACAGAAGATTATTTGGCTTGGAACTACACTAGGAACGGGCTGTTCACAGTCCGCTCAGCATACCATTTGAGGATGACCTTGAACAGGACGAGGTCCGGACGGCCGGAACCCTCTGTCTCTGTGACGAAGCATCGCGGCTACCTGTCCCTTTGGGACTCTGACACCCCAGGCAAGGCGAAGATACATATGTGGAGAATAATTCGGAACGGACTGGCTGTTGGAGCGGAACTGCACCGACGAAGGATCAAACCGGGTGTTTTCTGCACTGCGTGTGGGCGGGAAGAAACGATCTTACATCGATTTTGGACTTGCCCTCATTCGGTGCAGTTCTGCAACTGTTGCGCTCAGAGAGGGGAGTTGAGGTGGCGAGCCCGCCGGCCTCGATTAGCTCCCAGAGTGAGTTGTCGACCTGGCTTCTTGGATGGTTTGCGGATGCAGGAGATAATGAAAAAGAGGCTATGGTTCAGGCGGCCTATGGCCTGTGGTTGGCGCGAAACGAGGCGCGGGATGGGAAAAGGATCGCTCCACCTCATGAAATCATAGCGAGTGTGGTCGGGCACATGCAGGAATGGAAAGAAGCACATGCTACACCCAGCCGACCACAAGTGCAGAAGGAAGTGCAGTGTTGGCAACCACCTGTGGAGGGGTGGATCAAGGCGAATGCCGATGGAGCTACGACGAAACAAGCTGACAGAGGTGGAGGAGGTCTAGTTCTCCGTGACCACAATGGGGCTTTTCTTGCTGGGGCATGCCATTCCTTCCCACACGTTGGTGATCCGGAGGCCGTCGAGGTACTGGCGTGTAGAAGAGCAGTTCAAGTGGCACAGGAGAGAAATGTTCAAAGGCTTCACTTAGAGCTGGACAGCCAGAAGGTGATTCAAATGCTAAACCAGCCAGGGAAGAATTTTAGCTCGCTGGGGCCGTGGATTGAAGAGATTAAGGAGATGTTCAACTCCTTTGTTGAGGTAAAGGCTACGTGGGTTCGACGTTCAGCTAATGTTGCCGCGCATAAGTTTGCTAGAGTAGGCGTAGGAGATGATCTTTGTAAGGTTTGGTTTTCAGTTCCCTCGGACTTTGTGTTGGATGTAATTTCGGATGAACTCCCAAACTTTTAATTAAATAAAGCGGCGACATTTACCCTCAAAAAAAGCACCTTGGACATATCAGGGTGCGCCACTGCGACCCTTGCCACTAGATTGCACATTTTACACTAATAGATGGTGTTATATAGTACAAACCCTAAGAGTAGATATTTTATGTAAATTTGATCCTAATAGTTGATATCTAATTAACCCAAATTATAAGTGCTACACGTGTGACACGAAGCAATCCAGTCCTAACTTTTTTACAACTAAAGTTGCCATCTGAAAAGAAAAAAATAAAATAAAACTGAAACTTGCCATCCGAAAATAAAGTTGCCATCCTCACATCACTAAACTTGTCATAAAAAAATGTTTGGAGTTGTCATGTGTTCGTGCCACACGTGTGACACTTATCAGGGTCAGTACCACACGTGTGACACGAACACATGGCAACTCCGTACGTTTTTTATGGCAAATTTAATAGGTGAGGATGACAACTTTAGTTGTTGAGCATAACAACTTTGTTTTCGGATGGCAAGTTTCAGTTTTTTTTTTATGGCAAATTTAGTTGTAAAAAACATCAGGGCCGGAGTGCTTCGTGCCACACGTGTGGCACTTGTCATTTGGAAAAAAAAATTAAGGTAATACTTTTTTTTTGAGGCAAAAAAATTAAGGTAATACTAATAGTTGATGGTTTGTGCAGTTTCCTCGAAAAGGAACCGAAGGGACCAGGAGCGGAGGGACAAGCAGAGGGGTCGTCCCGGAATCCGTGTTCGTAATGAACTCGAACTCGAGTCTGTATTTCATCGGGTAAAGCCGGATCGGGAATCCGGGACGGACCGGGTACATAATGCAGCCTACGGCCAAGAAAGCCACGACCAGATCGATTGTAGCTTGCGACGCCACGCGCCGGCTAGAACGATTTCCTCTCCTTTTGCAATCGGCCAATCGCTAGCGCTCTACTCGCCGACATGGCAGAGGAAGGGGGCGCGGAGGAGAAGATGATCGTCGTCGGAGCAGGAGACACGGAGGAGAAGAGCGGCGAGGAGACGACGGCGGAGCTTCCAAAGCTTCCGAAGAAACAGGCGTGCAAGAGGCCCGCGGAGGACCAGCAGCTTCAGAACGCCGCCGCCGCCAAGAAGCGGGCTCAGCACTCAAACCGCCAGCACCTCGGAGAACCGGCACCGGCGCCGCCACCACAAGGCAACGGCATGCAGGCTCCGTTCAGGACGCTGGAATATTATGCTCGCCCACCGATGCCGCGGCCACCGTTGGCATACAACAACGGCCAGGCGCCGCAGGTGGCGTTGAACGGGCAGGTGCGCGTACCGCGGCAGCCGGCGGCATACAACGGGCAGGTACCGATGATGACACGACAGCCGGCAGCATACAACGGGCAGGTGCCGATGATGACACGACAGCCGGCGGCATACAACGGGCAGGTGCCGATGATGGCACGACAGCCGCCGGCATACGACGGGCAGGTGCCGGTGGCGCACCAGCAGGTGGCGTTCAACGGCCAGGTGCGGCCGCCGTACCGGCCCGCAGGTACCCCCAACAATCACGGTCAGAATCAGACAGTGATGACGCGGCCTTCGTGCCCGGCCGGCCAAGCAGTGAACCCGCCGTCGGCCGTCCCGCGGATGCAGAAGCAGCCAGAGACGGATGAGATGCGCGAGAAGCGAGTGATTCAAGAAAATCTGGAGGAATACCTCCGGTTACAAAGAGAGATCTACGCAGCGAAGCAGCAACAATGGCGGATGACCTTCACGCAGCTGCAGCAACAGGCCATGGCGTTCACACAGCAGCAGCAGCAGCAGCAAGCGCAGGCTATGGCGTTCACGCAGCAGCAGCAGCAGCAAGCGCAGGCTATGCCGTTCACGCAGCAGCAGCAACAGGCTATGGCATTCACGCAGCAGCAGCAGCAAGCGCAGGCTATGGCGTCCACGCAGCAGCAGCAGCAGGCGACGGCGTTCGCGCGGCAGCAGCAACAGCCGACGGCGTTCGTGCCGCAGCTGCAGCAGTACCGTCAGCAGCAACAGCAGCAGTACCATCAGCAACAGCAGCAGCAGTACCATCAGCAGCGGCCGTACTTGGGCGGCGCCAACGCGAACTACCATCATCAGGCGGGGGGCATGGTCCCTCGGTTCTCGCTTGACGACTTCTACGCTAGCAACGCTACGCAGCACTGACCAGCAGGAGCCCGCCCGCGCATCGGCGGAGGGCGATGGCCCAGTGATCGGCGCTGGCCAATTTGAGTCGTGAACAAGGGAATACTAGCAGCGGAGCGGTGGCTAGTTTGCACTTGCCCAGGCTAGATATCTATATGGACATTGTGTTTGTTAACGTCTTGTTTATGCCTTCATTATTATTATTTTTAGGAAAACTTCCGATCTATTAGTACAAAGAACGAAGTAAAAAAATAAATCCAGATTCATAGACCACCTAGCGACGACTACAAGCAGTGGAGTAAGCCAAAGGCGTGCCGGCGTCATCGCCCTCCCTCATCGGAGCAGGGCAAACCTTGTTGTTGTATACACGCAGGAAGTTGTCGTGCTAAGACCCCATAGGACCAGCGCACTAGAACAGCAACCGCCGCCGATGAAAAAAGCATAGATCAGGAGGATCCAACATGTAGACACACGAACATAGACGAACGAAGACCCGATCCCACGAGATCCGCCGGGGACAAACCTCCACAAGCCTTCCGACGATGTTAGAAACACCACCGGAATGGGGCTAGGTGGGAGGACCGCCTCGCATCTCTGAGCAAGACACGACTCCTAATAAAACTCAGGAAAACATCAAAAACGGAACCCTCCCGTCGACAAGGACCGAGATCCACCGTGCTTCCATGGCCCTAAGACCGCAGGAGACGGGGTAGACCGGCTCCGGCGCTGGCGGGATGCACGAGAAACCATAGTACGTTGTGTGCACATGTACGAGGGTAAGCACATCTCTAGCCGATCACCTAAACGGCTACAGAGGTTTCAGTTTTACTCCTGTAACCGCACCTAGCCGAAGTAGTAAACCGAATAGAGGAGTAAAAAATTTACTCCGCCTCCTAGTGGACTCCTATATTTAGTCGGCCGCCCACTGCTCGAACAAAAAATCTATTCCATTCCACAGCCTCACCCACCCCACCCCCGGTGCTACCCTTCCCGTCTCCGCCGGCCACCACCTGCCACCGCCGACGCTCTGTAGGCCCCGCTGCGGTCCTCACCTACCAGTATTTGAGCCTCTGTCCCCGTCGCTGGTGCAGAAATCGGCGAACCGCCAGCAAAGACACGTCCGGCCGTCGGCCGGTCTCGGCACTGGCCCAGCAGCTCGTCGGCTCCCCGTTGCCGGTCATCAAATGCGGCGACTGCCCGTGGCAGGTGGTGCGCCAAGTTTCGACCACGCCGCAACATCCCAGATGGGTGTTCTTCTAGTGCAAGAAAGATGGGATGAGTGCTTGTTTCTCCGGTTGTTCATCGGATTCGTCGCAGTTCGTAGCTCATTGTTTGCTCAAAATTGTGTGTATCATGGATACAAGTTTTGGTATTGAGAAGAAGAGTACATCGATCTATTGATAGCGAGGAATTTGATAGATGTTCGTGCACTCCTTGCTAGGGCAGAGGCTAGAGATGAGACTAGAGGCGATGCAATGTCGAATTGTGTGGAACCGAAGAAGAAAAAAGTGTGCAAGCTCGAGAAGCCAGTTGAGAGAATCAAGAATGTTCAAAATGAAGACGCAGAGAAAATATTAATCCAACTAGTGGGAGCAATTATGGAAGTTGGATTTCTATTAAAGCGTCTAATTGTGGTTCTTGTTTTTTTTTTTTGTTCGGTTCTCCTAGCGAAGAATTGGTGAATTATGTACTCTGGTGTATCAAACTATGGTTCAATGAAATAAAGAAGTAATGAAATTTGTTTCGGTGGTTGAAAATGAAATGAATTTGACAAAAAAAAAATTACTCCACTAAACTTAGAAAATTGGCTAGGTCCGATCAAAAAATAGTGGACTCGGCCAGATACTCCTATATTTTTTAGGGGATAGGCTAGAGTTGCTCTGACTTGGCTAGTCTCTTTCTCGACTTCAAAGGTATGCTTGATTGTTGAATGTTGATCGATGGACAACTTGTGTGCTCCTGTTCTTTATCTGTAGTATTTGTTGTTCTTTTTGTTCTGGATTGACCGACGGAGCAGGGACGATTTCATTGCGAGGTCTTTGTGCTTTGGTTTGGAGAGAAGGTCTTATTTGAGTAGTACGATGAGGTTGAGCTGGAACCAACCGAGTTACACTAGCAAAAATGCAGCCTGGTCAATGTTCAGGCTTCGGAAGCAAAGATTTGGGGCGAATTTTCATCTGATCCGGCCACTGCAGTGCCGGCCAGGACGATCACAGATCCGGCCACCAATGCAACTAGCCAAGGCGGACGCCAAGACTCGGGTCAAAACGCTGACCCTGACCTACGACTTTGCCCGTCATTTGTTTTTTTGTCCTGTGCAGTCCTGTCTGCGTCGAGAGAGACAACTGTCCCGTTGACGCAAACAATTCCCTCCGCTGACTGCTTCCCTGCTCCGTACATACAGTTGTTCAGAGATGCATTTAGTTACTGGTCTTCTTAAGTTTCTCGTTTCTTCTTCTCTGATGAAGTAATCAAACACCCGATGAAGATGGCTTGAGAGGTCATGATGCACCATGGCTTTCAGGAATTAATTCACATAACAATAATTCAAAGTAGTGGTTTCTTCTAACAAAATGCAAAGCAATGTGCCTATTCAAACCAGATATTTGAGGCAAACAAAAAGAAGAAAAAGGCTGCACTTATTGTGTTTGCTAGATCGAACATCAAGACCCTGTAAAATGTGGAGCTCGCGCTAAAAACAGGGCCTTGGCAAAGTTGAGCTACTACTACTACATTGGTTGATCGAGTCCGGCGGACTAGCGCTGCGAATGCCCGGTCTCCCGCCGACGCGATCTCCCGCTGCCGATCAAGGACGCCGGCGGCGGCGGGCGAGCCGAGCCTCAGCGCGGCAGAGGCCCAGTCCTGGCGGGGCGGTAGCAGCTGACGAGCGCGCCCAGCACGGCCCGGAACACCTTGCCCCTCTTGGGCACGTAGCGCGGGCGCGCGGCCCTGGCGGCGGCACCGCCGCCCGCCTTCCCTTTCCCGCCGAAGCAGCCCGCGATCGGCATGCCGCACATTTCACAGGCTACGCAGAGCAGAGCGATCACAGCGCAGCGCAGGCGGCTTGGCGGATACTTGGTGGCTCGAATGGCGCCAAGGATGTGGTGCTCGTGCTGTGTCGGGAGCTCGGGGATGGCTGATGAGGTCGGCTGGCTGATTGAGTTGAGAAGCTTGTGGGGGCGTTGAGCTTTATTTATACCGGCGGGGGCGGGACGACTGGGTCGTCGTGGTGCGTTTCTTTGTGTTCTGGGCGTGTGAGGCTCCGGGCCGGGGTGTCAGGCAGGCAGGCCGCATCGGGATCCGTGGACAGGTGGGCAGGGCGACGCATCGGCATCGGCATCGGGGTCCGGGGTCGTCCCCTGGCTCGGGAGCTGGCACGGACGCTGACGCGTTTTCTGAAAGGTCAAGGACACGGGGGAGGTTTGAGTTGAGTGGATCAACGCCCGCTCGGCGCCGGGGCAGTCTCTCGATAGCCGCGGCCGGGCGCCGAGCATGGTATTGGCATGGCGGGGCCGGGTGTTAAATTTGCTTGGGCTGTGATGGATTGTTGTCCCCGGTAGAAAGTTGGTTAGCTCAACTGAAAATGTACTATTACCGGCATCTTTGATTCAAAAGATTATCACACGAAAATTCTAACCTCAGAAGTATGTCCTGCAGCATTGAATCTTATAGGAATTTTATCATCTACTCAACCTCTTAGAGAGAATTGTTTTTTTATGCAATCAAGCAAACCAAAATTTTATAATAAGATTCAAAATTATGTTAAAATCCTATGTTATTCGAGGGGGAGACTTGTATGAGATCTCACATTTAGGTGAGATCGTGAGATCAACCCCCAAAAAATCATATTTAGACATTTTGAAAAAAATCTGAAATTATTTGACAACATCCATGTGAGTTATGTCTACAACTCTGAAAAAAATCAGCTCAAAACTTGATGTACATTTAGAGATTCAAAGAAGACAAATTCGAATGTGAATAGTGACAACTTTTGGTGAATAGTACTTTGACACTATTCACATCCAATTTTGTCTTTTTGGTTTCTATTAATGTAAGTTAAATTAGGAGCTGAAACTTTTTGAGGTTGTAAATCAAACATTGATGTGTGTGTATAAAAAAATTGAGAATGTTTGAACATGTATTTTTTTTCAAAAAAATCGATCCCATAGATCTCACCTAATGTGAGATTTCACACAAGTCTCCCCCGTGTTTTTCATATTCATGCTTTTTGAGAATCCTATGAATCAAACATGCCACTAAAGTTCAAATTGAAGCTAGATCATTCACCGTGGTCCACCTCGGCAGCAAACATGGTAACCTTTTTCGAGCAGAAAAATAAAAGATCATGGTAAACTTCCATCAACAACTCTTTTTTTGGGGGCGGAATATGGATTTTATTCCATTGCTATAGGGTTACAAACAAGAGGCAGCAGTTCCTCGATACTCGGTGGATCTCTAAGGAGCCAAACAACAGTACAAGACTCCACACGACTGTACAATGCAAACTGATCTGCTACCCTATTTTGTTCTCGATTGAGCTTTTGGGGAATACTCCCCCCCCCCCTACTGAAGAGCCTTGATCTCTGCTGCCAAATGACCATAGGCAGACCTTGAAAAAGAATGTTGCCAGATAGTTTAGCTAGAGCCTCAGAAGAATCTGACTAGATAATTACTGATAAGTCGTGTGTTGAACAGCCAGGGCCCTGCCCTACATGACTGCATAATCTCTGATTCCAAGGCGTCGTTGAAATTGAAAAGCACACAGTAGCCTGCAAACACCACCGCACCGTCGCCTCTTCTCAATATCATACCTGCGACAGCCGAGCCATCATTTACTGAAACTGATCCATCAACCGATAGAGCCACCCGATCCACCGAAGGGGCAGACCAGGGCACGGGTGCTGGAGAGGGCGTCATTTTCAACCTTACAAGCTCCTCCTCCACCAGCATCTTCCCTTTCAGAGGGAATTCCTCGTCATTAATTTCTTTATGGTACTACGTCGCATTTTGTGCTCCAAGGGCCTTAGGGCATCTTCAACCCGGTCACCAAAACTCTCCCAAGTGTCTGGGTCGAGTCGTTTCGACACTTTTAGCACTTCAACACTGATCACCCAATTGAGCCGGTCCTATTTTGTGACGCCCCTGCTCGACCGTGCACTAATCATACACGCAAACGTGCACTCTCAAGATCAGAGACTCACGGGAAGATATCACAACACAACTCTAAACTCAAATTAAAACATAAATCATCATATTACAAACCAGGGGTCACGAGGACCCGAATACATAATTCATACAAACCATAATATCTGAGTACAGACATAGTTAGTCAAGTTTGCCTTAAGAAGGCTAGCACAAACAGCGACAACTGATCGAAAAGGTGCAGGCCTCCTGCCTGGGAGCCTCCGAACTACTCCTGGTCGGCTGGCTCAACATAGTAGTAGTGGCCTCCGGGGCTCTCCTGGTAGTAGTCTCCTGTGGTGGCGTCTGGCTCCTGGGCCCCATCGGCTGATTGTATCAAGTGGGTATAGGGAAAAGAAATAGCAAAGCAACCGTGAGTACTCATCCAAAGTACTCGCAAGACTGACATCAGATCTATACTAATTATGCATCGGTATCAAAGGAATGGGGCTATATCTTTGGACTGAACTGTAGAAATGCCGGAACAGAGGGGAGAAGCCTAGCCTATCGAAGACTAATATCTTGAAGCAATTCTTGCAGCATCAGAAGAGAGTAGAGCAAGTTAATATATCATCAATCATATTTTAGTAACTCCCTGGGATCCTTCCTCGACTACCCTACGAGAAAGTGACCCCGAGAGCAGTAGTAGCAGTTTAGTAATGTGACAGTATCCATTTATAGTTGTAGCAGATCGAGATACAACTCTGAGTGTCCTGTTACCGTGGACACGGCTATTCGAATAGATAACTTCCCTGCAGGGGTGCACTACTGTTACCCAGCACGCTCGATTACATCTGGCCGGATACACTTGCTGGGTAATACCCGGCCTCGGGTAATCGACACGAAGCAGCGTCCTACCTAAGCTCAGCAGAGAGGTCAGCACGCCGGTCTAAATCCTAAGCATGAAGGGGTCTTGGGCCATCGCCCTTCGCACTCCTGCACGTTGCGTGACTGGCCGGGGCCCAAGCGCGACACTGTATACACAGTGACGTAACCAGCTCACCCCAACAATCAGCCCGCATCTCTGAGTTGTGACGTCTGAAGAGCTTTCGGGAGAACCGTACGACGTAGAGGGTCCCATAACCATTATCCCACGTGGTGGTAGTGCGTATAGGGCCAACGACCCACTCAGATCAAATACCCAATCCGTTAAGCATGTTTAGTAACTCGCAGAGACGAACAATGTTCCTGTCGCTCCGACTTGGTAAGACATATCGCGCGGGTGCTCTTGGAGCCGACCCGTCTTTAGTATTGTTCTCTAGCGGGCATCCTTGGGGCCAGCCCAACTTTAGCAGTTTAAGTATTGCAATGTAACATTTCCGTGATCCTCACCCAGAGTGATCACGGACCGGTAACAAGCATGGCATACGGACAAGGGTGAAGGGCCACAGATGAGACATAGCATACCTAACTAAGCATATTAGGATAGCAGGCGATGTATCAATAGCAGGCGACAACAACAGGCTATGCATCAGAATAGGAGCTATCAGAATAGTAGCAGGGGCAATTCTAATGCAAGAATAAGAGAGAAGGAGTGGGCGATATCGAGATGATCAAGGGGGTTTTGCTTGCCTGGAAGCTCAGCTGACGGGGTCTGGTCGTCGGCAGTCTCGGGGGCTTTCGGGAAGAAGGAGGGGGGAGAAACAATAAATACATAGCAAAATGCGACAGGGATGCATGACATGCCTAAATGTTATGCAGAGGTGATATACTGCCTAACTAACTGCAGTAGTTAATTTAGGAATTTATTAAGATTTATTTTACTAAAGTTATGCACTATTCATCTATCGAATACGGGGAAAATATTCCATGTTCGGTATGATAGAGGGGTGTGGCAGGCATGTTGGTAGGTTATTCAGATTCTCCACATTTTTCTGATCATTTTTCATATATAAATTATTTTAATCCGAGTTACGGTTTAAAAGATATGATTTTCTAAAGTTTTATTAATTTTTGGAATTATTTAAATTAACATTATCCGAAACAGTACATGCTGACGTCAGCATGACGTCACTGTGACGTCAGCAGTCAACTCTGACTGGTCAAAGTCAACCGGACATGCGGGTCCCGCCTGTCAGCGTCTGATTAGGTTAATTAGGGTTTAATTAGGCTAATTACAGATTAATTAGATTAATTACATAATTAGTTTAATTAAACAGAATTAGTTAAGTTAATTAATTAATTATTAATTAATTATTTATTTAAATTCTTAATTTATTAATTAATTTATTTATTTTTATATTTTTCGTTTTAACAAAATACAGGGGGTGGGCCCCTGTGGTCAGTGTCTCAGGCCGGACATGTCCGCGTCCGTGCCCTGCGAGGGCCGGACATGTCCGGGGTTTCAGTGTGCGCGCGGCACAGAGGAGGCCGGACACGTCCGGTTCGGCGCACGCACACGCAGGCAGAGAGGCGGCCGCGGCTAGCGGCGGCACACGGCAAGGCCGGCTGCGCCAGGCAGCGGCGGGAGACGGCGAGCGGCGCGGGCGACGGCAACAGCAGCGGCAGGCAGCACGGGGACGAGCGGGCGGGGCCAGGCGGCGGACGGCGGAGCGTGGCGCGGCGAGGCAGAGAGCGGCAGCGACAGCGCGCGCGAGCACGGGCGGGAGCGGGCGCGCGAGGGGCCAGACGGGTCGCGGCGAACGGCGGCGAGCGCGAGGCGCAGGGCGGTAGGGCGAGGCCTCGGGCGGCGGCGACAGCGGGCGGCGACATAGAGAGGG
This sequence comes from Elymus sibiricus, assembly GCA_039707655.1. Lineage (NCBI taxonomy): Eukaryota > Viridiplantae > Streptophyta > Magnoliopsida > Poales > Poaceae > Elymus > Elymus sibiricus. Next base: position 309,068,720 of record CM077674.1, read on the forward strand.
AGGGAGGAGATGGGGTCCTCACCCCCGATGCAGAGGAACGGGCGGCGAGGCGCGATGAAGCCGGCGGGGAGGAGGTCGGGGAGGCGACGGCGAGGACGAGGACGAGGCGGTGACGACGGCGACGGGGAGGCGGCGCCTCGGGAGAGAAAGAGAGAGAGGGGGGCGAGGGAGAGTGGGGGATTGGGTTAGGGTTTCCAGGGGAGGGGGTTAAGTAGAGGACGGCTAGGCCGGCCTGGCTGGGCCGAGGCCCAGTTGGGCCAGGGGGCTTTTCTTTTAATTTTATTTCCTTTTTATCTTTTGTTTTTATTTTAGTTTCTGTTTAGTAATTAGTTTAGCCCTAATTTTAGTTTTGTAAAATATGTGACTTAGTCCAATAAATAGTATGCAATATTTAGTACCACCAGAAAATGGTTTGGTGTCCACACGTTTTCCTTAGAATTTTATTTAAATAAAAAGGTATTAAATACTTCTGTTTGGTGCTGTTTTGTGGATGATGGGGTCATTTATCTAATTCAATAAATGTTGATTATATTTTTATAAATGCCTCTGGATTATTTGCTATTTAATGAACATTTTAGTTTTCAGATTGGAGCAACTTTTGTTTTCACTTTATAATTGAATCGCAATTTGAATTGGAATTTTGAAATGAGATATGATGTAATGATGACCAAGCACTGTTAAGCAGGGTGACATGGCATTATCAAGAGGTGATCACTATAGCTATTACATGGGGATGTTACATGTTTGGACATCCAAAATCTCACAGCCCCGCCCCAAACTTGATGGATCTCTAAGGGAATTTGGACGTCCGCCACATAGGACTCGAAGGCCCCGAACCCATCCAAAAAACTCTCCGCCATCTAGAACCCTCCGCATTCACGTAGGCTCACCGTCCTCCCGCCTACCGGCATTCACGATGGTGCGTTGCTCGAGAAGCATACTTGATGACCCACAAGTATAGGGGATCAATCGTAGTCCTTTCGATAAGTAAGAGTGTCGAACCCAACGAGGAGCAGAAGGAAATGACAAGCGGTTTTCAGCAAGGTATTCTCTGCAAGTACTGAAAGTAGCGGTAACAGATAGTTTCGGTAGCAAGATAATTCATAACAAGTAACAAGTAACAAGTATAATAAAGTGCAGCAAGGTGGCCCAATCCATTTTATAGCAAAGGACAAGCCGGAACGAACTCGTATAATAAGCAAAGCGTTCTCGAGGACACATGGGAATTTCATCTAGTCACGTTCATCATGTTTGTTTGATTCACGTTCGCTACTTTGATAATTTGATATGTGGGTGGACCGGTGCTTGGGTGCTGTTCTTACTTGAACAAGCCTCCCACTTATGATTACCCCCTCTCGCAAGCATCCGCAACTACGAAAGAAGAATTAAGATAAATCTAACCGTAGCATGAAACATATGGATCCAAATCAGCTCCTTACGGAATAGCGCATAAACTAGGGTTTAAGCTTCTGTCACTCTAGCAACCCATCATCTAATTACTACTCCATAATGCCTTCCCTTAGGCCCAAAGATGGTGAAGTGTCATGTAGTCGACGTTCACACGACACCACTAAAGGAAGCACAACATACATAGTATCAAAATATCGAACGAATACCAAATTCATATGATTACTTATGACAAGACTTCTCCCATGTCCTCAAGAACAAAAGTAACTACTCACAAATCATATCCATGTTCAAGATCAGAGGGGTATTGAATAGCATTAAGGATCTGAACATATAATCTTCCACCAAATAAACCAACTAGTATCAACTACAAGATGTAATCAACACTACTAGCAACCCACAAGTACCAATCTGATGTTTTGAGACAAAGATTGAATACAAGAGATGAACTAGGGTTTGAGATGAGATCGTGCTGGTGAAGATGTTGATGAAGATTGGTCCTCCCACGATGAGAGGATCGTTGGTGATGTCGATGGCTTCGATTTCCCCCTCTCGGAGGGAAGTATCCCCAGCGGAATCGCTCCGCTGGAGAGCAAAATAGCTCCTGCCCACGTTCCGCCTCGAGATGGCGGCGCTTCATCCCAAAAGTCTTCTCCGATTTTTTCTAGGGCAAATGGCTTCATATAGCAGAAGGAGGGGTCGGAGGCCTGCCAGGGGGCCCACAAGCTCGGGGGGCGCACCAGGGGGTAGGGCGCGCCCCCCAGGCTTGTGGCTTCCTGGTGGGCCCCCTTCTGGTAATTCTTTCGCCAGTATTTTTTATATATTCCAAAATAATTCTCCGTAAATTTTCAGGTCATTTGAAGTTGTGCAGAATGGCTATCTCTATTTCACCCCTTTCCGGTCCAGAATTTCAATTGCCGGCAATCTCCCTCTTCATGTGAATCTTGCAAAATAAGAGAGAAAAGGCATAAGAATTGTACCATAAAGTGAAATAATGATCAAAAACATAATAATTATCAATAAGAAATCATGATGCAAATTGGACGTATCAACTCCCCCAAGCTTAGACCTCGCTTGTCCTCAAGCGAAAGCCGAAATCGATAATCATGACCACATGTTTAGAGAGAGAGGCGTCGACAGAAATAAAATACGGACATGGAGCATCATGATCTTTATTATAATAGCAATATATCGTCATAAAACTTCTCATGAAAAAGTGACAATTCATCCACAAGTTAAAGTATGAACCATAAACCAAATTGAAAACTAACAAACTATGATCTCAGTCACTGAAGCAATTGCAATTCATCATATTATCTGAAAGAGTCTACGTAAGAGCTTTGTTTAGCAAGTTCACATACTCAACTATCATTTAGTCTTCTATGATTGCTGACACTCACGACATACTTATGGAGCAAAAGTTTCAGTCGGACACATAGAAAGATAGGGACATATAATTTCGCCTCCCAACGTATTTACCTCAAGGGTAATGTCAACAATAATAACTCATGATCACCTACATCCGACTGGATATATATGCCTGGATCAATCCCCACCACATGATGCTTGCCAAGAGAGAAAATAAAAACGGAATAGAGGAGAATACTATTGACTCTTGCATGAAAGTAAATACCTAAGGTAAAAGATAGGCCCTTCGCAGAGGGAAGCAGAGGTTGTCATGCGCTTTTTGTTTTTGGATGTGCAAGCTCTTATTGTAAAGGAACGTCACTTTATATTGCCCCTTGTGATAGCGACCTTTATTATGCAGTCTGTCGCTTTTATTACTCCACCATCACAAGATCGTACAAAGCTTATTTTCCCTTACAATAAAAGTTCATACATGTTTAGGAGCAATTTTTATTGCTTTGCACCGATGACAACTTACTTGAAGGATCTTATTCAATCCATAGGTAGATATAGTGGACTCTCATGGCATGAAACTGGGTTTAAGGGTTTTTGGATGCAGAAGTAGTATCTCTACTTAGTACAGAAATTTGGCTAGCAAAAGATAGGGGGCAAGCACCACATGTTAGAGTATCCAAAACAATATAACTTCTATGTGAATATAAGCAAACATAACACATTACGTTGTCTTCCTTGTCCAACGTCGACTAATTGACATAGAATATTTGATGGGGGCTCACAATCATAAAAGATGTCCAAAATAGTGTATTTATATGTGAGACCTCTCTTCCTTTATTACTTTTTCATGAATTGCAACAATGACCAATGCTATGTTTGTCAACTTCCAATAAGTTTTATCAATTATACTTCTTTTATGTGAAGTCATCACTCCCCCTGGGATTAGCATATGATCTTACCTTTTTTTTATTTATTTATTTCTAAGATTGGATCATCAAAAGCAAAACACTCAACTCAAACTACTCTTTATTATATAACTTTCACACACGATTACATAGATAGATAGATCACAAAGCAAGCACTCGAAACTAAATCATACTAAAACTTTATTCTTCTAAATCACGAAATAACTAAGGATCGAACTAAGATAGATAATGATGATAAAAAGTGATGATGATACGATACCGGGGCACCTCCCCCAAGCTTGGCACAAGCCAAGGGTGGTGCCCATACCCATGTACTCAAATCTCCTTCTTGGGTGATGGTGGTGATGAAGTGGTGGGCTTGTCCTCCGTCTTCCAAGGCATAGGTTCTCCATCATAGAAGGACGAACGTGTTTCCAGAGTCCTGAAATTTGCAGCTAACTCATACCTTTGAACTTGGCCTCATACTCAAAATTTTGGTTTTGTAGATCATATATTTGGGCCTGAAGATAGTCAATCCAGTCATTGAGCTTGAAGATGACGTCCCCATTATTCTTGCCGTCCACCTTGTGCTCACGGATGAACTCCGTGATCATGAAGTGGTTAGCACAAAGTCCGCGCTCCACCATCCCCTGGCACTTGAAGATCTCTTGTTCAACCGCTTCTAGCCTGGCCTTCTCGCTACCGGTCTTCTTAGGTCCTTGAACTTCCCGGATGTGGAGCACCCCCTCACACATCTCAATGGCTTGAGGGTGCTTCATCACCTCCGGTAGATACGGGTTGATGACCTTCTCATAGAACTTGTCCTTGGACGAGCTTGGAGACTCCATGGCGATATAGATATGTCAGCAAAACAGCCCGAAACAAGAACAGAGGAGAAACTTGCGATACGGTGGTCAAAACACCCGTGAGTATATATAATGAATTTTCCCGTGCATAACAAGTAATATGGAAGAAAAATGGAGTCGGGAAAGTCCACGAGGGCGCCACAAGCCTGGTAGGCGTGCCCTGGGGGGTAGGGCGCGCCCCCCAGGCTTGTTGCCTCCTCGTGCACTTTTCGGACTGTTTATTATTTTCCTAATTTTTTATATATTCCAAAACGGACAGAAAGTACTTTTATGGAAGTTTTGGAGTCAGTTTACTTACCGTACCACATACCTACTCCTTTTTAGGCTTCTGGAGCGTTCCGGAAGGTTTCCTCTATGTGCTCTTCCGGTGTCATTGTTTGAATAATATTAGTTTCAACATTAATGGGCATACCTGAGATATAATGTTTAATTCTTTGCCCATTAACCACTCTCGGATTATTTTCTTCGGAGTTGTTTATTTTGATGGCTCCAAAGCGATAAACTTCTTCGATGATTTAAGGTCCTTCCCATTTAGAGCGAAGTTTTCCTGCAAAAAATCTTAAACGAGAATTGTATAATATAACATGATCACCTACTTTGAATTCCCATTTTTGAATTCTCTTATCATGCCATCTTTTAACTTTTTCTTTAAACAACTTGGCATTTTTATAAGCTTGGGTTCTCCATTCATCTAAAGAACTAATATCAAATAACCTCTTTTCACCGGCAAGTTTAAAATCATAGTTGAGTTCTTTAATTGCCCAATATGCTTTATGTTCTAACTCAAGAGGTAAATGACATGCTTTCCCATAAACCATTTTATATGGAGACATACCCATAGGATTTTTATAAGCAGTTCTGTAAGCCCATAATGCATCATCAAGTTTCTTAGACCAATTCTTTCTGGATCTATTAACGGTCTTTTGCAAAATTAATTTTATTTCTCTATTAGTTAATTCAACTTGATCACTTGACTGAGGATGATAAGGAGATGCAATTCTATGGTTAACATCATATTTAGCAAGCAATTTACGGAAAGCACCATGAATAAAATGTGAACCACCATCAGTCATTAAATATCTAGGGACTCCAAACCTCGGGAATATAACTTCTTTAAGCATTTTAATGGAAGTGTTATGATCAACACTACTAGTTGGAATAACTTCTACCCACTTAGTAACATAATCAACAGCAACCAAAATATGAGTATACCCATTGGATTTAGGAAAAGGTCCCATATAGTCAAAAACCAAAACATCAAATGGTTCAATAACAAGTGAATAATTCATAGGCATTTCTTGACGTCTACCAACATTACCAATTCTTTGACATTCATCACAAGAAAGGACAAACTTACGTGCATCCTTGAAAATAGTAGGCCAATAAAAACCAGATTGTAATACCTTGTGTGCAGTTCTGTTTCCCGCATGGTGTCCTCCATATGCCTCGGAGTGACACTTACGTAGGATTTGTCCCTGTTCATGCTCAGGTACACAATGTCTAATAATACCATCTACTCCTTTATATAAGTGTGGGTCATCCCAAAAGTAATGTCTTAAATCAAAGAAGAACTTTTTGTTTTGTTGGTATGTAAAACTAGGTGGTATATATTTAGCAACAATATAATTATCATAGTCTACATACCAAGGAGTATTACGAGAAGCATTTATCACAGCTAATTGTTCATCAGGAAAATCATCATTAATAAGAAGTGGGTCATCAAGAACATTTTACATTCTAGACAAATTATCAGCTACGGGATTCTCAGCTCCCTTTTTGTCAACAATTTGCAAATCAAATTCTTGTAGCAAAAGAACCCACCTAATAAGTCTAGGTTTAGCATCTTTCTTTTCCATAAGATATTTAATAGCAGCATGATCAGTGTGAATAGTAACTTTGGAATCAACAATGTAAGATTTGAATTTATCACATGCAAACACAACTGCTAAAAATTCTTTCTTAGTAGTAGCATAATTTCTTTGAGCACTGTCTAGAGTTTTACTAGCATAATGGATAACATTTAATTTCTTATCAACTCTTTGTCCTAGAACAGCACCAACATCATAATCACTAGCATCACACATAATTTCAAGGGGTAGGTTCCAATCAGGTGGTTGAACAATTGGTGCAGAAATTAAGGCTTTCTTAAGTATTTCAAAGGCTTCTACACAATCATCATCAAAAACAAATGGCACATCTTTTTGCAAGAGATTAGTAAGAGGCCTAGAAATTTTAGAGAAGTCTTTTATAAACCTTCTATAGAAACCAGCATGACCGAGGAAACTTCTTATACCTTTGATATCTTTAGGACATGGCATTTTCTCAATAGCATCAACTTTAGCTTTATCAACTTCAATACCTCTTTCAGAAATTTTATGCCCAAGGACTATACCTTCATTCACCATAAAGTGGAACTTCTCCCAATTCAAGACAAGATTAGTTTCTTCACATCTCTGCAAAACTCGATCAAGGTTGCTCAAGCAATCATCAAAAGAAGTTCCGTAAACGGAGAAATCATCCATGAAAACCTCAACAATCTTTTCACAAAAAGTCAGAGAATATAGCAGTCATACATCTTTGAAAGGTAGCAGGTGCATTACATAAACCAAAAGGCATACGGCGATAAGCATAAGTTCCAAAAGGACAAGTAAAGGTGGTTTTCTCTTGATCTTTAGGTGAAACAGGTATTTGAGAGAAACCAGAATAACCATCTAGGAAGCAAAAGTGTGTATGCTTAGACAATCTTTCTAACATTTAATCAATAAAAGTCAAGGGATAATGATCTTTCCTAGTAGCTTTATTTAATTTCCTGAAATCAATTACCATCCTATAACCAGTTACAATTCTTTGTGGGATAAGTTCATTTTTATCATTAGGAACAACAGTAATACCTCCTTTCTTAGGAACACAATGAACATGACTTGCCCATCTACTATCAGCTATGGGATAAATTATACCTGCCACCAGAAGCTTTAATATTTCAGTTCTTACCACATCCTTCATTCTAGGATTCAGCCTTCTTTGATGATCAACAACGGGTTTAGCGTCTGGCTCCATATGAATTTTATGCTAACATAAAGTGGGACTAATGCCCTTAAGATCATCAAGAGTATATCCAATAGCAGCACGCTGTTTTTTCAGAGTTTTAAGTAATCTCTTTTCTTCATGCTATGAAAGGTTAGCACTAATAATAACAGGATATATCTTCTTTTCATCAAGATAAGCATATTTAAGTGTATCAAGTAATTGCTTTAATTCAAACACAGGATCACCCTTGGGTGGAGGTGGATCTCCCAAGGTTTCAATAGGAAAATTATGTTTAAGGATAGGTGCTTGTTTAAAGAACAACTCATCTATTTCATTTCTTTCATTCATATGCATATCATTCTCATGGTCTAGCAAATATTGTTCTAAAGGATCAGTAGGAGGCACATCAATAGAAGCAAGACCAATAATTTCATCCTTATTAGGTAATTCTTTATCATGAGGTTGTCTACGAAACTTAGAGAAATTAAACTCATGAGACACCTCACCAAAATTAACACTGACAGTTTCTTTATTGCAATCAATCTTGGCATTAACTGTATTCAAGAAAGGTCTACCAAATATAATGGGACAAAAATCATCTTGTGGTGATCCAAGAACGAGAAAATCAGTAGGATATTTGATCTTACCACACAAGACTTCAACATCTCTAACAATCCCAAGTGGTGAAATAGTATCTCTATTTGCAAGCTTAATAGTAACATCAATATCTTCAATCTCAACAGGTGCAATATCATTCATGACTTCTTGATAGAGAGTAAACGGAATAGCACTCACACTAGCACCAATATCACATAAACCATGATAGCAATGATCTCCAATTTTAACAGAAATAACAGGCATGCCAATTACAGGTTTGTTTTTATCTTTAGTGTCAGGCTTAGCAATTCTAGTTGCTTCATCACAAAAATATATGACATGTCCATCAATATTATCAACCAAAAGATCTTTAACCATTGCAATATTAGGTTCAACTTTAATTTGTTCAGAAGGTCTAGGTGCTCTAATATTACTCTTATTAACCACAGTTGAAGCTTTAGCATGTTCCTTAATCCAAACAGGGAAAGGATGTTTCTCAATATAAGCAGTAGGCACAACTGGATCAACATGGTAAACAATTGTTTCTTCTTTAACACTAATAGGTTCTTCATTCAATTCAATAGGTGGATGATATTTAAACTATTTCTCCTTAGGGAGATCAACATGAGCAGCAAAAGATTTACAAAAGGTAGCTACTATCTCAGAGTCAAGTCCATGTTTAGCACTAAACTTATGAAAAGCATCAGTTTCCATAAAAGATTTAACACAATCAAACTCAAGATTTATACCTGACTCATTACCTTTGTCGATTTCCCAATCTTCAGAGTTACGTTTAATTCTTTCCAGAAGATCCCATCTGAATTCAATAGTTCTCTTTATAAAGGAACCAGCAGAAGAAGAATCGAGCATGGATTGATCATTATGAGAAAGCCGAGCATAAAAGTTTTGAAGAATTATTTCTCTTGAGAGCTCATGATTGGGGCATGTGTGCAACATATACTTAAGCCTCCCCCAAGCTTGAGCGGTACTTTCTCTTTCACGAGGACAAAAATTATATATATAATTCCGATCACGATGAACCAAATGCATAGGTTAAAATTTCTGGTGGAATTCCAGCTTCAACCGGTTCCAGTCCCATGTTTCAGTATCATCACATAGCCTATACCATGTCAATGCCTTTCCCTCCAAAGATAAAGGGAATACTTTCTTCTTAACTCCATATCCAGATAGACCTGCAAGCTTAAACAATCCACAAATTTCATCCACATAGATCAAGTGCATATCAGGATGTACCATTCCATCTCCTGCATAAGGATTAGCTAGCAGTTTCTCTACCATACCCGAAGGAATTTCATAATAAATATTTTCAGTAGGTTCCATAGGTTGAGGAGCAACTCTCAATGCTTCCGGTCGAGGTGAAGATACCCCGAACAAACCCCTCAAAGGATTACTTTCCATAGTGACAAGTGACAATAAATTTCAGCACGTAATATAAATGTTTCCTTACCAAATTCCACTCACCAAAGGTGCTTCACTCCCCGGCAACAGCGCCAGAAAAGAGTCTTGATGACCCACAAATATAGGGGATCAATCATAGTCCTTTTGATAAGTAAGAGTGTCGAACCCAGCGAGGAGCAGAAGGAAATGACAAGCGGTTTTCAGCAAGGTATTCTCTGCAAGTACTGAAAGTAGCGGTAACAGATAGTTTCGGTAGCAAGATAATTCGTAACAAGTAACAAGTATAGTAAAGTGCAGCAAGGTGGCCCAATCCTTTTTATAGCAAAGGACAAGCCGGAACGAACTCGTATAATAAGCAAAGCGTTCTCGAGGACACATGGGAATTTCATCTAGTCACTTTCATCATGTTTGTTTGATTCGCGTTCGCTACTTTGATAATTTGATATGTTGGTGGACCGGTGCTTGGGTGCTGTTCTTACTTGAACAAGCCTCCCACTTATGATTACCCCTTCTCGCAAGCATCCGCAACTACGAAAGAAGAATTAAGATAAATCTAACCATAGCATGAAACATATGGATCCAAATCAGCCCCTTACGGAATAGCGCATAAACTAGGGTTTAAGCTTCTGTCACTCTAGCAACCCATCATCTAATTACTACTCCACAATGCCTTCCCTTAGGCCCAAAGATGGTGAAGTGTCCTGTAGTCGACGTTCACACGACACCACTAAAGGAAGCACAACATACATAGCATCAAAATATCGAACGAGTACCAAATTCACATGATTACTTATGACAAGACTTCTCCCATGTCCTCAAGAACAAAAGTAAGTACTCACAAATCATATTCGTGTTCAAGATCAGAGGGGTATTGATTAGCATTAAGGATCTGAACATATAATCTTCCACCAAATAAACCAACTAGCATCAACTACAAGATGTAATCAACACTACTAGCAACCCACAGGTACCAATCTGATGTTTTGAGACAAGGATTGAATACAAGAGATGAACTAGGGTTTGAGATGAGATGGTGCTGGTGAAGATGTTGATGAATATTGGTCCTCCCACAATGAGAGGATCGTTGGTGATGTTGATGGCTTCGATTTCCCCCTCCCGGAGGGAAGTATCCCCGGCGGAATCGCTCCGCCGGAGAGCAAAATAGCTCCTGCCCAGGTTCCGCCTTGAGACGGCAGTGCTTCATCCCGAAAGTCTTCTCTAATTTTTTCTAGAGCAAATGGCTTCATATAGCAGAAGAAGGGGGCCGGAGGCCTGCCAGGGGCCCCACAAGCTCGAGGTGTGCGCCTAGGGGGGTAGGGCATGCCCCCAGGCTTGTGGCTTCCTGGTGGGCCCCCTCCTGGTAATTCTTTCGCCAGTATTTTTATATATTCCAAAATAATTCTCTGTAATTTTTTACGTCATTTGGAGTTGTGCAGAATAGCTATCTCTGTTTCAGCCCTTTCCGGTCCAGAATTCCAGCTGCCGGCAATCTCCCTCTTCATGTGAATCTTGCAAAATAAGAGAGAAAAGGCATAAGAATTGTACCATAAAGTGAAATAATGATAAAAAATATAATAATTATCAACAAGAAATCATGATGCAAATTGGACGTATCAATACTCTAGCTTTAAAGTCAGCAGACCACCCCCTTCCCAAACCCTATCTTCACACTCCTCCTCTCCCAAAGTCGTCGCCGCACAATAAACCTCCATCGTCCATCGCGATGGGAAGAAGATCCGAGCGTCTCTGAATCCAATCCCCGTTGTCAGGTCCTTCTTTGTCAACTGCTTCGTCCATCGTGAAGGCGGAGCTGATCTCTGCTGACAAGGAGGAGAAGCCACCCTGCTCTCCCTAGTGAGGGCGATGGAGAATGACTTCTAGTGGCACAACTGGATTGCACCGCGGAACTCGTCTGTTGCCCAGGATCCAGTGTCGCTACCCTGTTCACGGAATCACGGAGTCTAGATCGGACATCGTGTTTAGTTGTCCCCGCCGTCTCGCCGCTGATACGTCTCCAACGTATCTATAATTTATGAAGTATTCATGCCATGTTTATTATAGTTTTGTGTGATTTTGGTGCACTTTTATATGATTTTTATGGACTAACATATTAACCTAGTGCCAAGTGCCAGTTGTTGTTTTCTGCTTGTTTTTGGTTTTCCAGAAAATCCATATCAAATGAAGTCCAAATGCAGCGAAACTTTTTGACTATTTTTTCTGGAAGGAAATGGACCCAGGAAACTTCGGGGAAGCAGCAGAAGAGCCACAGGGGCCCCACGAGCCACCTGGGCGCGCCACGCCCCCAGGCGTGCCCTGGTGCCTCGTGGGCCCCCTATGGCACCTCTTTGCGTGATTCCAACGTTGAAAAATCCTATATATTCAGAAACCCCCGAAAGTTAACCTAGATGAGTTTTTACGCCGCCGCAAGCCTCTGTACCTCCACGATCTCATCTACAACCCTTTTCCGGCACCCTGCCGGAGGGGGGGAAAGCATCTCCGGAGGCCATCTTCCTCATCCCGGCGGTCTCCATGACGAGGAGGGAGTAGTTCACCCTCGGGGCTGAGGGTTTGTACCAGTAGCTATGTGTTTTATCTCTCTCTCTCGTGTTCTTGATTTGGCATGATCTTGATGTATCGCGAGCTTTGTTAATATAGTTGGATCATATGGTGTTTCTTCCCCCTCTATCCTTGTTGTGATGAATCGAATCTTTTCCCTTTGAGGTTTCGTTATTGTCGGATTGAATATTTCAGATTTGAGAACACTTGATGTATGTCTTGCATATGAATACCCGTGGTGACAATGGGGTATTATATTGATTCACTTGATATATGTTTTGGCACTCAACTCGCAGATTCCCGAGGTGACATTGGGGTAATCTATGCATAGGGGTTGATGCACGTTTTCATTATCTTTTCTCCGATAGAAACTTTGGGGTGCTCCTTGGAGTTCTTTGTGTGGATTGAATATTATGATTATGAAGTTGTTTGATGCATATCGTATAATCAACTCACGGATACTTGTGGTGACATTGGAGTATCTAGGTGACATTAGGGTTGGTTGATGTGTATCATATGGTGTTATTTTAGTATGAACTCTAGGGCTGTTTGTGACACTTATAGGAATGGCTCAATAGATCGATCGGAAAGTATAACTTTGAGGTGGTTTCGTACCCTACAAACAATTTCTATCTTATGTTCTCCGCTAATAGGAACTTGGGAGTGATTCCTTATCGCACGTTGAGGGATGGTTATATGATCCAATTATATTAGCATTGTTGAGAGATTGCACTAGTGAAAGTATGAACCCTAGGCCTTGTTTTTAAGCATTGCAATACTGTTTATGCTCACTTTTGTTACTTGCTACCTTGCTGTTTTTTATTGTTCGCACTACAAAAATCTATATCTACTATCCATACTACACTTGTATCACCATCTCTTCGCCGAACTAGTGCACCTATACAATTTACCATTGTATTGGGTGTGTTGGGGACACAAGAGACTCTTTGTTATTTGGTTGCAGGGTTGTTTGAGAGAGATCATCTTCAACCTATGCCTCCCATGGATTAATAAACCTTAGGTCACCCACTTGAGGGAAAATTGCTACTGTCCTACAAAACTCTGCGCTTGGAGGCCCAACACGAGTCTACAAGAATAAGTTGTGTAGTAGACATCAAGCTCTTTTCTGGCGCCGTTGCCGAGGAGGTGAGTGCTTGAAGGTATATCTTTAGATCTTGCAATCGAATCTTTTAGTTTCTTGTTTATCACTAGTTTGGCTTATAAAAGAAAACTACAAAAAAAATGGAATAGAGGTTGCCTCATATTATTCATCTTTATAATGTCTTTCTTGAAAATAAGGATTCCGATAATTGTGCTCAATTGATAGAAGAAGAATTCAATAAAATGTTTGGCATAAAATCCATGAATGATAAGCATGATTGCAATGTTGCTAGTATGAATTCTATGAATATCCATGATGTTAATGATATGCAAAGCTACAAGCTTGGGGATGCTATGTTTGATGAAGATGATATTTTTAGTCCCCCAAGTTTTGAAGAGAAAATTTATTATGATAAAAGTATGCCTCATATTTATGATGATTATATTGATAAAAGTGGATTTAGAGAGGTCATGACTTTATTTAATGATGATTCCACTATTTTGGAAGAGGTTTCAATTGATTATGACAACAAAGTTGCTATCTATGATGATTATTGTGATGACATGTATGCTATAAAGAATAATGATAACTATGAAACTTGTCATCATGATTTTAATTTTCAATTGGATTATGCCAATCAAGTATCTCATGATAGTTATTTTGTTGAGTTTGTTCCCACTACTATTGATGAGAATAAATTTGCTTATGTGGAGAGTAATAAAAATTCTATGCTTGTGGATCATGAAAAGAATGCTTTATGTGATAGCTATATTGTTGAATTTCTTCATGATGCTACTGAAAATTATTTTGAGAGAGGAATATATGCTTCTACATATTTTCAACAACATCAAGTTTCCTCTCTTTATGTTGAAAGTTTTGAAGTCATGCTTGTTTTGCCTTCCTATGCTAGTTGATTCTTGCTCCCATAAACTATTTGCTCACAACATCCCTATGCATAGGAAGTGGGTTAGGCTTAAATGTGCTAGCCATATGCTTCATGATGCTCTCTTTGTGTTTCAATTCTTTACTTTTATGTGAGCAACATTGAAATCATCATGCCTAGCTAAAAGGCATTAAAGAAAAACGCTTGTTGGGAGACAACCCAATATTTATACCTACTATTTTTGTGTGTTCACATGATTAATATACTGTAGTAATCATGTTTTATATGTTTTATTTCAATAATGTGCCAAGTAAGACCTTTGGGATAGTGTGGATGATAATTGATTTGATTCTGTGCAAAAACAGAAACTTTTGCTTCCAGTGCTAGAATTTCTATTCTGTACTGGAGAGTGATAAATTCTGAAATTTTTACACAGCATTGTTTTACAAATTCTTTACGTTTTCCTAATTTTTCAGAATTTTTGGAGGTACATAAGTATGGTTTTTAAATCTCTCACTACACGCTGTTCTGTTTTTGACAGATTCTGTTTTCGGTGCATAGTTTGCTTGTTTTAGTGTTTCCATAGCTTATTTTGAGTAATATAAATTGTGGAAATGATAGAATACAGTAGGTATTATTTGAGATCAATTATGAATCTTGTCTTGACAGTACCTAAGGTGATGATTTATTTTTATCATACTAACCTATCTCACAAGTTCCGTTAAGTTTTGTGTGATTGAAGTTTTCAAGTTTTGGGTGAGATATCGAGATAAGGAGAATAAGGAGTGGCAAGACCCTAAGCATGGGGATGAACAAGGCACCCCAAGTTAATATTCAAGGAATACCCAAGCGTCTAAGCTTGGGGATGCCCCGGAAGGCATCCCCTCTTTCGTCTTCAACATTATCGGTAACCTCACTTGGAGCTATATTTTTATTCGTCACATAATATGAATTTTGCTTGGAGCATCATTTTATTTTGTTGATATTTGCTTGATATTATCAATAATCATGTTTTGTATCTTTTAGTTCAATAAAATGCCAATTATAGCCTTTACCATGCTCAGTTTGCAAGTTCATGTGTTGCTGTTTGAAAACAGAAAGTTTTCTGTTATGTCCAGAATATTCCTGAATACTCAGAACATGATACAAATCTGAAATTTTTACACAGTAATCATGCATGAGTTCTCTGTCACGTGGTAATTTTTCAGAATTTTTGGAGTTAGGGAAGTATGAATTCTTATTCACTCTTTACAGACTGTTCTGTTTTGGCAGATTGCTGTTATAGTTGCATTGTTTGCATATGTTTGCTTGTTTAATGTTTCTATTTTTGGATAGGAGTATTAAATATGAAGAGGCATTTAGTATGCAATGTTAAATTATAATTTTAGTGATTTGCTACAGTAGAGAATGTTAAGGTTTTGAGTTGATTTATACTAACTTATCTCACGAGTTCTTGATGAGTTTTGTGTGGATGAAGTTTTTAAGATTTAGGAGAAGCCATGATATGAGAGGAATTAAGGAGACACAAGAGCTCAAGCTTGGGGATGCCCAAGGCATCCCAATATAATATTTCAAGAAGTCTCAAGCATCTAAGCTTGGGGATGCCCCGGTAGGCATCCCACCTTTCTTCATCAACATTATCGGTTAGTCTTGGTTGAGCCTAAGTTTTTGCTTCTTCACATGATATGTGCTATTCTTGGAGTGTCCTTTTATTTTCATTTTGTTTGCTGTTTTAATAAAATTATCAAGATCTGAAATCTTTATTTGGAGAGAGTCTTCACATAGCTACTTAATTGTCATTTACTCTTGTTCTTCACTTATATCCTATGAGTAAATTGTTGAAATGAATTGAATATCATAAAGTTGAAATTTATATGCTTCATATGCTTGTCCCATGGGGAGTAGTGACTTCACATACAATAAATATAAGTGGTAAAATTTATTGAAAGTTAACAAACATAGCATTGGTCACTTGAACAATTCATGAGAGAATTTTGAAGGAAGAGAAATTACACATATAAATATACTATATTGGACATCTTCTATGATTGTGAGCCCCCATTAATTATTTTCAAGCTTGATCAAGTAGTTGACGTTGGACAAGGAAGACAATGTAATGAGTTATGTTTGTTTATATTCACATAGAAGTTATATTATCATGGATCCTCTAACATGTGGTGCTTGCTTAGGATCTTTTGCTAGCCAAAAAATTCGTACTAAGTAGAGATACTACTTGTGCATCCAAAAACTATTAAACCCAGTTTCTTTCCATGAGTGTCCACCATACCTACCTATGGATTGAATAAGATCCTTCAAGTAAGTTGTCATCGGTGCAAAAAGCAATAAAAATTGCTCCTTAAATATGTATGATCTTTTATTGCAAGGGAAAATAAGCGTTGTACGAACTTGTGATGGTAAAGAAATAAAAGCGACTAACTGCATAATAAAGGTTGCTATCACAAGGGGCAATATAACGTGACGTTCCTTTGCATTAAGGGCTTGACATCCAAAAATAAAAAGCGCATGACAACCTCTGCTTCCCTCTGCGAAGGGCCTATCTTTTACTTTTATGCATTTACTTTTATGCAAGAGTCATTAATGTTCATCCCTATTCCGCTCTATTTATTCTTTAGTTGGCAAGCATTATGTGGTACGGAAAGATCCAGGCACATATATCCAGTTGAATATAGGTGATCATGAGTTATTATTATTGACATTATCCCTGAGATAAATAAGTTGGGAGGCGAAACATTAAGCCCCTATCTTCCTATGTGTTTGACTGAAACGGTTTGTTCTAAAAATATGTTGTGACGCCCCTGCTCGACCGTGCACTAATCATACACGCAAATGCACACGATCGAGATCAGAGACTCACGGGAAGATATCACAACACAACTCTAAACACAAATAAAAAATAATACAAGCTTTATATTACAAGCCAGGGGCCTCGAGGGCTCGAATACATAAGCTTGCGCATACAAGCGTCAGCGAAAGCATTAGATATCTGAGTACAGATATAAAAGTAAAACAGATATGCCCTAACAGGCGGGGCAAAACAACAACACAGATCGAAAAGGCGCAGGCCTCCTGCCTGGGAGCCTCCTAACTACTCCTGGTCGGCTGGCTCAATGTAGTAGTAGTGGCCTCCGGGACTCTCGTGGTAGTAGCCGTCTGTGGTGGCGTCTGGCTCCTGGGCTCCGTCATCTGGTCGCAAGTATCGGGTATGGGGGGAAAGAATAGCAAAGCAACCGTGAGTACTCATCCAAAGTACTCGCAAGTCTGACATCAGATCTATACTAATATGCATATGTATCAAAGGAATGGGGCTATATCTTTGGACTGAACTGCAGAATGCCAGAATAGAGGGGGAGAAGCCTAGCCTATCGAAGACTAGCATCTTGAAGCAATCTTGCAGCATTAGAAGAGTGCAGATTAACATATTAATTATCGAGCATGTTGAAGCAAAGCCCAGAGATCCTTCCTCGACTCCCTGCGAGAAAGCGGTCCCGGAGCTTACAATTAATTAACATGAATCCAGTTCAAATAGTAGTAGATTGGGATACAACACTGAGCGTCCTGTTACCGTGGACACGGCTATTCGAATAGATAACTTCCCTGCAGGGGTGCACTACTGTTACCCAACACGCTCGATTACATCTGGCCGGACACACTTGCTGGGTAATGCCCGGCCTCGGGTAATCGACACGAAGCAGCGTCCTACCTAAGCTCAGCAGAGAGGTCAACACGCCGGTCTAAATCCTAAGCACGAAGGGGTCTTGGGCCATCACCCTCCGCACTCCTGCACGTTGCGAGACTGGCCGGGGAGCAGGCGCGACACTGAATACACCAGTGACGTAACCAGCCCAACCCCAACAATCAGCCCGCATCTCTGAACTGTGACGTCTGAAGAGCTTTCGGGAGAAACGTACAACGCAGAGGGCCCCATTAAACCATTATCCCACGTGGTGGTGGTGCGTATAGGCCATTGGCCAACTCAGATCAAATACCCAGTTCCGTTAGGCGTATTTAGTAACTCACAGAGATGCTCAGAGTTTCTGTCGCTCCGACTTGATATCACTCGCGGGTACTCTTAGTGCTTACCCGACTTTAGCATTGTTCTCTCGCGGGCACCCTTGGGGCCAGCCCGACTTTACATTTCCCCGCGGGTACCTCTCGAGGTGGACCCGCCTGCGACAAAGGTCAAAGTAACCGTGTGTCCAAGTATCGAGGAGGAATCCGAGGAATCACCCTCGATTGATTCCCACTCGAGGAGTTGCACGACGGGAGCTTATCGGAGGTGATGAAAGAGGAATCACCCTCGGTAACACACATCCGTATAGCTATTCCACAGAGGCATCATCGGAAGTGATCTAAGAGGTATCACCCTCGACACTCGATGCCAGCTCTGCAGAGTTGAGCAACTTAGGGGGTGTGCGGTGATGTGCTGTTCTCAGCCCGTTCGATCACATTGATCGGGGCACCAGTACTAAAGCGGGGCAACTACAGCAAGGGAGAGGGGCCACAGATGGTTTTCCATCCAACCTATACTAAGCAGTTTAGGATAACAGACAGGGAACAATAACAGTTACAAGGACAGGCTATGCATCAGAATAGGATAAAACAAAGTAGTAGCAATTTCTAATGCAAGCAAGAGGGAGAAGGAATAGGTGATATAGGCATGCGTCAAGGGGGGTTGCTTGCCTGGTTGCTCTGCTGAAAAGGACGGGTCGTCGGGGTTGTAGTCGGCCTCCTGGGCAGCGTCGGTCTCAGAGTCTACCGGAGAGAAGAGGGGGGAAGAAACAATAAATATAAAGCAAACAAATGCAACCACAGATGCATGACATGGCAATACTCGGTGCTAGGTGTGACCTAACGCAGTGCTACACGTGGCAGACGAAGCGGGATATTAATCGGAACGTTTTCCCGGTTTCGGACGTCTGTCAAACAGATGAACCGGAGGGGATGGTTCCATGTTCAGGTAGTTAGGGACACCTGACAGATGAACGGAGGGCATATTCGGAATCGTCATATTTTTCTAATCATTTTTCATATATAAATTGTTTTAATCCGAGTTACGGTTTAAAAGATATGAATTTTCAAAGTTTTAGTGATATTCTGGAATTTTCTGAAATTATTTAAATCAACATTATCCGAAACAGTAAGGGTGACGTCAGCATGACGTAGTGCTGACGTCAGCAGTCAACAGTCCGCTGACCAGAGTCAAACCTGACCAGTGGGTCCCACTGGTTAGTGACTCATCTAACTAAACATGGTTTAATTTAATCTAATTAACCTAATTAACTAGTGGGCCCGCACTGTCAGTGGCTAACTAGTGTTTTAATTAATTGATTTAATTAATTAACCAATTTTCTATTTATTTAAATTCGTTTAATGGGTGGGACCCACATGTCAGACTCACTGGGTCAGCCCAGTCAGCGCTGACCGAGTCAACTGGGCCCGCGGGGCCCGCAGTCAGCGGCACAAGCGGTGGGGCCCAGTGGCCACGTCGGACGCCGGCCGCCGGAGCTCTCCGGTGAGCCCGCGACGGCGACGAACTCCGGCGAGCTCAGGTTTCTCCTACGGTGCATCTTTTCGGGCGATTTTTGCGGCGTTTGAACGAGTGGAGCAGCGCGCGTCGATCTAACCTAGCGGCGCAAGGCGGGGCGGCCGGAATCGAGCGCTATGACCTCGCCGGCGGCGAGGTGTTCGGGTGGGCTATGGGGAGAGCACTCCGGCGCGCAAACGGGCAAAAGAAGAGGCTAGCCGAGGCCTACGTGAGGCGGCGGGTTCGTCTGACACAAGCCGGTGACCAAATGGTCACCGGAGTCTCGCCGGCGATGAGCTCCGCGGCGATGCGCGCGGTGATGCAAAATGCGGCGAGCTCGGGGACAGATCCGCCCGGGAAAGAGGGGGAGGAGACGCGGCTGCTCACCGAGAGCCTGCAGGTGTGCGAAAACGTGCTCGGGGAGGATCAACGGCGACGAATCGGCGCCGGAGACGAAGACGGCCGTGCGGGGAAGAAGAGGTCGAGGCGGCGTCGATGGGGGCTCCCGGCTTGTGCTGGACAGGGCAGAGGACGTAGGCGACAACGGCGGTTCGATCCAGTACGGCGGCGAGGCAGTGCGGTGGCGGTGGCCGCGGAATCGAGAGGAGGACGGCGGCGAGGTTTCGGGCGCTCGCGCGAGAGGACGAAGACGAGCGAGGGAGGGGGATCTGGTGAGCAAGGGTTAGCCAGAGGAGTGCGGGGAGGGGTTAGGCGACCAGGGGCGGGCGCGTGCAGCTTGCTGTCGAGCAGGGACAAGGGGGGCCGGCGCAGCGAGTGCGGCCATGGCGACAGAGAGCGGGAGGAGCAGTGCGGGGGTAGGGGATGGTCTAGTTGGGCTGGGCCGGTTGGCTGACTAGAGCCCAGCCGCAGTGGCCCTTCTCTTTTTTTTCTATTTTCTATCTCTCTTAGTGAAATGTTTGGACACTATTTGACTTTTATAGAACATGAGACTTGGTTCAAATATTACAGTACATTATTGCCAACCACCAGAAATTGGTTTGGTGAAGAAAGGATTTCATTTGAATTTTAATTAAATAAAAATGGATTAAAAGTGGATGTATTGGTTCTGTTTTATGATGTTATGGTCATCTAACTAATTTAATTAATGTGGATCTTATTTTTATAAATGCCTCTGTATTATTTGCAACATTATGAACATTTTGGTTTCTGGATTTGAACAACTTTTATTTTTCTCTTTAAGTTTGAATTGCAATTTGAATTGGAATTTGAAATGAGATCTGATGCAAATGATGATCAAGCACTGTTCCACTTGATGACTTGGCATGATTAAGAGGTGATCACTGTGCTTAATACCTGGGGATGTCACATATGCTTTGAGTGTCAACAATCATGGAAGACTAAATGATAGTTGAGTATGTGGAATTTGCTAGATCAAAGCTCTTACATAGACCTTTCCTGAAAATAAGATGAATTGCAATTGTTTGATGACTGAGAACATAGTTTGTTAGTTTTCAAGAAAGTTTATGGCCTATACTTTAAACATGTGTATAGCTTGCTACTTGATCATGAGAAGTTTTATGAGATGAACTACTGATTATGATATATATTGATGCTAGAAAAAGTGATTGAAATTATCATTGATCAAACTTATGCACTACGCTAGCATTCACACTTCATAAATTATTTCTTTTATCATTTACCTACTCGAGGACGAGCAGGAATTAAGCTTGGGGATGCTGATACGTCTCCAACGTATCTATAATTTATGAAGTATTCATGCCATGTTTATTATAGTTTTGTATGATTTTGGTGCACTTTTAAATGGCTTTTATATGATTTTTATGGACTAACATATTGACCTAGTGCCTAGTGCCAGTTGTTGTTCTCTGCTTGTTTTTGGTTTTCCAGAAAATCCATATCAAATGAAGTCCAAATGCAGCAAAACTTTTTGACGATTTTTTGGAAGGAAATGGACCCAGGAAGCTTTGGGGAAGCAGCAGACGAGCCACAGGGGCCCCACGAGCCACCTGGGCGCGCCACCCCCCCAAGCGCGCCCTGGTGCCTCGTGGGCCCCCTGTGGCACCTCTTTGCATGATTCCAACGCTGAAAAATCCTATATATTCAGAAACCCCTGAAAGTTAACCTAGATGAGTTTTTACGCCGCCGCAAGCCTCTGTACCTCCACGATCTCATCTACAGCCCTTTTTTGGCACCCTGCCGGACGGGGGGAAAGCATCTTCGGAGGCCATCTTCATCATCCCGGCGGTCTCCATGACGAGGAGGGAGTAGTTCACCCTCGGGGCTGAGGGTTTGTACCAGTAACTATGTGTTTTATCTCTCTCTCTCTCTCGTGTTCTTGATTTGGCACGATCATGATGTATCACGAGCTTTGTTAATATAGTTGGATCATATGGTGTTTCTTTCCCCTCTATCCTTGTTGTGATGAATCGAATCTTTTCCCTTTGAGGTTTCGTTATTGTCGGATTGAATATTTCAGATTTGAGAACACTTGATGTATGTCTTGCATATGAATACCCGTGGTGACAATGGGGTATTATATTGATTCACTTGATATATGTTTTGGCACTCAACTCGTGGATTCCTGAGGTGACATTGGGGTAATCTATGCATAGGGGTTGATGCATGTTTTCATTATCTTTTCTCCGATAGAAACTTTGGGGTGCTCCTTGGAGTTCTTTGTGTGGATTGAATATTATGATTATGAAGTTGTTTGATGCATATCGTATAATCAAGTCACGGATACTTGCGGTGACATTGGAGTATCTAGGTGACATTAGGGTTGGTTGATGTGTATCATATGGTGTTATTTTAGTATGAACTCTAGGGTTGTTTGTGACACTTATAGGAATGGCTCAATAGATCGATCGGAAAGGATAACTTTGAGGTGGTTTCGTACCCTACAAACAATTTCTATCTTATGTTCTCCGCTAATAGGAACTTGGGAGTGATTCTTTATCGCACGTTGAGGGATGGTTATATGATCCAATTATATTAGCATTGTTGAGAGATTGCACTAGTGAAAGTATGAACCCTAGGCCTTGTTTTTAAGCATTGCAATACCGTTTATGCTCACTTTTGTTACTTGCTACCTTGCTGTTTTTTATTGTTCGCACTACAAAAATCTATATCTACTATCCATACTACACTTGTATCACCATCTCTTCGCCGAACTAGTGCACCTATACAATTTACAATTGTATTGGGTGTGTTGGGGACACAAGAGACTCTTTGTTATTTGGTTGCAGGGTTGTTTGAGAGAGACCATCTTCAACCTACGCCTCCCACGGATTGATAAACCTTAGGTCATCCACTTGAGGGAAAATTGCTACTATCCTACAAAACTCTGCGCTTGGAGGCCGAACACGAGTCTACAAGAATAAGTTGTGTAGTAGACATCAGCCGCCCCGGAAGGAGCCACTTAAAACAGCGGCAGTTATAGTAAATCCGCTCTCTGCTTCTCCCCAACAAGTGGCAGCTATAGTAAATTGGCTCTATGTTTATCCCGGGCAAGTGGAATCTCATACAACAGCAGCGCACATGTGCGTGAGGAACCTATGAGGACGACAAAAAGTACATGCCATGAGTGCCTCTGATGCAAGCGTCGCCGGTAGTGAGGATGCTTGCCTACGTCAATGAGGTTACCAGAGTTCACGGATGATCAATACATGGCCAATGCAACAGTTAAGGTTAACTAGGGCGATTATGTCTTATTTCAGTCTAATGCATGGTTGCTACGGGGGTCCACACAGCTTCTTCGTCAGATATTTCCTAGGATTTTCTCTTACGTGATCGATGATAAGATATATGTCAGGGATTTCATGTATACCCCTGACCATGCTTCTTTTCACCAACTGCCAATTTCCTCTGAACTCTTGCTTGAATTTCAGCTCTTGGAGGAATGGATGCCCAACCTCCAGTGATATGAGAACATGCATGATGTCTGGTCTTGATCTGCGACTAAGGGCTCATAATCTGCTAGCAGTTATTATGCCATGATGCATAAACACCTCCCTATTGATGATCCCTACAAATGGATCTGGCAATGCGGGTGTACCATGAAAATTACTTGGTGCTCCACTATTATTAGCATAAGGTAATCTAGGAGCAAAACCATTATTTTCTAGTTGGGATTATATCTATTGCGAGCAATGAAATTAACATCATTAATTTGTTCTCCGGTAATTGCATTAACATTTACCTCTTCTTTACCTTTCATCGTAGCGACGAGTTCATCAAGTTCTGCGGTCAATTCTGTATTCTTCTCTTTAATAGCATTGACCATCTTGGTGGTAGACATCTCTACATGCCATAGGGCATGACTCTCTTGCATATCATCTAGCAACTTTTTTGCTTCGGCGATGGGTCTTCCCATAATAGTTCCTCATGCAGCAGTGTCAAGCATAGTTTTTGACTTGGGAGTTAAAGCATTATAAAACATATGAAGAATTAACATTTCTTCCATCCGAAGGTTGGGACAATTTCTTATAGCGTCCTTCATACGATCCCACGAAACTGCTAGTGGCTCATCTTCTTTCTACTTAAAACTTGTTATCTACGAACGCAGTTGCATAATCTTTGCAGGGGGACAAAACTTAGACAAAAAATTACTACAACATTCAGTTCATGAAGTTATAGTCCATGAAGTTATACTACTACCTCTAGGCAAAGATAGAAGCAATTCTTTAGCTTTTCCTCTCAAGGAGAAAGGAGCGCAACTTTAAAGCGTCAGATTCATAGTCTTTAATGCGTGTCATGTTGTGCAACTCAGAAAAATTATGTAAATGCACACCGGCATCTTCAGAAGCAGAGCCTCCAAATTGGTCTTGTTGAACCATACAAACTAAATTGGGTTTAATCTCGTATTGCTCAGCAGCAACATTAGGTTATGCAATTGGTTCACGCATAAAGCTATTGCTTGGAGTAGCAAAGCTTCCAAGGTTACAAGCCATAATATTTTTTGGGGTTTCTTTGGTGACAACACTTGATTTTTATTTAATGGAACTGGAACAAAAACTAAAAATAAAAACTAAAATAAAGACTAGAAAAAACTCTAAGATAATGACTAGCAACACAATTCTTCCCCGGCAACGGCGCTAGAAAAAGGTTTGATGAGTCCCTTTAGTGACCCCGTAACGGATAACAGAAAGATTCCCAGCCTCTTTCCCCAAGGAGTGACCCTGAGTTATGGAACCCACGATAGGACGTGTACTTGTGACAAGGGTTTCTACCAAGCTTTTGCGAGAGTATTAATTTCAGTTGTTAGACCAGATCATAATCAAGTTGCAATAGAGAACACTTATAATTAAAATAGGCATGGTTATGAGGACTTGATTCTTACAACCATATATTTGTGATCGGGATCATTGTGATCTTACTTTTTGCTTTGGAAGACAACTGTTAAGATGTGCTTGCAATGTATTGATACGTCTCCAACGTATCTATAATTTTTTATTGTTCCATGCTATTATAGTATCAATCTTGGATGCTTATTATGCAATTATATATCATTTTTTGAGACTAACCTATTAACCTAGTGCCTAGTGCCATTTGCTATTTTTGCTTGTTTTTGGCTTTTCAGAAAATCAAGATCAAACGGAGTCCAAACAAAGAAAAAACTTTGGATTAATTTTTTCTGGACTAGAAGGGACCCTAGAAGCTTCGGGAGAAGACCAGTCTAGTCACGAGGGAGCGACAAGCCCGGAGGGCGCGCCCAGGGGGGTAGGCGCACCCCCCAGGCTTGTGGGCCCCTCGTGGCACATCCTGACCTAATTCCAGCGCTATAAATTCCCAAATATTCCCCATATACCAGAGAGCCAGCTCGAATAACTTTTCCACCGCAGCAAGCTTCTGTTCTTCCGCGATCCCATCTGGATGCCTTTTCCAGCAATTTGCCGGAGGGGGAAACGATCACGGAGGGCTTCTTCATCAACCTTGTTGCCCTTCCGATGATGTGCGAGTAGTTTACTACAGACCTACGAGTCCATAGCTAGTAGCTAGATAGCTTCTTCTCTCTCTTTGATCTTCAATACAATGTTCTCCTCGATCTCTTGGGAGTTCTATCCGATGTAATCTTCTTTTGCGGTGTGTTTGTTCGGATCTGATGAATTGTGGGTTTATGATTAGATTATTCATGAGAAATATTTGAGTCTTCTCTGAACTCTTTTATGCATTATTCTTATAGCTTTGTATTTCTCTCCGATCTATCCGTTTGGTCTGGCCAACTAGATTGATTTATCTTGCAATGGGAGAGGTGCTTTGTGATGGGTTCAATCTTGCAGTGCTCTATCACAGTGACAGAAAGGGACAAGACACGTATTTGTATTGTTGCCATTAAGGATAAAAAGATGGGGTTTAATCATATTGCTTGAGTTTACTTTGTCTACATCATGTCATCTTGCTTAAGGCGTTACTCTGTTTTCATTAACTTAATACCCTAGATGCATGCTGGATAGCGGTCGATGGGTGGAGTAATAGTAGTAGATGCAGGCAGGAGTCGGTCTACTTGTCTCGGACGTGATGCCTATATACATGATCATTGCCATGAATCCGTCATAACTATGCGCTTTTCTATCAATTGCCCAACAGTAATTTGTTTACCCACCGTATGCTATGTGTTCGAGTGAGAAGCCTCTAGTGAAAACTATGGCCCCCGGGTCTACTTTTATCATATATTAAATCCAAAAATACCTTGCTTCAATTTTATATACTTTATTTTATTTTGCAATTTATTTTATCTATCTATCACTATCAGAATTAATCCTTGCAAGTAACCGCCAAGGGGATTGACAACCCTCTTGTTTGCGGTGGGTGCAAGTATTGCTTTTGTGTGTGTAGGTGCTGCTAACGAGGTTCTGTGTGGTTCTCCTACTGGATTGATAACCTTGGTTCTTAACTGAGGGAAATACTTATCTCTACTGTACTGTATCATCCTCTCCTCTTCGGGGAAATTCCAACGCAGTTCACAAGTAGCATGTATCGAGGTGGGGTATGTGGCCAAATTATATCTTCACCGGAACACGCCCTGCATCAAGAGTTAGTTGTCCAACCGTGGGCCCTTTCCATCGTGCAGGATTACCTCGGTTATTAAGATAAGTCACACAAAAGCATTGGGTGCTTAATGACTGCACCTTTCCATACTTGTGCTTCAAAGTAGCACCATGTTTTTCATATAGAGAGTCTCCTATGTTGTCACTTTCATATACTAGTTGGGATTTTCCATTATAGAACCTGGCATGTATATTCCAATGATGGGCTTCCTCAAATACCCGAGGTCTTCATGAGCAAGCAAGTTAGATACACACCCACTTAGTTTTTATTTTGAGCTTTCATACACTTATAGCTCTTAGTGCATTCGTTGCATGGCAATCCCTACTCCTCGCACTGACATCAATTGATGGGCATCTCCATAGCCCGTTGATTAGCCGCGTCGATGTGAGACTATCTTCTTCTTTTTGACTTCCCTTGATTAATCTCTACCATCATATTCTATTCCACCCATAGTGCTATATCCATGGCTTGCGCACGTGTATTGCGTGGGGGTTGAAAAAGCTGAAGCGCGTTAAAAAGTATGAACCAATTGCTTGATTGTCTCCGGGGTTGTGCATGATAAATACTTTATGTTAAGAAGATGGAGCATGACAGGATTATATGATTTTGTAGGGATAAATTTCTTTACCATTTTTATTTTGAAAGGCATGATTGTTTGTTAGTATGCCTGAGTATTGATGTCTTTATATCAAATTATAGACTATTGCTTTGAATCATTCGGATCTTAATATTCATACCATAGAAGAGATTACATGATGAAACATGTTAGGTAGCATTCCACATCAAAAATTCTGTTTTTACCATTTACCTACTCGAGGACGAGCAGGAATTAAGCTTGGGGATGCTTGATACGTCTCCAACGTATCTATAATTTTTGATTGTCCATGCTATTATAGTATCAATCTTGGATACTTATTATGCAATTATATATAATTTTTTGGGACTATCCTATTAACCTAGTGCCCAGTGCCATTTGCTGTTTTTTGCTTGTTTTTGGATTTTCAGAAAATCAATACCAAACAGAGTCCAAACGAAGAAAAAACTTTGGATTAATTTTTTCTGGACCAGAAGGGACCCTAGAAGCTTCGAGAGAAGACCACACGAGTCACGAGGGAGCGACAAGCCCGGAGAGCGCGCCCAGGGGGGTAGGCGCACCCCCCAGGCTTGTGGGCCCCTCGTGGCGCATCTTGACCTAATTCCAGCGCTATAAATTCCCAAATATTCCCCATATACCAGAGAGCCACCTCGAATAACTTTTCCGACGCCGCAAGCTTCTGTTCTTCCGCGATCCCATCTGGAATCCTTTTCCGGCAATCTGCCGGAGGGGGAATCGATCACGGAGGGCTTCTTCATCAACCTTGCTGCCCTTCCAATGATGTGTGAGTAGTTTACCACAGACCTACGAGTCCATAGCTAGTAGCTAGATGGCTTCTTCTCTCTCTTTGATCTTCAATACAATGGTCTCCTCGATCTCTTGGGAGTTCTATCCGATGTAATCTTCTTTTGCGGTGTGTTTGTTGGGATCTGATGAATTGTGGGTTTATGATCAAATTATTCATGAGAAATATTTGAGTCTTCTCTGAACTCTTTTATGCATGATTGTTATAGCTTTGTACTTCTCTCCAATATATCCGTTTGGTTTGGCCAGCTAGATTGATTTATCTTGCAATGGCAGAGGTGCTTTGTGATGGGTTCAATCTTGCGGTGCTCTATCCCAGTGACAGAAAGGGACAAGACACGTATTTGTATTGTTGCCATTAAGGATAAAAAGATGGGGTTTAATCATATTTCTTGAGTTTACTTTGTCTACATCATGTCATCTTGCTTAAGGCGTTACTCTGTTTTCATTAACTTAATACCCTAGATGCATGCTGGATAGCGGTCGATGGGTGGAGTAATAGTAGTAGATGCAGGCAGGAGTCGGTCTACTTGTCTCGGACGTGATGCCTATATACATGATCATTGCCATGAATC
This sequence comes from Elymus sibiricus, assembly GCA_039707655.1. Classification (NCBI taxonomy): domain Eukaryota; kingdom Viridiplantae; phylum Streptophyta; class Magnoliopsida; order Poales; family Poaceae; genus Elymus; species Elymus sibiricus. Next base: position 309,097,392 of record CM077674.1, read on the forward strand.
TGTCATAACTATGCGCTTTTCTATCAATTGTCCAACAGTAATTTTTTTACCCACCGTATGCTATGTGTTCGAGTGAGAAGCCTCTAGTGAAAACTATGGCCCCCGGGTCTACTTTTATCATATATTAAATCCAAAAATACCTTGCTGCAATTTTATGTACTTTATTTTATTTTGCAATTTATTTTATCTATCTATCACTATTAGACTTAATCCTTGCAAGTAACCGCCAAGGGGATTGACAACCCTCTTGTTTGCGTTGGGTGCAAGTATTTGCTTTTGTGTGTGTAGGTGCTGCTAACGAGGTTTTGTGTGGTTCTCCTACTGGATTGATAACCTTGGTTCTTAACTGGGGGAAATACTTATCTCTATTGTATTGCATCATCCTCTCCTCTTCGGGGAAATCCCAACGCAGTTCACAAGTAGCAGGAAGAATTTCTGGCACTGTTGCCGGGGAGACATCACCAAAACCTATCAAGTACCTTCGCATAAACTATCATCTACTTGCTCTTAATTTCATTTGCCTTTTTATTTGCATTTGCCTCTCGTTTTCATTTCCCCCACTTCTAATATTTTTTACAAAAACACAAAAATATTTTGTTCGCTTGCTTGCTTCGTCAATATGACTAGTATAACCATCCCACCTTTGTCTCTGGACTTTGAAGTTATTTACTTCAAACAGAAACAAGGAAAAAAATTAAAAGATGCTTGGTATAGGATAATGGAATCTTATTGTATTTGCACCATAAAAGGGGATATGGAAATTTGCTACGAAACTTTTATGTAGGGTTAACTATGTCCAATAGACAACTTTTGGATTTTGCCACTAAAGGGAATTTCATTGATAGTGATGCTAATACTGCTTATGAAATAATAGAGAGAATAGTGGGAACTCCACCCTCGCAAAAAGGATTTAATTATTCCCAAGAGGGATCCAAATTTTGGAAAAATTAGGTGACATGCAGAAAAACTTGGTTGAGTTACAAAAGTCTAATGAGCCTCTTAAAAATGTTAGTGGCAATCTCAATAGCATGAATAATCTTCTTACTATTTGCAACAAGTGGATAGACACTTTAGATAATAGAATTGCTTTATTTTTCGAAAGTAATGGGAAGCGCAAGGAACCTCCCGATTTTGAGAATAACCCACCTAAATTAGCCAAAACTAATGATGATAATACTTGAAACAATGTATTGTGCCTAGCTAGGGGCATAAAACAATAGCGCTTGTTGGAGGCAACCCAATATTTAGCTTTATTGCAAATTTTATTTTCTTGTGTCACACAATTGTAGCTACTGTTATGATTGTGTTTTTATCTTTTAATTAGTGTGTGTGCCAAGCAATGCCTTTGGGATGATTTGGATGATAGTTTGATTGATGCTGTTTGAAAACAGAGAGTTTTGAGTCTAGTGCTGGATTTTTGGTTATGTACTGGAGCATGATAAAATTCTGAATTTTTACACAGTATTGGTATATGAATTGTTTACGTTGTCCTAATTTTTCAGAATTTTTGGAGTTACAGAAGTATAGATTTTAAATAGATCTTTACAGACTATTTTGTTTTAGTCAGATTCTGTTTTTGTTGCATAGTTTCCTTATTTTGATGAATCTATGGATTGTATCGGGGGGTATAAGCCATGGGGAAGTTGGAGTACATTAGCATTATGCCAATATTAAAAATGAATCAATTTATAACAGTACCTAAAGTTTAAGATTTGTTTGTTATACTAACGGATCTCACGAGGTTTCTGTTGAGTTTTGTGTGCTGAAGTTTTCAAGTTTTGGATGAGACCATGATGGATGAAGGAATAAGGAGTGGCAAGAGCCTAAGCTTGGGGATGCCCAAGGCACCCCAAGGTAATATTCAAGGAAGACTCAAGCGTCTAAGCTTGGGGATGCCCCGGATGGCATCCCCTCTTTCGTCTACAATCTATCGGTATATCACTTGGAGCTATATTTTTATTCATCACATGATATGTGTTTTACTTGGAGCGTCTTGTGCCATAGTTTTATTTTCTTTGATTGCTTTTTAGTTTGCCACAATCATCTTTGCTGAACACACCTTTTTGAGAGGGACACACATTTATCGTGATTTGTTAGAATATTCTATGTGCTTCACTTATATCTTTTGAGCTAGGCAGTTGCTCTAGTGCTGCACTTATCTTTCAGAGCACAGCAGTGGTTATATTTTAAAGAAATAGTTGCACTCTCATGCTTCACTTATATCTTTTTGAGATTATAATAAATAGCAATGGTAATATGCACGGGTTATGAATTTGGTCCTAATATGATAGGTATTCAAGAGGGATATAATAAAAACTTTCATGTAGATCACTGAATATGATAAGTTTGATTCCTTGCAATAGTTTTGCGATATTAAGATGGTAATATGTGGGAGGTACTAGTAGATAATTGTGGTTTAGTAAGAATATTGGTGTTAAGTTTTGTGATTCCCGAAGCATGCACGTATGGTCTGTCGTTATGCTAAGAAGTTGGAGCATGATTTATTCTTGATTGTCTTCCTTTGCGTGGCGGTCGGGGGCGCGCGATGGTTAACTCCTACCAACCTCCCCCCTAGGGGCATGCATAGTAGTACTTTGCTTCGAGGGCTAATAAACTTTTGCAATAAGTATGTGAGCTCTTTATGACTAATGTGAGTCCATGGATTATACGCACTCTCACCCTTCCGCAATTTGCTAGCCTCTTCGGTACCGTGCATTGCCCTTTCTCACCTCGAGAGTTGGTGCAAACTTCGCCGGTGCATCCAAACCGCATGATATGATACGCTCTATCACACATAAGCATCTTTATATTTTCCTCAAAACAGCCACCATACCTACCTATTAGGGCATTTCCGTAGCCATTATGAGATATATTGCCATGCAACTTCCACCGTTCTTTTCATATGACACACATCATCATTGTCATATTTCTTTGCATGATCATATAGCTGACATAGTATTTGTGGCTCAGCCACCGTTCATCATTTTCATACATGTTACGCTAGTATCATTGCACATCCTGGTACACTGCCAGAGGCATTCATATAGAGTCATATTTGTTCTAGTATCGAGTTGTAATTTCTGAGTTGTAAGTAAATAGAAGTGTGATGATCAACATTATTAGAGCATTGTCCCAGTGAGGATAAAAAAGAGAGGCCAAAAAGAGCCCAAAAAATGAGAGAACAAGAGAGAAGGGGCAGTGTTACTATCCTTTTCCATACTTGTGCTTCAAAGTAGCACCATGTTTTTCATATAGAGAGTCTCCTATGTTGTCACTTTCATATACTAGTTGGGATTTTCCATTATAGAACCTGGCTTGTATATTCCAATGATGGGCTTCCTCAAATACCCGAGGTCTTCATGAGCAAGCAAGTTAGATACACACCCACTTAGTTTTTATTTTGAGCTTTCATACACTTATAGCTCTTAGTGCATTCGTTGCATGGCAATCCCTACTCCTCGCACTGACATCAATTGATGGGCATCTCCATAGCCCGTTGATTAGCCGCGTCGATGTGAGACTATCTTCTTCTTTTTGACTTCCCTTGATTAATCTCTACCATCATATTCTATTCCACCCATAGTGCTATATCCATGGCTTGCGCTCGTGTATTGCGTGGGGGTTGAAAAAGCTGAAGCGCGTTAAAAAGTATGAACCAATTGCTTGATTGTCTCCGGGGTTGTGCATGATAAATACTTTATGTTAAGAAGATGGAGCATGACAGGATTATATGATTTTGTAGGGATAAATTTCTTTACCATTTTTATTTTGAAAGGCATGATTGTTTGTTAGTATGCCTGAGTATTGATGTCTTTATATCAAATTATAGACTATTGCTTTGAATCATTCGGATCTTAATATTCATACCATAGAAGAGATTACATGATGAAACATGTTAGGTAGCATTCCACATCAAAAATTCTGTTTTTACCATTTACCTACTCGAGGACGAGCAGGAATTAAGCTTGGGGATGCTTGATACGTCTCCAACGTATCTATAATTTTTGATTGTCCATGCTATTATAGTATCAATCTTGGATACTTATTATGCAATTATATATAATTTTTTGGGACTAACCTATTAACCTAGTGCCCAGTGCCATTTGCTGTTTTTTGCTTGTTTTTGGATTTTCAGAAAATCAATACCAAACAGAGTCCAAACGAAGAAAAAACTTTGGATTAATTTTTTCTGGACCAGAAGGGACCCTAGAAGCTTCGAGAGAAGACCACACGAGTCACGAGGGAGCGACAAGCCCGGAGAGCGCGCCCAGGGGGGTAGGCGCGCCCCCCAGGCTTGTGGGCCCCTCGTGGCGCATCTTGACCTAATTCCAGCGCTATAAATTCCCAAATATTCCCCATATACCTGAGAGCCACCTCGAATAACTTTTCCGACGCCGCAAGCTTCTGTTCTTCCGCGATCCCATCTGGAATCCTTTTCCGGCAATCTGCCGGAGGGGGAATCGATCACGGAGGGCTTCTTCATCAACCTTGCTGCCCTTCCAATGATGTGTGAGTAGTTTACCACAGACCTACGAGTCCATAGCTAGTAGCTAGATGGCTTCTTCTCTCTCTTTGATCTTCAATACAATGGTCTCCTCGATCTCTTGGGAGTTCTATCCGATGTAATCTTCTTTTGCGGTGTGTTTGTTGGGATCTGATGAATTGTGGGTTTATGATCAAATTATTCATGAGAAATATTTGAGTCTTCTCTGAACTCTTTTATGCATGATTGTTATAGCTTTGTACTTCTCTCCAATATATCCGTTTGGTTTGGCCAGCTAGATTGATTTATCTTGCAATGGCAGAGGTGCTTTGTGATGGGTTCAATCTTGCGGTGCTCTATCCCAGTGACAGAAAGGGACAAGACACGTATTTGTATTGTTGCCATTAAGGATAAAAAGATGGGGTTTAATCATATTTCTTGAGTTTACTTTGTCTACATCATGTCATCTTGCTTAAGGCGTTACTCTGTTTTCATTAACTTAATACCCTAGATGCATGCTGGATAGCGGTCGATGGGTGGAGTAATAGTAGTAGATGCAGGCAGGAGTCGGTCTACTTGTCTCGGACGTGATGCCTATATACATGATCATTGCCATGAATCTGTCATAACTATGCGCTTTTCTATCAATTGTCCAACAGTAATTTTTTTACCCACCGTATGCTATGTGTTCGAGTGAGAAGCCTCTAGTGAAAACTATGGCCCCCGGGTCTACTTTTATCATATATTAAATCCAAAAATACCTTGCTGCAATTTTATGTACTTTATTTTATTTTGCAATTTATTTTATCTATCTATCACTATTAGACTTAATCCTTGCAAGTAACCGCCAAGGGGATTGACAACCCTCTTGTTTGCGTTGGGTGCAAGTATTTGCTTTTGTGTGTGTAGGTGCTGCTAACGAGGTTTTGTGTGGTTCTCCTACTGGATTGATAACCTTGGTTCTTAACTGGGGGAAATACTTATCTCTATTGTATTGCATCATCCTCTCCTCTTCGGGGAAATCCCAACGCAGTTCACAAGTAGCAGGAAGAATTTCTGGCACTGTTGCCGGGGAGACATCACCAAAACCTATCAAGTACCTTCGCATAAACTATCATCTACTTGCTCTTAATTTCATTTGCCTTTTTATTTGCATTTGCCTCTCGTTTTCATTTCCCCCACTTCTAATATTTTTTACAAAAACACAAAAATATTTTGTTCGCTTGCTTGCTTCGTCAATATGACTAGTATAACCATCCCACCTTTGTCTTTGGACTTTGAAGTTATTTACTTCAAACAGAAACAAGGAAAAAAATTAAAAGATGCTTGGTATAGGATAATGGAATCTTATTGTATTTGCACCATAAAAGGGGATATGGAAATTTGCTACGAAACTTTTATGTAGGGTTAACTATGTCCAATAGACAACTTTTGGATTTTGCCACTAAAGGGAATTTCATTGATAGTGATGCTAATACTGCTTATGAAATAATAGAGAAAATAGTGGGAACTCCACCCTCGCAAAAAGGATTTAATTATTCCCAAGAGGGATCCAAATTTTGGAAAAATTAGGTGACATGCAGAAAAACTTGGTTGAGTTACAAAAGTCTAATGAGCCTCTTAAAAATGTTAGTGGCAATCTCAATAGCATGAATAATCTTCTTACTATTTGCAACAAGCGGATAGACACTTTAGATAATAGAATTGCTTTATTTTTCGAAAGTAATGGGAAGCGCAAGGAACCTCCCGATTTTGAGAATAACCCACCTAAATTAGCCAAAACTAATGATGATAATACTTGAAACAATGTATTGTGCCTAGCTAGGGGCATAAAACAATAGCGCTTGTTGGAGGCAACCCAATATTTAGCTTTATTGCAAATTTTATTTTCTTGTGTCACACAATTGTAGCTACTGTTATGATTGTGTTTTTATCTTTTAATTAGTGTGTGTGCCAAGCAATGCCTTTGGGATGATTTGGATGATAGTTTGATTGATGTTGTTTGAAAACAGAGAGTTTTGAGTCTAGTGCTGGATTTTTGGTTATGTACTGGAGCATGATAAAATTCTGAATTTTTACACAGTATTGGTATATGAATTGTTTACGTTGTCCTAATTTTTCAGAATTTTTGGAGTTACAGAAGTATAGATTTTAAATAGATCTTTACAGACTATTTTGTTTTAGTCAGATTCTGTTTTTGTTGCATAGTTTCCTTATTTTGATGAATCTATGGATTGTATCGGGGGGTATAAGCCATGGGGAAGTTGGAGTACATTAGCATTATGCCAATATTAAAAATGAATCAATTTATAACAGTACCTAAAGTTTAAGATTTGTTTGTTATACTAACGGATCTCACGAGGTTTCTGTTGAGTTTTGTGTGCTGAAGTTTTCAAGTTTTGGATGAGACCATGATGGATGAAGGAATAAGGAGCGGCAAGAGCCTAAGCTTGGGGATGCCCAAGGCACCCCAAGGTAATATTCAAGGAAGACTCAAGCGTCTAAGCTTGGGGATGCCCCGGATGGCATCCCCTCTTTCGTCTACAATCTATCGGTATATCACTTGGAGCTATATTTTTATTCATCACATGATATGTGTTTTACTTGGAGCGTCTTGTGCCATAGTTTTATTTTCTTTGATTGCTTTTTAGTTTGCCACAATCATCTTTGCTGAACACACCTTTTTGAGAGGGACACACATTTATCGTGATTTGTTAGAATATTCTATGTGCTTCACTTATATCTTTTGAGCTAGGCAGTTGCTCTAGTGCTGCACTTATCTTTCAGAGCACAGCAGTGGTTATATTTTAAAGAAATAGTTGCACTCTCATGCTTCACTTATATCTTTTTGAGATTATAATAAATAGCAATGGTAATATGCACGGGTTATGAATTTGGTCCTAATATGATAGGTATTCAAGAGGGATATAATAAAAACTTTCATGTAGATCACTGAATATGATAAGTTTGATTCCTTGCAATAGTTTTGCGATATTAAGATGGTAATATGTGGGAGGTACTAGTAGATAATTGTGGTTTAGTAAGAATATTGGTGTTAAGTTTTGTGATTCCCGAAGCATGCACGTATGGTCTGTCGTTATGCTAAGAAGTTGGAGCATGATTTATTCTTGATTGTCTTCCTTTGCATGGCGGTCGGGGGCGCGCGATGGTTAACTCCTACCAACCTCCCCCCTAGGGGCATGCATAGTAGTACTTTGCTTCGAGGGCTAATAAACTTTTGCAATAAGTATGTGAGCTCTTTATGACTAATGTGAGTCCATGGGTTCTATCCGATGTAATCTTCTTTTGCGGTGTGTTTGTTCGGATCTGATGAATTGTGGGTTTATGATCAGATTATTCATGAGAAATATTTGAGTCTTCTCTGAACTCTTTTATGCATTATTCTTATAGCTTTGTATTTCTCTCCGATCTATCCGTTTGGTCTGGCCAACTAGATTGATTTATCTTGCAATGGGAGAGGTGCTTTGTGATGGGTTCAATCTTGTAGTGCTCTATCACAGTGACAGAAAGGGACAAGACACGTATTTGTATTGTTGCCATTAAGGATAAAAAGATGGGGTTTAATCATATTGCTTGAGTTTACTTTGTCTACATCATGTCATCTTGCTTAAGGCGTTACTCTGTTTTCATTAACTTAATACCCTAGATGCATGCTGGATAGCGGTCGATGGGTGGAGTAATAGTAGTAGATGCAGGCAGGAGTCGGTCTACTTGTCTCGGATGTGATGCCTATATACATGATCATTGCCATGAATCCGTCATAACTATGCGCTTTTCTATCAATTGCCCAACAGTAATTTGTTTACCCACCGTATGTTATGTGTTCGAGAGAGAAGCCTCTAGTGAAAACTATGGCCCCTGGGTCTACTTTTATCATATATTAAATCCAAAAATACCTTGCTGCAATTTTATTTACTTTATTTTATTTTGCAATTTACTTTATCTATCTATCACTATCAGAATTAATCCTTGCAAGTAACCGCCAAGGGGATTGACAACCCTCTTGTTTGCGGTGGGTGCAAGTATTGCTTTTGTGTGTGTAGGTGCTGCTAACGAGGTTCTGTGTGGTTCTCCTACTGGATTGATAACCTTGGTTCTTAACTGAGGGAAATACTTATCTCTACTGTACTGTATCATCCTCTCCTCTTCGGGGAAATCCCAACGCAGTTCACAAGTAGCATGTATCGAGGTGGGGTATGTGTCCAAATTATATCTTCACCGAAACACGCCCTGCATCAAGAGTTAGTTGTCCAACCGTGGGCCCTTTCCATCGTGCAGGATTACCTCGGTTATTAAGATAAGTCACACAAAAGCATTGGGTGCTTAATGACTGCACCTCATGTATCCCCAGAGATTGGATCCACGCTACCGTACTAGACCTTTCTGCCATTGGTGTTCAGAATAGCGCTTCACGTTCTCCCTGCCCTTAGCCACCTCGTGGCTCGAACTCCATGATCTTGGGTACCTGGACGGTCGAAGAACGCGAGAGAGACAAGAGACAACTACGATGCAATTTTATTTCACATATACATGACTTTAGTTCAAGTCATTCCATAGACCCGTCAAACAGATAAATCGGGTTGCAAGGCTATGCATCAACCCATGACCTTACCGAATTATTCACACATGCCAATCGGATTGCAAGAAAAAAATCACTGAAGAACACATCAAGATGAATACTTTATTGATAATATGTCTTACAATGGTTGTCGGATGCGATGCACAATTACAAGTATGGCTAACTTGGAGGTGACTTGCTGCGGTGATGGTGGCAGCTATGGAGATGAGATGGGAAATAACTGCGGCTAGGGCTGGTGAATGACTTCTGGTGCAGAGATGAGGTTCTGGCGATTTCTCTAATGCGAATCTAACAAAGGTCCCATTTTTAATAGTTGATTCGTGTAGGATCGGAGAAGATAGGTCTAGAGGGGGGTGAATAGACTCTTAACGAGCCAAAGTTGCAGCTTTTAGTTCTCTTGAAACTTAGGCAGATTTCAGCACTAGTTAAGATATCATCAAGACTTCCTACACATGCATATCTAGAGATAGGGCAGTGATACGTCTCCGTCATATCTACTTTTCCAAACACTTTTGCTCTTGTTTTGGACTCTAATTTGCATGATTTGAATGAAACTAACCCGGACTGACGCTGTTTTCAGCAGAACTACCATGGTGTTGTTTTTGTGCAGAAATCAAAGTTCTCGGAATTGGACGAAACTTTTTGGAGATTTTTTATGGAATAAATAAAAATTACTGGCGCAAGAATCAACAGAAGAGGGGCCACCTGTTGCCCACAAGGCAACAGGGCGCGCCCTGATGCCTTGTGGGGCCCACAGGCGGCCGTCTGACCTAATTCCAACGCTATAAATTCACTTTCCCTGAGAAAAAAATAGGAGAAGAAGTTTCATCGTGTTTTACGATACGGAGCCGCCGCCACCTCCTGTTCTTCATCGGGAGGGCTGATCTGGAGTCCGTTCGGGGCTCCGGAGAGGGGGATTCGACGCCGTCGTCATCATCAACCATCCTCCATCACCAATTTCATGATGCTCACCACCGTGTGTGAGTAATTTCTCCATAGGCTTGCTGAATGGTGATGGGTTGGATGAGATTTATCATGTAATCGAGTCAATTTGTTAGGGCTTTGATCCCTAGTATCCACTCTGTTCTGAGATTGATGTTGCTATGACTTTGCTATGCTTAATGCTTGTCACTAGGTCCCGAGTGCCATGATTTCAGATCTGAACCCTTTATATTTTCTTGAATATATTTGAGTTCTTGATCCTATCTTGCAAGTTATATGCACCTATTATATGTTATGATCCGCATATCCCAAGGTGACAATAATTGGGATTCTTTCCGGTGATTACCGTAGTTTGAGGAGTTTATGTATTCACTATGTGATAATGCTTTGTTCTGGTTCTCTATTAAAAGGAGGCCTTAATATCCCTTAGATTTCCTTATGGACCCCGCTGCCACGGGAGGGTAGGACAGAAGATGTCATGCAAGTTCTTATGATAAGCACATATGACTATATACGGAATACATGCCTACATTACATTGATGAATTGGAGCTATTGTGTATCGCCCTAGGTTGTGACTGTTACATGATGAATGTCATCCAACATAATTATCCATCACTGATCCAGTGCCTATACTTTTTGCATATTGATCTTTGCTAAGTTACTTTCATTGCTGCTGTTGTTACAATCACTACAAAACTGCTACTGCTACTGTTACTGTTACTATTGTTACTAAAACTACCATACTACTGTGCTACTAAACACTTTGCTGCAGATATTTAGTTTTCCAGGTGTGGTTGAATTGACAACTCAACTGCTAATACTCGCAAAAATTCTTTGGCTCCCCTTGTGTCGAATCAATAAATCTGGGTGAAATACTACCCACAAAAACTGTTGCGATCCCCTATACTTGTGGGTTATCAAGACCTTTTTCTGGCGCCGTTGCCGGGTAGTATAGCTCTATTTGTTGAGTCACTTGGGATTTATATCTGTTAATCACTATGAAGAATCTGAAAGACGCTAAGACCAAGATCGTTCCCTCTAAGACAAGGGGGGGTAAGGAACTGCCATCTAGCTCTGCACTTGATTCAGCTTCTGTTTTGAGTAGGCTTGCGACACCACCACCTGCTATTCATTCTGATATGTCACAAGTTATTGATGATACTACTTCTGCTATGAATGAAATTATTGATGATGCTAGTACTATGCTTGATAATACTGTGCCACTTGGTGAATTTCTTGATGAACAAATTGCTAAAGCTAAAGAATCTGAAAATGTTGAAACTCTTGAAAATTATGATTCACCTATTATGCCTAGCTCTCCTACTAGAGTTGAAATGCCTGAGACATCTGATGGTTATGTTTTTGATAGGGAGACAGCTAGGGAAATTCTTGCTTGTAATGATAGAGATGCGGTTAGAAAATTGCTTGCTGAGTTGAAAGAAAAATCTATGAGGGAGAGAATGAAATATGATCCTAAGTTTGCTACCTCTCCCATATTTGTTACCGATAAGGATTATGAATTCTCTGTCGATCCTGAGTTAATTACTTTGGTTGAATCTGATCATTTTCATGGTTATGAAACTGAAACTGTTGTGGCACACCTTACTAAGTTGAATGATATTGCCACCCTATTTGCTCATGAGGAAAAAATTCGCTACTATTATATTCTTAAGTTGTTTCCTTTCTCGTTAAAGGGCGATGCTAAGAAATGGTTTAATACTCTTGCTCCTGGTTGTGTGCGTAGTCCCCAGGATATGATATATTACTTCTCTGAAAAATATTTTCCTGCTCATAAGAAAAAAGCTGCTTTACAGGAAATATTTAACTTTGTGCAAATTGAAGAAGAAAATCTCCCTCAAGCTTGGGGGAGGCTTCTCCAATTACTTAATGCTTTGCCTGATCATCCTCTTAAGAAGAATGAAATACTTGATATCTTTTATAATGGACTAACCGGTGCTTCTAGGGACTACCTAGATAGTTGTGCTGGTTCTGTTTTCAGGGAACGAACTGTTGGACAGGCTGAAGAACTATTGAATAATATATTGAGAAATGCCGATGATTGGACACTTCCTGAACCACCACCTAAGCCAACTCCGAAGAAAAGAGGTATTCTATTCCTCAGTCCTGAAGATATGCAAGAAGCCAAGAAATCTATGAAGGAAAAAGGTATTAAAGCTGAAGATGTTAAGAATCTACCACCTATTGAAGAAATACATGGACTGGATATCCCGACACAGGTAGTAGAGGTAAATTCTCTTCGTAGATTCAATGAAAATGATATTCCTTATAATAAATCTGCTAGTCAATGCTTGGATGAATTTGATAATTACATCATTAAGCAAGAACACTTCAATTTATATGTTAGTAATCAATTAAAACGAAATGCCATCATGATTGAACACTTGGGGGATTTGATATTTAGAACTGCTAATGATGTTAAATGCTTAAGTAAACATGCTTCTATGGTTCAGACTCAGTTAGAACAAATAGCTAAGTCACAAAATGATTTGCTTGATGCGATGAATAATAAAATGAATGATCATGCTGTTAGAGTTGTTACTAGAGGAGGTACAATGACTCAGGATCCTCTATATCCTGAGGGTCATCCAAAAAGAATTGAACAAGATTCTCAAAGAAATAATATTAATGCACCTAGTCCATCTAAGAAGAAAAAGAAAAAGAAAAATGATAGGACTTTGCATGCTTCTAGTGAACCTGAGGTAGAAAAACCTCCTGAGAACCAAAATGATGCTTCTATTTCTGACGCTGAGACACAATCTAGTAATGAACATCCACCTAGTGATAATGACAATGATAATGATAATGAAGATGTTCATGTTGATGCTCAACCAGACAATGATGTAGAAATAGAACCTGCTGTTGATCTTGATAACCCACCTCCTAAGAATAAAAGATATGATAAAAGAGACTTTATTGCTAGAAAACATGGAAAGGAAAGAGAACCATGGGTTCAGAAACCTATGCCTTTTCCTACTAAACCATCTAAAAACAAGGATGAGGAAGATTTTGAGCGCTTTTTTGAAATGCTTAGACCTGTCTTTTTGCACACTCGCTTGATTGATATGTTGAAAATGTCTCCCTATGCTAAATACATGAAAGATTTTGTCACTAATAAAAGAAAGATACCTGAAGCTGAAATTTCCACCATGCTTGCAAATTATTCTTTTAAGGGTGGAGTACCTAAAAAGTTAGGAGATCCAGGAATACCTACTATACCATGCTCCATTAAAAGAAGTTATGTTAAAACTGCTCTATGTGATTTGGGGGCCGGTGTTAGTGTTATGCCTTTCTCTTTATATAGACGACTTGATTTGAATAAGCTCACACCTACTGAAATATCTTTGCAAATGGCTGATAAATCCACTGTTATACCTATTGGAATTTGCGAGGATGTGCCTGTTGTTGTTGCAAATGTTACTATCTTAACGGACTTTGTTATACTTGATATGCCCGAGGATGACAATATGTCGATTATCCTTGGAAGACCCTTTTTGAATACTACAGGGGCTGTTATTGATTGCAATAAAAGCAAGGTCACTTTTCATGTCAATGGTAATGAGCATACGGTCTATTTCCCGAAGAAACAGACTTCAGTGAATGGTATCAATTGTATTGAAAAAGTTTCGACAATCACTATTGGGGGATTCAAATTTCCTATTCCTACTGTCAAAAAGAAATATGAAATTCTTATTGTTGGGGAGATGCATATCCCCGTTGAGGTAACTTAGTGTTATGCGAAAATTCTTCGGTTTCATGTCACTCGGAAATAGTTTATTAATAAGACTTGATCAACCTTATTAATGGATTCTTTTTGAAGGGCATGTGATCGATGAATTTAGTAAGCACAACCTTCTGTAATCTTAGTTTGCTCTCTGTTATTTTTAGTTTAAATAAAATAAAATGCCATGATTATCATGTTTTCTGAATTATCCGTGCAATAAAAATGGCCCAAAAATAAAAGTGCTCAGAATGCAATAAAATTTTAACATGATTTTTTCTGGAGTATTTAAGAATTTTTGGCACTGAAAACAACCCAGGGGGGGTGCACCTGTTGCCCTCAAGGCAACAGGGCACGGCCACCCCCTAGGGGCGCGCCAAGATGCCTTGTGGGTCCCACAGGGACCCACTCACTTATATATTCAGCCCACTTCATCTCCTACCTCCAAAAAAAATCTTTGTAGCTCTCTCTCTCCCTCGTGTTCTTGCTCCCAAACCTGAGATTTTCGATCTCTTTGCTCGGAGCTCCGTTTCTGAAACTGTTTTGAGGGATTGCTCCTTGGTATCTGACTCGTCCATTGCTCCAATTAGTTTTTGCTTTAGTGGACTATATTTTGCTTAAATTGCTGCTATTGGTGCTACTGAAAATGAGCTTGCATGTTGAATTATTTGAGTTCTAAGTAGTTTGAATGCTTGATATAGCCTCTAGGCACTTGTATGTGTAGTTGCTATCGATTTGGTGAAGTTTTGTTAACATCTTTTTTGTGGTCCAAATTTTTTTAGAAATTTGTTCTTAGGAAAATGAACTTTCTTCAGAGGGGTTCTTCGAGCCGGAGCTCGAAGGGTGTCCTTGGGGATGCCTATGACCATGACCTCAACATTCCGCGTAGGACAGAGGTCCGACCGTGCGAGTGGCCGCACAACACCTACATGAACGAAGCCGGGTTCCATCATGAGTTCGCACAATTTGTTGCGAATGCTGGGCTGACTGACTTCCTCGCAGATGAGTGTGACCAGCACCACATCCTTACAAATTCCTTTGTGCAAAAATTTTATTTCATGCCTAGGCTTGATATCCCCATGGTGCGTTTCGATTTATATGCTGAACATCATGAGTTAACGCTAGATGAGTTTTGTGAGATATGCTTGATCCCTTCTGATGGGGATTTGAGGGAGCCTCGGCCCGAGGAGTTCGAGGACTTCCTTCGCACTTTGAATGTGGGGGAATTTAGGGGCGTTTCAAAAGCTCGTGTTACTACCTTGCATTTTCCTGCTGTGCATTACTTTGCTTTATTCATAGGGAAATGCTTGACTGCCAGGGAGGAAGGTGGTATGCTCAGTGCCCCTGACCTCGCCATCTTGCGTCGTGCTATTCACGGCGATAACACTTTTAGCTTGGGAGCTATCATTGCACGCCGCTTGCACACCAACAGGACTAAGGGTAAAGTCCACGGCGGTATTTATGCTTCGCGTCTTGCGAAACATTTTAATGTTGCCATCCGCCCAAATGACTACTTGCTGCCCAAGGCTTATTTAGACCAACAGTGCATGATCGATCACCACTTTATTGATGAACCTGAACCTCCTCGGTATATTCGTTATAACCTGATTTTCAGCGAGAGAACTCGTGACATTATTCCGTTGCCTGCACCCTGTTTGTTTGACTCTCATGCCAGGAATGGATACACCATCATGCCGGCGGACATCACAGCTTACAGGAACGAACTGGCCGCAGCGGAGGACGAGGTCCAGCCGTGGGACCCTCAGGTGCCTCCGCCCCAGTACTATCCGCCTGGTCCTGATGGATACTACGGGTGGTGATTACCTAGCTAGGCCAAAAGCCTAAGCTTGAGGAGTACGTATTTCTCACCGACATTACATTCATGTTCACACATTCATTCCAATTGTCGGTGTTCATCCTTTTTCATTGTATTATCCATGTTAATTTTATTTTCGCTTTCTTCTTGTGTGTTTGAAAAACTTTGAAAATCAAAAAAATATTTCTCGCTTCTTTTCGGTTTTTCTTCCTTGTTTATTAGATTGTAGCATTAAAAGAAAACCCAAAAAGATTTCTTGTTTCTTCTTTTGCTTGTTGGGAGTTCTCCCGTGTAAATAGTTTTTCTCGCTTTTCATTTTTCTTCTTTAAATTGCTTTCTTCAGAAAAACTAAAAACTCCAAAAATATTTCAGTGTGTTTCTCTGAATTTCTTTTCTTTTCGTTGAGTCGTCGTAGGGAGAAGACCACGATGAAAATGTTGAGTGGCTCTCATATGCATTATTGTTGATCTAACGAAGAGCCAATTTTACCATGTATTCTCCCTTGAATAAAATGTTTGCAGATTCCATCTTAGTCCACGGCACACTTGCACAATTATTATTATTATTATTTTCATATCATTAGGTTGTGCAAGTGAAAGGCAATAATGATGATGATTTGATGAAGTGACTGTGGCAAGGAAAAGCTGGTATGAACTACTCTTGTGTTTTGTTTTTGTAAATATGTTTAACTCAGTATCCATGATTCAGCATATTATGAGTAAACATGTTTGTGATGACAATTAGAGATTATAGTTGCGCATGCCATGCTTAAGTAGCTAGGAGTGGATAATGATTTATCTTGGATGTCAACATGCATTAAAATGGTTATGATGTAGTATGTTAATATGGCATCCTCCTCTGAATGTTTCAAGTGGCTTGACTTGGCGCATGTTCATACATGTAGTTGATTCAAAACCAACATAGCCTCCACGATATTTATGTTCAGGGTGTCTATATCCTACTCATGCTAGTATTCAATGTTAATTATTCTCAATGCATGATCATGACCGTTTTCGCTCTTTAGTTGGTTGCTTCTCAACCTATTGCTAGCCTTCGCCTGTACTAAGTGGGAATACTGCTTGTGCATCCAAAATCCTTAAACCAAAGTTGTTCCAGATAAGTTCACTATATCTACCTATATGCGGTATTACTCTGCCGTTCCAAGTAAATTTGCATGTGCCACCTCTAATTATTCAAATAAACATCCGTTTTGTGTGCCCGTACCGCTCATGGAGCGACAAGGGGCGGTCAGTATCTTCCATGCTAAGTGGGTTATTCTCGAGATGAGTGTTTATTCACTTGTCATTGCACGAGAGAGGCTGGTATTTGGGATGCCCAGTCCTATGCTCAAAATCGAAAATATATAATGCAAACAAACTCCCCCGAAAAGTTATTAGTATGGAGGGCACCCGAGGATTCAGCTAGCCATGGCTTGTGTTGGTACGGTGGAGGGGGGGGTAAACTTTACCTTTCCGCTTGGGAACTGCCTTTAACGTGTTTAGCATGGAAGATATTGAAAATTCTCAGTCATGACGTTGACAGGAAAAGTACACCTCCCAAAATTGTTTTTCATCTCTGATTTAAGCTTCGAGCTCTAGCGCTGCTGCAAATCCATGCTTCCCTCTGCGAAGGGCCTATTCATTTAATTTTATGTCATTTTACTTTTATTGTTGAGTCTCACCTTCTCATTATAAGCACCAATCCTGAGAGCACTATTGTCATCCTTATGCATTGAGTATAGTTAATGTTGTGTGCATCATGACTAGATCTCTTCTACCCTGAATTACAATGTTTAGTCGCTGCTTGCACTTTGGAGGTGCTCTGCATTTATGTTTTGCGATCTCAGAAAGGGCTAGAGAGATACCATGTTATCATATTATATCATGATTGTTTTGACAAATTGTTGGCATTTGAGATATGTTATTATTGCTCGCTAGTTGATTATGCCATTGATATGAGTAAATGTAGTTTTTAAGTGTTATTATGAGCATGGTTAGTTCATGATCTTTGCTGAAAACCTAGGTACTATTTAAGCTTATATACGGATACAAGAACAAAAGAGTTCGTAAAAGTTTTTCTTTATCACTTTCAGTTTGTCAACTGAATTGCTTGAGGACAAGCAATGAGTTAAGCTTGGGGGAGTTGATACGTCTCCGTCGTATCTACTTTTCCAAACACTTTTGCTCTTATTTTGGATTCTAATTTGCATGATTTGAATGAAACTAACCCGGACTGACGCTGTTTTCAGCAGAACTACCATGGTGTTGTTTTTGTGCAGAAATCAAAGTTCTCGGAATTGGACGAAACTTTTTGGAGATTTTTTATGGAATAAATAAAAATTACTGGTGCAAGAATCAACAGAAGAGGGGCCACCTGTTGCCCACAAGGCAACAGGGCACGACCCCCCTAGGGCGCGCCCTGATGCCTTGTGGGGCCCACAGGCGGCCGTCTGACCTAATTCCAATGCTATAAATTCACATTCCCTGAGAAAAAAATAGAGAAGAAGTGTCATCACCTTTTACGATACGGAGCCGCCGCCACCTCCTGTTCTTCATCGAGAGGGCTGATCTGGAGTCCGTTCGGGGCTACGGAGAGGGGGATTCGACGCCGTCATCATCATCAACCATCCTCCATCACCAATTTCATGATGCTCACCACCGTGTGTGAGTAATTTCCCCGTAGGCTTGCTGGACGGTGATGGGTTGGATGAGATTTATCATGTAATCGAGTCAATTTGTTAGGGCTTTGATCCCTAGTATCCACTATGTTTTGAGATTGATGTTGCTATGACTTTGCTATGCTTAATGCTTGTCACTAGGGCCCGATTGCCATGATTTCAGATCTGAACCCTTTATGTTTTCATGAATATATTTGAGTTCTTGATCCTATCTTGCATGTTATATGCACCTATTATGTGTTATGATCCGCATACCCCAAGGTGACAATAATTGGGATTCTTTCCGGTGATTACCGTAGTTTGAGGAGTTCATGTATTCACTATGTGCTAATGCTTTGTTCCGGTTCTCTCTTAAAAGGAGGCCTTAATATCCCTTAGATTTCCTTATGGACCCCGCTGCCACGGGAGGGTAGGATAGAAGATGTCATGCAAGTTCTTATTATAAGCACGTATGACTATATACGGAATACATGCCTACATCATCAAAATTACCAAGTACCTTCGCACAAACTATCATCCACTTGCATTTATTTTATTTGCCTTTTATTTGCATTTGCCTCTCGTTTTCATCTCCCCCACTTCTATTTTTTTTTACCAAAACATAAAAATATTTTTATTTGCTTGTTTGCTAGTTTGCTTGCTTGCTTCACTATTATGGCTAGTTCTTCGCTTGTTACCATTACCCGGAAAATGAAGTGCTTAATTTTAAACAAAGGGGAGGAGAAAATTTAAAAGATGCTTGGTATAGGATTTGCGATGCTCAAAATAGATCAATTCGGAAGCAATCCACTACCGTTCTTCTTTGAAATTTTTATGTGGGAATTACTACTTGGTATAGATTTGTGTTGGACACTAGTACCAGAGGGAATTTCTTGATGTGTCCCACTTCGGATGCTTTCAATGCTATGGGAAATTTAGTGGGTTCACCCCCTATCATTATTAATGAAACCTCATTGACTTTGGAACATGTTATGCAAAGGTTAGAAGCTATTGAAAATACGATGCCTTCTATTGAACATCTTGAAAATTTATATAAAAAGGTCCATAATCATATTACTCAAATTTGTTCTAAGGTGGGAGTTGCTTTGAAAACTTTAAAGTAAAAGGAACCAATAATTAACGAAAGGATAGAACAAAGCCCCGCTAGAATTGACAAACTAGAAGAGATTATCAATAACTTAGGTTCCGCCTTTTCCACCGTTAAAAACATTGATAGGACTCCTCCTAATAAAAATTGCAAGTTTATATATGTTCCTAAGGTTAAGGGCGCTACTTCTAATAAAAATTAACGAAAGGATAGAACAAAGGGAGCGAGGATCTTAAAATGATTAGCATGCACCCCAATTTCATTGATGTAATAAAGGAACTCATCCATAAAAGCAAAATTCTTGATTTTGTGCCTAGAAGTGTGATGATGAGAAACTCCTATGTTAAATCAACTAGAAAAAATGGATGTGCAATTGAGGAGTTGGAAACCAAGGATGACAACACTTGAAACTATGCATTGTGCCTAACTAGGGGCATAAAACAATAGCGCTTGTTGGGAGGCAACCCAATGAATAAAATAAAATTTTGCTTTTACTTTCTATTCTTGAGTGTTTACACAATTATAGCCTCTGTTATGATTGTATTTTTATGTTTTAATTAGTGTTTGTGCCAAGTAATGCCTTTGGGATGATGTTGATGATAGTATAATTGATGCTGTTTGGAAAACAGAAAGTTTTGCGTCCAGTGCTGGAATTTTAATTCTGTACTGGAGCGTCAGACAAATCTGAAATTTTAAAACAGTATTGGTATATGAATTTCTTACATTGTCCTAATTTTTCAGAATTTTTGGAGTTACAGAAGTATGGATTTTAAATAGATCTTTACAGACTGTTCTGTTTTAGACAGATTCTGTTTTTGTTCCATAGTTTGCATATTTTGATGAATCTATGGATCGTATCGGGGGGTATGAGTCATGGAGAAGTTGGATTACAGTAGCATTGTGACAATATTAAATATTAATCAATTTACAACAGTACCTAAAGTTTAATATTTGTTTGTTATACTAACGGATCTCACGAGGTTTCTGTTGAGTTTTGTGTGCTGAAGTTTTCAAGTTTTGGGTGAGACTACGATGGATAAAGGAATAAGGTGCGGCAAGAGCCTAAGCTTGGGGATGCCCAAGGCACCCCAAGGTAATATTCAAGGAAGACTCAAGCGTCTAATCTTGGGGATGCCCCGGAAGGCATCCCCTCTTTCGTCTACAATCTATCGGTAACTCACTTGGAGCTATATTTTTATTCATCACATGATATGTGTTTTACTTGGAGCGTCTTGTGATATAGTTTGTTTGCTTTTGTTTGCTTTTTAGTTTGTCACAATCATCTTTGCTGAACACACATTTTTGAGAGGGACACACATTATTCGTGATTTGTTAGAATACTCTATGTGCTTCACTTATATCTTTTGAGCTAGGCAGTTGCTCTAGTGCTTCACTTATATCTTTTAGAGCACGGCGGTGGTTATATTTTAAAGAAATAGTTTCACTCTCATGCTTCACTTATATCTTTTTGAGATTCTAATGAATAGCAATTGTAATATGCACGGGTTATGAATTCGGTCCTGATATGATAGGTATTCAAGAGGGATATAATAAAACCTTTCATGTAGATCACTGAATATGATAAGTTTGATTCCTTGCAATAGTTTTGCGATATTAAGATGGTAATATGTGGGAGGTGCTAGTTGATAATTGTGGTTTAGTAAGAATATTGGTGTTAAGGTTTGTTATTCCCGAAGCATGCACGTATGGTCTGTCGTTATGCTAAGAAGTTGGAGCATGATTTATTCTTGATTGTGTTCCTTTGTGTGGCGGTCGGAGGCGCGCGATGGTTAACTCCTACCAACCTCCCCCCTAGGGGCATGCGTAGTAGTACTTTGCTTCGTGGGCTAATAAACTTTCGCAATAAGTATGTGAGTTCTTTATGACAAATGTGAGTCCATGGATTATACACACTCTCACCCTTCCGCAATTTGCTAGCCTCTTCGGTACCGTGCATTGCCCTTTCTCACATCGAGAGTTGATGCAAACTTCGCCGGTGCATCCAGACCCCGTGATATGATACGCTCTATCACACATAAGCCTCTTTATATCTTCCTCAAAACAGCCACCATACCTACCTATCATGGCATTTCCATAGCCATTCCGAGATATATTGCCATGCAACTTCCACCGTTCCATTTTTATGATGCACATCGTCATTGTCATATTGCTTTGCATGATCATATAGCTGACATAGTATTTGTGGCTCAGCCACCGTTCATCATTTTTATACATGTTACGCTAGCATCATTGCGCATCCTGGTACACTGCCAGAGGCATTCATATAGAGTCATATCTTTTGTTCTAGTATCGAGTTGTAATATTGAGTTGTAAGTAAATAAAAGTGTGATGATCATCATTATTAGAGCATTGTCCCAGTGAGGAAAGGATGATGGAGACCATGATTCCCCCACAAGTCGGGATGAGACTCCGGGCGGAAAAAAAAGAGGCCAAAAAGAGCCATGAAAAAAATGAGAGAAAAAGAGAGAAGGGGCAATGTTACTATCCTTTTTCCACACTTGTGCTTCAGAGTAGCACCATGTTGTTCATCTAGAGAGTCTCCTATTTTGTCACTTTCATATACTAGTGGGAATTTTTCATTATAGAACTTGGCTTGTATATTCGGATGATGGGCTTCCGAGGTCTTCATGAGCAAGCAAGTTGGATGCACACCCACTTAGTTTTCATGATTGAGCTTTCATACACTTATAGCTCTTAGTGCATCCGTTGCATGGCAATCCCTACTCCTCGCATTGACATCAATTGATGGGCATCTCCATAGCCCGTTGATTAGCCTCGTTGATGTGAGATTATCTTGTTATTTTTGACTTCCCCTTATTGATCTCTACCACCACACTCTATTACACCCATAGTGCTATATCAATGGCTTGCGCTCATGTATTGCGTGGGGGTTGAAAAAGCTGAAGCGCGTTAAAAAGTGTGAACCAATTGCTTGGCTAAAATCGGGGTTGTTCATGATAAATATTTTGTGTTAAGAAGATGGAGCATGACAAGATTATATGATTTTATAGGGATAACGCTCTTTAGCATTTTTATTTTGAAAGACATGATTGTTTATTAGTATGCCTGAGTATTGATGTCTTTATATCAAATTATAGACTATTGCTTTGAATCATTCGGATCTTATTATTCATACCGTAAGAGAGAGATTACATGATGAAACATGATAGGTAGCATTCCACATCAAGAATTCTGTTTTTATCATTTACCTACTCGAGGACGAGCAGGAATTAAGCTTGGGGATGCTTGATACGTCTCCAACGTATCTATAATTTTTTATTGTTCCATGCTATTATAGTATCAATCTTGGATGTTTTATATGCAATTATATGCCATTATATATCATTTTTTGGGACTAACCTATTAACCCAGTGCCCAGTGCCAGTTGTTGTTTTCTGCTTGTTTTTGCCTTTTCAGAAAATCATTATCAAAAAGTGTCCAAACGAGAAAAAAAAACTTTGGATTAATTTTTTCTGGACCAGAAGAGACCCACGAAGCTTCGGGAGAAGACGAGAAGAGCCACGAGGAGGCGACAAGCCAGGAGGGCGCGCCCAGGGGGTAGGGCGCGCCACCAGGCTTGTGGGCCCCTCGTTGCCCCTCCTGACCTAATTCCAGCGCTATAAATTCCCAAATATTCTCTATATACCAGAGAGACAGAAGATAAAACCTTTCCGCCGCCGCAAGCCTCTGTTCTTCCGCGATCCCATCTGGAGGCCTTTTCCGGTACTCTGCCGGAGGGGGAATCGATCACGGAGGGCTTCTTCATCAACCTTGCTGCCCTTCCGATGATGTGTGAGTAGTTTACCACAGACCTACGGGTCCATAGCTAGTAGCTAGATGGCTTCTTCTCTCTCTTTGATCTTCAATACCATGTTCTCCTCGATGTTCTTGGAGTTCTATCCGATGTAATCTTCTTTTGCGGTGTGTTTGTTGGGATCCGATGATTTGTGAGTTTATGATCAGATTATTCATGAGAAATATTTGAGTCTTCTCTGAACTCTTTTATGCATGATTATTATAGCTTTGTATTTCTCTCCGATCTATCGATTTGGTTTGGCCTACTAGATTGATTTGTCTTGCAATGGGAGAGGTGCTTTGTGATGGGTTCAATCTTGCGGTGCTCAATCCCAGTGACAGAAAGGGACATGACACGTATTTGTATTGTTGTCATTAAGGATAAAAAGATGGGTTTCAATCATATTGCTTGAGTTTACTTTGCCTACATCATGTCATCTTGCTTAAGGTGTTACTCTGTTTCATACTTAATACCCTAGATGCATGTTGGATAGCGGTCGATGGGTGGAGTAATAGTAGTAGATGCAGGCAGGAGTCGGTCTAGTTGTCTCGGACGTGATGCCTATGTACATGATCATTTCCATGAATCCATCATAATTATTTGCGTTTCTATCAATTGCCCAACAGTAATTTGTCTACCCACCGTATGCTATGTGTTCGAGAGAGAAGCCTCTAGTGAAAACTATGGCCCCCGGGTCTACTTTATCATATATAAAAAACCTAAAAATACCTTGTTGCAATTTATTTACTTTTATTTTAATTAGTATTTAGTTTATCTATTTATCTCTATAAGATTTAATCCTTGCAAATAACCGCTAAGAGGATTGGCAACCCTCTTATTTGCGTTGGGTGCAAGTGTTTGCTCTTGTGTGTGCAGGTGTGCTTAACGGAATTTTGCTTGGTTCTCCTACTGGATTGATAACCTTGGTTCTTAACTGAGGGAAATACTTATCTCTACTATACTGCATCATCCTCTCCTCTTCGGGGAAATACCAACGCAGTCTACAAGTAGCACACCTAACGAATCTAGGAGACACCACTCTTCAAAAGGTAATAGTCGTTGTTGTTGATGATGAATTCCTTGCTCTTGTGCTTCAACTGATAGTCTCCTCAACACTCAATCATTCTCTCACAGATTTGGCTTGGGTAGGAGAGGGGATTGAGGTGGAAAGCAACTTGGGGAGGCTAGAAATCAAGGTTCAAATGGTTGGATTGGAATCTCTTGATCTCAACACATGAGTAGGTAGTTCTCTCTCACAAAATGAATGGTGGAAGTAGTGTTTCATTTTGATGGCTCTCTTAGAGAGTAAGTGGGGGCGGAGGGCTATATATAGACTTCACCAAAGATCCAACCGTTACAAGTCTTTGACCCAACTCGGTAACACCGGACCAATATCTCGGTGAGACCAACTAGTGTAAAAGATTCGAACGTTGGAAGTCTCGGTGGGACTGAACAGAACATCTTGGTGGGACTGAAGTGTAATGGCTAGGGCAAGACCTCGTTTTGGTAGTTCCGGCCGTTTCATCTCGGAAATTCCGAAATGAAGCAACTTCATTACAGAAACTTGGTCACGCCGTCTCGGTGAGACCGAGAGCCATATCGATAGAACTGAAATGCTAGGGTTTGGCTTAGGCAGTGTGTGTGATCAACTCGGTGTGTCCGGGATAGAGAATTTCGATGGGACCGAGATGACACTTTAGGGTTTTGGATAGATGTGATGTGGAGAAGTGTGGCACCCCGGCTCAGAGGAACCGGAACACCCCGTATTCTAGCCCGGAGATCAAGTCTTCTGGAATACGGCACTGCTTGGCATAGAACAAATAAGCTCTTTATTACAAATAATATGAGTACAAGGGTCTGATGTCACAAAAGATTACATCGGCACGGCGATACTACGCCTGCTAGGGTAGCTCTATGCTAGCACCGAAACAACTCGTAACAGCGAAATAACTTCTAGCAGCGGAATAGCGATAACGGTGATGAACTCCACTCCGCAGGGACTCTGGCTGGGACGCATCCTAGAGCGCAAACTCGGGATCCTCGACAAGCAATCAATCACGGCATCACCTGCAATCTGGCATGACACGCCAGGTGAGTACTTTGAATGTACTCGCAAGCTCACAACAACCAAAGCAATCAAGACAAACAACAGCATGGCATTTACAGGTTAATTATCAATGATGATCACGATACTACTAGAGCAATCACGAGAATGAGCATGGCATGTACATGTTACTCATGATATGAACATGATGATACTAGCACTAGCATGAAAGGGGGGTCGATGTTTAAGGTCCCTTGGACCAACTTACTCTTCTCGGAGGTTATCCCGTAACCACCATATGTAACAAACTTACCGTCGTGAACATCACACGATCACCTCAGGATCAACCAAGCTCGGTATCAACTATACCATCGTGATCGTCACCTGACCACAAGGAGCTTGATCTTTACCTGTGATCATCGCATGACCACATAAAGCTCAACCAACTTCTTTTCTCATGGAACCAGGGTTGATTATTATCCAGGTTATTATTACTGTTGACCCATAGTGTGACCTACTATGAACTGTGTCCATGACCGAGGACGCGGCTATCGATAGATTATACACTCTGCAGAGGTTAGTACACTGTACCCACACCACAGAACTCATGGCCTCGTGCTCCCATTCGGGTGGACCAACGACATTCCGACAAAACCAATCTATTGCATGACACTCTCCTGGCCACTCCGACAAACTCCCCTTTGGGATATGTCATGGGTGGCCCCGATGTCAACTCGTGACATCCTGCCACCTCGTGGCTACCACCGTCGTGGACAAAATAAAAACTTTCCCAAACGGGGACTCTGGATCCATACAGCTCGGGCACACAAGGTTATGGCCGCCTACCTGATCAGGGTAGCGCGCACACATAACCTTCCCTAGTTGGTGGTTCCGGCGAGAGGCATGACAATAGACCAAATTAGGGCCTCCCCATCCAGGCAAGTGTGGTTGCACTGGTGAGCTCGATTCGGTGGCACCATAACTCAGCCAACAGATTTGTTCAAGTTCGATTATCTCCAGGTTTAACTTGAATGGTGATGAGCTGAGTCACAATAAAATAACATGACAATGCATATGATCATGATATCAACATAAACATGGATGGGAGATATAAACATTTATCATAACATCAACAACAATAGACCATTTAGTCTATGGGATGCAAATAAACATGGCATAGAGATGATCATGAATATCACAAGTACTTGCATAACAAACCATGCCTATTCATATGAGCTTATCATTATCAATAGCATATGAAATGATTACAAAAATTGAGCATGAGGATAGTAATACTAGCAAATAATCATTTAACTTACTAGATGCAAATGAACATGGCATAAGAAATGAGCATGGATTCACAAGTATTTTCATAGCATTAAAATAATTGTATGAGCACACAATTATTCAAGTGAAAACCATGGCTATTGCAATGCCATCATGCAAGTGGCTATTGTGGCTTGCCTGGGGTGAAGGATTCATCGGGAAGAAGTATGGGAAGCTCGCGGAAAATTTTGCCGGAAAAGTTTCTCTCCCGGTGGAGCTGAATAAGGGCAGGGGCAAAATGGTCATTTTCATAATGTTACAACATGGTGAAAATGATGCCAACATAACGGGCTCGACGAAAAGAGAACGTGGGCTTTTGAATCACCTGAATCGGAGTTACGGTCGCGAAAATACGGCCGTTGGTTCGTTAGGCAGAAAAAGAATTAAAAACTGTCCATTTCTGCTGTTAACGGGTGAACGCCCGTAATATAACGGTTTCGGCCGGCGACTAGAATTAGAAAGCGTACTTTAGAAAAAAACGCTTTCTAACGTGGAAAACGCATTCTGGCCCGAAGTAGCACTGGAGTGCGTTTTCCAAATTGGGAAAACATACTTTACAGAAGGCGCCTCAACTTCAGCCCGCCGGCCCGGCTGGCTGGGTCACTGGCGCGTGGGGCCCGCTGGCAGGTGGCCTTCGTCTTCAACCTCGCCCGAGCGCCCGCGGGACAGAGGAGGCCGCGCGCTCGCCGGCGCCCGTCCCGGCGACTCGGGCCATCTCCGGCGAAGCTCCGGCCACTGGCGCGCTCAGGAGGCCGAGCCGCATCCATCCAGGTAGGCCACAGACCGCGGGAGAGACAGGGTAGGGCGCAGCTTCAAGGCCAGCAGACGGCGGCATCGGGCGATGGTGGTTTTGGCGCTACGGTGCTCCGGAAGGCAAGGCATTGGGCGGGGGAGCCTCGCCGGACTTCGAGGGTTACTTTGGTGAAGGAAGGAGGGGGCGACGAGCTCTAGCTTGCCCGAATTTAGGCGGAGCAGAGCGGCGGCCATGGCGGCCATGGGAGGGAAGGAGAGCTCCTCGAGCTCGAATGAGAGGCCAGGGGGAGTGCTAGGAGGGAGAGAGAGAGAGGTTGGTGAGGTCGGAGAGGCTCGGGGATGGCTTATATAGCCACGGTGAAGATGTCGTGCCCGGATGCCGCCGCGGACGGGTGGGCGCCGCTCTGACGCGACCTCGTACGCGTGCGCACGCGCGGAGAGGTTGATGGCGACGAGAGGGAGCTAGTGGAGTGCCAGAGATTCAGCGAGGAGGAAGAGGACAGAGGCAAGGCGATGACGGCCACGGGCACACGATGAGGCGTGGCATGCCGGGGAGGAAGGAGGAGGGGGAGAGGGGTCCAGAGGGCTGGCGTGGACGGAGGAGAGTGTGGGTGATGCTGTAGACATGATTCGGTGGCGAGAGCTCGCCGTTTGAGCGGTGGCCGAGGGCCCCGACGTCCAGAGCGCGTCGAACGGCCTGCCAGCCGCGTGGTCACAGCATGAATAGGCGCACGCGGTGCGCTCTGGCCAGGGAAAGTTGTCTACTGCGTGGACCCTACTTGTTGGAGCAACACTGGGGTCTTGGTTTGGTGAAAGCAACTATGTGCTGATGGGAGGGATCATCTAAAGTTTGCTGTAGCAAACTTGGGCATGAAGATGTGGTCAAATGACTTGACCAATGGGCCAAGAAAGATGTCACAGGGGTTTAGGGTAGGAAGGACTACAGTCCTGTGAATTATGAAAGGATTTGGACCAAGATTTATCATAATTGCTTCACAACTGCCAATCTGGTCTAGAAATTAGATCATGAAGCTGCACTCACCTCGATGATTTGATTGAGCTGAAATTTGGTGGAGGATGATGATTTGGGCATATGAAGGAACTGTAAAAATTTCATACCATTTGGATAAATAAAAATGGTACTTCCTTCACAATGCTCCACACTGGACAGAAACTTGTGGGAATTTTGTGGAGAAAATGGCTTAGCAAAATGATGTGAATTTTGGCATGCTCAAAGGATATAGGGATATTTAGGTCCTGGATTAATTTCAGAATTTATGAAGCAATAAAAAAATATAGTTGCTTCACAAACTGAAATTATGACCAGAAACAAAGATTGGATGGTGTGCTCACATAGATTGTTGGATGAATATGAAATTTGGTGGAGAGTAATGATTCGATCATATGGATGATCTGCCAAAATTTCAACTCATTTGGATTATCCTAGCTAGTACTTCTTTCACAAAGCTTCTCTCTGGATAGCAACTTTGGAAATTTGCCGAGGAAGATTTACTAGGCAAATGAAGCTGAATTTTGGCATGTGACAATTATTTGTACATAAAAGAGTGCTAAAAAAGTTTGAGGGTAATCAAGAAAATATAAATAGCACTTCCTTCACAAAGTGCCCTACTGGACAGAATAGGAAATGAATATTCCTGAATTATTTTTGAACTAGGCAAGGATGGGTTTTGACATATTAGTGGAAGATATGATCCAAAGAATTTATGAAAATTTTGTGGGAATTTTGGGAAAGGCAAAAATATAGGTTGCTTAACAACCTAGGGCAAACAGGGTTATTCCTTTAATAGAAAAAGGAATATTCCCAAGAAATAAATATTAGGGTTGGGCTAAGATGGAAATGACATGGCCTTGGGATGGATTTGAGAGTGGCAAGCCACTTGGGAGAGGAAGAAGAGATGATCTTCCCAGGTTTCAAGACCACAGAGCCACGGAAAAGGAACTCCAAATAAAAATTCCAAAGAAATCCAAAAGAAAAAGAAAGGGACAAAAATCGGGGTGTCGCAAACCTACCCCCCTTACAAAAATCTCGTCCTCAAGATTTGGTTCCTCAGGGAACAAGTATGAATATTCTGACTTAAGGAAACCGTTTCCAACTCGGGTATCCTTTTCTTTTATATGATGTTCCCACTGAATTTCATATGACCGGATTACCTTGCTCTCGGGTGGTTTGCTTCACCATATCCCACATTCTGACAGGTCTTCCTTCATATGTTCATCCTTATGCTGACTCCAATTCTTTTATGTCTGCTAGCTTATCTGATATATTATCATGACTGGAATATGCCATCTTTCCATAAGTCCGGGAGTGATTTCCCCATTGACGTGACATTCGTCTATCCAGCACTCATAGTACTGAATGGAGGTGTGAACAAATTTCCTCGGTAGGCATGAAACCTTTAATTCTTGCATCAGATTACTCAAGTAGATGCATATCCTCCGGGTTCGAAACAATGCTGAGAATCATAACTGCCCTCTTGGCGGAATCTAACTGCTTGTAGGGATTTCTGAATCGTCTTGGCTGACTCCACTGTCTTGAGCCGCAAATCCGTACCAAAATTTCGACTGTCGCCTGTCGTGGCTAGTATAAAGGAGTACGGCTTTATAACAATAGCATCCAGAGATTTGACCGACGGTGGTTCTGGCGGAAGAATCTTGTTCATGACAGGCTATCAATTCACTGGGTACCATATGTGAGTACACCTGATCCGAGCTTGTTGTTCAGTATTTTGATTTCTCGTTCTGTCGGTGTGCCCATATGTGGGTAGTAAGCCGTGCGATAATTTAACCCGGTCATTGAAGTCAGACTGCTGAGCTGTCCTTTGGCCTGACATGACAGACTTGGATATCTGATACTGACAATTCAGAGCATATACTGTTGGACAAATGGGTTGGCTTGATATGAGGTCCTTACAAAATAGAGTATCCCTCTTGGGTGTATATTCATGGTGATCATTACGGAATCATACTGTCTTGGGTATCCGTACCGTGTTGTTTATGCAACAATTATCATACCTGTATTGCCGGCCCTGCTCCTTTATTATTGTTCTCTTTTTCCGAATCCTTTGATGAAAAAGCTTGGCCATATATATCGTTAATTCTTCGTGTGACCATAGGTGCAACATTTCGGCATTCATACCTTATCCTTGTTCATGACTCGTGTCATAGGGAATATACCAGGTTCACATGTACTCGTATGGAGCTCACTGTGGTCGTCAATCATACAAGACAGTGACAAAGGTTAACGATATCACTTTGTCGGGCATGAGGAAACTGGCCTTCATATCCACTGTCAAGATTTGTTGTCCCAATGTTGTCTTACTTCATAGCTTGTTGGTCCTTGCATCTCACAGAGGTGTATAACTGGCTTTCTTCCTCTTACATAACTCATGTGGTTGTCGGATTCTCACCGTGCTTGCATCATCGTACAAGTGACTTGCATGACCTGGGTGGCATGCTCATTATATATGGAAGTATGTGTAGCTGAGCATTTCATTCCCGAGGCAGACTCTTAGGTCCAGACTAGCTCGTGTTTCTGACCAAACTATTGTGGGCTTGACTCTTGAGATGCACTGCCATATGCTGCCAACTCACTGTGTAATATCTTGTACTAATGGTGATGACTGTTGGTAGTGCCGTATTGACGAAGACTGGATAGCTTGTGGTTGAAGCTATCGAGAGTATCATGCTGAGGAAGACTGAATAGCTTATGCTCGAAGCTTTTGCCGGGATAGCTTGCTGAAGAAGGCTGGGTACCGTACTTCAGAAGCTTCTCCTTTGGTTGCTTACCGAGGAAGATTCGGTGCCTTATGCCGGAAGCTTTCTGCGGTAGCTTACTGAAGAAGACTGAGTATCTTACACTGTAAGTCATCCACATGTCGTACTGAAGAAGACTGAGGAACCTTGCGTCGTAAGCTTCTCTGGTAGCGTGCGGAGGAAGACTGGGTTGCTTATACCAGAAGCTTTTCTCCCTGATATGCGGTCTGAATGCCATATATATATATATACATACCCTTGATATTCCTGCTGTTGATTACTTGTATGAAAAGAATTTTTCGGACTATCCTTCTTGCTGAGTACTGGATACATGGCACATTCTTGCTTGCTTCCGGTATAACATGATTCAAATTTTTACTCATACAGAACCAAACTTCGTATATGATCCATACCTTTGACTTGGCTGGCTTTGCGCACAACTTATCTTCCTGCTGGTTCATTACGGTTGTAATGGTTGCACACTGAGGCAATCTTGATGCTGATAGTTATTCCAGAATATCATTCGTATTCAAACCAGATATTCTCACTATAATGCAGTCGGCTGAGAATTCCATAATGTTTAGCTGAGCTTCCAAATGTTTGAAATCCTCATTGATTCTTCGAGTCCGGTGTCGGTTGATGAGAAACTTTCATAAGGGGAAATAAGGTGACCCCGAAGGCCCAAAGAAGAAGAAACGACTCAAACAAAAGCACACAAAGCACCAAGATTACATACAAGCAACATCACATTTTACTGCTATTCACAACAATATGCATGCCTACTTAAGCACACAAATCTCGCAATAACTCCGGCACTACGGTCTAACATGCTATGATGGTGTGCACGAAAGTGAACCCACGTGTGGAGGGGTTGGTGTAAACAGAGCTACACTAAGCGCTGGCTCAGCACCGGTTGCATCTGGACGGTCTTAGGGGTGAGGACGGACTCGGTGATCATGTAGCGGAACATGGATGTCACGACCACATCATCATCAAGTGGACGGAAGGGACCCGTACTTGTCCAGGGAATGGGTGATAGAGTAGGATAGCGGTGGAAAGCAGGGTCTGCTGGCATTGCCCTTTCCTGGTAACAAAGAGCAGTAAGGGTTGCCAAACCGGCGAGTTGGATGGCAAGATCCGGGGTAGAAACATGTCTACCACCGAAACGATAGGTGGCTGGCGGAAAGATATTTGCGCGATACCTGCAAGTGGTGTCTGGAACACTTGGTACCTCAGCACCACTCCGCTGGGACAGAGATGACGCCAAACACTGAAAAGCAGGTATGCAAAGCGGGAGGGTGCAGGTAGTGGATCGAAACCGATGGCACCTACACTCACAAGATCAACTATTAGCGACAATATAATAAGTCTATATGCATGCTATGCAACAAACAAGTGCAGCAATCAAATGCAGCAAACCGACTAGACTCTATACTATCGGTTTCTAACGCTTGCGCAGACTAGGGCGTCCTACAGCCAGACCTGCTCTGATACCGAGCGTTGTGGCACCCCGGCTCAGAGGAACCGAAACACCCCGTATTCCAGCCCAAAGATCAAGTCTTCTGGAATACGGCACTGCTTGGCATAGAACAAATCAGCTCTTTATTACAAATAATATGAGTACAAGGGTCTGATGTCACAAAAGATTACATCGGCACGGCGACACTACGCCTGCAAGGGTAGCTCTATGCTAGCAGCGAAACAACTCGTAACAGCGGAATAACTTCTAGCAGCGAAACAACAATAACGGTGATGAACTCCACTCCGCAGGGACTCTGGCTGGGATGCATCCTAGAGCGCAAACTCGGGATCCTCGACAAGCAATCAATCACGGCATCACCTGCAATCTGGCATGACACGCCAGGTGAGTACTTTGAATGTACTCGCAAGATCACAGCAACCAAAGCAATCAAGACAAACAACAGCATGGCATTTACAGGTTAATTATCAATGATGATCATGATACTACTAGAGCAATCACGAGAATGAGCATGGCATGTACATGTTACTCATGATATGAACATGATGATACTAGCACTAGCATGAGAGGGCGGGTCGATGTTTAAGGTCCCTTGGACCAACTTACTCTTCTCGGAGGTTATCCCGTAACCACCATATGTAACAAACTTACCGTCATGAACATCACACGATCACCTCAGGATCAACCAAGCTCGGTATCAACTATACCATCGTTATCGTCACCTGACCACAAGGAGCTTGATCTTTACCTGTGATCATAGCATGACCATATAAAGCTCAACCAACTTCTTTTCTCATGGAACCGGGGTTGTTTATTATCCAGGTTATTATTACTGTTGACCCATAGTGTGACCTACTACGAACTGTGTCCATGACTGAGGACGCGGCTATCGATAGATTATACACTCTACAGAGGTTAGTACACTGTACCCGCACCATGGAACTCATGGCCTCGTGTTCCCATTCGGGTGGACCAACGACATTCCGACAAAACCAATCTATTGCATGACACTCTCCTGGCCACTCCGACAAACTCCCCTTTGGGCTATGTCATGGGTGGCCCTGATGTCAACTCATGACATCCTGCCACCTCGTGGCTACCACCGTCGTGGCCAAAATAAAAACTGTCCCAAACGGGGACTCTGGATCCATACAACTCGGGCACACAAGGTTATGGCCGCCTACCTGATCAGCGTAGCACGCACACATAACCTTCCCTAGTTGGAGGTTCCGGCGAGAGGCATGACAATAGACCGAATTAGGGCCTCCCCATCCAGGCAAGTGTTGTTGCACTAGTGAGCTCGATTTGGTGGCACCATGACTCTGCCAACAGATTTGTTCAAGTTCGATTATCGTCAGGTTTAACTTGAATGGTGATGAGCTGAGTCACAATAAAATAACATGACAATGCATATGAGCATGATATCAACATAAACATGGATGGGAGATATAAACATTTATCATAACATCAACAACAATAGACCATTTAGTCTATGGGATGCAAATAAACATGGCATAGAGATGATCATGAATATCACAAGTACTTGCATAACAAACCATGCCTATTCATATGAGCTTATCATTATCACTAGCAGATGAAATGATTACAAAAATTGAGCATGAGGATAGTAATACTAGCAAATAATCATTTAACTTACTAGATGCAAATGAACATGGCATAAGAAATGAGCATGGATTCACAAGTATTTTCATAGCATTAAAATAATTGTATGAGCACACAATTATTCAAGTGAAAACCATGGCTATTGCAAGGCCATCATGCAAGTGGCTGTTGTGGCTTGCCTGGGGTGAAAGATTCATCGGGAAGAAGTGCGGGAAGCTCGCGGAAAATTTTGCCGGAAAAGTTTCTCTCCCGGCGGAGCTGAATAAGGGTAGGGGCAAAATGGTCATTTTCAGAATGTTACAACATGGTGAAAATGATGCCAACAGAACGGGTTCGACGAAAAGAGAACGTGGGCTTTTGAATCACCTGAATCGGAGTTACGGTCGCGAAAATACGGACGTTCGTTCGTTAGGCAGAAAAAGAATTAAAAACTGTCCATTTCTGCTGTTAACGGGCGAACGCCCGTAATATAAGGGTTTCGGCTAGCGACTGGAATCAGAAAGCGCACTTTAGAAAAATACGCTTTCTAACGTGGAAACGCATTCTAGCCCGAAGTAGCACTGTAGTACGTTTTCCAAATTGGGAAAACGTACTTTACAGAAGGCGCCTCCACTTAAGCCCGCGGGCCCGGCTGGCTGGGTCACTGGCGTGTGGGGCCCGCTGGCAGGTGGCCTTCGTCTTCAACCTCGCCCGAGCGCCCGCGGGACAGAGGAGGCCGCGCGCTCGCTGGCACCCGTCCCGGTGACTCGGGCCATCTCTAGCGAAGCTCCAACCACTGGCGCGCTCAGGAGGCCGAGCCGCATCCATACAGGTAGGCCACGGACCGCGGGAGAGACAAGGTAGGTCATGGCTTCGAGGCCAGCGGACGGCGGCGTCGGACGATGGTGGTTTTGGTGCTACGTGATGGAAATATGCCCTAGAGGCAATAATAAAGTTGTTATTATTTTATATTTCCTTGTTCATGATAAAGGTTTATTATTCATGCTAGAATTGTATTGACCGGAAACTTAAATACATGTGTGAATACATAAACAAATACCGTGTCCCTAGTGAGCCTCTACTAGACTAGCTCATTGATCAAATATGGTTAAGGTTTCCTAACCATAGACATGAGTTGTCATTTGATAACGGGATCACATCATTAGGAGAATGATGTGATGGACAAGACCCATCCGTTAGCTTAGCATATGATCGTTCTGTTTATTGCTACTGCTTTCTTGAATATCAAATACATGTTCCTCAGACCAAGAGATCATGCAACTCCCGGATACCGGAGGAATACCTTGTGTGCTATCAAACGTCACAACGTAACTGGGTGATCATAAAGATGCTCTACAGGTATCTCTGAAGGTGTCCGTTGAGTTGGCATGGATCGAGACTGGGATTTGTCACTCCGTGTTTCGGAGAGCTATCTCTGGGCCCTCTCGGTAATGCACATCATAAGAAGCTTGCAAGCAAAGTGACTAAGGAGTTAGTTACGGGATGATGTATTACGGAACGAGTAAAGAGACTTGCCGGTAACGAGATTGAACTAGGTATGGAGATACCGACGATCGAATCTCGGGCAAGTAACATACCGACGGACAAAGGGAATTACGTATGTTGTCATTGCAGTTCGACCGATAAGATCTTCGTGGAATATGTAGGAACCAATATGAGCATCCATGTTCCGCTATTGGTTATTGACCGGAGAGGCATCTCAGTCATGTCTACATCATTCCCGAACCCGTAGGGTCTGCACGCTTAACGTTCGTTGACGATATAGTGTTATATGAGTTATGTGAATTGGTAACCAAATATTGTTCGGAGTCCCGGATGAGATCCCGGACGTCACGAGGAGTCCCGGAATGGTCGAGAGGTAAAGATTTATATATGGGAAGTCATATTTTGGGTTCTGGAAAAAGGTGCAATTTTTCGGTATTGTACCGGGAAACTTCCAGAAGGTTCCGGAGGATTCCGGAGGGGTCCGGAAGTCCAAAAGTGGGTCCACCACATCCCA
Source organism: Elymus sibiricus (assembly GCA_039707655.1). Lineage (NCBI taxonomy): Eukaryota > Viridiplantae > Streptophyta > Magnoliopsida > Poales > Poaceae > Elymus > Elymus sibiricus. Next base: position 309,133,553 of record CM077674.1, read on the forward strand.
AGGGCTGGCATGGGCTAAGGGGAGGCGCCCTTACCTTATTGGGCCAGGCGCACCAAGTCCTCAAAAGCCCACGCAGCTAGGGAAGGAAAAAGGGGGAGTCCTAGTAGGAATAGGATTGGACTTTGGAGTCCAAGTCCACGTGTGTACTATTCACGGTTACTGTTCACGTGGCACTATTCCTTCTACTCCAAGCCCCTACACATATATAAATAGAGGAGAGGGGGCGCCCCAAAGAACAACACAACATTGTCTTAGCCGTGTGCGGCGCCCCCTCCACAGTTCCGTCCCTCGGTCATATTTTCGCAGTGCTTGGGCGAAGCCCTGCGGAGATAGCATCACCATCACCGTCACCACGCCGTTGTGCTGCCGGAACTCATCCACTACCTCGCCATCTTGCTGGATCAAGAAGTCGAGGACGTCACCGAGTTGAACGTGTGCTGAACGCGGAGGTGCCGTACGTTCGGTGCTCGGTCGGTTGGATCGTGAAGTTGTTCGACGACATCAACCGCGTTGTTCTAACACTTCCGCTTACGGTCTACGAGGGTACGTAGACACACTCCACCTCTCGTAGCTATGCATCTCCATGGATAGATCTTGCGTGTGCGTAGAAATTTTTTTGTTTTCCATGCAACGTTCCCCAACACTACGGTGCTCCGGAAGGCAAGGCGTTGGGCGGGGGAGCCTCACCGGACTTCGAGGGTTACGTTGGTGGAGGAAGGAGGGGGCGATGAGCTCTAGCTTGCCCGAATTTAGGCGGAGCAGAGCGGCGGCCATGGCGGCCATGGGAGGGAAGGAGAGCTCCTCGAGCTCGAATGAGAGGCCAGGGGGGGTGCTAGGAGGGAGAGAGAGAGGTTGGTGAGGTCGGAGAGGCTCGAGGATGGCTTATGTAGCCGCGGTGAAGATGCCGTGCCCGGATGCCGCCGCGGACAGGTGGGCGCCACTCTGACGCGACCGTGTATGCGTGCGCACGCGCGGAGAGGTTGATGGCGATGAGAGGGAGCTAGTGGAGTGCCAGAGATTCAGCGAGGAGGAAGAGGACAGAGGCAAGGCGACGATGGCCACGGGCACGCAGTGCGGCGTGGCGCGCCGGGGAGGAAGGAGGAGGGGGAGAGGGGTCCAGAGGGGTGGCGTGGACGGAGGAGAGTGTGGGTGATGATGTAGACATGATTCGGTGGCGAGAGCTCGTCGTTTGGGCGGTGGCCGAGGGCCCTGACGTCCAGAGCGCGTCGAACGGCCTGCCAGCCGCGTGCTCACCGCGTGATTAGGCGCACGCGGTGCGCTTTGGCCAAGGAAAAGTTGTCTACCGCGTGGACCCTACTTGCTGGAGCAACACTGGGGTCTTGGTTTGGTGAAAGCAACTATGTGCTGATGGGAGGGATCATCTAAAGTTTGTTGTAGCAAACTTGGGCACGAAGATGTGGTCAAATGACTTGACCAATGGGCCAAGAAAGATGTCACATGGGTTTAGGGTAGGAAGGACTACAGTCCTGTGAATTATGAAAGGATTTGGACCAAGATTTAGCATAGTTGCTTCACAACTGCCAATCTGGTCCAGAAACTAGATCATGAAGCTGCACTCACCTGGATGATTGGATTGAGCTGAAATTTGGTGGAGGATCATTATTTGGGCATATGAAGGCACTGTAAAAATTTCATACCATTTGGATAAATAAAAATGGTACTTCCTTCACAATGCTCCACACTGGACAGCAACTTGGGGGAATTTTGTGGAGAAAATGGCTTGGCAAAATGATATGAATTTTGGCATGCTCAAAGGATATAGGGATATTTAGGTCCTGGATTAATTTCAGAATTTATGAATCAATAAAAAAATATAGTTGCTTCACAAACTGAAAGTATGACCAGAAACAAAGATTGGATGGTGTGCTCACATAGATTGTTGGATGAATATGAAATTTGGTGGAGAGTAATGATTCGATCATATGGATGATCTGCCAAAATTTCAACTCATTTGGATTATCCTAGCTAATACTTCCTTCACAAAGCTTCTCTTTGGACAGAAACTTTGGAAATTTGCTGAGGAAGATTTACTTGGCAAATGAAGCTGAATTTTGGCATGTGAAAATTATTTGGACATGAAAGAGTGCTCAAAAAGTTTGAGGGCAATCAAAAAAATATAAATATGACTTCCTTCACAAAGTGCCATACTGGACAGAATAGGAAATGGATATTCCTGAATTATTTTTGAACTAGGAAAGGATGGGTTTTGACATATTAGTGGAATATATGATCCAAAGAATTTATGATAATTTTGTGGGAATTTTGGAAAAGACGGAAATATAGGTTGCTTAACAACCTTGGGCAAACAGGGTTATTCCTTTAATAGAAAATGGAATATTCCCAAGAAATAAATATTAGGGTTGGGCTAAGATGGAAATGACATGGCCTTGGGATGGATTTTAGAGTGTCAAGCCACTTGGGAGAGGAAGAAGAGATGATCTTCCCAGGTTTCAAGACCACAAAGCCACGGAAAAGGAACTCCAAATAAAAATTCCAAATAAATCCAAAGAAAAAGAAAGGGCCAAAAATCGGGGTGTCACAAGAAGTGTTTGAGGATTTTTGGAGCAATATGACTAAGCACTTGAGCAATTGAGTCCTGATCAAAACCTCATCCCCTTTTAATAGTAGGGATTTCTATTTTCGTGCCCCTGGTTCCTTAGTTGTGCTCAGTTTTGTCCAAGGCAAGTAATTTTGCTCACTTTTCCCCTCCCCACTCCACCACCTGCTCACAGAAGGCCAAACGGAGCACTGCCGTCCAGTCAACGGCATTGACCGTTACCTCCTGACTAGTGGGCCGGGGTGATATCCTGACAGGTGGGGCAACGTACGTCCTACGCGACATTTCTTAACGCGTAATAGGAGGAGAGAGACGCATGTGGTAATAAAAAAGATGTTGTGCGACGTTTTAAGGCAGAAATAACTAAGTAACGACCAGGCGATAAACGGTCATCAACGGAATGAGCTTATGTTAAGGCAGGTGGGTCCCCCGTGCCCGACTAAACCCTCCTTGCTCCTCTGTTCTTTCTCGGCGGCGGGCGATGAGCGGCGGGCTTTGGAGCTATCGTTCTCGGCTGCGGCGGATGAGGTGAGTGAATTCGGAACCCTACCCCGTGTCGATTTAGATCTGTCCGCGGCACCTCTGTTTTTGGATGCTTTGTAATCTAGATTGTGGGGGGTGCGGGTGGGCTGAACGAGATGGAACCGGCATTGACAAACAGGGGGGGATGGTGCTGCAAGGGTTGCTACCATTGATTGGAATTCAATAGAATTAGAAGACCCTATAGATTTGTTCACTGCACCAATGGCCGACACTGAGATGGCATTTTTTTGCCATTCCAGTAGATGATAGAGATAATGAGGAGAGGGGTGAATCTAGTTTTCCTGCTGATGCTAACAGAGATTCATTGGAAGATGTGGATGGACAGTTGATGGAAGATGCTACAGATGGTGTTGATGATGCACATGATGATGAGATGGTAAATGTCTATGACAAAGAAAACCTTGTTATTGAAGTGGGGAAGTTGTGGCCAAACATGGATGAGTTTAGGATGTGTTTCAAGACTTATGCAGTCAAGCATAAGTTTGATTCCAAGACTAAGTGGACTGATAGAAAGAAGTTTTATGCGATGTGCAGAGGTTTTGATGAAAACGCCAAGCCTTGCAAGTGGTACATATCTGCTAGACACCAACCTGATGGAAGTACCATCAGGGTTAATCAAATTCCACATCAACATACTTGTATTACAAGTTCACAGAGAGTATCAACCATGACATCACACATTTGGGTTGCAGAAAAGATCACTCCTATTTTAGCCAAGAAACCAAGCACTACTGCAAAGAAACTTTTAGTAGACTTAGAAAATCAGTACCCCAATAAGCTGAAATATACCACAGTGTGGAAGGCAAAACAAAGGGCAATGAAACAATTATATGGTGATTGGGCAAATACCTTTAGGATGCTTTATAACTTCAAAGCAGAGGTAGAGAAGAGGTCACCTGGCAGTGTTGTTGAGATAGATACAGAGGTAACAGAGGATGGCAAAGTCGTTTTCTCTAAGTTCTTTATGGCTTTAAAGCCTTGCATTGATGGCTTCAAAGCAGGGTGCCGTCCATATTTGAGCATAGGCTCTTCTTCTTTAACTGGCAAGTGGAATGGTCAATTGGCAGCATGCAATGCTCTAGATGGCCACAATTGGATGTTCCCTGTTGCTATTGGCTTGTTTCAGTCAAAGACAGAGGTTTCATGGACATGGTTCTTGATGCAGTTGAAAAGATGCATAGGGCCAGTGTCACCTTTGGCATTCCACACAGATGCATGTAAAGAGCTAAAAATTGCAGTCAAGAATGTTTTCCCCATGCTGAGCAGAGGGAGTGATTCGGCCATATGTGGATGAATTTGATCAAAAAATTCAGTGGGGAAGAATTTGAGCACATGTGGCCAGCAGCAAGATCTTACACTACTCAGACACATTCATATAATCTTGGTAAGATAATGGCAGCATGCAGTGAGTTTGTTCCATGGATGAACACCTACCATTCTCTGTTATGGTACAGGTCAGGATTTAACACTGCCATCAAGTGTGATTATATCAACAACAACTTGGCAGAGAGTTTTAACAACAAGGTGAAGCAGTTTATGAACTTGCCTATGCATGACATGGTTGACCAAATAAGAATCATCATCATGCGTTTGTGGGAATTGATAAGAAGGATTGGTGATTGTCTACAAGGGGATAAGCTTCCTGTAGTGGTACAACAGGTGGTCAACAGGAGCAGAAATGTTACACATTTTTCTGTTGAAAAATCTACAGTGTGGGGTGCTGAAGTTAGAGATACAAAGTCTGGAAGGCGGCATGTTGTAACACTGAAATGCATGACTGCACTTGCCTAGAGTGGCAACACACTGGGAAACCATGTGAGCATGCCATGCTTTTCTTGGCCTCCCACCCGAATATAAACATGCACCAATATTTCCATGAATATTACTCAGTGGCAAGATTCAAGGCTGCGTATGCAGCTCCAATTCCAGCACTTACAGATCAGTCTCAGTGGCCTGAAATGGAAATCGAATTTTCCATGTGTCCTCCCTTAACGAAAAGAAAGGTTGGCAGGCCTAAGGAGAGTGCATTCAAGGCATCGTTTGAGAAAGGTGAGAGTACTAAGAAGGGAGAGAAAGATCCAAAGCCTAAAAGGTCCCAAAAAGGTAACAAAAATAGATGCAAGTTGTGCCAGGAACTTGGGCACTGAAAAGGATCTCCAAATTGCCGTTACACTCCTGAAAGGCCAAAGTATGTTCATGTTTGTGATGTTTTTTGATTTGTTGTTTTTTTTCAATTACTAACCAACTGACATGCTTTGTTTGTCAGGAGGAAGCGTGTAGACCAGCCCGTGGTTGCTGAAACATTGCAAACTGAAGCTAATCCAGCTATTGTGCTAGAAACTGAACCTATTACAGCTAGTTCAGTGAATAAAACCAAGAGTATTACTGAGCTTTTTGCTGTGAAATCAAAAGCAAGCTATCGTAAGAAGAAGTGAAAACTATTGGTCTATGAGTCTCATTTTGTGTGATGTAATGCTACTTGTATTTTGATTTGTGCGGTACTTTGAAAACTACGTGCCATGTTCCAAATTTGAGCCAGATTTCAAATTTGAACCGACTTTCAAATTTGAGGCACATTTCAAATTTGTACTTTGATGTGTATTGATGTTACGGTGCATTCTTAACTTTTATGCACGTTAGGTGATCAATCCGAGCACTTTTGTGAAGTAAAACACATATTCATGAAAAATGAGCTCCAAATGAGCTCCAAATCTAGGGTAAACAGCCCTATTTCTAAGCTTTTTTTTTGAACATCTCCAAATGAGCTCAAAAAAAAATCCTTACCATCTAGTGCGCAAATATAGGACCCATGCCCAATATGGGATCGTTTGGACAAACTATGCCATGGTTAACCCTAAACCCTAGATCATTCCCCTTGAAAACCATACAACCTTGTCTGTGATAGCTAAGTTATGTGAAGGGAATTTCATGAAAACATCAGTAGTCGTGATTTCTTATTTTTCATAGCAACTTAGTAACATAAAACGATGATTTGCGGAGGTTTCATATTTTTTGAATTTTGTTTGAATTAGTTATGCTCAACCCTAACCTCTGAAACCCTTTCAAAACCCCTCAAACCCCTCTCAAAACCCCTCAAAACCCTCTCAAAACCCCGCACCATCAGGGCCGTTGGATCGCTGTTCAGGGACGGTCTGGATAAGGCACTAGGGTATGCCATGGTCGATCCGTGAGAGGAGACCTGGTTGGCTGGAGCGGGCGTGAGTGGCCCACCTAGCAGCGGCATCATAGGGACAAGCGACAGCGGCCACGGGCTGGAGCGGACATGAGTGGCCCACCTAGCAGCGGCAGCACAGGGACAAGTGACAGCGGCCACAGGCTAGAGCGGACGTGAGTGGCCCACCTGGCAGCGGCAGCACAGGGGCAAGCGACATCGGCCACGGACTGGAGCGGACATGAGTGGCCCACCTGGCAGCGGCAGCACAGGGACAAGCGACAGCGGCCACGGGCTGGAGCAGAAATGAGTGGCCCACCTGGCAGCGGCAGCACAGGGACAAGCGACAGCGGCCACGAGCTAGAGCAGACGTGAGTGGTTGATGTCTACTATGCAACTTTTATTCTTGTAGACGTTGTTGGGCCTCCAAGTGCAGAGTTTTGTAGGACAGTAGCAAATTTCCCTCAAGTGGATGACCTAAGGTTTATCAATCCGTGGGAGATGTAGGATGAAGATGGTCTCTCTCAAACAACCCTGCAATCAAATACAAGAAATCTCTTGTGTCCCTAACACACCCAATACAATGGTAAATTGTATAGGTGCACTAGTTCGGCGAAGAGATGGTGATACAAGTGTAGTATGGATAGTAGAGATAGGTTATTGTAATCTGAAAATAAAAAAAACAGCAAGGTAGCAAGTGATAAAACGGAGCACAAACGGTATTGCAATGCTTAAAAACAAGGCCTAGGGTCCATACTTTCACTAGTGCAATCTCTCAACAGTGCTAACATAATTGGATCATATAAAAATCCCTCAACGTGCGATAAAGAATCACTCCAAAGTTCCTATTAGCGGAGAACATAAGATAGAAATTGTTGTAGGGTACGAAACCACCTCAAAGTTATCCTTTCTAATCAATCTATTGAGTCATCCCTGTAAGTGTCACAAATAGCCCTAGAGTTCGTACTAAAATAACACCATATGATACGCATCAACCAACTCTAATGTCACCTAGATACTCCAATGTCACCACAAGTATCCGTGAGTTGATTATTCGATATTCATCAAACAACTTCAGATTCATAATATTCAATCCACACAAAGAACTTCAAAGAGTACCCCAAAGTTTTTTATCGAAGAAAAGATAATGAAAACGTGCAACCAACCCCTATGCCTAGATCACCCCAAGGTCACGGGAATCCGCGAGTTGATCACCAAAACATACATCAAGTGAACCAATAGAATACCCCATTGTCACCACGGGTATCCACATGCAAGACATACATCAAGTGTTCTCAAATCTGAAATATTCAATCCGACAATAACGAAACCTTAAAGGGAAAGACTCAATTCATCACAAGAAGATAGAGAGGGAAGAAACACCATATGATCCAACTATATTAACAAAGCTCGCGATACATCAAGATCGTGCCAAATAAAGAAAACGAGAGAGAGAGAGAGATCAAACACATAGCTACTAGTACATACCCTCAGCCCCGAGGGTGAACTACTCCCTCCTCGTCATGGAGACCGCCGGGATGATGAAGATGGCCTCCGGTGATGATTTCCCCCTCTGGCAGGGTGCCGAAACAGGGCTCCAGATGGTATTTCTTCGGTACAGAGGCGTGCGATGGCGGCGTCAAAGTTCTAGGTTTATTTCTGGGGGTTTCTCTATTTATAGGATTTTTCAGCGTTGGAATCACGCAAAACAGAGCTACGAGGGCCCCACAAGGCAGTACGGCGCGCCTTGTGAGCACCTCGTGAGGCTTTTGGTCCTTCCACGAAGCTTCGGGGGTCTCTTTTGGTCCAAAAAAAATCGTCAAAAAGTTTCATCCAATTCCGAGAACTTTTATTTCTGCACAAAAAAACAGCACCACGGTAGTTCTGCTGAAAACAGCGTCAGTCCGGGTTAGTTCTAATCAAATCATACCAAAACCATATAAAATTGTTATAAACATGGCATGAATACTTCATAAATTATAGATACATTGGAGACGTATCATTGGCCCACCTGGTAGCGGCAGCACAGGGACAAGCGACAGCGGCCATGGGCCGCGGGCTGGACACCTTTTCTGAAACACATTCATTCATGGCGGCACGCTCGTCGGACCGATGAGCCGTCATAGGAAGGCCGACGTCTCGGCCTGCCATGCATGCGTGCAGCCACCCAGTTGGCATGCATGCGCGCGCAGCCACCCGACGCAGCTACGTCGCATCAGGGCAATTAGTGCCGGCTAGGGACGCAGCTTTACCGATCGACACGCCTCGATTCAGTGTGAAAAACACATAGGGCTCCAGTGTGCTATTATTGCCATTATCAGCAGAGGCCGTGCTCCGATGAAAGCATTCAACGGGCGCGTCGCCCCCGTGAACGCATTCAAACGGGCGCGTGCTACTTGTGAGCTACGTTGGGATTTCCCCGAATAGGAGGGGATGATGCAGTATAGTAGAGATAAGTATTTCCCTCAGTTATGAAACCAAGGTTATCAATCCAGTAGGAGAATCATGCAACAACTCGTTAGCAGTACCTGCACATAAAACAACAAATCCTCGCACCCAACGCGAACAAGGGGTTGTCAATCCCTTGGCGGTTAATTGCAAGATTAAATTGTATGGTGATAGATAGATAGATCAAACAAAAATACAAAATAAAATAAATAAAGTAAAATTGCAGCAAAGTATTTTTAGGATTTTTAATATATGATTAAGGTAGACCCGGGGGGCATAGTTTTCACTAGAGGCTTCTCTCTTGAAAATAGCATACGGTGGGTGAAAAAATTACTGTTGGGCAATTGATAGAAAAGCAAATAATCATGACGATATCCAAGGCAATGATCATGTATATAGGCATCACGTCTGAGACAAGTAGACCGACTCCTGCCTGCATCTACTACTATTACTCCACACATCGACCGCTATCCATCATGAATCTAGTGTATTAAGTTCTTAAAAAATGGAGTAACGCCTTAAGCAAGATGACATGATGTAGACAAAGTAAACTCACGCATGAATAAACCCCATCGTTTTACCCTTAATAGCAACGATACATACGTGTCATGTCCCTTTCTTTCACTGGGATTGAGCACCGCGAGATCGAACCCATTACAAAGCACCTCTCCCATTGCAAGATAAATCAATCTAGTTGGCCAAACCAAATCAATAGATCAAAGAGAAATACGAAGCTATAATAATCATGCATAAAAGTGTTCAGAGAAAACTCAAATAATATTCATGGATAATCTAATCATAAACTCACAATTCATCGAATCCCAACAAATACACCGCAAAAAGTGATTACATCGGATAGAACTCCAAGAACATCGAGGAGAACATTGTATTGAAGATCAAAAAGAGAGAAGAAGTCATCTAGCTACTAACTATGGACCCGAAGGTCTATGGTAAACTACTCACGCATCATCGAAAGGGCAGCAAGGATGATGTAGAGCCCCTCTGTGATCGATTTCCCCTCCGGTAGAGTGCCGGAAAAGGCCTCCAGATGGGATCTCTCGAGAACTGAAACTTGCGGCGGCGGAAAAAGTATTTCGTGGACTCCTCTGTTGGTTTCCCAATTTTCGAGAATTTATAGAGGTGGAATTAGGTCAAACGGAGCAGAGGTGGGCCCACGAGGCACCAGGGCGTGCCACCCCCCCTGGGGCGCGCCCTGGTGGCTCGTGGCCACCTCCTCTGTCATCTGGCCCTCTCCCGAAACTTCTAGTGTCTCTTATGTCCAGAAAAAAATCTCCAAAAAGTTTCGTGGCATTTGGACTTCGTTTGGTACTAATATTCTGGAAAACCAAAAACAGGCAAAAAACAGTAACTGGCACTGGGCACTAAGTTAATAGGTTAGTCCCAAAAAATGATATATAATTGCTTGTAAATGTATATAAAAACATCCAAGATTGATATTATAATAGCATGGAACAATCAAAAATTATAGATACGTTGGAGACGTATCAGCGCGCCGCACCGCGGCTATTTAAACACCCCCCCCCCCCGTCTACATCCTCGTCTCAACTCGATCTCACATCCATCTATGCCCCCTTCTTCTTCTTCTTCTTCTTCTTCTTCTCCAAAAGCCAGATCTCGCCCAAGACAAGATGCGGTACTACGGCCCTACCTACCGTCTGCCGGCCACCGTGCCGGAGATGCAGTACCCCGCCGGGGTCGTCGTGGAGGACACCCTGCGTGTCTGGGCCATCTCAAGGTGGAGAGGCCCGACGGAGCTGGCGAACTTCTTCTTCGCTGCCGGCTACCGCCACCTCCCACGCGGCTCTCCGGTTATGTTTCGCATGGAAGAGGTTCGGGCCAACGGAGGCCTTGTGATTGGCCTCACTGCTCGCTTCACCAACCGCTTCGATGCCTAATTCCTCCTCGGCAAGGTCTTCTGGTGTGGGTGCGAGTTCATCGCCTTCACCAAGTACAACATCTTCACCAACTTCGACCACATCTTCCCCACCGCCGACGGCATGCACACTCTCCCCTACAACACCGAGGACGAGGAGTGAACATGGCGGCGGAGGCAGGAGATGTTAAGTGCTGCCCAATGTAGGGCTAAGCTATCTGTAAGGGCGCTACTATAAACCCTAATATTTAATATTAATATATATCTATGTAATGTGTGTCTTCCCTATATATAAGGGAATATATCAATGGATGTTTTGTTCGTGCAATATGCTTAATATTAATATATCTATCTACGTAATGTGTGTGTTCTATTGCTTGCAAACATTAGGATAGCGGCTGCTCGAGCGTCTCCATTTTTGTCTTGAACAAAAAGGGTTTGAGACCGATTTGTTTTGGTCAAACCAAACCAATCCAGTAATTAATAAATCTCACACTAAAACATGATCCGTTTGAAAAATAATCAAAACTTAATTTTTTTTTAGAATATCTGGCGTTCATTTGAACCATAACATTTAAATGTTGCAACAAATATTGGAAAACTGAAAAAAAGAGAAAAGAAAAGAAAAGAACAATCTAAAATTTAAATGATGGCCAAATTTGAACTTGTGCCAAATCATTCACTGTTTCTAGAGATTTACATAAAGTAATTCAAATTTAAACTGCAACTGTGTTGTATTTTATTGCCAAATCCTTCACTATTTTTAGGGTTTTCTGCGAAGCAAGTAACAGAAATATGATTAAAATTGCACAAGTACATTTTTTGCATCTTATTTGTTCCACTCGCTTTACACAAGAACCCCTCTTTTTGGCAGTTGAGAAATGTTTAACAAAAATTTGGAAACTGCCTCTTTTGGAAGCTATCTTTTTAGTGTTATTTTTTAAATACAATTCTCTGAAAATCATGACGCAAATTAATGAGGTCAAATAACGATTTATAGAAATTTTGGTACTGGAGTTGGACCAACAGGGAATTGATTAGGAATTTGTAATGAAGTCCTATATATATTAAATATAGTTTTAAATCAAAAATACATAGAAAAGCTTCGTGTATAATTGCGAAAATTAGCTATTACATAGGCCTACATATATGATGAATTTAGGAACTTGAATCAACTCATCTGGATTTGAAATGAATGTTCTATGAATTTCTAAGTTTGACTAGAAATGGAAACAAGTTTTCGACACTGTTTAGGCAGGTTGAGCAGGCCGACCAGGACCTTTTTTTTTTTAGAAAACGGCGACCCACGTGCCGCACGGGCTCAGCCCATGGGCTGGGATGCGACGTGGTCGATGTCGCAATTTTGAGGTCCCACTTGTCAGGACGTCATCCAAGTAACGGTCAATGATGGGCTTTGACCCAACGGAATGCGTCGTTTGGGCATTTGATAGGCTGGGGCCAAGGGAGGAGGGGAAAAGTGAGGAACGTTTAGTTGGCGGGGCAAAACTGAGGAGAACTAAGGAACCATGGGCACGAAAATAGAAATCACTTAATAGTATTGGCTTTCCTATGGACTCAATGTGATCTTGGATCACTTAACCAAAAATGAAGAGTCTTGGAGCTTTGCCAATTCTTTTCCTTAGCATTTTGAGGGTCCACAATCACTAGTCCTTGCCATGCCAATCATTGATCTTCTCTGAAATCTATTATTAATGAGCATTAAATCAATGACTTATATGTTGTTATTAATTACCAAAACCACCCGAGGATTAGTTGCACTTTCAATTGGTTGTACGAGACAGTGTCGTGGGCACTTGGAACGAGCGCTTGCGCTTGTACCAGACATCGTCTTGCGCTCTGCTGCTTCTGCCGCGCCTCTAACTTGATCTCTTCTATCTCCACTTTTATTCCACTCTATGTATATGCTTGATTTTATCCATATATAGCCATTTTTCCGCGAAAACAAAACTAAGAGAGGATTTCACAATATCTTGCATTCATTGGTCATTAGTAGCAGTATCGGAGAAAATATCTCAAATTTTATAAGATAAACTAGTTTAAACTATGGTCTGTTGAGCGTAAAAATAACATTCATCAATAGGACTCATCAATTCTTTTCTTGCAATTTCAATGTAAGAGAATATGGAACTACATGTAGACTAATTGGATATATCAAGTCTCTATCAAGGATTTCATTGTTGATGCCGGAAGAGATTTTCGACACCCTTCTTCTTTGAGGTTGTCTTTGTTGTTGCACGGAATATTTGCTTCTCATAAATGGCAAGATGTTCAGAAGGGAAAAGGCATTCTTTTGTTTCCTGGAAATGTGCGTCCAAAACGAACCATTTCACCGTTGGATTTCGAAGGTCAAAATCTTAGAAACTAGTTCTCATGTTAATAGCTTTCGCCGAACATTTTTTCACGAAAAAACCAAGAATCGGAAAAAACTTACAACAAAAAAAAAAAATAATAAACCCAACAAAAAACCAAACCAAAAAAGACTGAAAACAGGAAAAAATGAATCCGGAAGCACGGTTGTGTTTTTTCAAAAAAAAAAAGGAAGCACAACTGTGATTTTCCTTTTTCGGAAAGCATAGGCTTTGCTTTTCCATTTTTGAGAAGCGTAATTGTGTTTCTCGTGAAAGCACAAGCTGTGCTTTTCCATGTTTCGGGTAAGCCCTGGTTGCGCTTTTCACTTTCGTGAAAGCACAATTGTGCTTCTCTTGTGGAAGGATGCTACTTGTGATAGACGTTGCGATTCCCCGAAGAGGAAGGGTGATGTAGTATAGTAGCAAATAGTATTTCTCTCGGTTAAGAACCAAGGTTTATCGAACCAATAGGAGACACCACACAAACAAAATAAACGGTACCTGCACACACACAAAGCAAATGCTTGCACTCAACGAAGGCAAGAAGGTTGCCAGTCCCCTTGTTCTCGCCAATTGCAAGGATTAAATCTGATAGTGGTAGATATATAAAAAGGTTGGTACAATCGCTTTATAAGTATTTGTTAGCGGCTTCGCCCTTTGTAAGATAAGTGGGCCAATTGGGCCAAAGCGGAAGAGAAACCTGTATCTATTGATGGCGAGCCCGAATAATTGAAACAAGCAAGATAAAAATAAAAAGAAAATTAAAACAGCGAGCAATTTTTAGGGTTTTCGTAAATATGGAAATGGACCCGGGGGGCATAGGTTCACTAGAGGCATCTCTCTCATAAGCAACAGTGGGTAAACAAATTACTGTTGGGCAATTGATAGAACAACGCATAGTTCTGATGATTCTTCATGGCATGATCAATATATAGACATTACGTCCGTGACAAATAGACCGTATAATCCAGCTGCATCTACTACTATTACTCCACCCCAAGACCGTTATCCAGCATGCATCTCAAAGTATTGAGTTCATGACAAACCGAGTAACGCTTTAAGCATGATGACATAATGTAGACAAATTAAGATCAAGTAATATGTTCGAACCCCGTCGTTTTATCCTTAGTAGCAAAAATACAATATGTGCCTTGCAACTCCTCCTGTCACAGAGTAAGGACACCGCAAGGTTGAACCTACTACCAAGCACCTCTCCCATTGAAGATAAATCAATCTAATTGGCAAAAGAAAATGGATAGATCGGAGAGAAATACAAGGCTATAAAATCACACATAAATAAATCTCAGAAAAGACTCAAATACTCTCAATGAATAATCTGATCGTAAACCCACAATTCATCGGATCCCAACAAACACACCGCGATAATTACATCAAATAGATCTCCAAAGAGATCATTGTATTGAAGATCAAAGAGAGAGAGAGAGAGAGAGAGAGAGAGAGAGAGAAAGCCATCTAGCTATTGCTATGGACCCGTAGGTCCTGTGGCAACTACTCACACATCATCATGGAGGCAGCAAGCTCGATGAAGATTGCCTCCCCAATGGTTTCCCCCTCCGGCAGAGTACCAGAAAAGGCCTCCAGATGGGATCGCGGAAGAACAGAGGCTTGCGGCGGTGATAAAATTGTTTCAGGGTCTTGCTTCGGGGTTTTGGGAATATTAGGGAATTTATAGGCCAGAGATTAGGTTAAACAGAGCCACGTGGGCCCCACAAATGCTGATGGAGCGCCTCCCCCAGGGGCACGCCGTGTGAGCTTGTCGCTCCCTCGTCCATTTTCTGGTCTCTCCCCGAAGCTTCTAGGGTCTCTTCTGGTAAAAAAAATCACCGTAAAGTTTCATCGTGTTTGGAATTCGTTTGGTATGGTTTTTCTGCGAAACAAAGAAATATGCAAAAAAAACAGGAACTGACACTGGGCACTAAGTTAATAGTTTAGCCCACAAAAATGATATAAAATGACATATAAAGTATACAAAATTGATATTATAATAGCATGGAATTTATTTTTATAGATACGTTTGAGATGTATCAAATGACATGTTGTGCTTCTTGCGAAAGCACAACTGTGCTTTTTCCCATGATGTACCTTTTCCTTTTCAGGAAGCACAGTTGTGCTTCTCGGAGAAGCACATGCACAAAAAGCGCTGCTTCTCGATAAAAGAATTCACCAAAACCTAGGGAACACCATTCAAAAACCGGAAATTTTAAAAATAAATAAAAATCCAAAAACACGTGCAGAAAGAAAAAAAATTGAAATTCCAAGGGTGCGCCAAATCAAAACACGTGGCAGCATGTGGGCGCACCACTTGGCGCGCTTAGGGACCAGTAACAGCCTGAAATGCCGAAAGCGGTCCCCATCAGATAGTTGCTCTCATGAAAAAGATCCAAAGATTTTTGTCAACGCTTGGTAAAAAAACAAAGGCCTGGTGTCGATTTTTAATACTTCAAAATTACCATAGTATCCGAAACAATACATCAAAATTATTTTAAACTTTAATTTCTCTTTTTTATTTAATATATGACTACAAATTCTTATAAACTTAATATTTGTTAAATACACAATGAATATTTTTTATTCCATACATGATATTATGCAAGTGATGATTCTTTTTCCAAATAAGCCAAGGATTTTTTTTTTCCAAATTTGGGTGCACATTTTTTTTAAATGCAATTTTTTTTTTTTTGCAAATAAGCGACAAACCTTTTTACATGGACATTTGTGAACATTTTCATAGCTATATTTTCTTATTTTCATAACAACAGTTCTTTACCATGAGCAACTAATTGGAGGGTGCACTGATATGTCTCAAAAGTATCTATAGTTTTTCAATTCACAACATTTTCTTACTTCGTGATTTTTTTGAATTTACTAATATTTTTCAAATCCATGAACATTTTTTGAATTGGCGAACATTTTCCAAATTCAGGAACATTTTCTGAATTTGTGATTTTTTGAAATAGTGAGGCTTTTTTTAATTTGTGAACATTTTTAGAAATCATGAGAATTTTACAAATTTGTGAATACTTTTAAATTGCGAACATTATTTAAAATCATGAATATTATTTCTGAATTTCCAAAAATAAATAAATTCCTGAACTGTATTCAAATTCACAAACATTTTTTGAATTTGTGAACATATTCTGGATCCTTGAAATATTTTTGAGATTGTGCACATTTTCTAAAATTAAATTCACTTACTTTTTAAAATCTTAAAAAAACGAAAATGGGGTATTTAAAACATATAGTCAGTAGCCAACGTATAACAGTGCCTAAGCAAAAAAGAAGTCGATCGCTGGCGAACGTAGAATAAACGGGCTAGCCCAATAACCTTCGCTAGAGCGCCGTCTATGCGTTTGTTCGCTATTCGCCGTTGGGCGCGTACCGCACGGAATATAGAAACACTGATGTATCACTCATACCTCTGCTCCAAATTCAAACAATGTTCACGAATACGAAAAATCATTGGTGGATTTGAAAATTTTGATGAATTTGGAAAAAAAATCATGGATTTTAAAAACATTCGTGAATTCGGAAAAAAGTTTATGAAAAACAAAAAACATATCACAAATTCAAAATATCATTGTGAATTCAAAAAATGTTCTCGGATTTCCAGATTTTTCATTGATTTGAAAAATATTTATGACTTTGAAGTTTTTTTGTGAAAATAAAAAATTCATGTAAATTCAAATTACGCCCATGAATTCAAATATTGTTTGTGAAATTAAAAAATTCACGAATTTAAAAAATGATTTTTTAATAATTGTCCCTGAATTTGAAAAAAAAGGAAAATAAGAAATAGAAAGTAAAATGAAAAATAAAACAAGAAAGACAGTGAAAAACAAAAGCAGAAAAAGAAAACCAATAAACTAGTGGGAAAAAACAAAACAAGAACAATGAAAGGTTTCCAAAAGCAGCCGGGAATTTTGAAAGCCCCCGAGCGCTTCGGTTCATAATTGGTTGGCCCATCTTTACTCACTAGTGGGCGATCGCAATGAGACCTCCTCTTCAGCGCTGAATGGCGCTCACAGCGTCAGCTAGGGGGCGTGACCAAGTACCTCGCGTGGCTCACTCGCTAGGTGCGCCTCGGCTTGCAGCTGGATTGCTCCCTCTGCCACATTCGTAAGTTTTTCTGATAGTTGACCGCTGACCGGATTCTGGAAAAACAAAATTGATTGTTGACCATTGACCTTGACTTTTGAAAAAAGTTCACAGATCCAAAAAAATGTTCTCAAACTCGAAAAAAGTTCGGAAATTTTTAAAAAACTTCATGAAATTGGGAAAATTTCACGGATTTTGAAAATTTTCCTGAATTTGAAACTTTCACGAATTCAAAATTATATTATTTAATTTTAAAATGTTAATGAATGGAAAAAATGTTTACAAATTTTAAAACAGTTCACGGATTTGAAAGAAATCCTGGATATGTAAAAGTTCATGAATTCAAAAAATAGTATTAGTTAATTTGAAAATGTTCGTGAATTTATAAAATGCTCATAATTTTTTAAAAAAATCACAAAGTTGAAAACGTTCACGTTTTGTTTTTAATTTTAAAGATCTTCACAAATTTTAAATTGTTCATAAATTTGAAAATAATTTACGAATTTGAAAAAGTTCACGAGTTATTAAAAAGGTTCATGGATTTGTAAAAAGAAAAAAAGGGACAAAACCCTGCCCGATAAAACCAGGAACGGGAAAAGGGAGAAACCTCGTCTGGGAGCTTCGAAAAGCTTCTTAAAACCGAAACCTACGGTTTGGGCGCCTCATTTCAAATCGCTGGTCTGGGCGCGCGTGAGCGCTTTGTATCGTGAAGGCGCTAACGGGTGCGTCAAGCGCCAAATAGGGATCTGTAAACAAAATAAGCCTGGAAACTCTGCTCTATTATCTCGAAAAAAAAGGGGAAGCTCTGCTCCAGAGAAACACAAGCCCTCTTGTCGGGAAAAGCTCCTGAACCTGCAGCAGACGACTCGAACAAAACTAAACTGAACCCGCGGGGCGATTGCTTCTGATCTCCTTAAGTATACTATAACTGTCCTCTGTCATACCTACACCAGCCTGCAAATGTGATCCTCCGGTCTCCGTTCTATATCCATCTTCGCCGCCGGCATCATTGCGTGAAGTACAACAGGGGCGTACATCCTTGAACACACAGTCGCCAAGTTTGATGATCTGAACCTGCAGTCTGAACATATTCAGGCTCATTTTCATGCAAGTGTGCAGCGGTGGATCGATCATCAAGGACGCACCTCAATCTTGTAATGTCCAAGCATGTCATCGCTGACCGTTTTGTGCTATGCGTGCAGTATCTGCACGTTTCAGCAAGAAGAAAGGCGTTTTATGTAAGACGAAAACAAAAGGAAGAAGGCCGACACTTCGTTCGAAAACTAAACTGAATTTTTCAACTGAATAATCATTGCATGGATAGATGTCCTAATTAGGATATTGCTGCGAGTGTAAGCAAAGAAAGTTAGGCCTCGTTGTGTGGCCTCCTCCGGCCGCCAGATATCGCCGCACGCCGGGCACGATGCAGGCGATGCTAATACAGGTCGTATCTATATCTATATCTATATCTATATCTATATCTATATCTATATCTATATCTATATCTATACCTACTAATAAAGCAAGGTGGTATTCTTGGTTTCGTCCCGCTTAGATGTATTTATATTGATTCAACTTTACGCGAGGTGGGACTAAATGATGAGCCGTGAGGGAGATCAATAAAATATGGGCCGCCTCAATTCCCTTGCTTTTGGGTCGTCGCTCTTGGTATAGTCCTTTTTTGCCCAGCCAAATATGTCAAAAATAACTTTTCATCTTTCTCGCGAAGCCCGTTTTCTTCCTCCATCGTTCCTCTCCGCGCTCACGCACGTCACCCTTCTCTTCCTTTGTTAACAGATTCGTGTACAACTCGAACGGAACAGGGAATATATATCGACGTGGACTTCCATCCAAATCGGCGGACAAATCCATCAAGGGAACAACCCAAATTGTCCACGTGAAAACCCTAACGCCCGCCATGTACCATAGTCGTCACCTCGCCCAGCTTTAGGTCGCCTCGGCTTGCAAGGATGCCCAAGACGACTGCGTCGTGGACAGCTTGGGCACGTGATGATGCGACCCTCCCTACGTCGCCCGGGCCGAGTGCCCCGAGGCGGCAGATCCTCATCCTCATCGGCGCATGTCTTTAGTGACTGCCGCGCCGACTTGCTTCCGCTCATGCGGCAGATCCTCATCCTCGTCGGCGCCTCCGCACGTAGATACGTTGGACTGGCTATCGTGGTGTCGATGAAGGTGCAACTCACCTGCACCATCTGAATTTCGGTTCTTGAAATCTCCATGAACAGGAAGCGCCTGATCTGATTTTTTTGTACCATGCAATCGGGGAACGACAAGTTGCGAGGGAGTTAGCGGAGGTGTGTGTGCGACTTTAGCCTCCGCAAGCAGCTGGTCGATCCGGAGGATGGCAGCAACCGTGGCCAACGTCGCCGCCGAGGCCGAAGAACAAATCCAAGTCGTCCAGCTTGTGCATATACAAGTAGCTCGGTGGCAAGGGCACTGGCTCATCAGCTTCGGCAAGTGGAACCACAAGTTCGGGCACCACGAGAAAGATTTGACTTTGATGTTTGAATCATCCTCCTAATCATGTTAACTACAATGAGGCACTCTTGATGAAAGGTGAATTTGTCCCTTGCTTTGTTAGCTTTTGCACTATATTGTCTTCTTCGTCAAATACAAAATCGCTTCCAGCGGCGACTGGCGTGGACACGGCCTTCAGCACTGTTCCAGTGTGCTCTGCTCCTCTTGACTCCATCTATACAACGTCAACGACAGCGTGGTGGCTGCCTCCCTGGAGTAGGACATGCAATCTCGATTCAATGGACACGAGTGGAGGAACTGGCCTGTCGGATGCTCCTTGGATCATGAGCAGGCATGGTGACTGTCTTATTTTCTTTCCTTTCTAGCAAGAGCACCGGCTGCCTGAAGAGACAAAACTATGGAGGGGCGGTGAACTGAAGATGCTCGAGTACTACTTGTGGGAGTTTTAGCTTCACAAAAACATGGAAGCCGGCTCCGTCAAGGTGCTTCTTCTACTCATTAATTTTACTTTACACGATATCTCCTCTGTTGAATTATGTATGTGCTTACTCATCTTTCATAATGATTCGATTACTTCTACTATAATGAGTACTTCACACGAGTACTAATGCAGAAAGTTCTTCTCAGCAATATCTAATTATTTATACTCTAATCCACGGTGAAGTGTTCAGTACTTTAACGGTTTAACCTCATGTTGGTGTATGACACAAGCACACAACATGAGATGAGTGCCTTAAGCTTAACTATTTAGGTGTTGCTGCTACTGAACTACTGATGCTATTTCTCGAAGTTGACGACCTCACTCAATGCTACAAACAGTACTAGCCTACTACTGAGGTCAAACTAGTTTGAAATTGGGTTGTCAGGTCAGAGCAAACCGAATTACTCGCTTAAATTTCTCAATGATAAAAAGTGAAGTATAATCCACTGGTGGTCACACAACTTAGCTAGTATGTAAGCTTTGGCCACTGAAACTACAGAAGCTAGATGATATACTTTACGCGTTGCTGCGAGAATTGGTTGCAAACTTGCAATATACTCTTTCCTAATTAACCTACAGCGCATGCACAACACATACGGGATGGGGCCGGGAGGTCATGCGTGGGCTGTAGCCAGTGGCGGAGGACGAAAAAAAATTGAGGTAGGGCAAACTCTATCACAAAAAGTTGTCGTCACTACCAGTAACAATGGCGGACGCAGAGACTAAGGTTTGTCGGGGCGCCGGAAAACAATAGAAAAAAAACTAATGCAGTACACTGTTGTTGTTTGTGTCAATGTAATGGAACATGCGCTTGCAAAAACCGAATGCCCATACCATGCCTGACTGAGTTCGCGGCCGCTTGATCTTCGCTAAGCTGTAAGTACTAAATTGATGGCCAACAGCCCAGCGGCGTGAGTTCATGCAGTTCCCAGCGAGACCACAGCTCGCTTGAAGAAATCAACCCAGCCAGCCATAACGTACACACGAGGTATACCTGTATAAATGCCCCTGGCTGTAGCTAATGCAAGGGTAAAATGGTGAACTAAGGAATACACCTTATAATCTGAATTTTTTCACAAAAAACTATACACCCTACATCTAGGAACGGGGGGAGTATTATTTAGTTGAGGTTGGGTAGTATGAAATTTGAATATGAGAGTGGAAACTGAACAAACATATGATTTATTGTATTTAATTACTACGTAGTTGTAAACATATTATATATAGGACAAATTTTCCCTACTACCGGGTGTAGTTACTCCCACTTTAGTTTCGTATGTAAGTAGTATCTATTATATTGAAGAGTACGTACGTGTAGTATGTTGTATGTAAGAATGTTTGAGTAGTGTATATACTATTTTGTAGGTAGTATGTACCATATTTTGAGCATAGTCCTTTTTACGTACAAATATGTACGTATTTCACAAATATGATAAAAACATGGGCTTACATGCAATTTTTTCACATAACTCGTTTTGGAGTATCTTAGATATAGTATATGAACATACTAAAAATGATAAAGTAGTATATATACTACCACATGGTAGTATATGATATATATATATATATATATATATATATATATATATATATATATATATATATATATATATATGATTGATGAAGTGGGATGTGTACATGTGGACAGAAATAGTATAGGTAGCATTTAACAGGACAGGATATTTTGGGACATGGTTCCACATGCACCCGTTATGAATAGTAAATTCGAAACAAATACTAGAAACAATAAAAATAAATCTTTTTTGTAGTATAGATGATCAACCATTCTACTCGAATATGAAGTTCCACAAAGAAATGACACCCATGGCATTCTGGGCGAAAAAGACAAAATATGTGCTATATTCGAAAACACTATTTGAAGGAATAGTAAGGTCGGATTATATTTTCTTCACTATAGAATATCCCGATGTCATTCCTTCACGAAATTTCTTACGCGAGTAGAATGGTCAGCCAAGTTTGATATCCCCAAATTTCCATTTTTTTATTTTTTAGTATTTTTTTGAATTTATTATTCATGTGGGTGCACGTGGAACCATGTTCACCTGTGTATTTTTGGCATTTAACATGCATGTTGACAGAAATGAAAATAGTGCGGTTGACGAGGTGGAATGTGTGCATGTTAAGACAAGGATATATGATGTGGTGTCAGACTCTTAACGGAGACAAACGAACAACATGGTTACAACTGGTCAATAGGTTGACGAAGGTTGACTTATCATGAGACTTCAAACACACCCAACTGTTCCTCTCTAGCCCTAGGAGAGGTGATCTCTGGGTGCACCGCGCCACCACCTCGCCCCTGCCGGTAGGTCATCGTCCCCTCCCTCTCTCCTTCATTGGCTTTGTCAGTGTGGGAGTGAGCAAAAGCCCCGATCTGCCAGATGAAGTGGTAGCTTTCCCATATTGGGGCCTTTTAGGTAGGTTTCAACTATTGGTTGCATTGACCCTTCTGGCCGTGTTGGGTGCGGCGCACAATAAAAGACTTTTTCAATAGTGCATAGTTTATGGTGGCGACAATGTCGATCCAACAAATAAGTTCTGCTCGAGTCTCCCTATATTGATGATAGGATGCTCATAGCTGGCGAACATTCGCCAGGGAGGGTGGCACATGCGAACGATTTGATGGCAGTTTTAGTTCTCAGGAAGTGGTGAGGGATGGCATTTTCTTCACAAGACATGGCAGTTTCTCCCTGAGAAGGCAATTTTCGTTTAAAAACTGTCATCGTTTTATCTCTTCTCAGGACTAAAACTGCCATCAAACATGGTTCGCTTGCCACCCATCTTCTAGCGAACGTAAACTGGGTAACATTACTGTTGATGATATCGTTTGCGGCGGCGGCGGCGGCTCGATGGCGTATCTTCTTGCTGGCGGTAATGGTTGGTGAGGTTATGGTTTGCAGGGTTTGTTGGTACAACGACGGTGATGGCTTGATGGCGTATTTTCTTGCCGACTATCGTGGGAACGATTCCAACAATAGAAAGGGGTAGGTTAAAGGAGCATGATCTATCGAGATGCAAATGGGTGACACGGGGTTTTAGCGAGTTCGGGCCTCTCGCGGTGGAGATAACAGCCCTACGTCTCGTGCTCCAGAGAGGCTTTGTTTTATCTGAGTATGTATCCGGAGATTACAATGTGAGAGAGAGAGAGAGGAGAACGGATCTCCATGCCTGAGCTAAGTCGGCGAGAGAGCCATGTGAGAAGAATGAGAGCTAGCACCCCTAAGTCTAGTGGTGGGGGGTAGCTTATATAGAGTGCGCTACGCCCTCACCTATTATGTTACAAGGTGGAGCATCAATGCCATAATATCAGCCCACTACGAAACCGCCATGCTGACTATTGGTCTTCATATGTCCGAGTGAGTTGATGGTCATCCGAGTGGATGGTATGTTGATTGTCCGAGTGATGCTCTGGGCCCATCTGTCGTATGGACCCCATGCTTTATGATATTTTGACCCTTCATGGGCCTACCTGCTATGTGTATCCCCAACATTAGCCCCCGAATCGGTTGAGATTTTGCAGAAAGAGTTTGTGAAGGACACAATTTGGCCCGAGTGATTACGGAAATAATCGGTACCTGTCATCGTGCTTCCAAACAACCAAGGTTGAACAAAATCTCAATGGATTCTGGCACTGTGCTTCCCGACTAATCTGGGGTAAGTGGCCGCAAGGAGAAACTTGGTGACAATCATTCATCTCTCGGAAGAGGTTAACTCGTGATCTGAGTATGGAAGTGTCATTAAATCTGGGCAACAAGATTGACGCATGGACTGCTCTCTCGGAGAGATGCCATTCTTATCCCGGAGGAACGTCAACACGAGTCGGCTCTAGATCCAAACTTATGAGTTTCACGCTTTGAGTCCTAGAAGAAGGCTCAAAACGGGTCCGCGGAGGAGCGTTAAACTCACCGTATAGCAATTTTTTTGAGTGATCTGGAGCTGGTCCTGCATCGAGTAACTGATTACTCGGAATTTTATTCTATGGGTGCGCGATCAGCGCACCCATAGGGTGTAGCCCCCGAGATTCTGACTGATTGCTGGTAGTCGGTTGGAGTCTGTAGGGTTTGTTGTACTTGAATGTTGTTGCTGGATTTGACTGAGCAGAATGTTTCTTTTTGACTTCTCTTCCAGTGGGGGCACACTGAGTGCACCCACTGGGTGTAGTCCCCGAGCCTCTGTCGGACTAGATGAGTCTGGCAGAGGGTTTAAGTCTCCTGGTGAACCTTCGTGCACTTGGCATAGTAAATATCTGCAATCTGAATCTTCGTGCGCTCGGCACGGTAAATAAATTCAGCCTGGAACTGGGTCAAGCAGGCGAATCTTTGTGCACTCGGCATGATGAATGGATTCGGCCTCGAAACTGCCGACTGTAGAAAAAAGCTGGATACTCCAGGGAGTAATCGTTCCAGTAGTACTTCTTACATTGACCGTTAGGTTTTGCTCTTGCCAACCAGACGATCGGGTTGGGACCGGTTTGGAGACAAAGAGTGAGCGTTAGGTATTGAGCATATTTTGTGAAAAAATAGAAAGCTGAGCAAGGAACATGCCGACTGGCGGCGCGCCCATAGGTTTAGCCCCCGAATCGGTTGAGGTTTTGTAGAACGAGTTTACTAAAAACTTGATTTGGCCCGAGCACTACGGGGGCACTCGGCGCATGTTGTCAAGCTATAGTCAACTACGATTTGAACAAAACTTCAACGGATTCTGGACTAGGTGCTTCCCGACTGATCGGGGTATGTTGACTGCGAGGAAAAACTTGGTGGCACTCGTATGTCTCCCGGGGGAGATAGACTAGTGGTCTGATGTGGACGTGCCGTGACAACCCGAGTGGCGAGGCTAGCGCGTGGACTGACTCTCCGGAGAGAAGCCACTCATCATCCCGGGGGAACACCAGCACATGCCATCTCCGAGTCCAAGTTTGTGAAACTGACGCCTTGGAGCCTAGAAGAAGGGCCAAGTGTATCCATAGAGGAGCGCCGGTTTCACCCTTTTGCAGTCCTGAAGATGACTCCAGGTAATGATTCATGCATTTGTCCGAGTGGACGTGCTTCCCGGCTGATCGGGGTATGTTGACTGCGAAGAAAAACTTGGTGGCACTCGTATGTCTCCCGGAGGAGATAGACTAGTGGTCCGATGTGGACGTGCCATGAAAACTCGAGTGGCGACGCTAGCGCGTGGACTGACTCTCCAGAGAGAAGCCACTCATCATCCCGGGGGAACACCAGCACAGGCCATCTCCGAGTCCAAGTTTGTGAAACTGACGCCTTGGAGCCTACAAGAAGGACCAAGTGTATCGGTAGAGGAGCGCCGGTTTCACCCTTTTGCAGTCCTGAAGATGACTTCAGTCGGGCGTGTCCGAGTGCACGGAGACCCTTGAAGGGTGGTCGGTCGGACCAACGTGTGTCCTTTAGGAAAGGCACAAAGAGAAATCAATTGGATTGATTTGCGGTTGAAATTTCGGGATTTGAAATCGTGCGAGCGCGCGCGGAAGCGGTTACGTCGCGGTTAGTGGGGCACTGCGAAGAAAAACTTGGTGGCACTCGTATGTCTCCCAGAGGAGATAGACTAGTGGTCCGAGGTGGACGTTCCATGAAAACCCAAGTGGCGAGGCTAGCACGTGGACTGACTCTCCGGAGAGAAGCCACTCATCATCCTGAGGGAACACCAGCACATGCCATCTCCGAGTCCAAGTTTGTGAAACGGACGCCTTGGAGCCTAGAAGAAGGGCCAAGTGTATCCGTAGAGGAGTGCCGGCGTCACCCTTTTGCAGTCCTGAAGATGACTCCAGGTAATGATTTGGGCGATCGTCGGAGTGGTCGATGCTACCCTTATAGATCTTCGGCGGACCGAGAAAGTATGTTCAGAAAAATATTTCTGGCGTGATCAACGGGTTGATCAAATGTGGCGTTGCGGTGCATATCCCTCAATGTTTCCGCATTGGTGATGTAGTCGAAGTCATTAAATCCATGACACGACGAAAAATGGTCCTCGGAGGAGTCAGTCAGATGCTTTCGAAGCTAATGTAGCGACGAGGTCGGAGTAGCGCGGTTGCGGTGCAACAAGACCGGCGCGGCGGCCGAGTCTAAGTAGCGACGAAGATGGCGCGTAGAGCGTCTGAGTGATCATGTAACTTGTCGAAGTGGCGGATCCGACTGCAGTCGTTGAAGTGAAGGATCCGACTGGTGATGAAGTACTAGACCACTCAGGAGAGTGCAATTCCGAATGAGTTGCAGCCCCCGAGCGTACTACAGGCTTCGACGGTGGACCTGTCTCATGCCCAACATGACGACAAGGTCAATGTCGTTGACACGATGAAGAAGACTCCACGGAGGGGTCAGCTGGATGTGTCCAAAGTCAACAGAGCGACGGGTCGGTGTTGCGGTGCGTTAGGATCGGTGCGGTGACCGAGTCCGAGTAGCAATGAAGTTGGCGCACAGAGGCGCCGAGTGATCGTGTAACCCGTGTATGAAAAATAGCACAAGCCAACGTAATAATTTCTCAAGGTAATTTGATGTGTGCTAAAGTGATTTGTGTAAAAAACACCCATAGACACCCGTTGGGTGTGCAAGGGGCTTGCTAGTTCGGAACCAGCAAGAGTTTAAAAGAGTGAAGGATCCGATCGAATTTGTCGAAGTGAAGGATCCGACTGAACTCGTTGGAGTACTGGACCCAAATGAGGCGGAAGTGCAGTGTTCCGACATGAAAATAAACAACCGAGTGTAGAGGTACAGTCGGTGGCGTACCCTCCGAGTGAACGTCATGTGTGGATTACAGGACGCTCGGGAACACGAAAATAGCTATTTAGTAGCATGTAGTGCAGTGCGTGAAGAATGACTTAGCTGTCTAACGGCGCGCGAGCGGCCGAGTGGTGAAGACGTGTTCAACCGATGGCGATGTGCGGGGCGGCCGATTGATGAAGACATGCCCAACCGAGTGGCGACACGCGGGGCGGTCGAGTGGTGAAGACGTGTCCAACCGATGGCGACACGCAGAGCGGCCGAGTGGTGAGGACGTGTCCAACCGAGTGGCGACGCGCGGGGCGGCCGAGTGATGTGGACGTGTCCAACCAAGTGGCGACGCGTGGGGCGGCCGATTGATGAAGATGTGCCCAACCGAGTGGCGACACGCGGGGCGGTCGAGTGGTGAAGACGTGTCCAACCGATAGCGACGCACGAAGTGGCCGAGTGGTGAGGACGTGTCCAATCGAGTGGCGACGCGTGGGGCGGCCGAGTGATGTGGACGTGTTGATGTAGGGTAGAACCCTAATCGTTGAGATTTGTCCCGATGTTCACGAATTGGAGGTGGATTCGAGGAGGAACGCGGAGAACACGAAGAACACGAGGGGGAAACGTGAAGAAATCAAAGGGGAAAACACTCTATTGGACAAGATTCACTCCAAGTACTCCTCAAATCACAAGCAATACAAGAGGTGCATCAAGATCCAAGAACAACAAGGGAAATAAAGATACAAGGGTAGTTCATCCAAATCTCTAGGAGAGATGGGTCTTGATGATTCACTTGTGAATCCTTCTCCCTTAGGAGGCCTTGTACTCCAATGGGGTCTTCTCTCTCAAGAGGAATCCTACAAGGGGAGATACATGAGCTAAGCTATAATGTCTAGATCTAATCTTAGCTAACCCTAAATGGAGGAGGAGGAGGATTATATATAGTGCTAGCCCACGAAGGGGTAAGTGAGGGGCGAAACGGGAAAGTTACATGGCCAAAAGGCCAACTCTACGCGCAGACAGCCGGATGATCCGGACGGGGTCCAGGATGATCCGGGCATCTTCCGGATGATCCGGGTGGGGTCCCGGATGATTCGCCTTCAGGGAGAAGCTTGCTGTAGTCCTCGGTCGCGGTGGCCAAATGATCCGGGAGATGGCCCGGATGATCCGACTGATGCCCGGATGATTCGGATGGCCGTCCGGACGTCCGGGTTCAGCCCAGCTGCCGCGTCATCTTCTTCTCCTTTCTTCCGTCTTCTCTTCCATGCTTCTCTCGCGGATGGTGTAGACGTACACATGCGCTCGCACTCCACCTTGTCAATGGTGAAGCTCCGGTAATACCTATGCATGCATACGAGAGGAGTGTCAAGTAGTATACCATCCTCGAAGGGGTCAAGTGAACACGTGTAAAGGAGATGATTCACCTTTATGTATGTGAAGTAGATGTCACACGTGTCACTTGCCAAACGGACTCTTGACATGGTGATGTCCGTAGGATGCTCCGCATCATCCCCTCCCCCTTGGGAAAGATCCGTCCTCGGATCGAATTCCAAATCACCATGGGAAAGAGATGTCGTCGCCGTGTAGAAGTGGACGATCACCAAGAACTTATCATCTTGTAGCTCGAAATGGGCACTCTCCAATATCGCACCGTCTCGTGATTCCTTTAAAAGGAGCAAAGACAACAAACACTTGGAAAAACAAATGTGGTTAGCGTTAGTGCAAAACCAATCATTCAAGAGGTGATTCACCCAACAAGTGTCGTCATCATGCATATCATATGGTGTGACAAAGGATAGTGGCATGTCATGTAGGCATATCAATTGAGCACAATCATGGTCATGATGGAAACAAGGATGCAAATGGGAGGTAGAGATGCAAATATGTGTGACAAGAGAACAAGCATCTGCCTCGAGGTCATATCAAGCATGCATCAAGCGCTCAACAAATGGTCTATGGTATGCATAAGAATCAGTCACAACACCAAAGAAGATATTATGTCTAAACACATGGGTCAAGTGAAAGACAATCCAAGCATAACGTGCATATGGTGTAGTGAACATAGTGTGGCACTCAACACAATAGAAAGAGCAATTGTTCATCATGTGTGAATCAATCAAGGCAAGCATGTAGCAATCAATGTGACATGTCATATGTGAAGAAATGACATTGTTGCAACCAAACATATGGGAATAGCATGGGATAATCATGTTCGATGCAACACACAAGGCATATATATCATGAGGCATGGCAATGTGGCAATCATGAGCGAAAGCAATATCTCTAACATGCGTGCGAATGGTGCAAGTAACACATGAAGTATGATCCACAATATTCATACTCATGGTTTCGGGGTTCTCAAGAGAGAAGGATATCACCTTGAAAGTGTGTCCTTGTGCGTCCTTCACAAAGCCGAAGTGGTAAAAAATGTGTTGTAGAAACGCGTCGGTCGAAAGTGGCTCGCTCTCAAGAGCTCGAATTGTCAACTCACGTGAAGTAGAAGTTGACACGAAGTCAAAAGATCCTACACATGCACACAACAAAGCAAAGAACGTATGCGCATGGTAGATAAACACATCATCCATCATGATGGTTATCTTCTCTTGCACATGACCATTAGGAGCAAAAGTGCATGAATAATATGATGCAACAATCTTAATGTTCAAGGCACTATGCATATGGTGAAAAGAGGTAAGACAAGCATGCTTCACATGAAAGATGGCAAAAGCTCCAAATATATGGGAGAAAGCTATGGGGGCAATCTCATTAGCAAGACTAAAAGCATTGTTGCACTCAATACATGGAAAATCATCTAGCATGAGAGAGGCAACATATGGAGACATATGACAACATTCCAAATCAATCATGTGCAAAGCATGGTAATGATTGTCATCAACCGCATGAAACGAGCAAGTATGAATCATCGGTGATGCAACAAGGCAAGCAATCCTAGTAATTATGTCATGCAAACTAGTGGAGCGAAGATGCAACACACTAGAGGAAATCATGGCATTCATGTCATGTGAGCAAATAATAGGCATAGACAATGCGCATGACATATCGCAAACAAGACAAATAATGGGGCAAGTATCATAGGAATGGACCAACAAGCATGGAACATGGCAATAACAAGTGATATCTCCACCAAGCATGCAAACACACATACAAGTACTAGAATCATGGATCATGTGTAATGCAAAGCATGGGTCACGGATGCATAGTAAAGGCATAGGAATGAGCATATCATGCAAAGTGAACATGGCAATATGGGCAAATGATATATAATGGACAATAACCCATAACCATGTGAGGGCCATGTAGAAGAAATGCGTGAAGTCTTTGCGCGAAGGGAGTGGTGGGAATGATAATCCACGTGATCCCAAATCATCATTGCTCTCTAGAGCTCATTTCGTCAACTCGTGCGCTTGCGAGGTTGATGAGTAAGTGTGATGACCTACACAAGAAAGACACAAACGAAAGAATGTGTGTGCGTGGTAAATCTACACATCATCCATCATGATGTGTATGTGCACGTGAGAGTTAGCACAAAACAAGCAATGCTCAAAGAAATTTGATGCATGGTACAAGAACATGTCATCCATCATGAAAGAATAGTTGTTATGCGTAACACGATGGGGACACAAATTGAGCGTGCAAGTATATGGCACAACACTATCATAGTCATTCATGGGGAGCATATTGTGCACACAAGTATTAGGATCATGCAATGGATGGGATGGATCAAAATCTCCTAAAATGTAGGAGGAAACTATGTGGGTCTCCTCATGAGCAATAGCGGAAACATCATATGGAGAATATTGAAAACATGGCAAACAATGCACGTCCGAAGCTAGGTGGTCATGGCATGGCAAATGATGGAAATGATGCAAAGGGAGCATATCAATATCATCACAAGAAAAACAAATGCCAATAACCATGGGCTTGTCATCTATGCCATATGTGCAAATGGGGTTCAATTTAATGGCATACACATAGTTACTACGATGAGATTGCAAATGGGACATATGGTGGATCTCATGCATAGCATATGACAAGTCAAGCGGATTGTCAAACATGATGTGACCTAGAGAATTATCACAAGAAATCCTATGCAACATGGCATCACAACTAATAGACTCCACATGGCAATCATCAAACTCATCATAAATGGGTAAATCATCGCATGGGGAAATCATACTAGCATGAGGCGTGTCAATAGGAAGATCAACATCATGCAAGCAATCAATGTCCACTAGGGGGACAAGAGCATCACCTTCACCTTTGTTACCTATGTCATTCCACTCATGTGGTGTAGGTGAGGTGGCAAAGACCAAATCGAGGTCATCATCATCATCATAATGGAACCATGTGGGGGGTGCATCATATTCCACCGTGGCCATCATCTTGTCCATAGGAAGGACGAAGTCGTCGAGGATCGGCGCGTCATCATATATGGGACCTAGCATGAGAAGACACAATAGAGGTAGAGGTCAAGTTGTTAGAGTTGAAAATGGCCTCACAAGACCTATCAACTATCTCACTCTCTCTATGTGGTGGCTCACTCACTCCCTCAAAATAGGTGCACTCAAACTCACATATGATGGAGTCACTCATCTCACTCAAGTGGTGGGGGTTGTGGCTCTCCTCACATGGGAATAGGGGCAACTCATCATATATGGGGCTAGTGGTGAAGTTACTCTCACTCTCAATATGGGTGCTCATGTCATTCAAGTCATCTCCAAACGCCACCGTGGTCGAGGGGAAATGCTCAACCGTCGCGTCACCGTCATCGTGGATGAAGGCCGAAGACGGCACATCATCACTGTTGCCTCCAAAGATGGAAGCATCATCCTTGCTCACCACCTTGTCGCTCGCCTCCAAAGCATGTTCCTTGAGAGGCTCCATAGTCGTAGTCGTCGCTGCGCCGTCTTCAAAAAGAGTCGTGGTAGACTCGGCATCGTCAATGCCACAAAGAGGGATGGCGGTGATGTCGAACTTGGGAGCGTCGTCTTGGAGCTCGTCGGGCTTGGACATCGTGGTGTTACTACCCTCATGCTCGCCGTCGTGGAGCTTGGTCGTCGCGAAGTGTGCTAGGGGTGGAGAAGCCTTGGCCTTCTTGAGTTCTTTTTCCGCCTTGAGAGCACCAAAGTAGTTGTCGTCGAGGGACTTGTAGTTGTCGAGGAAGATAGTCTTGGAGATGTCGTTGTTCAATCCCATCATGAAGTGGAACTTCATCGAAATGGGGTCGTCCACACCGGCTCATCGCAAGGCTTTCTTCATCTCCTTGAAGTACTCGTTGATGGACTTGGATCCTTAGATGGTGTTCTCCAATTGGCGTAGAAGATGTTCCCTGTAGGTGGAAGGCACAAATTCTCGCCGCATCGCTTTCTTCATCTTGGGCCAACTCATGTTGAAGCTCTTCGAAGGTGTGTGAAGCCACCATGTCGACGCATAGTCGTGGAAGTTCCTTGTGGCGCACTTGATGTGATCTTCGGAGGGGACTTGATGTAGCTTGAGGTAGTCGTCCATCTTGCGCTCCCACTCGAGATACTTCTCGGGGTCTTGAGTCCCATAGAAAGGAATCTTGTGGTCGGTGTCGAGGTCGTAGTAGCTCGTGGAAGTTGCGGACTTGAGCTTGGGGAGCTTCTTTTGAGGTACTTGTTGGTGAAGATGCCACATATCCGAAGGCGAAGATGCCTTGAACTCGCTTGGCGAAGATGCCAAGGTAGATGGTGAAGTCGTAGAGCGGTGGTTGGTGTTGAGCTCTTGACCTTCACGTTCATGTCGGTGATGGTGTTGATGCCGATGTGCGCTTGCCGGAGATGGTAGCTCGGAAGGATGTGCACTTGAGCGCCTTCTCGAAGATGAGGAAGACCTCTTGCCGGTGTTGATGAGGACCTTGAGCTCCTCCATGTGCTTGTCCATCTTGGCGTCGATGAAGTTCTTCATGGCATCGAACTTGTCGTTGTGGTTGTAAACCGAAGGAGGTGTGCCGTCCCTATCCATAGAAGCACTCGAGAGGGTGTGAGAACGAGATGGAATGAACATACCAAAGTTACCTCTTTCCGAAGTTGTAGATGGATCTCAAAAGACCACAATGTATGCAAGGAAAAGAGTGCACTTGGTGAAAAACCTTGTCCAATCCTCACAACCTACACAAATGGCTTATAGTGGAGCTCGGTGGGGTTAGTGGCACAAAATATCAAGCAAATTGAAGTCCAAGATATGTAAATGTTGAAATCAATCCAAAGGACTCAAAATGCAAAACAAGAGATCACAAAAATAGAGGAGTGCAATAAAGAAACACACGCGGTGAGATAATGGGGCTTGTGCAACTATAGGGATGAGCAACACAAAATTTGCTAACGAAGACTATGCTCGTGTTGCACAAACACAAGGAGAGACGCTAGCTTGATTGCACGTTTGGGCACGATTCACCACTTGGCACCAATCCTATTCATGCAAGCAAAACGTTTCCTATTCCATGTATCCTCATGCACAAGTATATCTTTTCATGCTCAACTCTTTTTGCTTATAAGCTTTGATCTCTTTCTTGCTTAAAAGCTTTTTTTCACTCTTTCATCCACATACAAGATTAGAAATGCTTTTGCGCTCCCACTAAACTTCTTGTAAACACAAGATTCTTCGTCATTCCTGATGAAACCAAACTGTTTGACCACTTCATCAAAACGAATGTTCCAGCTCCTTGACGCTTGCTTCAGACCATAAATGGCTTTCTGAAGTTTGCATACCTTTCCAGCATCCTTATGAACGACAAAACCTTCTGGCTGTATCATGTATACATCCTCTTTGAGGTTTCCATTTAGGAAAGCCGTTTTGACGTCCATCTTCCATATTTCATAATCGAAATAAGCAGCAATTGCTAGTAATATCCGAACAGACCTAAGCATAGCTACGGGCGAGAAAGTCTTGTCGTAGTCCACTCCTGGAACTTGCGTGAACCCTTTCGCGACAAGTCTAGCTTTGTGGATAGTAATGTTACCATCCGCGTCCGTCTTTCTTTTGAAAATCCATTTACAACCAATGGGCTTTACGCCTTCTGGAAGTTCTTCCAAGTTCCAAACTTGGTTTTCGTACATGGATTCCATTTCGGATTTCATGGCTTTGTGCCATTCCTTTGAGTTGGGCCCCGCCATCGCTTCCTTGTAGTGCGCAGGTTCATCGTCTTCAAGAATGAAGATTTCGTTATGAAACCACTCAGGTGGCTGGATAGCCCTACCTGATCTGCGCGGTTTAGTTACAACATTGTCTGAAGTTTCCGCATCACATGCGACAACTTCCGGCTCAGTTGTAGGGATAATTAGCGGAAGTTCTTCCGGTTCCTTAGCCATATCAACGGTTGCCGAAGATTCACTAATCTCATCAAGTTGTACTATCCTCCCACTCACTTCTTTAGCGAGAAACTCTTTCTCAAGAAAGACTCCGTTTTTAGCGACAAACACTTTGCACTCGGAGGGTTGGTAGAAAGAATACCCAACTGTTTCATTTGGATAACCTATAAAGTAACATTTGTCTGATCTGGGATCGAGTTTGCTTGGTTGTAAACGTTTTACATAAGTTTCACAACCCCAGATTTTGAGATGTGACAAATTGGGTTTCTTCCCATGCCATAACTCGTATGGTGTCGTCTCAACAGACTTAGACGGTGCTCTGTTTAATGTATAAGCTGCAGTGAGTAGTGCGTGACCCCAAAAAGATATCGGTAGATCTGTAAGAGACATCATCGACCTTACCATGTCTAACAGGGTTCGGTTACGTCGTTCCGACACTCCGTTTCGCTGTGGAGTTCCGGGAGGCGCAAGCTGTGAAACGATTCCACGGTCACTCAGATGTTGGCCAAACTCATGACTAAGGTATTCGCCCCCGCGATCAGACCGTAGAAACTTAATCCTTTTGTTACGATGATTTTCTACCTCATTCTGAAATTCTTTGAACTTTTCAAAGGTTTCCGACTTATGCTTCATCAAGTAGATATATCCATACCTACTCAAATCATCCGTAAAAGTCACGAAGTAGAAATACCCACCCCGTGCTATTGTGCTCATTGGACCACATACATCACTATGTATTATTTCCAACAATTCACTCGCCCGTTCAGGATGACCCATGAACGGCGGCTTGGTCATTTTCCCCATCAAGCAAGCTTCACATGTGTCAAATGATTCAAAATCAAAGGACAGTAAAACTCCATCTTTATGGAGTCTTTGCATGCGTTTCTTTTCGATGTGGCCAAGGCGACAGTGCCACATGAAAGTGGTGGTGGTATCAGCCTTCTTAAGGCGTTTAGCATTCACGTTAAAGACATCATTTCCACATTCAAGATTTAGTATGAAAAGGCCCCCAACAATGGGTTCAAATCCATAAAACATATCCTTACAATAAAGTGAACAACCATTGTTCTCAGACTTGTACGAATACTCATCGTGTACTAAACATGATCCGGAGATAATGTTTCTACACAATAGTGGAACAAAATAACAGTTATTTAGTTCTAAGATAAATCCTGAAGGGAGACGTAGACGCATAATGCCGACGGCTTGAGCGGCAATCCCAGCGCCGTTCCCGACACGCATCACGACTTCATTCTTTGCTAGCTTGCGCACCTTCTGAAGTCCCTTTATCGAGTTGCAAATATGAGCAACCGATCCGGTATCAAATACCCAAGAATTAGAATTTTTGCTAGCAAGCAAAACGTCAATGACATTAACTTGTATAACAATTATACCTTTTCCGGTTTTCCCGGACTTCTTATCTTCCAGATACTTCTTGCAGTTTCTCTTCCAGTGTCCTGTGCCCTTGCAGTAGAAGCACTCAGTTTCATTCTTGGCTCCGCCCTTAGAGTTGCTTTGGGAGCCGGTCTTACCAGCGCCCTTGCCCTTCTTTGCCTTGCCTTTCTTTTTGAAACTGGCGGTTTTATTCACAGGCAACACTTGCTTACGATTTTTCCGCAGTCCTCCTTCCGTAGTTTTCAGCATGGCGAGCACCTCTTCCGGTGTCTTCTCCATCCCACTCATGTTGTAGTTCATGACAAAACCGTCGTAAGACGGGGGGAGTGAAGAAAGCATCATGTCCATCATATGGCCAGGCGGAATTGGAAATTCCAGGGTTTTAAGCCTTTCAGCATAGCCAATCATTTTGAC
Organism: Elymus sibiricus; assembly: GCA_039707655.1. NCBI lineage: Eukaryota > Viridiplantae > Streptophyta > Magnoliopsida > Poales > Poaceae > Elymus > Elymus sibiricus. The sequence continues at coordinate 309,169,557 of CM077674.1, forward strand.
TACGTGTTCGCCAACTGAACTGCCCTCAGCCATCTTGCAATCCATCACGGCCTTCATGATATCAAATCGTTCAGACCGTGCGGTTTCCTTGTACAGAGCATCCAATTCCCGGATCATATCACGGGGTTTATGGAATTCAAAACGTTTTTGAAGCCCTGCACTCATGCAAGCTAGCATGAGGCACTGCACTAAGTTGTGATCATCATCCTTAGTGGCCCAGACATTTAGTTCATCTTCCGGGGCATCGGCCGCCGGTTTAGCTGGAAGAGCATTTTTAGGCACATACATTTTCTTAGCGCTTCTGAGGACAATTCTCAGGTTACGGACCCAGTCCGCATAGTTGTTTCCAGTCGTAGCTAACTTTTCTTTCTCTAACATCGGGCCTAAGTTGAACGCGGTGTTGCGAGCCATTTGATCTACAACGGAAAACACAAGTTTCACTTAGACTTTGTTCATAATGATTTTTGGCACTAGTGAATAAACAATTTTATTCTAAAGTGCGCTCCCACTCAAATCAATATCTCTTAAAATTGATTATGAGTGATTCAAAATCCACATTTAATTCAACGCCATTGATGTGGACATCACTGATGACGAGAATTTCAATCGGTAGGCAAACTTGCCGATCACATCTCTATGTGACTTTTGTTCATCTTTCGATGGGTGTGTTCCGAGCTCAGGACTATCCTGCCTGAACGTCAAAGACAACCAAGTGATCTTGCTGCGAGGTCTGACCTCACCCGCCTCATTCCTCTCAATTCGTTCATACCCATGTGGACATGGCGCACCCCGAAAAGATACGAATTTCAGACGGTGCTACACTTGGGTGAACACTAACTACTTTGATATTTTTAAGTGAGAGATCACCCTAATAAAAAGCGACTACCGCGCAATCAAGAAGGGTGCGTCATAAGGGATAAACATCTCAGACAATTCATAATAGCATGATATGGTATAGCCCCTTCTGACGGAGAAGTCTTTAATTTCTTCGTCTTCGGCATTTGCGTCGGTGTTCACCTTCGCGAAGATTGCCACCACCTTGTCGATGCACCAGATAATATTGCTATCTCTATAGCTAATAAAATAAGTGCATTACTTAAGGTTAACACGCAGGTCATTAAAGTGACAATCATATGGCTCCAGCCATCATGCCGAATCATGACACGCAGGTCATGTTAATAAATTTACATCATATAGTCATCTCATACACAATCGAATTAATATGAGCATTGCTATACCACATCACATGCACATCCTGTAAAACCAAGATAGACGCCTCTAATCGGTTTATGCAAAATTTTATTTTATGTGGCTTCTAAGGTTTTGACTTAAACCGCAGCTACCAACGTATTATCATCAAGTATGATTATTCAAGTCGCTAGATTAACATCGCGGGGTGTATGAAACACGAGATAATTAAATCTCGAGCCCCATACTAAACTTCGTCATACGCATGACCCCCGTGCAGATCATATCTGCATTGCCCTTTCATCTGCGAATTTCCTCTTTCTTTTGACTATGGCGGAACCCAAAGAACTGACAGCACTTCGTTGATCAATCAGGATCGCGGATTGCCAGAACTTTGTGAAATTCCACCATGCTGTCTCGAGATCAGAAATACGCAAATTCTAGGAAAGCCATAAGAACATCGGGTAACAGATTTCATCTGCTACCCGCATAAATAATTTTCAGCAATAGATCTCATCTACTCCAAAATTATATTATGCAATACCCATACATCTCCATGTATTCTAGATCGTAACCTGCATCTATGCATAGCACGGCTCATGATGCCACTGTAGGGGAACGCGACAGAAAACAAAAAAAATTGGTACAGCGAGCACGCCCAGGACCACTATGGAGACTGCATACAGGGTTTGATCTGATCCGTACCGACTTGAAGCGCAGCGGAAGAAGAGTCGCTGTAGATCGTCGGTGCAGATCCCCGCAGCTAGGATTTACAACCTCCCAACCGCGAGGATGTACTCCCTCGCCGGACAGCCCTTCGGGAGGCGGTCGGACAGTCCCTCGGACGATGTCTCGGACAGCCCTTCGGGAGGACCGTCGAAACTCGAACGGTAACTCGGACAGCCCTTCAGGAGGCGGTCGGACAGCCCCTCGGACGATGTCTCGGACAGCCCTTCGGGAGGACCCTCGAAACTCGAACGGTAACTCGGACAGCCCTTCGGGAGGACACTCGAACAGCCCCTCGGGCAAAAGATCGAAACTACAATCTCTCTACGGGGTTGCACACATACGGTGTCAGCTATCCGGCAGGGCTTCGCCATCCAGAACTAGTTCCTGCCGGAACCCAGACAGCCTTTCGGCTCTACGAAACTATTTCGCTGGGAGGGAGAGAGAGAGAGCCAAACGAGCATGGCATGTGTATGAGAGCAAGGATGAGCTTTGGAGAGCACCCTTCCACCTCTATTTATAGGATAGCCAAGGGGTAAGTTGGCATACAAAAATACCAAAAGTACCCCCACTTTATGTCTCACATAAAAGAATAAAAGGGAAAAGGGGTGCCATGTGGAGCTCCATGGAGGAACACCACCTTGGCCGGCCACCTCTCGGGGGCCCTCCACATGGGGGTGCCTTGCTCCCCAATCCCTTCTAGAAGCCTTTTGGGAAATATCCCAAAAGGTGACTTTCCAAAAAAATATCCATAAAGTGATTTTCACTATTCATGGAACCAATTTTCCGCTACCGTTAAATCCAAAAATATTTCTGTGGGTTTTAGAATAATTCCAGTACCCACACAAATGATTTTGGACGCGTTCCGAAACAATTTCGGATTAGTGATTTTCATCTGCGAAAAGCAACCAAATCGGTTCCGGCAGCTCCGGAACATTTCCGGTTTTTATCCCGGAAAATTCCCAAAAGTTTCCAGAACACTTCTGGCATCCTCCAAGAATTTCCAGACGTGTGCCGAAAGCAATTTGACTTAATGGTATCCCCTGAAACAACTTTTCAGTTTTACCGGAACTATTCCGGTGTTCTCTCCGGAACGTTTCCGTTTCGTCCGAAACTTTTTCGGTGATTTTCTCTCAGACTCCCCGTCTAGTATTCAGCAGATAGATGACCCTTAAGCGTGTGACCCTATAGGTTCGGTGAAGTATAGACATGACCCGGAACACTTTCCGATCAATGATCAACATCGGAGCCGTGGACACCCATATTGACCCCTATACCCACACGAATGAATATTCGAGCGAACCTCCAATTGCCGTGTGCTATTCCTATTGCTTCACGATATATTACAAACACCCGAGGTGAGATTTATTGCATCCCCGTGGATCAACAACTTGTCCACCATGCAAGTTACGTCGTTACCGGTTTTGTTCTCTTTTCTCGTTTCCGTGTTCCGGCATCCCAGTGATCAAATCACAATGTGTCTGCCCAGACGATGATAGATACCGTAACACCGAGAGGGTCCGAGAATATCTCTCCATCGTCGGAGGAGCAAATCCCAATCTTGAGCTATCTCGTTTCTTGTCATACTTTTCCGTGAACCCGTAAGCCGCCGTAATAGCCACCCAGTTACGGATGACGTTTAACAAACCCCAAAGTTCACGAAGCAAGTACGAAGGAACTCGATACTCTCATGGTCTAAGGAATTATGCAAACATTAACTATCTCCGTGTTATTTACCATTAACTTGTGACGAATGTATCTCATAGCATAACATCAATTCGGGTCGATTCAACACAAGTGTTCTACTAACATTGTGCCCTCAAAATTGCCGGCATAGACATGCCCATGATCAGGAAAACAGGATCATCATGCAATACTTGAGCCAGTCTTAGAGGCAAGACTAGGAATACATTTTACCGTTTATTATACCACACGTGCACATGAGTTTTCCTCCGAGCCTCGTGGTTATTGTAGACTCGAGAATCATTGCAGTTATAGCATGGAACATAAACATTCATTACAACCTCGGAGATACAAAATAACTGTTATTACTGCCTCTAGGGCATATCTCCTACATCAAACTGGGAGTAAGGTTTTACACGGAGTTCAGTTATGCTTTCTTGACCATCTACAACCACAACTCGCAAGTTCCCCCCCCCCCCCAACGCCAACTGGGAGTAAGGTTTTACACGGAGTTCAGTTATGCTTTCTTAGAGCATCTGCAACCACAACTCGCAAATTCCGCCCCCAAACACACATACCTCAATTACGAATTTTCAAATCCATACAATGACATGCACGTGAAACCTAGTCTTAAGCGGAGCTCGTCCGGCTCCGCCGTGCCCATGTCCCGCTGCTGGCTGCGCCCCTCGGAGTGTTGGTGTGGTAGCCGACAAGGTAGAGTACGACATGGGACACGCGCCGACTCACGGGACTCGAGATGCCGTCGTCTCCCATGCCCTATTCTTCCTCGTCGGAGCCCGTGCCCTGCACGTTGCCGGTGGATGTGAGGTCGATGATGGATCCGTCGTGGTCGTAGCCGGCCACGTCCACCACGACACGGTTGCGGCACCAGGGGTTGCCAGGCACCATACACGGCGTCGGAGAGTGCGACTCCGCCTCGCCAATGTCCGCCGCGAGGGCGGCCGCGGCCTCGCACGGTGGGCATGTCGCGCCATATTTGCGTCGGACAAGGCTCATTCATTCACCTGCGCCTCGGCGCGCCAACGAAGCGGTTGCGCATCCGCCAAGGCGTTCGGACGCTAGACAGACCGTGCCGCTTCCGGTGAGTCAGCGGCGACAAGCATCGCGTCGGATCCATGCACCATTTGGGCGAACGCAATGGATTCGCGCCGGATGGAGTCCGACTGCTGCCGTCGGGCTGACTCCTCCTGGGAGCGGTGGAGCGCAAGGCGGACGGCCATCTCCTCCTCGGGGCCGCGTGGGACGAGCTCCGGGTCAACGGATCGGGAGGTGGAGGACTCGGATCTGCTGCCGGCCATGCCAGAGAAGGCAGGAGATAGCCGGACGGGAGCTTGTGGGCGAAGGGAAGTGGAGTGGAGTGGAATGCGGCTAGGGTTTTGTTCGGAGTGCGGATAGGGTGCAATTTCTGTAGGGTCAGGTGGGCCAAACCCAACGTGTCGGACGCGTCCGGGCGTCCCATATCCGCCGCACATATATGTGAGGTTGCTGGTTAGTCCGGACGTTTGAATCAAATATAGGTCGTTCGGTTGGATGACATTTTTTCGTTCGGACTGCCCGGACGTTTGGGTCGGATATGGGTCGGTTGTAGATGCTCTGATTAGTTCTGCGAGAACTAGTAGACTCGACTAGGACCTTTTTGGTTTCCGTTGACTTCCAAGTCCACCAAGTCGTTTTTCTGGCAGGCTTTACGGCCCTCCACGTTTGCATACCGTTAGCATTTTGTATTCTTCTGGGCACGTAAGTACACCTCGAATAGTATTTGCGGCTGCGTTGCCAACTTGAACTGAATTCAAAACCTCAATGCTGGAGAAACATTAATTTTGTTGCTACTTCCAAAAGAACCATAATTTTGTGAAGAATCATACGCAGATCAAAAGAGTCAAAAGCAAACAGAAGTACATAACTGTACTATAAATTTCCACTGTAGGAGTATTTCCCTACAGTTGCCATCCACTTGAACAAATTTATATACGGGGTACACTGTCAACAAGGGCTTTAAAATCTTACCAAAAGAAACAATAATATCTGTCTGCATATACATTACCCTATAAAATTACACTAAGTACAGATTTATAAAGAACAGCTGAAATATTTTAAAGACATCTGTATACAGTTACAATCCGATTAACAAACCAACAAATGTACTACCACTTTCTTGGCTAGGCCACGCCATTGATCATCAGCTTCCTCTCGCCTGTTTCTGCAGACTTATCAGGGGCACCCGCCGTTTGGGTTCCAGGTCGTGCACGAGTGACCTGGCCCTTGCAGCTGCTGCAGATACACCTGGCGGATGAACCCGACGACGGACTCGCCGGCCGTGGCCTCGCGGGCGCCCCACTCCTCTCCCGCCAGCGGCCGCGCGGCGCCGAGCACCGCCGAGAACACCATGATCATCACGATCACCGGCAGAACGAGCTTTGCAATCACGGCAGCCATGACCTTATAGTCCGGTTATCTCCGAGACTGCGTATATCTCGCTCTCTCTCTCTCTTCTCGCTGCCGCTAAATTAGCTAGGAAGAAGCAGCAGCTATGGAGCTTTAGGATGTGTGTAGATCTACAGGCTTCTGACGCCCGTTATATATAGGGGGCCTGCGTCGGGGGAAGGCCGGAAGCTGCTTCATCGTTTACATGGGAGACTTGGCGCGTTTGTTTGAACTTTGAAAACAGCCCTAAGAACTTTACAGCGAATGCATGTACTAGTACATAACAGTGATGTTTTGTGCGACCCGAGTATGTACGTACGTGTTATGTAGGGAGCTTTTGCCCGGGGCCAGAGCACCATGTGAAACGTGTACTCCCGCGTTCCGGGACTTGAGCTCCAAGTCGTTTTAGTCAAGAGAGAAACCTCTTAAATTGGACCCAAAAATGTGTTTAGTTTGGTATGGCTTGCTTTGCCGTACGTAAGCAAATAAAGACCCTGTCCTTGCGTCTTGTCTGGTTTCAGTTTGCATGCATGGGACGCACAAATAATCTGGTCAATGCTCGAGTTGCATTGTTAGAGATATACTCCTATTTAGTATTTAGAGATTGTCCGGGATTAGATATGAATTGTTTTCATCTTATCTCTATCTCTAGGAGACGTCTTGCCCTTCAAGTCTTGTACTCAATATATACTCGCCCTCGAGGCTCAATAATACATCCATCGCATTACGCCAATCCTCTCCCTCTATCCCTTCTAACATGGTATCAGCCTAACCCCGATCCAAACCCTAGCCGCCGCCGCCGCCGCTTCCGCACCGCGCCGCCCCCGGGGCGGTCGATCTCCAAGATCGGCACCGGGGACCGCGCCCCCCGTACCTAGGGTTCGTCCGCTGGTCGTGTTGACCGGCTGTCCTAGAGAGTCTTTTTTCCCGATCGCTTGATCCGGCTTTTTTCTCTCTCCCGCCGGTCGCTTTGATAGGTGCTTTTCTTTTTGGTTTTCTGATATAAAATCGGTTTGCGTCGCCCACCGCCGCCGTCGACCCCCGCGCGCCTCTACTCCGACACCGGCGCGACCACCCGGCCTCCTCTCCGACCCGGTGGCCTTTCACGGCCGTCGTCCGCACGTCTGCCGTCCGTCGCCCTGCGCCGGCCGTCGCCGCCCTGCTCCGACCGGAACTTCTTCATCACCCACCGCCTCTGTCGCGTCTGTACGGCTGCCCTACCGCATGCCTCGTCGGCCCCGTCGCCGGTTGCGGGCTGCGACGGGCCGGCTCCCTCGGGCCGGCTGCGTCGGGCTCGACGGCTGCCTCGGGCCGGCTCCGTCGGGCTCGCTGGCTGCCTCGGGCCGGCTGCCTTGAGCCGGCTGCGCTCGTCCCACGCCGACCGTCGTCGTCGGCTTCATCACGGACTCCGCCGCAACCCCGCCTCCACCGAGTGGCGTCCCCGACCTCGCGCGCGGTCGGATTGATCACCCGCCCGCCCGCGATCCGCCTCATCTACGCCGTGCGACCGATCTGGCCCGTCGGTTGCGCGCGCCTCCGCAAGTCCCGTGAAGGCTGTCCCCGAGTACAACGCACCTCTCCACCGATCGAGCAATGGGCTGCCGCTGCGTCGCCCCATCGGGCCGCAGCACCGCCGCCCCGTGGTTCTCCTCACGGCTGCAACGACCCGCACGCCGCCGCTGCGACGCCCTTTCGGGCCGTAGCGCCGCGACACGCGGTCCACGCCGCCGCCCCGATGCCGTCTCCGCGGCAGCACCGACCCGCACACCGCCGTAGCGCCGCCCCTTCGGGACGTAGCGCCGCGGCATGCGGTCCAGGCCGTCGCCCTGAGGTCTTCCCGCCGTCGCCCAGACCAGCCTGCTGTCGCTGCGTCGCCCCTTCGGGTCGTAGCGCCGCGGCACGCAGTCCACTCCGCCGTCCCCGCACGTCGACTTCCACGTGGTATGCGCCGCGCCGCCTCCCTTGGCACGGGAACGCCACCGTCCGCACCGGTCTTCGTCACGCTGTCAGGTTCTTCTCGCCTACTTCGAGCACCGCCGCCGCGCTCCTAACATAGCCGCGGCCGCCGCCTCCTCAGGCCGCCGCCGCCGCTCTTCTTCCTCGGCGCCGCTGCTGCTCGCTCACCCAAGCCGCGCCGCCGTCCACCCCCTTCGTCTTCGTCCAGCACCAGCTCATCTACCCGACCACTTCATCTACTCCGACAACCGCGGGCGACATCGGCCCCACGCCGATTGGCGCCGCAACCGTCGTCGAGTCCTTCTCTGCTGGCCCCTCCGACTTCTTCGACATGGCGCACAGCTCGTGCAAGTCCCCATCTACGCATGCCCGGTGCTGGCAACACCGATGCGTGCCTTCGTCCACGACGTGTCCCCGGGCTGGCAAGCCTGGAGCGGCGCATCGTCAACATCCACTTCGTCCGTCTACGCATGCCCGATGCTGGCAACACCGATGCGTGCCTTCGTCCATGACGTGTTCCCGGACTTGGCAAACCCGGCGCGACGTCTCGTCAACACCGTCTTCTTCCCGGCGCATCACTACTTCGACACCACTGCGCCCATGACTAACTCGGCGCCTCCTTGTGCCCGCGGCTCCATGGCGACTACCTCGACACCGGCGACCCCCGACTCGACATCGACCACGGCTACCTCGCACGGCTACCTTGACCACGGCTACACCACCCACGCTCTCGGCTACCTCGACAACGGCACAAAGGGATATCACCTCGCTTGAGCAACTCGACGGCTTCCTCTACAGTCCACGCGTCCGCTACGCGACACCGTCCACGACGCTCCCGCTGCGATTGCGGGAGGATGTCAGCCCGTCGGCTGCTATTCTCTCCAGTCTGACCGTCCGCGACGCTCCTGTTGTTCGCAACGCTACTGCTACGACTGCGGGGGGGGGGGGGGGGGGGGGGGGGGGGGGGGGGGGAGGGGTTAGAGATATATTTGGTATTTAGAGATTGTCCGGGATTAAATAGGAATTGTTTCCATCTTATCTCTAGGAGGCGTCTTGCCCTCCAAGTCTTGTACTCAATATATACTCGCCCTCGAGGCTCAATAATACATCCATCGCATTACGCCAATCCTCTCCCTCTATCCCTTCTAACATGCATCTACTTTATTCGACAACATGCTTGCATGGTCAAAAATTCAAAATTTTGGGTTTCCTATGGAGTACGACAGATAGTCTACGTACACTCTCATTCCTCTGCCGTTCGTTGGTCAGAATCTCGTGTTCAATTTTTGTTTAGAGTTCGAGTCAGAGTCATGGCAATCTTCCAAGAAAATGCCGCGTACAGTTTTCCACTTGAAACCGAAGGAAAACTTACGATCTCTTGTTATGCGGATATACACACTTATACAGTGTATTATTCCACAGCCCTACTGCACGCGGTTAGCCTTTTCTTTTTAATTGCTCTCACTTTCAAGCGGCCAACAAAGCTAGCTAAGCTGTCCGTTTCAGGCGCGCTTGGAAGTTGGACTTGGGGAATCTACGAAATTCCAGCATGAGATTTGACCTACTGCTGGTCGGTAGTCGCTACGTACTCGATAATCCAAACTGTTGGTCGGTCGCTGTCTACATGCCCGACGTCAAGGGTCGTATAAGTTTCTGCATTACGAGTGCCACACGGTTAGAGAAGTTCAGTCTACGACGACTAGTTGACAGGGTAGGGGCATTTACTAAACCACGATTCTTGGTTCGTCTTAGTTATTACCTCTTTTTAATAAATACTAGCAAACATACCCGTGCGTTGCAACGGGAAGGAAAAAATCATCCCTCGTACACACACTCGATGACACGAGCAGATCGTTTGAAATCTTTCACAGTGTCATACGAGAAACAACATGACAAGTGATGGCAAGAGAAATATCAACCTAGTTGCCAGTATAAATTCACGTCTTTGCTGAGTTTCTCCTCAGTGATACCTGTGCATTAGGCTGAAAATAGCAAAGTACATTTTAGTACTCAGTGATAGCATGTGCATAAGAGCATTTTTTTTTGTCTTGTTCACATATGTGTTTGCAACTGTAATCCAAGTCAAGACTTAATTTGGTTGCAAGCATATTATATATCTCCACCGAAAATAATCAATCTGGAAGGACATGCATAACAAATAGGTATTTTCAAAATACCCCATATAAAGAAAAGTATTAATTAAGGGTGCAACATAAACATAATTTTAGAAATGATTAAAATGCAAGATAATATCATATTTGGAATCTACACATTTTTCTGAGCAATTTCCGTATATAACATTCTAAATTTAGAATTAGAATTTGAAAGATAGGAATATTTTGAAAAGTACTTAATTTGGTTGCAAACATATTATATATCTCCACCAAAAATAATCAATCTGGAAGGACATGCATAACGGATAGGTATTTTCAAAATACCCCATATAAAGAAAAAAGTATTAATTAAGGGTCAACATAAACATAATTTTAGAAATGATTTAAATGCAAGATAATATCATATTTGGAACCTAAACATTTTTCCGAGCAATTTCCGTATATAACATTCTAAATTTGGAATTAGAATTTGAAAGATATGAATATTTTAAAAGTACTTGAATCTACCAAAACAAAGTAGCTGGGCCCAAATGTGCAGTCCATCTGCTAAGATGGAACTTGGCAAAGCAGCTCTATCTTACGCCAACCTGAAATCAGAAAGAAAAGAAAGATAAAATGGGAGATGGTGGGTGGAAGGTTAACACTCCAGCCGGTGGGGTGCTAGTGCACTTGTGATTAATGAGGGAACAGCTTTATGGAAAACGTTTAGTTTCATCCGGCTGATTTCCGCAAGAAATCAGCCGCCCCCGTCGCCTGACAACTGTCATGGGCCCTGCACGTTGCTTTCCCTCCTTCCCAAAATACACGGATCAGATCATCTTCTCCCTCGTTCGATCCCTCCTCTCGTCTCTCTCTCTCTCTCTCTCTCTCTCTCTCTCTCTCTCTCTCTCTCTCTCTCACGTCGCTGGTCCTCTCCCACCACCGGCAAGCAGAGCTCGCCATGCAACTGCTGCAAGGACAACCACCATGGCATTCGTCCGGTGTTTCGGAGATCCTCCTTCCCTTCTTCCGCTTCTCTCCCACCACCGGCCGAGGAGCTCGCCGCGCCATACTGCGAGGATGAAGGACATGCTGCTAAGACGACGTCCGCTGCTACAGGCCAGCCACCGCGGCATGTGCCGGTGCTGCAGGTTCGCCCGCTGTTTCATGCGCGAGCTGCCGCAAGCGCCCCTCCAGTGATGCAATGCGGCCCTCGGTGCTGCAGGCCGGCTGTGTTGCAGAAGGCGCTAGGTGTTGTAAAGTCGGAGGGTTCGCCGGCATTTTTGTTCGCCGCCGTAGACGGTGCGCAGTGTTGGTGTGCAAGCCGAACTGAGGGTCAACGCTGCAATGGTGTTGCAAGCCGTCTGGGCACGACTGCTCGCCGGAGACGGAGTCACATGGATGTTTTGTTGGCAGCATGCTCGATCACGGCGAGCTCGCCGGCGTTTTGCTACGAGCCGACCGGCGGCGCAGCTGCTCACCGGGGTCACGTGGATGTTGTGTTGTAGCATGCTCCGGCGTGCCGAGCTCGCCGATGGTGCGGCCGCTCGTCAGAGACTCATGGGTGTTGTGTTGTAGCATGCTCGTTGCACCGAGCTCGCCGACGTTTTGCTAAGACCGGCGGCACGGCTGCTCCTGTAGTCACATGGATGTTGTGTTGTAGCATGCTCTGTCGCGGCGAGCTCGTCAACGATGCGGCCGTTGTGGCTGCTCATCGGAGTCTCGCGGATGCCGCGTTGCAGCATGCTCGGTCGTGGCGAGCTCACCGGCGGCACGGCCGCTGCGGCTGCTCGTCGGAGTCTTGTGGATGTTGTAGCATGCTTGGTCGCAACGAGCTCACCGGCAGCGCGGCCACTACGGCTGCTCCTCGGAGTCTCGTGGATGCTGCGTTGTAGCATGCTCGGTCGCTACAAGCTCACCGGCGGCATGGCCACTGCGGCTGCTCCTCGGAGTCTCGTGGATGCTGCGTGGCAGCATGCTCGGTTGCGGCGAGCTCACAGGTGGCGCTGCTGCTGCGTCTGCTCGCCGGTTGATGCTATGCAACATGCTTGATCACGGCGAGATCGCCGGCGGCGCGGCCGCTGCTGGTACTCGTCGGGGTCTCGTGGATGCTGCGTTGCAGCATGTTCAGTGGCGGTGAGCTCACCTGCTGCGCTGCTGTGTCTGCTCGCCGGTTGATGCTATGCAGCATGCTCGATCGCGGCGAGATCGCCGGTGGCGCGGCCGCTGCGGGTACTCGTCGGGGTCTCCTGGATGCTGCGTTGCAGCATGTTCGGTCGCGGCGAGCTCACTTGCTGCGCTGCTGCGTCTGCTCGCTGGTTGATGCTATGCAGCATGCTCGGTCGCGGCGAGATCGCCGACGGCACCTGCTTGCTGGTGTCATGTGGATGCCTCGTGCCTGCATGCTTGGTCGCTGCGAACTCGCCGGCAGCGAGGTTGATCATCGGAGTCATGTGGATGTTGTGTCGCAGCGTGCTTGGCCACGACAAACTCGTCGGCGTTTTGTTACGAACCCACCGGCGATCGCGGCTCCTGCTGCTGCTGCAAGCGGGTGGTAACGGGTCGGCGAGCTGATGCACTCATCGGAGCTACACGCGAGCGCACATGGGAAACGGGATGGTTCTTTTGCAACTTAAGCGAGCGGCTGCTACAGAGACGCTGCGGAAAATATAAGCCAGCTCAGCAGGGAATCAAGCAATCCATCGGGGTGAATCGACAGCTGGGGAGGCGGCTTATCCTTTCCCAGGACCAGCCGGCTGACCCGTAGCAGTCGCCCAGCTTTATACATGAACCCAACGCGATGGTGAGCGACTTTGAGGAAAAACGATTCGGTTTTGCCACTTATGGATGGCATTGGTGAGTAATTCTTGCCAACTTCGGGGGTAATTTAGATGACGGTGAACGAGCAGAAGCAATCCGTGCTTTATTATTAGGTAAAGATAAAGATATAAAAAAATGTATCCCGGCCTCTGTATCAATTGATGCATGCGGGTCTTCTATTTTTGCTAGGTTTCATCGTCCAAATGTGACATAAAAGAGAACACAAAAGGCAACCCAGCCAAAGGATAATAAGATTACGTGACACTTTCACACTTCACTAATCATATTACTAGACCGCCATAGATGTCGGTAGGGTCACCAACACAATAGAATAGTGTGGACTGGAAACAAAATGTGATGGGCTCTCGCGACCGCCCCGGGTGAGTGTCTGTGGCGGCGCCGCCTTGATCTCCTCCCCCGCCTCCCCTGCAGCTACCGATACCAGACCGGAATCCTATCTGTGTCCTCCCCCTTCTCTCATCGCTCCCGGACTAAGTCCGAGTCGACAAGGCGGCAATGGTCAGCCCGTCCGTTCCAGGTGCCGGCTCCACGTCACCCCACTCGCCTGAGCTCCGATGTCCTCCTGTTTGGAGGTTCAAGAGGGAGAATGGGGCATTATGTCCTTTCATGTGTGCCTCTCCAAGTTGCCGACGATGCCCGCTCGGGCCATGACACCCAATGACCCATCTCCGCACGCCGGTGCGGCCCCTGGTCCTGCGATGTCCACACTCGACGCATTGCTCGCTGCTCCCACTCCGACCCTGCTGGATCGTGCGCCCCCCCTTCCACACCGCCATCGTCTCCCGGGCACCCTTGCCATCCCAGCGGCCATCCTTTTGACGATGACCAACCCGGACGCATAGCCACTGCTCATGTGCCGCATGTCGTCGTCGGTCAGGGCAGCAAGTTTGCCCAAAGGCCCCTCACACGTGCCCGAGCTGGGGTGACTGGTGTGGATGCTTTGATCGGGAAGCGGCGACTATGGTTCTCGTGTGTTGTGCGTATGGATCTCATGGGGAACCTATGGATGGCTGGCACACTGTCATCAAGCACTGCTCACCGCCTTCGGCTGCCTTTCATCGTCGTGCCTTCATCTCCCGGTTGACTCCTCCATCATGGTTGAAGGATCGTTGCTTCTTATGCCTTTCCAGAGGTCATCGCGCCTGCGAATGGACCGAATCCAATGCACAAGTTGCCTCCACTTTGTCCATAAAGCTCATTTCTGTCGTGCAAAGCCTTGTGACGACTGGTCCACGACTCTGTGACGTGCTGCTCCACCGCATGCACCCACTGATGATGCAATCCGTGTTGTAGATTATGCCTGAGCTACATGAGATGTATGGAAAGTTATCTTCACCTCTATCGTTGGTTACAGGGGCGGCAATTAGTGGCTGCTCTTGGCCGACATCGTAAAGGAGAAGTCGATGCTGCCTGATGTCGGCTACCTCTAGGAGCGATGATATCCTTGAGGCTGTGGCTCCAGTCCATCCCATTGGCCAGGTTGGTCCTGTGGGTGATGAGGTTGTGACACCCGACGCTTTGGTACCTGTTGCTGACGCCATCTTTGCTAGAAAGCTTCGGAATTGATCACCAAATTGGAGATTGCTAACCCTGGATCTAGCCAGGCGGCAGGTTGCCTCCTACAGGAGAAGGCAATTAGGAACAAGAGCAAGAGGGTGTGAGATAGTCATCTTTCCGGAATTTTAAAGGAGAAATCATTTGGGAGCAAAAGCAAGTAGAGTGGCGCGATAGGTAAGGCATCTGTGGCTGCTTGATGGGTGGTTCTCTTCTTTTCTGGTTGTTGATACGTCTCCGTCGTATCTATAAGTTTTGATTGTTTCATGCCAATATTGTACAACTTTCACATACTTTTGGCAATATTTTATATTATTTTTGGGACTAACATATTGATCCAGTGCCCAATGCCAGTTCATGTTTTCTACTTGTTTTTTGTTTCACAGAAAATCCATATCAAACGAAGTCCAAACGCGATAAAATTTTACGGAGAATTATTTTGGAATATATGTGATTTTTAGGAAGATGAATCAACGCAAGAAGGTGCCCGAGGTGGCCACAAGGCAACAGGGTGCGGCCTAGGGGGGGGGTCGCGCCGTGTTGCCTTGTGACTCCCTCGAGCATCGGTTGGGGCCCTTCTTTCGCCGCAAGAAAGATAATTTCCAGAGAAAAATCCCCTCAAAATTTCAGCCCAATCGGAGTTACGGATCTCCGGGAATATAAGAAACGGTTTTCGACCAGAAAAACAGAACGCGGAACAGAAGAGAAACAGAGAGAGAGATCCAATCTCGGAGGGGCTCCTGCCCTCCGGTAGCCATGGCGGCCATGGACCAGAGGGGAAACCCTCCTCCCGTCTAGGGGGAGGCCAAGGAATAAGAAGAAGAAGAAGGAGGAGGGGGGCTCTCTCCCCCTCTCTTCCGGTGGCGCCGGAACGCCGCCGGGGGAACCATCGTGACGGCGATCTACACCAACAACTTCGCCGCCGTCATCACCAACTCTCTCCCCCTCTATGCAGTGGTGTAACACCTCTTCTCCCTGCTGTAATCTTTACTTGAACATGGTGCTTCATGCTACATATTATTACCCAATGATGTGTGGCAATTCTATGATGTTTGAGTAGATTCGTTTTGTCCTATGGGTTGATTGATGATCGTGATTGGTTTGAGTTGTATGTTTTACTTTGGTGTTGTCCTATGGTGCACTCCGTGTCGCGCTAGCGTGTGGGATTACCGCTATAGGGTATTGCAATATGTTCATAATTCGCTTATAGTGGGTTGCGTGGGTGACTGAAACACAAACCCGAGTAAGGGGGTTGTTGCGTATGAGAGTAAAGAGGACTTGTTACTTAATGCTATGGTTGGGTTTTACCTTAATGATCTTTAGTAGTTGCGGATGCTTGCTAGAGTTCCAATCATAAGTGTATATGATCCAAGTACGGAAAGTATGTTAGCTCATGCCTCCCCCTCATATAAAATTGCAATAATGATTGCTGATCTAGTTATCAATTGCCTAGGGACAAATCCTTCTCTTGTGTTACAAAAATCTTTCTACTAAACAACTAAATTTTATTATCTTGCAAATTACTTCTAGTTTTATTCCTACTAAGTACTTCTGGTTTTATTCTTGCAAACTTATCCTTACACATACAAAGTAGTTTTATTCTTGTTCTAGGTAAAGCGAACGTTAAGTGTGCGTAGAGTTGTATCGGTGATCGATAGAACTTGAAGGGAATATTAATTCTACCTTTAGCTCATCGTTGGGTTCGACACTCTTACTTATCGAGAAAGACTACAATTGATCCCCTATACCTGTGGGTTATCAGTTGTCGTGTCTGATGTCTTTGTCGATGTGTTCTTTATGGGGGTTCCTTTGCGGTGTTGTGATTCATGGGCGTTTATGCTTGTAGCGGGTTGGGGGCGTTTGTTTGTCTGCTGAGGTGGTCGTGGAGATTCATGCTTTGGGAGTAGAATGCATGTGGTTATATTGTAATGATTTTCGCCCGGTTTTTTGTCAATTAATTGGGCAATTCTCTTCTACTTAATTAATCGATGAGGCAAATCTTTCGCCTTCATTTAAAAAAAATACATCTCGGTACATGTTACCGTTTTCATTAGCTGCATCTAGAGTCAATGGATCCACACCTTTGAACGTTGGAGGTAGCACTACGAACGAATTCAACTGGTAGTTTTAAAGATGACCTGTCTAAACTAAAATGTTAAGAACACAATCATTTTAAAGATGACGTCATGTTAAGAACACAATCATTTTAGAAATTTCATACCGTCTAAACTAAAACGCATGTGCCTTTAACTTATTGTGAATCCCCACCAACCAGTTTTTCAACATATTAAGTGTTTTATTTAAGGACTTGCCTGTAATTTATTATTTTCATAAGAACATTGTTGTAAAAGCTGGTTTTATCTAATACATAATCTTTGGCTTTTCCAAGAAAAAAAGGTATACTCAAGAGGAAATGGGGAAAATTATAATGTACATGGGTAGTACGCCATAGGAAGGTGACAAACAAGCAAGGAGACACGACTGATGAATTATTTCCTTGTTGTCACAAAAACAACATTTTTTTTTACATTTTTACCACCTAGGTTTTGTCAAGTTGCCTTTCGCTAACATCACTCCTTTGTCCAAGTACCACATAATTTCTTTTTTGATCTTTAGCGGGACTTGAGTTTTCAAATAATTTTTCTACTGAAATTAAGGCCATCATTGATGAGGTCCGCATATGTAGATTTGATAGAGAAGACACTTTTTTTTCGAAATGGAGGCAAAAGATTTGCCTCATCTATTAATTAAGCAGAAAAGAGTTGCCCAGTTAATTACTGGAAAACCGGGCGAAATCCATCACAAACCGCTGAGCGGCACACGCTGGATACCCCACACACACTCTCCAACGAGGGCATCACCGAGACAGCACGCAGGCGTCATCGTCATCACTTCTCCCCTAGTGGCCTCATCGCCAACCCTAAAACAGCGAGCAAACGACTTCGACTTTGCCGTAGACGATCATCGACCCAACCCATACTGAAGAGGCCATGTGGAGCCACATGAAGACCCATGCCAGAACTCAGCCACCTGCGACAAGACAGCACAGCTCCAACTCTAACGGAGAACTAGGCAAGGTTGGCGCCGTGGAGGATTACCGAACGGATCACCCGTCACCCGTCATCGTATACCATCGGGCCCCGCCACAGCAGTTTCGACTTCACCACGACAAACAGCCGAGGCAATCCCACGGACACGCCGGAGAAGAGCCGACTACCTCAACCAATGCCACGTCTCCGACCTCGCTCACCTCCATTATTGTTGCCACAGAAGCCTCGACGCGAACCGGTGCCATCCACTAGTCCCGCATGCCAATGTCCAGCTCCAAAGACGAAGCCCCCTAGAGGGAAAAATGACACCAAGGCGCCGCCATCGTCCGATCACCCGGGATCAAGGGTTTCCCCCGGAGCTGCACCGTTGGCTGGATCTGTGCGAGAGGGGTGCGGCAGCAAAGCAGGAATGCCTCCAAGAAGGTCAATGACAGCTGCAGCCACCGCCATCGCTAGTCATGGCACAAGGCCGAGACATGGTTTTCACCCAAGCTCCTAGCACACCCTCGACTGCGTGCTCCGATATTAACCAAACCAGGAGTACAAACATCCCTAGAAAATAATAAAAACACATCGACGTCGCTGGGATCGAACGACTTCATCCTCCTGAGCAGGTCGATGGCATGCCGCTCCATTGCTAGAGCCAACCTAAGATTGTTGATCGCAGACATTAAGACCATGGTCCTACTGGACCAACGTCATGGAGAAAAAAAAATCACTAATGGAAGAGTCGCAGATCCAAGAGGCAAACCTCCATTATTTCTGACAAACCTGATGCCAACCAAATTGTAAAGGGAAGCAGCCACCGCCACTGCACCATCAAACCCTTCTTGCCATAACCTCACCTGCCAGAATCGTCGGTGTTGGGGATACACATAGCAGGTAGGCCCATGAAGGGTCAAAATATCATAAAGCATGGGGTCCATACGACAGATGGGCCCAGAGCATCACTCGGACAATCAACATACCATCCACTCGGATGACCATCAACTCACTCGGACATATGAAGACCAATAGTCAGCATGGCGGTTTCGTAGTGGGCTGATATTATGGCATTGATGCTCCACCTTGTAACATAAGAGGTGAGGGGGTAGCGCACTCTATATAAGCCACCCCCACCACTAGACTTAGGGGCGCTGGCTCTCATTCTTCTCACATAGCTCTCTCGCCATTAGTCTCATGACTTAGCTCAGGCATGGAGATCCGTTCTCCTCTCTCTCTCTCTCTCACATTGTAATCTCCGGATACATACTCAGATAAAACAAAGTCTCTCCGGAGCACGAGACGTAGGGCTGTTATCTCCACCGCCAGAGGCCCGAACTCGCTAAAACCCCGTGTCACCCGTTTGCATCTCGATAGATCATTCTCCTTTAACCTTCCCCTTTCTATTGTCGGAATCGTTCCCATGACAGTTGGCGCCCACCGTGGGGCATGGCGTCTATCGAGCCATGATGCAGATGGTTATTTCTTCAACCACCGGCGGCAGATCGATTCCAGCTGGTGCCCTCTATTCGGTTTCATCTTCACGTTTTAACACATTTTTTGTACTGTTCATCTTCACGGCAAGCAAAGCATCGCAAACAGAAGGAAACAGACATCCATTCAAGCACATACAAGGAGAACCATCGACCTTCAGGTTGGTTTGCCTCCCGTCCGCGTGAGCTGACCACCTGAATCGGCATTCTGGACATTGCCAATAGCAGCAACTGCGGCATGAAAGCAGGAAACTGACTGCCCCTCGGCACACGGCCGCCGGCGCCGTCCAGCTCATCGTCATCTCCGACCTCGGCACAGCCGACTACACCTCGCCTGCGACGTCGTCGTTGAGCCCCCACGCGCAGCCACCGGCGCCGTCCGCCTCATCGTCGTCTCCGACCTCGGCACAGCCGACTGCACCTCGTCTGCGACGTCGTCGTTGAGCCCCCACGCGCGGCCACCGGCGCCGTCCGCCTCATCGTCGTCTCCGACCTCGGCACAGCCGACTGCACCTCGTCTGCGACGTCGTCGTTGATCCCCCACGCGCGGCCACCGGTGCCGTCCGCCTCATCGTCATCTCCAACCTCGGCACAGCCGACTGCACCTCGTCTGCGACGTCGTCGTTGAGCCCCCACGCGCGGCCGTTGACGCCGTTCGCCTCGTCGTCGACTCCGGCCTCGTGTTCTCGGCTGCTCGGCGGCGACCTCCGCGGTGGAGGCGCAGGCCCGACGCGGCGCAGGCGCGCAGCGCTCCTTCCCCCGGCGACGGTCTCTGTGGCGGAGGCGCGCTGCGGCGGCGACCTACGAAACAGCCTCGACCCGCAACCGATGGCCGTTCGGGATTGAAGGAGTCAATGCCTCGTAAGTGCATGCATAACGTGGGCCACTTCCTCGATCAATTAACAGCATGCAGGAAAAAAGGAAACGAAGTACGTGGTTTCAACGCCGGATTAATTGGCCTAATTGGCCATTCAGTGAGGATATCCAGCGCTAGTCACGGCCAAAACAAGGTGCGTTGATCCATTTTTTTGGCAGCCAGCTGCACCACCGTCCAGCGCACACGCAGCCTGCGTTGACTTCAAGCCGGCCCAGCCGCTCCGCTACTCCGAGCCGGTACTCTGGTACTCTCTCGGACAAGCACAAGTAAACACTCGAACAGGCACTCGATCATTCGTGTGTTCCCAATCGGTCGGACGCCTCTTCGACGACATGCTTCACTCAGCCATCCCGCGCATCGCCATTTGATTGGACACGTCCGCATCACTCGGCTACCCTGCACATCGACGTCGGTTGGACACGTCTTCATCACGCGGCCGCCCCGCGCGTCGCCATCGGTTAGACACGTCCTCACCACTCGGCCGCCCAATGCGTCGCCATCGGTTGGACACGTCCGCATCACTCGGCCGCCCCGCGCGTCACCACTCGGTTCGACACGTTCGCATCACTCGGCCGCCCCGCGCGTCGCCACTTGGTTGGACACGTCCGCATCACTCGGCCGTCCCGCGCGTCGCCACTCGGGTGGACACCTCCTCACCACTCGGCCGCCCCGCGCGTCGCCACTCGGCTGGACACGTCCTCACCACTCGGCCGCCCCGCGCATCACCATCGAGTGGACACGTCCTCACCACTCAGCCGCCCCGCGTGTCGCCATCGGCTGGACACGTCCTCACCACTCGGCCGCCCCGCGCGTCGCCATCGATTGGACACGTCCTCGTCACTCGTCCGCCCCGCGCGTCGCCATCGGTTGGACACGTCCTCACCACTCGGCCGCCCCGCGCGTCGCCACTCGGTTGGACACGTCCTCACCACTCGGCCACCCCGCGCGTCACCACTCTGTTGGACACGTCTTCACCACTCGGCCGCCCCGCGCATCGCCACTCAGGTGGACACGTCCTCACCACTCGGCCGCCCCGCGCGTCGCCATCGGCTGGACACCTCCTCACCACTCGGCCGCCCCGCGCGTCGCCATCGGTTGGACACGTCCTCACCACTCGGGCGCCCCCGCGCGTCGCCATCGGTTGGACACGTCCGCATCACTCGGCCGCCCCGCGCGTCGCCACTCGGTTGGACACGTCTTCATCAATCGGCCGCCCCGCGCGTCTCCACTCGGTTGGACACGTGATGCGGAGTATCCTACGGACATCACGATGTCAAGAGTCCGTTTGGCAAGTGACACGTGTGACATCTACTTCACATACATAAAGGTGAATCATCTCCTTTACACGTGTTCACTTGACCCCTTCGAGGATGGTATACTACTTGACACTCCTCTCGTATGCATGCATAGGTATTATCGGAGCTTCACCATCGACGAGACGGAGTGCGAGCGTATCTGTACGTCTACACCATCCGCGAGAGAAGCATGGAAGAGAAGACAGAAGAAATGAGAAGAAGATGACGCGGCAGCTGGGCTGAACCCGGACGTCCGGACGGCCATCCGGATCATCCGGGCCATCTCCCGGATCATCCGGCCACCGCGATCGAGGACTACAGCAAGCTTCTCCCTGAAGCCGGATCATCCGGGACCCCACCCGGATCATCCGGCTGTCTGCGCGCAGAGTTGGCCTTTTGGCCATGTAACTTTCCCGTTTCGCCCCTCACTTACCCCTTCGTGGGCTAGCACTATATATACTCCTCCTCCTCCTTCATTTAGGGTTAGCTAAGATTAGATCTAGACATTAGAGCTTAGCTCATGTATCTCCCCTTGTGGGATTCCTCTTGAGAGAGAAGACTCCATTGGAGTACAAGGCCTCCTAAGGGAGAAGGATTCACAAGTGAATCATCAAGACCCATCTCTCCTAGAGATTTGGATGAACTACCCTTGTATCTTTATTTCCCTTGTTGTTCTTGGATCTTGATGCACCTCTTGTATTGCTTGTGATTTGAGGAGTACTTGGAGTGAATCTTGTCCAATAGAGTGTTTTCCCCTTTGATTTCTCCATGTTTTTCCCTCGTGTTCTTCGCGTTCCTCCTCGAATCCACCTCCAATTCATGAACATCCGGACAAATCTCAACAATTAGGGTTCTACCCTACATCATCTTGGTATCAGAGCCAGGTTGCCACGAATTTGGAGCCCTACCCCCCCATGTTCTAGCCATTAGTTCAAATTTTTCTCCCCAATTTCAAAAATTTCCACAAAAAGAGCCCCCAAAAAATTTTCTTGCATTTTGATTTTTCTTGTGAGTTTTTGTTGATTTTGATCCATGGATCTAGTGTTTGGCAAGTGGATCTACCTCCCTTGGCGTTCCCTAGCCCCAATTTTTATTTTTCCCCTTCAAATTTGACCCCAAAAATCGAAAATGCCGCCCAAAAATTCGTCTCCGAGAGGAAATCCTGAGCAGTTTGACCTGCCCGGATCATCCGGGCATCACCCGGATCAGCTGGACCCTCTCCCGGACGTCCGGACCACCCACGCACCCCCACAACAGTACCGGAGCTGGCGAACCCGGATCATCCGGACCTACTCCCGGATGTCCGGGCAACCCTGAAACTGACACGGCTGAATTTTTGTTTCGACCATAACTAATACATCAGAACTCCGATTTTAACGTTCTTTAGCTCGTTTTGTAGCTATTGACATCCCCCATCCCACAAAAATACTTCCACCGCGATTTGACTCCATAAAATTTTGTGCATTTTGGCATCTTTGCCTAGGTCTTTCACCATAACTTTCACACCACCACCCAAAACTTCCACAACCTAACCCATTTCGATTGCCATTGCATTTGTGGTTGTTTGAGTTGTGATTTGAGTCTCCTAAGGTGTTTTGGCTACTTAGGGATGGTTACTTCTTCATCATCCACCGGACGACGTGTATCGTGCCATCATCTCCATCGACCACCGAGCTTCCGCATCGACGATGGCCATCCATCCTTTGAGACCATCTTCAACCGGAAGCAAGGCCGGTTACCCCCGACTTCGTGAAAGGTTAAGTGTGACGAAGGTATACATTCCATCATACACTTTTCCTTCCTTGCCATTACATCTTGATAGCCCCACCATCTTTGCGAATACCTTCATACCTATTGAGACTAGCTATCCGAGTATTGCCGGGCTTCGCGATAACTTGAGCACCATAGTGATACGATATCATATTGTTACATCATTTGATATATCATATAGTGCAATTGCTTGCTCCCGTGCATATCTTGTGATACTTGTCCCATATATTTGGTTGAGGCTTAAAAAGAATAGTGGAAAGGAAGAACATATTGTTGATTGGAAATGACGTGAATTTTCTTAACGAAATAAAAGACTCATTGAAGAAAAGTTTTTCAATGAAAGACTTAGGCGAAGCGGCATATGTATTAGGCATCAGGATCTATAGAGATAGATCAAAACGCCTAATAGCGCTTAGCCAAAGCACGTACATTGACAAGGTGTTGAAAAGGTTCAACATGGAGAACTCCAAGAAAGGCCTACTCCCCATGTCACCTGGCACAGTGCTTTGCAAGAATCAGTGTCTTCGGACTCTCGATGAGCGAGTACAGATGAATGATGTTCCATATGCCTCGGCAGTTGGTTCTATTATGTATGCCATGCTATGTACAAGACCGGACGTTTCCTATGCGCTAAGTGTTAGCAGCCGGTACCAAAGTGATCCAGGATTGGAACACTGGGCCGCAGTCAAGGGTATTCTTAAGTACCTCAGAAGGACCAAGGATTTACTCCTTGTGTACGGAGGTGATGAAGAGCTCATTGTAAGTGGTTACACTGATGCAGGCTTCATGACTGACCCAGATGACTTCAAATCTCAATCAGGCTATGTTTTCATATTGAACGGTGGCGCAGTTGATTGGAAAAGTTCCAAACAAAAGACTGTGGCGGATTCTACGACGGAGGCGGAATATGTTGCAGCTTCAGAAGCCTCCAAGGAGGCGGTATGGATCAAGCAATTTCTTGAAGACCTTGGTGTGGTTCCAAGTGCTCTGGACCCGGTGGAGATCTATTGTGATAATAGTGGCGCCAAGGCTCAGGCAAGGGAGCCAAGTTCGCACCATAAGACAACACATATTGAACGCAAATATAAACTCATTCGACATCATGTCGAAGAGGGTTTAGTGAAAGTACGCAAAGTTCACACGGATCTGAACGTGTCAGACCCAATGACAAAACCTCTACCACGAGCAAAGCATGAGCAGCACCGGATTGCCATTGGTGTTAGGGAAGCCATGTAACTGGATTATGACTCTAGTGCAAGTGGGAGTCTGTAGGAGATATGCCCTAGAGGCAGTAATAACAGTTATTTTGTATCTCCGAGTTTGTAATGAATGTTTATGTTCCATGCTATAACTGCAATGATTCTCGAGTCTACAATAACCACGAGGCTCGGAGGGAAACTCATGTGCACGTGTGGTATAATAAACGGTAAAATGTATTCCTAGTCTTGCCTCTAAGACTGGCTCAAGTATTGCATGATGATCCTGTTTTCCTGATCATGGACATGTCTATGCCGGCAATTATGAGGGCACAATGTTAGTAGAACACTTGTGTTGAATCGACCCGAATTGATGTTATGCTATGAGATACATTCGTCACAAGTTAATGGTAAATAACACTGAGATAGTTAATGTTTGCATAATTCCTTAGACCATGAGAGTATCGAGTTCCTTCGTACTTGCTTCGTGAACTTTGGGGTTTGTTAAACGTCATCCGTAACTGGGTGGCTATTACGGCGGCTTACGGGTTCACGGAAAAGTATGACAAGAAACGAGATAGCTCAAGATTGGGATTTGCTCCTCTGACGATGGAGAGATATTCTCGGGCCCTCTCGGTGTTACGGTATCCATCATCGTCTGACCAGACACATTGTGATTTGATCACTGGGATGCCGGAACACGGAAACGAGAAAAGAGAACAAAACCGGTAACGACGTAACTTGCATGGTGGACAAGTTGTTGATCCACGGGGATGCAATAAATCTCACCTCGGGTGTTTGTAATATATCGTGAAGCAACAGGAATAGCACACGGCAACTGGAGGTTCGCTCGAATATTCATTCGTGTGGGTATCGGGGTCAATATGGGTGTCCACGGCTCCGATGTTGACCATTGATCGGAAAGTGTTCCGGGTCATGTCTATACTTCACCGAACCTATAGGGTCACACGCTTAAGGGTCATCTATCTGCTGAATACTAGACGGGGAGTCTGAGAGAAAATCACCGAAAAAGTTTCGGACGAAACGGAAACGTTCCGGAGAGAACACCGGAATAGTTCCGGTAAAACTGAAAAGTTGTTTCAGAGGATACCATTAAGTCAAATTGGTTTCGGCACACGTCTGGAAATTCTTGGAGGATGCTAGAAGTGTTCTGGAAACTTTTGGGAATTTTCCGGGATAAAAACCGGAAATGTTCCGGAGCTGCCGGAACCGATTTGGTTGCTTTTCGCAGATGAAAATCACTAATCCAAAATTGTTTCGGAATGCGTCCAAAATCATTTGTGTGGGTACTGGAATTATTCTAAGACCCACAGAAATATTTTTGGATTTAACGGTCGCGGAAAATTGGTTCCATGAATAGTGAAAATCACTTTATGGATTTTTTTTGGAAAGTCACCTTTTGGGATATTTCCCAAAAGGCTTCTAGAAGGGATTGGGGAGCAAGGCACCCCCATGTGGGGGGGCCCTAGAGGTGGCCGGCCAAGGTGGTGTTCCTCCATGGAGCTCCACATGGCACCCCTTTTCCCTTTTATTCTTTTATGTGGGACATAAAGTTGGGGTACTTTTGGTATTTTTGTATGTCAACTTTACCCCTTGGGTATCCTATAAATAGAGGTGGAAGGGTGCTCTCCAAAGCTCATCCTTGCTCTCATACACATGCCATGCTTGTCTCGCTCTCTCTCTCCCCCTCCCAGCGAAATAGTTTCGTAGAGCCGAAAGTCTGTCTGGGTTTCGGCAGGAACTAGTTCTGGACGGCGAAGCCCTGCCGGATAGCTGACACCGTATGTGTGCAACCCCGTAGAGAGATTGTAGTTTCGATCTTTTGCCCGAGGGGTTGTTCGAGTGTCCTCCCGAAGGGCTGTCCGAGTTACCGTTCGAGTTTCGAGGGTCCTCCCGAAGGGCTGTCCGACCGCCTCCCGAAGGGCTGTCCGGCGAGGGAGTACATCCTCGCGGTTGGGAGGTTGTAAATCCTAGCTGCGGGGATCTGCACCGACGATCTACACCGACTCTTCTTCCGCTGCGCTTCGAGTCGGTACGGATCAGATCAAACCCTGTATGCAGTCTCCATAGTGGTCCTGGGCGTGCTCGCTGCACCGAAATTTTTTGTTTTCTGTCGCGTTCCCCTACATTTGAGTGAATTGCTGGTGACCTACCTATAACTATTTGCATTTCTCGCAAAAAAGAAGAAAAATCAATATGTGCATGATGTAGAGTTTGAAGACAATAAATTCGAGAAAAGTATATTTTTCGTCCCTCAACTCTTGGCGGAGTCTAGATTTGGTTCCTCAACTCGATAACTTGCACACCCAAGTACCAAGTACTAAAACTGGACATGGTTCGTCCCTACACTTGGTTTTAACCGGTTTTGGTGCTGACTCACCCTGGTTTTGACTGTGCTGACGCATACTTTTTTAATCCGTGAACGTGTTTGAAATTTGCGTACTTTTTTCAAATCTGCTCACTTTTCCCAAGTTCGTGTATTTCTTCCATATTTGCGTAGTATTTTCAAACCTGTGTTTTTCTAATTTGTGTACTTTATTCAAATCCGCGTACATTTTTCAAGTCAGTATACTTTTCTAAAATTTATGTACCTTTTTATAATCTGCGTACCTTTTCAGGTTTGTGTATATTTTTCAAATTCACGTACTTTTTTAGTATTCACATACTTTATTTTGAAAACATTCATGAATTTGAAAAGATTCACGAACTTGAAAAAATGTACGGGGATTGGAAAGAAGTACGCGGATCTGGAAAAAAGTACGCGAGTTCAAAAAATTATGCGAACTCGAGAAAAGTATGCAAATTTGAAAAAGTACATGAGTTTGAAAAATTATGTGAATTTGAAGACAGTTCATGGATTTGAAAAAAAAATATGCGAACTTGAAAAAAGTGCGTGAATTTGAAAAAATTATGCAAACTTGAAAAAAGTGCATGGATTTTGAAAAAAAAAATGTGAATCTGGAAAAAGTACGTGAATTTGAAAATACTAGGCAAATTTGAAAGAAGTATGTGAATTTCAAAAAAAAATCATGGATTGGAAAAAAAAATACGCACACTTGAAAAAAGAGCGCGGACTTGAAAAAGGTAGGTGGATTTGAAAAAGCACACTAACTTGAAGAAAGTACATGGATTTGAAAAGAGTACATGAATTTCAAAAAAGTTCACGGATTTGAAAAAAAATACATGAAGGGCAAGTTGTCCGCTTTCGGAGTTAAGGGATCAGATCTAGACTCCGCCAAATGTTGAGGGACAAAAAGTATACTTTTCTCATAAAATTATTCTATATATAGCCCATGAAACGGGTCGAAATCAACAAAAGCAATGAGTATTGACGACCTCCCGTAGCCAATGTATGACTTCCCAGAACATGAACCGAGATCCCGAAACAATGAGCATTTGTATACATCGGCCCCTCTACCAGCACGCTCGACCCAAATTTCGTACGTGCCTTCGTCTGTCTCAGATTTTTTTTCGAGTCGTGTCCGTCTCAGATTTGCATACGTCACGAGACGCCGGGCTGGGCTGGACCAACGCGAGACCGACCTCGCTAGGCCGGATGTTTTGGTGAGCTATTGGGGAAGCTCCAGCGGAAGGGGAGAGGCTGCCAAGCTCTCCTCGGCGCAGGATTCTTCGAGAAAGCATGGTGATCAACCAATTAGTTGGCCCTCCATGCCTCCCTTCATTTGATTGGCTTCTTCCAACCCAAAATGCCTGTTGGCGTTAGGCTTACTGTCGAAAGCAACACCCAAAAAATGAGCTTCTGCCGCATGAGGCCAAGCATTCTGCCAGACATGTGTTTCAAAAACATTGTCTCACATTATTTGTCTTCCCTACATTTTCTAATCATTTTTATGTTCCACCCATGAATCAGTCTCATTTTTGTGAAGACATGAGAATGATGCAGTACATTTGCCGCTGTAATCCGAACAACCATCAGTAAGCCTGTTCCGCTGGCATAACAGGAAAATTACAGAATTTATAAATCTTAGGAAACCCCGCTCGATAAGACAAGTTCTCACTTTCGAAATACTTCTACCATGGTCCTGCACACTAAAATTCTAGCGACGCCTACTTAAAACTGTACAGATGTAACACACATTGGTTCGGTAAACTCAAAATTGGCATATCCCTGGCTTCTCAGTACGGCACAGCTTGAGCATCTCTTCGTACTTTGAAGGATAGACGAAGCCCCATAGCTGCATTGTACAGGGAAAACCAAGTTACATGTCTGCCTTGCTGAATTGACACCCACATAAGATGGCGATTTTTTTATGCCCTTCGCTTTGGTTTGCTCAAGATGCTACTTGATGCGAGGCGATGTACGAACTGTGAACAATTATTTCTTCTTCATTCTTATTACCATTGTTGTCGTGTGATGTAGAGGGTGCATATGGTTAAGTGCATAGAGAAAGCAGGCTTTTTATCCTGTGTTTAGTAGCACAGTGCAGTAAATCTCATGCACATGGCCCTGAAAAAATCTACCATGATTTCCAGTGGGCAATATAGCTGTTGCATATGTTAAGTTGAGTGAGATGGTGTGCAGGTGTGTGAGACAAGATTGTTGGACCAAATAATGTCTCATAGGTTCAGGGGCAGAGGGAATAGAAAAAGACTTTCAAAGGGAATTATCAATTATACAAAGGGTGTATTTGCTATATTCATATTTTGTGCAGTATGGATGTAATTGCATTTGCTCAACGGGGATGGGGAGATAAAACAAAATGCTTCGTTATTGTAAGTACCTCAACGTCTTTAACTGCAAAGTCTGGAGAATGTGACAAGCACTGGTTGTTAAAAGTCTCCGAATTTGAACTTGAACCACTCAAACTGCAGAGTACACAGAAAGGAAAAGGTGAGGCATTAACATTGACTTAGACCAACAAAGTAATACTACTAGTTTTTTCAAGGAAGTAAAGATATGCTTAGAAACTTGTGGGAGGGATTACAGGTCTGAGTCTAGATAAAGTGCGAAATGACCTCCACCTCCTAGTGCCAAATAGTCAGCAGAGCACACAGTATAATACTTATTGGCACCTGCAACATGCAACCATTTAGTATGTTAACAGAATGAGCCAGTGCATACAGATAATAAGATGGGACACATAAGAGCTGCTTCGAGATCAAGTAATTGCTACTTTGGCACATGGCAAATGGTTCAAAACGCTCACATGTGCACCAACTAGATCCGTCAGAACTTTAGTAAGATGGGCTAACATTAGAATATAGGGAAATGTCACTTTTCTCCCCCAAGCTATTCACCTTGCTCACCTTACCCCCTAAACTAAATTTGGACACACCTAACTAAACACTGGAGGTCTACTTAACCCCTTGATGCAGGATTGTAGCCATCCAAACGGGTGTTCAGTAATTCCGGGTTAGTCCATAGGCAGCTTACTGACACGTCATTGCCAGCCATAACCTATCCGCCTATTTTCATTACATTCTTAATCAGAGAATACCTAGGGGAGGCAGAAACTTTTTTGCATTGATTGTGAGCAATATATCATTATGAATAGGAACTCAAGGAACAAAAATAACTATAGGCAGGAGCTGTAATTATATGGACTAGAAAATAGATCGAACAATATATGGTTTTTATTCGTAAAGCTCATGAAAATAGATAGAAGTACAAATTACCTGTTGGCCGGTATATAGCAGGATCGCTGTGTAAATTAGTGAAAACAAAGCAGTTATTGGTACCCTGCAATACCCAATTTCCATCAGTATCAGTAGAAGGTGAATATGTGACAATTAACAGAATGTGTAAATTCAACCTGATACTTCTTTGTGCTAGTTGGATGTAATGGAGCCTCAACTAGACCACCAAAAACCGCCCCCTTTCTGTCCCCAACTACCTGTTACAGAACACATCGACAAATAAATAATAGAAAATTAGTAATTACTTCTTATAACAGCAAAATAAGTGTTTACATAAGAGATATTACTAAGACTTGTAAGAAAGTCATATTGTGAAAAAAATCACCCAAGTAAGAATTACTCTTTGGAACTATATAATATCAGTATAATTGGCTACTTTCTTTAAGTACTGGTGAACTATAAGAGACCAAACAAAACCAGCTACTTACGAAACATACCAGGAGTGAGTAACCAGGGCACAGCAAGCTCCTTCTATATAAAGTAGATAAAGATATTCCATGCCTCCATGTGCTGCAAAATTGTGAATATATAATCATTAGAGTAGTCGATATGTGCAACCATAACATACAGGAGTAGGACAGATTCCAGACCTGTATAGCAAAACCCAGCTCCTTCCTTGGGCCAGAATAGGAAGAGAGGAATAAAGAGTGGATCGCATTGTTTCTGACAAAAGGACAGATGGCTCTGACATAGCTGGCATGTTGGTCAAGGAATTAACTTCATTTCGTCCTTCGAGCTCCAATCCAGCTGCAGCTGATTCAGCATGATTTACCACCTCTTTGTCAATTTTAGGTTCTGAATTTTGTTTGAAACCGCTCATCCTAGCTGCTTTATTAATGATTTTTCCAATGGAATGCTTCCCTCTGCTTAGCAAGCCTGTCTTTCCCTTGCTTGCCTTCCCAACTGGTGTTAAAGTTGGGTATCCCATTTCTTCGTTCTGCTCGGGGATTATCTCCCTTGAATCGTTAAAAGAGCTTGACGGCAACAAAAATGAGATCATGAATGCTCTAAACGAAGATGTATCAGGGCCATCAGGGTTATCAGAATTGTGGTCAGAATCTTTGTCATCTTCTGATTTTTCTTGCTCTTCGTCCGCCTCCTACAGCAACCAACGAGATTGAAATGCAAAGCTTCAGAAACACGAGATACCGACTGGTACGAACACTATTTGCTAATATGAATCGCATCATGAACAACACATGAAAATTGCAGTTTGCTTCTTTCAGAATATGAACCAATTCTTACAAATTCACAGAATGAACAAGACTGGAGCAGGAATGATATGAAGCTCTGGAGCGTGTAGCTTCCGAAAGAACATTGGAGTGGAGGTGGAGCTATTCATTTCCTGAGATTTTGGGGGTGGTAGCAAGAAAACAGCAAGTTCATTACTTCAGTGGAGTACTACACCTTTTTAAAATCAGAAACGGTTGCTATACTGCTAGTAAAAACATACAGGTGAGCAAACGTTAGTATTGCAGCTGCAAGTATCATCACACATCCTAAAGAAACTAACTTCTTCTGTAGTCAACAGTCCACGCTGCATAGAAGTCGCATTCCTGACGGAACCATCAGAAGTATCATCACACATCCTAAAGAAACTAACTTCTTGTGTAGTTAACAGTCGACACTGCATAGGAGTCGCATTCCTGACAGAACCATCAGGAGTTTCCAGCAGAAAATGTCTAGAAAATCATCAGTAGTTAACAGTCGACACTGCAAGATCAAGAGGACGCCAAAAGCTATCTCTAGAACAAGAAACTAGCGCACTATCCTTGGGAATCTCCCAATTCCCCGCCTGTAACCTACCAGCAGAAGCATCTCCTACCCTAATCAGCAGCGACCAACAGCTAGTGTCCCTAAACCCCCCACAATTGCACACCAAACCCTACCAAGAGCACGTCAGAGGCCGGATCACCCGAGTCTTGGCGCGAATTGAGGAACGGGCGCAACGACCGAACACGGAAGTGGGCCGAACCGACTCTAGCACAAGAGGGCGCGGAGAGGGGGAGGGGATCTGGGGTCTCACGGGGAGGTGGGAGGGCTCGCGCTCGGAGACGGGGTTGAGGATGACGGTGGTGAGGTCGGACACGAAGTGCGCCGCCTTGCTGCCCAGGGACGACGGCAGGTACCCCATCCCCGCGCCTATTCCTGGAGCGGCCGCTAAGTTTAGGCGGGGGGGCGGCGCACCGCAGCTGCCTGGGTTGGGGATTCGCGCTCTACCCCGCGCGGGGGGGGTGGGGGGTGAATGGGGAGACGCCGGCGAGAGAGTGGTTGCGGCGAGGAGGCTTGATTTGGACCTGCGGCTGCGCTTTTCTTTTGCCGTTAGGTGGTCAGCCGGTCCTGGATTGGAATTTTCTGTAGTGGGAGGAAGGAGGTAGAGCTTCGTGTTGTTCGCCAAGAAGAAAAAGGGAAAGAAAAGGATAGGTTCGCGTTGTTCGCGGGCAGAAACACCGTGCGCGGGCACACGAGCGGGGGAGGACGCAAGGTGTTTGCTGTTTGTTTTTTTGTTTTTTTGAACTTAAAGTGTTTGCTGTTTGGGCTGCCGCATATCAACACACATCAAATGCGGATCCTCAGATCCATACAATCCATGCACGTCGATCATACGATACAATTCACCGGTTTAAAACAAAATACGACAAAGCAAAACAAATCATAGTTGAACAATCCGGACATGCCAAGATGAAATCAAAGTCCGAGCGTGACGGATCACTCGCTGGCTGGCCGGACCACTCGTCGGACGGCATCCATGCCGCCTGCTCCGCGGCCATCCTTGCCTCACGCTCCACCTGCTCCGCCTGCATCCTTACCTCCTGTTTCGCTACTGCCATAGCCGCCCTCGCCGCCTCGTACTCCCTACGCTCGTTGATCTCCTTCTTCATCCGCACAAACCACTTCTTTGCTCACTGCCAAAAAAAAAAACCCACTTCTTTGCATGCTCATCCAAGAGGCTTTCGCCCGCCAACATTATCTTGGCATCCTCCGCCCCATGTGATTTGAACATAGTGGCCGCCACCATCGTCTAGCAAACAAAATATGTATGATAATGAGAATGCAACAAAAACAAGCATATGCAAATGATGACAAGATGAAGTAATTCAGCTTACGTGAGTTGCCACTCCCATCCCACATTAGCCGATGTACTTGTTCACTTCCCCTTGAATGATCCCCCATCGATGTTGAAGAGATGCCACATTGCAGTTCGTGACGATAGGATGCGGCTCCAGATATTATTCATGATATTCCTTCCAAATCTTCTCCCAATACTTGTTTCATTTTGCTCCGTGCCGCATATGGGATTCATTGTTGTGGCCAACCAAGATTTAACCAACAAGATATCCTCAAAAGTTGAGAATGCCGGACCTCTTGCCTTTGTCGTCTTTGGTTTCTTTTTCTTGTTGCTCGGATTGGGATTTAATGTTGTCCGAACTTCAAATGAAGGGCAAGTTGGATCCCCCAACTCGTAGTCCATTTGGGTCGGTTCATGACTATCATTGATCCTGTCCGACATGATAAACTCCTAAAATTATCATGGTTTACAAGCACTGATCATGTCCCAGATGAACTAACGTTCTTTGCAAAACATTGAACATGGCACATGCAAAGTTGATCGGAGAGGAGCGACAAAAACATACCGAGTCTTGTTGTGTCACTTCGTTGAACAGGTCGTGGGCAGCCCGGGCGCCGCCGGTGCCCGTGCTTGTCCACGCCCGAACGAGCTGTGGCGAGTGACAGACGTCCATCGACGACATCTGTGTTAGCGGAAAGCTCTCCGGAATGCCCCAACCGGTTGTCGGATCCTCCTCTGTCCCAACCTAGTCCGACGACGTGATCCTTGTAGGCGGCTGGATGGGTGAGGAGCGGGGTCCCGGGCACGGTGGGGGGGGGGGGAAGCTGCTCGTCGAGGTCCGCATCCGCTCCCTGCGACGTCGCCGCTTCCCTCTCCCGCTGCCTCCATCGCCGGTCCTTCCGGGCGATGTTCTCCGGCTTGCACGACATCGCCGAGGACGGGACGACGCGGACGCAACCTCCATCGCCGGTCCTTCCGGGAATGGGCTGGACGACATAGGGCGGCGGATCGGGACCGGCAGCGAGGATGGGGAGCAAGCGTGGCGGACGACGAGGGTTCGGGCGCGGGAATTGGTGGACGAAGGCAGGAGGAGGGCGAAGGGTTTGATAGATTTGCTGCAATTTATGGTGGGGTAGGCCTGTCGGGTCCGACATGGCGGATGCACTCGGTCGCGCCAGGGCCTCCCCATATCCGCCCTACATTTGGGCTGGATATGAGGGGTGCCGGTTGACGGTGTCCTGGATTAGGGGGTGGTAACCTAGCCCGCCCGTCTCTTCGGTTGGGCCGATGGGCCCTCGTGCGTGATCAAGGTGGACTCCGGAGGCCGTGTACAGGAGGCGTGATCAAGACTGTCTCCACCGAAGACTTGACGTATACTCCAAGATCTCTCCTGCCGCCCTGCTCCTGGATACCGACCTTGTAACCCTAGATCCCCTCCCTGACGTGTATATAAGCCAAAGGGTTTAGCCCGTAGAGGGGACATCAACGCAACATCATTCACCTAGCCCTAGAGTTAGACATACATTACGATCTCGAGGTAGATCAACTCTGTACTCAATACATCTCCATCAATATAAACAAGAGCAGGACGTAGGGTTTTACCTCCATCAAGAGGGCCCGAACCTGGGTAAACATCGCCTCCCTTGTCTCTGTTACCATTGATCCACGATCCACAGCTCGGGACCCCCTACCCCGAGGTCTGCCGATTTTGACACCGACACTTGTGCTTTCATTGAGAGTTCCGCTGTGCGATCATCGGAAGGATCGATGGCCCACCTGCAGATCAACTGCGCCAACGGTCATGGGAGCGTTTACACCCCTGGCCAGCTTTTTGTTTTCGGCAGCATGGTGTTTTGCGCCGACTCGACGGGTCATCTGGCCTCTGTCGAGAACTACGCCCCAGGTCGGATCATGACCTTCGGTGGCCTCGAATACACCGCGGATTCCCGCTGCAAACTCGTCCTATCGGGATGGACTCCAGGGCGAATTGAGAGCTTGTCCGGCTCCGGGGGCTCGACTCTGGAACCGATCTCCGTCGTGGCGCCCTTAGAGACCCCCGACACAACCACTCCGGCCAGTCTCCTTCCGATCTTCGGTCCGGACATAAATCCGGCTCCCACCTCTGAAATTACGTCAGTATTAGAACTGACTTCGGCACAGAACCTGAAATTGTGTTCAGATTCCCTCCACGCCGAAGACGCGTCAAGATACACGCCGGGCATACTTCGAGTCGGCCCTGCCTATAGCGCAGCAATGAATCCCGAAGAGCTATCTCACCTCAATGAAATGCTTGACCGCATCCAGAATATGTCCATCTCGGATGGCAAGACTTCGGTTTATGATCAGATCGGACTTAAAGCCGACGATCGGGAAATTTACATCCCACCCACCACCCACCTAGTCGCCACGGTCGATGACTTAACCGATGTGCTGGACTATGGTGAGGCCACAGACATGGATGAAGATGTTGATGGCCCCATCGAAAACACCTCGCCCCCGGTAAACCCGGGCAGGTGGACCGCCACGTCCACCTATGATGTCTACATGGTGGACACCCCCAAATCCCCTCCAAGACGTCGGTAAACTGAGTGCTTCTATTGCAAGGGAACTGGCCACTGAAAGCGGAATTGCCCCAAGTATCTGGCCGACAAGAAGGGGGCCAACGCCAAACAAGGTATATATGATATACATGTTATTGATGTGTACCTTACCAACTCTCGTTGTAGTGCCTGGGTATTTGATACCGGTGCGGTTGCTCACATCTGCAACTCAAAGCAGGAACTACGGAATAGACGGAGGCTGGCGAAGGACGAAGTGACGATGCGCGTGGGAAATGGTTCCAAGGTTGATGTGATCGCCGTCGGCACGCTCGCTCTTCGATTACCATCGGGATTAGTGATGAACCTGAATAATTGTTATTTAGTGCCTACGTTGAGCATGAACATTATATCTGGATCTTGTTTAATGCGAGACGGTTACTCATTTAATTCAGAGAATAATGGTTGTTCTATTTATATGGGTAATATCTTTTATGGTCATGCACCCATTGTGAGGGGTTTATTCTTATTGAATCTCGATAGTGATGATACACATGTTCATAACATTGATGCCAAAAGATGTAGAGTTGATAATGATAGTACCACTTTCTTGTGGCACTGCCGCTTAGGTCATATTGGTATAAAACGCATGAAGAAACTCCATGCTGATGGACTTTTGGAGTCACTTGATTTTGAATCACTTGACACATGCGAACCATGCCTCATGGGCAAGATGACTAAGACCCCGTTCTCCGGAACAATGGAACGGGCAAGTGACTTGTTGGAAATCATACATACTGATGTGTGCGGTCCGATGAGCATTGAGGCGCGCGGTGGATATCGTTACTATCTCACCTTCACCGACGATTTGAGTAGATATGGGCATGTTTACTTAATGAAACACAAGTCTGAAACGTTTGAAAAGTTCAAGCAATTTCAGAGTGAAGTTGAGAATCATCATAACAAGAAGATCAAATTCCTACGATCTGATCAAGGGGGAGAATATCTGAGTTATGAGTTTGGCAGTCACTTAAGACAATGTGGAATTGTTTCACAGTTGACGCCACCTGGAACACCACAGCGTAATGGTGTGTCCGAACGTCGTAATCGAACATTATTGGATATGATGCGTTCTATGATGTCTCTTGCCGATCTGCCACTATCATTTTGGGGTTATGCGTTAGAGACAGCTGCATTCACTTTAAATAGGGCACCATCTAAGTCCGTTGAGACGACACCGTATGAACTGTGGTTTGGCAAGAAACCAAAGTTGTCGTTTCTTAAAGTTTGGGGATGCGATGCTTATGTCAAAAGGCTTCAGCCAGAAAAGCTCGAACCCAAAGCGGACAAATGCGTCTTCATAGGATACCCAAAAGAGACGGTTGGGTATACCTTCTATCTCAGATCCGAAGGCAAAGTGTTTGTCGCTAAGAACGGGTCATTTCTAGAGAAAGAGTTTCTCTCGAAAGAATTGAGTGGGAGGAAGATAGAACTTGATGAGGTTGTTGAACCTTTACTTCAACCAGAGAGTAGCACTGCGCAGAAAGATGTTTCTGTGGAACCTACGTCAGTTGAAGAGGAAGCTGATGATGGAGATCATGAAGCTTCGGATCAAGTTACTATCGAACCTCGTAGGTCGACAAGGATACGTACTGCTCCTGAGTGATACGGTAACCCTGTCTTAAATGTCATGTTGTTGGACAACGATGAACCTACGAGCTATGGAGAAGCGATGGTGGGCCTAGATTCTGACAAATGGTTAGAGGCCATGAAATCCGAGATGGGATCCATGTATGAAAACAAAGTGTGGACTTTGGAAGTATTACCTGAAGGGCGAAAGGCCATTCAGAATAAATGGATCTTCAAGAAGAAGACGGACGCAGACGGTAATGTCACCGTCTATAAAGCTCGACTTGTGGCAAAGGGTTTTTCACAAGTTCAAGGAGTTGACTAAGATGAGACTTTCTCACCCGTAGCGATGCTTAAGTCCGTCAGAATCATGTTAGCAATAGCTGCATTTTTCGATTATGAGATTTGGCAGATGGATGTCAAAACAGCGTTCCTTAACGGTATTCTTAAGGAAGAGTTGTATATGATGCAACCAGAAGGTTTTGTCGATCCAGAGAATGCTGACAAAGTTTGCAAACTCCAGCAATCCATTTATGGACTGGTGCAAGCGTCTCGGAGTTGGAATCTTTGCTTTGATGAGGTGATCAAAGCGTTTGGGTTTATACAAGTTTACGGAGAAGCTTGTATTTACAAGAAAGTGAGTGGGAGCTCTATAGCGTTTCTAATATTATATGTGGATGACATATTGCTGATTGGAAACAATATAGAACTTTTGGAAAGCGTGAAGGAATATTTGAACAAGAGTTTTTCAATGAAGGACCTAGGAGAAGCTGCTTTCATATTAGGCATCAAGATCTATAGAGATAGATTGAGACGCTTAATAGGACTTTCACAGAGCACATACCTTGATAAAGTTTTGAAGAAGTTCAAAATGGATCAGTCCAAGAAGGGGTTCTTGCCTGTTTTGCAAGGTGTGAAGTTGAGTAAGACTCAATGCCCAGCGACTACAGAGGATAGAGAAAAGATGAGTGTCATCCCCTATGCTTCTGCCATAGGCTCTATCATGTATGCGATGCTGTGCACAAGACCAGATGTCAGCCTTGCCATAAGTATGGCTGGAAGGTTTCAAAGTGATCCAGGAGTGGAACACTGGACAGCGGTCAAGAATATCCTTAAGTACCTGAAAAGGACTAAGGAAATGTTTCTCGTTTATGGAGGTGATCAAGAGCTCATCATAAAGGGTTACGTCGATGCAAGCTTTGACACTGATCCGGATGACTCTAAGTCTGAAACGGGATACGTATATATTCTAAATGGGGGAGCGGTAAGCTGGTGCAGTTCCAAGCAAAGCGTGGTAGCTGATTCTACATGTGAAGCGGAGTACATAGCTGCCTCGGAGGCGGCGAAGGAGGGTGTCTGGATGAAGCAGTTCAAGACAGATCTTGGGGTTGTGCCCAGTGCACTGGACCCGATGACTTTGTTCTGTGACAACACTGGTGCCATTGCTCTAGCCAAGGAACCAAGGTTTCACAAGAGGACCAGACACATAAAGCGACGCTTCAATTCCATCCGCGATGCAATCAAGGAGGAGGACATAAACATTTGCAAAGTGCACACGGATCTGAATGTTGCAGATCCGTTGACTAAACCTCTTCCACGGGCAAAACATGATCAACACCAGAACTCTATGGGTGTTAGATTCATAACCATGTAATGCTAGATTATTGACTCTAGTGCAAGTGGGAGACTGTTGGAAATATGCCCTAGAGGCAATAATAAAATGGTTATTATTATATTTCCTTGTTCATGATAATCGTTTATTATCCACGCTATAATTGTATTGGTTGGAAACACAAATACATGTGTGGATACGTAGACAACAACATGTCCCTAGTGAGCCTCTACCGGACTAGCTCGTTGATCAAAGATGGCCATAGTTTCCTGGTCATAGACATGAGTTGTCATTTGATAACGGGATCACATCATTAGGAGAGTGATGTGATGGACAAGACCCAAACTATGAACGTAGCATATGATCGTGTCAAGTTTATTGCTATCGTTTTTGCATGTCAAGTATCTGTTCCTATGACCATGAGATCATGCAACTCACTAACATCGGAGGAGTACCTTGTGTGTATCAAACGTCGCAACGTAACTGGGTGACTATAAAGATGCTCTACAGGTATCTCCGAGGGTGTCTGTTGAGTTGGCATGGATCAAGACTGGGAATTTGTCACTCCGTATGACGGAGAGGTATCTCAGGGCCCACTCGGTAATACAGCATCACAATAAGCTTGCAAGCAATGTGACTAAAGAGTTAGCCACAGGATCTTGTATTACGAAACGAGTAAAGAGACTTGCCGGTAACGAGATTGAACTAGGTATGGAGATACCGACGATCGAATCTCGGGCAAGTAACATACCGATGGATAAAGGGAACTGCATACGGGATTGACTGAATCCTTGACATCGAGGTTCGACCGATAAAGATCTTCGTAGAATATGTAGGAACCAATATGGGCATCCAGGTCCCGCTATTGGTTATTGACCGTAGAGGTGTCTCGGTCATGTCTGCATAGTTCTCGAACCCGCAGGGTCTACACACTTAACGTTTGGTGACGAGATAAGTATAGTTGAGTTGTTATGATGGTAACCGAAGGTTGTTCGGAGTCCCGGATGAGATCCCGGACATGACGAGGAACTCCGGAATGGTCCGGAGGTGAAGATTGATATATAGGACGAAGGGTATCGGAGTCCGGAAGTGTTCCGGGGGTACCGGAGTTTTCGACGGAGTGCCGAAAAGAGTTTCGGGGGGCCCCCGGCAAGTGTTGGGGGGCCTCATGGGCCAAGGGGAGGGAGCACACCAGCCCACTAAGGGGCTGTGCACCCCCCTCACCCCATCTCATGATCACCAGAGGGGGTGGGGTGCCCCCTAGGGCTGCCTCCACCTGGCTTGGGGGGCAAGTCACCCTAGGGTTTCCCTAGGGGCGC
This sequence comes from Elymus sibiricus, assembly GCA_039707655.1. NCBI lineage: Eukaryota > Viridiplantae > Streptophyta > Magnoliopsida > Poales > Poaceae > Elymus > Elymus sibiricus. The sequence continues at coordinate 309,209,552 of CM077674.1, forward strand.
CCCCATCTGGTGTGGCCGCCGGCCCCCCCTAGGGGAAACCCTAGGGCGCCTCCTCCTCCTCCCTTTCCCCTATATATAGAGGGGTAGAGAGAGGGCAGCCGCACCCTTTCATGCCATGGCGCTGCCCCTCCTCTCCCTCGCAGCCATCTTCCTCTCCGTAGTGCTTAGCGAAGCTCTGCTGAGATTTCTCCACCACCACCTCCGCCACGCCGTCATGCTGCCGGAGGACTCGAGCTACTACTTCACCATCGCTCACTGGATCGAGGAGGTGAAGGCGTCATCAAGCCGTACGTGTGTTGAACGCGGAGGTGCCGTCCGTTCGGCACTTGATCGGGAGTTCGCGGGACGGATCGTGATTGGATCGCGAAGACGTTCGACTACATCAACCGCATTTCTTAACGCTTACGCTTAGCGATCTATAAGGGTATGTAGATGCAATCTCTCCTCTCGTAGATGTTCATCTCCTAGATTGATCTTGGTGAGCGTAGGAAATTTTTTTGTTTCCCATGCAACGTTCCCCAACAGTTTCTTCCCTCTCTATCCTTGTTGTGATGAATCGAATCTTTTCCCTTTGAGGTTTCGTTATTGTTGGATTGAATATTTCAGATTTGAGAATAGTTGATGTATGTCTTGCATATGAATACCTGTGGTGACAATGGGGTATTATATTGATTCACTTGATATATGTTTTGGCACTCAACTCGCGGATTCCCGTGGTGACATTGGGGTAATCTATGCATAGGGGTTGATGCACGTTTTCATTATCTTTTCTCCGATAGAAACTTTGGGGTGCTCCTTGGAGTTCTTTGTGTGGATTGAATATTATGATTATGAAGTTGTTTGATGCATATTGTATAATCAACTCACGGATAATTGTGGTGACATTGGAGTATCTAGGTGACATTAGAGTTGGTTGATGTGTATCATATGGTGTTATTTTAGTACGAACTCTAGGGCTGTTTGTGACACTTATAGGAATAGCTCAATAGATCGATCGGAAAGGATAACTTTGAGGTGGTTTCGTACCCTACAATCAATTTTTATCGTATGTTCTCTGCTAATAGGAACTTGGGAATGATTCTTTATCGCACGTTGAGGGATGATTATATGATCCAATTATATTAGCATTGTTGAGAGATTGCACTAGCGAAAGTATGAACCCTAGGCCTTGTTTCTAAGCATTGCAATACCGTTTATGCTCACTTTTATTACTAGTTACCTTGCTGTTTTTATATTTTCAGATTACAAAAACCTATATCTACTATCCATACTACACTTGTATCACCATCTCTTCGCCGAACTAGTGCACTTATACAATTTACCATTGTATTGGGTGTGTTGGGGACACAAGAGACTCTTTGTTATTTGGTTGCAGGGTTGTTTGAGAGAGACCATCTTCATCCTACGCCTCCCACGGATTGATAAACCTTAGGTCATCCACTTGAGGGAAAATGGTACTGTCCTACAAAACTCTGCGCTTGGAGGCCCAACACGAGTCTAGAAGAATAAGTTGTGTAGTAGACATCAAGCTCTTTTCTGGCGCCGTTGCCGGGGAGATGAGTGCTTGAAGGTATATCTTTAGATATTGCAATTGAATCTTTTAGTTTCTTATTTTATCACTAGTTTGGTTTATAAAAGAAAACTACAAAAAAATGGAATTGAGGTTGCCTCATATTATTCGTCTTTATAATGTTTTTCTTGAAAATGATGGAGCGGAAAATTGTGCTCAATTGATAGAAGAAGAATTCAATAAAATGTTTGGCATAAAATCTTTGAATGATGAGCATGATTGCAATGTTGTTAGTATGAATTCTATGAATATCCAAAATACTAAAGATGATTGCACTAGTCATGACAAAAATGTTTCTTATAAGCATGTCAATTTTTGTGGAGTGCATAAAGTTTGTGAAGACATGCCTTATAGGGATGATAGATTTTGTAAGAAGCATAAACATGATAGAACCAATTTTTTGCTCAAAGTGATAGATGAATTTGCTACAAAATTATGCTCTCTTCATCCCATTACTTGTGAACTTTGCAATAAAGTTGGTCACCTTAATTTTCAATGCATACTTTTTCATGATCGAATCATGGCTAAATATTGTAATGACTTGACCGCCCTTGAACTTTATAATGAGCTTTATCTATTTTTGGGGTGTGAGGAATTGTCACATAAAAATAGTTGGTTTGAAGTATTCATTCTCATGGGTGACATTGAAACTAATCTAAAGGAAATCTATATGTTTTGTATGGTAAATTGCAATGAGAATGCTTATATTGCCAACTATAGAAAGACGGGAAAACCAATAGAATATAAAAGGAACACTAATGAAAGGGTAAAGATTTCCACTTTCCCTCCTATTGTCTCTCATGATGAAATAGGTGACGAGGAGGAGCTTCCTATTCAACCAATCTCATCAATAAGAAGCTCGGAAAAATTCATTAAACCCACACATGATGTGGTGAAGAAGAAGAAGAAAAGAAGAAAGAGTAGAGGTAAAAAGGTATCCCTCCCAAATAATGTTGCTCCTATTATTGTTGTGCCTCATGAGAGTGAATCAAAAATAATTGTGGAATATGATATACTTGATGATGATATTGCTTCTTTGTCTTATGGTACAATGTCCGAAGGAACTATTGAGGATGATTTTATTATGCCTATTACTCATTGTGATGACTATGATTGGGAAAATAATGATACTTCTTATAATCTTGAAAATCTTTTTGGCACCAACTTGGAAAATTATGATGATAGTAATTGCTATACTATTGGTGCTATTCATACTATTAATGATGAGAGTAATTATGCTTATGATATGCAAAGCCCCAAGCTTGGGGATGCTATGTTTGATGAGAATGACATGTTTGAGAATTTATTTGCTGCAATTAATGTTTGTCCCAAGCTTGGGGATGCTATGCTTAATGAAGATGATCTTTTTAGTCCCCCTACTTTGAATGATCAAATTTGTTATGATGATTGCATGCCTCCTACTTATGATGATTATTGTGATGATACTTATGTTATAAAAAGTAGAGATGATTATTATTATAATACTTGTTATAATCATGAAAAACCTTTTACTGAACATCACTCTTTTAATGTGGAAACAATTTATAGTATTCGAGTTTCATACGATACTCCCACTATTATGAATGAGAAGAAATTTGCCTGTGTGGAGAGTAACAACAATTCTATGCTTATGTATCATGACAAGAATGCTTTGTGTGATGGATATATTGATGAATCCATTCATGATGCTACTGAAAATTATTATGAGAGAGGAACTTATGATTCATGATGCTCCCGTTATGTTTCAATTCTTTACTTCTATGTGAGCATCATTGAAATCAGCATGCCTAGATAAAAGGCATTAAAGAAAAGCGCTTGTTGGGAGATAACCCAATATTTTTACCTACTGTTTTTATGTGTCCACATGATTAAGATACTGTAGTAATCATGTTTTATATGTTTTCTTTCAATAATGTGCCAAGTAAAGCCTTTGGGATAGTGTGGATGCTTGTTGATTTGATTCTGTGCAAAAACAGAAACTTTTGCGTCCAGTACTAGAATTTCTATTCTGTACTGGAGCGTGAGAAAATTCTGAAATTTTTACACAGTATTGGGATACAAATTTTTTACGTTTTCCTAATTTTTCAGAATTTTTGGAGGTACATAAGTATGGTTTTTAAATCGCTCACTACATGCTGTTTTGTTTTTGACAGATTCTGTTTTCGGTGCATAGTTTGCTTGTTTTAGTGTTTCCATAGATTATATTGAGTAATATAAATTGTGGAAATGATAGAATAAAGTAGGAATTATGTGAGAACAATTATGAATCTTGTCTTGACAGTACCTAAGTGGATGATTTATTTTTATCATACTAACCTATCTCACAAGTTCCGTTAAGTTTTGTGTGATTGAAGTTTTCAAGTTTTGGGTGAGATATCGATATGAGGAGAATAAGGAGTGGCAAGACCCTAAGCTTGGGGATGCCAAAGGCACCCCAAGGTAATACTCAAGGAATACTCAAGCGTCTAAGCTTGGGGATGCCCCGGAAGGCATCCCCTCTTTCGTCTTCAACATTATCGGTAACCTCACTTGGAGCTATATTTTTATTCATCACATAATATGAGTTTTGCTTGGAGTGTCATTTTATTCTGTTTATATTTGCTTGCTGTTATCAATAATCATGTTTTGTATATTTTATTTCAATAAAATTCCAATTATAGCCTTTACCATGCTCAGTTTGCAAGTTCATGTGTTGCTGTTTGAAAACAGAAAGTTTTCTGTTATGTCCAGAATATTCCTGAATAGTAAGAACATGATAAAAATCTGAAATTTTTAAACAGTAAGCATGCATGAGTTCTCTGTCACATGGTCATTTTTCAGAATTTTTGGAGTTAGGGAAGTATGGATTATTATTCCCCTTTTACAGACTGTTCTGTTTTGGCAGATTGCTGTTATAGTTGCATTGTTTGCATATGTTTGCGTGTTTAATGTTTCTATTTGTGGATAGGAGTATTAAATATGCAGAGGCATTTAGTATGCAATGTTTAATTATAATTTTAATGATTTGCTACAGTAGAGAATGTTAAGGTTTTGAGTTGATTTATACTAACTTATCTCACGAGTTCTTGTTGAGTTTTGTGTGGATGAAGTTTTTAAGATTTAGGAGAAGCCACGATATAAGAGGAATTAAGGAGACACAAGAGCTCAATCTTGGGGATGCCCAAGGCATCCCAATATAATATTTCAAGAAGTCTCAAGCATCTAAGCTTGGGGATGCCCCGGTAGGCATCCCACCTTTCTTCATCAACAATTATCGGTTAGTCTTGGTTGAGCCTAAGTTTTTGCTTCTTCACATGATATGTGCTATTCTTGGAATGCCATTTTATTTTGTTTTCTTTGATGTTTGAATAAAATACTTAAGATCTGAATTTTTTAAATGAGAGAGAGTCCTCACATAGCTACCTATTTACTTAACTACTCATTTGGTCTTCACTTATATCTTTTTGGAGTAGTTTGTCATTTACTCTTGTTCTTCACTTATATCCTATGAGTAAATTGTTGAAATGAATTGAATATCATAAAATTGAAATTTATATGCTTCATATGCTTGTCCCATGGGGAGTAGTGACTTCACATACAAGAAGTATAAGTGGTAAAATTTATTGAAAGTTAACAAACATAGCATTGGTCACTTGAACAATTCATGAAAGAATTTTGAAGGAAGAGAAATTTCACATATAAATATACTATCTTGGACATCTTCTATGATTGTGAGCCCCCATTAATTATTTTCAAGCTTGATCAAGTAGTTGACGTTGGACAAGGAAGACAACGTAATGAGTTATGTTTGTTTATATTCACATAGAAGTTATATTGTCATGGATCCTCTAACATGTGGTGCTTGCTTAGGATCTTTTGCTAGCCAAAAATTCGTACTAAGTAGAGATACTACTTGTGCATCCAAAAAACCTTAAACCCAGTTTCTTGCCATAAGAGTCCACTATATCTACCTATGGATTGAATAAGATCCTTCAAGTAAGTTGTCATCGGTGCAAAAAGCAGTAAAAATTGCTCTTAAAATATGTATGATCTTTTATTGCAAGGGAAAATAAGTGTTGTACGAACTTGTGATGGTAAAGAAATAAAAGCGACGGACTGCATAATAAAGGTTGCTATCACAAGGGGCAATATAACGTGACGTTCCTTTGCATTAAGGGCTTGTGCATCCAACAACAAAAAGCGCATGACAACCTCTGCTTCCCTCTGCGAAGGGCCTATCTTTTACTTTTCTGTATTTACTTTTATGCAAGAGTCATTAATGTTCATCCCTATTCCGCTTTATTTATTCTTTAGTTGGCAAGCATTATGTGGTAGGGAAAGATCCAGGGACATATATCCAGTTCAATATAGGTGATCATGAGTTATTATTGTTGACATTATCCCTGAGATAAATAAGTTGGGAGGCGAAACATTAAGCCCCTATCTTCCTATGTGTTTGACTGAAACGGTTTGTTCTAAAAATATGCTTTGAGTGTTAGCAATCATGGAAGACTAAATGATGGTTGAGTATGTGAAATTTGCTAGATCAAAGCTCTTACATAGACCCTTCCTGAAAATAAGATGAATTGCAATTCTTTGATGACTGAGAACATAGTTTGTTAGTTTTCAAAAAAAATTATGACCTATACTTTAAACATGTGAATAGCTTGCTACTTGATCATGAGAAGTTTTATGAGATGATCTACTGATTATGATATATATTGATGCTAGAAAAAGTGATTGAAATTATCATTGATCAAACTTATGCACTATGCTAGCATTCACACTTCATAAATTATTTCTTTTATCATTTACCTACTCGAGGACAAGCAGGAATTAAGCTTGGGGATGCTGATACGTCTCCAACGTATCTATAATTTATGAAGTATTCATCCCATGTTTATTATAGTTTTGTATGATTTTGGTGCACTTTTATATGGATTTTATATGATTTTCATGGACTAACATATTGACCTAGTGCCTAGTGCCAGTTGCTGTTTTCTGCTTGTTTTTGGTTTTCCAGAAAATCCATATCAAACGAAGTCCAAATGCAGCGAAACTTTTTAACGATTTTTTCTGGAAGGAAACAGACCCAGGAAGCTTCGGAGGAGCAGCAGAAGAGCCACAGGGGCCCCACGAGCCATCTGGGCGCGCCTGCCAGCCCCCCCCAAGCGCGCCCTGGTGCCTCATGGGCCCCCTGTGGCCCCTCTTCGCGTGATTCCAACGCTGAAAAATCATATATATTCAGAAACCCCCCAAAGTTAACCTAGATGAGTTTTTACGCCGCCGCAAGCCTTTGTACCTCCACGATCTAATCTACAACCCTTTTCCGGCACCCTGCCGGAGGGGGGAATCATCACCGGAGGCCATCTTCATCATCCCGGCGGTCTCCATGACGAGGAGGGAGTAATTCACCCTCGAGGCTGAGGGTTTGTACCAGTAGCTATGTGTTTTATCTCTCTCTCTCGTGTTCTTGATTTGGCACGATCTTGATGTATCGCGAGCTTTGTTAATATAGTTGGATCATATGGTGTTTCTTCCCTCTCTATCCTTGTTGTGATGAATCAAATCTTTTCCCTTTGAGGTTTCGTTATTGTTGGATTGCATATTTCAGATTTGAGAACACTTGATGTATGTCTTGCATATGAATACCCTTGGTGACAATGGGGTATTATATTGATTCACTTGATATATGTTTTGGCACTCAACTCGCGGATTCCCGTGGTGATATTGGGGTAATCTATGCATAGGGGTTGATGCACGTTTTCATTATCTTTTCTCCGATAGAAACTTTGGGGTGCTCCTTGGAGTTCTTTGTGTGGATTGAATATTATGATTATGAAGTTGTTTGATGCATATCGTATAATCAACTCACGGATACTTGTGGTGACATTGGAGTATCTAGGTGACATTAGAGTTGGTTGATGTGTATCATATGGTGTTATTTTAGTACGAACTCTAGGGCTGTTTGTGACACTTATAGGAATAGCTCAATAGATCGATCGGAAAGGATAACTTTGAGGTGGTTTCGTACCCTACAATCAATTTCTATCGTATGTTCTCCGCTAATAGGAACTTGGGAGTGATTCTTTATCGCACGTTGAGGGATGATTATATGATCCAATTATATTAGCATTGTTGAGAGATTGCACTAGCGAAAGTATGAACCCTAGGCCTTGTTTCTAAGCATTGCAATACCATTTATGCTCACTTTTGTTACTAGTTACCTTGCTGTTTTTATATTTTCAGATTACAAAAACCTATATCTACTATCCATACTACACTTGTATCACCATCTCTTCGCCGAACTAGTGCACTTATACAATTTACCATTGTATTGGGTGTGTTGGGGACACAAGAGACTCTTTGTTATTTGGTTGCAGGGTTGTTTGAGAGAGACCATCTTCATCCTACGCCTCCCACGGATTGATAAACCTTAGGTCATCCACTTGAGGGAAAATTGCTACCGTACTACAAAACTCTGCGCTTGGAGGCCCAACACGAGTCTACAAGAATAAGTTGTGTAGTAGACATCAGGCATCTGTTAAGGAAAATCGTCTTCGGCGTAGAAGACCAATCCGGGGGCTACTGACGGTGTCCTGGATTAGGGGGTGGTAACCTAGCCCGCCCGTCTCTTCGGTTGGGCCGATGGGCCCTAGTGTGTGATCAAGGTGGACTCCGGAGGCCGTGTACAGGAGGCGTGTTCAAGACTGTCTCCACCGAAGACTTGACGTATACTCCAAGATCTCTCCTGCCGCCCTGCTCCTGGATACCGACCTTGTAACTCTAGATCCCCTCCCTGGCGTGTATATAAGCCAAAGGGTTTAGCCCGTAGAGGGGACATCAACGCAACATCATTCACCTCGCCCTAGAGTTAGACATACATTACGATCTCGAGGTAGATCAACTCTGTACTCGATACATCTCCATCAATATAAACAAGAGCAGGACGTAGGGTTTTACCTCCATCAAGAGGGCCCGAACCTGGGTAAACATCGCCTCCCTTGTCTCTGTTACCATTGATCCACGATCCACAGCTCGGGACCCCCAACCCCGAGGTCTGCCAGTTTTGACACCGACACCGGTCAACCCGGACGTTTGAGGCCCGTTGAGGTGCCCGTCTGGGTCGTATTTTTTTGACCGGACTGTCCTCCTGGGCGTTTGAGGTGCCCGACTGCAGATGCTCTTAGAACTAGACGACTCGTTTGACGGAATCAAATGTTGCCATGCCGGGATTTAAACTATGTGAGGAATTTCTGCATAAGCAAAAAAATATTAACATTAAAATTTATGCATGGCATATTTAACAATGTAATTTAAAACTCACTTAGAACAAATGCATAATAGAGAATTTTCCTGAGTAGATTGAACGAATGTTAGTGAATCAATCTAGTAAATCTAATGGCTACAACAATTTAGATGATGTGAAAACACGCATGTTGAGATAATTAGAAATGATGAAGATCACTCTCTTAGATATATAGGATGTGAGCAAATCAGAGAAAATGATGGATGTTGCATCCTACACTTTTATTATGACTTTTATGTAAAAATATACTAGAAGAGACACAAGATTTTTCTTTTTTTTTTCCAGGGGGCACATGAACACCACGATTGATCTAATCCGCCGTCGGAGTAGTGTGTGTTTGGATTGCCACAAAAGTCTACAATATCAAAAAAAATCATGCCAAAAATTCAGGCCCTTGTTTGGATGATTGCCAACTTTCTGATATGTCAATGTTCATTTGGCAACTCCAGTTCATATTTCTAGCCAATGCGATTCACTCATATGCAAGCAAAATCTTGACCAAAATATTCGCTTTGAGAACTAAAACCATGACAAAAATTATGAAACAAAGTGAGTACTTTTTTTAGTAACCCGAACGTGGGTACAAACCAAAAACACCCCCTAAACAACGGATTTGTTGACTTTGGGTGGTCACAGAATGACTCGGTAAAATCCCATGAAAATACTGTGTATTAACTTTCAAACCGCCGGCTTTAATGTGTTATTGAACATAACCGTTAGTATTAAGCATCGTTAGAGCATCTCCAACAGATAATGTAAAAACATCGTCGCATCTAAAAATCGCCTTTTAGGACACTTTGGCCCCAAAGCGATGCTCCGACAGATGATGTATCTGCATGCAGTGACGCCAATTTTTTCCATGCCCAAAAAATCGCATACAGCTGCTGCTTTTTGCAGCACCTCCGCGGGGATGTAATTTTCTTGTGGATATGCAAGCAAGAAGAGGACACGGTAGGGTTATGAATAACTCGTAGGCAGGTGTTCAGAATCACTTCCTGATTAAGTAATTGCGACCCCCCTTTGTGTAGGATTATGTTATCTTCTTCTAGTACTCGTAGGACTAGTTGGGTTACATTGCTTGGCTGCTTGCTGCAACCCCACCACGTAATCATTTTCTACACATACGTGATGTTAGTCTTAGTACCCTTAGTAAATATTATTGCCGAGTCTCAATGATTCACGGATACCACAACAACCCGAGATGCAGGTGCAGGTACAAGTTCAGGTAAAGATTTGCTCTAAGGTGAGATCATGGAACGATCTACATGGAGTTACTTCTCGTTCTTCTTCGACGACGACTAGATTTGGGGTTCTCGATCGGCAGTCTGGGACTGCAGGGTGGACGCTTTGCTTATTTCTCTTGCCTCTTAGACATATTTCCTTCTTATCCGTACTCGCATCCATGCCTTCTTCCGCTGCAATGATTGATGTAATGTTGGGTCGTGTTGACCTCTGTTTGATGAAATATTTATGTATTGGCATATGTATGCCCTATTGTCACTCATATTATCTCTTCGTCTCTTTTAGCTGTACTTGTTGTGATGTCCATCCTGTTCACCAACATATGACCATCCGTGTTTGTTATGAAGTCATACGTTGGGGCGACCAATATGCGCTTTTATCTTTAGCGGTGATTGCAAGGTCTTCATTGGGTCTAGGACCGCATGTTGAGCGTTACAAGAGCATCTCGACCATCATCGGCACGGCGCCCGCGCGGACGATGTGTACCTTGGTCGTCGGCTCAAGAGAGAGGTTGATCAGAGTTGTCGTGCGACGACCTACGCGGAGGCATACCGCGGGGTTAGTAGCACACGCCGAAGTGTCTCACTGCGCTAGGGTGAGATTTGACAGCGCGCTTTTCTCCATGTCCTCTAGCAACTTGTTGGAGCTCGACGACGAGCGGTGCTTTGGCGGCCCGTCCATGCCATCTGGGCGACATGCTGGAGCTCAACGACGGGTGGGCCATGACGACCTAATGTGAGGACGGAGGGGGAGGCGGTGGGGTGCAGCGGCGGCAGTTGGGAGCTAGGCCGTGGCGGCGCAGACAGAATGGGAGGTGCGGGCACGTCTTTGGAGCGCACGAAATTTTACTCCTCGCGGCTGCGGCCGAGTAATTTTAAGGATTAAGAGGCGCCTGGAGTAAAAATTATACTCCTCTAAATCTTTTGTGGGATCGGTTAGGTGCGACTTAGAGGAGAAAAACACAATTTTCACTCCTTTAAAGCACTATATAAGGGATCGGTTTTTTTTTGAAACCTCACGGTATTTATTGCTCATCCCAGAAGTGTTAAATCGTTTATTACAAGAGGTAATATAAAAGAGGGTGGGTCACCATCCCAGCTAAACTCGAACTGATTCTCATAAGAGTGCTTAGCAATCTGATGAGCAACTTGATTGGCTTCCCTAGGAGAAAGTGAAAGTAGTGAAAGTAGCTCCTTCAATCATCTTTGCTTTCTTGCAAAGCAATCTGCGAGTGTTGCAGAATATGGGTTGTAGATATTGAGCTCTCCATTACAAGCATTAATCAGTTCCAAGAAATCAGATATAAGGGATCGGTTAGAGATGCTCCTAGAGCATCTTTAACAGATCCCGCAAACGGCTGGCCCGTAAAAGTCGTTTGAGGGCTCCCGCAATAAATTTTTATGGGACGGCGAGCCCTCCGGCAGAACAGTTCCCGTAAACCCGTCCCGCAAATGTTTTGCGGGACAGGTTTGCGGGATCTATTCCGCGCCGGAGGGCTCGCCGTCCCGTAAAAACAATTATAGGCAAATATTTATCAAGTTCATCATGACAATTGCATAAAAACTAGTTCATCATCATATATATACATCACTAATAGATCATCATACTAGTTCATCACATCCAAAATCGTGCGCAACAAACAAGTATCAAGGTTAGGTTCATGAATGCGCGATAAAACAAGACAAAAGATGCCCAAATGACATAGATCAATCAAGCAACATTCTCATTGTTGCGAAGAACGTCGCCACCAACACCGCCATCGCCATCATCCACATTGAGCGGAGAGCTCGCACCACCATCTTCACGCACTTGAACCGGAGAGCTCGCACCACCACCTTCACGAACTTGGACCGGAGATTGAGCACGACCACCATCACCACTATTCACATGGCTTGCCGAAGCACCACCACCCATGCCGAAGCCACCATCACCACCACCACCACCCAGGCCGAAACCACCAATGCCGAAGCCACCACCACCACCACCAATGCCGAAGCCGCCGCCACCACCACCACCACCCATGCTGAGGCCACCACCACCATTGCCGAAAGAAAAGCCCCCACCAAACCCAACACCACCACCGGCCATAAGATTTTGAAGCTCTATCTTCCTCCGGAGCATGATCACCATTCTTTTCATCTCCCATAATTCTCTTGCCATTCCATCCATGCCCTCCGGATTCATCAACATGAACCGGTCCTCCTCGGCGGTCCTCTCGTCCTTTCTCTTTTGCTCCTCTAGGATGAGCTTGCGCTCCTCGAAGGCACACCTCTTTTCCCATTTCTCCTCTTTGTGCTTCTCTTTCTTCTCGGCCATGACAACTTTTGCATCCCAATGCTTGGCTAGCATAGCCTACTTCATCTTCGCCATCTCACCAATTTGATCCCTCAAAGTGATTGCCTCGGACGTCCTCTTAACTCTTGCTTTCTCCTTCTTGTTTCCATCCGGTTTGTCCTTGTTTCTTCCTCCTCTTGGTGCATCATCACTATCATCATCATCCTCAACCTCCACTTTGACGCCTCTCTTTGGAAGGGATTCCGTGTCCCTCACCCTCCACTTCTCACTATCCCGGAGCCATTTCCAACAATGTTGAAGATTGAATGACCGTCCATTGGAGGCCGGGGTTTGCTTGTAGTACTCATTGGCGATGCGATCCTACAAACAAACATTGAGACAAGTATGAGCTCATAATCTTCCTATGAACACGGCTAGGGACATGAAGATGAAGAAATGCTCACATAATCATCAATAGTGACGCCACTTGGTGGTGCATTCCGCGCTTGCTCCAAGCATCCGGCCCAATGGCCTCAAGCTTTGCTGATGGTGTCCCAACGGCCTTGAAGGCCCTTCAAGCTCTGGCCGGATGAGAATGGCATCATTTGATGAAATTTATCTTGGATCCTTTGCCAATAGTTGCCATAGGTTTGATCCTTGCCGACAATGGAGTCAAGAGAGATGCTTTCCCATGCTTTAATTAAGCACACATCCTCCGTCTCCGTGTAGTTGCCGGTCCTCCCCGTCCTAGCTTCATAGTCGGCCTCCTCGATCTCTTGCACTTCATCATCATCTTCATTCTCGTCATACACCTCCGCCTCGACCTCAACGTATGATGCATCGAAATCGCCAAGGGGGGCACTCAAATTCACCGTGCTCTCGGCCAACATCTCCGTATATGTGGAGGGCACATTTTGGCTACAAAAATCAACGGCCAAAGCTCAAGCAAGTATTCCGAACGGCCGAAACATAAATGATCGAAGAAAAGCAAGCAAAAGAAGAAAAAAAACCCTTCCGGCCGTTTCATCGAACACGTTGGCGTGCCCGGCGGCTTCGCCGTCAATGTGGTTGCCGGGGGCGGCCCAGGGCGGAGGAGGAGCCCGACCCCTTGACGCGATCGCCTTCTTCCTCGGGGACTTCGCCCGCGCACCGGCGGGGCCGGTCGAGGCGGTCTTCTTCCTCTTGGCCGGGGCGCGTGCAACCGGAGCGGGGGTGACGCTCGGTGGTGCCGTGCCGGCTGCGCTGCTTTGAACGAGATGGCTCTCTTGCCGCTTCCTCTTGATGGTGGCAGCGGTGGCGGGAGGAATTGGAGCGGCGGCGGGAGGAGTTGGAGCCGTGGGAGGCCCAGGCGGACGGACCGGCGGCGGTGGAGGCGGCGGCGGAGCATGGTATGGCGCACCTGGGGGTGGAGGTGGCTCCATCCGGCTGAATTCCGGCGCCGCGAGGCCGGACGGCGAGGTCGGAGGACGGTTGGGCGGCGGCATCAGGGCGGGAGGCGGGAACGGAAGCCGGCGGAAATTGCTTCGCGCCAACCGAAAGGGGATCCGGCAAAATCGGATGGATTCCCGCACATATGGAGGAATTGGGCTCGCGGATACGGGATCCCACAATTTTTTTTACGAGACAGCCCGATTTGAAGCATCTATTCAGACCGGGGTACGAGATTGATCTCGCAAATCGGCGATTATTTTAACGGACGGCCCGGTTTGCAGGATTTGCTAGATATGGTCTTACCCGTAGGCTTGTTCTGTTTTAGAATAGTACGAAAAGAACACATGGAACTAGGTCGACCAGACGAATGACACGTGGGCGCTCAGACTGTCAAAGGCTAGACTGCATCATACGTACCACCACATTTACACGCTCGTACATACATACACATACTCTGCAGTAGAATCAGAATGGGTGCCACTGAACGAACTACGCCAGGAGATACCCGAATCGAACGATGATATTATCACGCGGCACGATTCGCCCGGCGATCAGCCGTCCTCTGATCCAGCGGCTTCTGCAGAAGAAGCTGCGCCACCGAGCGATCCATGGGGCTCCTCTCGGTCTCCGCCCATACGCTTGATGTGCTGAGCCTGCCAACAGCGCCAGAAATGCACGGTCAGCACCTGGATCGAGTGATCAACCAGAGGGCCAATGCTTCCAATCGTAGCAGCAGAGGAGGATGATATTATCAGAAGACAGGTTTCAGAAGCTGACATGCATGTCATGTCATGTCATGCACTTGCCTGTTTGCAGCCGAGGAGCCCACACTCTGTTCTACTACCTGATGTCTATGCTCCACGCTGTTGGCCAGCCGGTACAGGGCGTCTCTTATGCACGTCTTGGTTCCCACATCCAGCTGCAAAACCACATTTTACAAAGATGCACACAGTAAGTACATGTATGTGCAGACTGTAATTATTTATCGCATGAACAAGGCTATATGCAAGACGGTGATGGTATGCAGGTTAGAGTGAATCTCGGTGACCTGATTCATCCCTTCCTGAAGCTTCTGGAACCCGAGATGCTTCACCGGCGCCGGCGCGGCTTCCGGAACCGACGACGGTCGAGCGTTCTCACGCACCCAGCCCGAGCTTCTTCTCCCCTTGGATGGCTTGCAGCCAAACTGCAAGCCTGCACCGTTCAGAGCATCGTCGCCTGCAAAGCCTTCAGCAGGGAGCGTCGACGAGGCGGTGCCACTCATCGGCACTTGAGGCTGCTCGTACGTCGTCAGCGGAGGAAAGTACATCTCCAGCGGGTTCCCAGCCATTTCGTCGAGGATCATATCCGGAGTCGCACGCGGCTGATTATTCTTAGTCGGAACGTAAGGCGAGACGAGACCATCTGCCCTGGAGCGAGCAGCGGAGGAAGACATGATGATTTCGCCGCTGCACATGACGCTGGACGATATTGGGACGAGCATGTCATGGAAGTCGAAGGGGCAGAGGATGTCCGCGTCTGACAGCCGTGGGAAATGCTCGATCTCCACGGAGGAAGAAGAAGAGTTCAGTGGCGTCTCCTTTCCTTTCTTCCTGGATGGCTGCTGCACAAGGTGAAGAGAAAACTTAGCATGATCCCTGGATGGAATGGAGCCAGGAGTCTTGTCAGAAACAAGATTCCTCATATGGAAATGTCGACTCTCGAGATGACCCCCGGTTGTAAATCCTCTGCATCATCGAACCTTCAAACTTTGGGAAAAACAATCAGCAAGACAAGAGTTTGAAGTACCTGATCGTTAGTGTCAGGATTAGTCGCGCCCTTGTTCGCAACATTTGACGGATGGGGGTTGTCAAAGTTGCTGCTCGGCACAAGCTGAACGTCCGGTGAGCAAATCGAAGGCCACATCGGGTCATCAAAATAATCGCTCCCTATCTCAAACGCCGAATCGAGTTTTCTTCAGACGAGGAAACCAAAAAAAAGACTTCAGAAGTCTGAAAAAAGGACTTCAGAGAAAAGAGTCGCAGAGCAACCACTTGCTTGGAAGGCAGTAAAGGGTAATATTATTACCTCAGGTCTGTCTCGAAATCCTCCAAGTCATCCAGCTCAGGCCAGTCGAAGAGGAGAAGATCAGTCTCTTTGTTCTTGTGCTGATCATCCTGTGCTCGCACGGTAGCGTCGCCCCCTTCTGGTGAGCAGAAAATGCCTGAAGCGTTGCGGATTCCAGCGTATTCGTCAGCGGGGAACAGTTTTGATTCCGCACCTGCACGCATTTGAAGTGTGGTCATCATAAAACTTTACCTGAACGTACTAGTCGATCATCGTAAAACACTGGCTTGTGATCTATCACGATGAAATTGTTAGAGATATATTTGGTATGTAGAGATTGTCCGGGATTAGATAGGAATTGTTTTCATCTTATCTCTAAGAGGCGTCTTGTCTTTCAAGTCTTGTACTCAATATATACTCGCCCTCGAGGCTCAGTAATCCATCGATTCCACCAAATCATCTATATCCCTTCTAACATGGTATTAGCCTAACCGATCCAAACCCTAGCCGCCGCCCGCCACTTCCGCTCCGCGCCGCCCCCGGGGCGGTCGGTCTCCATGATCGCCGTCGGGGGCCGCGCCGCCCGTACCTAGGGTTCGTCCGCCGGTCGTGTTGACCGGCTGCCCTAGAGAGTCTTTTTCCCGAGCCCTTGCTCCGGGTTTTTTTCTCTCTCGCCGTTCGTCTTGATCGGCGTTTTTCTTTTTTGGTTTTCCGATCTAAGATCGATTTGCGTCGCCCGCCGCCGCCATCGACTCGCGCCTCTACTCCAACACCGGCGCGACCACCCGGCCTCTTGTCCGACTGGGCGGCCTCGCACGACGCGGCGGCCTATCACAGCGACCATCCGCGCATTTGCCCGCCCGTCGCTCTGCGCCGGGTGTCACCGCCCTGTTCCCGAGTTTAGCGCGCCCCTCCACCGATCGAGCAACGGGCTGCCGCTGCATCGCCCCGTCGAGCCGCAGCGCCGCCGCCCCGTGGTTCTCCCCGTGGCTGCACCGATCCGCGCCGCCGCTGTGTCGCCCCTTCAGGCCGTAGCGCCGCGGCACGTGGTCCCCGCCGCCGCCCTGAGGCTGTTCCCGTGGTTGCACCAACCCGCGCGCTGCCGCTGCGTCGCCCCTTCGGGCCATAGTGCCGCGGCCCGCGGTCAACCGCCGCCCCGAGGCCGTCCGCTCCAGTCCGTCCCCGAGGCTGCACCGACCCTCGCGCTGCCGCTGCGTAGCCCCGTCGGGTCGTAGCGAGCGTGGCACGCGGTCCCTGCAACTGCCCTGAGGTCTTCCCCGCCGTCGCCCCGACCCGCGCGTTGCCGCTGCGTCGCCCCTTCGGGCCGTAGCGTCGCGGCGCGCGGTCCACTCCGCCGTCCCCGCGCGTCGACTTCTACGTGGTATGCGTCGCGCCGCCTCCCTAGGCGCGGGAACGTCACCGTTCGCGCCGGTCTTCGTCACGCTGTCGGGTTCTTCCTCGCCTAGTTCGAGCACCGTCGCCGCGCTTCTGACCTAGCCGCCGCCGCCGCCTCCTCAGGCCGCCGCCGCCGCTCTTCTTCCCGGTCCACGGCGACTACCTCGACACCGGCCACCCCGACTCGACACCGACCACGGCGTCCCTCGCACGGCTACCTCGACCACGGCTACACCACCCTACGCTCTCGGCTACATCGACATCGGCACAAAGGGCTATCACCCCGCTTGAGCAACTCGACGGCTTCCTCTACAGTCCACGCGTCCGCGACGCGACACCGTCCACGACGCTCCTGCTGCGACTGCGGGGGGATGTCAGCCCGTCGACTGCTATTCTCTCCAGTCTGACCGTCCGCGACGCTCCTGTTGTTCGCAACGCTACCGCTACGACTGCGGGGGGATGTTAGAGATATATTTGGTATGTAGAGATTGTCCGGGATTAGATAGGAATTGTTTCCATCTTATCTCTAAGAGGCGTCTTGTCTTCCAAGTCTTGTACTCAATATATACTCGCCCTCGAGGCTCAGTAATACATCCATTACGCCAATCCTCTCCCTCTATTCCCTCTAACAGAAATGTACAGACAGGATCGACGGGATGGCATACTCATCGGGAGGACAGTAGCGTCGTTCTTCCGAGTTGCTTGTGCACATGAATTCCTCGTTTGGCGTGGTGATTCGTTGGCGCCACCTCCCTGTACGGGTCTTGGATTTGCCGAGAACACAGCCGGATGGGCCGGGTAGATCTTGGATTCGTCGCGGCCATGGAGCATCGTGGTGTGGTCGTTGCTTAGGGCAAAATCACTCATGACAAAGTGAGTGGCCTGAAAAAAGAAGTGATCGACCCAGCTTAATTAGAACAGACGGGAAGCGAGTGCAAATTAAGCTAGAGACAAGGGGATTAAACGAAGCCGATACGTACGTACCTCGTCGCGAGGCTGGAAGCCCCGTCTCCTCCCCGCCGGCGCATGCATCATCGATCCGAACCGCACGGCCAACCGAGGAGCACACAGCTGGCAGAGCGGACGGGTGGGTCGTCTCGCCGGCGCGCCGGCCGTGCCCGGAGAAGCGAGCCGAGCAGATCAAAGGCGTATGGCAGAAGCGATCAGAGGGAGCAAGCAGAACACTGTTGACGGCTATTAGGTAAGCGGGCAGGAACAGCGGCGCGTCCTCCTAGCTTATATCGTGCCGCTGGCTTTGCCGAACGCCCAGCCGAGTTCTTGCCAGGACGCAAGTGGGAGGTACGCACCGGCCCGAACGTACTTGCGGCGTGCGATGCTTAGCCGTCCCGCGAAAGGAGTTAGGCGTGCGTCAGAGAATTACTCACTTCCCGGGTGAGTCGACGCTACGGCCACGCACGCCCATCGGCGCCTCGATCGATCGGCCTAACCCATGCCGGAAACGGAAGGGGCCAGCTCCTCTTTTCCGGCAATGGCGACAGCGACCCGCGCGCTCCGGGCTAGGGTAGGGCTCTACGTACGTGCCGTTAAGCTACGTGCTCGGTCGACGGATCGATGCTTCTTTGCCTTGCACAATAGCGGCACAGCAGTACGCGGCTGTACGCGCAGCCAGCTGCCCGCCTTTCACCAGAAGGGCGGCCGGTGGCGCGGTGATCGGGATCGGGTGGCGTGAGATGATGCGTCGGAACGGAGCGGAGCGCGCGGGCGGAGGCTCCGCGTGCGCGCGTGTCGAGCGGGGATTGAGGGGTGCGTGTGCTGGTCTGCGTCCGAGATGTTAAGTTCGGCCGTGCCTTTTTTTGCGTCGCCATGATTGACAACTCGATCGATCGGGCGAGCGATCGGGTTGGCGACGTCGACGTCGGTCTGTTTGTGTACGACGTGTGCTCGCTTGTGTTGTGCAATCTGCATGACAATGGCGTGGTGGAGCGAGGTGACATGACTCGCGCGAACATGCGTGCGACGTACCAGCTGACAGCTGTGGACGGCAGCTCTGTTCGCGGTGACTTGTCCAACGGACGAGAAGCGTGCATGCGTCGGTTCGGTGGTTATTTCGAAACAGCGACTTCCCCGCCTCCTCTGCTGCTTGCTTGTGCTCTAGACTTGCTGCAAAATAGCCGTGAATGCAAAGACTCGGTCTGCCGTCTGCCCCTGCTGTGCACTGATAGCACCAATCGCATCGAACCATGTGTATATTGGCAGTGACGTGGAAGCCATGACGTACGTGCTTGTTCCAAATCATTTGCAAAATATGTGTGGCCGGTTAAAGCGTGACGTTAATGCTCGGATCAAAGGTCTGCGGTGTAGGTGTTAAATCTGATGCAGGCCAGTCACGCACACTGCTGCTGTGTACCGTGCACGTTTCAGACAGGATCACGATGCTTACCGTACCTGGACACAGGGGCGGAGTCAGGATTTGACCATAGGGGGGGGGGGGGGGGGGGGGGGGGGGGGGCGAAGGAGACCACAAACATAGGAAAAATAATATATTTAGGGAACGTATATGTGAAGTCCCAGATAAAATTGTATCCCAACATATCTTTTATATTAACTGTAGCTCTTATAATCTGGGTATGCACAAAATGACGTTATAATTTGTGTATGAAAACATGTTGCATGTTTTACAACTGCCGGTTTAAATTTAGCTCTATGATTATCTACAAGATCATACGATTATCAAGTTGACCTGAATTTTTGGCACAAACAGTTCGAATATAAGCAAATGGATTGGAAAAAAGCAATATCGTGATATAGTATTTATCTTTATTTTCTATCTGTAATAGAAGTATATCTAAACTGACAAAAGACATAGATCTCTATCTATCATCTGACAAGCA